>OX596277.1:10160424-11555424 GCA_951394225.1 Harpalus rufipes
ATCGAGAACGATGCATTTTATCAGATGTCCTGCAGAGTACATTTTTTACCTTCAGTCACCTGTAGGTAAGGAAAGTATTGTCTTTGGTCAAAAAAATCGGTGAATAAGCACGTTTAGGGTTCCTACAATACGATTTTACTATTTCTACGATGATTTCTGTATGTGTGTGTGCGTGTGTATGTGTGTGTGAATATAATTTCGGCCGCGATATCTCTAATACTAGAATTCCAAAAATTATAATTTTTACTAAATTCCTTATTTGAAGATTTTGAGAGTTTTTCTTAAATATTATTTTTTGACATTTAATGTTGTTATAAATATTAAAGAATATTCTTATCTATACGAATTGATTGCATTTTATTTGAAATGAAATGAAATAAAAAAAATAAAATCATTAAACATTAAAAATAAAAAGTTTCTATTGTTTATACCGCCACCACCCGTCAAAAACCAAGCAAGAAGTGTAAAAATAACTGAAAATTTTGTTACAAAATATACCAAATACAAGTATACAAAGTTTCATAATTTCATCTACAACCATTTTCAAAAGTATGTATAAGTTATGTACCCCTAGGGCCATCTTTAAGAGGTTTGTACTCCGGAAGGAGACGAAAATGATCCTTAGAATCTGTCGTTAAATTATGTCCACGTATTTCAGACACCATGTATATGCATATTTTTTTAAACTACAATAGTATCAGAAAACAGAGGTCTGTATAATAAGTCAAACATTCTTCAATATTTCTCTAACATATTCAATGAGATCTCTCGGAATCTCAGTCATACAATAGAATTAGCAATGTTGTCGATTTTGAGAGCGAGGAGTTGTTTATGTTTTTTGAGAATTTTTGTACAATGTCTTTATAAAAGTGAATGCTTCAACGAATAGGGTAAGAGGGATAGATGCCCCAGTGGAATAACTTTAGTACTTTTCGATAGGTTGCATTAGTAGCTTCTATCAGTTGTGGCTGTAGCATGTGCGAGTGAGTGAATCGTGTTTGTACACGAAACAAAATATATTTAGGTTATTTGCAAAAATAAGTTGTAGTACGTTCATCATTGTTTTAGTGTTGCAATAGATATAAATGAAGTATAGATTATTATTAGTGTTTATGACATCATTGATATTCTGGCGCTAATTTTGAATTTGGTAGTGGGCTGGGGCATCTATCCCGGACAATTGGGAAAGTTCCCCTGGTTACATCAGTTAAAGATGCCCCTTGTACTTAACAAGCTCAGAATTCTTGAATAAAAAAATCTGATGTGGCCAGCACAATACCTTCCGTCAATCCTGTGTATTATGTACAAATTCCATACATAAATTTTCTTGCAAAAGATTATAAATTTTTGGTATTATGTGATTCCCTTTCTCGGCAACTGAATTCCATACTCCTGATAACAAACAAACCACATGAAATAAGAAAATTATGAAATTTTGATTGAAAAATTATAACACTTGTCAGTTATGGACATAATTAATTGCTGTCATTTTGACACGGGTCAAAGTCATGTTACTGCACGCGCCCTATACATAAATTTTCTTGCAAAAGATCCTATATTTCCAGTAAAGTTATTTCATTAACAAACTATGCAAATTGCACTTGACACTGACATCTTCTTCTTATTTAGTTTTTCCCATTCGTTAGAGGATCGCTATTTTTTATTTTCTTCTTCCACTCATTTTTGTTTTGCGTGTCGTCCTCATTCAGTTCCTTTTCTCTCAAATCTTCTACAATAGTCTTTTCATCTTATATTTGATCTTCCTATGTTTCTTCCACCTTCTATTAATATATTCATCTCTCCTCATGACATGTTCAAACCAATATGTAATCCTCTCTCTTATATCTAGAAACTTCTAACACTAGAGTTACTTCCCTTATTCTTTCATTGATTTCATTTTATTGATACTGACATCTGTCAATTTGAATTACCTGAATATATTAGCAGTTTCCATGGTTAAGTTAGCATAGCTGGCTGAATTATGAAATTTATATAAAATTTATTATCGTAATTCTTCTTTAACTCTATATCTGTTGAATATCAAATATAAAATGCAATCAAATCGTATAGACAATAATATATTCTTTAAGTTATAATAACATTTAACTGATTTTTTCAAGAAAAACTGTTAAAATCTTCAAATGAGAGTACATTCGGTTGACCAATTATAACCAAAATCTAAACAAGTCTGCATATGGTTGTAAGGAAGAGGAATACGCAAGAATTGTATTTAATTAAACAATCTTAAATATTGCAAAAGTACAATGCGATACACACAGTAGACTACCTCCAAACTGTGAAAAATTACCATATATGACTTATTTAGATTATTACTTTACATATTTCGTACAAGTTGCAAATTCGTATCATGTTGTGAAAATTCATATCGAGTGTACTTGGTGGTTGATTATAAAAGAAGAAATAAATAATTCGTTGTTAATATCTATATTAGGATGATATTGTGCAGGTGAGAGGCAAATTACCGGTGGGTCATTGAGTGTGTGAGCAAATTGGCTCTGCATTGGCTGGTGTAATTTGGTGTCCAGACGACTCGCGCCGTGCATGCTAAACAGTTCTCCTCAACCACGTAACGGTCGGAACTTAATTACAACATTGTCTGCAATGCAATCAAATGCAATCCGACTCATTTCGCTTTTAATCCATTTCTGTTAATGAGAGACAAGATGCACAAGATACAGATAATCTATGCCTCAATTCAAAGGGAACAATAATTACACATGTCATTATACCACTTATTAAATCACAATGCCAGACTAACTGATGAATGACTACAAGATATAAGTTCGCGTGATGTATTTAACACCTGTAATATATGTAAAATATTTTAGCAAAAAAATTATAAATCATAGCAAAACTCTAAAATAGTTATTCTAGAAACTGCACTATTGCGAGTGTGCGTATATTTTTACAGGCTTCGCCTCAACACTGGATGTCTGACATACAAGATTTTAGTGCCGACTTTTCCCCTAAATTTATTAAATGAATTTTGTTTATTGTTCAAATATGAAAGACTAGAGATTTGTCATGTTAGTAACATCAGAAGATCTGAATAATTTTAAATGACAGGGATTTACAAACATAGCCTGGAAAATCATTTTTACCTCTCGCTAAGAGAGGTATTGAATTCATGCTAAAAATCGCATATCCAGATTTTATTGAAGAAGCACGCCTTAAGGTCCCTACAATTTTAACATTTTTACGATGATGTCTGTGTGTGTGTGTTTGTGTGTTATGTGTGTGTGGGATGTTGAAAGGACGATTACTCAAAAACTATAAGACTTTATATATTTGTTTAACTACGTATTTCCCAATCGGATATTCATGAGAAGATCTAAAAAGGTTTTGGTAACAATTGGGCAACCGGAAGTAGAAGATTCTTGAAAAAAAATCTCGGAAAATAGTTGAAAATTTAAAATGTTTGTAACTGAAAGATAAATGTCAATGTATTAATAGTTAAATATTTAATATTATAGGTATATTACACATACCCTTCAGAAATACTGTTACTCTCGACAATGAATTGGAAACATCTCGAAAAATTAGAAGAGTAGGACAAATTTTTTTCATAAAATGAATTTAAATTTAAAAAATCTAAATATAAAGGCTAGATATAAGTAGAATTTTTGGTGCAGAGTGTAGGTATACAAGTAGTAAGTATTATTTATTTTTTAGCGCTACTTGCTTAAGTGTAACTTAGATAGTGCAACAGAGCAAACGGCCATAAGTAACAGAATGTAAAAACAAAAAATATAGACCGTATGCAACACTTCCGAACAAATAATCGGAGCTTCCTCGTTTTTGTATCAATCAATGAAGCATTCTTTTATTAATATATCTGGCTACAAAGTTGGAGCTGCCTTCTTTTTGCACCTAAGTCTTCAATGAACACGTTCGTCTCCTACAGTAGTTTGAATACATACAACTTAAATATTAGGACGGGAGTACAAAATTTTTGAGCGTAAAAACCTTTTGACATATTAATAATAAATTTATTGCCCAACAGTTTACAAGAAAATCCAATTACAGGACAAAGATTAAACAAAGAGAAATAAATATATATGAATTACATAAGTACATAAATGTAAATATAGAGCCATTCATGAACAACACAATTAAATATAAAACCGAATAAAATAGTAAGTATATACTTGTACACAATAATATTTATAATGGAATATATTCATTCATCAGTGTTGCACTCGAAAAATGTCTTCATAGAGTAGTTCAGTATTACGGCAAATGATATGTACTTGTGAACGCCGAAGAATGATCGTACGCGTTTTGACCAGATAGAATGTCCTCGAAAATCTGGAAGCAAATCTGGTAATATGGAAGGGTATGCAAGAAAGTATATACGGTGCATCAATTTGATTGTGTATTAGCATCCACAAAAACCTAGAACAGGATGCTGCTCTTCTGTCCAACAAAGATGGTACAGAATGACGTTGAAGTAAGCTATTTTGATCAACTCCTCTTTCCGGATACACACCATCTAACTTGAATGACATAAATTTTCAAAAAAAATCGATGTACACTATCAAGAGCAATTGCCCCTTTGTTCATTTTTCTATACCTGTATAAATTATTTTGAAAATACCAAACAATTATTAGTATCTTTGTTATCTCTACTCTCCCTTAGCATTGAATTCTTTGTACGACGTCCAACAGCGTGTAAAATTCATGATGGGAGCATTGGCTCATAAAACGATGCAATTTTAATTCACAACTACCGTAGTGTGTGCATTGCGATCACAGCTTTAATTACGTCAGAGTAAGGCTTCGGTGCATACCGCACCAGCATTCATATTCATCAAATGTTACTTTAATTGTTGCTGAATTATCATTCCGATATAAATTGCACCGATGTAGATTACAGCACGGCGTTTGTATCAGTGCACAAGAATGGTAATGGTAATGGATCATATACATAATATAAATATGAAGCAGGGAATTTTTCTTCTCATCTAACGTACGTAGGGTACCAACAGAAATGTCATTTTATTTAATTAATCGCGTTGGAAGGTATATCATTCATTTTATAGTCTGTGCATTTATACGAATTATAATTATAGGTTTTTTCGTTTCGCTACTTTGTGCTACAGTTTACCGCCGCGTTATACTTTAGGGTTTGTTTCATCTAGAACAGTGTTTCCCAACGTGGGGCCCACGCCCCACAGGGGGGCAATTTGATTGTTAACGGGGGCAATTCGAAAATGTGCTCGACACGAGTTTAACCCTTTCGCTCCGGGCCATTTAAATGGAATGCTAGATTTCGGTGCCAAATTTAACGAAAAAAGCAAATTCTTAAATAATTGCGGTAAATAATTATTAGGTATAATTTCGCTTGACGAAACCAAAATATCAACTGGGTGTTTGGCGTCGTCAAGTAAACTTCCCTGCGGCAGACGGCAGGCTCCGCGGGGAACCCCGGTCGTTTTAAAATCTCGCTAAACAACGCAGTTGTTCGCACCTGAATGGTCCATCGCAACTTCTGTAGTGTTTCACAGCATTCAGTTAATACTTTATTTAATATAAAAGGAGCGATGGCATGGCTTTGTGAGGAAACAGAAATCAAATACCCAAATTCAACCAAATGTGCAAGAAAACTATTGGTACCGTTTCCATCTTCATATTTAGCTGAATGTGGATTTAGTGCTGTAAATGATTTACTGGTAAAAAAAGAAATCGGCTGGATATAAAACAACGTGGAGACTTGAGACTGAAGCTAACCAAATTGGAACCTAATATAAAATTTCTGTGCAGCAAGCATCTATCTAAATTAAAATAATAAATTAATATAGAAAAATCTTTATTAATATTATTTGGAATTTGAATTTCAGTTTTTCATTATATGTTCTGAAAATTTACTTACTGTGTTTCGTTAACAATTTCCTAGTAATTTCTTCCTAAAACCTATCATTTAAGTTTCTTAAGTGAACAATTCAATTTTTTTATATTACAAATTATATATGTTACATAGGGGGGCATAAGAATTTTAGAAAGCCTACGGTGGGGCATGGCACAAAAAAGGTTGGGAAACACTGATCTAGAAGATATTGAAAAGTTACTAGATATGTGTTTGTTACAGGATTACACAAAACGCCAACACAACATATCAAACGGTATCCATATTAGATGTTAACAATTACTTGAAATCTCAGTCATATAGCATTTACTCTTACAAAACTGACGTTTTGGTTTACACTTATACCCTTGTCAAGGTCTACAAGCATTCATAATAAATTTGGTACATATGAGGGAGAGTCAAAAAGTACCAGGAATCGTTGTCTAGAGTCAAGCAAGTGATCGCTGGATGGTAATTTCTTTTTACCTTCCGACACCTTTAGGTAAGGAAGGTATTGTCTTTGGGCAAAAAATTCAATGATGAGTTTTTAGTGAATAAACATGTGATAGGGTCCCTATAATTCGATTTTACCATTTTTACGATGATGCCTGTATGTATGTATGTGTGTGTATGTCTGTGTGTGTGTGACAAAAGTTCCGGATCCCATAACTTCAATACCACGATTCCAAAATTTATAATTTTTTCTTATTCCTCAATTTTACATCCAGAACAACAAGTGATTAGATTTTGGTTATAATTGGTGAACCGGAAGTACCCTTATTTGAAGATTTAACAGTTAAATTTGATTTATTGATATTTAACGTTATTATAACTTAAAGAATATATTATTCTCTATACGATTTGATTACATTTTATAATTCATATTCAATAGATACAGAGTTAAAGAATTTTTAAAAAATTAAATTTTATAATTCAGCCAGCTATGCTAAACATGGAAACTATTAATATATTCATATAATTCAAATTGATAGATGTCAGTATCAATAAAAAGTAAATTAATGTGGCAGAGATGAGGATGTTGAAGTAGATGTTGCAGAAAACACGGAAAGATATGGTAAGAAAATCACTCTAGTATTACAAGTTTCTAGAAAGATACAAGAAAGACGATTACATTGGTTTGAACATGTAGAATTATATTGGAACAAGAATGAATAGTTTAGTAATAGGATGTTGAAGAAACAGAGGAAGACCAAAGATAAGATGGAAGGACTGTATTTCGGAAAACTTGAGAGAAAAGGAACTGAATGATAACGACACGCAAAAATAGCGACCCCTAACGAATGGGAAAAGCTAAAGAAGAAGTCAGTGTCAAGTGCAATTTGAATTGTTTTTTTATGAAATAATTTTAGTGGAAATTTAGAATCTTTTGCAAGAAAAATTATGTATGGCATTTATACATATTATACACAGGATTGACGGAAGGTATTGTGCTGGCCACAACAGATTTTTTTTTTGGGTTAGTAGTCACCACTAGGGAAAGCATCGAGCCGACCGGTACCCCTTCTAGTTACTATCTGGGAAAGATGCTTTTTTTTCATTCGTCGGATTTTTAAATGTCATCTTCAGAACAGCGTGCACGTGCAAACATCAAATTCTGCGTTCTGTTACAGAAATCACCATCTAAGACCCTTCAGATGCTAAAAAAGCATTCGGAAATGAGGCGATCTAAAAATCGACTGTACGACCGACACAAACAAAAATTTCGCTTGAGAAAAAGCAAGGGGAAATTAATTAAGAGAAGAGATGTTTTTTTGATTACCAGGGCATGATTCACCAATAGTAATGGGCTATGTGAATAAATTTTATTATTATTATTATTATTACTTATATGATACTAGGCATAAAAATTAATTAATTATTTGTAGTTTACAAAAAGAAAAGAATCTGTTGTAGCCACCACAATACCTCTCGTCACTTCCGTTTTTGGTTACATAAGTAGGTATAGGACGCGAGCAGTCATGTGACTTTGTTGGCCTTGACAAGCAGATATGGGGGCCCGTGTCAGAATGACAATTAGTACATGTATGTACATAAATGTCAAATGTCTATTTTTCATTAAAAATTTCAAGGTTTTCTAAATTCACGTTTTATATACCATACCTTATATTTCTTAATCTCTAGATCTATAAAATTTATATTAAAATATTTATATGTATCAGATACTCTTCTTTAATACTAGTAAGAACAAAAAATTTCAAAAAATAGTATTTAGAAGATTTTTTTTAAGAATCTGCTACTTCCGGGTGTTCAATTGTTACCAAAATCTTTTCAGCTCGTAGTTAAGCCATTCTTGTCTATTCATAAAATAACAATTAAAAATCTGATGTGGCCAACACAATACCGCCCGATTAATTTAATTTTTACCTCTCGCTAAGAGAGGTATTGGATTCATGCTAAAAATCGCATATCCAGATTTTATTGAATAAGCACGTTTTAAGGTCCCTACAATCCGATTTTAACATTTTTACGATGATGTCTGTGTGTGTGTGTGTGTGTGTGTGTGTGTGTGTGTGTGTGTGTGTGTGTGTGTGTGTGTGTGTGTGGATGTGTGTGTGTGGGATGTTGGAAGGACGGTTACTCAAAAACTATAAGACTTAAAATTTGTTTAACAACGTATTTCCCAATCGGACATTCATGGGAAGATCTGAAAAGGTTTTGGTAACAATTGGACAACCGGAAGTAGAAGATTCTTGAAAAAAAATCTTCTAAATATTATTTTTTGAAAATTTTTCTTGATAATATTAAAGAAAAATAAATTCTCTTTCTGATACATTTAAATATTTTTAACATATTTTATAGATTTAGAGATAAAAGGAATATAATATATAAAATAATGTTGTAATTAATTTTACAACCGAAAGGATGCCATGAAAAATAGTTGATAATTTAAATTATTTGTAACTGACAGATAAATGTCAGTGTCAGAAATAATGAGTAATGAAAGAAAAATGTACTTGGAGAATCCCTTAATGCTTGATCTGTGACTATTATGGAGATGACAAGTCTAGGTTGAAGGACTTAAATTTGTTTCAAACATTATGGGACAATGTACACCAGTACTATAGACTAGAGTAACTTTGAATTGCGAAAAAGCTATCAAATTCTTCTCAAGTAAGTTGTAAATATTGACAAAATTACACATCGATATAAGAATAATCGGAGTGCAATCTATCCGTCACTTTATTAAAGGGAATTAGTGTTATTTAGATATAACATGTATGAAAAAATAAAATGTAAAAGAAGATATGTAAGAATAGATGCACAATCCATATATACATTTTAGACCGCCCAAAATTAATGTTTTTACTAGAAGAATATGAAGAGAAAATAAAAAACGTTGTTCGAATTGAAAATTGCAGTTACCAGCCTAATATTTATATATGGTAAACTCTACTTTGTAATTTATTGTAACATAATTTATGGTAAAATATCTTCATGTTGAGACATGCTATTATTGAATAATAAAGAAGTTTATACGTCATAGATTTATATGAATATATTATTTGTATTTATAAAAATATTCTTTGCTTTATGCATACAGCCAGGTAAAATATACGGCGAGAGGTTATGTGCTGGCCACATCAGATTTTTAATCATGTAAATAGGTATTTAAAATTAAATTAAATTTAAGTACCGGGTCCGATCCCGACCGACGTCAAATATTTCGAATTTTAAATGGCACAAAAATTACCTCTGTAATAAAATCTCCACGCCAGCAATAAGTGCTCGTGAGGTGACACATGGTAAACGCCCGCACGGTACAAATATGTCACCATTGTTACCGAAATCTGTGCGCAAAGCAGATTAGCAGACCTATCAATGGGTAATATGCCGGGATGATATATTTATTTATATACCTACTTACCTATTTTCATTGTTGGCGTAGAGAGTGCACCACACGGATCATTTTTGTTCCATTTAAAATTCTAAAATATTTGGCTTGGATCAACTTTTTCTCAAAATGTTTTAGAACTTTCACCTTCAATTTAGATGAAAAACAAATAGTGGGGACTCCATTGTTACTTTAACAAAATATCTTAATTTAGTTTCTCATAATCCAGATAAATGAAAAGAGTATATTTGTAAATAATTATAAACTATAACCTATTTCAATTTTTGTGGTTATAATTCAAAAGTATAGACACGAAATAATAGTTGTGAGTGTTAGAAATCAAAGAAAATTATATAGCGTTGTGTTATAAAAATGTAGATTTATTTAGTTGTTGGTTCACAGTACAATCTATGTCTGTTAAGTGTATTCTTCAGTTCCGTAATGGCAGTACATATTCTGTTTAATTTCTTTTTCTTGTTGCAATATTTCCCGCTAGTAATGCGTGTGAGAACCCCAGCTGTAACGACTTGTGAAGATGCTAAAAATTTATCAGAACAGTTGTAAACCATTAATTTGCAGATTTAACACTGGCTAAGATAATAAAATGTGTTTTAGAGGTAATAATGTTAAGTAGAAAATAACACGCACATTAATCTTTTAACGAACACTCAATAAAATCATTATAAACTTTTTATTAAATAATTAAATTGAATAAGATTGATGGTTAATTGCGGCAGTAAATACGCGCTCTCTGTCAGATGACAAATTCATTTACCCTTTAGGCGTTATATATAATTATTATTCGCGCGCACAACACGAATAAATTCATTTCTAACTAAACACCTATCGTAAATTCTAACTTAGATATTAATTTGACAAGTCAATATCTCTATTAACATCAAATAAATAGATAACTTCTTGAAGTAATTGTTAACAATGAATTGTTATTGTATTTTAGTAAAGTGGAAATGACGTATTTCTGTCTGTTCTACATAACGTATGTCCCATAAGTTTGACACATATTTCAACAATTTTTTTTTTACCTTCGTCACCTATAGGTAAGTAAGGTATTGCCTTTGGTAAAAAAATGCAATGGTGAGTTTTTAATGAATAAGCATGTTTTAGGATCCCTACAATACGAATTTACTGTTTTTACATTGATGTGTGTATGTGACAAAAAATTATCCTTCAAATGAGGCTACTTCCGGTTCACCTATTATAACCATAATCTAATCACTTGTTCTTCTGGATGTAAACTTGAGGAATACGAAAAAAAATAATTTTTGGAATCGTGGTATTGCAGTTATGGGAACCGAAACTTTTGTCACACACACACAGACACACACACACACACACACACACACACACACACACACACACAGAGAGAGAGACACACAGACACACATACATACATACAGACATCATCGTAAAAATGGTAAAATCGTATTATAGGGACCCTAAAACATGCTTATTCATTAAAAACTCATCATTGAATTTTTTGGCCAAAGACAATACCTTTCTTACCTAAAGATGACGGAAGGTAAAAATCTAAATATAAGGAATAGATATAAGTAGAATTTTTGGTGTAGAGTGTAGGTATACAAGAAATGTTAAACACATCAGGGCGCGAGCAGTCATGTGACTTTGTTGGCCTTGACATGCAGATATGGGGGCTCATGTCAGAATGATACTTAGTAATTATGTATATATATATATGTCAAATATTATAATTTCTCATTCCAAATTTAGTGATTTTCCAATTCCATGTGGTTTATTTTCCTCAACAAGTAAATTCCACACTCCTAGTGACAAATTAACTACGTAAATTTAGAAAATCTTGAAATTTTGAATGAAAAATTCTGACATTTGACATCTATGTACATAATTATTAATTATCATTCTGAAACGGGCCTCCACATCTGCTTGTCAAGGCCAACAATGTAACATGACTGTTCGCGCCTTATACTTATGTAACCAAAAAAAGGAAGTAGCGAGATGTATTGTGCTGGCCACAACAGATTTTTTTTCTTATATCATAAACAAATGATGATACATCAGGAAATTTCAAAAAAAATCCACATATGGAAAAAGTATAAATGTCATGCTAAACTGAAGAAGGTAAAAGTATAATTTTGAAGACAAAAAATAAATACTTTCGATTCGAGAACTGCAAAATGAAATTAAGTCTAACGAGACGAAAAAAAGTACTTCTACTTTATCTTTATATTTATTTATCTTGTAAATAGAATCACTTATCTGAACTAAAATAATATACTTGAATGCACAATAAAGAAAAATAGTTCTTCCGTAAAATAGTACAAGATTTCTCCATTAAAAGAATTAATTCAATTAAAAATGTATGAGATACTAACTGCAACAAGTACAATGTATAGTGATACACAAATAATTGCACGCATTTGACGAATACTGAATTGCTTCGTATCAATCATAATTATCAATGAGATACGTGGTCAAGTGTAATTAATAACCGTCCAGATGATACGGGTAGTAATCCGACCGACATATATTATTTCGAATTATTCATCACACAAAAGAGATTCTCGTGTAATATTTTCTACAACAGTTATGAGTGTCCATATACTGTAAGGATGTAGATGGCACGTTTATTTAGACCTCAAACAATCGAGTTCGTTAATAATTGGAGTCATACGAGGTGTGTTCAAAAACTATCGCGAATTTTGAATTTTCGCGGTTATTTCATTTCTACTCAGTAGAAATGAAATAACTTCTTTGATAAAAACATTTTATGACAATGACAAATTTTAAATGAATTATTTTTTTCTACGTTCCGTCGCCTTTAGATAAGAAAGATATTGTCTTGGTCAAAAAATTCATAGTCAGTTTTTAACGAATAAGCACAATAGGTAAAAATCGAAGACGATCCAAAACACGTGCAAGCAAAGCAGCTGTCAACAAGTAAGTGAACATTCAAAATGGCCGAGCTTGTCGACATAAGTGAGAGACATGAGTACCAACATAAAGCCACAAAAAGATCGAAATTCGAATATACGTAACCCGCGAAAATTCAAAATTCGCGATAGTTTTTGAACACACCTCGTATATTGATATATTTCAACATTTATAAAAATATATGTAGTATATAAGATATGCCAAGAGATGGCACTACGATTGTAGTTGGGGTTCAATAAACTATGTTGTCAAAATCAGAGCACATGTCTCACTATAATATACAAATACATAACAATTAATGGCGACGAGGATGGGATAAAATACATGACAAACATTTTGAAGAAATAAAAATACAACTAGGAAATGAACGGATATTAGCCAACTATGATCCGAAAGCGAACACAAAAATCATAGCGGATGCCAGTCCAGTGGGTTTAGGCGCAGTACTTGTGCAAGAACAAGATGGTGAAAATAAAATAGTGCAATATTTGCAAGCAAAAGTTTGACACAAACGGAGAAAAGATATTCACAAACCGAGAAAGAAGCTTTGGCGTTAGTCTGGGCTTGCGAGAGATTCCATAGTGACCGGCACTGCCGAATATAGAACTTTAACATGTAAATATTACTTTTGTAATATCCTGCTTTCCTAATTAATTTATTTAAAAAAAATCTTCAAATAAATGTTGTAGAGCATTGAAATCAATAAGCAAAATTAATTTTGAATGCTTTGTAACGGCACAAATTAGGTATGAAAATGTTCAAAATTACGTCGAAAATAGCACTGGCATAGAAATGGGACCAAGAAATAACAATTGTCTGACGGTTTGTTTATTTGCAGTAGAGACCCTTTCATCCAAAATGCTGAATGTAAGGCGGTGTTCGGACTAACGATTTATTCGGATTACTGAATTTGTATGGACAAGTGTAAATGCCGTCAATTTAGAATGTTTTGTAATATTTATTACAGTACTTCAGACAAAAAATAACGCTGAAATTAAATAATAAAACCAAAAAACATAATTATTATCTTATTTTCACCTCCCGCTACCCTTGGTAAGGAAGGTATTGGGATCGTGCTAAAAATCGCATATCGAGATTTTGGTAATAAATGACTACGTTTTAAGGTCCCTACAATTCGATTTTAACATTTTCATGATGACGTCTGTGGGTGTGTGTGTGGGTGTGTGTGGATCTTGTGAACACTCTAACTCAAATACTATCGTTCAGAAAAGTTTTGAAACCTTGTATTTCTACCTTATTATTCTTATATGGAAAGAAGCCATTAGATGTTGGTGCCAATCAGATAACCGCAAATGGCACTTTACTTGAAGCTCAAAATAGTTTTTCTTCAAAAAATGTTATTCAATTTTCTACGGGTTTGCATTAATAGTTTTTCTATATATTTTATGGATAAATTTATAAAATAATATAAAAAAATTATCCCGGGGCTTATGCTTTAAATACAACCCCATGGTTACACAGTTCAGCTCAAATGTATGTAACTGACAGATAAATGTCACTGTCAAAAAAATAATTATTTCAAATTAATAATAGTAACGTTTTAAAAAGAAACTTGTAAATAGAAATTTTTGCTTGTTTTTGGACGTTCATTCAGGCTTTGATTGCCAGGGGTGGCCAAGCTCCTTGATAGTCCGAGCCATTTTTTAAAATTTGAAATTTTTGGCGAGCCGCAATTAAATACGTATTTAAAAGGTATGCAAAAAAGGTATTAAAAAATTTTTTTTTACAGAAATTATATTTATTGAAAACATATAAATAAAAGTACAAAATATGTGTATTGAATTTAAATATTAAAAATTAAACACATTTATTTTACTTCTCTCGATAATTCTTTAAAATTTGGTGAATAATTGGTGACAGCACTTCTCAGTAATTCTTTGAGATGCTATATATGATATATTATATTACATACATCCATCAATTGTAATGGTCTGAAATGATTATCACATCACACCAGTCGAGGTTAGAAAACTAAAGCCAAATTTGGTAGTTTTTTCCAAGAATTACACGTGCTAGTTGTTGCGTTTGGAGAAGTTTTATTCCACAGTTCAGAATAACTAGTCACTGTTCGGTCCTTCTACTCCATATTCAGATTACTGGATGTTCGGATTAGTGGGTCTCTACTGTATTATTATTTGTAATATGTGTAAAAGTGAACAATTATCAATTTAAATTAATAATAGATAATTGTGCTCCGTAACAAAAAATAATACCTCATAAAAATAAACTAACCTAACATCACAGATAAACCGCTAGACATTTGTCTTCCTTTTATGGCTAACGCTTTTTATGATGTAATTTTCGATATTTTCATACCTAATTTGTGCCGTTACAATGCATACAAAATTAATTTTGTTTATTAATGTAGAATTATATGCTTTCAATTTTTATGTGAAGCTTTTTTACTTAAATTAATTAGGGAAGCAGAAAATTATGCAAGTGTGATATTACGAGTACATATTCGGCTGTGTCGAAATAGTCGGAAAAAGTTTTGTGAAATTTTCTGATCTGTTCATTTTACAGAAAAATATCTGTACAGTGCAAAATTGTTCAGAATTAAAAGCAACATCTAAATATGTTTTTACATTTTTTTTATATTTTTGATTTCGTCGTAATTTTTAGTTTAATAGCGTTCTGTTTGATAAATTTAAATCCATTTTTATTTTATTTTCACGATAAAATCACGCGTAAACAATAATGTTTTTGCAAAAATAATACCTACGAGTAGTTTGTTTGAATGATTTAGTACCTATTCGAACATTACATCTGGCGCCAGTGTCTAAAATCTAAACTTCAAAATTTTACTGCCGCAAATTTTATGTTAGTTTAAAACAAATAAATTTACGACTACCCTTAAGTTAGTCTACCTGTATCAGTATCAGATAGGCTATCACCGGAGTGTCGATCACATCTTAGAGTTAGTGCCGCTTGGGATTGAGTTGTCGCCGATGTAAGTCAACCCTCTTCAAGCCCTCGTGAGTGAGAGAGAGATGGCAACGCAGCGATGCGATCTCGGACCGTGCGATCTCAACCCACGACCCACGAACACGAGTATTTGATGGGTTTTGTAAATTGTAAAATGTAAACTGTAAACGGAAGATGGATGGATGGTAGTGAATGAAGCTATGGGAATGGAATTGAGATGTTAAGGGAATTTAGAAAACTATAAAAACGTTTTAGTAATGTCAATGGGAGAGATTGTGGATCGGAGGATACGAGTTCGAGACCAAGCTGCAGTTCTCGGAACTCGCTAAATACTTTAAATACATGGATAGAATGAAAAGTTTGCGGTCGGAGCTCTATTCTCGAAATCGTTCGTAAATTGTAAGTATACTTGTCTCTAATAGTTGCGCACACTTTTCAAACTACTGTATTCTCGAACGTGCGTTTCGTTAAGTATACGTACATTTTTTATTCGCAATGCTACGAGTGGTATTTCATGTGTAACGTGTTTATTTTGTAATGTCTATTTTTGATAACTTTGACATAATGGCAAATTCAAATAATTTAGCGAATTTGCTGGAATACAGCCTTAAAAGATGAAGAAACGGCACTGACGTATACAAAATGTTTTCGTATTAAAAACGATGCATTATCGGAAAACGAATTAAAAAATCTGTTGTGGCCAGAACAATACCTTCCGTCATTCTCGTGTATAATGTATAAATTCCATAATTTTTCTTACAAAAGATTCTAAATTTCCAGTAAAATTATTTCATAAACAAACTATTCAAATTGCACTTGACACTGGCATCTTCTTCTTCTTTAGCTTTTCCTATTCGTTATGGGTCGCTATTTTTGCATGCCGTTCTCATTCAGTTCCTTTTCTCTCAAATCTTTCGCAATACAGTCCTTCCATCTTATCTTTGGTCTTCCTCTGTTTCTTTAACGTCCTATTACTAAACTATTCATTCTTTTTCCAATATAATTCTTCATTTCTCCTCATGACATGTTCAAACCAATGTAATCATCTTTCTTGTATCTTTCTAAAAACTTGTAACACTAGAGTTATTTTCTTACCGTATCTTTCCGTGTATTCCCCAATATCTACTTCAACATCCTCATCTCTGCCACATTAATTTACTTTTTATTGATACTGACATCTGTCAATTTGATTTATATGAATATATTACTAGTTCCCAAGTTTGGCATAACTGGCTGAATTATAAAATTTAATTTCTTTAAAATTCTTTAACTCTGTATCTATTGAATATGAAGTATAAATTGTAATCAAATCGTATAGAGAATAATATATTCTTTAAGTTATAATAACGTTAAATGTCAATAAATCAAATTTAACTGTTAAATCTTCAAATGAGACTACTTCCGGTTTACCAATTATAACCAAAATCTAATCAATTGTTCTTCTGCATGTAAATTTGAGGAATACGAAAAAATTATAATTTTTGGAATCGTGGTATTGAAGTTATGGAATCCGGAACTTTTGTCACACACACACACACAGACACACAGACACACATACATACAGACATCATCGCAAAAATGGTAAAATCGTATTATATGGACCCTAAAACGTGCTTATTCAGTAAAAACTCATCATTGAATTTTTTGACCAAAGACAATACCTTCCTTACCTAAAGGTGACGGAAGGTAAAAATATATGGGCTGGAAAACTTCTTGACTGGATGGGATATAATTTTTTTTTCTGGATGGCAGTCAAATTAAATTTTTATTCTTCGGCCTCTACATGTTTCGGCACCGCATGTGTGGCACATGCGGTGACGAAACATGTAGAGGCCGAAGAATAAAAATTTGATTTGACTGTCATCCAGATTTTTTTTTTTATATCCACATAAAAAATATATATTTAGATTACGAAAATATTTGGTTACAGGTATTTCTTATATGAGCCGACGTATATGACTGATTACTGCTCAATCTAAATATTAAAGAATATATTATTATCTACACTATTTAATCGAATTTTATACGTCATATCAATGGATATAGAGTTAACGAATTATAAAGATATTAATTTTCATAAATCAGCCAGCTATGCTATAACCATGGAAACAGCTACTATATTGAGGAAATTCTAATTGACAGATGTCAGTGTCAATGAAAAGAAAAATAATGTGGCAGAGATGAGAATGTTGAAATGGAAGACACGGAAAAGTAGGATACGGAATGAGAGGATTAGAGAAATGGCTCAAGATAGTAGTTACTAGAAAGATACGAGAGAGACGATTATATTGGTTTGAACATGTCATGATGAGAGATGAAGAATATATTAGAAGAAGAATGAACAGCTTAGTAGTAGAAGGTAGAAGAAACAGGAAGACTAAAAATAAGATGGAAATGTTGTATTGCGAAGGACTTCAAAGAAAAGGAACTGAATGAGGACAACAAATTGGAACAAATTGGAAATGAGTGGATGAAGAAATTCAAGAATGGCGACTACTTAACCAATGGCAAAAGCTAAAGAAGAAGAAGGTGTCAGTGTCAAGTGCAATTTACATAGTTTGTTCATGAAATAATTTTACTGGAAATATATAATCTTTTACAATGAAATTTGTACATAATACACTGAATTAACGGAAGGTAACGTGCTGGCCACATCAGATTTTTTCTGTGTAAAGTCACAATTCATGGCTATTGCTACTAACTGACAGAATTTTTAAAATTTCTATATAAAATTATGAATTAACCAAAATCATAATGAAAATGTAGAAGCAGTTTTGTACATCTTTTAATTTTCTTCAACTTTGCATTCAAAAGTTTTTGTGTTAAAATTAAATGAACAGGAGATCAGTAAATTGCATAAAAATAACTACCAGTTAATCCCTATGGTTATCCCTAATTGCAACCACCCGCCATAATTGCAGTAAAATTATGTCTTAAGCCAAATAAACTGCTCTTGAATTTTATAATTATAATTTATCTATCTACCTATATGAGCCGGTCTACATTTTCAACAAATTATAAAACCTACTCCAATGGTTAGAAATTTGTATAAATTTCTGTCGACTAGTTTAAAATATAAAGTTTAAACTTACAAATAGACATATTATTCAAGTATTCCGCCATTTAATATTGGGTTAAATCGCCTTTATTAATAATACCAGCTTTAATTCTATTAGGCATTGTATCTTTAGACTCTGCAAATTTGCTGTGAGTATTGTCTCATATGTCATGCAAAATAGGTTTTACTGTATGCACTGGATTTTTACAAAGTTGTTTTTCATTAGGTCAAAAGTAAAGGGTCTCGGTAGAAGCTAAGGCTGGACTAAAAGATGACCCTTAAAAATTCGATCGAACTATTATCACCCGTAATTTATTTTAAGTCTATATTAGAGTAGCAGAAGGAAATTTTTAGAAATTTCTAACCATTTGTGTAGGTTTTATAATTTGTTGAAAGTAAAAACCGCCCGAACTATTATAAGTTTGGGCTCGTAAATATTCAAAATCTAATAAAAGTCATTATCAAAATTCGTATAACATATCTCACACACAAAGTATAAGTACAAAAGTAATGATAACAAACTACAAAACTCTCGACAAAACTATACAGTTGCTTGTAAATGAAACATTTAACTTCAACCACAAAAACATCCTTTCTTCTCTTCATCGGTTGATATCCGATGGCCCAATCCATGTAGCAGAATATAAACCAAATTCTTATCTACACCATTTATAAATGTAAATAAAACGACCAGTGGATCCACATTTTTGTGAGTGAATCGCCGGTATTTGTCTCCCCTCTCCCCCAACTTTCGATACCTTGATACCCGATGCGATGTTGTTCCCGCGATGTCACCTGCCGATTGTCAGGTTTTCCAACCAAACCAAGACCACTCCCTACTGGGATACGGCCATGGAATTTACAGAAGCTCGAGATTACTTCGAATGTTTTGTTTTTCATTTGTTCAAATACGTAATGGAAGAACATTTTTAAAATGGATTCTATGGAGATTATTACTCACTTCTTTCATATTTTTTTAATATTTTATACCAATTTTAGATGTTCGCGGATTTTTTTCCCCGTTATAATAATAGCGTATTATAACGAATTTCAAATTCGACGCATTCAAGGTCAGTCTTAACTTAACGCACGACAGTTATAAAGTAAAATAGAATTATTTTTTTTCGAAAAGCAATAGATACTGAACTGTTTTATAACTATGAGATTTCAAGTTATGAGTTTAAAATATTCTATGATTTTTGTAAAATTATATGCAAATAAAAGTGAACAATATTAATGGACTGTGATACTCGGACTTATGTGAAATATAGAAATCAGGTGTTTTTTACCTCCCGCTACCCTTGGTAAGGGAGGTATAGGGATCATGCTAAAAATCGCATATCGAGATTTTGATAAATGACCACGTTTCAAGGTCCATAGAATTCGATTTTAACATTTTCACAATGATGTCTGTGGTTGTGTATGTGTGTGGGTATGTGTGTGTAAATGTGTGTGAGTGTGGATCTTCTGGTCACTCTGGCTCAAATACTATCATGCGGAAAATTTTGAAACCTTGTATTTCGACCTTACTCGAATATGGAAAGAAGCCATTAGATTTTGGTGTAAATCAAATAACTGGAAATCGCACTTTACTAGAAGCTCAATATAGTTTTTCTTCCAAAAATATAAAAATTAAAGATTATTGAATTTACTACTGGCATGCATTAATAATTTTTCTATTTATTTTATAGATAAATTAGTAAAATAATTAATTTTATAAATCCCGAGTTTATATATTAAAGAAACATAATTTCTTAGTTACACAGTTCATATTTCAAATGTATGTAACTGACAGATAAATGTCACTGTTAAAAAAATAATCATTTCAAATTAACAATAATAACGTTTTAAATGAAAATTGTAAATAGAACAATAGTTATATGGAAAGGAACTTAATATACATAGTTTCCAGCATTAGTAAATCCAGATATGTATTGATACAAAAAAAAAATATCGGCATATTACCCATTGCTGGGTGTGCTAATCTGCTTTGTACACAGATTTCGGTAATGATATTGACATATATGTATCGTGCGGGCGTATACTAAGTGTCGCCTTACGGGTACTCATTTCTGGCGTGGAGAGTGCACCACAGGGTTTAATTTTGTGCCATTTAAAATTCGAAATATTTGGTGTTGGTAGGGTTTGAATCCGGTTCCCCAGATTCGCGACCAGACAATTAGGCACGCGGGCACGAGACCCCATAGGTACATGTATTTAAATTAATAAAAATTAAATGGCGGGAGGTAATGTGTTGGTCACATCAAATTATTTTATCCAGGACTATTGCCCTCCGTTTTGACTGGCAATAATGGTTACATCAAAACTTAATAGAAAGATAAAAAAATTCTGCATCGAATGACACCAAATACATGTAAATTTATTCAATTTCCTATTAATAGCAGTAGCCATGGAATTTGAACACAAATATACACATACATGTTTGACATTTTATCTGTCAGAATTCATTAGCTATGATTTTTTGTTTCTTTTTAATCATGTATAACAGATTAGAAAATGTATGACAAAAATTAAATTAATAAAATTATAACGTAATAAAAGTTGTACAAATTATAGGTTAACGAAACCTGACATATAAAATGTCAAACATTTGTTTATCATCTTGTTCAAATGAAATGGCTTTCACTAATACGAAATTGAATAAATTTAACAATTAATTTGTGGGACCAAAATTTTATTTTACATTTATTTGATGTCATTTGATGTAGAAAATACCATAACCATTAATGTCAATCAAAGCGGGGGGCAACAGTCTGCAAAAAACTGATTTCCGTTGTTAATCTTCTATGTACCTACAACTTGAAAAAATCTGATGTGGACACCACACGACTTCCTTGTACGATTATTAAACTATACATATTTTTTTAATAAATAAATTACAAAATATTAATTTTAACTTCAAAACAGTAAGATATATAGCGACCATAATCTAACCCGGTTCTTTTTAAAGAGAGTTTTGATTACAACAAAGAAATATTTGATTACAACAATGAATATGACTAATTTCACAATAAAAATATAATATTTGTTATTGTACGAATCATAAAATTGCACGTATTTAACGTAATTTGACGAACATTTTTTTTATGTTTTTGTTCTAATCCATAGCAAGCTTTATTACAAAAACAAAAAAAGTATATAATTTTTAAATTTACATATTTCGCTTATACAAAGGGTTAATTTAATAATACTTGACGTGCTAGACGCATAAATTAATTCTCTAAAACTTTTATTTGAAGCATTTATTTCTAAAATCAAAATAAAATCATTTTATTCAAGAAAAACTGTTAACAACTTCAAGTAATGTACCACTTCCGGTTAGCCTATTTTAACCAAAATCTATTATGTTATTTCGATTGACATAAAAGTCTTGTATACCAAATTTGAAAAGTTTTGGATTATATTTTAAAACAGTTTTTCATTAAAATCTATTATAGGCTTCATGTAAAGTGCCACTTCTGGAAATTGTGTAATAACCAGAAAGGGAGGTGCACAACTAGATGTTATAGGAGTCCTAAATACAAAATTTCAACTTTCTACGGCTTACCGTTTTTGAGTTATGCGAGATACGTACGAACGTACGTACGTACAGACGTCACGACGAAATTAGTTAAAAATGGATTCAGGGATGATCAAAATGGATATTTCCGCTGAAATCTGAAAACCGAAATTTTTCGCGATTACAATACTTCCTTTACTTACGTACAAGGAAGTAAAAACACATACACACACAAACACACGCACACACACGGTATAAGGGTCAAGTAAGGATGACTACGTTTAGCATCTGGATGGGAGACCGCCTAGCAACACCATGGCCATTGGTCGACCAGTTATTTCTAACCATATTAAAATTAGAACATTATTGTGTTTATGTTATACATTTTAACAGTAAAAGAAGTTAACACTTGACTAGATATGTTGTTAATAAAAAATAAATGCAAGAAAGTACAGTTATGTTTTGAATGAATTTATTTAAGTAATAATATGGCGCTGAAAAATGATTTTATTGGTTGAAATATGCGAATGAATTTTATATTTCGAGCATAGATGTCATCGTAAGTGATAATTGGGCGTACGAAGTGTTGATATATTTATTTATTTACTCGAAGCTTTCATATTAATGAAATTCCTGTTATACTGCTAAAATGAAGAAACTTGTTTTGCTCGCTCGCAACATAAGTACAATTTTAGAACACTAATCAGCATTTTAGAACTACTTTACAATGCAGTTTGGAGTTTTACTGCATATTATCCATAAGTAAATCATTTTAGTTGAATACTGAAATGTAAATAGCTTACAGAACGTATAAAATATATTCAAATAAAAGTATAAAAATGGTCATTGGCTGTAAACACGAGGGAAGTATTTTACGAGCGTGATTTTTGAGCATTTCTGTTTTAGCTGGTCTATATAATAAGCGGTTTACGATCGCACGCGGATCATGAATGCCAGCGAACTTCTGCAGCCAATGTGTATGTCTCTGTAGCCTCTTACCTTTGCCGGGAATCGCACCGCTGCTTATTCCCATTTTATGGCTTGTATTATCTCTACAAGAACAAAAATTATCTCTACCATGAGACCTTAATATGCGACAGTTTCTTCACGATGGCTTAAAAACCGATAATTTAAAAAACTTCAATCTTATCACAAAATTTATAAATACAATAATGTTGTCTTTTACTCATTACTAGATGTGAGTTAGAACGAACTATATAATCGAATGTGCCACACTTATAATAGCAAATTATCGAAAGTCGATATTGTCTAATTTAAAAATTCCCTAAAAACATAGGTCCATATTCTCATCTCTTTGTAGCGCTACATGCGAAGTAGTGCTATTTTGATTATTTAAAATTTAATTTATTTTATGGAAGGTCAAGAATAAGTTTCATATTTATGTAAATGAAACCTATAATATTTGAAATAAGTACTATTTACAATTTAATTTATTTTTATTTCTCTAATTTTTAATATTAAAGTTGACATTTGACAGTTGAAGTAGCGCTACTTTAAGAGGTGATAATACGAGCCATACTTTCATAATTTCCTGCTTCCCTAATTATTTTAGGTTTCAAATAAAAGTTATAGAGCTTAAAATTCTGGTACTTTGCATCTGAATCAATAGGCAAAATTAATTTTGCATTTAGCAATTGCCATGGAATTTAACAAAACAATAAACAAACATTTGACGTTTTATCTATCAGATCAGGTTAGTTTATTTTTATTAGGTATTGTTTCTAATTTCTGTTCAAGTGAACAATTATCTAATGGTTCAAATTTATAATTATTCACTTGAAAATAAATTATAAATAAAAATGTAAATAATGTAATGTAACTTGACAGATTAATCTTTATACATTTGTTGATTATTTTGTCTCAATTCCAAGGCTATTGCTATTTTTGGATGAATTTTGACAAGCAGGAAATTACGAAAGTATGATTTTTCCATGTTAAAGTTCTAAGTTGGATGGGGGGGGGGGGATATTGTGGTCCCCATCATTGTTTTCTTTGTTGCATTTGTGTAATATGCTTTTATGTATGTGTCAGTTAACCTTTTGAGATTATAGATACATCCTTTTAATTTTTATTTTTTTTAAATAACTAATACATATTTTTGTACGTATATTTTCTATTATTATTAAAATATTTACAGTTTTATTAAATTATTTTTTATTGTAATTTCTATTCCTTTGAGAATATAATTCCTCAGTCACGGGACATATTTTCCGCCAATCAACATTCAGAATCTCCCTAGATAAATGGCTATCACAGCGATGATAAAAAACAAGGAAATTATCACCGTATTTATAGTCGTTACTAAGGTATTTGTTTTCTTTATTTATGACATTGACAGTTAATTTTGAGTATAAAAATAAATAATAACAATAATTCAAACTCCGAAATATTAAATAAAACTCGTAAGTACCATGTTTTAATACAATATGAATATGTATGTCAAAAGTTAGGTTAGGTTAGATTGCAAAAATTCATTATATTCTCTCATTAGATATAAGCTCGTGATATGATTAATAACCGAAGATATTGCTCGTGAAACCGTCCTTCGGACTCGTGAAATCTGCAGCTCGGTTTCACTCGAGAATATCATCGTTGATAATCATATCACTTGTTATATTACGTATGGCAATATATTTAAATATATTATTAATTAGTCCATAAAAAATGTGAGGTCCATATAGGACCCCAATTCGAAAACAACGTTGATTTTAGCGCACCGGAATTTAAGGGTTAAATATGATTATAAATATAATGCTTAGTAAATACGACGATGTGTTAATAATATTATTTATCCCTAAATTCACCACTTATAGTTCAATTTTAACTTTGTTATATTATCAATACAGTATTGAAAGGAAAGCTTACGTGAGTTATTAAATATTATTGCGAAAATTAAGAATTAGCATTGTGAGGCATTAGCATTATTGTTTCTTCATAATAATTTCTAAATTTACTTAGTGAATAATTGTTTACCTGTAAATCCATCCAAGTTGATGATTCATTTTGAGGTTAGTAACCTATCAATATGTAGCATATTTCTGGCTTCACACTTCACTGAAACCCATTAAAATTATAGTGCCCCACACAATGTGATGAAGTTGTAAAATTGTTTATTATTTTCAGGAAACAATGCACTATTGTACATCACAATTATTACACTATATTATGATCCATAAATGTCTTTATTTGCAGAGATATTTCTTCGGTGACACTATTTTGTTTTCTACTGATAGAATACGTAAGCGTCATTTTTCAATTGTCCGTGATTTTGTTGATTTTAACATTCATCCGTTTTAGTTTGGTGCAATTTTATTTGATGCTCTGTAGTATTATACCTTAGAGATTTTGATCAGAACAGGAAACTTGATTTGTTTTAGTCTTGTGTTTGATCAAAAACAACGAAAATTTTCATTTGTTTCAAAAAGTATGAATTTATTCATCAGTATTAATGTTATATCCTTCAAAGTAATTGACGTTATTTGGATATAATTCCTTATACCAATGTTGTTTCCAATTTGCAAAGCATTTAATGAATGCACTTTGTGGTATAGCCTTTAGCTCCTTCATTTTTTTACCTATATTTCTTTTATGATCACAAAATATTGTCACATGTAATATAACAAGTGATATGATTATCATCGATGATATTCTCGAGTGAAACCGAGTCCAAAGGACGATTGTAATGTGCTGCTTCGGTTTCACGAGCAATATCTTTATAAAAGCGCTGCTATTATAAAAGTGCTCTCGGAATAAACGAATATGGACCAAAATTATCAAAATTCTCTTCTAACTAGAAGCAAAGTGTATATCGCTTGAATGTTCAAACTTAATTAAATATTGATATAAAAAATAAAAAAAAATATTATTCTTCCTGACTTTGATTGCAAAAATTGTTATTAAATATGTTTAAATACAGTTTTTTTTAAATGTATGATCAAGGTCATCTTCGAATTGTATGAGTTATGATTTTAGTTCTGCCCATTTTATCAAATTCAGTAGTGCCGATTTCTTATTTATTATGGAGGTATATTAGATACTACTGTTATTTTTGTTGTTATAAAAAAATCTGTTGTGGCCACCACAATACCTTCCGTCAATCCTGTGTAATATGTATAAATTCCATACATACTTTTTTTACAAAGGATTCGAAATTTCCAGTAAAATTATTTCATAAACAAACTAAGGAAATTTCACTTGATACTAACATCTTCTTCTTTAGCTTTTCCCATTCGTTAAGGGTCGCTATTTTTTGTTTTCATCTTCCACTCCTTTCTGTTTTACGTGTCGTTCTCATTCAGTTCCTTTTCTCTCAAGTCTTCCGCAATACAGTCCTTCCATCTTATTTTTGGTCTTCCTCTCTTTCTTCAACCTTCTATTACTAAGCTATTCATTCTTCATCCAATATACTCTTCATTTCTCCTCATGACATTTTCAAACCAATGTAATCATCTCTCTTGTATCTTTCTAGAAACTTGTAACACTAGAATTATTTTCTTACCTATCTTTCCGTGTCTTGCCCAACATCTACTTCAACATCTTCATCTTTGCTACATTAATTTCCTTTTTTTGATACTGACATCTGTCAATCTGAATATATTAACAATTTTCATGGTTAGCATAGCTGGTTGAATTATAAAATTTAATTTGTTTATTTTTTTTAACTCTATATCTATTGAATTTGAAGTATAAAATGATTTGTATGTGTGCACCATAGGGGTCAATTTTGTGCCATTAAAATTCCTAAATTCACGACCAGACACTCATGCATCTAATTGTTATCGAAACTATTTTCTTTTTGTTGTTCATTTAAGCTGAAATTGTATAATTTTACGATAATAATATAATTTTTGTAATAAAATATTTATTGAGCTTTTTGTAATAAAATGAAATGTCATTAAGGTAAACTATTGTACCGTTTGAACTAATATGATTTTGGGTTCGTATGTCAACAACGAGCATTGTATTAAAATAGCATGTTGTAACTTAGTCGCAATAGTGTGTATTTTTAAAAGACAAGCATGTTACATCCATCTTTATCGCGTACAAATATGAGAGAAATGAATGTATGCCAACATATCAATTCGTTCATAATACAAAAACCATTATCAGACGTCTTTAAAAACTTAAATCCAATTGATCTTCACATCGTAATCATTAAAAGATGCCTTTTGGAATAAGTAATTCATACATCTTGTGCTCATAACACAATTTGTCAGTTGAAAGAACACAAATCCAAACTATCGTCTGTTATCGCCTGTCCGGAGATTTAGGAAGACGCATAAAAAACTGACAACATTCGATCTTTCCGACAGCCGAGTATAAAAATAATTTCGGTTATCGGCGACATGACCCATGAAGAGGAACACTGAACACATTTTTTGTGGAGGATATCATGTAAAACCTTCGCCGTTCAAGTTAGATTACTATCGAAGCTGTCAGAAAGACCCGAACAGCGATGACGTCTCACATTTATTTTTATTAGTTTTTAATGAATTATCTCTCAAAAATCATTAATGAAAATAAACATTGATAATTGTTTAATTAAAACCATTGAACCAAGTAATTTCGATTTTCTGCTTTTGAGTTTTACTTATCTCTCTAGTTTGTATTTTTCACTGAATTTGTAAAATGATGATTAATGAGAAAAAATTATGACAAGTAAGACGAGAAAGAAATTATCAGGAAGTGTTTCATCATTCTGGAATCCTTCATAAGCAATATTTGTTTTCATTTTATTTGTTTATTTCTTTTAATATAATAATCTAAAGTAGAATTTCATATTTTTTTTAATTTTTCGTACGTAAATAGAATTCTTGTAGAAATTCGCAGAAAAACTTTCATACATACATTAAAATTACGCATGTCCCACTTAGTGGATTAGCACAAACTCGAAAACAATAATAACAACAAGAACAACAACAACACCAACAATAATAATAATAAGAGCTCAGCTGATTCATTCACTCTTTCAACAACATTCTTACTATAACTGTACATCAGAAATCATAAAACAAATATTCCTCACTCTTAACATATTAAAGTGACCGATTTTCAGCGAAATACCGCATCCGGACTATAATAATAGTTACGAAATAATCATCCTTCGCCACATATTCCTGTCTAAGCACACTTTTTTCGTCCCGGCCACATTCATAATCGCATTGATACATGCTCTACTTCTCTACTCGGACACTTTCTCTGTTTTATTACCCTACCAACCATATCGATCCACTTACACACTGGACAGCCACGCAATCGAACACCCTCAACCCCACCAAGATATATACGCCTTACAAACTCGTTATTCTATCCTCATGGCCAAACCATCTCAAATTACTCACTACAACTCTCTTAACAACATTGTTCCTAAACGCAAATTATACATACAACAAATTACTTCCCATGCGATCCCGTTTTACATACCCACATGCACCACGTATTTAAATACCTCATTTCCACGGCAGTCCCTCTTCCTTTATGCTCTTCATTTTATATATAGTTCGTCCAAGGATCATGTTTCGAAGACTCATTATCGTTTTATTATGGGTTCACAATAGCTAAAACCGCAATGCCAAAATATTTCGGTCCGTACAGTCGACCAGTTCAGTATTTGCAATGCTGGTATATATTTTACGCCCAGTATTCGACTGTAGACCAAGACTGCACTTTTCAGATTTTCTAAACCAATTACCAGGGCTGTATTTGCTAATATCTAAAATTTTAATGCGTTAATCTTTTGAACTTAGAATTTCCATAATTTTCTTATAGCTTATTATAAGGTCTGTGAACTTGTCTCTAAAGGATTATAAAACCGTTATTTGTGGCTATGTAGGTATATGTCCGATAACAATTTTGAAGACGAGGACGAGTGCACTATGTCCGAATAAATATTCATATATTTTTTTAAATGACATGTGGTTATAGGCCTCTTGGGGAAATTGCCACTATAAACAAAGATTAACGGTCCGTAATTAGTACCTCCTGGGTGGTCACGGAAATCTGATTATACAATATATTTTTTAAAACAGTTAAATATTAAACATTTTTTTTTACTGTTTTGAAAAGTAAAATTTGTGAAATGAAATATTTCAAACCCCTACTCAATTATTTCATTACAGCCCTGGCACATGCCAGGCTATTGGGACGCTCTATTGTACTGCCGTAATAAAACGATAACGAGTCTTCGGAACATGATCCCTGGATGAACTATACTTAACCGAGCATCTCTAGTCGTAAGTTTCGAGCACCCATTATCTTACATCCCGCTCTCACTCTCCTTAAACTTTAAATATTTGAAATATTGACAAAATTCGAAATTATTTAAATATAATATATTTTAAAAAAATGCCTAGTGGCGTTAAAAATGTGGATACACTTTATAATTGTTTTAACACCGTTCAATGGAAGATCAACATTTCTTGCTATTCATTTCTAAATCATGCTTTCTTAGAATATTAATTTGTCACTTTTTCCATAATAAGGACATAAAAAAGGTATTTAAAAATATATATTATTATTTCGAAGTATTCTTGTCGACTTTAGTTAGGATTTCTTTTGTTTCACTTTACTGAAAATATGTGCTGTTTCAATTATAGGAGGATTGATTAAAAAGAGATTTTTGAAATTGTCTACCCGGTGACATTCATATTAAACGCGTAACTTGTGTCTGACAAAAATTAATAATAGTAACATTTTAAAAAGAAAATTGTAAATAGAACAATAGTTATACGGAAAGGAACTTAATATACATAGTTTCCAGCATTAGTAAATATACAGGTATGTATTTAAATAATAATAATAAATACAGGGTGGGGCAGAAAAACCTATCCGATTTCAAATCCCTTTTTCTCAAAAGAGGGAGCAGGTAGAGTAGTGGGGTAAAAACCGTTAGAAAGCCGGTTTTATGCCATTTGTCAGTAGTCAACATGCCTTGGTCTGGTGAACATCGTGCTTTTGTTATTGAGCGGTTTATCGAATGCGGCGGTTCGATAATTGCTACACAACGTGCTTTTCGAATTCATTTCGGACTCGGGCGTCATGATCCTGTTCCACATCACGCTACGATTAAAGTGTGGGTGTCAAATTTTAGACAGACGAGTTCAGCATTGAAAAAGAAGTCGCCTGGACGTCCCAGGACAGCAACAGGACCTGAAAACGTGGCCAATGTGAGACCCGCGATTCAACGTTCCCCGCGTCGTTCGGCGCGAAAACATTCGCTCGCTTTGGCGATTTCCAACCGCAGTATTCGGCGCATTTTGCACCGGGACCTCAAAATGCATCCCTACAAAATGGTTGTTGCACAGGAATTAAGTGAAAGGGATTTTGAAACCCGTACGAACCTGTGTCGCGATCTCCGAGAACTCCCAAACGACGATGTTGTGCTCTTCACGGACGAAGCCCATTTTCACCTTTGTGGTGCCGTTAACAGGCAGAATTTTCGATATTGGAGTGACGAAAATCCTCGAGAAATCCATCAGGAACCCCTCCATAGCCCAAAAGTGACTGTGTGGTGTGCTCTTTCCCGCCTAGGCGTCTGGGGGCCTTACTTTTTTGAAGAAAATGGGCAAACCGTAACGGTCAACAGCGAGCGCTATTGTTTCATGCTGGAAAATTTTCTTAGACCCAAAATGGAAGAAAATGGCGTGGAAAATGTGTGGTTTCAACAGGATGGGGCAACCGCCCACACATCGCGACGATCAATGGACATTCTCAGGGAACTGTTTCCCGGTCGCCTCATTTCCCTGAGAGGTGATCTTGGCTGGCCGCCGCGCTCACCGGATCTCACTCCATGTGACTTCTTCCTTTGGGGTTACCTCAAATCGAAGGTTTACCAGCATCGACCAAGGACCCTTCTTGCTTTACGAAGGGAAATTGCTCGGGCAATTGAAGAAATTCCTGTGGAAATGACGGTGAAAGTCATGGAAAGCTACCGCGAGCGCCTAAATCAGTGTATCCGCTCCCAAGGACGACATTTGAGTGATGTGCTTTTCAAAACTTAAATTTAAAAATGGCATAAAATTTGCGATATGTTAATAAAAATTTTTTTTGACAAGTTGAGTGGTTTTAATTTTATAACGTTTTGAAATCGGATAGGTTTTTCTGCCCCACCCTGTATATCATCACAGCATATTACCCATGGCTGGGTGTGCTAATCTGCTTTGGACACAGATTTCGGTAATGATGATAACATATTTGTATCGTGCGGGCGTTTACCAAGCGTCGCCTCACGGGTACTCATTTTTGGTGTGGAGAATGCACCACAGGGGTCAATTTCGTGCCATTTAAAATTCGAATATTTGGCGGTGATGTGGATTGAATCCTTTTCTCCACATTCGCGACCAGACACTCAGGCACGCGGCCACGAGAGATAGATATATGTATTTAAATTAATAAAAATTAAACGGCGGGAGGTATTGAATTGGACACATCAGATTTTTTATTTAAAAATGACGGAACAAAAATGTAATAAAATTATGCAAATATTGAAGAAGGTTTTTGGTGAGGAAGTTACATATATCGAAACGAAGGGTCAACGTTTTCAAGAGGGCCGTGATAGCGTGGAATATGACAGATCCAGACGTCCATAGTAATCAACCATCGATGAAAATGTGGCATATATATATATATATATATATATATATATATATATATATATATATATTGTTTACATTTGTAACATTTTCCTTTGTGGATTGAAATAAAATTTTCACAGCGCTATAATTGTTTTATTTTAATGAAATATGCAAAATACTGTTAAAATAATAGGTAAGGTTTTTGTTTAATTTAAAATTAATAAGTAAATTAGAAGTAATTCCATTTATTATATGTTTATGTCAATGTCATTATACAATTTTGGCTGTAAAAACTACTAAAAGTGATTTTAAGAAAATATACAAATAACCGCTAATGTAAAATGTAAGTTCCTGTTTCAATTAAATTTAATAAGCAAATTAAGTGAAATAAAATCTATTAGAGGTTAATGTTATAATGGAGTTTTCACCCAAAAAACTACTGAAAGTAGAAAAACATGTGCCGTTTATGGTTTTAAATCTACGGCGCACAATAATAGGAAACAAAGATTTCGTCTTTTTTCCTAAAATTAATATAAAAACTAATATGAACAAAGCTACAGCTAACTTATAACTACTTACTAATTTTCCTTATTAAATGAAAATATTAATAAAACTATTACTAAAACTATAACTACGGGAAACTTTATACTAAACACTACTGAAAATAATATAAAACACTACACTAAAATACAAAATAACTCAAGAATCCAAAAAAAAAAAAAAATCGAATAGTGTACCTTTGGTCATGATTTTGACATTTGTTGTCAGCGCTATCTCTTGATAATTTGGAAGCCCAATATATTACTCAGTTCACTAATCATTCCCGATTTTTGCCGGAGACACCGTATTCGTCGAACATAGTCTCCTGTGGCTTTTTGTCTACACGAAGATGAAGGAGATATTGAATGGGCAATGTTTTGCGACCATAGAGGTGATAAAGGTAAAATCGCTGAAGGAGCTGAAGGCGATACCAAAAAATAAATTCCACAATAGTTACTCAGATTGGAAATGAAGTTGGCATAATTGTATTATAACTATCTAATGAGGAATACCTTGAAGGGTATAATATAAATATTGATAAATTAATACTTTTTGATACAAATGAAAATTCTGGTTATTTTTTTATCAATCCAAGCTAAAGCTGTTCAAGTGAATCACGTGAAGTTTTATTGTTCCTCACAAGATGTAGACAGGAATCGAACGGAATGATACGGTGCCATGCAGCGGAAACTTAATGTTAAACACATTTATAATAATTTAAATTCCGTTACCAAAAGCTACAAGTACCTATATTATTTTGACATAGATACAAATATTTTATATTTGAATTCAGGAAAAGATAAATTTGTAAAAACTAGTCATAAAACTTTTAGTATGTGCTAATGTGATATGATTGATATATCATATGTTTTGTTTATTTTTAATATTATTATAGCTTATAAAGTGATAAATATTTAGTCCAGAGATGTACTTACAATAAATTCCATTGTTACATTTAATTTGAAATAATTTTATAAATTATTAGTAATTTCTGTAATATACTGCCAAATATTTTTTCAAATAATGCTGCGAGCTACCGTAAGTCTATCAGCCTGAAGATTGCCGAACGAACGAAGTGAATACGGGAACATGTCAAGGTTTTTTGTAATTCGGTTTAGTTTCAACTTTTCAAGAAAAAAATTAAATATTATTATACAGAAATTATATATCACTTTTCTGTGTTAGGGTAAAAAAGTGACAGTTTATTGCTGATTAGTTGATTTGGTTACTTTAAGGAACTTGCTTTTAATTTAAAGTGACAGGTGAACGCATTAGAAACAAAATTGACATTACAAAAATGTTAAAATAACTTTCATTATGAATAATTCGAAATATGAATGGATAATAAATAATTTAATAAAAAGCGAAAAGCGACGTATAATGCAGTCCATGTTTTGATTGCCGCTTGCAGCCTATGCCATTCAACATATTTTTTATTTTGATACAAAAACACGTGGTTTCTATTCGGCATGGCTTCATAAATAAATCAAACAAGTACAGTTAAGTTTACTTTTCTTGTTTCACTATTTTTACCTCTCGCTAAGAGAGGTATTTCATTCATGCTAAAAATCGCATATCCAGGTTTTATTGAATAAGCACTTTTTAAGGTCCCTACAATCAGATTTTAACATTTTTACGATGATGTCTGTGTGTGTGTGGATGTATGTGGGTGTGTGTGTGTATGTATGTATGTTGGATGTTGGAAGGACGATTACTCAAAAACTATGACTTTATATTTCCCAATCGGATATTCATGGGAAGATCTGAAAAGGTTTTGGTAACAATTGGACAACCGGAAGTAGAAGATTTTTGAATAAAAATCTTCTAAATATTATTTTTTGAAAATTTTTCTTGCTACTATTAAAGAAAATTAAATTCTCTATCTGATACATTTAAATATTTTATTATATATTTTATAGATTTAGAAATAAAAGAAATATAATATATAAAATAATCTGTTGTAATAATTTTTACAGCCGAAAGGATGCCATGGAAAATAGTTGAAAATTTAAATTGTTTGTAACTGACAGATAAATGTCAGTGTCAGAAATCCAGACATTACTGAAGACTTTTTCTGGGAAGTACATAGATTATATTATTTCTTCATATTGAATTATTTAATATTATAGGTATAGTACATATACCCTTCTGAAATACTGTTAATCCCGACAATGAATTGGAAACATTACGAAAAATTAGAAGAGTAGGACAAAATTTCTTCATAGAATGAATTTAAAATTAAACAATCTAAATGTAAGGAATATATGTAAGTAGAATTGTTGGTTTAGAGTGTTGGTATACAAGAAATGTTAAATACAATAGGGCGCGAGCAGGCATGTGACTTTGTTGGTCTTGACAAGCAGATATGGTGGCCCGTGTCAGAATGATAGCTAGAAATTATATACATAGATGTCAAATATCATAATTTCTAATTTTAAATTTAGTGATTTTCCAATTCCATGTAGTTTATTTTTCTCGACATTTCCGCATGCCTGATGACAAATAAACTACGTGAATTTAGCCTTACACCGAAAGGTAGAAAGGCTTAAGGAATAAGTAAGTAAAAAGACTTTAGAAAATCTTGAAATTTTTAAAGAAACATTCTAACATTTGACATCTACGTACATAATTATTAATTATAATCCTGAAACGGGCTCCCATATCTGCTTGCCAAGGCCACCAATGTCACATGACTGCTCGCACCCTATACTTATGTAACAAAAATGTAAGTGCGAGAGGTATTGTGCTGGCCACAACAGATTTTTTGCAATAATTTAATTTAAAATAGATTTCGAATTTCAAAAAGGCGATGGCAAACGGTATAAAATAATAAGAATTTGGAATAAAGTAGATGTTAAAGCAAAGAAAAACTCGAATATTTAAAAAAAACTAATAACTTTTTTTTTAATTTTGATCTTTATCATATAGTTTTAAGTTCTTGTTTCAATATAAATGACTCATGTTCTAAATTTGTTACTGTAAGGAAGGACATTATTGGCAAACTGATATATAATATATCTGCTTAAATTTCCTGAGATGTAATATCTTAAGTACGGTCCTGATGATGCTGATGTGAGGTTAAAGTTCAGACCTTGCAGTGATATGGCGGTCACTGCACCACTGAACCCCAGCTAGTGATAACAACTACCCCCAGACAGGTCATCGCGGGTCAGCCATGGCTACCATGATCGAGGTAGCCCATTTTTTATTACCGTTTTTTGTCCAAACTAAAATATCTCTCAGAACAAGAGATAAAAATTTGTCTTGCACATAATTTATGAATTGTAAAAACGGAATTTTTTTCGCTATTTTTATGGCTCGTAAAAGGATCATTTTGGTGTAAAATATGGCAGAGTTTTTGTGGAGTATGAATTAAGTGACGTATGAATTTTTAATTAAAATGTAAATTTTTACATCAACATGGTCATATTTCGTCCGTAATTAAGTTCTGTAATCTTAATGTCATGCGTTTAAAAATGCATCTTTTAAATGCATGTTTAATTAATTAAATAATATATAATTACAATAATTATTGCAAACTTTTTGCCAAAAACATGCACTTGTTATTATAAGTAAATAAAATTTGGTCATAAATCAAAAATATTCTACAATAAATTACAGTCTGCAACAATAAAAGGAATGTTGAACATATACTAAAAATTATGCTAATTTGGACATGTAAAATATAGTTATCAAAATTATTAAAATAAACATATTATTTTTTCAGTAACCAGCCGTCAGCGCATGAGTTGTTAAATATGAATGGCTATAAATTTATTAGTTAAATTATTTTTAAAAGCTTGTTAATGGACTTTTATTATTTATTGATAAATCTATAGTTACTTTAAAACTCTATGTTCTATTAAAGATGTGTTTTTTATGAATTAAACAAATTTTAATAAATCAAAAAGCATTACGGAAAATTTTATTTTTACCTCCCGCTACCCTTGGTAAGGGAGGTATAGGGATCGTGCTAAAAATCGCATATCGAGATTTTGGTAAATGACCACGTTTTAAGGTCCTTAGATTCCATTTTAAACATTTTCACGATGATGTCTGTGTGTGTGTGTGTATGTATATGTGTATGTGGATCTCTATACGCACTAACAAATACTATCGTTCAGAAAATTCTGAAATCTTGTATTTCTACCTTGTTCTAATATGGAAAGAAGCCATTAGCTTTTGGTGTCAATCGGATAACCGGAAATGGCAGTTTACTTGAAGCTCAAAATAGTTTTACTTCAAAAAATACCTTTAAATGTTATTTTTTCGCAATTTGTTATTATAAAACTTAAAGATTATTTCATTTCCTACAGGTTTCCATTAATACTTTTTCTATATATTTTATGGATAAATTTATAAAATAATATAAAAATTATATCTCGGAGCTTATGCTTTAAACACAACTCCATAGTTACACAGTTTAGGTGAAATGTAGGTAACTGACAGAAAAATGTCACTGTCAAAAAAATAATCATTTCAAATTAATAACAGTAATGTTTTAAAAAGAAAATTGAAAATAGAACAATAGTTATATGGAAAGGAATTAAAATACATAATTTCTAGCATTAGTAAATATACAGGTATGTATTTAAATAAAATAAATAAATAAATATATTATCACGGCATCTTACCCATTGCTGTTTGTGCTAATCTGCTTTTACACAGATTTCGGTAATGATAATGACATTTTTGTATCGTGCGGGCGTTTACCAAGCGTCACCTCACGGGCTCTCATTGCTGGCGTGGAGAGTGCACTACATTCGCTAATTTTGTGCCATTTAAAATTCAAAATATTTGATGTTGATCGGGGTCGAATCGAGTTCCCCAGATTCGCAACCAGACATCAGGCACGCGGCAACGAAACCCCGTAGGTATGTTTTTAAATTAATAAAAATTAAATGGCGGGAGGTATTGTGTTGGTCACATCAGATTTTTATGTTACAGATTGTTTTAGAAAAACAATGTTAAATAAATCGGAAATATTTCTATAATTATTTTTTTGCTGCATCTAAAATGAATCACTCTATAATATATGAATATCACTGAAAATATTCAAGTATAGTTTGGTTTACAATTCAAGGTCATTTTCAAACCATCTGGTATAATATTACTTGCAAATAACTTCACTACATTCCATACACATATGCGTGCACCAGGTATAATATTTGTGGGTACATTTTAATCATTCAAAATTAAATATTAAACACATTTTCATACGTAATATAACAAGTGATATGATTATCATCGATGATATTTTGGAGTGAAACCGAACTGCAGATTTCACGAGTCCGAAGGACGAGTTGAACTGTGTTGCTTCGGTTTCACGAGCATTATCTTCGATTATTAATCATATCACGAGCTTATATTTAATGAGAGAATATAATGAATTTTTGCAATCTAACCTAACCTAACTTTTAATATACATATTCATATTGTATTAAAACATGGTACTTACGAGTTTTATTTAATATTTCGGAGTTTGAATTATTGTTATTATTTATTTTTATACTCAAAATTAACTGTCAATGTCATAAATAAAGAAAACAAATCCCTTAGTAACGACTATAAATACGGTGTTTATTTCCTTGTTTTTTATCATCGCTGTGATAAACGCGTAGCTAGGGAGATTCTGAATGTTGATTGGCGGAAAACATGTCACGTGACTAAGGAATTATATTCTCAAAGATATATTTTATTTTGATATAATAATGAACATAAAGATACAACACCTACGTAAATAAAATAAATAAAAAATAAATATTTCATCACGGCATATTACCCATTGCTGGGTGTGCCAATCTGCTTCATACACAGATATCGGTAATGATGGAATATATGTACCGTGCGGGCGCTTACCAGGCGTCACCTCACGGGCACTCATTGCTGGCGTGGAGAGTGCGCCACAGGGGTCAATTAAATGCCATTAAAATGCGATGTAATTTTTGGCGTCGGTCGGGATCGAACCCGTATAGTTACAAAAATACTGAAAACAATGATATAAATACATATTTTGAAAATAAGTAATAAACTACGTACTGTTAGCATACATTTCATATATTATTCTTCTAATTGCATCGATGTTAAAAGTATCAAGATCAGCTGTTGCAGTTGATTTTCTGGGTCGTTTTTTTCCAGAAAAAGTTAATTGTTCTTCATTTTCGATATTATTAACACGTTTTAATACCCTGTTTACTGTAGTTTCAGATATTTGTAGCGCATCTGCTGTACGCTAAAATAAAATACTTGCTAAATTTCATTTATTAATCATGAAACTTTTTACCTCTCGCTAAGAGAGGTATTGCATTCATGCTAAAAATCGCATATCCAGATTTTATTGAATAAGCACGTTTTAAGGTCCCTACAATCCGATTTTAACATTTTTACGATGATGTCTGTGTGTGTGTGTGTGTGTGTGGATGTGTGTGTGTGTGTGTGTATGTGTGTGTGTGGGATGTTGGAAGGACGGTTACTCAAAAACTATAAGACTTAAAATTTGTTTAACAACGTATTTCCCAATCGGACATTCATGGGAAGATCTGAAAAGGTTTTGGTAATAATTGGACAACCGGAAGTAGAAGATTCTTGAAAAAAAATCTTCTAAATATTATTTTTTGAAAATTTTTCGTGGTAATATTAAAGAAAATTAAATTCTCTATCTGATACATTTAAATATTTTATTATATATTCCATAGATTTAGAGATAAAAGAAGTATAATATATAAAATAATCTGTTGTAATAAATTTGACAGCCGAAAGAATGCCATGAAAAATAGTTGATAATTTAAATTATTTGTGACAGATAAATGTCAGTGTCAGAAATAATGAGTAACGAAAGAAAAATTTACTTGGAGAATCCCTTAATTCTTGATCTGTCTCTATTATGGAGATGACAAGTCTAGGTTGAAGGACTTAAATTTGTTTCAAACATTATGGGGCAATGTACACCAGCACTGTAGACTAGAGTAACTTTGAATTGCGAAAAAGCTATCAAATTCTTCTCAAGTAAGTTGTAAATATTGACAAAATTACACATCAATATAAGAAGAATCGGAGTGCAATCTATCCGTCACTTTATTAAAGGGAATTAGTGTTATTTAGATATAACATGTATGAAAAAATAAAATGTAAAAGAAGATATGTAAGAATAGATGCACAATCCAGATATATACATTTTAGACCGCCCAAAATTAATGTTTTTACTAGAAGAATATGAAGAGAAAGTAAACAACGTTGTTCGAATTGAAAATTGCTGTTACCAGCCTAATATTTATATATGGTAAACTCTACTTTGTAATTTATTGTAACATAATTTATGGTAAAATATCTTTATGTTGAGACATGCTATTATTGAATAATAAAGAAGTTTATACGTCATAGATTTATATGAATATATTATTTGTATTTATAAAAATATTCTTTGCTTTATGCATACAGTCAGGTAATATATACGGCGAGAGGTTATGTGCTGGCCACATCAGATTTTTTTGTCTAGCAATTTCAATTTTCAAAGAAACTTATATTACCTGCTGCATCTGATGAAGATCTAATAATGGTCCATTATTTTCTGTTTCCCGTTGAAAATATTCGTGTACATTGTGTACAAATTTAATAGCTTTCCTTCGCAAAGTTTTTCCTTGCTCACCTATGATTATGTTCAATTAAATCGCGGAACAAAATTAGAAACTTATTCGTTGATTTTGATTAAACGTCAAATCGCGCGTCAAATTCAAAAAACAATCTCCGCCACTGGATTTGCTTTAACGTAGAGGGCAGTTCAATAGATAATTGCATACCAGTAACTCATCGACATACTTTCCTATTATTTTTAGTATGTTAGAGAGCAATGTGAATATGGAACGTATATCTGACATATAGCATAAATCACGTAGACCTACGTCAAATAATCTATATAAAATGTTGTTTATTCTTTCTTCGAACAAATGGCCTTGAATTGTCATCCTTCGTGAACCAAACTATATATATATATGTGATTATGTATTTATATTTACATTTATATTTTCTAATCCTCACTAATTAATCGGTCACCTTTAAATCACCATTTAATCACCAAAACTCACACGGCATCGAGGGTGGCTATGCTTGAATCCACGTGACCGGGTAACGGGTTGGTCACGTGTCACGTGGAGACCACGTGTCGTTTAAGAGGATCTGCGTAGAGCGCCCGTCAGTTTGTATAGTGAATTTTCTGCCTAGTGCCTAGTCAAACTAATCATCCTTTACTGCACTCCAGTGCGAAGTACGAACACTAGCATTCAAACACGAAATACAGATGTAGTGGTTGATAGGGTGCTGAAAAGGTGTAGGGTAAATTCGAGCATTGTAGGATACATGAAAGGGTCAATAGAAGGTTTGGTTTGTGGGAGTTTAATAAAGGATTTGTGATTTGTGAAAAGTGAGTTAAAAATATACATGCACATATTAATCTTTCGTTGTGAGTTTTATGAGAAAAATCCAGAGGGGCTACAGAAAAAGTTAAAAACGGATTTTAGTGGTTTAACTAAAATATGGGTATGCGAATTTATTTTTATTTTAACCTAAAGGTGACGGAAGGTATTGCCTTTGATCAAAAATACCGATAGTGAGTTTCTAATGAATAAGCACGTTTTGGGGTCCCTAGAATACGAATTTACTATTTTTACAATGATATCTGTATGTGTGCCTGCGTGTCTAGGTGTGTGTGTGTGTGTGTGTGTGTGTGTGTGTGTGTGTGTGTGTGTGTGTGTATGATTAGATTTTGGTTATAACTGGTTCACCGGAAGTACCCTCATTTTCAACTTTTAACAGTTTATCTTGAAAAAAGCAATAAAATATAATTTATTGATATTTAATATTATATTTTAAACTATACGATGTGATTGCATTTTATACTTCATATTCAATATACAGGGTGTCCCTTAACTTGGTGCACAAACTTTAAGGGCATATAATACTGATCAAAATGAGTAAAAAAAGCTTAGTCAAAATGTGTCCGATCTTTAATAGTTTCCCAGATATAACGCAGTGAAAAATGAGTTTTTACGAGATTTACCTTTGCTATCTCAAAAACTATAAGAATTACGATTTTGATTAATTGAGACTTTTTGTTTACCTTTGAGAGGTAATCTTAGATGGCCTTTTGTTATTTTATAAAAATCAAAAGTGAAATGTTGTGGCGACCTTGGTCAATATTTAATTTTCATATAACTACGTAACTATAAGAAATTGAGAAAAATGTTTCATATAAAATTTTATTGTTTTTTATAGTCTTTTTACTGACATAGACAAAATTTTATTCGATCGTTATCTTTGTCAGTTTTTCTTAGATTTTTCGCTTTTCTCGGAAACAGTTGAAGATCATTCCTATGTTGATGAAGCTTTTTTATTCATTTTGGGCAGTACTATATGCCCTTAAAGTTTTTGCTCGAAGTTAAGGGACACCCTGTATATACTTCGGTAATAATAAATAAGGGTTAAATTCAGAATAGCTTCCTTTTAACACAGTAATAGCTAGTCCTAGTTTATCACGAGCTTAACCCACAAATGTATAATAATAAACATGGAATAAGACTTAACTCTAGAATAAACTCTTCATAAACGTCATTTTAACACAGGATTAAGAGATATTCTCGGAATACCTAATCTGGAAATAGGAAATTATTTATTATTACCGCTGATAGAGTTAAAGAATTATAAAGATATTAAATTTCAAAAATCAGCCAGATATGCTAACCATGGAAACTGCTAATATATTCAGTTTATTCCAATTAACAGATGTCAATATATAAAGAAAATGAATGTGTGAGATAGATGTTGGGGAAGACACGGGAAGATAGGATAAGGAATTAAAGTATAAGGGGAATTGCCAGAGTGATAAAAGTTTTTAGATGGATATGATTAAAATGGTTTGAACATGTCATGAGAAGAGATGAAGAATATATTGGAAGAAGAATGAATAGCTTAGTAGTAGAAGGTAGAAGAAACAGAGGAAGACCAAAGATAAAATGGAAGGATTGTATTGCGGAAGACTTGAGAGAAAAGGAACTGAATGAGGGCGACACGTAAAACAAAAATGAGTGGAAGAAGAAAAAAAAATAGCGACCCCTAACGATTTTTTTTTAAATAGAAAATAGTAGTATCTCATCATGATGAGACATGACGAGCGGTAAAAATGGAAATAGTTTCTAAGTTTGACGTCTGTTGGATTCGAACTCAGTCTGTTAGAACCGAAACATACAAATATAGTTGGGGAAGAAATATTTGGAACTCATTATAGATTCTGCCAATTGGTTGTTATAAAGTTTTATGGACTTGGCGGTAATGGTACTCGGAGCCAGGTAGAGTTTTCTGTCCTTGGCCGTACCCGAAATTTGCATTCAAGATCTACTTTTAAATCTGTATTAAAATAATAATTCGTTTTAAGTGTATTTCTTCTAACGTCAATTTGTAAAGTGAAAAGAGATTAAAATATTATAAGATGTTTCTTAATTATGTACTTTTACATCTGTATTCAAATAACAATGCGTTTAAAATACACTTCTTTATAATTTATACAAACATTGAGTATGATTTTTTTTAATACGGCCCATTTCTTACCCTAAAATTGATGCCTTCAAGTTCGAATAATTTATGAGTCCTTACCGCAAACAAACCCAACCGTCCATAAAAGATTGTAAACCCTGCATAAGTCAGTTCCAAATATTTCTTCTTCCAACTATAATAAAGTTTAACTTCTCATACTCTTACTCTACTCTCATAGCAAATCCGTTTTGGATTTAACCACTAAAAACGAAAAATAAAATGTACTTAGAATATATAATCTAATAATAATGTAAAAGCTATAATCAGTATTCACATATATTTAGTTCTCATACCAATTAATTACACACCAGCAAACTGCACTCTTTAGGGTCATTTAATTTCACTTTTATTATTCGTAACCTATAATCACAACAACAGCCTACTTGATATCAGGGTGAACGCATGTTTGCTCTTCATTTGTTCGTACAATGGTCACGTGACCACGGTGGGGTATCTGTCATGATCTCCCGTGTTTTATCAATCACTCACCCTTCACGTAAGCGGATCACGGAGTTAATAAAAAATCATCAAAAACTCTCATGGTTTACATACAGGATTACGTGGTTAATTCTTGGTTTTATTTGTTTATTTTGCTAATGAGAATGAGGACGATGCTTTATTAAAATAATATTTAGGTAGAAAAAGAAAATAAATAATAAATTAATGAAAAGTTTATACCTAAACCACATTTGGTCAAAGGGATCAAAATTTTTTACCCCTCACTAAGAGAGGTATTGGATTCATGCTAAAATTCCATATATAGATTTTAGTGAATAAGCACTTTTTAAGGTCCCTAAAATCTGATTATAACATTTTTACAATATTACAATGATGTCTGTGTGTGTATGTTTGTGTGTAGATGTTGTAGATACGATTTCTCAAATTCTATAAGACTAAAGACCTGTGCAACTACCGATTCCTCAGTCTAACAGTAATGGGAAGAGCTGAATAGGTTCTGGTAACAATTGGACAACCGGAAGTCGTAGTTTCTAAAAAAAAATTCTAAATATTTTTTTTTGAAAATTTATATTACTATAAATACTAAAGATAATTAAATTCTCAATCTGACATATAATTTTTTTATTATATCTCCTATAGTTTTAGAGATATAGTACTTATATAATAATATAGAATAATCTGTTGTAATAAATCTCGTTGCCCAAACAACTCCATGGAAATCAGTTGAGATATTTAAATGTTTGTAATTGACAGATAAATGCAAAATGTCATTAACATTACTGGAAGATTTTTCTGGGAGATACGAGTAATATATCTTATTGTATTATTGTATTATTAATTAAATATGTATTTAAAATTATAGGTATATTAATATTACATATATCCTTAAGAAATACCGCCAATACAGTCAATGAATTTGAAGAATTTTGAACATATTAGAAGAGTAGGACAAAATTCCTCATACAACGAAAGAAGAGATACAATTTCAATTATTTGTGTTTACAAGAAATATTAAATTCGTTACTTCTAGGGCGCGAGCAGTCATGTGATTTTGTTGGGGGCCGTGTGTAAATGACAGCTAGTAATTATTTACATAGGTGTAACAAATGTCATATGGCATAATTTTTCATTTAAAATTTCAAAATATTCTGATAGGATGTTTATTTGTCATCAATAGTATGGAATATACTTGTCGAGGAAAATAATCCGCATGGATTTGGAAAATTATGATATTTTGAATGAAAAATTATGATACTTGACACCTATGTACATTATTAATAGCTGTCATTCTGACACGGGCCAATATATCTGCTTGCCAAGGCCAACAAAGTCACTTGACTGCTCGCGCCTTAAGTAACATAAAATGAAAGTGAAAATACTTGGCTTACCTTCGGTGGTAAAAGGTACACATTAATTATATTGTAATAAGTACATTTAATTGTGCTTAACTCTACTATCTTTCGAATTTACTATCCTTTGCTTGAAAGAAACTCATTTGTCCGTTTCAGCATACGAGCTGCAAACGCAGTAATAACTAATTAAGGCAAGACAGAGGCCGAGGCAGGCTACTGTTGTGCGTACAGTGAATAGTGGTGCCGGCTACTTAGCTAGTGGCTCAGCTACCGAACTGCATAAATGTATTTCAATTTAAAGTGATTGAGGCTAATTTTTCAGTGTAATGAGATAAACCAAGCACCCGGTGTCGACGATGGGAGAGGACAGAATGGAATGGAGATTCGTATCGCTGGCTACTGAACTGACTGATGAAAAGATAGCGAGTGTAATAATACTACTTTGACGTAGAATAAAACAAATTTACATTCATACATGAGGCATGGTCAGAAAAATACTAAAATTTTACTAAGAATAAAACACAATCGCTATCTAGCGCCCAAATTTCTAACCTTAACGTCTGGTATTGCTTCTATTATTTTCTTTTGTTTACATTGGTCGTGAATATAGTTATGAATGTTTATTGTGTTTATATTGTAATTAAAAATAATCTGGTGTACTTTGGTTCACGAATGATGACAATTCATGGTCACTTGTTCGAAGAAAGAATACACAGCACTTTATACAATAGTAGCTTAGCAACATTTCATGTTGAAAGAGAAAGATTATTTGACGTACATCTATGTAGTTTATGTTGTGTGACAGATATACGTAAATGGTGACATTACTTTCTAACACATTACAAATAATAATGACGTATGTCGTAGAGTTACAGATACCTAATTATCTACTGTACTGACCTCTGTTCTAATAGTTACCCAGTGACGTTGACATTTAAATCAAATTATTATTCCATGGTTTTTGTCAAGTCTATGTTTGTCGGTTTTGCAAATACAAGTGAAGAGCATAAATCTTTGAGGAAGGCATTATTTAAAAAGAAACATAATTTTCCAATAAATTACACTTATTTTTTTCAGTTAAAATGTATCCATAAATATTTCATGTTGCACGTCTATGTATACGAAGTGCAGTGAAGTTATCTGCAGGTAATATTATTCCATACGGTTAATAAATGACCTTGAATTGTCATCTTTCGTGAACCAAACTATATGATATTGTGTGCTAGTTTTGAACAATTATGTATGTTATTAATGTAAATATGAGTAATACACATTGTTGCGTGCCGGGATGTAATCCAGATCCCACACTTCATGAATTCCTTGAACCACGACAAAAACTGTAATATTAATTTATCGAATGGGTATAGTGGAAAAGGTTGATCAACATTTAGTGTAAATCTTAAAATTACGTATTGTTAAAAGAGTTCGCACCAAGCACGTGTGTTTAAAGCATTTTGAAGAAAATGATTATTTTCACAGAAGAGGTAAGAAATTTGATTCTTTAGTTTTTTTTAAATACTAATTTTATTTTTGTAAAACATTCCTTTTGTTTCATGCGGATCTAATGAAATGACATTAGTCTGCAGACAAAAGTCGTGTTCCTTCGGGCTGTGATTGTGATTTTCTGAATCCTGATTAGCTTAATTGTGATACTCTTCAATCACGATTTAAAAATTATATGAAGAAAACGAATAATATAAACACCATCTAGCGTCAAATATCATATGCAGACCTATGCAAACTAATTTATTTATTTTATAAATAATCTACTGTCGAGTGTTATAGTCAGCACATTAAAAATAAATCATATAGAAGTAAAAAAAAGTTCTTGGTAACATTATGAAGTATGTTTACTTAAAACAAGCTTTAATGTAATATATTTTCTTTGTTTTTAAAAGTATGGCGGGTCAATGCTTTTATAGGAAAATCATTTTTCCTTTGATGCAACAAATCCCTCATTGATAAATTTCTACGCTCGAAAACCTATTGTCGTTAGCCATTTTTAAATTTGCTCTGAAATAAATCTGTATGATCACTCAAAAAGGATGATACAGAAGGTTAAGGGGAAGGGTGTCTAGTGATCACAAAGTGAAAAAGTGGGGATAACGAATAGGATATGAAAAAACCTACTTCTTCTTAATCATGATCACTTTGATGATTTAGATTGTGAATCACAGCACGAAGGAACACGGCTAATGTGCGAATATATTTAAATCTATGTCGGTATCACTAGCCACTCTTCTGCACAAAATAATGTGGCCAGCATCAAATACCCCTATATGCGAAACGAGCATAGTGAGTTTCAGAATCACGTTTTCTGTATATGTTAAAAACATTACTAATTCTGCAATCGAGCACAAAAATAAGAAAAATTACGAAATACTCTATATTCTAAATTTTTGACATATCATTTACTCCTTGGGCGGCTATGCATGGTAGTTTTAGTTATTATGACAATTTATTATTCCATGAAAACAATACAAAAATCTTATGTTTTAATTATTTCGCGCACTATTTTGCGCGCACATATTAAGATTTAGAAAACTTATTTTCCGCGCGATTGTTAGTACCAATAGTTCTTCTCCAAGTAATTTAGCATTAAAAATATGATTTTATTGTCTAAAAACTGTGAACAAAATTATTCAAATTTGTATTTACATAGCAACTCTAAGCAAAATGATGACAACGACAATGGAAATAACATTTAATATATTTATAAAATGTCGAATCACTACTTAGACTAAATAATTGAATCGTTCGGCTTCACCACCCACATTAATAAAACGCAGTCGCGACAGAGAATCTACTTTATTTTATTATTAAACAAATAACTATTCTTGATATTAACAAAAATTGTTAAATTTCTATATTCATACTAAGAATATAGTATTAAAATGTAAGCACAATAACTTCCGTCAATCCTGTGTATTATGTATAAATTCCATACATACATCTTCGACTTTAGCTTTTCCCATTAGTTAGGTGTCGCTACTTTTTTTTTTCTTCTTCCACTCATTTCTGTTTCGCATATCATTCTCATTCGGTTCCTTTTCTCTCAAATCTTCCGCAATACAGTCCTCCCATCTTATTTTTGATCTTCCTCTCTTTCTTCAACCTTCTATTATTAAGCTATTAATTCTTTTTCCAATATATTCTTTATCTCTCCTCATGACATGTTTAAACCAAAGTAATAGTCTCTCTTGTATCTTTCTAGAAACTTCTAACACTAGAGTTATTTCCCTTATTCATTCATTCCTTACCGTATCTTTCCGTGCCTTCCCAAACGTCTATGTCATCTCTGCCACATTTATTTACTTTTCATTGATACTGATATCTGTCAATTTGAATTGTTTGAATATAGTAGCAGTTTCCATGGTTACCATAACTGGTTGATTTATGAAATTTAATATCTTTATACTTCTTTAATTCTATATCTATTGAATATGAAGTATAAAATGCAATCAAATCGTATAGAGAATAATATATTCTTTAAGTTATAATAACGTTAAATGTCAATAAATTATATTTAACAGGGTTTTCCAGAGAAACTTTTAAAATCTTCAAATGAGGATACTTCCGGTTAAGCAATTATAACCAAAATCTAATCAGTTCTTCTTCTGGATGTAAACTTGAGGAATACGAAAAAAATATGCGATTCGAAACTTTCGTCACACACAAACACACACACACACACACACACACACACACACACACACACACACACACACACAGACAGACACACATACATACAGACATCATCGTAAAAATGGTAAAATAGTATTATATGGACCCTTAAACATGCTTATTCACTAAAAACTCATCATTGAATTTTTTAACCAAAGACAATACCTTCCTTACCTAAACGGTAAAAAATTAATCGATATTGTTATCCAATTCTAACTTTTTATATTTCGATTCATATTCATATTCATCATTACCGATATCTACGTACAAAGCAGATTGAAACTTTGTGCCCTCAGTTGAAAATTAAATTTTATGAGTTTGTTGCTTGTCTAGGGGTAGATGGTATTTGTTTTATCGCATCCGGGGCCAGTGGGCACACTTTGTACACGTCAGTCGTACACACGCAATGAGTCCCGCTTCATTACACGTTTCATTATGCGACTCAAACGCTATGCAAACACCGGCCGCTTCTTTATGCCTTGCACACTTGCACTTCCTTCGTTCCCTGACCAACAACTGCAACTTTGACATGTTATTATTCATATCAAATATCATATTTTATGAAAGATTTACATGTTTCCACGGACTACTTTTTGTAGGATAAATAATAGGGTGTGTGACCCTAATGGATTTGAAATATGTCATAAAATATAAAAGTTGAACTCAATATCTTCGTATTATTGTAACACAAATTGAACAAATGTGGTGACATCAGTTATTAAAAATACTCTCCAATCTATCATATTACTCGGAAGAAAACAAACTTAAACTAACCGAAGAGAAGTAATTTTTATTGTTAAATAAATGTTTTACAAATGGGTCAGATAAGTGTGAAGCTAGAGCCAACCATATGTCAATATAAACAAACGTTTATTGCGAGTAAACAAACATAAACAAATGAAAATATAAGTTAAGTACTTATTGGTGTATATATATATATGTATATAACAAATATTTTCTTCACCGAGTGCGGATTATGTAAAATTGTCCTATATTGAGAATAAAACACATAGGATCGTGTTACGAGCACACTTTTATAATAAAAACACACTTTTATAATAAAAGCACACTTTTCATAAGAATATAATGTAAAAGCGCGCTCCATAAAAGCGCTGTTATTATAAAAGTTAGTAAGACTTTTTTGTAAAAAAACACTAAAATTGTTTTAAACAGGGTGAGTCTGCGAATACGCCCCCCCCCCAAAAAAAAAAGGACCATATATGTTTTATTATTTTAATTATACTATATTTGAAGGCAGGTGTAAATATTTTTTATAAAGCCATAGGTTCACTATATACGGTTATTAACTTTTATTTTTTAAATAGCAACCTATAATTAGGTATTTTACTAAAAAAATAAACCGCCATTTTTTCTCTTTTCAGCGATGTGTTAATTTTTATTAATATATTTGAAAAAAATCAAGAAAAGTAAAATAATTGAGAAATATGGGAAATAATTTTTATTCAAATATTATAAGTGGCTATGTCAAAATAAACAAAATGTAACAATGTTAAACAGTTAAATTAATATCAACAAAGTACATCTGTTTGTTACTTATTTATTATTAGAGCTTCTCCTGTCGTCATTGAGATTACATCTGTTTTGTGCATCGCCCTTGCTGCGATTATCAATAAATCCCGGAATTATCAAGTATAAATATTCCTGTATAATGTAAAATCAAAATATATTGTTCCATTTAGACTTTACATATAACTTTCCAAAAATTTTTTTGCTGATGATGGGCTAATTTTTGCCCGAAACGTTCAATTTACGTTATGTACCTATTTAACAAAATAAAAACTTGGAACATTAAGACCTACAATTCATTTCAACGCTCAATCTAAAAGAGATTCCCAAAAATTTTCCAATTATTTATTATTACTTACTTATTATTTACCAATTTATTTATTAATTTGTTTCACATAGCCAATCCACCTAGAATATTTGAATAAAAATTATTTCTCATATATCTCAATTACCTTTTTTTTCGAAATTTCAAATGCATTAATAAAAACTAATACATCGGTGAAAAGACAAAAAAATGGCGGTTTATATTTTAGTAAAATAATTATAGGTTGCTATTTAAAAAATAAAGGTTTATAATTATATCTTGTACACTTGACTTTATAAAAAATACTTACATCTGCCATGAAATAGTATATTTAATATAATAAAAAATGTATGAGTCATTTTTTTTCTATTGTTTATAAAAAAAAAGTTGAAGAGGGTAGCGTCTTCCCAGACTTATTCAATAAATATAGAGTTAAGATATTAAATTTCATGCATTAGCCAGCTATGCTAACCATGGAAACTGCTAATGTATTTAGATAATTCAAATTGACTAATGCCAATATCGATGAAAAGTAAATGAATGTGGCGAAGATGAGGATGTTGAGATAGATGTTGGGGAAGACACGAAAAGACACAGTAAGGCATGAAAAAATAAGGGAAATAACTCGAATGTTAGAAGTTTCTAGAAAACTTCAGAGAGAAAAGAAATTGAATGCGAATGACACTCAAAACAGAAATGAGTGAAAGAAGAAAAGTACAATTTGCATATTTTGTTTATAAAATAATTTTATTGAAAATTTAGAATCTTTTACAAGAAAATTTATGTATGGAGTTTGTATATACTCGTAATACACAGGATTGACGGAAGGTAATGTGCTGAATTATTTTTGGAAACCTTTTTTTACTGATAAAAGTAAAGTGTACGAATACTTTTGTGAGCCACTGTAAGTCCCTTCAACAATAATGTACTTCACCATTATTTCTTTCCACTTCTTAAAAGCTTTCAACCAATTTTCTTTTGTAATGAGCTTTCTATATAAAGTTAAAAAATAGCCATCAAAAGTCGCACATTGCCAATCCGGTGTTCTATTACTTTTATATATTTTTTCTCAAAAATAGAAGTGGTCTGAGGTTAATATAATATTTTCATTCATAAAAATATTTAAAAAAAATCTGTTGTGGCCAGCACAATTCCTCTCGCCATTTTCATTTTATGTTGCATAGGGTGCGAGCAGTTATGTAACTTTGTTGGCCTTGGCAAGCAGATATGGGGGCCCGTGTCAGAATGAGAGCTAGTAATATAGGTACATAGGTGTCAAGTATCATAAGTTTTCTTCCGAAACATTATAATTTTCCAAATCCATGTGGATTATTTTCCTCGACAATGGATGACAAATAAACATCAGAATATTTTGAAATTTTGAATGAAAAATTATGACATATGACAATTGTGACATCTATGTAAATAACTACTAGCCGTCATTCTGACACGGATCCTCATATTTGCTTGCTATACGTAACGAATTTAACATTTCTTGTATACATAAATAATTGAAATTGTTTCTCTTCTTTCGTTCTATGAGAAATTTTATCGTACTATTCTAATATGTTCAAAATTCTTCAAATTCATTGATGGTATTAGCAGTATTTCTTAAGGATATATGTAATATTAACATACCTGTAATTTAAAAACATATTAAATTAATAATACAATAATATATATTTTCCGTCGACCGTTTATTAATAGGCTATCTTAATGTATAGAAAATCATTCATTAATGACCCCTATTAATGCATGATTTTTTATTAATAAACGATTTATTGGGTGCGTTCACCACATGGAACACAGCATGTATTGCTAACGCTAAGTTGTAGCAAAAAGGTAGACAGAATTTAAAGGCATGCTTTTGACACTTACTAGCTAGGTATATTCACGTAGCATACCTTTAAAATGAATTTGAAACAATAAATTCCTCAAATATCATAAAAAACCGTTTGTGTTGTCTAGCATTAAGTAAACTGAACGCACCCACTGAAAACAATTGATGACAAAACTTATTGATTTTCTGACGTAAAATTTGACGTTCAGTCAACCATTACTAACCTAAAAAAAATTGTCATGGAATAAAATTAGATTTTCCATTTAAGTAAGATACGGTCAACGAAAAAATATTGTAACTAACACGTGTGTTAATTGGCGATTAATGATCTCAACAATTAACGCGTGAGCGATCATTAATCGCCCCCATTAACACACTTGATAGTTAAATAACTATTTCCGTCGAACGTTTATTAATAGGCTATCTTAATGTATAGAAAATCATTCATTAATGACCCCTATTAATGCATGATTTTTTATTAATAAACGATTTATTGGGTGCGTTCACCACATGGAACACAGCATATATTGCTAACGCTAAGTTGTAGCAAAAAGGTAGACAGAATTAAAAATAATGCTTTTGACACTTACTAGCTAGGTATATATTCACGTAGCATACCTTTAAAATGAATTTAAAAGAATAAAATTCCTCAAATAACATAAAAAACCGCTTGTGTCATCTAGGATTAAGTTAACTGAACGCACCCACTGAAAACAATTGATGACAAAACTTATTGATTTTCTGACGTAAAATTTGACGTTCGGTCAACCATTACTAACCTAAAAAAATTTTTCATGGAGTAAAATTAGATTTTCCATTTAAGTAAGATACGGTCAACGAAAAAATATTGTAACTAACACGTGTGTTAATTGGCGATTAATGATCTCAACAATTAACGCGTGAGCTACGCTCACGCGTTAAAATGTCTCGATCATTAATCGCCGTCATTAACACACTTGATAGTTAAATAACTATAAATGTACTCATACCTCCCAGAAAAATCTGACACTGACATTTTGCATTTATTTGTCAATTACAAAAATTTGAATATCGCAACTGTTTTTCGGGCAACGAGATTTATTACAACAGATTATTCTATATTATTATATACTATATCTCCAAACCTATACGAGATATAATAAAAAAATTAAATGTGTCAGATTGAGAATTTAATTATCTTTAATATTTGTAGTAACAAATTTTCAAAAAATAATATTTAGAAATATTTTTTTTAGAAACTACCACTTCCGGTTGTCCAATTGTTAACAGAACCTATTCAACTCTTCCCATTATTGTTAGATTGAGGAATCCGTAGTTATACAGGTCTTTAGTCTTATAGAATTTGAGAAATCGTGTCTCCAACAACCTCACACACACACACACATCCACACACACGCACACACACACACACACACACACACACACACACACACACACACACACACACAGACATCATTGTAAAAATGTTAAAATCGGATTCTATGGAATTGTGCTTATTCAACAAAATCTGGATATGCGATTTTAGCATGAATCCAATACCTCTCTTAGCGAGAGGTAAAAAATATATAGACGAAGTTCTAACAAATTTTTGCAAATTAAATTGTGGTGCAAATATTCTATTCTACGGCGTACCTGATTTTCTTATTCTCAGTAATTTTAACGTGACTCTCGTATAACAAGTAACTATAATTATTGCACACTAAATTTGTAATATCCAAACTTTTCTCATAATGATATAATTTTTGTCCTAAATACATATTTCAACTTTCACTAAATTCCTTTTAAAAAACAATTACACATCTACCCTCAAATTTTCCAGACGGTTAGACATCAACAATCTGCTACCAATTTCCTCACACCAAGAATTCACCTTTAAGTACTACTAACATACAGTTCAAAATTCCATATCATTTTTCCCTTCTCTCTACGTGCTAAAATATCAGTCAATTGTCACCGGCGTTGACGTGTCCCCGCCCTGTTCTAGCCAGCTCGGAGCGTTGAAAACAATGGATCATAGTCACCTAGGCGATTGTCAGTTGTTATCCACGCCGATGCGATATTGTTAGCGTGCACACTGCCTCTGTGGGTGGTGGTGAAACTACGAACTACCGGGAGCAATGTATGTGAATGTTTTTTCTCTTTGTTTTGTATCGCAGTGACCGTTGAAAATGTTTCACATAATGTTTAGAATGTTTTTAATGCATCCGAGTTGGCGTTGTGAAACTATTGTTAAGTAATAATTTAAACTTGACTCTGGATGTAGTAATATGAAAACTGATTATTATATTTTTAATTATTTTAATAATCGGTAATAAACCCATTATTATAATTTTGAAAATTGTTACTACACTACCTACATTTGCATACATATTTTCAAAATGTTTTCCATACATATTATTAAATCATAGTTCGATTTTTTCTTGTTTGCTTAATGTATTTAAAATCAAAACATATTCCAAAATTTAATTTTAATAAATTATTAATAACTATAAGTATTCGGTAGGGTCTGAATATTCACTATTCAGCAATATTTAAGACTATTTTTACAAGCTTCTATTTATCTTTACTAGTTTGTTAATTAGGGTTAAATGTTGAATCATCTAATCCAGTTTTGACTATTTTTGTGCTGTTTATTAAAATTATTCGTAAATTGAGTTCCATTATTAAAAATTTGGAATAAACAATTATTTGAACATTTTAACCTTAGATTATTAATTTTCATTATTTAGAAAAAAAAATGTGAAAAGATAGTTTACTTCCGAAATACTAAAAACGGGAAACAAATAAATAATAGTTATTTATATATCAAGGTCACAAATCTCTTTTTACCGTACCAAGAGAAAAATTTCGACGGCGCTGAAGGATTTCATGGACAAGTACAATACTACTTTTGTGCATATAAGAGATATTACATATGTAAACGTAAATAACACTTGTGTTTATACAATCAAGAAAATGTCACGTATATAAGTTATCCCGTCAACTATAGTTCCGAAAATACCGTCAGATGTCATATTGCTTATTTCCCATCGCCTATTACAAATTTTATTGTATTTAAACAGTTTAATTTATTGAAATAGAAAGGCGGCTTTGGAATTGAAAATTGATAAATAAAACAATTAGTTTTGTAAAAAAATATTGAAGAGAAATAATTTCTAAAAAGTATATTTATTGTTCCTATTTATTTAAAAAAAATCTGATGTGGCCAGCACATAACCTCTCGCCGTATATTTTACCTGGCTGTATGCATAAAGCAAAGAATATTTTTATAAATACAAATAATATATTCATATAAATCTATGACGTATAAACTTCTTTATTATTCAATAATAGCATGTCTCAACATGAAGATATTTTACCATAAATTATGTTACAATAAATTACAAAGTAGAGTTTACCATATATAAATATTAGGCTGGTAACAGCAATTTTCAATTCGAATAACGTTGTTTACTTTCTCTTCATATTCTTCTAGTAAAAACATTAATTTTGGGCGGTCTAAAATGTATATATGGATTGTGCATCTATTCTTACATATCTTCTTTTACATTTTATTTTTTCATACATGTTATATCTAAATAACACTAATTCCCTTTAATAAAGTGACGGATAGATTGCACTCCGATTATTCTTATATCGATGTGTAATTTTGTCAATATTTACAACTTACTTGAGAAGAATTTGATAGCTTTTTCGCAATTCAAAGTTACTCTAGTCTATAGTACTGGTGTACATTGTCCCATAATGTTTGAAACAAATTTAAGTCCTTCAACCTAGACTTGTCATCTCCATAATAGTCACAGATCAAGCATTAAGGGATTCTCCAAGTACATTTTTCTTTCATTACTCATTATTTCTGACACTGACATTTATCTGTCAGTTACAAATAATTTAAATTATCAACTATTTTTCATGGCATTCTTTCGGCTGTCAAATTTATTACAACAGATTATTTTATATATTATACTTCTTTTATCTCTAAATCTATGGAATATATAATAAAATATTTAAATGTATCAGATAGAGAATTTAATTTTCTTTAATACTACCACGAAAAATTTTCAAAAAATAATATTTAGAAGATTTTTTTTCAAGAATCTTCTACTTCCGGTTGTCCAATTATTACCAAAACCTTTTCAGATCTTCCCATGAATGTCCGATTGGGAAATACGTTGTTAAACAAATTTTAAGTCTTATAGTTTTTGAGTAACCGTCCTTCCAACATCCCACACACACACACACACACATACACACACACACACACACATCCACACACACACACACACACACACACGCACACACACAGACATCATCGTAAAAATGTTAAAATCGGATTGTAGGGACCTTAAAACATGCTTATTCAATAAAATCTGGATATGCGATTTTTAGCATGAATGCAATACCTCTCTTAGCGAGAGGTAAAAACAAACCAAGAAACTTATTTTTGTCATATTGCAGAAACGTCACTGTCATTGTCATATTGTCCGTCATGTCAAATCTCAACTGTCAAAGTAATTTTAGTCTATGTCCAATTTCGCGGACTGTATTCCGTCTGCGGAAATATTTACTTCACAGGCGACTAGACTATAAAAAGTCACATATTCGTAATCGTATGTTCCCCCATCGTTTTGTGTACAATGTGTTAGAATGACAAGCATTAAATTAAAAGATGTTATACTCGAGTATGGACTGATGCTCAACTTTTTCCCTTCTCCGCAGCCTGACCCTTGCTCTGCGGTGTTGCCGCGTCTTCATAGCTTAGCATTTTTAACATAACCAGTGAATTGGCAATAGAGTAGAAATCTCCTGTTCATACTTATTTGACGGCAAGTATGTATAATTGTGATTATCAATAAATTTTTGATCCAACAAAAAAAAAGGTTATACCTTTTTACCTCTCGCTAAGAGAGGTATTGCATTCATGCTAAAAATCGCATATCCAGATTTTATTGAATAAGCACGTTTTAAGGTCTCTACAATCCGATTTTAACATTTTTACGATGATGTCTGTGTGTGTGTGTGTGGATGTGTGTGTGTGTGTGTGTGTGTGTGTGTGTATGTGTGTGTGTGGGATGTTGGAAGGACGGTTACTCAAAAACTATAAGACTTAAAATTTGTTTAACAACGTATTTCCCAATCGGACATTCATGGGAAGATCTAAAAAGGTTTTGGTAATAATTGGACAACCGGAAGTAGAAGATTCTTGAAAAAAAATCTTCTAAATATTATTTTTTGAAATTTTTTCGTGGTAATATTAAAGAAAATTAAATTCTCTATCTGATACATTTAAATATTTTATTATATATTCCATAGATTTAGAGATAAAAGAAGTATAATATATAAAATAATCTGTTGTAATAAATTTTACAGCCGAAAGAATGCCATGAAAAATAGTTGATAATTTAAATTATTTATAACTGACAGATAAATGTCAGTGTCAGAAATAATGAGCAATGAATTAAAAATGTACTTGGAGAATCCCTTAGTTCTTGATCTGTGACTATTATGGAGATGACAAGTCTAGGTTGAAGGACTTAAATTTGTTTCAAACATTATGGGACAATGTACACCAGTACTGTAGACTAGAGTAACTTTGAATTGCGAAAAAGCTATCAAATTCTTCTCAAGTAAGTTGTAAATATTGACAAAATCGGAGTGCAATCTATCCGTCACTTTATTAAAGGGAATTAAGGTTATTTAGATGTAACAAGTATGAAAAAATAAAATGTAAAAGAAGATATATAAGAATAGATGCACAATCCAGATATATACATTTTAGACCGCCCAAAATTAATGTTTTTACTAGAAGAATATGAAGAGAAAGTAAACAAAGTTGTTCGAATTGAAAATTGCTGTTACCAGCCTAATATTTATATATGGTAAACTCTACTTTGTAATTTATTGTAACATAATTTATGGTAAAATATCTTCATGTTGAGACATGCTATTATTGAATAATAAAGAAGTTTATACGTCATAGATTTATATGAATATATTATTTGTATTTATAAAAATAATCTTTGCTTTATGCATACAGCCAGGTAAAATATACGGCGAGAGGTTATGTGCTGGCCACATCAGATTTTTTTTAAAAAAATAAGGTAACTTTGAAAGTTTAAATTTCTCAACTATTCCAAATATAGTAAAATGGAAAACCGTTATGATTTCAAATACAAGTTCAAAACTATTTTGTTTTACGGAACAATTCTAACAAGATTGTAAACATAAAACAAATAGTCGGTTCTTTACAAAATTTGTACACTATTTCAACACTTTCTGTTGGTTTTTTTTCTATTGAAAGACGTGTTAAAATTCGTCAAACAAAAGAAGTAAATATTTGCTCTGAGGCTCCTTAAAAGAGGAGCACTTTAAAAGTTTGAACGACAATATAATTAAAAGTCCAAACATATAATATACCATTGAAAATTCATCCGAAATTTGGAAACTTATCATTTACCAATTATGAAAGCAGGAAGCACGTGACTGCTCGTGCCCTATACATAAATTTTCTTGCAAAAGGTCCTATATTTCCAGCTAAATTATTTTATAAACAAACTATGAAATATTATTTACACATTTAACGTTATTATAAATATTAAAGAATATTCTATTATCTATACGAATTGATTGCATTTTATATTTCATATACAATGGATATAGGGTTAAAGAATTATAAAGACATTAAATTTTATAAATCAGCCAGCTATGCTATAATCATGGAAGCAGCTACTATATTAAGAAAATTCTAATTGAAAAGAAAATTAATGTGGTAGAGATGAGGATGTTAAGATAGATATTGGGGAAGACACGGAAAGATATGGTAAGAAATGAATGAATAAGAAGGGGGAGATTATACGGGTTTGAACATGTCATAAGGAGAGATGTAGAATATATTGAAAGAAGAATGAATAGCTTAGTAGTAGAAGGTACAAGAGAGAGAAGAAGACCAAGATAAGATGGAAGGACTGTATTGCGGACGACTTGAGAGAAAAGGACCTGAATGAGGACGAGGACGACACGCAAAACAGAAATGAGTGGAATAAAAATATAAAAATAACGACCCCTAACGAATGGGAAAAGCTAAAGAAGAAGAAGATATCAGTGTCAAGTTTCATTTGCATAGTTTGCTTATGAAATAATTTTACTGGTAATTTAGAATCTTTTGCAAGAAAATTTATGTATGGAATTTGTACATAATACACAGGATTGACGGAAGGTATTATGCTGGCCACATCAGATTTTTTGTTCTTGCATTAATTCACAAGAATATACATTAAATTTCGGTTGTAATCATTTAATATCGTCATCATTTAAATCAAAATTCTCCTGTATTTTTTCAACTTAATTTTTATTTACGACATATATTATCACCACCATGATCTTGTGTGTTTATCTACAATAATATGTATGATTTCATAATTACAATTTGCAATTATGCGGCTATAAAATTAGCAGAACAAGAAAAGAGCAAAGATTCCTCGATGCGAATAAGATAAGACTAACTAAGTTAGATAAATTTTTATCGTACAATTAAACTGGAGAGACATAATTTACGTGGTGCTGAGTATTTATTTATTTTTTCCGCACAATAAAGTTGACGTAGTAAATCTTCACACTCATTGTGCTAGTGTATGTATGTACAAATAAGAAGAGCTGAAGACTAAGTACAATAGAATTAAATAAAATAAATGCGTTAGTAGAACAAAGTGCACACAAGACAGTACCATGCGGAACGCATACGGATGGGTCTTTTCGCCCCTTGCGTAGAATTCCTAGCGTTACACACATTGCATTGCGCTCATCTAATAAAGAAAATTATTTTTATAGAAAAATATGTAAGACATTACTATTAAGTCGTTGACCAAACGGAGATGCAGCTTTTCTGAAAATAGATCTATAAATATTGTGTAATGTCTTTTACCGTGAGAACAAATACCTACTAGCCAATATATTTATATTTATTTATACCCATTTCTGGGGGATTTTTGTTAGTCGCTCTCGTATCAAATAGTTTAATTCTAATGCAAAACGTGCAACTATGTAGCTTTAAATACAGTGCGTTCAATAAAAATCCTAATTCGGAGTGGGCTATGAACAGAGAAACGTACCATAATTCAATTCAAAAGTCAAGTTGTCAAAATTTATCTTGAAATGTAATTTTAAGGAGAAGAGATAATAAAGAAGGATACAGTATATGGCCATTCGCCCTTTTCTAATTTGTTCCAATTTCTAAAATAAGATTCAAGAAGAAAAGCTTTGATTTCTTTAAATAACATTTTTGACAATATCTCGTGTCAAATTGACATTTAATTAAATATTTTTAAATTGTACGTATTTTTGTTCATGGCCTGCTCCGAGTTAGGTTTTTTTTTAACACTATAACGAACTTATAGGGGTCTCGTGGCCGTGTGCCTGAGTGTCTGGTCGCGAATCAGGAGACCCGGGTTCGATCCCGACCGACGCCAAATATTACTTCGAATTTTAATGGCACAAAATTAACCCCTGTGGTGAACTCTCCACGCCAGCATTGAGTGCCCGTGAGGTGACGCCTAGTAAGCCTCCGCACGGTACAATTCATCATTATCGATATCTGTGTACAAAGCAGATTGGTACACCCTGCAATGGGTGAATTAATAGTTTGTTCTTCTTGGACATATTATTACTTCCTTGTACGTAAGTAAAGGAAGTATTGTAATCGCGAAAAATTTCGGTTTTCAGATTTCAGCGGAAATATCCAGTTTGATCATCCCTGAATCCATTTTGACTAATTTCGTCGTGACGTCTGTACGTACGTATCTCGCATAACTCAAAAACGGTAAACCGTAGAAAGTTGAAATTTTGTATTTAGGACTCCTATAGCATCTAGTTGTGCACCTCCCTTTCTGATTATTATACAATTTCCAGAAGTGGCACTTTACATGAAGCCTATAATAGATTTTAATGAAAAACTGTTTTAAAATATAATCCAAAACTTTTCAAATTTAGTATACAAGACTTTTATGTCAATCGAAATAACATAATAGATTTTGGTTAAAATAGGCTAACCGGAAGTGGTACATTACTTGAAGTTGTTAACAGTTTTTCTTGAATAAAATGATTATATTTTGATTTTAGAAATAAATGCTTGAAATAAAAGTTTTAGAGAATTAATTTCTGCGTCTAACACATCAAGTATTATTAAATTAGCCCTTTGTATAAGCGAGATATGTAAATTTAAAAGATATACTTTTTTGTTTTTGTAATAAAGCTTGCTATGGATTAGGACAAAAACATAAAAAAAATGTTCATGTCAAATTACGTTAAATACATGCAATTTTATGATTCGTACAATAACAAATATTATATTTTTATTGTGAAATTAGTCATATTCATTGTTGTAATCAGATATTTCTTTGTTGTAATCAAAACTCTCATTAAAATTTCCTTTATGGTCGCTATATATCTTACTGTATTGAAGTTAAAAAAAATATTTTGTAATTTATTTATTAAAAAAATATGTATAGTTTAATAATCGTACAAGGAAGTCGTGTGGTGTCCACATCAGATTTTTTGTCATATTGCGTACAAATGTACTATTGTATATCGTACACCTGCCCAAATTATCTTAAAATACTCCTCTCATGCTTAATTAAATTTTAAGCTTATGGGAATCTAGCTTTGTGTATCTTTCCGTGTGTCACCATGGTCGCTAGGCTATCTAAGGTGCATGAGTGCATCGGTGCATCTGTACGCCATGCCGTGGGTGATTTGTAGTGCACGGCGACTGCGTCGCGCTGCAGCTCCAAGCGACGGAGCGACGGCTGGTGATGCATGGTGCACTGCCGGACTTCTAGCCACCGGACGCACAGGATTTCACACCCACATCACACTACATCAATCACCCATTAATTACCATATACACCAAAAGACAACAATATATTGAATAGACTGCTGATGCGAATTATTATAAGAGATTGTGAGTTCTGGGTACCTTTATGTCTGTGGACAGTAGCAGGATACTATTTATATTATCCTTTCGATAAATTTAATTTATCTGTAACTCATTGTGGTTTGTCTATTCGAATTTCAATATGTCTAATATGGCGATAGACTTCGACGTGGAAATTTATACACCAAGCATTTGTACGATATTGTACTTTATATAATTCATTTTATATACTACAGTATTTTATACACTTTCTAAAGCTCGGTTGTCTAATAGGGTATTCAATCATTGCAAAGAAATAGTAAACTTCAATAATTATAAGGTAACTTACTTTGTACTAAGAATTTAAGTATAATGAAAATGATGAAATATTACTTTGTTCTAATAAAAATGCTTAATTATTGTAAATGCAACGTCACAGTCCCTAATCGGTTATTATCGTAAAATATCAGATGGATTCGCGCGAACTGTACCTACTATTCGTTGTATTTGTTTGAAAGCAAATTAATAGGAACACTACTGTCATCCTAATGACATTTCCAAAATGTTACATGAAATAGATTGAAATAATATTTATTTTAAATATTTTATTTATTTTAAACATTTATCTTTATTTTTGTATTCATTACTAATTAATTTGAAAAGGGAAAGATGTTTTAATAAGAATAAATGAATATATATATATATATATATATATATATATATATATATATATATATATATATATATATATATATATATATATATATATACCTATGCAGACAATGCTGATACTCCTAGAAGTATAAACAACTCAAAAAATTATATTTCGCTTACTAATACAAATACTAACAGCTTGTTTTTAACAATATTCTTAGATTTTTATACATTATCAGAATGTTTTTACCTTCCGTCATCAGATTTTGGTTATAATTGGTCCACCGGAAGTACCCACATTTGAAGATTTTAATAGTTTTTCTTGAATTTATTGACATTTAACGTTATTATAACTTAAAGAATATATTATTCTCTATACGATTTGATTGCATTTTATACTTCATATTCAATAGATATAGAGTTAAAGAAGTATAAAGATATTAAATTTTATGAATCAGCTAGTTATGCTAACCATGTAAACTAGTACTATATTCAGATAATTCAAATTGACAGATGTCAGTATCAATGAAAAGTAAATGAATGTGGCAGAGATTAGATAGATGTTGGGGAAGACACGGAAAGATGCAGTAAGGAAGAGAGACGAATACATTAGTTTGAACATGTCATTAGGAGAGAATATATTGAAAGAAGAATTAATAGTTTAGTAATAGAAGGTTGAAGAAACAGAGGAAGACCAAAGATAAGACGGAAGGACTGAATCAGAACGACACGCAAAACAGAAATGAATGGAAGAAGCAAATAAAACATAGCAACACTTAACGAAGGAGAAAAGCTAAAGAAGAAGAAGAAGATGTCAGTGTTACGTGCAAATTGCATAGTTTATTTATGAAATAATTTTACTGGAAATATATGATCTTTTACAAGACAATGTATGTATGGAATTTATGCATAATACACAGGATTCACGGAAAGTATTGTGCTGGCCACACCATATTTTTTAAATTGCTAGAATCCCCCATGATAGGTTATAGGCTGCATCTTACAACTTTCTAGATTTAGTTGGCTTCGAACAGCTGCAGAAGTTGCATCAACAATGTCTTGAGGGTTCTTCCAAGGGTTCTTCGTGCCATCCTTGGTATTCTATTTTAGAAAATAAAACGACGTAGAACTCAAATTCTCGAAATGAAATTAGAGAAAATTTGTTTATAACAAAAGTCTGTATTTTATCACAAACTCGTAATTTAAAAAAAATGGGTTTTGTGATGTCTACTTCCGGTAGTGTAGAAAATAATTGTGTAGAAAATCACACCGGTGCAACTAATATAAATGCAATTTTCGGTACACGCTATTTGCCTCACTTACCTTATAAATATATATGTTCTAGTTTATTTTACAAAATATATGTTTGGAATTATTAATATTTCATATTTTTTTATGATTCATGAGAGGTTTGTGGCTTGCGGCTTAACAATAAAATAATTGTTCTGCAGGTTTACAAGTCTCGTTATTTGAAGTACTCTTGACGTTATTGACTATTGGCGATGACTCTTATTGATCGTTTTGGTTTACGTACAACATCGATGTGAAGTAGCCATACGTGATGTGTGTAAACCGCTCAAGTACTGATTGTCAGCACTGAATAAAATCCCTTTATAATGTTCAAAAACCAGAGATGAAAATCCATTACACGTTCGTGAAATATAACTTAAATGTGATCATCCCGATTATGGCACTACAGCCAAAGAAGTTTAGTGGGATCTGAACCATTTGTTTAAAAAAACAAGTCGCAAAACATACAAATTGTATTGTACGTATATCCCGTTAAATCTAAATTATTCTGGTACATTTGGCAATGGTCGATTGATAAATACATAACATTCCTTGCTCGTGTTTTATGGGCGTGAATTTTGTGCGTTAGGCCTAATTTAAGCTATCTTAAGATATAATTAGAAAACTAATAATCCTCATAATTGATTTAATTTTAGATTTTATGTTCAATAACTATCATTTGTAAATTTTAGTTGGGTATGTTCTTCACGTGTTACTTTGATACAAACTTCGAATCTGCAGGCTAGTCTATTATAAGGTTACTGTTTCATGAGAATCTTTCATTTTTCTTGTTCTTGTCTTGTTCTTGAAGAAAATGCAATAGAAGAACAAGACAAGAGAAATGCAAGAATAGCAAAATTGTCTAAAATTTTCTATAGTTTTTTTTACCTCTCGCTAAGAAAGGTATTGGATTCATGCTAAAAATCGCATATCCAAATTTAATGATTAAGCACGTTGTAAGGTCCCTACAATCCGATTTTAATATTTTTACGATGATGTCTGTGTGTGAGTGTGTCTTTCCATATAAGAATGAGGTAGAAATATAAGGTTTCAAAATTTTCTGAATGATAGTATTTGAGTTAGAGCGTAAAGAGTATCCACACACACACACACATACACACACATATATATCACACACACATACACACAGACACCATCGTGAAAATGTTAAAATTGGATTCTATAGGGACCTTAAAACGTGGTCATTTACCAAAATTTCGATATGCGATTTTTAGTACGATCCCTATACCTCCCTTACCAAGGTAGCGGGAGGTAAAAACAAGAATAATTTTTAAACCATGGTCTATATTTAGGTAGTAATAAAATAGTAGATAATATATACTTCTATAATTGATTTAAAATAATTATTAATATAAAAAATAAACTTGGAAACTTTACGTAAAAACGAATACATTTATCATAGTTGTAATATAATGGCTCTTCGTATAATTATACTTTTTTCTACGTAGGATTTGCTAACATAACTCATAAAAGAGAAGCTCGTAGATATGTCGTATAGATACAGAATTATGAATAATAATCATATAAAACTGAATCGACTTTCTAATCACGTATTAAAATTCAAGGTAGAATGCATTTTCATAAATTCTCTGTATTAATATTGTCAAATTGTAAGTTTTCAAACAACTTTTGCCTTCTGAGACAAGTTCTGAAGTTGTTCTACACCTATTAGACCAATAAAGATATTAATTTATTGATTAATTTCAATTAAGTTGATTTTGTTTTTCAATTCTTTAATGTGTAAGGCGGGACAGTAGATAATTCATTTAATTAAATTTTATTGTTAAAGAACAATTTATGGTATTTCTTATAGATTTTCTATAGTCGGAAATAATATGATTTTAATTAAACAATGATCAATTTTAATTTGACATCTAAACATTCTGAATAGTGTGACCGTGAGAATTAGAGTGAATGGTTGAGATTCAAACAACATATATTCGAATAAACTAAAATTTCAGTTAATATCCCAAAAGTACGATCTATTTGAAATTTCTCTCCTTCTATTGATTTGTGCGCTTCGGATTATATATTTATTAGCAATATTTACATTTAATGGATTCTGGACTTTTATGCATAACAAATTGTCTGTAAATCTCTATTTTTGTTTTGTTGGCCGTTCATTAGCATTCAGGAGCTATTTTAACAAGCAGGACAAATGCATTCGGCGTGAGAAGTGTACAAATCGTCAGTGTTTCCCAATAACACAAAATGGTTGTTATTCGATTGAGACTAAAGTGTCCAATTTATACACGTCTCGTTATCCGGACTAGAAATGGACAGCGCACGACCCAGGGCAGAATTAAGGGAATTTACAAGTGTTTTCTACACTAAATATTCAAATTAATTTAAAATAAATACATAAGTATGATTTTATATACGAAATGAAATAAGCTGATCGGTTGTGGTTCCAAGTGTCTTACTTTGACTTCAACGAAAGTCATTCATTTTTACCTCTCGCTAAGAGAGGTATTGGATTCATGCTAAAAATCGCATATCCAGATTTTATTGAATAAGCACGTTTTAAGGTCCCTACAATCCGATTTTAACATTTTTACGATGATGTCTGTGTGTGTGTGTGTGTGTGTGTGTGTGTGTGTGTGTGTGTGTGGATGTGTGTGTGTGTGTGTATGTGTGTGTGTGGGATGCTGGAAGGACGGTTACTCAAAAACTATAAGACTTAAAATTTGTTTAACAACGTATTTCCCAATCGGACATTCATGGGAAGATCTGAAAAGGTTTTGGTAATAATTGGACAACCGGAAGTAGAAGATTCTTGAAAAAAAATCTTCTAAATATTATTTTTTGAAAATTTTTCATGGTAATATTAAAGAAAATTAAATTCTCTATCTGATACATTTAAATATTTTATTATATATTCCATAGATTTAGAGATAAAAGAAGTATAATATATAAAATAATCTGTTGTAATAAATTTGACAGCCGAAAGAATGCCATGAAAAATAGTTGATAATTTAAATTATTTGTAACTGACAGATAAATGTCAGTGTCAGAAATAATGAGTAATGAATTAAAAATGTACTTGGAGAATCCCTTAGTTCTTGATCTGTGACTATTATGGAGATGACAAGTCTAGGTTGAAGGACTTAAATTTGTTTCAAACATTATGGGACAATGTACACCAGTATTATAGACCAGAGTAACTTTGAATTGCGAAAAAGCTATCAAATTCTTCTCAAGTAAGTTGTAAATATTGACAAAATTACACATCGATATAAGAATAATCGGAGTGCAATCTATCCGTCACTTTATTAAAGGGAATTAGTGTTATTTAGATATAACATGTATGAAAAAATAAAATGTAAAAGAAGATATGTAAGAATAGATGCACAATCCATATATACATTTTAGACCGCCCAAAATTAATGTTTTTACTAGAAGAATATGAAGAGAAAGTAAACAACGTTGTTCGAATTGAAAATTGCAGTTACCAGCCTAATATTTATATATGGTAAACTCTACTTTGTAATTTATTGTAACATAATTTATGGTAAAATATCTTCATGTTGAGACATGCTATTATTGAATAATAAAGAAGTTTATACGTCATAGATTTATATGAATATATTATTTGTATTTATAAAAATATTCTTTGCTTTATGCATACAGCCAGGTAAAATATACGGCGAGAGGTTATGTGCTGGCCACATCAGATTTTTTTTCAGTGATTTTAAGTCTTGTACTATACTAGAAATAAATAATATTGTTTCATTAATTTCTACAGTTGTATGATTTCTGCGTAATCGTAAGCGAGTTATGTAAAGTACGAGTATTACAAATGGTCATTGTAACATATATTTTTCATACTGTTTTTCCTATTTCACATTATTTAACTTTTATATTTCAAAATCATTATTGACAGAAATATTAAAATATCAATTTTCAATAAACATTTGAAATTTATTTTGACATTTTGACAACAGTTACGCACAAGTTAGGTAGCGGACATGCACCCGACGCCACTGAGTCTAGCGAGAACGCGACCGACACCGCTAGTCGAACATTTCTAGAACATAATCAGAAGGCGATAACATAATTACCGCTGGCAGCTGTGTAAACAAACCGTACGCGGCCTGACCTTTTATTTTATTGTTAATGGAACGTTACTGAAAATATACTGGAATGTTCGAGTAGTTTTCTAGAATAATGCGGCCTATACTCGTATAAGATGCAGTTGAGTCTAGTATAGAGTGAGTTCAGGAGTCAGTGACTGGATAGAGTTTGTCAGTGGACTTCAGACAGTTGAATGATAATATAAATAGTGATATAAATAACAGACAGGCAGTCTAAGATTGGAACGCGTGTGAAATAAATAGAAATAAATAAACAGTTGGTGAAATAAATATCGTATAAATAAATACTCTTATGTCAATTGTTTAAATAAATAAATAAATAATCTAACAGCAGTAATAATAAATAATTTCCTATTTCCAGATTAGGTATTCCGAGAATATCTCTTAACTCTGTGTTAAAATGACGTATGGAGCGTTTATTCTAGAGTTAAGTCCTAATCCATGTTTATGATTATACATTTGTGGATTAAGCTAGCAATAAACTAGGAATAGTTATTCCTGTGTTAAAAAGAAGCTATTCTCAACTTAACCCTTGTTTATGATTACCGCTGTTAGTGTTTAACTATATTGTAACGTTTTTAATTTATATGAGTGAAGTGTAAAACATAGACAAATATTATTAACCAAAAGAATACGTTTATTAAACGATAATTAAATAATGATTAAATATTAAAAGATAATAAAACAACTAACACTATGATTAAATAATTATAAACACTAAGAATATTATTGAATGCTTAAACACTACGATTATTTATCTAACTAACATTTATATCACAACACTTATTTATATAACTACATTTATTTATGTTAACAACTGTTAAACTGTTTATTTATATCACCGAGTTCATATATGGTTACTGGTATATATGAGACTGCCTCCCGCTGCTCTCCCGACGCTATTTATACACCGCATAACAATCTAGAAGCCTTCCAAGCGACAATGACCGGTATACAAAGGAATGAGGTCACAGCGCAATTAGCCTGTCTCAGCGCGTCGGGGATTGCATTACCGCTCTGGTATGTTCTTTCGAAGGGATTACGCCATTGTTCGCGAACATGCTATCAGTAGCGGCGCATGCATAATTTTCTCTCAGGGGCGCACGTTACACTGCCCCCTCCTTTAGACTGTTTCGTCCCGGAACAGTTCTCGATGGCAATATCTGCACGTATTTTACCCTTGGTACATTTGGAAGTTCACGTGGTACACCAAACCGGCATACACACTCTTTGACTAAGGTTTCAGCGACCGTGATGACTTCCTGGTTGGGTAATAGAGAGGCTTCAACCCACTTGATGAAGACAACCACGATGTATTTATTTCCGTCTTCTCTTTCTGGAAATGGTCCGGCCACGTCAATTGCAATGCGCTCAAATGGACTGCCCACGTTATATTGACGCATTGGAGCTCTTCGCCGTTCATGCGGACCGTTGCTTCCAGCGCAAACCACACATTCCCTGCACCAGTCTTTAACGTCTTTCTTGCACTTAACCCAGTAAAATCGCTGACGCAATCATTCTAATGTTTTGTTGACTCCCAAATGGCCACCTCCAGATCCGTTATGGATCTCTTTTAACACGTCTGGTACTGTACTCTTACGAATAACCAACTGAGTTCTCTTCTCAGTTCCATGGCATTCTCAACCACACGCTTTAACAGGCCATCAATCACCATGGAGTCACATTGCACCCAGTACGATTTTACCATATGTGACTGTCATGCAACATCTTCCCATATTGGTTTGCTCTCATCGCTTTCCATTCCAGTACTGTAAGTCGGGTCCTTGCGTAGTCCATCGGGCTGCCTACTATCGTTGACTACTGTTATTCCGGCAATGGTGGAATGTTTTTGTTCTAGTGGACTACCACATTTGCCTCCCTTAGCATGGCCTTTTGAACAATGCGTCGACGCTACTTCCCTGCCTTTCAAGTTCCTTTCTCTGTCTTGACTTTCCTCTTCCTTGTGGTGAGAGGTATGACATCATCGTCATCGTTATCTATCTCGAGTTTTCGTTTCCTACTCAAGCTGTCCATACGAATCGCCAAGGCACATCTTCCCCGCTGTCTTCAGGCCCCGTTCCAAAGTCCCTAGATTGCAATTGCAGCTGCTCGTCGGAGAACTATTCATTTCAGGTTGGCTTTCCTCTTACTGGAATTTCTTCCTAGATTTCTTCTTAATTGCTTGCTGAACACGCTCTCTTTCTCTCGCGTTCTTTTTTTTGCTTCCGTCTTCTTTCTTCATATCCATCCTTGATATCAACGGATTCGTCCTTTACCTCTAGTATTTCTGCGTACATTTCTTTTTTTTTTAATTTCTTACTAAGCACGCACTTCTTCTCTCACGCGGTCTCTTTCTTTTTCGCTTCCGTCTTCTTTTGTAACAGCGGAGTTTCTTTCTTCTTGCAAACACTTCGTTTATAATTCGTCGCACTTTTTCATCCATGGCTTTGGTGTTTTCATTTCCCTTAGCATAAATATTACGCACCCGCAATTGGTTACGTGAAACTTGTTTGGCAGCTTCACGATCTGATACATATGAAAGTGCGTCAACCATAGTTTTTGGGCGACATAATTGCTGTGCTTGCTGAGTATTGCTGTCTTGTACTCCGAAGATGAGTCTCTGAGTGGCCAGGTACTCCAAATCCTTGTCAGAAGCTGTACGATGTGTGAGACGAACCGAACGAGTTACATCGGCTCCAAATTCTTGCAGACTTTCTTCAGTTTTTCTAGAAGTCTTCTCCCATCATTGTTTCAATGTTTGTTCCAGAAATTCAGAATTCTCCAATTTCCGTTACAACATCTGCTCCGTATTTCCAGAATTCTCCTTCAATTTCCGCTCCAACATTTGCTCCATGATTCCAGAACTCTCCTCTACTCTTCCAGAATTCCCCTTCAATTCCTCTTCCAATTTCTGCTCCAGAATTACATAATTCTCCTCTACTCTTCCAGAATTCGCCTCCAATTCTTCTTCCAATTTCTGCTCAAAAATTCCAGAACCTTCTTCGGCTTTTCTAGAACTCTCATTCAATTCACGTTCCATTGTTCTAGAATGTTCCATTAATTCTTCGTCCAGTACTCCGGAATTTTCCTCCACTTTTCCAGAACTTTCATGTAATTCTCTTTCCAATGTTATAGAATGTGCCTTTAATTCTTCGTCCAGTGCTCCGGAATTTACTTCCACTTTTCCAGAACTTTCCTCGAATTCTTCCTCTAATATTCTAGAATGTTCTATTAATTCTTCACGAGCTCCCGAATTTTCCTTAACTTTTCCAGAACTTTCCTCCAATATCCGATCCAACCGTCTAGAACTTTCTTGTGTTAATGTTCTACAAAATTCTATTAAATCTCTACAAACGTCGGATGCGTCATACGGAATTTCGAATAAGTAATCTTCAGGATTTTCACCAGCATCGATTAATGCTTGCCGCAGTCTTTCTTGAAGCACTGACTTCTTTCCTGTTGCTTCCAAATCTCGTTCTTCCAGTTCTCTCTTGAGATCACTTACTTTCAATTCACTTAATTTTAATAGTTTAGGCATTTTGTTTATTTTTATTTACACTTCACAGTTATGAACAACCCAACACCTGACACCAATTGTAACGTTTTTAATTTATATGAGTGAAGTGTAAAACATAGACAAATATTATTAACCAAAAGAATACGTTTATTAAACGATAATTAAATAATGATTAAATATTAAAAGATAATAAAACAACTAACACTATGATTAAATAATTATAAACACTAAGAATATTATTGAATGCTTAAACACTACGATTATTTATCTAACTAACATTTATATCACAACACTTATTTATATAACTACATTTATTTATGTTAACAACTGTTAAACTGTTTATTTATATCACCGAGTTCATATATGGTTACTGGTATATATGAGACTGCCTCCCGCTGCTCTCCCGACGCTATTTATACACCGCATAACAATCTAGAAGCCTTCCAAGCGACAATGACCGGTATACAAAGGAATGAGGTCACAGCGCAATTAGCCTGTCTCAGCGCGTCGGGGATTGCATTACCGCTCTGGTATGTTCTTTCGAAGGGATTACGCCATTGTTCGCGAACATGCTATCAGTAGCGGCGCATGCATAATTTTCTCTCAGGGGCGCACGTTACAATATAATATTCTTAGTATTTAATTAGTGTTAATATTTGTTTATTCGGTGTTAATTATGATTATTATCATTTAATTATATTTTTTTAAATTTATTTGTCGTTTAATAAACTTTTATTGTAATTAATAATATTTCATTGATTTTTATACTTCACCCAAATAAATAAACATTACAATACTTTGAATTTTAATTTAAAGAGTGCTTTACTGTTTGATCTGAATATTTTACTATAATAAATCTAAATTTAGTAATTTTTCATGAGTAATGACAGATAATGACAACTAAACTGAAAGATATTAACCTGACATTTAAACTAAGTTACAACTTCACAATTTAAAAAAAAACCTAAATACATTTGTACAATATTGTTCACTGTAACACTGTTTTTTAAAAAAACATTTGTATAAAATTCACTTTGTGAACGCGAAAAAGGAAAAAATATTTTTGCTGCATAATTTTGTTCCTCAACATGCGTAGTCAGTAAATCACAAGACGCGTGTTGTATTACCGCTAAAATGTGTAATTCGTTATTCTATAAAATAATTACTTTTTTTTTTATTTGGATAATTTTGCCTATAACTTTTAAAAACATACTTTAAAATAACAAATTTAAATTGACAATATTGCATCGAAATGAAATGTCACATGAATTATTGTGCATCGCTCCCAAAATTTTGATGCAATTTTTTGTTCAAGGGTCGCTTAAAACTTAAATCTTGTTGGTGCAACTCGACATTAAACTATACATCCGAGAGATATTTAAATACGTCCGGATTTGGACGATGATTAACTACTAAACTAATAAAATAATTCAATAGCACACTGTTATTTACTGCTTTTATTATAAAAGCTTGTTTAGGAAATGGGATTTATATGTACATAAATTCAGAAAATTCTAATTAGTATCAAAACATCCAACAACTACAGTGATATTTTTTGGTTAATTGCTCTTTAAAATTTAAACGTAAATTAAGGTAGGGCCTTAGTAATCCGTTGAATGTTGGTTTACATTTTTATTCAAATTTTATTTTCTCGACTATTACAAATTTACAAGACGTTTCGACTGTTAGTAACAGTTATTATCAGTCCAAGACATTGGTTTGATATACTTAAATAAAAGCAAGTTGGGAATTTCTATTTGGAGCCATTATATAAAATAAATAACAAAGTCATGTTTCACTCCGTAATATACGAACATCTGAGTCGGCTAAATGCCATCGCAGAAGTCGGTCAGCACAAACCAGTAACCACAGACGCGTTTCGCACTTATTGGTGCTCATCAGTGTGGTGTAACCTGTGGTCTCTGTTCGGTCCACAATGAGTGGACTCTTGGCCAGAGACAATGACTTGTTGTGCTGGCGATCATCTATATTGGTTACTTGTTTGTGCTGACCGGCTTGTAACGATGGCATTTAGCCGACTCAGATGTTCGTATATTATTACGGAGTGAAACATGACTGTTATTTATTTTGCACTTAAATAAGTTAAATTTTAATATTTAACATGACATTAATACGTTATAAAGGTTAAATAACCTACTTTTTTGTTAATTGTTACTAACAAAATGCAGAAACAAGCAAAAAATAAAATAAAATCTTAAAACGTAATTTTTACCTCCCGCTACCCTTGGTAAGGGAAGTATAGGGATCGTCCTAAAAATCACATATCGACATTTTAGTAAATGACCACGTTTTAAGGTTCCTAGAATCCAATTTTAACATTTTCACGATGATGTCTGTGTGTATGAGTGTTATTTTTATATGGAAAGATGCCATTAGATTTTGGAGTAAATCAGATAACCGGAAATGACACTTTACTGGAAGCTCAAAATAGTTTTACTTCGGAAAATACCTTTAAATGTTATTTTTTCCAGATTTGTTATTATAAAAATTAAAGTTTTTTAAATTTTCTACAAGTTTTCGTTAATACTTTTTTATGGATAAATTTCTAAAAATATTTACAATTTTAATCCCAGAGCTTATGTTTTAAACACAACTACATGGTTACACAGTACAGATCTCAAATGCATGTAACTGACAGATATATGTCACTGTCAACAGACTAATCATTTCAAATAATAATAGTAACGTTTTAAAAAGAAAATAGTAAATGGAGGAATAAGTATATGGAAAGGAACTTAATACAGTTTCCAGCATAAGTAAATATGTAGGAATATATGTAAGATAATAAAAATATATAATATATCGTCACGGCATATTACCCATTGCTGGGTGAGCCAATCTGTTTATTACACAGATGTCGGTAATAATGATGACATATTTGTACCGTGCGGGCGTTTACCAGGCGTCACTTCACGCGAATCTGAGGAACTGGGTTCGATTTCGACCGATGTCAAATATTTTAGTATTTTAAATGATACAAAATTGACCTCTGTGGTGCACTCTCCACGCCAGCAATAAATAAATAAAATAAATATATCATCACGGCATATTACCCATTTCTGGGTCTGCCAATCTGCTTTGTTCACAGATTTCGGTAACGATGATGACATATTTGTACCGTGCGGGCGTTTACCAGGTGTCACCTCACGAGCACTTATTGCTGGCGGGGAAAGTACACCACGGGTAATTTTTATACCATTTAAAATTCGAAATATTTGGCGTCGGTCGGGATTGAACCCGGTATGCGTATTTAAATTAATTTTAAGTATATAATAAATAAATAAATATTTCATCACGGCATATTACCCATTGCTGGGTGGGCCAATCTGCTTTGTATACAGATATCGGTAATGATGGGATATTTGTACCGTGTGGGCGCTTACCAGGCGTCACCTCACGGGCACTCATAGCTGGCGTGGAGAGTGCATCACAGGGGTCAATTTTGTGCCATTAAAATATTATTATTATTATTTACTTAAAAATTAAATTAAACGAGGAGTATTGTGTTGGCCATATCAGATTTTTAAACTTAGGTATCAACGTTCATTGCCTTCACCCCTTATTCATTTTCTTAGTTTAAAATTTCGAAATTCTCCACTTTCTGTTAACTTTGTAAACTTCCTGAATCCTCCCCTGGCTTGTGGGCACATGAGTGGTCAGTGACAAAGAGCATCAGGGCGGGCAGGTGATGTCCGAGTGTCCAGGCACCCAGCCACTGTACTCCACATACAAACAGCACGGCCTCCACTAATCCGTGAATCCCGATAATGCCTACGTTTTGTCCTAGACACACGGCTTAAAGCAGGATACGCTGTAATTAGGATGACCATTGCTAAATACCAAATAGACGCGTGCCAAAGGGGTAAAGGTGATGGCAGAAAAGAATAGGAAAAATATAAATGTGACTGTTATAGGAAGGTAGGGGAACTTGTGACAAATGTGTTTTAAATAAACTAACGTATGGACATATTTTATTACAAAAGTCTGTATTTAAGTACATATACACACTCGTAATTGATTGATTACTATTTAAAACTGAATAAAAATCGTAGTCTACAATAATTTGTGATTCTATAGCAAAAGTATTTGCGTGTTAATACTATAATTTTTTGAGAAATGCGAAAAATTCATAAGACCACTTTTCATTTCTAAAATCTTACCAATAAATAGTATAATTTTCCATGTTTATATGTATACATATATGAACCCAAACTCATAATAATTCGGCCGTTTTACATTTTCAACATATTATAAAACCTACACAAATGATTAAAAATTTCTACAAAATTCTTTCAGCTACTTTAAATATGACTGGTGATATTAGATCGACTGACATTTTAAGGGTCAACTTCTAGTCTAGATATAGCTGTTACTGAGACCCTTTTCTTTTGGTACAATGAAAAATAACTTCGTAAAAATCCAGTGGTAACCCGTCAATTTGCCGACAACAAAACAAAGTTTCCGGCACTAAATTTCCGTCAACAAAATTTCCGACAACAAATTTTCCGACAATAAAGTTTCCGACAAACAATTATTCCGACAGGAAGTTTTCCGACACAATTGTACTTTGTTTGCCAAAGTCAGCAAAGTAACGTCACTGCACGCGCCCTATACATAGATTTTCTTGCAGAAGATCCTATATTTCTAGTACAATTATTTCAAAAACAAACTATGCAAATTGCACTTGACAAAAACATCTACTTCTTTAGTTTTTCCCATTCGTTAGGGGGTCGCTATTTTTTAGTTCCTTTTCTCTCAATACAGTCCTTTCATCTTATATTTGGTCTTCATAAGTTTCTTCTACCTTCTATTACTAAGCTATTCATTATTCTTCCAATATATTCATCTCTCCTCATGACATGTTCAAACCAATGTAATCGTCTCTCTTATATCTTTCTAGAAACGTCTAACACTAGAGTTATTTCCCGTATTCTTTCATTCTTTTTATTGGTACTGATATCTGTCAATTTGAATTTTCTGAATAAATTAGCAGTTTCCATGGTTAAGTTAGCATAGCTGGCTGATTTATGAAAATTAATATCTTTATAATTCTTTAACTCTATATCTGTTGAATATGAAATATAAAATGCAATCAAATCGTATAGAGAATAATATATTCTTTAAGTTATAATAATATTTAACTAATCTTCAAATGCGGATACTTCCGGTTGACCAATTATAACCAAAAACTAATCAAGTCTGCATATGGTTGTAAGGAAGAGGAATATGGACGAATGGTAATTTTTGGAATTCTAGTATTGGAGATATCGCGGCCGAAACCACGGTCACATACACGCACACACACACACACACACACACACACACACACACACACACACACACACACACACACACACACATCATCGTAAAAATAGTAAAATTGTATTGTAAAGACATTGAAACGTGCTTATTCAACTAAAACTCACCACCGAAATTTTTGACCAAAGACAATACTTTCCTTACCTAGAGTTGACGGAAGGTAAAAAGTCCTAGACTCAGCCTGTATAAACAGATTATAATGTCAATATTGTAAAATAAACGTAATTTTAAATATGTAAAAGAAATAAATTTCCTCAATGTTGATATAGTTTTATTTTTAAATCCTCCATCCTGTTGTACTACTCGTCTACCTCTCACGCATTGTTTGCATATTTTTTCTAGCAGTGTAGGCGCTCATTGCAAGAGCAAACACCTTTTACAGCCCGCCACAAAAAGTCTGAAGTTGCGTTGAACCATTATCTGTCAATATTGACGATGCGTGCGCTTACCCTACGGACGCCACTGGTTGTTTAAACATGGTTAGCTGTGGTTTATCTGATGCTGCCTTGTTATTTCCACCAGGGCATCTCGTGTGGTGACTAGTGATTGGGGGAAGGATTACGGACTGAGGATGAGCAGTGAATGAATGTGGTTGTGGTTTGTGTTAGGTTAGGTATAAATGTTTGTTTTGGAAATGTGGCTGTTTGCTTTTATTATGTGTTAATCTGCTCTTTTATTGTCTGGGGTTCAAGTAGAAACTTTATCTGTTATTCAAGTCATTTTAAAAGCATACATTGCAATATTATTATTGTGACAATTTTCCTGCAAAATTTTTGCAATAATAAGGGCTGGTTGCACCAATGTATCTTACATTTTGTGTTCCTTAAATTGACAATCTTCCATCGAAATAAAATGTCAAATGAATTATTATGTACTACTGACAACTTTTGGATTAACAATATTTTGATTGTCGTATAAAATTTGTGTGTGATGTGGATAAGGTGTTAACAATTACTCGAAACTCAGTCAAATAGCCTTTATTCTTACTCTACCGACGTTTCGGTGCACCCTTGCATCTTTTTCAGGGTCTATAATAATTATACAACATAAATGTAACACATATAAAATAACATGCACATTACCACACTTACAGTAAGATCTTACAGATTGTTACAATTCATGTACACAAAATACATTCGTACACAACATTCAGTTATTTTATTAAAACATCGTACAAAAAATCTTACTGTAACAGCGGTAATAATAAACTAGGGTTAAGTTCAGAATAGCTTCTTTTTAACACAGGAATAGCTATTCCTAGTTTATCACGAGCTTAACCCACAAATGTGTAAACGTCACTTTAACACAGGGTTAAGAGATATTCTCGGAATACCTAATCTGGGAATAGGAAATTATTTATTATTACCATTGTAAGTGTGATAATATCCATGTTAATTTGTTTGTATTACATTTTTGTTATATAATTGTTATAGATCCTGAAGAAGGCGCAAGGATGCACTGAAATGTCGGTAGAGTAAGAATAAAGGGTATATGACTGAGCTTTCGAATAATTGTTAACACCTTATATTAACAGCACCGGTTTTACAAATTTGGAGGCCTAAGGCGGAAGGATATTAACCCTTGTTTTACTTTTATTATATTTATTAAACTTTATTAATAATAATACAAATTTGTATTTGTTTAATAATTAATTTTTATATTTAAAAAAAACATGAAAAAATATAAAACTAAACAAAATTATTCTTAATCTACATAAACAATATCTTAAATAATTATAATGCAATCAAGTAAACAATATATTTCAAAATTTACTCCCCATATTCATCTTGATCAATATGAACAAATTATTTCCTTTATTAACATTAAATGTAACATATTATTAACATATTTTAGGAGAATTCTCAAGAAGAATTGTTTGTATTATTTCTATCATTAGAATTATGAACAAAAAACCGATAATCGGGTCAGTTTTGACCCTATTTTGGGAAGACAAGGAATAAAGGCCAAATAATAATAATGTATATTTAAATGCAAAATCTCAAAAATGAAATAGTCAATTAAAGGAAAATAAAAAAATTGCACATAACAAAATTAATGATCATTCAATACACGTGGGTAAAATTACATTCTCATATGTGTCACATAAAATTGATTATAAAATGTGAAATTCATATTAATTAATTCAGTTTCTTTATCTCGATTTTTCTTCAGTAAACTTTGAAATGAAATAACATCAATACAATTAACATGGCTTTCAAAATCTCTGCCCCTATAACTATATATTTTTTTAATATTGCTTCTGATTGTAATCGCTCTTGCGATGTGGTTGAGCGTAGATAACTTACTAATCTTTTTATACGTAAAATAGATCGCTAAGTGAACGCAATTTTGACAAAGGATGCGTTAAATATTTTTATGAGTCATTACATTTAGAAATGTAGATTGTAATCAATTTATAATGTATATACCGGGTATATATGAAACTCGGGACAGGGAAACGTCATTACATTTTTTTCTGATTTTATTACAAATGGCTAACACCAGAAAGAATAAGTAATTTTAAAATTTGAAAATCGATTTTTTCGGTTACTAAGCGTGAAAATGAAATGTTATTATTGAAATGGATACAGAATTTAATTTTTTTGTAACAAGTGCGGTAAATTCGTGATTCTGAAATGAATGCAAGTTTCTGAAACGAGCGAAGCAAGTTTTGGAATTGGCATGGGAGTTTCAGAATTATGTTTTCTGTATATGTTGTAAAGATTTTTTTCTGCAATTGTTTACAAATATAAGTATAATTACAAAATGTATTATAATTTTTTCACAAATTTGCTACATGGGCGGCCATGCATAGTTTGCAGCGGTCAAGATAGTTTTTATTACAATAATTATTTTTTTGAACTAGTGGAGGAATCACTTATTTCTTGCACTAATTTGAATTTGAGAATACTTATTTCCCGCATGATTGTAGAAATAATTATAATTATAATTTTTTAAATAAAAGCAAATACTAATTTTTATGAGGCGGGTTAAAATCGGAGGCCTGTGGAGGCCGCCTCATCCGCCTTATGGTAAAACCGACCTTGTATATAAAATCAATGATGTGGGGAAAGTTTTTGACAAGTTGAAAAATAGTTGCAATGGAAAAATCAAACGTTTTTAAAGCTAAAATATCAAATTTTCACTGAATATTACTTGCTTTTCCTTCGTGACTGGGTAGATAACATTGGAATTCTAAAATCATCTTCGTGTTAGTTAGATATTGAATTGAAAGTAATTTCAATGAAATACTCTCAACAAATATATTCAAGTTACTTCTTGCAATATTTTGCGGAATGTTCACATTGATTGTTCTTATAAAATTGTTAATCGACTTTTCAGTGTAATGACATATAATTTGTTTAGACGCTTATTAAAGTATAGTTGCATTATGATTTCTTGTTTTATTCATATGCTTTATGAATCGTATAATATAAAGATGATATTAATTCCCATGACTAATAATACGTTTTAAAATCATTTTCAAATTTTTGTACATATGCGTTTGTGGTAAATTCTTAGATTACTTACCTATATATCATATTTTATCATAATGTATATTTTTTTTAAATACAGGTTTGTGTTCAAGTATATTATAAAAAGGACAGGCAAATAGTTAATAATAAGTTCAAGAGAGAAAAACATGATTTACTAAATTAACACTTTATCAAGAATTATAATATATTTTCCTAAAATGTTTATTCAATAGTTATATCCCGAGTGCTAAGAATTTAATCGATTAAAATTGACATGTCTGGCTTATGCAATAAATTTTGCTTAAAAAGTATTTTGGTACATAATAATTTGAAAAATACTCGAGATCGCAGGTCGAGGGATTTTATCTTACATTATTATGTACCATAACAATTTTTTAAAAGCAAAATTTCAATGCTCATGACCAAGTCTGTTTGTCAAATAAATGTCAAAAAATAATAAATAAAATTTGCTTGAATTGAATAATTCGGCATGTTTAAAGATATAGAATATCAGTAAAGATATTTTGCTTCTGCGACTAATTATCCGACTAAATATGCCTTTAAAATGTTCAAAATTTGCATATAAAGCTAAGTGCTATTTAATCACTTATTTAAAATGCACAACAATGGAAAATGAGACATTCTGATTGGTCAAATTTGTAATGTATAAAATAATCAATATTTAATCTTACTCTATATTATTAAGTACCTAACATATTTATTATTTATAAGTACATAACATAATTTTATATTTTCTTAACTTTCAGATTAAACGTTTAATATTATAAAATTGTTCAGTAATATAGATACTCTTTTAGAAAGACGATTAATTTTTGATTGATATAATATAAACGTTTATATACTCTCCAGGCAGTAGTATTATGGAGCTGGAGTAATCCAGAACCTGACTCCGGTATGCATACTAGAACTTTCTTACAAATAGGTTAGATACCTATTTTGAATAAGAACTGTCTCAATGTCAAATAGTTTATATTATTGTACAAGGTGTTAAAAAAGGGTACTTTTTTTAATGACTTACCAACACGGGTCCGATCTTCAATAGTTTCAGAGATATAAGGCAGTGAAAAATGAGTTTTTATGGGATTTAGCTCTGCTATCTCAAAAACTATAAGACTTCAATTAAATGAGACTTTAGGCCAGTTATGTTGTTAGCTGATCATGTGTTTAACTACTTATTGTAACACTGGATACGTATCAAAAAATACATTGGAAAAAATCTTTGTCAGAGTTCATGTTAAATGTGCTTTTGTTTTTTTACAAATTCAAAAAATTGTACTAAGTTAAATGTTGTGGCGACTTTGGTCGATATTTAATTTTCAAATAATTTCGTAACTATTAGAAATTGAGAAAAATGTTTCATATAAAATTTTATTATTTTTATAATCTATTTACCGATAAACAAAATTTTGTTCAATCACTATCTTTGTCAGTTTTTCTTCGATTTTTCGGTTTTTTTTTCGGCAACAGACCTATGTTGATTAAGTTTTTTTTCATTTTTGGCAGTACTATATACCCTCAAAATCATATACCCTTTTTTAACACCTTATTAAAAGATGAATGGATCAAGTTGCTAGGCGTGGAATGATGGGTCGTAATTCGGAGGAACAGAGTTTGAATTTGAAAAAAAAAATTTTTCTAATAATTTTGAAATAGTAACCCCGTCCACGACAAGTTTAAGAGTCTATTAAATGACCCCTGGTCGCCCTTAAACGGTATAGACATATTGAGCCGAATTCAGCATGCACACTTCGCTAGTGCAGTGATCGTCTCTAGTAACTATGGAAATATCTTGCATCTTTTTCTTATTAATGTATCAGTGCATAATGTCTCTCTTTATTTTGTTATTTTTAGATAAGCTTCTTTAGTTAAAAAGAGTGCTGAATTCAATCCATTCTCTTTAGTAAAATATATTTACATCTTTTTATGTATGTAAATTTCTTGAATCTGAAATAGATTAGGTATTAACAAATACATAAAATCTGAATTATATAGCATTATTTTTTCAAAACCGGCGTTTTGAATTTGAATACTTATATTTTCTTCAGGGTCCACATGCATTTCCAAAGAGCAAATTTGACAGCAAATAGATATGTATGTACAAATTTTTGTACGATGTTTGTAAAAGTGAATGTTCAAACAACTATATTTATGTGCACATGAATTTATGTTTAAGAATCTGTAAGACTTTACTTGTGTCATAATGCTCATGACCATTTTTAAGTACGAAATTCTTTTGAATACTTATACAGCTACATACGTCGGTTTTGTAAGAATACTTAAATCCTGTTAAGATTTCAAATATTTGATATATATTTTGGTACGTATATTTTATTCAAAAAATTCTGTCAGAAAATCTATAGAAACAAGATATAAATATCTAATAGATATTTTTAAAAATATGCTTAATCAATTCTGATATAATAATGAGAGCGTTTCGGTTCCGGTACTTATTATCTGTTTGAGACGGAACGTTTTGATACACACCACACCACTGTCTTCAGGCGATCAATATTTTCTTCAACAACAAATATTCTGCCGAAGAGCTGAAATATGTCCATATTTTCTGAATATCTATATTTATTATTGTATATATTCTTATCTTCGTAGTTTTTGTTTACAGCTCTCACTCCTGCATCCAGTGTATCACCCCATAATCATTCTCCGCCTATAGTGGGGATCTGTTCCCCTCCTCTCGGTAGGCGGCGCCTGTCGCGCAGTCTCCTTGCTCCGTGGCTCAGCCGGCCGCGAACCGTCGTATCGTGCGCACCAGCTAAGCTAACCTCAACCGTACCGTGTTCTTCGAGTCGAAGTTGAAGTTAACCTCACATACACCGATACCGTCAAGTGTCCCCCTGATATGATATGACATCGCCGTCGTCATTCGTTATCGAAGTGTAAATAGTGCAGTGCAGTGCAACACATGGGACTACCGTGCTAGTGACTCGCCGTCTTCGTGACGGCACCTGGACTTGTCGAGGGCCTGGAGCGACAACCAACGCCGCAGATGGGAGTGTTCGAGGAAAGGTCTGCGCAACAACCAGCCATGCATTGGGTAAGTACAATATTTTACCTAAAAATACTCAATTGATTTGCGGATCTTATGGTGTGTTATCTCGGATAGAAACGCATAAGATGCGCCAAAGAAACAAACAGTTTTAAAGTTAGAAAAATACACAATTGTGTACAAATTCTTCAAATAACATTTTTTAAATAATAGTACGTGAATCCTAGTTACACAACTTCATCTTATGGCTATCTAGATCTAGAAGATGCGTAATAGAGACAAGTTCACTAAAAAATTTCGAAAGTAGGAACATTATATTTAAACTATTGTTTATCTTTGATTATATATTCCTTATTATTGAAGATTGTAGTTATTGAGGTCTAAACAACGTATGTTGCTACTAAGAAACCCAAAAGATAAGCGAAATAGTTCAGCTGCTTGAATTTGAAATTGGAAACTATTTGTTTTATCAATAATGCTTACTTCTTCAGCCAAATACAAATTATTTATATACGTTACTACTAAAATAAATAAAAAAATGATATGCGCAAAAGAACCGGCGCCCTTATCCTTACAAAAATATGTGTACAAATTTGTATTATTACAATACCAGAATATTATTTATATCATTGATTATATATCCCTCAAGTAACAATTGTTACCTATGTTATTGAGGTCTAAAACAATTAATGTTGCTTTTAAGAATGCCGAGAGATGATCGAAAAAACTCAGCTGATTCAAATTGAAAAAGAAACATTACTGTATACAAACCATATTGTTTTATCAATATATTTGTAATCGGTATTCGCAGTATCCTATATCAATTATATTTGTATGAACGTAGAGCCAAATACAACTTAAGTTACTACTAACGTACCTATATAAGAAAATATTTGAGATGCCCAAAAGAACTGATGCCATATCTTTTCAGAAAAATATTTGAAATTATAATAAATTTGTGGAATATTATATTGTTATGTTAGTACGTAGAGTTTAATATCCATATATTGATCAAATGACAAAAGTCATAATTACGTGTACTTGTATGTACATACCTCGAAACGCAGAATAAGTTCTTTCAAATAAAAGAAAGATTTTAGGTATACATAAAAAATTGTCGTAAATGGGCTAAGTAACAACAAAAACGACTTTGTACTAGGAATATTATGTTATTAACGATACAAGTTTTTTTCGTATACGTACGAAAAATTGTAAACATTTTCCTTGAATTATTTATAAATGTTATTTGACGAGTATAAGGGTGTATTGTACAATCTCTGATTAAAATTTTAACTACTATGTAGTTAAATAAACAAAACTGAAACGAAATGCGCTGTCAAATGACAAATTTATCATTGCTGCAATAATCCGATTTAACATTATTTATTTATCTGGAAGTTACAATTTTAACTGGAGATTGTACGACACCCCCAGAAATATAAAATTGTACTACAGTACAAATGCCGTTGATTCTAAAGAGTAGGTACCGTCGATAAAAGTATACTTCTGTGAAAATTGTTGTTGGTTTTAATCTTTTAATATAGATACAAATAAATGTTTATTTGATTTTCAATAAAAAATAATAAATAAAATCATTTCTATATACATATAATAAATTATGAATATTGACAACTAATTTTTTTTTAAGAAGCAAACAACTATTTAATACTTGCATATTTTTTAAGTTGACACATGATTTCTTTTTCTTTGCAAATGGTGTCATGTAAATGATATTTAAAGTTTGACAGCTATTTTATTAACATATTTTGACAAGACATATTTTGAATTGATTATTAACTCTTGTTTGTATAATAAAATTTTGCTGAAGCATTATGTTTTTCTATTGAGAATATAAGTAAAGGTCAAAACAGTACTCAGTATGTTTGTTTAGTAATATTAGCTACTTATACAAATCCGGAACATGTTTAAACTGTAACTCATCTACTTCATAGGAATAAGTAGTTTACACAGCGTGCGGCAAATGTTTTCACAACAATCTCATATTCATTTGTTTACAAGAATTTTGCAATATTAACCGACAAATGTAATTCATGATTTTTATATAATGCATTACAATAATATTTAATAGGTATGTAACATTTATGTAGATGAAAATAATCTGGTCTTATCTGTAGCAAAAGTAGTTGATAAATTTTTGGTGATCGCTTAAAAACTTTGAACATAGAGTTGACAACTATAAATTCACTGTGTTGTTGCATGTCATAAAAAATGATAAGTAAAACTTCCTAAAACAGATTAATGTATACATTGAACCTATTATCTTAATTCTTATTAGTGATAATAACATAAAAATATGTATAACACCAATTTTTTAACAAATACAAATGAAGAACTTTGATAAATAATATAAGTACTTAGTACAACTTGTAAAATGTATGCGGAAGTAAAATGCTGTTATTTTAAAAATTACTTGCAAAAATGGGGTCTGTGTAGACAAGTACAGTAACTGCATTGAAAAACTAAATTCAAAATCAGGCCAAGTAAAAATTTTAGGATCGGTTTACTGCATTAAAGTGGCCCTTGTGGTACTGTTTTCACAATAGCTTGGAGTAGGTGTCGTTCTAAATTATGCTCGAAATTATGGTCCTAAATCAGGGGTGGGCAAACATTTTTGCGCGCGGGCCACATGAATGTTTGTTAACTTGACCAGCGGGCCGCATGGATGTCTGTAAAATGACTAGTGCAAGTGACTAAGAAAGGTCTCCCAAAGAAAAAGTAAAAAATCTTGCTAATATTATAATAAAATGATTTTTTTCCTATTTTTTATTGGTATTATCATTTTAAATCCCATTTTAGGGGCAAGATATATATGAGGACAAATATGAGTATCGCTATAACACATTCATAAATAAAATAAATATAAAATATACTATCACGGCATATTGCCTATTGCTGGATATGCCACATATGTCGAGATAATGATGATATATTCGTACCGTGCGGGTGTGGAGTGTGCACCACAGGGGTCACTATTGTGTCATTTTAAAATTTTAGCGTCGCTCGGGCGTACCTAACCCAGTTCCTCAGGTTCGCGTTCAGACAGTATATTATAAACATTGAAGCACAGCAGATGAGGAGCTATAGTCACCGTCAAATAACTACGGACTGATGCTCGACTTTTTTCCCTTTTCCGTACTATGACCTTTGCTCTGCGGTGTTGCCGCTTCTTCATAACATTGCATTTTCAACATGGCCACTGAATAGCAAACAGTGTATAAATACTCAGTCCATACTTATTTGACGGTAACTTTAGTATTTCTATTTTTTTTTTGTGTTAAGTACATAAATTTTCCATGTTAATAAATAAGAAACATCGAATTCAATATAAGAAAAATCTGATGTGGCCAGCACATTACCTTCCGTCAGTTCTATGCATTTTTTACTAATTTCATACAGAAAGTTTCTCGCAAAAGTTTCTATACTTTCATTACATTACCTTCCGTCAGTTATATGTATTTTGTACAATTCCATACAAAATGTTTCCAGCAAAAGATTTTATATTTTCAGTAAAATTATGAAAGAAACAGACATCTTTCAATCATGTTTCCATGATTATAGCGTAGCTGGCTGTTTTATGAAATTTAATATATTTTTTTTAACTATGTCTACCTAATATGTATAATAACATTAAATGTGAAAAAAATATATTTAACCGGGGTTTTTTAAAAAATTTGAAATTGTGGTATTGGAGTTGCGGACACACATTCAAACATTATCGTAAATATAGCAAAATCGTATTCTAGGGATTCTAAAACGTGCTTATTCATTAGAAACTCACCATCGAATTTTTTGACCAAAAACAATACCTCCTTACCTAAAGGTTACGGAAGATAAATTATAATAATAAAAATTTAACAAAATTTATCAATAATGTAAACAAAATATAATTTTTATTTTACGGATAAATATATTTGTACCTTTATTTACCAAAAAAAGGGACAGATTGGGTTGTTTCGTTGAGGTTAAATGTCTAAATAAGGACAAAAATTGTCAATGAAAGCTAACAATATAAATAATATACATACTAAAATTTGTTATAATAATACATACTTATATTTATCTCATGTATCTTGTCCCGTAAAAATAGGTTTAAAATAAATATTCTACTTCTATGACCACCTCTCTTTGAATAAGGTATGACTATTTCTTGGAAGTCAAAGTTTTCAGAAATAAGTGAATCAGTTGAAACTGTAAACGGTTGTTGGGTTGGTTGGGTCGTATCACTTGGGACTGCATCTCGGACTGCGCCCTTTGAGTGCCCATATCGAAATCTGTAAATAATATTCAGATTCGCACACTTACCATTGGGAACGAATAATAAATAATGATAACATATTTAAACGTAGTAATATAGTTTTGTAAATAGCATATACGAGGAAATTTATACTTGTTTATGTTAGTTGTGACAAATAAATTAATCATAATTTGATGTAATTCAATCTATCTAATATGAAACATAAATTGGTAAAATTACATCAGCAGTACAACAATGTAGATACACTAATTTCAAACAAATTTCTGAATAATATTTTATCAGCGAAAAAGTCAAAAAATATTTAGCCCTTTAGATACAAATATTTATTTACTTATGCGATTAAAACTTATTTATACTATAAACTTTCCTTATATAATAGCCGACGCTACTAGGTGTAGGTATTTTGTTTACAAACCGCACTATCAAATTCGTAATTGATCTAAGCAAGCGTTGAGGTTGTGTTATCATGTTAATTGGTAGTCCGAATATGAAGCAAAACTTCCGGTAGGTTTAAGCGTTTTGATAACAAACTAATCTTAAACTTATTTTGAGGAAATTTTGTTAAATGAAAAGAAAGATATTTTCGGACCCGGAACTCGGTTGATAAAAATTAGATTGAAATAGAAACGTATTGTTGTTTTCCATTGTTTTCTTGCAAGTTTAAAACACGTATATCGTTTACTAGTTTATCGAGATATATTTAAGTATTGCTACTAATAATATCGATGATGTTATGAAATATATAATTTGAATTTACAATATGTAATATAGTTATACAGGGTGTATCATGGAAAGTGAAACATAGACGTTTAACATGGGAAATCAGTTTTTCCGTGCGCATTGCTCCCCTAATTATTTGAGGTAAAAAAGCTATAATTTTTTATAATTTCTGTTCCAGTTAACAATTATCTGTTAATTTAAATTAATATTTGTTTACTTGAACAGAAATTATAAATAATAATAAAAAAATTAAATTACTTGACAAATAAATCGTTAACATTTGTTAATTTTTTGTTTCAATTCCATGGCTATAGCTATTTTTTGGGGTGATTTTCAATAATTTCGTACCTAATTTCTGGCGTTACAAGGCACACAAAATTAATTTTGTTTATTGTGTAAGATGCAGAATTTTATGCCCTACAACTTTTATTTGAAACTTTTTTACCTAAAATAATTAGGGGAGCAATGCGGACGGAAAAACTGATTTCCCATATTAAACGTCTATGTTTTACTTTTCGTGATACATAGATTGAACAGTCTGTTATGTTCGGATTGACGTTTTATACAGTAATAATATATATATTTTTTTCTACTCCCATGCGTGAAGTGAGTACTTCACGTATCAATTTTTATGTGTGAAGCTTGATTTTTTGTACACTGTGCGTGAAGTAACACTTCACGCATAGTGTGCGTGAAGTAAACTTACACTGTGCCTGAAGTGTCAATTCACGCATAGCGTGCGTGAAGTAAATAGTTCAGTTTTAACACATACAATGAATATCTTTATATACACGTAAATCATTTCTTGGTAAATGGTCCGTAGAAATAACAACTTCATGAGAAATGTGTTATTAATTTATAATATATATATATATATATATATATATATATATATATATATATATATATATATATATTTTATTGCAAGATCGTAGAAAAAGTATAGTATGTAACACTTGTGTGAAGCCTATTTTACATTCGGGTGGTTTGCAACACTCGCCACATAATATACTATTAATTACCAATACTATAAAACTAAGTTCAGCATGAGTCTTTATATTTTTATCCTAATAATTATTAGGAGCTTTAATAGTGATTAGATTTGGGACTGTAGGATCAATTTTTTTTTCGATCGGCCGTAATTCAGACAGTTTGATTCCGACCGATGATAAAGTAGAAATTTGATTAAAACAATAGTATGTTGAAAGATAAGTATTGCATTGATCCTTTTTGTAATACGAGTATTACAAATGGACATTGTAATACGTATTTTTCATACTGTGTTTCCTAATTTTTATTGAAAGAAATATTACGAAAAACAAGGTTGGTACCACTGACAGTTTCATTAAACATTTGAAATTTAATTTATTTTGACATTTACTTACAAGTTTGGTTAGAGTTAAAATTTATATTTATTATGTTATGAACCTACAAATAAATACTTTGAATTTTAATTTAAAAGAGTGCTTTACTGTTTGATGAAAATATTTTACTATAAAAAATCTAATTGCAGTAATTTTTCATGAGTAATGAGAGGGAATAGCAACTAAAATTAAAGATATTTATTAGACACTTTGACTAGGTTAAGAACTTCACAATTTAAAAAGTCTCCAAAAACTTTTGTACAAGATGAGTCATTGTAACTTTGTTTTTGACAAAATTGACATTGTGAACGCGAAATAGGAAAATAAATTTACCATTCGCAGATAACGGAAATTTGTAATAAGTCTTGGTGATGTATTCTTATTTATTTGTTTATTTATTTAAGACAATTTTAGGTGAAAAATTTCTTGTATCAATACATCCAAACAATTTTCTATATTAATGAAATTAATGGCGTCTCGTGGCCGTGTGCCTGAGTGTCTGGACGCGAATTTGGGGACCCGGGTTCGATCCCGACCGACGCTAAAAATTACTTCGAATTTTAATGGCACAAAATTAACCCCTGCGGTGCACTCTCCACGCCAGCAATGAATGCACGTGAGGTGACGCCTGGTTAGCGCCCGCATGGTACAAATACATAAACAATTATTTGCATAAAGAATTTAAGCGTAGGTTGGAAGTGAATTCAAATTTTGTTCAAAATCTTTGGAAGGCATGATGTCGAAAATATCACTCTAGTTCGTGATATTTTTGGTAGGTACTATTGATGCTTCATATTCTTTATCTTGACGTACATAGATCCTAATGTAAATGAGAAATAAGTTTTAATATTTGTTTCCCAAGAAACAATGAAGTGAAATTTCTGACGTGAACATACTATCCGTTTTCTTCTTACCGTCGGTACAAGTTACTTGCCGTAGCTACTGTTTCCCATTACATAATTGTTAATTTTTCTAACCATGTTATGAATAAAATAAATATTGGTTCTTCTTGATAAATACCTAAAGTAAAAATGACAAAAATATGAAAAATTAGTATTCCTATCACCGTAAGCAATCAAACTATTGACAGTAGATAAAAACAACAACAAAAGATAAACCAATATTTGGATAAAATTGCGAAAGTTTATTTAAGTAGAAATCTTACCAATAAATATTTGCTAGATATTAATAACTCATTTATTTATCAATCACTTGGTTGTCAAAGAAGATAATGTACATACACACATGGCTGAATATCAACCTCAAAAAATTTTTTCAAGGCAAGTATGTATAATTTGAATCATAATTTACTAATAATGTAATAATGGTTCCTACCCATTGTTGGGTGTGCAAATATCCGTTATGCTGATTTTGATACCTTCGTTTTGCGGACACTCAATGCACTCAAAGCTGCTGTGGAAAGTAAAACACAGAAATGGTTTTGTATTAAAACTAATTTGTGAACATTTGAGATTGGGTGAATTCGAACCCGAGTCTCAAAACTATTACTAGTTTTAATGGGATTCCAACTGATCTATGTCAACGAATCAACAATGGCTGTTGAAATCCTAGGGTATTAAATAACCCGATCTAGTGGGTTTTATTAGCTAACATTAAGTATTTCAACATTACTTTATTATTATTATTTGAAGATAATGTTAATGATAAATTTATTTAATTGTTAGATTAGTTTTTAAATATTTACATAATTTGGTACTGAAAACTTCAGTGTTTCTTGTGTTATTTAATAAATTGTAATCACTCTGCATTAATTTCCATCATAAAGCAGGGTTTGTTGTAACAGTACCTAGGTGGTTTTTTTGAAAAAAACAAAAAAAACCAATTGTAAAAAATTGTAGGTAATATTGAATATATAATATTGTAAGACAATGATAGTATATAGATTTTTAAACAAACATAAATTATTTACTTTACTTACATTTAAATAACCAATAAAAATAAAACATGAATTATATTATTAACATTGATATTTTAACTAAAACACTTGTACTACGTATAGATAAATATTTTTCTGTATTTACATTTTCTCTTTTTAATATCTATATTTTTTTAAAAGTTTTTATGGTTTTTTATGCTTAGTCGATTTCTTAATTTGGATTACACTAATCCAATTCTAGAAAAAATCTGAAGCTGAACATGAATGAATGGATACTTATCATCTGACAACAAAAACCTTCTGGAAAAGTTTTAAGTTTTGCGGTTTTTTTTGTCTTTGTCGTCTCCATAATTTTTTCGGAAGAAAACTGTTTAATAATATTTTCTTCAAATTAAATTTTTTCCCTGATACACGTCAACTGCTAAATGGCCCGTACTACGATCACGGTTTTAACTAAAACGTTGTTTTAAAAAATGTCAAATTCAAATTTCAACATTTAATTTTGCACGTATGTTTGAAGATCGATTTTTTAAAAAATATTTGTTTGAATACAAACTATGTTCTGCTTTTAAATCATATTTTGATAAATTCGATCTTCTTTATTATTGTTATTAAATAATGATATCTGACACTTCTTAAAACTGCGTTTTAGTTAAAACCGTGATCGTAGTACGGGCCATTAAGCATATTTTTGAACATAAAGAATCATAAAAACAAAACACTCAAAAATACCAATAAAACTCAATAATTCCTAATAAAACCCTGGCGGGTGGTTTTTTTTTTTGTATAAAACTCGGGTTAACCTTGTTATAAAGGTAGAAAAAGTAGATAGTAATAATTCTAAAATTGTATTCTTTTCTTAACATTACACTGTGAGCAACCAATACAAGTCATCATTCATTTAATGTAAAGACCTTAATGTATTAAATTTCTTGATAATGAAAATCTTTTAACTGTAAAAAAATATTATTAGATATTAGAGGTTCTTTATTTACCGTATATGACAGGAATAATAATGTAACTAATGAGTATCCACCTTATATTATTCGTTTATGTATTAGTACATTTGGTAGCATTGATAATTTTTCTGTTTATACTTTGAAGGTTAATTTGAAAAACATTTGCACCGTGTTTAAAAGATTTTTGAGCGTTGTGGCCAGTTTTTATTCTTTAATTATGATTCTCTATCCTATGTAAACGTACCAATTAATAACAATCATTGGTTGCTTGTCTGATTAGATACACCTATGTATTTCCAGTTTCAAAGTGGCAAAAAATTGACCCTTATGGTGCACTTTCCACGATAGCTTTGGGAGTTCTGCAGCGATACAGATAATGATGTGACATAAAATAGTGTTTCACGAGATTCTTGTTCTTGTCTTGCTTTTCTTCGAACAACCTCTTGTTCTTGTTCTTGCAGCAAGAACAAGAGGTTGGTTCCAAGAAACAATAAAAGATAAGCTTGGAACAAGAACAAGATTTCTTGTTAAGAAATTTGCAAGAAGCAAGATTTCTTGTTTTATGTAGACACACACAACAAATACGCCGATTTTTAGACTGCTGGAACTGAAAAAACAAAATGTTAATGTAGTATGTAATTTAAGACACTATTATTGTTTAACCTTTCAGTACAGTATAATGTGAGTAATAAATGATAAAATACAAAAACTTAATTATTTGTGTAAATAAACTTGAATATAAACTTATGTACAATTTGTTATTGACTAACGGCCGAATTCACCATTCCTTAATCATGAGTTGATCCACAGATCAACGCTGGTTCTCAATCAATCCAATTCACCATTAAAAATCAAGCTAATCTACTGATCAAATTCAATGATCAACTGATTTGTCATATTCCATGAATCAAGGACTGATCATATCTTTGAATCCTAATTTTAACATTTATAGCTATGTCAGGATTCTGGCTGTTGTACTCATTTATAACTTTGTCTCATACATCTTTTTTATCTTTATTTAAAATATACTTTTATATCTTTCATTTTCAATATATTCAGAAACGTTGTTTTATTGAAATCAGTGTAATTTCTACCTATATCAAAATAAAAATATAATATTATTATAGGAAAATTATAAAATATATTTTATAAATAAATTAAAAACCTTTTTAACGGAAAGTACAATTACCATGAATAAAATTACGTCAGTTACATTAACTGTCAAAACCAAAACAAAACTGTGAATCTGTTGATCATGATTTCTTGACTCAGAAATTAAGTTGGTAAATTAGAACATACTTTGATCTACAGATCAGCATGATTCCTTAATCAGCTGATTATTAATGATGAATTCGGCCGTTAATATCATTAGACGAAATAATTCTCTTCCTTGTTTTTTAGAGTTGTTAGGACCTCTGGCATGGTTTAAATGTTGAGTAATCTTAGATACTCTGTTTACATTTGTACTACTGATGATGAGAACTTAGTTCTCGAAATATGTGTATTATAATTTTAAAGTTAAGGGGTAATTGTATTAGTTTTTGTTATAATTTAACCTTAGACTCTTCCTATTATTAATTATTTAATTCTGTGTTTGAAATTTGGTATGTCGCTTAAATTTCACTTCCGTCGGAACATGAATACAAATAAATTTTATGAAGATGTTTTATTTCCGTTAAAATCTTTACCATTTCGAACCTAACGTAAACTAGAACTTTAGAATTTTATTTTCACATTTTAATTGCAGTTTGCGAAATAAGCTTTTCTGATTTATTAAAGTTGTTATATCGTGAAACCATTATATCAGAATTAATTGAAATTTTAGGTACATCTCAACTGAAATATAATCTACCTGTTTTCCAAGTTTTAAATCAATTGACCACGCGGTACCTGAGATATTTGCAATTAAATTTGGCCTTTTTAACACGTGAAGAATAGGAAATGGCAAATTACAACATTTTAAATTATAACTTTTATATCCAAAATGACATTTAATCGAAAAACTAGTATGTTATAGTAAACTAATTAACGGATTTTATGTAAAAATTAGAAAATTATTTGCCACCCAGATTTAATTTTATTGCCTCTAGAAAAATATAATCTGAAGATACGATAACTAGGTAGAATTATACTTGAGAACCATGTACAAGAGTTTCAGATGGAGTATCAGTTAAGTTAACACTCGCTTGGTATTAGCGAATAAGAGTTGATCTTTGATTAAAGGAATTTCAGACGTACATTCGAAAGAAATATTTTTTAAATTGGTATATTACGTGAAAAGCATGAAAACTTTAAACAGTATTATACTACTTTTGTAATTTTAAGAAAGAAATATATTAATTTGTTTTCTAGTTTCCATTTGTAGTTTAGAATTAGTCTTATATCTTAAAATATCTTATTACTTTTATACCCGAATGTACCAATAAATGTCTAGATACGACGATGCCACAGTTATTCTTCAACATTGAAATACGACACTTGTGTATGTGTTAGTGCGAGTGGTACAGTTCAAAAAAAAAAAACATTTCTACGGCAAAATAAAGAAAATTCATCTGTCACAGTGTTTGATATTAGCTTTTAACTATTTTGATGCAATCTGTGTATATAATATAATGTTAGAAAATATAAGTTATTGCAAATATAAACTGCATTAGCTTAATTTTTATTTTGAACATAGAACAAGTTTTTGAATAGGTGCATTGGAGTGACTTTAATCATTGAATTCCGCTAAACTTTCGTAGACAGATACAGGTAATGTGCTGGCCACATCAGAAATGTATTTCATTCAATTTCTATGAATCACACTTAATCACAGGTCATATATTAAAAGTGTCATTTTTCTACATTCTTGTAAACATACCTGCTAAATATCTGTAAATTCAAAAGGTAAACAAAAAGATAACCCAAACAAATATTGATTTGAAACGACGAACAGTTACAAGTGCAAATTTTTATCATTTCCGTTTTGTATTTTTATCAATGTTCGTTATTAATTCCTTTGAGAGTTACACATTTGTCAAACGAGCGATAGATTTTTGACAAGAGTCGTAAGATAAAGCCTACACGTCGTTCATTAAAATATGAAATGAAAAAGACTTTCTGGAATATTATCACCGTGTATGTTTAACCCACGTAGAATCAGATACCTGACAGTGACAAGTTGAAATTAACACGGGCTGCTCGCGCAAGCAATATGAATTAATTTATTCAGAAATTCTAATCTACTTTCAATATTTACAAGATAAAACGGCCAGATAGAGTAGAAATGCAAGAGTGGGCGAACTTATCTTAATGAAATAGAGAATCACGGGAATATGAGATGGGATTTTTTTTCCATATTTTTTGGAATAAGTGTCATTAGATAGTGATGCAAATACAACAATTTTTTTAAATGCAACTAGTTTCCTTATTCACACTATACAGGGTGATTCATCGGATTGTTCTTTGTACTTGATAATTTCAAATATGGAAAAAAAATCAAACGACGTTTGTTTTACATTAAAATGTCTATAAATCTGCAATATAGCTTTTTCTATAGAGTGTTCTATTTTTACGCAATGGTATGTAACTTTATATTTTCAAATGAAATATTCTATATATTTATTCAAATTTGAAAAGTACATGAAATTTGATATCCAATAGTATAAAAACAATTATACGTTATATTATTAAAAAATACAATGGGGAATGATTTAAATATTACATTTTGTTAAATACAGTAATCTTTGCATTACATTGTTTTAACATTAAGCTTATCAAATTTAAAGAAAAGTAATTATTTAAAAATTTCATCTTCAAATATTGCAAAACCTTCCGTATTTAATAAAAATGTAATATTTTAATCATCCACCATTGTATTTTTTAATAATGTTACAAATAATTGGTTTTGTACTAATAGTAATTGTAAATTTCATGTACTTGTCAAATCTGAATAAATATGTAGATGTCTCATTTGAAAGTTACATACCATTGCGTATAAATAGAACACCTGTAGAAAAATCAATACTGCAGATTTATAGACATTTTAATATAAAAAAAACTTCGTTTGAATTTTTTTACCATAATATTTAAAATAATCGAGTTATTAAAAAAGTACAGACCGATTGATCATCCTTTATAAATTGATGGTTAACATTATTTCAGTTGATACAATATACAGTGTTTAAAAAAAAAACGCGTCTTGTATGCATGGGGATTCCGAGAAGTGAAGAGGTACGAATACGAAGTCGTTTAAATTATATAAAAATTACCTTATTAGTTATTAGGGAACCAATTGATGATGTATCATAATTAAAATTATATATATATATATATATATATATATATAGGTTATTAGGCATTTAGAGCTGGCACCATTGAGATCTCGAGAACTATAATAGGTACAATTTTGGTTAAATGGAACGTTTGTTAAATCTATAGGGGGGCATCTCAGATATGCTTTTATTTTTCCAAAAATTCTCATAGGGCACTAGAGAATGGCCAGAAACTGAATTTTGTTGATATTTTCTTTTTCAAATAACTTCTAAACTATTGTAATCAAAAAAAATGTTAAAAATAAAGAAGGTAGATATATATATATATATATATATATATATATATATATATATATATATATATATATATATAAATTAAATCAATGGAATACGATTTAATGTTTTTAAAAAGTTTTATTTTAAAGTACAAGATACAACAAGATATGATATGAACTTTATCTCTCTACAGACCGACATAAACTCTGCTTTACATGTCTGAGATGAGCTATTTAACTACTTAGGTGGTATGACATTTGTGCTGTATAGGGTTTAATGTTACTTAATGGAAAGTTACCAGGAATGATGCAACAAGGGCTGGGCATCTACATAATTCCTCCCCCCTAAGATGAAAGAATACCTGTTGGATATTCCATAGGTGTTGTTTCAATTGTTATTTCGCTACTTTTATTCTGATTACATAAATTACGTTTGTTAATTTCTACATAAATCTTATAAACTAAGAACATGGCTACAACTATGCATACAATGTATAATATTATATCGAAAAATATTGAATGTGACTCCGAGTTATGGATTTCATTTAAATGTGTTATTTGTTGATTTGGAATTTTAACTGATTCTAGATTTTTTATATTCAGTGTCTTATTAAGGATTATTTTATTTTTATTTTGTTCAATATTTAAGTTAATAATTTTATCATACTTGACATTTTTAAATAATTTTTGTTTGTTTATTAAACAGTTTTTTATTGAGTATATTCCAGCAATTTCTTTATCTTGAACTTCGTGATCACATTCGATATTTATTACATCTTTATTAGGTACAAAGAGATATACAATATTTGAATTTGGTATTGAAATGATTTCGTTGTGATTAAGTACTTTAATATATTCGCAACTATCACTATTTTTATTAAAATACAAGTTTTCTAAACATTTATTTGCTAGGGAATTTTCAATGTTACAAATATAAAGTTTATCTTCTACCAAAGTACATTTGTTCAATTTATTAATGTGTGTATTAGTTTTCGAGTAATAGCCAGGGGTGATATCTAAGGTAACGTAAGTGTTATTGTGCAAAGTAGGAATAGGGGTGATTTGTAAGAGTTCGTTTTGTAGAAGGGGAATAGGAATGTCTATTATTATGTCTAAATTAAAATTTTCATATTTACAATAGGTTTTTACTAACTGTTGGTTTTGCCAATTTTTGATTACAAGCTGTTTTAAACTGCTTGATAATAATTTGTCAATTTCTTTTTTGACATCTTCTCTCGAGAGAATACCAAAATATAAAGTGTTTGTTTCACAAAAAGCAAACGTGGTTTCAATTTCGTTAAGGATACTTATTAAATTTGTGGCTGCAAATGTTAGTTGCGTTATTATATTTTCGATATAGAGTATATCGTTGGTATCTATTATTTTTCCTAAAACAACATGCATCTCAGTAATTTTATTTTGAATAATTTTATTATTGGAGTTGATTTTTTCAACTTGTTTATTGAAATAATCCGAAATATTTTTATTAAAGGTAATTACTTGATTTAAATTGTCTTTCAAAATATTTTCATTTTCTTTAATTAATTTCAAAGCGTTGTCGTATTTTTCTTGATCAGTGGCGTCTAAATTTCCAGTGATACTTTTTATTATAGAACCGATTCCGTTTATAAGTCCACGTTTTTCTTTATTGTCGTACAGGAGAATTTGTATTTTACTATTTACTATGTCTAAAAAGTTTTCTAACATAATAAAGTTATTACTTAAAGTTTCTACATTTTTCTTATTATATTTATTCTCTAATTCTAATTTTAATTGATTATAGTGGTAAGTAAGATTATTATATGTTTCCTTAATTCTATCTAAATTGAGTTTAACATAGATGTACTTATTATTAGTTGAAATTAGTGCGTCTCCTAGTTTCAGGACGTTAATTCCGGCATTGTGTCTTTCGTCTTTGAGGTCGATGGTTGTTGTTGTTCGTATGAGTCTGTAAATTGACGGAGAGGTTTTAATTTGTCAATTTTTACCTTTCTGTTCGTGTCAGTTATTACTTGGGCCCTATCTTTTACATACGTTTTAATTTGTTGTTTTTTGTAACGGGGTTTTTCGACTTTACCAGTGTTTCTTTTGGCTTGTTCTTCGAATGCTTTATCTGGTAATTTAATACTATCAACCTGTGACGTGGCGTATTTCTTTTTGCTGTTATCTAATAATAATTTAGTTTCATCGTAAATTTTTTTCATAATTTCTTTGTGGGTCTGAACGTAATTATCAGTAACGATTTCGGGAGAAATTTCTTCTTTTATTTCATTATAATGGCCGAAAAGTATTTCATTGGGTGTGCGTTTGATAACGGAGTGGATTGTCTGGTTATAAGCTTGAAGAGCATAACGGACTTTATTACTAATGTTTAAATCGTTGAAATCTTTATTTTGTTCCAGTATTCTAACATGTTCTATTATTGTTGAATGGAACCTTTCGATATTACCGTTACTTTTTGGATTATTGACGCTAATGAGGTGAATACGAATATTTTTGGTTGATAAAAAGTTGTAGATCAGCTGGTTGTTAAATTGTAGGCCGTTATCAGATATTATTAATTTAGGAGTACCGAAGATAGAAAAGTATTTTATTAATTTTTGTATTATAGTTATTGTATTGGTTTCGGACAAATGATAAATTTGTGCGTGCTTAGAGAAACTGTCGATTATTGTTAAGAATTTTTCTTTTTTTAATGATAAAATATCAATATGAATAATTTCGAGGGGCTTGGTCGCAGTTTGTGTTTTTATAATGGGTGTTTTTACTGAAATTTATAGGAATGTCTTTATAGTGCAGGCCGTTGATAGGGGATTCGTCATCAGAATGCTGCGTATAACTGTCGGTGTCCTTTTCAGCGATAATGGAGTTTGCATAAGTTTCGATACTATTCAGAGTGAAAACGTTGATTTGTATGTCTGTATTTTCAAAAATTTGTCTTAGTAGATTTTCTATATCAGACCAATTTTGTTTGTCTAGACCAGATGCAATTTTTGGCATGTTAATTGAATTAATATTGTTTTCGATTAGATAATGTCTTAATTGTATTAAACAGTTTTTAATATCTTTTAAATTTGGCTCGTCAAAATAATTCTCTTTTGAAATTAAATGTATTATTAGTCTAGGTGATGTTTGTACGGCGATGTTATTTACTATTTTTATTTTTTCTATATTGTTGGTGGTGTGGTACTTTTCGTTAATCTGTTTTGCGAAACCTTGACCCATTTTAAAATCTTGTGAAACGCAATGAATTATGGGCTCCTTATGGTCAAAAATATTTGAAATTTTGTAATTTATCTCGAAAGGTTTCGGAATTCTGGATAAATAATCTGCGACGTAATTTTGTTTACCTTTTTGATATTCTATGTCATAATTGTATTGTGATAGTTTCAATTTCCAACGTATGAGTTTTGAATTTGGTTCTTTTAGACTGTTTAGCCAAATAAGGGGTTTGTGATCCGTAATCAGTTTAAATTTCCGACCATACAGATAGTGATGAAAATGTTTCGTGGCCCACACGATAGCAAGTAATTCCTTTTCGGTGGTCGAATAATTTACTTCATGATCGTTGAGAGTGCGACTTGCGTAGGCTATAGGTAGATCTTTACCGTTTATGTTTTGGGATAAGACTGCTCCTAAAGCGAAATTTGATGCGTCGGTCGTTAAACGGAGTTGTTTCGAAAAATCAGGATACTGTAATATTGGTGCGTTTGAGAGTAGTAATTTACATTTTTCGAAGCACGAAATGTATTCTTTGTCATCAATATTAATTTTGGCGTCTTTCTTTAAGCATTTGGTAAATGGTTTGGTTAATTTGGAAAAGTCTTTTATAAATCTACGGTAATAACCAAGAAAGCCTAAAAATGATTTAATTTCTTTTTGAGTCTTTGGAAGAGTAAGTTTTTTAATAGTTTCAATTTTATCTGGATTCGGTTTAATGCCCTCGGTAGTAATTATATGTCCAAGATACGCAACTTCTTTTCTTAGAAATTCGCTCTTATCTAGTTGTAATTTAAGATTCGCCTCTCTTAATCTTTGGAAAACAATTTTGATGTTTTGAATGTGTTCTTGTAATGATTTGCCTAAAATAATTATGTCGTCCAAATACACAAAGCATATTTTATTAATGAGGTCTTTTAAAACAAAATTCATTAGTCGCTGGAAGGTACTTGGTGCGTTCTTGAGGCCAAATGGCATTCTAAGGAATTCAAAGTGTCCTTGATCGGTAGAAAAGGCTGTTTTTTCTACTGAATCAGAATCCATTTCGATTTGGTGGAATCCGCTTTTTAAGTCAATGGTACTGAAATAATTACATTTACCAAGTTGGTCTAAAATGTCCGCGATATCGGGTATCGGAAATTTGTCGTCGATAGTTTTTGAGTTTAGTTTGCGGTAGTCAATAACCATGCGAAATTTTGTTTCACCCGAAGCATCCTGTTTTTTGGGAACAATCCAAATTGGGCTACTCCAAGGGGAGTATGAGTGTCTAATTATGTCCTGATCTAACAATTTATTAATTTGTTTGTTAACTTCTTCCTTGTAGATAACCGGATATTTATATGATCTTTGATAAACTGGGGTTTCGTCGGTTGTCCTAACTTTGTGTTTTATCACATTTGTAAAAGTTAAGTTTTTGTCGTCATCGATAATCAAATCTTCGAATTCTTTAAGAATTTTATTTAATTCTTTGATTTCTGTGTTATTTAAATGATCTGTTCTGAGGTTTAATTCTTTTGAAATTTCTTGACAATTCATTTCTAATTTGTTTTTGTGAAAATAGCTAAATTTAAATTTGCGTTTACCTAATAAAATAGATTCATCTGAATAACTAATTTTCGCTTTTAACAACTTTAGGCCAGAATTTCCTATTACAATATCAAAATCTTTATGGAATTCAAAAATGAAGCATTTTATATTTTTCTTAAGTAATTCAACAAATGTGAATTGGGTACCGGTTGAAACAGCATTTGCGGTTTGTATCTCGAAATGTTCATTAAAAATTTTGAATTTGTTTTTATTTTTGTGAACGAAATTTTGACTAATAAAATTTTCGGAAGATCCGGTGTCGATTAATACACGGCAATTTTTAAATTGGATAAATGGTAGACGTGAAGTATAGTTTGCTAAGGTTTCAACTCTTCTAAGAGTTCTATGGGAAAATTTTCGGTTTGTGACTCTAGTTCGTTGTTTGTTTCAATGTTTTCTTCATCGTTTGTTTGGTCGTAATCATAGTGTTCGAATAGATGATTGTCATTGTTGGGGTCTACAAGGGTTTCAGTATTACTGTCTAGCATTTGTAAGTCCTGTCTCTGTCTTTTTTGTTGAGGTCTAAAGGTGTTTGTGCTGATGGACATAGGTTGAGGATAATTGTTTATTCTCGGTTTAGGGTGTATCGGTTGACTAGGGAAATTTCGTTGTTGCTGAGGATATCGAAGCATTGGTGATCGATATTGATTTTGATTTGGGTAGGAATTTTGGTTTTGTGTTGCAGTTTTATAAACAGGTGTTGGGACGTTTATCTTTGGTTTGATAGTGTTTTGTTTGTGTATGTTTGTGTGAATGTACTGGAAGTCATTTTTGATTAAATTCTGGATATCATTTAAAGATTTTGGATTTCTAGCGGCTAACTGACTTCTATATGGCTCTCTGCAATTTATTATAAAATTATGTGACGCATAACTAGACATGAATGTAACTAAATTGTCGAAGCCAGCACCAAACTTTAATTTTAATAAACTTATCAATCTTTTGAAAATGTCTTCGTATTTATCGAAGTACAAGAATATGTCTTCGTTAGATTTTTGATCGAGATGTGATAGTTCTGTTAAGAAATGAACTTCATTTCTTTTATCACCATATTCATCAATTAGTAATTCTTTTAAAGATTTCCAGTCAGTATACGTTTTGGTAGCTAGTTTTGTATTGGCTTCTTTAGTTATTTTCTTTCGAATTGTATGCAAAATTATTCGTTTAATAATTGCAGATAAATTTTGTTTATCGATTATTTCGATCATTTCATCACAGATGTTAATAAAGTGCGCGAGGGTGCCAGTGCTCCCATCATATTCGGGTATGATATCTATTAGTTCTTTAATATCATTAGGGATTCTGGGGATTAAATTCAAAGTGGCTGGCTGGATTTGTGGAGTTGGTGGATTCATTGTGTGTGTATGTGATATTTAAATAAAATGATGTAAATATTAATTAGAATAAATATGAAATTGTTTAACAACAATGAATAGTAGAATGTAATATACTTGTAAATATTAATTTGAATAAATATGAAGTTGTTTAACAACAATGAATAGTAGAATGTGATAAACTTACATTAATATTAATAATAAATTCACGACGGCCAATTTCATGGTCTTTGTGGAGTGAATTTGGGATGGTTCCTGATGTCCGCTCAGGTGGTGGGGTCGAGATGTCTTCTACGGACGATCCGCTTCTGGTGACTCTCGGAATTAACGACGATATGATCAGCCTTTCTTCGTCGGAGGTTTGTGTGGGTGTAGAGGGTCTTGTAGCCTGGTACTTCTGGATTTGGTTCCACTCTTTGAAGTGTGAAATCTTCAACGAATTGATCTCACCAATAATTGTCGTGGTGAGATTTCGGACTTCTGAACACTCAGGGAACTTGATGGTTCGTGGATGCCGCGTTTAACACTTAAAAGTGACGACTTGAACTCTTCAACGAATTGGAGATTCGAATTTCGAAAATCTTCGGAGTTTTAAAGCCTTTTGGGCATCCTACCGCGACTGCGCCAATTAAATCAATGGAATACGATTTAATGTTTTTAAAAAGTTTTATTTTAAAGTACAAGATACAACAAGATATGATATGAACTTTATCTCTCTACAGACCGACATAAACTCTGCTTTACATGTCTGAGATGAGCTATTTAACTACTTAGGTGGTATGACATTTGTGCTGTATAGGGTTTAATGTTACTTAATGGAAAGTTACCAGGAATGATGCAACAAGGGCTGGGCATCTACATAATTTATATATATATATATATATATATATATATATATATATATATATATATATATTTATTGCCTAACCATTGGCTTACAAAATAAATTTTTATATCCGTAAATTTCCGAGATATAACATAGTTATATTTTTTTAAATGGAACCCAAATCTGATTTTAGTCTCAAAAAAGTACTTATTTTTCTCTCTTTTCAATGATGTAAGGGTTATTGTGTTTCGTATTTGTTTACCCCCCCCAAATTTTATTCACGTTATTTTTTCCCGAATTATTTCACGAAAAACGTCACTATTTTTATTAATTATATTCTATTTGATGAATATAATTTATTTTATGACTTTCTTACTCAATATTTTTATTTTAAACTCACAACTTACAATTTACACAATATGTTTTTTTTAATTTAATTGATTGGGCAAAAATTTATAGCGATACAAATTATTTAAATAAAACGAATATTTTTAATAGAATTCTTATCAATATTTCCAAAATAACACTAAATTTACTATAAAATAAAGAAAAGAAAAAAGATTCGAGGTAAAATAAATAAAAAACACAATAACATTTACATTATTGAAAAGAGAAAAAATATGTATTTTTTGAGACTGAAATCAGATATGGGTTATATTTAAAAAATAATAATAATAAGTGTTCATATTTTCTATATGTTTTGCTTAATTGTATATATATACATCTTTCGTAGAATTGTAGGAATGAGTGGGGGTTTCCACCCCCACTTCTTCTAAGTAACCACCCGGTATCTGAATACCGAGTTACCGAGAGAGTCGACGACAAACAGTCGTAAGAGAAGGTCGTAAGACCGAACCAATAAAAATCAGTTATATACCAAATCTCATCTTATTTATAAAAAAACACTACCTTCTCCAAATCCCAAACAATAAGTATATATTAAAATTTATTTCGCACGCCACTCGTTAGGCAATAAAAATATTACTAATACTTTAGAAGATATCTAAAAAAGAAAAAATCAACAAAACTCAGTTTTTCGTCATTATCTAGTGCCCTATGAGAATTTTTGAAAAGACAAACGAACATTTGAAATGGCTCCGTATAGGTGCACAAAAAGTTCTATTTAACCGACATTGTATCTCTTATAATTCTCGAAATCCCAATGGTGGCTACTTTAAATGGGACACACAGGCGAATAAAATGTAAATTTGGAATTTTTCATTGTTGCGAATAACTTGAAATGTGATATAACATTGGATTATTCGCACCTCTTTAGGGCACTTTTTATATTCATCCGAATGGCGATGCTCAATTTTTTTTTTCAATGTTGTATTTCAAGTTATGATACCAAAACGTTAAATTTTATATGGACGCCATATTGGAAAGATTTTTTATTTTAGCTTTCTAACGATGTACCTGTAAAATTTATCCAAATAAATAAATATTTCATGACGACATATTACCCATTGCTGGGTGTGCCAATCTACTTTGTACGCAGATTTCCGTAATGATGATGACATATTTGTATTGTGAGGGCGTTTACCAACCGTCACTGCCGGGCACTCATTGTTGGCGTGAAGCACCACAGGGGTCAATTTTGTGCCATTTAAAATTCGAAATATTTATTTTGGTGTCGTTCGGAATCGAACCCGGTGTCCCAGATACGCGACCAGGCACTAAATCGTTATTTTTGGGAGCGGAATAAAGCAGATTTGCAAACATCAATACAATGACTAAAAAGCAGTAATTAAATTTATTTGTTTCGATGATTTCGTCGAATTGAAATCAGGAAAAGAGTCCCCATTATATTTATTTACAATTTTAATGACCATATACTTAGATAACATTATCAAATTTGCCAGTGTTCAAAGTTGAAATATTTTGTCTGAAGCTAAGTAATAATATTCATTTTGCAACACCGAAAACTGTTTCCTGCAAATAAAAACAAGAAAAACAGTAGAATTACTAGACAGTGTCACCAACTATAACATAACAAAAAACCCTACAAAGAAATGCATGCATACATTGTAGATTTTTCTCCGGCAGTTTGCAGTTATGTGAGTAATTGATCACCGTATGAAAATGGGTTGCGTGCAAATAGAACTAAACTTGCATGTGTATTGATATTATAAATTGGTGTACAGAAAAATATTAATGATAATATTATGCGTCTGCAAAACGATTAATAACCATTTTTATCTTCTCGCTTTACTAGTTTTGTTTGTTCCTTTAGACTCTAGAGTTTAAACGCGGAAATTGTAACATTATTTTATTTGTTAAGTTTGAAGTACTGTCGAACAATTAAAGGAAGTAGATAAAATTAAGATTCAGATAAGAGTTGTTTGAATTTTGAATTCACGGAATTTCGAATATCAATATATTTTTACTGAAATAGGTTCCTATATCATAAATATTATCAATTTATTTCTCAGAATAAAAGAATAGTTTCAAAAAGTATTAATTTATGAGCATGCAATTTTATTCAACTTTAAGTTTTTGGTAAATCATTTATTTTAATTCGTAGAAATGGGCTTAATAGATGTAGCAGATTTTAAATAAACGAAGAAAGATATTGTGAAAAATTCAAGGACCTCATTGGGATTTGAACCCAGGACCGTCCTATATCTGGTAGGACGCGTCCTACTAGATATAACAAGGCCCTGGGTTTTGCACTAAAATTCTTACAGGCCTATTCTGTAAAATCGTATCGTTACCATAACGAAATCGTTATTATGAAAATCGTTATTTCTACATAACGATAATCGTTATCTTCGTATCCGTATTATGTAACACATTTTGAAAAATAATAACCTTGGGATCTAGTTAAGAACTTTATTTCCTAAAATCAAATTATAATTCAAATGAAAAATCTAAAATAATTCAATATAACTCACAAAGCTTCTAGGTTAGATTGATTCTGGCTGTCAACTGTCAGCTGTTGGACCATTCTTTTTTTTTGTAGGTTATGCTAGAGCAACTACTACCATCTGTAGACAAACTGGGAAGCTTGCGCTAGGCGCTTCGAATAAAAACTTATTAAATTATTTTAATATTACCTTGCAGAAAACTGTAATATGACTGGTTTTTGAGAACACTATTCAACATAATAGCAATTTAATTTTGACATGAATAAAAATACTGAATTATTGACAAAACGTTTAGATAACGAATGATTTTTCCAATCGTTAAGAAATACCGATATCGTTATCTTTTTTTCGTTATATTATTGTTTACAGAATACCACTTTAACGATTATCGTTACGATAACGATTTAACAATGAAAAATGTCATAACGATCGTTTACAGAATAAGCTTATTAAACGATTTTCGTTATTACCATGACGATATAACGTTTTACCGATTCGTTATGTCATAACGCTCTTACAGAATAGCCCTATTAGTTCATCCTGTTCTTGCAGAAAAAAAAATAATAAGAAAATTGGCATAGATTATAACATAAATCAATTAGGTGTTTATGGTGATGTTCGTGTTCACGTTACTATGGCGTTAATAAACGAAAATATATTATATACTCAAATCGGAAATCCAGCCAATGCACGTCATTAATAAAAGTAACTAGATGTGTGACGTCATGAACTGGTACGTTTACATAGGTTTGTGAATCGTATTGAAAAAAGTTATACAGGTTGCATACAATTGTATTACAAACTTTCGTGATATTTCCGGAAAATAATTTTGTTTCACACTGTAATAAATAAGACATATTAACTAAATTGTCAGTAAATGTTCGTAATATTATTCAGAAAAAAGTAAAATGAAGATAACATTACTAATATCAAGCATTAATTTAGAATATATTTCAGAAAAAGATCACATGAAATATTTATAGTGAAGACACATTCTTGCAGAAGTTGACAGTGCCCCAAAGGGGGGTGATTTAGCTCAATATGGTACCATTCATATAATATTTTCCAACTGAACTGTTTGACATTTTGTTGATAAAAATGTAAAAGACCCAAATTCACATAAAACTGAACCGTATAAATAAAAACTGTGGTAGTCTTGCAAAAGACTGATTTATAATAAAAACGAACAAAAATGAAAATTACTCAAGTTCAAATAAAACTGAACCCAATGAATAAAAACTGTGGTAGTCTTAAAAAAGACTGATTTAAAATAAACAAGAATGGAAATAAAAAGACACAGCGAAGAAAAATATTTTGAACACGATGCAATTCAAATTGTCAAATAATAAATAACCTTTGAAAGTATAAACCGCGGAGGAACGTATAAACATACAAATTATCAGTGTTGCCAAGTGTAGCAAAAAACAAATGAATAAAATAAAGTAGATTTACATTATTTATATATTATTCATATCGTATACGATAAATAATGAACTCCACTATACACCTTAATAATAATTCTATAAGGCCATACACTTTTTAACAATTAAAAATGACTGAAATTTTATTTCAATTTCCATATTAGTGATTTTAATGTAGTCAGGTTTTCCCCTAAATGATGACGTGTATTGGTTGCATTGGCTGCATGACCGATTTGAGTATAGAGCTTTCTTCCATGATAAACTGCGCGAATGTTTGCCTTCAAGTAGCAGGCAACCTATTTGAACCCAATGACTTAGTGAGTGACAGTAGACGTGGAAAATATCTGGGTTTCTAATATTATTCGTTTTTAATAAATTTTATATTATACTGGTTTCTAAAGCAACGTTGTTTGAACAATTCATGGAACAAAAAGTGAAACTTTGAAGTTCTAGAAATTTAAAATGTCATTTTAAAGACCTCGGACCTTCATACTGAATCCTTTATTTATATGGCATAAATTATTCTTCACCTCTTAGCTACATCCAAAATATCTCGAAGAATGTATTTTTCATCTATTATCTGCGATTAGATTGTAAACGAAACCCGAAAAAATCCTATTCAATTTGTCAATTTTTTTATTATTATTTATAGGGAATCTTGCGGTGCAAGGGGTTTTGGACTTTGACCGAATGTCATAAAAGTTGTTTACACTTGAGTTGCAATATTTTTATATGACCTTAAATAAAAATCCTGAAATTTGACAAACGAGCGGACGACAATTTGAACTGAAGTTGACTACTGCAGTTCTGTCAGTATTACCAACAAGAATGTATAGAAAAAATTAAATTTAGGTAAGACACTTTAAATGCCAAACGTGTATCGATGGTGGTTGCTCTGTAATATGTAAATAAAATACGAAAATCGTGTACTTTAGTACTTTACACATTGTCTGCAGTGTATGCAAGTACCAACTTTACACATCGGAATATAAAAAATACTATTAAATGTTAATAGTTGTTGTTTATCAATAACTTGATAACGAAGGATATTCAGAAAATTTTCCACTCTTGATTTTCGATTTGTTTTGATCCCCTGAATCAAATTCCAAATGCTTGGGCGTCTCTTCTGAGATATTCTATATCTACACACACCGAAAAAAATATTGGGAACCCTAAAAAAAATCTATGTATTTCAAAAAGTATGAACCCTCTCTTTCATATTTGTGTTTTAATTCTTCATCGACAACAAATAACCTAAATATAGCCATCTAATAAAAATTGATTATCATTTATCGAGGTGTTAAATATAGGTATCTCGATCTTTAGTTTTATTAAATATGGGCGTTTAATTCGTGTTTACTATAGATTTAAGGTTAACAATGATTTATGCTTTTGTCGTCTATTCAATTCTAAGTATTTAAAGTAAAAATATTTGTAAAAAAAAAATGGAAACTTATTATTTTTAAGTAATAATTATTAATTTATAAATAATGGTAAATATAATTTAATTAAAATAATAAATTTTCCATTGTTTATAAATAAATATTTATAATTATTGATTATTACTTAAAAATAATTTTCCTATTTTTAAAAAAATATTTTTTACTTTAAATACTTGAACTACAGAGAACACGAATTAAATACCCATATTTAATAAAAGACCGAGTAATATTTAACACTTCCGTAAACGATAATCTTTATTATGTAGCTATAGTTAGGTGCTATATCGTCATTTGTTATTTCCTGTAGATGTAAAATTACCAACATAAATGTGAAACACAGAGGGTTTATATTTTTTTGCCGTTCCCTCATTTGTCGGTGTGTGTATATTTTATGGTAAAAATTATATGGGCTTGATTTAAGTTTTAATTGTCTATCACTCATCTATCAAAAGATTGTGACATTGTTTCACAATATATGTAAATAATTCAAAATTTATTAGGTCAAATACACGTATCCCTATTAAATTATACAGAGTAGGTCAAATAATGATTATACATGTACGCAAAACCCATGTTCTTATAATATTCAAATTTATCATACTTCCCTTATGGGTAGCAATTTATTCTACAACATGGACTATATAATAATACCTGCATATATATTAGCACCCGGCGTATTTTAATGCTGCCTATCTATAATTCAATCTTATGGATCTGCTATTAATCAGTATTTACAGACGAGAGATATAACCTTATAAAATAATACGAGTACAAGTAAAAGTCTCTTACAGCATGATGTAAGGCTAATTGTTTGAGAAGAATAGATATTACTGCACAATGCCATCGTTAAAATAAAGATATTAAAATGTAAAACAATAGTGTGAGGTGTTCAAGTAGGCATTAAGAAGAAGAAGCTCTTCACATAAAAGGCGAACATTTAAATATCACAATCTTTATAAATATTACATCAGATTTTTATAAACAAAAAAACATACCAGCGTTGCCAGACGTTTCGGTTTATGCGGGACATCCCGCTTTTTAAGATAAAATAAATTTTCCCGCGCGGGATAGCTAAATTCACGATTATTTAAAAAAAAATACATTAACGAACAGAAAAAACTCCCAAGAAGTACAATCAAGTAAAATCTTCAGCCAAGTACAAATATGCGATTTACTGGAAAAATATATATAATTTTGATAGTTAAATAGTAGTTTTTAATTTGTTGTATCATTTAAGATTGATATCATAGAAACAAACATAATGCATGTCCGATAATGAGATTAGGCACAAATTTCAACAACATTTTTTTGTAAAACACCTGATGTGGCCAACACAATACCTCCCGTTTAATTTAATTTTTATTCCTGTAAATACTTTAAATTAAATTTAAATAATATTTCGAATTTTAAATGGCACAAAAATGACCCCTGTGTTACACTCTCTACGCCTGGTAAACGCTCGCACGGTACAAATATGTTATCATCGTTACCGAAATCTGTGTACAAAGCAGATTGGCACACACAGCAATGGGTAATATGCCGTGACGATATACTTATTTTATTTATTTATATACCTACCTATATTCCTACATATTTACTTAAGCTGGTAACTGTATTAAGTTCCTTTCCATATAATTATTTTTCTGTTTACTATTTTCTTTTTAAAACGTTACTATTATTTTTTGAAAGGCTTAATTTGTTGACAGTGACATATATCTGTCAGTTACATGCATTTGAAATCTAAACTGTGTAACCATGGAGTTGCGCTTAAAACATAGGCTCCGGGATTAAAATTAAAGATAGTTTTATAAATTTATCTATAAAATATATAGAAAAAGTTGTAGAAAAATTAATAATCTTTAATTTTTATATAACATAAATATTGAAAAAATAACATTTGAAGGTATTTTTCGAAGAAAAACTATTTTGAGCTTCCAGTAAAGTGCCATTTCCGGTTATCTAATTTACATCATAATCTATTGACACACATACACACAGACATCATCGTGAAAATGCTAAAATTGGATTTTAGGGACCTTAAAATGTGGTCATTTACCAAAATCTCCATATGCGATTTTTGCATGATCCCTATACCCTCCTTACCAAGGGTAGCGGAGGTAAAAATGCATTGACAATATTTTTTTTTTGTATTTAATAATTAAATGTTTGATAACAAAATTATGAACTTTAAATAAAGAGGGCCGTGTTCTTCCCCAAGATGCATTAGGTTGTGGAGGTCATTTACGTCGATTTCTTGGACTTCACATTGAGCTACTACGAAATAAGGGAAATGATGGTTTTTATACTGACAATATTACAGAGGTTCCTATTAATGTCAGATATAAATAAAAAGCCAAATTCGCAGATAAAGTGTTGGTATGGTACGCTATTTCCACAACGAGTGTATCCAGATTTTCGAAGCAGAATATATAGGAAAGCCTGAGAAATCGATGTAAATGTCGTACAAAACCAAATGCTAGATGTCCGCAGAAAATTGCACCTTTGTGGAAGAACACGGCCCGGTTTATTTAATTTAAGTTGACAATTATTTTATTGTTATCAAACAGTTAATTATTAAATGTTCCAAAACTATAACTAAATGCATCTTATACATTATTTAATTATACATTTTTACCTCTCGCTAAGAGAGGTATTGGATTCATGCTAAAAATCGCATATCCAGATTTTATTGAATAAGCACGTTTTAAGGTCCCTACAATCCGATTTTAACATTTTTACGATGATGTCTGTGTGTGTGTGTGTGTGGGGATGTATGTGTGTGTGTGTGTGTGTGTGTGTGTGTGTATGTGGGATGTTGGAAGGACGGTTACTCAAAAACTATAAGACTTTAAATTTGTTTAACTACGTATTTCCCAATCGGACATTCATGGGAAGATCTGAAAAGGTTTTGGTAATAATTGGACAACCGGAAGTAGAAAATTCTTGAAAAAAATCTTCTAAATATTATTTTTTGAAAATTTTTCGTGGTAATATTAAAGAAAATTAAATTCTCTATCTGATACATTTAAATATTTTATTATATATTCAATAGATTTAGAGATAAAAGAAATAAAATATATAAAATAATCTGATGTAATAAATTTTACAGCCGAAAGAATTCCATGAAAAATAGTGAAAATATGAAAATTTAAATTGTTTGTAACTGACAGATAAATGTCAGGGTCAGAAATCCGGAGACATTACTGAAGACTTTTTCTGGGAAGTACATACATTATATTATTTCTTAATGTATTAATAGTTAAATCTTTAAAATTATAGGTTTATTACATATATCCTTCAAAAATACTGTCAATCCTGACAATGAATTGGAAATAATTCGAAAAATTAGAAGAGGACAAAATTTCTTCATAAAATGAATTTAAAATTAAACAAACTAAATATAAGGAATAGATATATGTAAGTAGAATTTTTGGTGTAGAGTGTAGGTATATAAGAAATGTTAAATACAATAGGGCGCGAGCAGTTATGTGATTTGGTTGGCCTTGACAAGCAGATATGGGGGCCCATGTCAGAATGATAGCTAGTAAGTATGTATTCAGATGTCAAGTATCATAATTTCTCATTCTAAACTTAGTGATTTTCCAATTCCATGTGGTTTATTTTCCTCGACAAGTAAATTCCACACTCCTGGTGAGAAATTAACTACGTGAATTTAGAAAATCTTGAAATTCTGAATGAAAATTTGACAATTGACATCCATGTACATAATTACTAATTATAATTCTGAAACGGGCCCCCACATCTGCTTGTCAAGGCCAACAATGTAAAATGACTGTTCGCTCCCTATATTTATGTAACCAAAAAAAGAAGTGGCGAGAGGTTTTGTGCTGGCCGCAACAGATTTTTAGATTGTCCCGCTTCTTGCTCCTAAATCCCGATATTTCATATTTCACATGGTTAAAATTCCGATTTGGTAAAATAATCTCGTAACGCTGATAAATGTACATGTAAGTCGGTTGAAATCAAAATAAACATCATTAGACTGCGGTCCGACTAAATTATTCTTCCCTCAATATGTTATAATGATTTTGAAAGCAGTACTGTATTTCATTGCATATTGGGAGCTGTGTTGATTCTCATTCCGCACACTTGTACCGATTGCATCGCTCGCTCCGATTTCGCTTACAGTTACATTTATGGTGTCGAAGCTTAATTCATTCTATGGTCAAAATAATTAAGCATCCCCATTTTGGTCAGGAGAATTCGGTAAAAAACTCATTACATTTCCAGCAATTCATCAAGAGCGCCATAAAAAGCCTCCGTGGCCGGTACGAGTAGCACAAAGCGTTTTACATGTAGGTACAATAAACAAGTGCGGCAGCCTTCCAGAGCACACTACGACAAACCACGTGTGGTATTTGCATTATCTTCTTACGAGCCGTGTGCCAATACCCGCTACGCCAAGCCGATCGCATATTTTAAAAGCCACACACATAAACTCACCACAACAAGAATTCTAACCAGAAACCAATGGACATTCATGAGAAATCGGAAAAAATAAAATGGCCAATAGATGCGTAAGCTCACATTTATAGGATCAACTTATGGATTTTGAAGGATTAAGTAATATTATTCAGGGATGGAACGCATCATCAGTAGGCCAGATTACCGAATCTTTGAATTCCAGCTTAAAATGTAGGTACTAGATCGTCCGAGTCCCGCACGCCTGATTATCGATTATTTTCATTAAAATCTGTTAATTTCAGGTCGGGTCTATGTTTATCTACATTTTATTGTTGCAAGTTAGAATGCCAGTAGTTTTAAAGAATGAATTCGCAAAATATCATGTCTGGTTTTGGTTTTCAATAATAAAAAATCTAATGTAGCCAGCACATTATCTTCCGTCAATTCTGTGTATTATGTACATACATAAATTTTCATGCAAAGATTCGATATTTCATAATAAACTATGTAAATTGCATTTAACACTGACACTGACATCTTCTTTAGCTTTTCCCATTCGTCCGGGATCGCTATTCTTGATTTTCTTCATCTACTCATTTTCCGTGTCGTCCTCATTCAGTTCCTTTTCTCTCAAGTCTTCTGCAATACAGTCCTTCCATCTTCTCTTTGGTCTTCCTTTGTTTTTCTTACCTTCTACCTAAGCTGTTCATTCTTCATATGTATTCATCTCTCCTCATGAGATGTTCAAATTTATTTAATCGTCTCTCCTGTATTTTCGAGTCATTTTCCTTATCCTCTCATTCCTTATCCTACCTCTCAGTATCTTCCCTAATATCCAGCATTTTCTTTTCATTGACACTGGCTTGTCAATTAGAATTTTTTTAATATAGTAGGTGTTTCCATGGTTATAGCATAGCTGGTCAATTTATGAAATTTCATTTCTTTGTAATTTTTTAACTATATATGTATTGAATATGAAGTATAACATGCAATCAATTCGTATAGCTAACAGAATATTCTCTAATATTTGTAATATTAAATATCAAAATATGATATTTAAGAGCGTTTTCAAGAAAAACTGTTAAAATCTTCAAAGGAGAGTACTTTCAGTTGACCTATTATAACCAAAATCTAATCAAGTCTGCATATGGATGTAAGGAAGAGAAATACGTGAAAATTGTAATTTTTGGAATTTTATCGCGGCCGAAATTATAGTCACACGCACATACGCACACACACGCGCACACACAGACACACACACGCTCACAGATACATACACATACAGACATCATTATAAAAATAGTAAAATTGTATTATAGAGACCCTAAAACGTGCTTATTAATTGAAAACTCACCACCGAATTTTTTGACCAAAGACAATATCTTCCTTACCTCTAGATAAGGAAGGTAGTTTCTGGTCCTAAATCGACCAGCTATACTAAGCATGGAAACTGCTAATACATTCAGATAATTCAAATTGACAGATGTCAGTGTCAATGAAAAGGAAATGAATATGGCAGAAATATACAAGAGAGACGATTACATTGGTTTGAACATGTCATGAGGAAAGATGAATATATTGGAATAAGAATGAATAGCTTAGCAATAGAAGGTAGAAGAAACTAAAGAAGATCAAAGATAAGATGGAAGGATTGTATTGTGGAAGACTTGAGAGAAAAGGAACTGAATGAGGACGACACGCAAAACAGAAATGACTGGAAGAATAAAAAAATCGGCGACCCCGAACGAATAAGAAAAGCTAAAGAAGGAGAAGATGTCAGTGTCAAGTGCAATTTGCATAGTTTGTTTATGAAATCATTTTATTGGAAATACAGGTTTTTTGCAAGAAAAATTATGTATAGAATTTGTACATAATACACAGGATAGACGGAAGTTAAAGTACTGGTCATAGATTTTTTTTCCAAAATCTCAAAACTTGTATTTTACGTTGGTAGAGAGATGAGTCTATATAATAATCATATTACATACATTTTTAAATTTTTAGTTTTATGATTTAAATCAATCTAACTTCGACATATATGTTAGAAAAGAGTTGTGTGTTGTGTACATTATTTCTTTCGCAAAAAAGTCCAAGAAATCTGTTTGTTTGTTATTTTAACAGCTGATTCCCTCAAACTGTACATCAAATTTCACCATCTCCTTAACCTAGAAATGTAGTAAGTAGTAAATACAACTGTTTTGCCGTGCACCGTTCAAATCAAAATCGCCATCAGTTGCCTGTTGCCCACTAGCTCCTCCATCAAACTGTCGATGTCTCAAGCGTGGACATCTGTCAGTGCAACTAAACTAAACGCAAGTTGGCTTAGTGGCACGGCACGGTCGAGTCGAGAACGGCTTAGAAATAACAAGGACCAGGACTGGGCTAAGGGGAAGACGGACCGGAGACCGGACACCATCTGCCACTAACGGTGACTTACTTTCGGTGACAGTTTGTTTATGCTACAAAAGAACAATAGAAATTTTGTGGATGGCAGAGACAGTTGTTGAGAGGTGATAACGAAGCGTGTAATAGGAAGTTAAGGACTTAGAACCGTTTTCTGCAGTTAGTTTAAATGGCACAAAATGACTTCTGTGGCTATGGTGCACTTTCCATGCTAACAATGAGTGTCCGTGAGGTGATGCTTTGTAACTATTTCCTCATTACCGATATCTGTGTACAACGCAATAATTGGCACCACCTGCAATGGGTAATATAACGTGATGATATATTTTTCTTTATTTATTTATTTAGTTCTTTAAAATGTATTTAATGGATATATTTTTAAATACGAATGTATATAATATTTATAAATTTAGAAAATTCGTTATACGATTTATGGCCATTTGCACCGCTTATATTTAATATCAAAACAATTAAAGTTGGTCAAAAAAATCAATGATGAGTTTTTAGTGACGTTTGACTGTCCATATAATACGATTTTACCATTTTTACGATGATGTATGTATGTGTGCCTGTGTGTGTGTGTGTGTGTGTGTGTGTGTGTGTGTGTGTGTGTGTGAATGTGTGTGTGTGTGAATGTGTGTGTGTGTGTGTGTGTGTGTGTGCTTATGCGTGTGTGACGAAAGTTTCGGATCGCATAACGTCAATACCACGATTCCTCAAGTTTACATTCAGAAGAAGAGGTGATTAGATTTGGTTATAATTGATCATCCGGAAGTGTCCTCATTTGAAGATTTTAACAGTTTTTCTTGAAAAAAACGCAGTTAAATATCATTTATTGACATTTAACGTTATTATAACTTAAAGAATATATTATTCTCTATATGATTTGATTGCACTTTATATTTCATATTTAATAGATATAGAGTTAAAGAATTATTTCATTAATTAGCCAGCTATGTTACCTATGGAAACTGCTAATGTATTCAGATAATTCAAATTGACAGATGTCAGAATCAATGAAAAGTAAATGAATGTGACAGAGATGAAGATGTTGAGATAGGTGTTGGGGAAGACACGGAAAGATACGGTAAGGAATGAAAATAGGGGAAATGACTTTATAGTGTTAGACGTTTCTAAAAAGATACAAGAGAGACGATTACATTGGTTTGATCGTGTTATGAGGAGAGATGAAGAATATATTGGAAGAAGAATGAATAGCTTAGTAATAGAAGGTTGAAGAAACAGACGAAGACCAAAGATAAGATGGAAGGACTGTATTGCGGCAGACTTGAGAGAAAAGGTACAGAATGAGAACGACATGCAAAACAGAAATAAGTGGAAGAGGAAAATAAAAAATAGCGACCTCTAACGAATGGGAAAAGCTAAAGACGAAGAAGATATTAGTGTCAAGTGCAATTTGTATAGTTTGTTTATGAAATAGTTTTACTGGAAATTCAGAATCTTTTGCAAGAAAATTTATGTATGGAATTTATACATAATACACAGGACTGACGGAAGGTATTGTGCTAGCCACATCATATTTTTTATACCCTATTTTGATACGGGCAATTGTTTTCGAGAATATGGCCAAAAACCTAAATATGCCGGCAATTTTTTCAATGGATTTCCTAGACTATATCTTGAACCTAGATGATTTGATAATTTTTGTTTTATCTGATATCCGTTTTATATTTTAATAAACATTACAGGGTCTATACTTTTTTTGTAAACAGTAACTAAAATTAAAGAATTTGTTTTGAAACTGTAATTTGTTATATTATATGTTATGTATTGAGTGTACAAATCTGAGTATGACTATGCAGACAGAAAACAAAATCTCTGGTCGCGCTTGACCTGCGTCTGCAAGTTATCGCGCGTCTATGGCCACAGTGCGGAGATAAAGACGACTCATCCACTTGTTTGTAACTCGTCATTTATTTATAACATCCCATTTTTATGTAACCGCATTTTATTTTCTACTTATCTACTTAATTTGTTTTCATTTGCATTCTTACCAATTTTTAATTAAGATTTTACCAACAAGTTATTTTTATTGCACATTAGATATTTTAACGCGAAAATATCTTGCTACTACATAATCATCTAATGTAGATAATAAAATGTTAATTTAATATATGTTTTTATTAATGTATATAATAAACTGTAAATGAATATTTATGTTGATGAAGAGAATTATTGCAGGAAAAAATTTGCATATTGTATTAATACTGATTTTACTACTATGTTTATAATTTTATGCCTAGCTCTTTATATTTCTCAACAAATTAGCGAATTACTGACTAATGAAGAATTAATTTATTGGCTGGTATGCAAGAACTGTCAATAACTGAGATAAAAATCGTCAGTTTGCCTAGCTGCTTAGTACAGTAACGCTTGCTTAGCATAGCAAATAGCTTATGCTAACGTACGTTTACAGTAAGCACACTCGTCCAAAGATTATTTGTCATGTATTTTACGCACAGGGTTTTCCATTATCTATTTTCATCTACTTTTACAGGTTTCATTAAATTTTTAATTTATGACCTTGCGCAGTAGTGTAGTATTGAACTATGTACTTTACGCCTTATTTTATTTTCTGAGGTTTTTAGTTTTGTTTCAACAATATGTAAGGTTATGAAAGGTCATGGTTTGCTACGAACATGAATTAGGTAGAAATAAACCAAGGTTATAAATATTTTTTTTATTTAGTTTTGATAAGTATACACTTGCATTTTTTAACTGTTACTGACACTAACTTTTAAATTTTTATGAACTTTATATTTAGTTGCTTTCTTTTCTGAATAAATGATGAAGTAATAATTTCTTTTTCTTTTTTTATGCATTTTATAAAAATGTGATATGGACGACACATAATGAACCGCCTTGATATCCAGTTAGTTGATGATAATTATTTTTCAGGCAGTAGTATTTATTTGCCAGTTTCGTGTAAATCTATCTATTTGGTGAATAAAATTATCTATTTAAAAAAATATAAAATATATACAGTGGCTCACAATAGCTATTTGTGTATTAAGAGCGCAAAATAGTACATTGTCGATTGAGAGGCGTTTTCTCGAAATCGACAATGTCCATTTGCGCTCGAAACACACACAAGATTTTTTGTACACTTTGTACTTACACTACTACTCAATAACGATTAATATAGAGAAAAAAACGTCTTTTATATTTAATTTTAATTTATCGTTATTTCCCATTCTTCTTGACCTATTGCTTCAATCTAATCTAAACATTTTATACTATCGTTTTTGTAAATGAATGCCCTATTTTATTTTCACAATAGTGCGGCCTTTTTTTATTTTATTTTTGGTTATTTAAAATACCGACAGAGTAGTTATATGTCAGATTGATTTGTAAAGGTGGTAAATGTGTCACTATACAGTGCCATTAGATCCTGACTAAACGTTTCTATCAAGAATGTAGACAAGTTACATTTCTCAACATTGTATAGTTAGAAATTTGGATAGCGAGCGTTTTTTCTACTTTGTCGCTCTGAAGCGGCAAAGTGACATTTTGCGTTGACAAAAGAGAGCGCAAATGGCTACTTTCTATGTAGACTGTAGAAAAAATTATTTTTTGTCTACAGCAGATTTTATAATGTGCTTTGTTAAACTTAAAATAGTTGACTAAGTGACATTTTAACCGCAAGGGTAGATAAAGAACTTTAATATTTATTTAAATAAAAATATATTATAAATTTTGGTGATTCATATTAAATATAACTTCAATTTTACAATTAATGTTACAAGAAACATCTATTCTAGGAACAGATCCACAACTTGTGTTTTGCTGTACACTTGAGCATCGAGTAATAGGACCATCATGTTGATGGCTTGACTTTCTTTCACTTCTCAGAAAAATATACCAGAAGCACCTTTTCATTCTTTGATATTCTTCGCGCTTCTTCATTTTTGAAAGCACTCGTATTCTTTTTCATATGTTTTTCGTGATTTTTGAGGCAATAATTTATCTAATGCATCTGATGCCTCTTCTTTGACATCAGATAGAAGTTTTTCTTCTTGAAATTCTAATTCTTACCTTTTGTACACAAAATCACGCAAAAACAGTATGAGAGAATAAAATGAAATTGTTTTCAAACAAATTCCATAACTACCCTCGCTACTGAAATTTTAAAATTGTTCTTAAATAATTTAATTTATAATCGGTTTTTTTTAAATTTTTGCTCTTTAAAATATGCTATAAAAAATTGAATTTTATATAAAATATTTCATTTGCGAAATCGCTCGTGAATTAAACTTTCCGCTCGTCGATAAAATATAATTTTATGTATAAAAAACAACTATTAGTAGTAAAATGTAAAATAAAAATAAACACGGTTTTCGAAATATAAATTCATTTTAAAAATTTATCATATTTTTCTTTTAATATTTCAGAATCAAATGATTGTGATCAAATTTCAAAAATGCTTAATTTACTTTACATATACAAACATTTATACTCTTGTTATAGAATGACGTATATTAGTGTCTATTTGTCACGGACTACATTTTATTTTTCTACATATTTCCTTCTGAGATCAACACAATTTGATCCAACGTTTTTCTAACTTTTCGATTCCCTCCCGAAAATGGTTTTCTTTGAGGTCCTCAAAATAAGCATTTACTGCTTCGATGACTTCTTCGTTGGAAAGAAATCTCTTTCCAGCGAGGAACGTTTTAAGTTTCGGGAAAAGATGGAAGTCCGAGGGAGCTAAAACGGGCGACTAGCGTGGATGGGGGACGATTTCAAACCTCTGGTCAATTTTTGTTGAGCAATATGACTTGAATGAGCTGGCGCATTGTCGTGGTTAAACAAGATCTTTTTCTTTGCCATTCCTAGGCATTTTTCTTGACTTGCTGCTTTCAGCTTTTGTAAAAGTGTGGCGTAGTATTGTCCAGTTACAGTTTTTCCTTTATCAAGATAATCAATTAGCAAAATGCCTTTGGCGTTCCAAAAGACTGATGTCATCACCATGTCCAATCCACGCTTTTGACTGAATTTTCGTCTTTGGAGTGTAGTGGTGTATCCAAGTTTCATCCATGGTTATGAAAGGTCTTTTAAAATTGAACGGATTTTTCTTAAACAACTCCAAATTTTCGGCTGAAGTTTGGGTTCGAATGCGCTTTTCCTCCGAACTAAGTAAATGCGGCACACACCTGGCGCACATTTTTCTCATGCCCAGCTCATTATGTAAAATATGAACTACACGTCATAAGAGATCCCTATGGCTTCCTCAATCTTACGCACTTTTATTCTGCGATCTTCCAGAACCATATCATGGAATTTATCCACAAAAAAATGTTTAAATTTATGCCATAACTTTTAGGAAATACGTTACAATTTTAATATTAGATACAAGTTTGTTTGATTTGAATGTACTTAGGAGCTAGTGTAAATTCTTAGTATCAAGCATTGAATTTACAGTCTGGCGACACAAATTTAGTTTCTTGTCTTAAATATATTTGATTAGTTTTGATAACAAGATTTCCCGATATCGCTTTAGTTACAAAAGTAATCAAAGCCTATCTGTCATACAGAAAACGATTATATACACTCAGGAACAGTAGGTCTTAGAATAAATAGGTACTTTGATAGTACACGCAAAATTTATATTAAGATATCCAGCGCCGTGCGGTGGTATTTTGGCGCCTGGAGCACATAATATTCAATTTGGCTATGCCCTAAACAGGGCAGCTCCTTGCGGGTGGGCAGGTTGTGCCCCGCACAAAGGCGCCTGACCAAGAGGGCCGCCATTTCATGACAGTAAATAATAGTCTTTTTTTGCAAAGTAATCTTATTCGTAATACAAATTAAATAGTAAGGTGATAGAAGTTAACAATATTTTTTATTAATTTGTTTGCATTAGAGCTCTAAGTTTAAGTAAAATATTTATCCTACCAAACGGATATTTTTTTAGCATTGTTATATTCAAATAATAATTGTGAAGCTGTTGATTACATCAATGAATATTTTGGTTATAGCTCATTAATATTATAAGAATGAATCGAACAATGAATTTAGTGTGTTGAAATATAATTTTTGCACAAAAGCGCCTTTTATTCCCGGAGCAGCACTGGCTCTAAGTACAATATTTATTTATAAAAGAGTGAATTTTTCATTCATTTGGTTCAATACAATATAGAACGAACTGGATCTATAGCTGCTTCACTGGGTCATTATCAAGAGTGTATCAATCAGAATATATCTATCATTTCCATTCTGTGTGCGCCTTTTGACAAAAGGCCTCCTTTGCTCCATATCACCGCACGGCCCTGAGGATATCGAAGATTATAAGTAGAACACATTTAAAACTTACACATTCGTAGTGTCGTCAGTAGTCAGTAATACAATTTTGCGCAACCTAAGCCTATGCTCGATTCTCGACATCTCGACAGAAGAGTGAAAGGGACTAATACAATATATTCCTGTAAAATGATTATAGAAACATTACAAGAAATATTATCTCTAGTCCAATACTCGTATGTAAATTTGCTGAACTACCGAAACGATGTGAACAAGGCGCACAACCACAAATAACCTGCAAATCGTCATAAATTTCTCTTTGTTATGATCAACAGCGCAGAGGTTCATATACCTGTCCAAATTGTAATTATATTTACATACGGACACTCATAACATCGTGAAATGCTGGAATGTATATTGCTATCGTTATTATGTACACACTACACTTTACAATGTGCAAACAGTCGCCAGCGAACGTCGTAACTTATGCCACAAAACCGCGAATAGGCCCTTTCAACCAGGAATTACATCGTGTAAGAAGCCGAGATATTTCATTTACTAACATACATGAAAAGAAGACATATTATGTGCATATACACAGAGCTGTGATCAGTACTCAAAAAAGTATTTAAGCACTAACTACTATATACTTCAAGAAAAATATATATAAATAAATATTTCATCACGGCATATTACCCATTGCTGGGTGTGCCAATCTGCTTCGGACACAGATATCGGTAATGATGGAATATTTGTACCGTGCGGGCGCTTACCAGGCGACACCTCACGGGCACTCATTGCTGGCGTGGAGAGTGCGCCACAGGGGTTAATTTTGTGCCATTAAATTCGATGGAATTTTTGGCGTCGGTCGGGATCGAACCCGGGTCCCCAGGTTTGCGACCAGACACTCAGGCACACGGCCAAGAAAAATATTAAAATACTAATTCAAGTTATTACTTGAAATATAATCTCTTGTATTATCTTATGTGATTTGTTTTTGCAACATTAAATTATTTCACATTTTTATGTTCCCATTGAAATCATTTCACAAAGATATGTAAATTTTATTTAACACTGATATCTGTCAATTAGTAATATTTGAATATTCTGTTTCCATGGTGCAGCTTTTAACAGCATAGGTTGCAAGATATTTCTTTATAATTTTTTATCTCTAATATCATTGAATATAAAGAAAAAAATATATTTAAATCGAATAGAGAATAAAATATTCTTTAATATTTATGACAACATAAAATGTGAAAAAATGATATTTAACAACGTTTTTTCAAGAAAAACTGTTGAAAATCTTCAAATTAGGGTACTTCTGGTTAAACAATCGTAAACAAAATCTAATCAACTCTTCATATTAACGTACAAAAGAGGAACATGAAAGAATTATAATTTTTCGAATTGTAGTATTGAAGTTATCCAAGGAGTAATTTTTGTTATACACATACACACACGCACGCCGACACACATACACACACGCATGCCTACACACACACACACACACACACACACACACACACACACACACGCACACACACACACATCCACATACAGACATTATCGTAAAAACAGTATATTCGTATTCTAGGGACCCTAAAACGTGCTTATTCATTAAAAACTTACCATCGAATTTTTTGGCCAAAGACAAAACCTTCCTTACCTGGTGATGGAAGGTAAAAAACTAATTTTACAAGTAGTTTTCGGTTCATAGTTAACATTGTATTCATAATTTGGGAATTTCAACTACGAATTTATATAAAGTGCATTTAATACGTACAAATTTTCCTGTTCAAAACTAGATATAAGATTTTTAAATAGACGCTCTTTCTTTCCTAGCAGTCATTCTTGAAATATAACCTCAATCCTGTGTGAAATTACCCATAAACAAAGCTCATCTATTCCAAAAATAAAAACCGGAACAATTTATTTAGTATACAGGGTGTTCTTTCTGTGTTCTGGTGTATAAATAGTGTGTTCGGCGTATCGACACCTGCGCCTTCACAAATCACTTGGGCACCAGGCAATTACGGATTGTCTTCGAGCAGTATACGTATCGTACGCGTAGACGCACACTTCTAAACCTCGCGTTTTATTGCGCCGACCACGACTTTGATATGACACATTGAATGTTGGTATTATTTAGAACCAGGAATGGGTGATCAATGTTCTTGTACATTGCAAGTAATTGGATGCTATACTATTGCCAACTCAGCCACGGATATACGAGTATATGTTCATATAGGATTATTTCAGAGAAGTAATACTTACATATTTTTACCTCTCGCTAAGAGAGGTATTGTATTCATACTAAAAATCGCATATCCAGATTTTATTGAATAAGCACGATTTAAGGTCCATAGAATCCGATTTTAACATTTTTACAATGATGTCTGTGTGTGTGTGTTTGTGTGTGTGTGTGGATGTGTGTGTGTGTGTGTGAGGTTGTTGGAGACACGATTTCTCAAATTCTATAAGACTAAAGACCTGTTTGACTACGGATTCCTCAATCTAACAGTAATGGGAAGAGTTGAATAGGTTCTGGTAACAATTGGACAACCGGAAGTGGTAGTTTGTAAAAAAAAAATTTAAATATTATTTTTTGAAAATTTGTTACTACAAATATTAAAGATAATTAAATTCTCAATCTGACACACTTCATTTTTTTTATTATATCTCGTATAGGTTTGGAGATATAGTATATATTTAATAATATAGAATAATCTGTTGTAATAAATCTCGTTGCCCGAAAAACATTTGCGATATTTAAATTTTTGTAATTGACATGTAAATGCAAAATGTCAGTGTCAGATTTTTCTGGGAGGTAAGAGTACATTTAATATATATTATTGTATTATTAATTAATTATATATTTAAATTACAGATGTTAATATTACATATATCCTTAAGAAATACCGCTAATACCGTCAATGAATTTAAAGAATTTTGTACATAATAGAATAGTAGGATAAAATTTCTTATAGAACGAAAGAAGAGAAACAATTTCAATTATTTGTGTGTACTTATAGGGCGCGAACAGACCTGTGACTTTGTTGGCCTTGGCAAGCAGATGAGGATCCGTGTCAGAATGACGGCTAGTAGTTTTTACATAGATGTCACAATTGTCATATGTTATAATTTTTCATTCAAAATTTCAAAATGTTATGATGTTTATTTGTCATTAATTAGTATGGAATATACTTGTCGAGGAAAATAATCCACATGGATTTGGAAAATCATAATGTTTCGAATTAAAACTTATAATACTTGACACCTATGTATATTACTAGCTCTCATTCTGACACGGGCCCCCACATCTGCTTGCCAAGACCAACAAAGTCACATAACTGCTCGCGCCCTATGCTACATAAAATGAAAATGGCGAGAGGTATTGTGCTGGCCACAACAGATTTTTATAAATAAATACATTGGATATCACATCTTTTACAGTTTTAACCATCTAACAACAATTAGTGTAGAAATAAAATTCAGTGTTGAGTTATCTCCTAATTACCGAACCTTGTCTTGGAGTAATTTTCTGGAAAAATTCTTCCTTCCACCCTCTGCATTTTCGGCATTCTATGTGTGGCGCCGCGTGTAAACTAATTTATTTGAATTTCGCGGCAGTATATCTCCCAGTGACGTGTGTCGTAGGACGGTGTTATACAGGCAACACACTCGTACATACAACACAGTAGTACATCATTACCAGCTTTCCCTATGAGTAACGCGAATAAATTCATAAATTTATTATAAATTTCAATATCTGATATTAATGTCGCAATGTTTCAGTGGTGTTCTTTACGAGTTTGTGAATATGATTGAAGTTGAAAGTAAAGGTTTATTACGGGTTGTGGTTTTGCTTTACGAGTATAGTATGAATCAGGACTGTCCAACATTTTCAATAGAATATACTGTGAACCGTTGTGGTTAGTGGTTAGGCAAATGGTTCATTCATTCAGTCCAGTAAGTGAACTTTGTATAGGAATTAAAAGGTGTTTCACATCTTTAGTAATAAATCGAAAATTAATAATGTAAAATGTAAAGTTTTTTCTACTCCCTTTATTAAAATCTTACTGTTAACGGCTGAGGCTGTTACGCTTCTAAAAATATTTAAATAAGTTAAATTGTAGATGAAATGAAAAATTAAAATTTGATGTTTACAGTTTTGGTCAGACAAAAGCAACCTTTGGAAACTTATATGGCTAGCGCCAGGCACTTGCCAGTAGTACACAATTCCAGTCAATAGATGTCGCTAGCGTCGCGTTAAGAACCTACATATTTAATATGGACGCAATTATTGGTCCACGTGTTTTTACTGAGGTAGAATATAAGGATGCATGGGAAACATTTGAATTTGACGTGAATTTGTGAAATTGACATTTGCAAATATTTATGTTTTTGATTCTATTTAATTTGCTTTGATTATTAATTGTACCTTCTGTGTTTCTACTGAGCGAGTTTTTAATGTAATATTGTTTAATTTTATGTGTTCATATAAGATATCTGTGTTTTATTTTCAACCCATTTGTAATTATTTCAATGAAATAAGTTGTCGAATGTATTTTGAAATTAAAATTTTATTGTGCATATTATTGAAAAAATATAATTTAACATTATATTTGTGCACATTAACCAACAAAATTAAAAGGTTTGAATAAAATGAAAAGCGGATTGCCTAATTTACATTTTAGTTCTATTTCAATCACCAGGTGTAATGTTCAGTTCAAGTACACATGAGTTTCAGGTCTAAAGAGTGTATTGTCTATTGACAAAAGGAATAAATGTTTTTCTGTTTCTAATTACATATTGTTCAAGGGCATCTGGATACATGTTATAACTTAACGAACTGTGTCCATGGCGCTAAAATCACAACTTGACAAGCTTTACTTAGATTGTATTAGACACGGCGTGAAATTAGCAACCAATAACAACTGATTCTTTACTCATGGGTTGAATGTAGCTGCTGGAGTTTGCAGTTGTCAGTCTCTAAAAATAAGTAATCTAAAAAGGTTAATTTCTTTAGTCTTAATTTGCAGTCGTAGAAAAAGTGTCATTACATAATATACTGTTAATATACAGTCCCCCTCTAATTAGTTATGTATTTGATAGGTGAATTGGTAAAGGTGGATCCATAACACGGCCTCTTAAATCATTGGATCTGAATCTGTTGAATTCCTTTTTCTGAAGTTATTTGTAGCTCATATTCACGCTGCTTGGGGTATTAATACATAGAGAAAAATATGGTACAGAGCGTTCATGCTTCCATTATAATCGTGCGAATGTTTGCCTTCAATTAGGCAGCAACCTATTTGCGAACAATGAGGTGACGTCTGGTAAACGACCACACGGTACAAATATAGCCGTGTTCCTTCGGGCTGTGATTCACAATCTAAATCATCAAAGTGATCATGATTAAGAAGAACTATGTTTTTTCGTTTTTTATTCGTTATCCCCACTTTCTCATTTTGTGATCACTAGACAACCTTCCCCTATCTCTTCTGAATCATCCTTTTTGAATGATCACACAGATTTATTTCAGAGCAAATTTAAAAATGGCTAACGACAATAGATTTTCGAGCGTAGAAATTTATCAATGTAGGGTTTGTTGCACCAAAGGAAATATGATTTTCCTACAAAATCATGTAATGATCAATCATACTTTTGAAAACAAAGAAAATATGTTACATAAAAGATTTGTTATAAGTAAACGTACTTCATATGTTACCAAGAACATTTTTTTTTTACTTCTATATAACACTCGACAGTAAATTATTTATGAAATAAAATAAATTAGTTTGCATTGGATGATATATGACGCTAGATATTGTTTATATGATTCAAGTTGTTTTCTTGATATAATTTTTAAATCATGGTTCGATAGGATCACGATTAAACTAATCAGGAGTCACAAAATCACAGTCACAGTCCGAAGGAACACACACCCAGAAATGGGTAATATACCGTGATGATATATTTATTTATTTATTAATGATGACATATTTTGTATTGTGCGGGGGATTACCAGGAGTCACCTTATGGGCATTCATTGCTGGCGTGGTGAGTGTACCACAGGGGTTAATTTTGTGCCATTTAAAATTATAAATATTTCTTTTAGCGTCAATCGGTATCGAACCCGCTTACCCTGATTCACAACTAGACACTATGGCATGCGGCCACGAGATCCCCTTAAAGTTTAAATGTTAATATTTTTTTTTCAATAACTTAATAAGGAGGACAATCAGATATTTTTCATTTTTAATTTCCGAATAGCTTTAGCATCTTGATTCAAATTCCAAAACCACGGGTTGATACTCACTTTATTATAAAACGCACGTCATTTGCTGATTCGAAATTACGATAATCTGTAAATAAATTGATAATTAAATTGTCACCGAACTAAATTTTATGTGAAATGCAAAATATTTGAGATAATAATTTACAATTAAATTTAAAGTAGAAAATGACCTAATAAATATACAGTATTTATGTTATCTGTTTAAAATTTAACTAGAACTTTTTAGAACAGAAGCTATTACCTATTCTAATTGGCTCTACCGGTTGTTAAAATTATCAGAAAGAACCTGAGAAAAGACTAATTTCGTAACAAAGTAGGCTGAGAAACAAAATAAAACCGATAAAAACACCTCTCACATTCAACTGTTACATTTCGTCACTCTTATGTTTCCAGATCTATAAATTTTTTGTATTGCAGGCCGTAAAATCCTACTTCACGTCGTTTGATAGCCAAATTTCTAATAAACGGAAGCTAAAAATATGTTCTACATCATTAAACAACATTTTGTTATCGATCTGAAAACAGTAAGCACAAATTCGCCTTCGAAAACATGTCACTAAAAGTAGATAAAACATCAAATTAATAGAGGAACTAAATAATAAATAATTGGTATTGATTTTCTTGCTGATAGATTTGGAAACATTCTCACAGTGATAATAGGCGATATTATACTATCGGTATGTACTACTGGTTTTAATTGAGTTAGAAAGACATCTAAGAATGCGAAATATAAAATTCTTTGTTAATTGGGTTCAATGACAGCGTTGACAAGTGACAAACGCCACACCTTCGGTTTTTGTCAACAGATTTTTGGATGAAATGAAATTTTAACTGACATTTGATTATGTAATTATAATTTTTTTAGATGTATTTAATGTTTATTTATGTGTGGAAGATATAATTTTAGGTTAATTAATTAAAACATTGTTTTTTACATTGTGCTGTTGAAACAATAATAATAATAATTAAATGAAAGAAAAAGAAAACAAAATTTATTGACATAGGAGATCTTCATTTTAGATATGGGTTGCGGCAGAATACGTTACACCATTTAAATTAATAATTAATTTTAACTTAATTCATTAAACAGTTACACAGGCTTCCTATTTTGCGGTTATAATATAGCTATTACAACACCCAAAAGGGTTCGTTAATAGCTCAATCAAATGCTGTAACAGATTACTTAGTACAATTTATTTTTTTAAAGTTTGTGGCTATGAATGTCAAATAATAGTACATTAAGATACAAGTTTCATAAGACATGATTTTAGCGCACGCGTCTTTGTTAGAAACGAGCGGCTTGCCGCGAGTTTTCTAACGGGACAAGTGCGCTGAAATGTCTTATGAAACGTGTATTTTATACTATTTTTTCTATTTTAGTCCTTTTGTCATTTTTAGGAATATTTTAATTTTTATTTGATTGTTGGTAACAGTAACAGTGATTGATATTCGTAACTATGACGTTTCATTGTTATTGTTTACAATTTAAAGTAAATTGTGAAAGTCGTGTTTGTGAATTGTGAATTGTTTAAAAATGTCTAGAAATGTAGGTACTACGTACCAACTTAACAGAAATTGGGTTTGAGTTCTTAAGAAGTACTTTATGACATCCAAATGGGTTTCATAAAGTACATATTAAAGAACCAAAATAGAAAAAAATATTAAATGCAAATCTCGCTAAATAAACGAACACAAACGTTTGTTAAGAATTTCATTTTTATATAATTTTGAATTTAAAAGTAAGTATAAAAAGAAGATAAAAAATAGAGTAGTAAAATTAGAACGAAATAGAAAATATCGTGGATAGTTGGTGTTATAAAAATAAGATTAGAGTTGTGTTGATAAACATCAATTGCATTTTCAAACGTCACTTGGTATCACCGAGAGTATCACCAACTGACAAAATTTCCGAAATTTTGAATCTTTTATTTTTTATTTAAAAATTCCAGACACAAAACAGACAAAATAGTATAAATAATTCATTTCATAATTGCCGATTATTTCTTTCTCAAAAACTAAAATGACAATTATCACAGTCGTTTTTTAATATACTATTAATTTTAAGAATGTATTTGCTTATCCCGAAAAAAATGCATAGATCACTAGATACATTTAAAAATATCTGTAAATTTGGCTGATGTTCATATCCATTCCAACGATAATGTTTAAATCTTTTTATCACTGTTGAATTTCCAGTTATAAGGATAATATTTTAAAGGACGTTAGATACAGATGTTGACCGTGACCTTGAACATAGGACTTTAACATGTAAAATTATACTTACGTAATTTCCAGCTTCCTTAATTATTTTAGGTAAAAAAATTCAAAAAAAGTTATAGAGCATAAAATTCCACATTAGAATTAATAAACAATATTAATTTTGCATGCTCTATTATCGCTCCATAACGACAGAAATTAGGTATGAAAATGTCGAAAATCATTCCAAAAATAGCGATAATCATATAATTGAAACTAAAAATAAACAAATTTTACTCGCCGTCAAATAAGTATGAACTGATGCTCATTTATTCCCTTCTCCGTACCCTGTCATTTGCCCTGTGCTCTTGCCGCTTCTTCATTGCAATTTAAACATTGCGCCTGAATTGGCAACATTGTGGAAATTCCCAGTCCATACTCATTTGACGGGAACTAACTATAGCGACTTATCTGTCAAGCTAGGTTAATTTACTTTTATTATTATTTGTAATTTGTAAGTGAAAAATTAGCTTTTATAAATTAATAGATAATTGTTCAGTTGAACAGATAATAACTAATAAAAATATATTAATCTAACTTGACAGGTAAAACGTCAAACATTTGTTAATTTATTTGTTTCAATTACCATGGCTATCGCTATTTTTGGAGTGATTTTCGACATGTTCATGCCAAATTTCTGTCGTTAGAAAGCATGCAAAATTAATTTTGCTTATTGATTCAGACGCAGAATTTTAAGCTCTGCAACTTTTGTTTGAAAAGGATTAGTCGATATTTGGACTGGAGCGATAGTATAAATTCGAATGTCGCTAACGTTTCGAATTTATACTATTGCTCCTGTCCAAATTCCAACATCCTTTTCAAATTTATATAATAATTAGGGAAGCAGGAAATGATGAAAATATGATTTTACATGTTACAATCATATGTTCCGGTGACGCGGTCAACACCCTGTATAATGGAAAGTTATATCATTGAAAAGTGTAATCTTTTATTTTTCCATCCCAAACGGTCATCTTTGATTCTACCACGCACATATCCCTTCTCCAAAACATTAAATTGCTAACAATATTACTTCAAACTAAAGTTTAGTAATATTATTTTACTGTGGTTAGTTTCTATATTTTATGACATAAATTGTTATTCCATCATTACCGACATCTGTGTATGAAGCAGATTGGCACACCCAGCAATGGGTAATATGCCGTGATGAAATATTTATTTATTTATTTTAATTGTTATTCGATTATGGTCACATACCCCATTCTCATGACTGACAAATAATAGCTGTTTTTTTTTCTCTTATATTAAATTCCATGTATTAAAAGTAGTGTGGTTCGAAGAATCATAAATTACTTGTATTTACAATTCTTATATATGTATCTAAATTTTATATCATTTATTTATTTCTGTGTGTCAAATATGTATGTATTTGTATTCTATTTGAAAAGAGTGCGTGTTAAATGTGTCAAGGTAGGAAAAATAGATCTCTCTCGTTGCGTTGTATTTTGGTGAACACCATCCATCTAAATATATAACTACTGGTGTGCGCGCTGTATTTTTGACGTCCCCCAAATTTATTATTTGAAATATTGTGTATCTCTAGAGTTGTCGTGGTTTTTATTTGGTTTTTTGATGGAAACATCGTTAATTACTGCGACTGTTCCTTTGCGGCACCGACACCGGCACGATTCCACGCCACAGACCGAGTTATATTTCAAACACTTATTTTAGCGCGCACCAGCCAAGACAAATGATAGTCGTTTCGGTTTACCAGAATTTGTTTTTCAAATTAGTGTACCGCACTTGTAAAAACATTGTTCAGTGACAAATTCCCGCATGATGCATTGCGGATGCGGACGACTAAGTATTTTTGCTGACAGAATTATTGTCATTGCTTTGATTTTATTCGCTAATTGCAAGTATTTTTTCACATAAAAAGAGAAAAGGGAAAAGAAGCAAGAGTTTGGTAGTTCTGACAAGAATAGTTTCTAAAGTTTAAATATGGGAAATTTCTCGAATGTGAGTGGATAAGGTGTTAACAATTATTCGAAATCTTAGTCAAACAGCATTTATTCGTACAACACCGACGTTTCGGTGTACACTTGCACCGTCTTCATGATCTATAACAAGTAATACAACAAAATAATACATACAAAATAAAATAGACATTATCACACTTACAGTAAGATTGTTACATATCATGTACCTACACAAAATACATTCGTACTAAACATTCAGTTTTCACACATTTCAATGACAATAACAAAAATAACCTAAACACTGTCAAACCTGTTAGACAAACGAATGGCAAGTAACGGAAATAAAGACAACAAACCGGAATTATGTATTACTATCTCTGTCGATCTGGTCGGGTACATGCGAAGATTGACATACTCTATCCAGTAGGTAACAAATCCCTGCTTTAAATCATCTCTACTAGCTCTTTTTTAATACAGGTAACTTTATTCAGTACCATCCAATAATATAGGTAAACCTCAAACTTGATAATTATTTGAATTATTTGTATGATGTGTAAGAACTGAATGTTTAGTACAGATGTATTTTGTATATGTTACAGTTAAAGTATACATTTCAGTCAGTGCATACACTGTCTAGTTGATGTATGCTTCCACTAGCTGCCCACCCAACAATCTAGGCGTATAAATTTTATAAAAAAAAACAAACAGAAACAATACCTAACGCAGAGAACTCGGATTTAGGTAGACAGTGACAAAAGAAAGTGTATGCAGTAACTAGACAATGAATACATTAACAAGATAAAGTATGCACTATATAAAATAATGTATACTTTCAGTAAAACAGCTAGTGGAAGCATACATCAACTAGACAGTGTATGCACTAAGTTGATACTTTAACTGTAACATATACATTATATGTAACAATCTGTAAGATCTTACTGTAAGTGTGAAGTATGTTGATATATAACAAAAAAAGTTGTCAAATCAATATCTGTTAAATATTTTTTTTAACCAGTTGTTAAAAATTAACCATTGCGTTACAGAATAGGCCCGAACGTCCATGTTACTTTGTGTGTATTATTTTGTTGTATTACTTGTTACAGACCCTGAAGAAAGTGCAAGTGTGCACCGAAACGTCAGTGTTTATATAAATGCTGATTGACTGAGATTTCGAGTAATTGTTAACATTTTAATGTTTAAAGTTTTACTTATGTGGATTTTTTATTTGTGTTTCGTACAGATTGAAGACCTAATCACCAATAAATTCATATAAAAAAATATTATCATTGTTTAACATTTTTATTTGTTACCGGCAATTTCGTGGAAAATAAAATTTGCATTATCATTTATATATATATATATATATTTTTTAGTTACATGTATTAACAGTTACAACTATTTATTGATTAATATAACACGTATCATGGTTAAATAGTTTTCATATTTGAAAATTCGTTCGAAGTCAACAAGTAATCGTCCATACTATTATTTAAAGTTTAGACAAAACTATAACTATCAGGCTAGTTTTTTTTATTAGAATATGATAATTATCTAACATGTGTAAAGAAATCGCTTTTGCGCATGCTCAACATGATTGTCACTTAAAAATCTACTACCAACACAATTCTCGATTATCAAATGGTTAAGTTAACCTGGAATTAGATACTGAAATACGAATGTCGGGTTAAAAATGTCGATTATAAGTTGAATCAAGAATTTTATTTTGAATCTGTTCAAGGTAGTTCCGTCCATCAATGATACACTCCACCATTCTTTCCTTCCACTTTTTAAAAGCTGTCAACCAATCTTATTTTGGAATATGCTTTCAAAATTATAATGAATTGCACTATTACAGCATCAATAACTTCTTCAGAGGAAAATACGAAAAAATAACTTTTATAAAACAAAATTATTACATATATTTTTTTTTCTATTTCCAGAAATATTCAATATTGTTTTAAATTAAATTATAAATATGAGTAAATACGCATTTTATACATTGTCAGATGTGACATTTTGCCGAGTGCAGGTCTTGTACTTGAGGATATATGGGCGTTTTCCAGACGTCACTTCGCAGACACTGATAGCACACTGTACAATAATTATGACTTGCAAATTAATATAATTATATTTGACGAAGCTTCATCGTGGCGACTTCCATTGTTTACAATTGAAATCAAGGCGCCATCTGGATTATAATAACTGAATACCAGAAGTCAAAATTCAGAGAACGTTTTTTTTTTTTGACACAAGCGGAGCGAGTGTGTAAAATACCAAGTATCTAAAGAGTTTATAAAATGAAATACTATACTTTTTCCACGACTGCAAATTAAGACAGCAGAAATAGAGAAATACCTTAGATTATGTATTTATTTTTACAGAATGACAGTTGTGAACTACTGCAATTTTTCCCCGTGCTTAATGAATCAACTGTTAGTTGGTTGCTAGCTTCACGCCGTGTCCAATACGATCGAAGTCACAGCTTATCAAGTTGTGAGTAAGATGTTGTTCGGCGCCATTGAAACCTGTACAATAGGAGTAATAAAACAATTATTTATTTGAGTGATACAGAACGTAAATTATAAAATAGACTTTCCAATTAGAAAAGATAGAAAATATGCGCAATGGAATCTATGCAGATTAAGTCAACAAATGGTGGGAGCCATGGTTACCTTCTTGTCATAATGAGGTCCATGGCGTTTGTTTGTTCAAAATGTAGAAAATGTGAGGAAAGTCTTTGATAACTTTAAAAACTTCCCATTGGAAGATTTAAACTCTTTTATTCACAATAATTATAGTATTATATCGATTCCTAACGTTTTAGATGTTGGAAAATGTCATTCCCAACTGCAATGACAATCTTTTGGGTGGGAAATAACAGATTTCACTTTCCCGGGGATGAAAATGTTTATGTAGAAGTTGCCTCGCAACAACAATATTGTCATAGATACCTATAATAAAGTAGGCTAAACAAATTTTAATAGAGCTATCAAAAAATATTAACAAAGTTAAAAGGTTATAACTCAATAATTTATACGGAAAGTTATTGATTTAAAAAGAGGATGATTGTGAATAAAATAGTATACATACCTCAGTGGGAGTTTCATTACAGCCTCGTGATGTACCCCACCTCGAGGCTTCGCCTCTCGGTAATATACGTAAGCCATCGGCTGTAATGAAACATCCCACCTCGAATGTAATATACTGAAGCTAAAATGTCAAACCATGCAAATTTTCACTGAGAATACAGGTATTTTTACCTCTCGCTAAGAGAGGTATTGCATTCATGCTAAAAATCGCATATCCAGATTTTATTGAATAAGCACGTTTTAAGGTCCTTACAATCCGATTTTAACATTTTTACGATGATGTCTGTGTGTGTGTGTGTGTGTGTGTGTGTGTGTGGATGTGTGTGTGTGTGTGTGTGTATGTGTGTGTGTGTGTGGGATGTTGGAAGGACGGTTACTCAAAAACTATAAGACTTAAAATTTGTTTAACAACGTATTTCCCAATCGGACATTCATGGGAAGATCTGAAAAGGTTTTGGTAATAATTGGACGACCGGAAGTAGAAGATTCTTGAAAAAAAATATTCTAAATATTATTTTTTGAAAATTTTTCGTGGTAATATTAAAGAAAATTAAATTCTCTATCTGATACATTTAAATATTTTATTATATATTCCATAGATTTAGAGATAAAAGAAGTATAATATATAAAATAATCTGTTGTAATAAATTTGACAGCCGAAAGAATGCCATGAAAAATAGTTGATAATTTAAATTATTTGTAACTGACAGATAAATGTCAGTGTCAGAAATCCGGAGACATTACTGAACACTTTTTCTGGTAAGTACATACATTATATTATTTCTAAATGCATTATTAGTTAAATATTTATAGGTATATTACACATACCCTTCATATATACTGTTATTTCTGACAATGAATTGGAATCATCTCGAGAAACAAGGGTAGGACAAAACTTCTTCATAGAATCTAATTATGTGGAATAATTTAAAAAATCTAAATATATGGAATAGATATAAGTAGAATTTTTGGTGTAGAGTGTAAGTATACAAGAAATGTTAAATACATTAGGGCGCGAGCAGTCATGTGACTTTGTTGGCCTTGACAAGCAGATATGGGAGCCCATGTCAGAATGATAGCTAGTAATTATATATATAGATGTCATATATCATAATTTCTCATTCTAAATTTAATGATTTTCCAATTCCATGTGGTTTATTTTCCTCGACAAGTAAATTCCACACTCCTGATGACAAATTAACTACGTGAATTTAGAAAATCTTGAAATTTTTAATGAAAAGTTCTGACATTTATGTACATAATTAATAATTATCATTCTGAAACGGGCCCCCACGTCTGCTTGTCAAGGCCAACAATGAAACATGACTGTTCGCGCCCTATACTTATGTAATCAAAAAAAGACAGTGGCGAGAGGTATTGTGCTGGCCACAACAGATTTTTCTGATTGAAATAATTTTCACGTTTCGTTTGTCAGCCCATCTGGCACTTGCAGACGCCATTTTTCTTAATATGTGTGGAGATAGAAAGAGACAACTAACAAATTGAAAAGGTCTATTGTTTTTGCAATAAATAAACTCACAACGATTAACTGAATTTCCTTGTATTTGTAATAAATTCACATTATCTATTTCTATTATGAGTTACATCATTTTGAATCATCTGCATTAACTGATTACGATCAGTTATTTTACACAAGTTGCTGTAAATGCATAAGTAACAATCGCAAGGATTTTTTAGATCGAGAAATCTGAATGACCTCACTTACCGGGTGCAAAGTTTCGAACAGTTATTTCATTGCTTTTCTGCGAATTTGGTTTTGAATGAGTGAGTAGTGTTCTTAGTATTCTTTCTCCTTCTTGTCGAGTTTTGTCGGTACTGAGTGAGTAGTGAGTACTCTTTCTCGGACACGACACGAACAGACATACGGAAGCATCCCAAGCGAAACAGTATTTATTTTAATTCTACCAATTGTTCTGTAGATAACAGCGTAAATTACACGAGCGTAAAAACAGAATTATATAAATAATAAATCGCTCTTTTAATTCATATAAAATGCTGGCCGAGTGTATGCATTATTCATATGTTAGGATGAAAATATTTCATTTTTTCCACATTTCCTCTTTCCCGTGGCCTCTACAGTCCGCGATCCGAAACATACAGCGCTGGGCAGGGCTTAGGCTTCTTAAATGCTTACTACATCAACGGATTTCATTCAATATCAGTTACCCCGATAGTTACATTCAGTCACAATATTTTACTAATTTATTTCGTGCGTATATTTCACCACATAAAATCTGCAGAATTCTTATTGGTATATTTGTTACGAATTACATCTAGAAGCATATCACATACAAAAGCGTAACGTTTTAAACGTCAAATTATTAGTATTTATTTTGACAAGCATTATTCTGACACTGACGTAATAAAACGTTATGCTTTTGTTTGTCTCTTGTTTGTAATTCCATTGCTAATACTATTAAATTGTAATTTCGTGAATTTTCAAATTTTATTTCTGCAGTTATGAAGTAGCCAAAATATGTTTTTTATTGATTCGGATATAGAAATTTTTGCTTTACAACATCCATTTGAAACTTTTTGTCTAAAATAATTATACACCCCGTACCCTTACATTTTTTTACCCTTTTCTTAACACCCGGTATGTAGGTTGTGTAAATTTGACAACTTAATTTTTTTGTATAAAAGTATACGTTTCATGGTTCAATTTGTTTAAAATTGAATAATTACGTATATTGCGTAACATAGCAACAACTAAAGTGTTTTGACTGTGTAATAGCGTTAAATACATACATACATACATACATACATATGTAAATATGTAAGAACTATATTTTCTAAGATCTCATTTATAGAATGTATTTATATTAGAATAAATGATGGTATAGTATTTACCAGATAAGAAAAATCTGATATGGCCAGCACAATACCTTCCGTCAATCCTGTGTATTATTTAAAATTCCATACATAAATTTTCTTGTGAAAGATTCTAAATTTCCAGTAGAATTATTTCATAAACTAACTATGCAAATGGCACTTGACTTCTTCTTTAGCTTTTCTCATTCGTTAGGGGTCGCAATTTTTTATTTTCTTCTTCCATTCATTTCTGTTTTGCGGGTCGTCCTCATTCGGTTGCTTTCCTCTGAAGCCTTCCGCAATACAGTCTTTCTATTTTATCTTTGGTCTTCCTCTGTTTCTTCCACTTTCTACTAAGCTATTCACTCTTCTTCAAACATATTTTTCATCTCTCCCCATGACATGTTTAAACCAATTTAATCGTATCTCTTGTTTTCTAGAAACTTTTATACTTGAGTTATTTTCCTTATTATTTTATTGGTTACCGTATCATCCGGTGTCTTCCCAACATCCATTTCAACATCCTCATCTCTGCCACATTAATTTTCATTTCATTGACATTGACATCTGTCCACCATCGTCATTTAGAATTTTCTTAATATAATAGCTGTTTCCATGGGTATAGCATAGCTGGCTGATTTATGAAAATTAATTTCTTTAACTCTATATCCACTGAATATGAAGAACAAAATGCAATTACATTGTATATTTACAATAACACTAAATGTGCAAGTAATATGTAACAGTTTTTTTTAAAGAAAAACTGTTAAAATCTTCAAATGAGGGTACTTCTGGTTGACCAATTATAACCAAAATTTAATCAAGTCTGCATATGGATGTAAGGAAGAGGAATACGTAAAAATTGTAATTTTTGGAAATCTAGTATTGGAGATATCGCGGCCCAAACCGCGATCACACACACACACACACACACACACGCACACACATACGCACACACACGCACACACACGCACACACACACGCACACACACACACACATACAGACAATACAGACATCATCGTAAAAATAGTAAAATCGTATTGTAAAGATCCTAAAATGTGCTTATTCATTGAAAACTCACCACCGAAATTTTTGACCAAAGACAATACCTTCCTTACCTAGAGGTGACGGAAGGTAAAAAGGAAATACATTTACCCCAGAAATTTTCGTACACGGCTAAAATTTCTTAGTGAAATTTTAAACATTAAAATCAATTTTGAGAAATTTCTCGACTGTAATGTGGATTAGGTGTTACTCGAATTACTCGAAAGGTTAGTAAAACAGCATTTATTCTTACTAAAATCAATAAAATATTTTTAAAACAAAATTATAAACTAAAAATTGAGATTTCGCGATATTTTGAATTAAAATGGGAGTAAGTAAAATATCTAAACCAAAAAATATGTTATTTGTAGGTATTTTATTTTCTTTATTTCGAACTTCGGTTCGGCAATGGTTACGATAATAATCAATAGTTGTCACACAAATTAAGAACCTTTGTCGTGCTATTAATGATGATGATTACACATATTCCCTTTATGATTAATATTGAATTAATTTCTGTGTTAATAATACTCGTATTTAATTTTACTTTCTTTTAATTTGACTAACATCTGAGACTGAGACGAATCTGAGAATCTTTTACCTATGTACGTACATGTCTCATGCAATGTGATTAATTATCTTTAAATTCCCATTCTCATGCGCATATTTGTGTATTTAACGTGTGCTTATATTCTGTAACACGATCGTGTATAAGAAATAAATTGTAAGAACAATGTAGATAAGAACAAACAGAGATTAATATGCGAGATTGTTGTTATGATGTGCGCGTCATATGCGATCAATTTACATAATGTCTGATTGTAGAATGAGAATGGGGCAGACGGGCAATTCAAACAATATCTTTTCCACTTTGCCAGAAATAATTTGCCTAGTTACTTTTATTCTGCAAGAATAATGATTTTAATCTTCTATACATATTTTTCCTGATACATATCTGCTTTTTTAAATTTCAGTATGATTTTTACATATATGATATGAAACAAAAAAATAAAATGCACGTATTTTGTTAAATTAGATTAATTAAGTCACTCATAAGCTTAAGATGGGTGCGGTTTTTATCAAATTGTATTGCATTTTCGACCTTTATTATATTGCTTTATTACTTTTTTATATTTATAACTTCTAATAGTTATGACAAAATCTTAACTGACGTTGGATTTTTCCATGTAAATTTTATTAATGCTGAAGATGAACCACTTTGGTTCGAAACGTCCGATGTTTTGAAATAAATAAAGAATATTAAAAATCTGGATCACCAAGGCCTTACTCTATACTCAACGTCCTTTCTAAAGACATTTTTTAGTGCCCTCTTTAGGGAAATTTAGTCTAGTCATATAATCCCTATATACCAAATGAATACGGTACCTATTAAAAATTACAAAGTCAATAAAAAAAAATCTGATGTGGCCAGCACATAACCTCTCGCCGTATATTTTACCTGGCTCTATTCATAAAGCAAAGAATATTTTTAGAAATACAAATAATATATTCATATAAGTCTATAACGTATAAACTATGACTCAACATAAAACAATTTTCACATATACTTACAAAATCTATAAGATATTTTACCATAAATTATGTACAATAAATTACAAAGTAGAGTTTACTATATATACCTGCTGGTAACACGGATTTTCAATTCGAACAACGTTATTGTTTACTTTCTCTTCATATTCTTCTAGTAAAAACATTAATTTTGGGCGGCTAAAATGTATAATCTGAATTGTGCATCTATTCTTACATATCTTCTTTTACATTTTATTTTTTCATACATGCTGTATCTAAATAACACTAATTCCCATTAATAAAGTGATGGATAGATTGCACTCCGATTATTTTCTTATAACGATGTGTAATTTTGTCAATATTTACAACTTACTTGAGAAGAATTTGATAGCTTTTTCGCAGTTCAATGTTACTCCAGCTACAGTGCTGGTGTGCATTGTCCCATAATGTTTAAAACAAATTTAAGTCCTTCAACTTAGACTTGTCACCTCCATAATAGTCACAGATCAAGAATTAAGAGATTCTCCAAGTACATTTTTCTTTCATTACCCATTATTTCGATGAGATACATTTTTTTCTGTATTTTACGTTGCAGAGTGGAGACCATTAATAGTATTTCTGAAGGGTATGTGTAATATACCTATAATTTTAAATATTTAACTATAAATACAATAAGAAATAATATAATGTATGTACTTCCCAAAAAAAATCTTCAGTAATGTCTCCGGATTTCTGACACTGACATTTATCTCTCAGTTACAAACATTCAAATTTTCAACTATTTTTCATGGCATCCTTTCGGTTGTAAAATTAATTACAACAGATTATTTTATATATTATATTCTTTTTATCTCTAAATCTATAAAATATATATAAAAATATTTAAATGTATCAGAAAGAGAATTTATTTTTCTTTAATATTATCAAGAAAAATTTTCAAAAAATAATATTTAGAAGATTTTTTTTCAAGAATCTTCTACTTCCGGTTGTCCAATTATTACCAAAACCTTTTCAGATCTTCCCATGAATGTCCGATTGGGAAATACGTTGTTAAACAAATTTTAAGTCTTATAGTTTTTGAGTAACCGTCCTTCCAACATCCCACACACACACACACACACACACACACACACACACACACACACACACACACACACACACACACACACACACACACACATCCACACACACACACACACACAGACATCATCGTAAAAATGTTAAAATCGGATTGTAGGGACCTTAAAACGTGCTTATTCAATAAAATCTGGATATGCGATTTTTAGCATGAATCCAATACCTCTCTTAGCGAGAGGTAATATATTTAAATATTCAATTCTGTCGATTTTATTTGATAAGTAACAGCTGTCTTTTGCTTTTGTAAAAGCAAATGCTATTTTATTTTTATGTGAAATGAACTATAGCAAAAATTAAAAAATATATTAGTTTGATAAATTTAAATTAAAGAAATTGTCAGCGAAAGCCAGTTCACTGTAAATTGAAGCAGACTATAAATGTATGAAAATATAAATTAAATTACGAGTAGAAGTTATAGGAATCCATTGTTTATACAATAATAGTCACATTAAGGTCTAAGGGCACATTTTAGTTTGGTTTCTAGTTAAGAAGTTTCTATACGTTAAGGCAAGTATATCACCTCCTGCTCGGTCGACATATTGTACAGTACTGTAGAATTTAGCGGTCAGCGAAATTCCCCAAAAATTTATTCGCAAACTTTATTTTGTTACTATAATCCGTTTGATGATTTAAAGTTGCAAAATACAAATTTATGTGCAAAGATTCTTGAATAACTGTTTGGTGGATGTTTTGAATAAAACCAATATTTGTCTAATTTGAATTGGCCAGTCTCTTGATGGTGTTCAGTCAAAGCACTATAATTTGGATTACGCAGTTTGCAGAGGTAATTACGTTGGTTAAGTCTTTTTTTTTAGGGGTTGGGAAGTTTCCACATTGTAGGAGTTTTGATTTGATAAATTATCAGACATTTTGGATCCTCTTATATAAATTTATTTGAATTATATGGACCCTGAATTTTTGGGAAATAGTGGACTCATATTGAGTGTTAATATCTCCCCCAATCTTTAGATAGTCGTAATCCTCTTTGTGGTTTCTGATTTCTTATCTATTTACTATTTACTACTATTGAATTCACTGTTTGCCAAAATATAGATAATATCTCACAGTACAGCTTTTAACAGATTAGCATTATGTGTAGGTACAATAGATTTAGATTACACTATCTAACAAAAGAATCATCAACTAATCTATGAATACTGGTAGAAATAAATCTCGGTTATTAATATAGGTCAACTTATGTCAAGAAAATAAAAAATAATTCAAGACATACTCCACTTACAAACTGGTAGCATATTCCAGTAATTGTTCAACTTTTTAACGCTGCACAAAAATATGCAGGAAAGCTATGCGAACAATTCGGCATACCAAAAATTTTTATCGGTATGTAAAGCATATTTCGCACAGATAAACATCGCAAATTATGCCGCGAGATTCAACTTTCCCACAAGAGATTATAAACTGAATACACGATAATAACAAACATATAAATTAATATAATTTATTACCGCGCCCTTTTTTAAATCGTTTATCATGGATTCTACACCAATTTCTGGGTATGTATATTTGCTTTATTCATATTTTGTAGTGGTGGGATCTGAATAGTTTCGGTTTCGGATCCAAAAATATCCGGATATTCGGATAATTCAATGTTAAAATATCCGAATCTCGGATCCAAATTTCAATATCGGATTTTGGATTCGGATTTTATAGTATCGGATTTTGGATCCGAATCTGAGTATCGGATCTTGAATGCGGATTCGAATATCGAATCTTGGAAACAGATTTTAGTATCGGATCTTAAATTCGGCGTGAGCAGGCTCTGAGATTTACTGCATCAGATTATTTATAGATTATATATCTATATCTTTAAATCTATAGAAGGTATATTAATTTTTTTAATGTATCGGATAGAAAATTTTGTTTTTTAAATATTTGTAATAACATAAATATCCAAAAAAAATATTTAGAAGATTTTTGTTAAAATACTACTACTTTCGGTTGTCCAATTGTTACCAGTATCTATTCAATTCTTCCCATTATTATTAGATTGAGGAATCCATAGTTACACAGGTCTTTAATCTTATAGAATTTGAGAAATCGTACCTTCAACAACCTAACACACATACACAAACACACACAGACACAGACATCATCGTAAAAATGTTGTAATATGATTATAGGGACCTTAAAGCGTGCTTATTCACTAAAATCTGGATATGCGATTTTTATCATGATTCCAATACCTTCACTTAGCGACAGGTAAAAAGATATGTTAAATTTTATTGCAACATCTCATCTGTAAAATAATGTATACAAATTAACATATACAGGATGATCACGCGAGAATGAACCAGCAATTATCTCCGTTATTAAGCAAGATAGCGATTATTTTCAAATAAGAAAATTTACTATAGGCAATATAAGCAATAAGACGTCGTATCAAAAAGGGTTCTATTACTTCCGGTTCCGAAGTACATGATACCAACTTTGAAATTTCAAATGGAACATAATTTTTTTTTATATTTTTGAAAAGTACACAAAATTTGCGTTACAATGATAGTAAACAAGTAGGACGTTATATTATTAAAAAGTAAAATGGCGGACGTTTGAAATATCTTACAAAATAAAATGTGTGGAATTTTGTTTTATTGGATTTGTTGCCTAGGTTACGTCATATAAATGAATTTATCTCAAAAATTACCATCATCTATGAACAAAAAAACAAAATCTCACGCACTTGATTTTTTTTCTTTCAATACATTCATATTTCAAACGTCCGCCATTTTATTTTTTAATGATATAATGTACTACTAATTTACTACCATTATAATGCACATTTTATGTACTTTTAAGAAATATAAAAATATAGTATGTTCCATTTGAATCACATACTACGAAACTGGAAGTAACAGAGCGCTTCTTGGTACATCTTATTGCCCATATTGCCTATAGTAAATTTGTTTATTTGACGATAACCGCTATCTCGCTTAATATTACATATATATTTGTAAATTGTGCTTTTTTATCCTGTTATTGGGCATTGCCTGTTGGGTAATCATGTAAATAAATAAATAACGGAGACAATTGCTGGTTCATTCTCGCGAGATCATTCTGTAGAGTACGTGCCATAGCGTCTAAATGTCATAGCGCCCAAATTCCATAGCGTCTAAATTCCATACCGTCTAAATTGCATAGCGTCTAAAAGATGCCCCCCACCAATTGCCATAGCGGCTAAATTTGACCTGGCTTATTTCGGCCACTACCAGTGGTGTTGGTAATACAGCAAACTGTAAATATGTCTACATTTATTTGGAATTGTACAACAGATGGCGAGTTTGTTGTGTAGTTCATACAGTGCCACAGTGCGTATAAGGAGGTACTATAGTAGTCAACAACAGTTAACCAAATAAATACTGTAAATAGTTTACGAATACAACGGGTTTGTAATGTAAATGAAGAATATGCACTGAAAGACAAATATAATTCAATATATAAACATAATGTAAATAACACAAATATGAATTAACTATTATCTACCTGTTTCATCAAATTTACCAATATGAACGTACATGTAATAAGTGCATTTAAATATAAGTATGTAAAAAAATGAAAATTTGCATGTTTAAATTTTTATTTGGTATGGATTAAAATATAAAACGTTTTATTTAAAAAAAATAATTACTCTAAATTCATACAGATAGCCAGAAAGAAGGCTTACAAGTTTATTATTAAATTATAAAATATAAAAATAAAATAAATATATCATCACGGCATATTATCCATTACTGGGTGTGCCAATCTGCTTTGTACATAAATATCGGTAATGATGAAATATACAGTGTGTCCCCGGATTAAGTATACAAGAGGGAAAAGATCTTTATTTATAATTTTACAAAAGAATGTTATAAGACGAACTTTTTTGCTTAACTTGAAACTCTTTTGTCATTTAAACCTTTAATTATTAATATTTTAATTTCCATCCTCGAAATTAGGAAAGTGCCTTCGATATATGGCTTGCTTAACCCACTTGCAACATGTGTCATGTTTAATATGTCATGTGTGGTTATGTTTTTATAAGTAATACGAGTAATATCGCAAAACTTATTTTCATTGCAATATTTGTATGTAGTTTAATGTATTAAAAAATCGGATAAGAGATACTATATCTGCCCGTAACATTTGAGGAAGTGCAGAATAGCTTTAAAGAGCTGCGTCGGAGGATTGAGTTATGTAGCGACGAAGGTGGAGGGTTAATAGAATAATTTAATATTTGATTTTTGTTTGAATAATTTAATAAAAAACTATTTTTTTTGTTTATTATTATTATATATAAATGAATTTTTATTACTTTTATAGATTCATGGTGTGATTATTTAATATTCCTTTATAATATCACATTTCTTACAAATAAATAGAGAATGAATCCATCCTGCATAAACTGTTTATAATTTTAATGTTTTGTTATCGTATGGAGACATTTTTATTATAAAATTATGAATATTTTCAATATTTATTCCATAAATAAATGAATATAGCTAAATTATTTATTTATATATTTATGTATAATACGTAACATAATGCTTTTCACTTTGTATTAAAAAAAATCCCGTACTTGCCCAAAAATAAAAATCTGTTGTGGCCAGCACAATAATACCTCTCGCCACTTCCGTTTTTGGTTACATAAGTATAGGGCGCGAGCAGTCATGTGACATTGTTAGCCTTGACAAGCAGATATGGGGGTTCGTGTCAAAATGAAAATTATTAATTTTGTACATATATGTCAAATGTTAGAATTTTTAATCAAAATTTCGAGATTTTCTAAATTCACGTAGTTAGTTTGTCATACTTGACCTAGACAAGCAGATATGGAGGCGAGTATGGAGGCCCTTGTCAAAATGGCAGTAATTATTTACATTAATGTCAAATGTCATAATTTTTCACGTGGTTAATTTGTAACCAGGTATGAGGAATTTACTTGTCGAGGAAAATAAACCACATGGAATTGGAATATCATGAAATCCAGATGTGCGGGATTAGATTTGCTGCCATAAAAATCAAAAGAAATTTACAAAGAAAGCATAGAAATTAGAAATTTATGGATAGGAGAAAAAATATTCAATCGTTTGCCAAAGAATGTTATGCCAGCATATTTTGCAAATTTATCCGAGAAAATGAAATCTTCTAGTTTGTGGTCCCAGTACTCCATGGTGAGGGCCATGTTAAACGTAAAACACAATGTTGGCATACCAAAATACATGAAATTGTGTGATTTTTTCAAAAAGTAAACATCATGGATATTTGGCAAAAAAAAATATTATCTTAACAAGACTTCCAAAATATATTAAATATGTCCCAGATAATAAGTATTTATTGTATTAAAGTGATATTTTATTTTGTGAGAAGGTATATTAAACAGTATTTTTTTGATTTAAATTCGTACTTCTAATATTTTTCTGACATATGCCGATGTGGCCGCGGCCAGCACGTCCCAGCTCTGAGCACCGAAGTTTACCGAACGCAATAAATGGAAAAATGCGATTGGTCCAGCAACTGTATTCGGCTAACTTCTGTGCTCTGTGCTGAGACGTGCTGAACGCGGCCTAAAAATGAAAAATTGTCTACAATAATTAATTTGTTCAGCAAGGAAATAAGCGATAGGGATAGCGACAACGATTTTTCCAAAACTCCCTCTAATACATATAAAATTATCAGACTCATTTATTAATTTTGATGATACTAACGACACAAATTTTATAGGTTATGGCAGTATGTATTTATTCCCTAAATATTTTGAGAGTGCCACTTCGAAATTATTATAAAAAAATAGTATGTATTATAACAAATTATTTAATGTATTTTAATATAGCGCCCCCCGTAAAAGGGATACAAAAAAAAATCAAAATTTAATCATTGTTGTAATTCGGAAAAATACCTGCAGAAATTTCATTACACACGGAAAATAAACTGAAGGAAAGGAAAATAAATACAAATAAATTATATTAAATACTTCTATTTGCTGCATTTAATTTTTGTGTTTGCTTTAAAAATTTAAAAATGTATAGAGGTTAGAATTTATGTTTGTGTTATAACTTGTATCATAGATGGCACTGTAGCATAAAGCTAGATTTACATATAACATTAATAGAAAAAAAATATATTAAGACATTAATTGTACTTTGACAGAATTTTTAATAAAAAAAACGTATTTCCCTCACTTGAGAACCACATGCACTACACAGCCATATGGGAGAAAAGTTTCATATGAAAAGATTAATATCGATAAAAGTTCTTTATATATATATATATACTTGTTGATTTTTGTTATTATTTCCTCTCAATAAATTATGAGATCCTTATTTTCTAATAATATTAAGAATATTCAAATAGAGCAAATTAAACATAAAGGTATAGTTTAAACAATGTTCGTCATAAATGTATAATAAAGCAAGCTTAATCTAATTTTTTTTTAGATATCTTGTTTTTTGTTTCAAATGAATTGATATGAAAACAAGTTATTTTTTTGTACCTCTCCTTAGCGTGGCACTGTAACAAAAAATAAGGAGTAATTTATTATAATGTTATTATTTTTATTTATAATAATTCGTAAGCGAAACAGTTTCATATTTCATATAGGAGATATATGAAAAATATATGTATGTATGTACATGGGATACACTGCACAAATTTAAATTTGTTAAAATTGCCGCGTTTTGCAAGCCAAACTTACACTCGGTAAATGTAGTTTCTGGAGAATTTCTTTTGTTAGACCTTATAATATTTTTTTCCCTCTAAATATTATATATTCATATATACATGTATGGTTATTATAATTTGATTTGTACTTTCCTTTCCTAGGACGGATCACACCATCTTTATGAATTTTTTTCACATCCCTCTACGGATGGTGCCATATTGAAATGTATATTAAATAAGTTGTTATAATATTTACTGTTTATTTATAATAATTTCATGGCGGCACGCGGACTTCTATAGGAGATATCTGAGATTATACGGAAATATAAGGCGAGTCACACTATCAAAACATTATGATATAATCGAATAAAAAATAAGTTTTTGATTATTTTTTTCTACGAAATTGCGATTTAACACTCATTTTCCACACGCGAATGAAAACATTGGAAGAAGTACGACCCCTGCGCCAAAAGAATTGGCCTACATCTTTTTCTTAACTTACAAGGCAACAACTCGTATACATTTTTAATGATAACGCGTATTGTTTCAGCAATAAATTAATTCTAATAATACAAAAGTAAGTTTAGGGTTAATAGTTGAATAAGTGTAAACAATAAATTAAATTTAAAAAAATGTCATCACGGCATACCTATTGCTGGGTGCGCCAAGCTGCTTTCTATGCAGATATCGATAATGACGATGACATATTCGTACCGTGTGGACATTTACCATCAAACGTCATCTCACGGGCACTCATTGCTGGCTTGGAGAGTACAGAGTTCACTTTTGTGCCAATTAAAATTCTAATTAAGTGTTGGCATCGATCGGGATCAGACCCGGATCGCGACCAGGCACATGGCTATGAGACCCCATTAAATAACAGAGAAACAAATTCAGTTATTAAATTTAGTAATTTTATACGAAAAATTAAACAAATAAATAGATGTAGCCCAATTCTTTTGGCACAGGGCTCGTACATTTTTCATAATTTTATATTATTTAGTAACGATTTCTCTTTTTATAACATATTTAGAAAACTGTAACAAAGATAATAAACTATTTTTTCATATATTTTAAACGTTATGTTTTATTTGTAATTTTGTGATTGTTTATTATTTGTTTGATACATTCTACATTCTGTGTGTATATTTATTTGGCAGGTATTATTTAAAAAGTTCCACCATAAAAAAAAATGAATTAGCCAATTAAAACACTACTAATTTCAACAGATTAATTTTTTAATTGTTAAAATATCAAAGTTAAACTAAACAAAATGAAACAATTTATTGAATTATTATAATGATAATTAATATTTACACTACGTAAAGAATTTAACCCTTTTTAGAACCATAAAAGTTAATTTAAATATCTAAATATCTTTATTTATGAACTCTACGAAATACATACATAACTATACTAATATACAATATCTTAGGCTTTACGTATGCAGCGTCATGTTTATACATCCTTCTGTCATTTCTTGTTTCTTTCAGTTTCATAACGTTCAAATCTTGACCATGAAGTTAGCGCAGAGAATTTCGCGCGCCCACATTTTTAAAAGTACATTCTGCAGTACTAATTTTAAATAAAAAATCTGTTGTGGCCAGCACAATACCTCTCGCCACAGAATTTCAAGATTTTCTAAATACACGTAGTTAATTTGTCACCAGAAGTGTGGAATTTACTTGTCGAGGAAAATAAACCATATGGAATTGGAAAATCACTAAATTTAGAATGAGAAATTATATCCCCATATCTGCTTGTCAAGGCGCCCTATTGTATTTAACATTTCTTGTATACCTACATTCTACACCAAAAATTGTACTTACATATATCTATTCCTTATATTTAGATTGTTTAATTTTAAATTCATTATATGAAGAAATTTTGTCCTCTTCTAATTTTTCGAAATGTTTCCAATTCATTGTCAGGATTGACTGTATTTTTGAAGGATATATGTAATAGACCTATAATTTTAAATATTTAACTACTAATACATTAAGAAATAATATAATATATATGTACTTCCCAGAAAAACTCTTTAGTAATATCTATGAATTTCTGACACTGACATTTATCTGTCAGTTACAAACAGTTCAACTGGTCAACTATTTTCCATGGCATCCTTTCGGCTGTAAAATTTATTATAACGTTATTTTATTTATTATATTTCTTTTATCTCTAAATCCATAGAATATATAATAAAATATTTAAATGTATCAGATAGAGAATTTAATTTTCTTTAATATTACCAAGAAAAATTTTCAAAAAATATTATTTAGAAGATTTTTTTTCAAGAATCTTCTACTTCCGGTTGTCCAATTGTTACCAAAACCTTTTCGGATCTTCCCATGAATGTCCGATTGGAAAATACGTAATTAAACAATTTTTAAGTCTTATAGTTTTTGAGTAATCGTCCTTCCAACATCCTACATACATACACACACACATACATCCACACACACACACACAGACATCATCGTAAAAATGTTAAAATCGGATTGTAGGGACCTTAAAACGTGCTTATTCAATAAAATATGGATATGTGATTTTTAGCATGAATGCAATACCTCTCTTAGCGAGAGGTAAAAATATTAACAAAAACTCTACCTACTCCGATTCAATAAATAATTTTCAGGTATATTTTGTACTCAGGAGTGTACTTTTTAAATTGTGAGCGCGCCAAGTTCATCTGCGCGAACTTTATGGTCAAGATTTTAACGTTAGGAAACTGAATGAAACAAGAAGTAAACGGGGCGATGTATGAACATTAGGACGATGTGTGTGTTCCCAATTATATCTTATAGGTAATTATATTTAATTTTACAATAAAATAGTTGTATTCTTCGTAACAAGTTCTATGTTATCTGTTTTTGTTTCAAAATTGGTTACTTATATTCCTGGTAGCAAATTACATCATCTGTAATATTAATTTATATTAATGTTAAATTACATATAAATTTCATTATGTTTTAATTACTTACTTATCCTTTCATCCACTTTGTTATAACTGTACTGCGCAAAATATTGGATACCTCATGTGTCAGCCTTTATTTCGTAAATATAACGCCAGCCAGCAGTAATCATGACATCACGATATCCTCCTTGTACGATACTTTCGCAATCATTTTGGTCAAATGCTGTGTTGATCTCTTGAAGATTATATTAAAATTAGTTAAACAGCAACAGAGATAAATTTAAAATAGCAATTTTAAATTTTAGTATCCCAGAAGTGAGGTTAATCACACCACAAATATCGTGTAAATTAAAACTGTAAGCTTATCATTTTCTTTGTCATTATAAATAAATATTTTATTATTTTTTCACTACTTATTTATCCTTTCATCCAGCTTATTATAACTAATGCAAAATATTGGATGCCTTTTCTTTTACATATTCCTCATAACCTTCTTAATTGTTTTACAATACTTATACTCAAATAAGTAATGTATTGAATGCTTAAATATTTGTAAACACAAATATTAATTGAAATTCAGAATGATGACAAATTTAATCACCAACAATTTGGTTTTTTAAATTCATATAACAGGCTGTTAAATTGATATTCTTTTGTTATATATAGCATATTAATTATTTGTAAAGCGAAATGTTTATATCAATTATTAATAACTCATTTTTAAAATATTAATTTACTCCGTTGAAAAGAAATAAAAAGTTACTAAACAATATTAAAATGAAATCTTGGTTAACAAACGAACGAACCATTAGAGATTGTCAGCCATCTTTGTCGTACGGTGCATAAGTGAGAGGGGTGGTCCGTGATAAGTCGTGATTTGAAGAAGGCTATACAAAAGTATTCGTATGTTTCATGCAATCCCAAATTAAGTACTATAATACTTATAGTAATTTTTTTTAAAGATGTCCGATCAAGGTTATTTGTATAATGAACGAATTAACAAATTTGCTTACATTTAGCTCTTTCCTTTGCAAAGGCTATAAGCGTGTACGATAAGGATGGATATAACACGCTTGTCTTTCAAAAATTCATATTGCTTCGACTATATTAAGACGTTCCACTTTAAAACGATGCTCGTTTTTGATAATACTTTCGCTGTAACGTAAGTTTATTTATTAATTCAGATACGTTACCTTGATTCATAGCCGTACGAATAACGTTTTTTTTTGTAAGTGTCACTGACACTGACATTGTGTCAGTATCTTCTTTTTCACATATTTGGTTTTACATTTGCTAATAAATTTACCAGTTGACTTATTTTTGAATTTTGAATGCTTTTATTGTTACATATATTTTTATAATAATAAAATAACAGTAGTATCTTATGTACCCTCATGAAAACTAACCAAACGACACTACTGAATTTGTCAGAATGGGCGGAGCAAAAATCTGAATTCATACAATTCGTAGATAACCATGATCGGACATTTTTCAAAAATTTTACTGTACAAACATTTTAAAATACAATAAAAATAATTAAACTTAAGACTAAACAATAAGAAGAATGAATAAAATATTCTTTAATTTTTTTAGCGGTATAATAACAAACTTCCGAACTATACTTGTTAAAACCAAATTATATTTTTTCCATAAGGGTGCCGAAAATTCACATATATATTTATTTTATTTTTAAAAGATTTTGACGACTTTTCGAGTATTTTCTTTTATTTATTTATTTTAACTGTTTTGACGGGATGTTGTTATTTTTTTGTTAATATTTTGACTGCAATCCAGTAATCTATTAATTTCCATACACCCATCCAGTCAAGAAGCTTCATCATCTACTATTCTATTAACCCTCCACCTTCGTCGCTACATAACTCAATCCTCCGACACAGCTCTTTAAAGCTATTCTGCACTTCCTCAAATGTTACGGGCAGACATAGTATCTCTTATCCAATTTTTTAATACATTAAACTACATACAAATATTGCAATGAAAATAAGTTTTGCGATATTACTCGTATTACTTATAAAAACATAACCACACATGACATATTAAACATGACACATGTTGCAAGTGGGTTAAGCAAGCCATATATCGAAGGCACTTTCCTAATTTCGAGGATGGAAATCAAAATATTAATAATTAAAGGTTTAAATGACAAAAGAGTTTCAAGTTAAGCAAAAAAGTTCGTCCTATAACATTCTTTTGTAAAATTATAAATAAAGATCTTTTCCCTCTTGTATACTTAATCCGGGGACACACTGTATATTTCATCATTACCGATATTTATGTACAAAGCAGATTGGCACACCCAGTAATGGATAATATGCCGTGATGATATATTTATTTTATTTTTATATTTTATAATTTAATAATAAAGTTGTAAACCTTCTTTCTGGCTATCTGTATGAATTTAGAGTAATTATTTTTTTTAAATAAAACGATTTATATTTTAATCCATACCAAATATAAATATAAACATGCAAATTTTCATTTTTTTACATACTTATATTTAAATGCACTTATTACATGTACTTTCATATTGGTAAATTTGATGAAACAGGTAGATAATAGTTAATTCATATTTGTGTTATTTACATTATGTTTATATATTGAATTATATTTGTCTTTCAGTGCATATTCTTCATTTACATTACAAACCCGTTGTATTCGTAAACTATTGTACAGTATTTATTTGGTTAACTGTTGTTGACTACTATAGTACCTCCTTATACGCACTGTAGCACTGTATGAACTACACAACAAACTCGCCATCTGTTGTACAATTCCAAATAAATGTAGACATATTTACAGTTTGCTGTATTACCAACACCACTGGTAGTGGCCGAAATAAGCCAGGTCAAATTTAGCCGCTATGGCAATTGGTGGGGGGGCATCTTTTAGACGCTATGCAATTTAGACGGTATGGAATTTAGACGCTATGGAATTTGGGCGCTATGACATTTAGACGCTATGGAATGCTTCGATTCTGTATATGTATAGTAACTTGCAGTTTTTAAGAAGAAAATAAAAATGTGGAATGATTCCTTTCTCTACGAATACCTAAAGGCTACTGGGCGCTAATAGGAGATACGTGCTTGTCTTGTATCTTTCGTTCACTTAACAAAGTACATATCACCCTATTATTTGCTCCAACATGTAACTGCTAATAATTATTGGTGTCCACTCAACCGTACTGTAAAATGTACCCTTTCCATTATTAAACATACAAATAGATCCACTGCAATGCCTTGTCCACTACCTATAAGGCCAACAGGGTGTTCAGTATTCTACCGTTGGCTATCCTGCATGAATTTCACTGTTGCCAACTGCAAATATGGCGACGGGGTACTATGTATTCCACTGTGGAATCAAACAACAATCTTGAAGAATTTTGAGCGTTTTTTCGTGTAAATATGAGCGAAAATTTATGTCGGACATGCATACAAATTTTTATGGGACGAGTGGTTCTTTCCCAGCGGGATTCGATCCCTGAATGGCGCGTGTAGCTACTGCTATGTGAGGTATTCCACTTGTTGCATGTTCGGATAATTTGAAGTTAATGATAGTATTTAAACGAGACGTTTTTGCCTAATGATATTGTGGAGTGCATTTAGCATATTTAATTTATGGTTGTACGCCCTTTTTTAGACGACCGGCGAAGGTTTCAATACTTATTACTTCACTGATTTCTGCCTTGATTTAATGCTAATAACTTCCACTGAGATTAATATTTATCCTTATCCTTCTTTCCTGGTAAGATTTCTTGTTTTATAGTTTTCTTCCGCTATAGATTTTTATAGACATAGGTACTCGTAACTCGTATAACCATATTTTGTCCAACGGTATTAAAAGTGCAATATAAAATGAAATTAAAGTTTGGTTTCATTGTTAGAAACGTAACCTCTTTTTTAAATAAAAATAAATAAGTATATAAATATTTCATCACAGCATATTACTCATTGCTGGGTGTGCCAATCTGCTTTTACGCAGATATCGGTAATGATGGAATATTTGAGCCGTGCGGGCGCTTACCAGGCGTCACCTCACGGGCCCTCATAGTTGGCGTGGAGCGTGCACCACATGGGTCAATTTTGTGCCATTAAAATTCGATGTAATTTTTGGCGTCGGTCGGGATCGAACCCGGGTCCCCAGATTCGCGACCAGACATTCAGGCACACGGCCACGAGACCCCATATAACGCTTTTTTACCTCTCGCTAAGAGAGGTATTGGATTCATGCTAAAAATCGCATATCCAGATTTTATTGAATAAGCACGTTTTAAGGTCCCTACAATCCGATTTTAACATTTTTACGATGATGTCTGTGTGTGTGTGTGTGTGTGTGTGTGTGTGTGTGTGTGTGTGTGTGTGTGTGTGGGGATGTGTGTGTGTGTGTGTGTGTGTGTGTGTGTGTGGGATGTTGGAAGGACGGTTACTCAAAAACTATAAGACTTAAAATTTGTTTAACAACATATTTCCCAATCGGACATTCATGGGAAGATCTGAAAAGGTTTTGGTAATAATTGGACAACCGGAAGTAGAAGATTCTTGAAAAAAAATCTTCTAAATATTATTTTTTGAAAATTTTTCTTGATAATATTAAAGAAAAATAAATTTTCTTTCTGATACATTTAAATATTTTTATATATATTTTATAGATTTAGAGATAAAAAGAATATAATATATAAAATAATCTGTTGTAATTAATTTTACAACCGAAAGGATGCCATGAAAAATAGTTGATAATTTGAATGTTTGTAACTGAGAGATAAATGTCAGTGTCAGAAATCCGGAGACATTACTGAAGATTTTTTTTGGGAAGTACATACATTATATTATTTCTTATTGTATTTATAGTTAAATATTTAAAATTATAGGTATATTACACATACCCTTCAGAAATACTATTAATGGTCTCCACTCTGCAACGTAAAATACAGAAAAAAATGTATCTCATCGAAATAATGGGTAATGAAAGAAAAATGTACTTGGAGAATCTCTTAATTCTTGATCTGTGACTATTATGGAGGTGACAAGTCTAAGTTGAAGGACTTAAATTTGTTTTAAACATTATGGGACAATGCACACCAGCACTGTAGCTGGAGTAACATTGAACTGCGAAAAAGCTATCAAATTCTTCTCAAGTAAGTTGTAAATATTGACAAAATTACACATCGTTATAAGAAAATAATCGGAGTGCAATCTATCCATCACTTTATTAATGGGAATTAGTGTTATTTAGATACAGCATGTATGAAAAAATAAAATGTAAAAGAAGATATGTAAGAATAGATGCACAATTCAGATTATACATTTTAGCCGCCCATAATTAATGTTTTTACTAGAAGAATATGAAGAGAAAGTAAACAATAACGTTGTTCGAATTGAAAATCCGTGTTACCAGCAGGTATATATAGTAAACTCTACTTTGTAATTTATTGTACATAATTTATGGTAAAATATCTTATAGATTTTGTAAGTATATGTGAAAATTGTTTTATGTTGAGTCATAGTTTATACGTTATAGACTTATATGAATATATTATTTGTATTTCTAAAAATATTCTTTGCTTTATGAATAGAGCCAGGTAAAATATACGGCGAGAGGTTATGTGCTGGCCACATCAGATTTTTTTAAATATAGTATATCTGGACTTGTGATTAAATAATTATTTGTTTATATGTCAGATTTTTATTTCAATAATACCTTGCTGTCAATTCATTTCAGCACACGACACAAAGTATGATTTTTCTTCTTAAAGTCAAAGTACAGTGTTTGAAGGAAAAAGATCGTACTCTATGAAAATTCTTATTGGTTTATAACTTATTGAATAATTTAGTCAAAATTATATCGAAGTTTTACTAACCTATAGAAAAATATAAGATATTCCATAGGGAATACATTAGTACTTACAGAAAATACGATGTTAATTTTTTTAACAAGTAATCTCCTGGGGCAAGTCATGCGTTGTCGCCATAATTTTTTTCACGTTTTCACGTTCATTGAGAAGGCAGTGTTGAAATACTCTCACCACGATCGTTGAAATCTCACTTTGTGCCGTCGGCTGAAAACGGTTATTCCTTCTCGGTACGGGTGAAAAAGCGTGGCAGGTTTCTGCTTTCTGGAAAAAACTATCTTAGAAATACTCATGTTTGTCACGAAACTCACGCGGAGAGATCGTCCTGCGTGGAGCATGCGCCGTGGAACAATAATTACCCACTGGAAGACGACAACGGCAAGATGCACTGCAAGAGATATATCAATGCGTGAGAGACGACGAACGCTTCAAAATACAGATTTTTTTGCACGCTAGCGTACACATTTCATAGGTAATATTCGTAATGTAATGCTAATGATGTTTATTTTAATATTTATTTATCATATCTCTTTGTCATCTGGATGTTAAATAGTGTGGCTAGACTGGTATACAGTTTTTCTTTCGAAATGTCCAAGTATGCTTAACAGAAGATATAATTTAGATGGGTGACCCCTCAAGAAACTTCAAAATGCCGTTCCATAAAAGGTTTATAGATTCAAATACTTGTAGTGCTATGCTTAATTATTTATACAGGAAATGAAAAAATAAGGACAAAAAATAATTATTTCTTTTATTATTATTGGGGCATTCCCCATTTCAATTGTTAATAATTGGCGTAAATAAACAGCACAAACTTTAAGATTCTAGCACAAACCAGCACAAACCTAGCACTAACTTCTCATGAAGTTTTGGATTGATATCAGATATGGGGCCATCTGACGTGACGTACATATTAAACTGTACGCGTCTGAGTAAAAAAATACGAATGAAATAAAATTACTCCCTTGTTTTTAGTTCTAAATTTTACCACCAGGTTCGCATTTTTAATGAAATATCCCAATAGAAATCGGGATCTTTTTACAACAAAATATGACATAAGTTTATACCCAACTTTGTAAATAATTTAAACTAGAGTCCCAAAATTAATAATAAATAAAATAGAAAATAGCCATTCGTACATTATCGGAGTCCAAGTACTGAAATTCGTTACTTGATCGATTTCTTTAATGTGTTTTTGAGTACAATTATTTTTTTATAACAAGCAATAAAGGATATAATAAAAAAATCTGTTGTGGCCATCACACTACCTCTCGCCCTTTCCAATAATAAAATAATATTTAGAAGATTTTTGTTAAAATACTACAAGTTTCGGTTGTCCAATTGTTACCAGAATCTATTCAACTCATTACACAGGTCTTTAGACTTGTAGAATTTGAGAAATTGTATCTCCAACATCCACACACACACACATCAGCGTAAAAATGTTATAATCGGATTCTAGGGACCTTAAAACGTGTTTATTCACAAATCTGGATATGCGATTTTTCTCTTTTTCTTTATTTTTTTTTCTCTTAGCGAGAGGTAAAAATTCAAGCAAAAATGTATTTTTGTACACATAGTGTTGTGTACAACGCTTAACCCGTGGTAGACCTGACCTCATAGATAGTAAATCTGGCAATAATTTTTGGTTAACGTTCTTGTATAATTCAATTTATAATATTTTAAATTTTTTTTCTCAGTATTCGTGGCATTACGTCGACGCTTTACCGTATTATAACTATCGTACCAATTACCTATGTAATGTGTATGTTTTTGTTTGAATCTAATCAATTAAACCCAAGTTCATTTCTTTGTTTCTTCGCCATACTTCACCATCTTCTGTTGGTAGTTGGCTATGTAAGGAAGCTTGTTCGCGACCATTGTGTTGTCTGTGGCGCCACGGACCTGCCAATCCGATCTCACCTCATAGGCGACTCGTCACAACACAACAATTACCCCGAGCCACTCCAAAAAACATAATTACACCCGGAGGAGTATAATTTGTCATTCTTGGGAAAGAGGAGAATGGTTTTTTAACTAGCAAATTGCCGGAAAATAATTTCGAGGATTTTTCAATAATATATTCGTTAATTTGCTTTGCTACCGGTAATAGTATTCAGTTAAATAAATTTACCTATTCACACAATATAAATCAAATGATTAGTACGACACTCTATCCTTCTGGTAGCAACTATGTGAACAAACTAATTTTCACATAAAATTGGTACGATTTTGTTAATTATATCCGATTTTACATATCGAAAAGCAAAAAAAAATATCTAGTTAACCATTTATAATCTATCGTTATTTAAGTTTTACATACCATACTGTAGTCGTCTGTTACTTTTAAGTTTCAAATAACGGTATTCCTTTTTTTGAAATAATTATTTTATTATGAAATTTCATGAAAAATATCGAAATATCTAAAATTTGAACATTTACATCAATTGAAAAAGAAAAAAGATAGGTCCATTCAAAAAATGTAAGTTTGTAGTACCCACGAGTATATCTCGAAAATTTACTAATAGAAAAATTATTTTCGTACGCCGCTGAAAGAAATATAAATGTATCAGTTTTTTATTTGAAACATTTTTCTATATTACCAATTGTTTAAGAGTTATTTGAAAATGAAAATTTCGACCAAAATCAGTTTTTTGTCATGATCTAGTAGCCTATGAGAATTTTTGCCACTTGACACTAAAACTTGTCAATTAGAAATTTCTTAATATAGTAGCTGTTAAAGCATAGCTGGGAAATTTAAGTTATATTTTATCCATTGAATATGAAGTATAAAATGCAATCAAATTGTGTAGATAATAGCATATTCCTTAATATTTATAATAATATTAAATTGTCAAAAAATAATATTTAACAGTGTTTTAACATTTTCAAATGGGTGTACTTCCAATTGACCAATTATAACCAAAATCTAATCAGCTTTTCATATGGATGTAAATAAAAGGAATACGAAAGAATTTTTTTAGAATTGTAGTGTTGGAGTTATTTTCTATGAAAGAATCGTCGTACACACACATATATACATACACACACATACACACACGCACACACATACAGACATCGTAAAAATAGTAAAATCGTATTCACGGGACCATAAAACGAACTTTTTCACTGAAAATTCTACATTGAATTTTTTGACCAAAGACAATACCTCCCTTACCTAAAGGTGATGGAAGGTAAAAAGAACAAAATGTTCTCTCCACGCAGTGGACATGACATGCTTAAATTGTGATCATTATGTCGTCAAGAAAATGAAAAATAATTTACTGAGGAATAAGTATTTCCCGAGAAATTTGTGATTGAGAAGAATCGTCCCCGAAATTTGTTTTTCCAGAAAAAAATTCAAAATATGTATTTTGCGTTGTTATGGTTATAAAATACACTGTAATTTGTGGTATCTTTTGTTTTGAAAAGTAATCTTGTTAGTTTTTCAATATATTGCCACTCGTAGATAAAATAGCGTAGACACCATATACAGACAATGGTTTTTCTGAATTTGAAAGAGTATAGAATTATTCTACAGTTCGTCCTAAAAATTGCTTACGTCACCTAGTAGAATGGTACTTTACGGGTTTGTGGTTTCTTCTCATAAGTTTTCAAGAGGAATGAATGTGAAAGAAATTTGACATTTACATAATTCTTTTACCAAGAAATATAATGTAACAAACAGAAATACAAATACATGAGAAATTTTTGCAGATACCCATATAGATAGATTGTATAGATATCAGAAAAGTTTTGGCACTGCAATGGATCAAATCAAATTATTATTACGAGATTCTGTACTCTAATGTATAGAAAAACCTAGCATTTTCACATGTAACACTTTCTTTATATATTTTTATGAATGAATGCTTTTCCATATACGGCGTGGGTACGTAGAATCAATGAAGATAGTTATCAATTAAAATTTTCTCGTTGAGAATGAATGAACGGCTCTAGGAGCCTGTTAAAATATCTCATGGTGATGTGTGTGCGGGCATGAGGCATGATTACGACGAGGACGTGTTCAAATGGTGATGACACTACAGATACATGTGTTCGTTATTGCAAAACTTCACTACGTACCTAGCGCTGGAATCCCAACACATAACTCAGCTTAAATATCCCGAGGTATGGCAGTTATTGACAGTCTTTCAACTAGGAAACTTGTTTATTTTCAATGGAAAACAATTATAAAAATATTTTATCAAACTGTTTACAAAATATCATGCATCAATAACAAATACAAAACAACTATTGCGAAGCAAGTCTACTGAACTTTGTGGCAAAAATCGAACCATGACGATGGCTGTCAACTTGTCATGATTTTTACACAAATGTGTAAACGTTTACATTTTACGATAAAAATTCACATATAAATATTATCAATACTTATCCTCCTATCTACAGTCAACTGTATTTACTGTGAAAATAGATATACGTATTTCGTTAGTACAGGCTGGTTCATAAGTCTCTTCAATTTTTAAAATTTTAATAACTTTTTAGCATTACACAGGCATGGTAGCAGTAAGATAGGGTCAACTGTTCATACGGTTAAAGACACAATGCTGCTGTTAAGGCTGATTTTCAAAGAGTGAGTAATTTCATGAAATTCATTTTTGACAGAAACAGACTTTTTTTCGTTGGGAACCTAAAAGATCAGGTGTATTTCTATAATCTCAAGACTATCGAGAAATTTAAGGATAACATTTGGGAAGAAATTTGAACACTAGATAGAAATACTGTGGAAAGATAGATTTCATTTCCATGTCATTTTTTTCATACATCGTTAAAATTAATCCGAAATAACACTCACAAAAAAAATATTCAATTTTTAAATGGCAAAGCGACTTTTGGTATAAAGAAACAAGATAAAATTACGCAATTTAGATAATTAGTAGTAGAATGTACACTGAAATATTGGTTCTTATCAAACCCAATGGGGTTTTCTACTAGTAAACTTCAATAATTATAAGGTAGCACACTTTAAATTGACAGTTTTAGTAAAAAAAGATGAAATATTACTTTGTTGTAATAATATTGCTTAATTATTGTAAACGGTGACGTCATAGTCCTTGGAGACAACCCGAGCTTACTAATAAGTTATTATCGTAAAATTTCGGATGAATTCGGTCGAACTAGACCTACTATTCGTTGTTTTTGTTTGAATTGAAATTAAAAACTATAGCAACACACAGCCTCGGTAGCTCTTTATTTATATATTACGAATGAATAAATGTATTTGTAAAATTGTATTATCATTAATAAATTTATCTATATTTATTTATTTTAATTTTGCATGTATCTCTAGACTTTCCGGGTTCTTTTTATTTTCTTGTTGGATAAAATCAACAACTCTGACCCCAACTTATTTGTAATGTAAACTGCATATAACCAATTTTTTATCTAAAAGACTAGAAAAAAAAATCCAATCGTTTGTAATAACTCAAGTCAAACTTGTATACTATTTTGAGGATTTAAAAACTTACTTAAATTTCAGTACATTTATGTGTGTTACTATTTCATTTATAGCAATTGTGAATATAGCGAGAAACAATAAAAAAAAATATTCGGCTGAACTATGTAGCAGTTGATTAATTGAAACAACGTCATATTTATTTGAATAAAAACTAGAATTTATTCTATTAAAAAAAGGTTCTAAAAACTAGCATGGAAAGTTAAAATAAATATTACGTAAAATAGGCTATAATTTTTTTAGCAAGTACATAAATCTATAAATATTTTTCATGTTATAATGTATAAATTATATATGAAGCGGATATTTTATCTTTTTCCTAGAGGACTGAGATTCTTTTAATAAAGTCTAAAATATTTTGTTTGAGATTTGGCTATTAATAAGAGTTATCATTAATATAAGAACCATATATTTGTAGTAAAATGTAGCAACAATATTTCGAGATATGTAGTCACAATTCATTACAAATAAAATAAAAACAGACAACCATATAAAGCTTATAGGTTGTAAAAAGGTTGTCTAATTCATATAAATCGCAATCAATGGTGTATAAAACAACATTATCCCGGTAGCATTTATCTTTCTCTCTATATAACGACTCTATATGTCTAGCGTTGGCTATAACACTTCATGTCCATGTGTAGGTCTGTATGTTCAAATGCTCTGAATGTCCGAAGGTGTTTGTTACATATATCCACACCCACGTACGCATGTATGGCTTATCTCGCACTCCAGGAAATAAATGTTCCAAATTTTAGACGTATGCGATAAATGCACGCTGCCCACATACTGAGATGTGAATTTTGTTTTGTTTTGTTTGAGATATTTATACTTAAAATGTTTTTATTTTAAGTGTTGGAGTTTTATATCAATTGAAACAGAGTGATTCTAAAAATAGACAAATGGCTATATTTTTACCTCTCGCTAAGAGAGGTATTGAAATCATGCTAAAAATCGCATATCCAGATTTTAGTGAATTAGCACATTTTAAGGTCCCTAGATTCCGATAAAAAGATTTTTTCGATGATGTCTGTGTGTGTGTGTGTTAGGTTGTTGGAGGTACGATTTCTCAAATTCTATGAGACTAATGAGCTGTGTAACTACGGATTCCTCAATCTAACAGTAATGGGAAGAGCTGAATAGATTCTGGTAACAATGGGACAACCGGAAGTAGTAGTATTTTAACAAAAATCTTCTAAATATTATTTTTTGAATATTTATGTTATTACAAATATTAAAGAACAAAATTCTCTATCCGACACATTTAATTTTTTTATTATTCTTCTATAGATTTAAAGATATAGATATATAATCTATAAAATAATCTGTTGTAGCAAATCTCATAGCCTGCACCTCCATGGGAACTACTTGAAAAATTAAAATGTCTGTAATTGGCAGAATTCAGTGATAGTCCTGAAGGCTTTTTATGGAAACGATATTTAATTTTTCTTATTGTATTACTAATTATATATTTAAAAGTACGGGTATAGTACATTAACCCTCAAAAATAACGCCAATCTCGTTAATGAATTGGAAAAACCTCGAACATTTAGAAGAAATGGAGAAAACTTGCTCATAGAATGAATTTAAAATTATAGAAAATATGTAAATATAAAGATTAGGTGTAATTAGAATTTTTTGTGTGTACAAGAAATGTTAAATACAATACTTATATATACCACAATGGAAAGGGCGCGAGAGGTATTGTGAGGGCCACAGCAGATTTTTTTATTATTATTTATAGACACTGTTTAAATTTTTTTTTTCTGACATCAAATTTACATAGTTTTAAATGAGTAACTGAATTTTATTGAAAAAGAGAACGGGCTAATATATTATTTGAATTATTGCTGCTCAAATTTGACCTCTGTAAAATACTTTCCATTATAGTTTTGCATGATTGTGAACTGATATTTTACAAACATCTTTGTCTTGTAAAAGTATTAACGCTAAAAATGTAAATCTGGATGCCACTTGATATATCAAATCTTATTAATTTTACATTATTCTAAATCTTGAATATATTATCTACTGGGATGTGTACTGTGTTATGTTATATACCTACAAGAAAGATAATAAAGTTGTGTTTTGTGAATTTGTAAGCAATGTTTTATACATTTTTATGCTTGAAATAATTTTAAATACTAATTAGTTTAAATTTTGCCAAGACATGACTTTGATATTTTAATATCAAATTATTTTCCGGTTATAATGTATGAATCAATTTTGTATAATTGTAAATGAAATACATATTAATATTTATCTCTGAACCAGTCCGGTAAAAGTCGCTTTTGTGCAAAATTATATTTCAGCACATACCCCCTCCTCCCCCTCCTAATGCATAATTTGCAAATTTGTACACGCTTTAAAGTTTAAACTATACTTTTGATTCTTTGAAAATTTGAATATTGATGAAATTTCCTTTGTTAGATTTTTTCTTTGTAATCAATAATATTAGGTTATAATAAAAAAATCATTTGTTATAATCAGTAATTTAACGGTTCCAACATAACATCATAAGAATGCCAGAAAATTATCCATTTGTCGGAATATTTCTTTTACTTTTTTTTTGTAAATTTTAATAGTAAATTAAGGAAATTCAATTTCGGCAGAAAAGAAAAAAAAATTACTAACATATAACTAGAACTCTAATGCAAAGAATTTTTAAAAAAAATATTGTTCACTTCTATGACCTTGCTATATAAGTTGTAAAGTATTTTTTTTCTTTACGTATAAGAGCATTTTAAAAAAAATTACCATTATTTATTTTTTATTTACGTATAGAAATGACGCCCCTTATGGTAGCGTCCTTTTTCCGGGACACAACCTGCCCACCCGTACGGAACGGCCCTGCTCTAATCTACTACAAGAAAAATTATAATGCGAAAAATTTCTTATGTGTCTTAATTTATTTGTTAATATTTTTGTTTCTCATTTTTCTAATGTTTTTTTGTTTGTTTACAGGTGAGTTACTACATCCATTCATTTTTATCATGAGGCATATACCTGTAAGTATGTTTATTCACAATCAGTTAGTAATATGTGCCTTTTTAACCTACTAAACAGTTGGGAAATAACTGTCACTTTCCAACAGTTAAAATGTCATTGTCACTTTGACAAGTCAAATTGTAATATAGATGTCCATAATAAAAAGAACTCGTTGTTTAACAAATAACTTAAGAGTATGCAATAAATTAATAAATTATAATTATTGAGAAAAACGGTAAATCTTCAAAACAGATTAAGATAACTCAACTGACAGAATCAATCAATATTTTGTAATGTTACCTAGTATGGTTTTGAATAAATAAATACAGCTCGTAGATATGCAAATTCCAACCTCACGCTCATAGCGGCTGTAATGTGGTATCTCCCGGCTTGTATGTAATATACTATCACTCACGGTATTTAAATTAGAAAATTAAAATACAAATCCGTTTTTATTAAAACCAGTGCATTGAACCCGAACCTGAACCGAACCAAAACCGTAACCACACCGTAACATTTTAGCGAACCCAAACCCAGAACCGAACCTCAGATATACTTTTCAATTGAACCCGAGTCGGAACCGAACAGGGTATCAAAATTCTGGTTCTGGGTTCAGCTCCAGTTCAGGTTCAATTTCAGTTCGAAACATAAACGTAATCGTAACACTTATAGCCGATCATCGACGATCGACGCCTTCTGCGTTTGCGTCGCTGTATGTGTTGATTGTTCGTGAAAAATGTGTTCATGTTCTTGTCTTGCGTAGCATTAATTATAAATTCCGGCATGCATTTTAAATTATTTCTATATAAAGATTGTTATTCAAAAAACATTAATTCAAGTTCATTAGGTCGAACCGAACCTGAACCCGGAACAAAATCGCAAATTTTATTAATGCTTGAACTAGAACCGCACACGAACCCATTTTTTAAAAAACGAATTAACCTGAACCGAACCCAGTTTTTGGCTGTTTCGATTTGATATTTTATATCCTGTAGTTGAATTTTCTTTAAATATAAACTATCAGTGGTGAAACTAATAAATAACTAGTTTTTTAATAATCTTCCAGAGGCATAATTAATGTGATCATATGAGGTTCCCGACAGTGAAGTTCGTATACCTTTCAGATAAAAATAATATATGATTTTCTGATTATTTCCACAAGTGTTAATAACTTAAATTGCATATGTATCAACTTCATTATCTGTACAGAACAGAGAACAGTTTAATTTATATATTTATAAACATATCATAATGTAAGGATATAATTTTATTCTAAAATTGATAATTCGTACGTGGAATATGTAATATAACTTTTAATAAAGCGTTGTATGCATCACGTTTCGCTGTAATTTAACAACCCATAAGCATCAATTCAAATCACAAATTACCTATCGCACTTTAATTTTATAATACATTTCCTCCACTTCCACTACAGTAAAAATTAAAATATTGGTCCTTTACAGTGGAACTTCGGTCGTTAACTCGTTCCAGATCCCGTGACTTATACCAGACTGGACGTCTACCTAACGTACTTTTGCAATAACACAAAATCACGTATAAATTAGTAGCAACAGGCGTACTGATGCTCATAGGCAGTCGTAGTATTGTATCGAAAGAGACAAGGGTCTAGTGACGCATTAAACTTGAGTCGTATTCCAAACAAATATCGTTTACCAAACGAAAAGTTTCACGTCCAAACAGGGCGTATATCAGGTTGGGTTTATTTTAAAGCAGACGTATATCGAGGTTCCACTGTATATTAAAAATAGACCTGACTTAAAACTGTATCAAAGTGACAATCAGTTTTAAAAAAAATATTTTTTTTAAGAATCTGCTACTTTCGGTTGTTCAACTATTACCAAAACCTTTTCATCTCTTCCCAGTAATGTCCGATTGAGAAATACGTAGTTAAACAGATATTAAGTATTATAGTTCTTGAGAAATCGTCCTTCCAACTGACTCACATACACACACACACACACACGCCCATCCACACACAGACATCATCGTGAAAATATTAAAATCGGATTGTAGGGACCTTAAAACGTGCTTAATCATTAAACTTTGGATATGCGATTTTTAGCATGAATCCAATACCTCTCTTAACAAGAGATAAAAATACTGAACGCAACAGCGCGTCTTGTAAAATTATTATATTAAATATATCTAATTTCAGTAATCAAAAATTCTCAGAAGTTATCCATAAAATAGTTACTAGTTATATATCAGCTGTCCTGTACAACGTTGCCAAGTACTTCTCCATTTGTTCTTCTACTATCGAACGAAAATGAAATGTTTAACAATAATTTTCAGGTTAATTTGAATGGTAAGAAGGCATTATAAACCTCTTATAATATACTACAAGTCTTCATTTTATTATATTTGTTTTCTGTTCATCAAATTTAGAAAGATCATTGTAAAACAAACAAAAAAAAATTATCCACGGAAATGCTTCTACCATAATAGCTTATGTATTAAACGTTGAAAACGTCAAACTTATAAGCGTTAGTCCTAAGAAGCTAGATGGTGGATTGTTTTTAAATTTTTGGTAGTCAGATAAGACATCTTTAATATTTACAAAATTTGAAATCATAAAGATAGAAAATAATTTTTACACCAGATTCGCTATAACCTCCTTAAGTAACTTCTCCAATTTGTTGGAATATCAGTAAATGAACAGTTTAACTCTAAAAACCGCAACCTGCGCTTACAAAAAGCTAGCGTTACTACAGTTATCCTTGTGTTTGTCTCCGCACATCCCGTATTTCCGTGGGTAAATTGCCTACGTCTGTCCCTCATTCTCGGTTGCACACGGTAAACAGCAGTAGAACACTAGGTACGCTATCTATCGAGTGCTTAATTAGTTAATTGTTGACAGCGATGTACCAAGTCTGCGTGCGGAGATAATTACAGCCCAGAAATGTTAGGATTTCCACGAAATGAATGCATATTTCAATTACCAGACTTTATGGAGATTATACAATGGGTGTCAGTCTCGGTAAAGAATACGGAAAGGCGACAAGAAATGACTGAAAATAAAATAGGAGATTTGAGAATTTATTTGATATAAGTTTATTCTTGTTCATATTTATGTGACATATCTCCTAGAAAAGTAACTGGGTATTTTTGTATTTTACCTTTTTTAAATTTTAACCTTTTCAAAATCTATTTGGTGCCATTTTGACAAAAATGTTTATAAAGTGCACTAAGATCTAATTTTTTTTATTAAACAGGTATCAATGTTATTGTATATTCTTTTTTCATCAAACGTCATAAAAGTAGCATCTTTTGTGATTTGTTTCACAAGGTAAAAATAAAATAATAAAATATCCATAGAAACTATACAGAATCAACAAATAAGAAGTACCTTGTATAAAAGAAACCTGTAATATCGCCCTAAATGTCACTAGGTAACCTAAGAATAAAGTTACTAAGTACCATCAATAGCTGTTAAACTTAAATAAATAACCTATGAATTGAAATGTAAACAGAGTTTACTTTTGAGGAAATAACATATTAAAGAATAGCAGACATATACAGATTACAATTACAGGGACGGTAATGAACATAAGAATACTTAGAATTAAAATGATAAGAAAAGTTTATTTTGTTTTGCAGTGATTTCTGGACATATCTTTCAGCCACACTGTTAGATTTCCATCCAATTGAACAACTTCAAGGGGTGTACATTATAATACTTCAAATTCCGACATAATTGCACACAAGGAGGACATAAAATTGCACAATTTTTATTTAAACATCAAAACGTGAAAATTTTTACTTCAATGTTTATAACAAAATGTGAACAAAGAAGTATCCATAGCTACAGGGCAATTGAAATCGTAAACGTAATTTACGTAAAATGTAACGTCAGTAGTAGATATTTTTCTTTAAATATCAACGTTTGAAGACAAATATGTGTCATTCGGAATAAAAATGTCTTTGTGTGCCACGAGTGCAATAGTCAGATTCGCTTCGCTCGTCGTGCAAGCTTCCACGCTCGCCACACAAAGTATTACTTTTACTCCTAATAACACAATATACTATTTTTAAGGGATTTAAATTTTATCTTATCAAACACCTAGCATTGGGTTTTGGACGATACAGAAATCAGGAATGTTCGAGAAATCGATGTAAATGTTGTTTAAAACCTAATACTAGGTGTCCGTAGAAAACTGCGCCTTGTGAAAGAACACGCCCATTTTTATTTAATTTAAGTTTATAATTTTGTTGCATATGAAACAGTTAATTGTTAAGTATTACAAATCTTTAAGTAAATGCATTGTATACTATATTACAAAAAAAAAAGTTGAAATTTCTGCTAAAACTCTTAGAACATACGTAATACGAATATAATGTCCTGGGGGAATTTTTGTTTGTATTTCCTATTTTAATGACTGCATTTTTAATAGTTCTTTGTATTGGTTTATTTAAATAATAATTAAAACAATTTTTAACGTATTCATTTTATCAATATCAGATTTGGTAGTGCGAAGATTTTTTTTATACAGAATGTTTTGTCTCAAAAATGAAAATTGCAATAACAAGTTCCTTAGCCATTTTTCTATTTTCTCAATTTTTATTTTCATGTAAAATGTACAAGGGAATTTATATTAAAGAAATGAATGCGTGAAAGTGAAAAGTACGTGTATATTTATTTTTATCCTGGTGACAAAATGCTTAAAAGTATTTAACAATTATTAATGTCCCTTTCAAGTCTTTGTCTAACAATTATTCTAGGAAGATTTATGTATAGAAGTAGTGAATGAAAAATGAATTTTTAATTTATTATTGTAATTCTCTCCTCATAATAATAAATCTTTTAGAAGGTCACGACCAATGAAAAATTCATATAAATCCAAAAGTCGATGACAGGCCATTAAATCACGGAGAGTAGGATAAAGATTTACAGCTCCTAAATGTATGAAACAAATTGTAATGTTGTGGAGGAAAAAATAATAATAATAGGTTGGTAATTTACAACGTACACGCGTCGCGTAACTATCAGATCGAAGTTACATGTGAGCAAAGACATAAACCAGCGCCGAACTTGTATAAAACATAACATTGCAGTTTGCACCGATAGCCATCTACAACGTAATGGCGATTTTGCATTAACTTAACTCGTCTTGAATAAAATAACAATTGCATTTCATTTCCTGGGGCTGGGGGCTTCACGCACAAAGCACTCTTGGATTTTTAACTACGACAAACAAGAACAAACATTGAATTTTAGATCAGTATAGTTGAAAATCACCTACGACTCGCATTATTCTGGAGACTAAGGTAGTTGCATTTGATTCAGCTCAGTTTAAATTTATTGTGTGAGGTGGTGAAGAAGTAAACAGCCTCAACATTACAGATATATCTTCGCTATCGAAATTGGCGAATAAAAATAGATTGACGCACTCAGAAATGTGCAATAAGCCATGATGATGTACTTATTTTTATAAATTGGATATTTTTGAATGAGAATGTTAATTTTTCAAATTTAAATTCTGAATCAGATTTTTATTTTACGATAAATCAATTTAAAAGCGGGCTATTCAGCTTCGAATATACTGCAGACGGATGAGATGTATTTCACGTAATTATACGTAACAATTACAATAACCATTCATTTTAGATATTTTGACTCTTAATTACAAAATAAATCAGATATTTTACAAATTATTTTATTCAATTTTGTCATTTTAAACTGTTATTATTAAATCCATAGAAACAACTACGAGTAATTCTTTATTTGCTACTGAATTAAAAAAAATAAGTCACTATCACAGAATTTTAACTCACTTTGCATCAAATAATGCATAACATCAGGCACGAAAATAACACTTTCACCAGTCTTTATCAGACAGATCGGCCATTTTGTTTATTTTTCACGACAAAAATGACAGAAAATAAAGCTTGTTTTTAATTTATAAACGACGTGACGTCTATCAACGACGATTGTCATGCACAGCATACTAATTGATGATTTTTTTGTTTTGTTAAAATTAAATATTATATAGTGAAAATGATTAAGCAGAGGACTCATGTCATCAACCTGAAAAAACCTTATAAAATGAAATATAACTTGTTGAAATTTTTGGATGTTATTTATTTTTAAAAGAAGAAGAAAAAAAAAGTACTAGTATTATTGTATATATTAATGATATTTACAATTATTTCTAAGTCAATCGTTATTCCTTTTACGGAATATAAAATTATGTGAAATAATCGTAGTTTATTTTCGTACCATACGTTGGCACTACTGAGAATGACTATGTTGTGTCAAATAATTTTATATTCCGTAAAAGGAATAATGATTGACTTAGAAATAATTGTAAATTCATTAATATATACGTTTCTTTAATACTAGTATATTTTTTCTTCCTTTTTACCTCTCGCTAAGAGAGGTATTGGATTCATGCTAAAAATCGCATATCCAGATTTTATTGAATAAGCACGATTTAAGGTCCATAGAATCCGATTTTAACATTTTTACAATGATGTCTGTGTGTGTGTGTGTGTGTGTGTGTGTGTGTGTGTGGATGTGTGTGTGTGTGTGTGAGGTTGTTGGAGACACGATTTCTCAAATTCTGTAAGACTAAAGACCTGTTTGACTACGGATTTCTCAATCTAACAGTAATGGGAAGAGTTGAATAGGTTCTGGTAACAATTGGACAACAGGAAGTGGTATTTTCTAAAAATAAAATTTCTAAATATTATATTTTGAAAATTTGTTACTACAAATATTAAAGATAATTAAATTCTCAATTTGACAAGTTTAATTTTTTTATTATATCTCGTATAGGTTTCGAGATATAGTATATAATAATATAGAATAATCTGTTGTAATAAATCTCGTTGCCAGAAAAACAGTTGCGATATTAAAATTTTTGTAATTGACAAATAAATGCAAAATGTCAGTGTCAGTTCTGGGAGGTATAAGTACATTTAATATATATTATTGTATTATTAATTAAATATTTATTTAAATTGCAGGTATGTCAATATTACATATATCCTTAAGAAATACCGCTAATACCGTCAATGAATTTGAACATATTAGAATAGTAGGATAAAACTTCTCATAGAACGAAAGAAGAGAAACAATTTCAATTATTTGTGTGTACAAGAAATGTTAAATTCGTTACTTATAGGGCGCGAGCAGCCATGTGACTTCGTTGGCCTTGGCAAGCAGATATGAGGATCCATATCAGAATGACGGCTTGTAGTTATTTACATAGATGTCAAAATTGTCATATGTCATAATTTTTCATTCAAAATTTCATAATATTCTGTTTATTTGTCATCCATTAGTATGGAATATACTTGTCGAGGAAAATAATCCACATGGATTTGGAAAATCATAATGTTCCGAATGAAAACTTATGATACTTGACACCTATGTATATTACCAGCTCTCATTCTGACACGGGCCCCCATATCTGCTTGCTAAGGCCAACAAAGTTACATAACTGCTCGCGCCCTATGCAAGATAAAATGAAAATGGCGAGAGGTATTGTGCTGGCCACAACAGATTTTTTAAAAATAAATAACTAATAATTTCTACAAGTTATATTTCTTCTTATAAGCATTTTTTCAGGTTGATGACGTGATCGTCTGCTTAATCATTTTCACTATAATGATATTTATTATTCAAATTTGAAGCAAAAGTAAACTGCGTCCAAATAAAATAAAATATTCAGTTTTGTATTAAAACTTTCTTTAAGAATCATTATATGAGCTAAACAGGACAATGATTTTTACAAATCAGTATGTATACCCATATTTTTGATGGTTTATTATAAAATTGAACTTATTACATCTACAAATAATGGACATATTTTTTAATAGCCGTAACATCCTTAAAGACGATCTATCAAGGATGATATGATAACGTATATGATAAAGGTAATGAATTCGTCTACAATTTCTTTAAAAATAAATCTATTTTAAAAACCTTCCGTGTTGGGCTTGTATATTTTGCTGAGTATTTTAAGAAGCATTTTGGGTCATGGACTCGGGGTTATCAACGTTATCAAAAACTTTAGACACGGAAAAATTTTAAACGGTTACTAATGCAACTGATAAGTTCTCTGCTCGACAATTTATAACCTTAAAACGTTTTTAAAACTGCAAAAAGCTTGCCGTTCTTTCCAGTTTTTCTCTCCTCCAGTTTAAATATGGTAGAATAAACCTGTATTTGTTTTACAAAGACAGTTGCGCAAAGCCAGGTTGCCTGTGATTTTATTTTTTAATGACTTTCTCTTGGTCGATAATAGGCAGATAGTACCTGTAGCATTTCAACAAAAACGTCGTCTTTCGTAACAGATTCTTATTTGGATATCAACTCTTGTTAACAAAAACGCATCCTGAATATTAAATCTCATTTCTATCTTAGATTTTCCCATAACTCGTCTTATAAGAGTCTTATTTGTTGTTTTTCTCAGCACATTGTATTTCATTTTGTAATTAAATTTTATTTTAACTCCGCATAAATTTTCTTCACAGCGGGGAGCTAAGCATATATTTATAGAAATAAACATTTTGTTGTTGCTACATCATTGAATGTACGTACATACCTACTTTATGTAATAATCTTTATTCGAATTTTTATTCTGATATTTGTTACTTACGTTTTACGTTTTTTACAAGAATTCCTTTAGTTATAACGGAATTTTCATCACGCCTTGTATTACTATTGTACGAGCCCATACTTATAATGTTAGGTATAATAGTTCGGCCGGTTTATATTTTCGACAAATAAATTATAAAATATACGCAAATGGTGAGAATTTTTTACTAATTTCTTTCGACTTTAAAATATAGATTTTAAACTTATAAAAATGTGTTATTCAAGTATTCTGGTATTTATAATATTAGAAATAGCAATTTTAATTCTATTTAGCTTTGTATCCTCAAGCTCTGCACATTCTTCTGTAGAGCTAGAATTCCATATATCTTGCAAGGTAGATTTTATTATAAAAAATCTGATATAACCAACACAATATCTCCCGCCATTTAATTTTTATTAATTTAAATACATATACCTATGGGGTCTCGTGTCCTCCTGCTTGAGTATCCGGTCGCATATCTGGGGAGCCGGATTCAATCTCTACCAACACCAAATATTTCGAATTTTAAATGGCATAAAATTGACCCCTGTGGTTTACTCTCCACGCCAGAAATGAATATCCGTGAGTTGACGCCTGGTAAACGCCCACACGGTACAAATAATGTCATCGTCACTACCTTAATCTGTGTTTAAAGCAGATTGGCACACCCAGCAATGGGTAATATGCCGCGATGTGTGTGTGTGTGTGTGTGTGTGTGTGTGTGTGTGTGCGTGCGCGTGCGCGTGCGCGTGCGTGTGTGTGTGTGTGTGTGTGTGTGTGTGGGATGTTGGAAGGACGGTTACTCAAAAACTATAAGACTTAAAATTTGTTTAACAACGTATTTCCCAATCGGACATTCATGGGAAGATCTGAAAAGGTTTTGGTAACAATTGGACAACCGGAAGTAGAAGATTCTTGAAAAAAAATCTTCTAAATATTACTTTTTGAAAATTTTTCTTGATAATATTAAAGAAAAATAAATTCTCTTTCTGATACATTTAAATATTTTTATACATATTTTATAGATTTAGAGATAAAAGGAATATAATATATAAAATAATGTTGTAATTAATTTTACAACCGAAAGGATGCCATGAAAAATAGTTGCAAATTTAAATTATTTGTAACTGACAGATAAATGTCAGTGTCAGAAATAATGAGTAATGAAAGAAAAATGTATTTGGAGAATCCCTTAATTCTTGATCTGTGACTATTATGGAGATGACAAGTCTAGGTTGAAGGACTTAAATTTGTTTCAAACATTATGGGACAATGTACACCAGTACTGTAGACTGGAGTAACTTTGAATTGCGAAAAAGCTATCAAATTCTTCTCAAGTAAGTTGTAAATATTGACAAAATCGGAGTGCAATCTATCCGTCACTTTATTAAAAGGAATTAGTGTTATTTAGATATAACAAGTATGAAAAAATAAAATGTAAAAGAAGATATATAAGAATAGATGCACAATCCAGATATATACATTTTAGACCGCCCAAAATTAATGTTTTTACTAGAAGAATATGAAGAGAAAGTAAACAAAGTTGTTCGAATTGAAAATTGCTGTTACCAGCCTAATATTTATATATGGTAAACTCTACTTTGTAATTTATTGTAACATAATTTATGGTAAATATCTTTATGTTGAGACATGCTATTATTGAATAATAAAGAAGTTTATACGTCATAGATTTATATGAATATATTATTTGTATTTATAAAAATATTCTTTGCTTTATGCATACAGCCAGGTAAAATATACGGCGAGAGGTTATGTGCTGGCCACATCAGATTTTTATTATATTATTATGTAACTTATTCTCAATAATTCTAGCATAACCCTCGTATGATTTCTTTTTGTTTTTACCTTCCGTCACCTCTAAGTAAGGAAGGTATTTTCTTTGCTCAAAAAATGAATAAGCATGTTTTAGGGTCCCTATAATACGATTTTTCTATTTTTACGATAATGTCTGTATGTATGTGTGTGCGTGTGTGTGTGTGCATGTGTGAGTGTGTGAGACTACGGTTTCGGCCGCAATATCTGTAATACTAGAATTCCAAAAATTACAATGCTTACGTATGCCTCTTCCTTACATCCATATGCAGACTTGATTAGATTTTGGTTATAATTAGTACCCTCATTTGAAGATTTTAAGTTTTTCTTGAAAAAACACTGTTAAATATTATTTACACATTTAATGTTCTTATAAATATTAAGAATATTATATTATCTATACGAATTGATTGCATTTTATATTTTATATTCATTGGATATAGAGTTAAAAAATTATAAAGAAATTATTTTTTATAAATCAGCCAGCTATGCTATAACCATAGAAACAGCTACTATATTAAGAAAATTCTGTTGAGATAGATGTTGGGGAAGACACTGAAAGATACGGTAAGGAATGGAAGAATGAGGGCAATAATTCGAGTATAAAAAGTTTCTAGAAATATACAAGAGAAACGATTACATTGTTTTAAACATGCCATGAGGAGAGATAAAGAATATATTGGAAGAAGGATGTATAGCTTAGTAATAGAAGATGAAAAAAGTGAGGAAGACCAAAGATAAGATGGAAGGATAGTATTGCGGGAGACTTCAAAGAAAAGCAACCGAATGAAGGGTTGCAAAACAGAAATGAATGGAAGAAGAAAATTAAGTATAGCGACCTCTAACGAGTGGGAAAAACTAAAGAAGAAGAAGATGTTCATGAAATAATTTTACTGGAAATTTAGAATTATTTGTAAGAAAATTTATGTATGGAATTTGTACATAATACACATGTTTGACGGAAGGTATTGTGCTGGCCACATCAGATTTTTTTAAAATTTGAATCAAGGGAATTATTGATATTATCGCAGAGTGTATTTTATTTTGTTAAGGTGTACTGTCATCAAAATTAAAAATAATCTTCTGTGGTATGTTAAGTACACATTAAATAAATAAATGTATAAAGAAACAAAATGGTTTTCATTTTGGGTGGCAAATATTTACTTTTAGTCATCTTCTACCTGTCTTCTCTTATTTCCCGCTGCGAGTTAGCTACTGCAAACCGAATTCTCTAATTAACAACCAATTTTACAGTCTTATTTCTCCATAAACTCCACCAGAAACCATCAAAGCATGCCACAAATCTCGGTGAAAATGATCGGCTACCGTTGACAGCTATCAAAGCTCGTCTTGCAAACAAGAGATTTTATGAAGAGAACTCAAAGACAAATGGAAAAAACGAAAAAGTCAGTCGGTGACAAAAATAAGCGGAGGTACAAAAAATAAAAACAAATTCGGAAAGTCGCTGACCTCAAATTGACGTAAGATCATTCGCTAAACCGATTAAGTTGAGAACACAAGAGCCACGGCACTTGACTTTGGAGGTTTACATTTTCGAGTACACGCCAGGCAACAAGTTTTGAGAGTTGACATATGTATGTATTAATAAAGCTTAAGCGATGTATATCTGACTGTTCTGCCGTCATATCTAAAGTGTTGGAGGAATTTTATCCATTTTTTTATGTATTAAAACCATAGGTTAAATAGGTACAATTATAATAAGTACTTTATTGTATAAGTCTAGGTACTTTCGTGTTAGTGTTTAAAATTAATAATTGTAATATATTGTTAATATTTATCTTATTTTGTATTTGGGTTGCCAATTCATAATTGTCATATATTGTTAATATTTATTCTATTTTGTATTTGGGTTGCCAATCGTCATTTGTATAAGAGCTTTTTCTTACAACAAATAAACGAATTATTATTATTATTTTACGCTCTTATCTACAAATATTCTCAAAGAATTTATTTAAACACAAACTAAATTTAGTTTCAGAATATTTACGAATAGATACGAATTTAGTTAAATTGGGCAAAGGTTGCCCTATTTGGAAACAATTTTAATTTAATGCTTAAAAATTTGCCCTCTTTTTTATAACTAGAACATGTGTTACTCTTTCTTCGTCATAAACTATCAAAATATTCAACAATCTCAGTGTCATCTGTCCAACCTTAGGAAATGCTTAGTGATTTGAGCATCAGAAAACAAATACCTAAGTAAATAATAAATAAATTTTGGTAGGTAACATTACTTTTATTTTAGGAATCGGTGGTGAAATCGGCCATAAATCAAATTCACAATAATGTACTTGTGTACAGTAATTTGAAAATATTCTCCTAGATTTACATATTCACCCTAATTCTGTAATATATATGTAGTTACTAACTCTTAGCAACTTTGCCGCAGCAAATAAACAATAACACTGAATGAAAAAAAAAGTATATATAATATAAGTATTGTATTTAACATTTCTTCTACACACAAAAAATTCTAATTACACCTAATCTTTATATTTACGTATTTTATATAATTTTAAATTCGTTCCATGAGCAAGTTTTCTCCATTTCTTCTAAATGTTAGTGGCTTTTCCAATTCATTAACGGGATTGGCGTATTTCTGAAGGGTTCATGTAATATACCTATAATTTTAAATTTATAATTAATAATACAATAAGAAATATTAAATATCGTTCCCAGAAAAAGCCTTCAGTACTATCTCTGAATTTTTGACACTGATAGTAGTGACATTTATCTGTCAATTACAGACATTTAAATTTCTCAACTAGTTACCATATGGAGATGTTTGGGTTTTGAGCAGGCTGTGAGATTTACTGCAACAGATTATTTTTCGGATTGTTACCAGAATCTATTCAACATTACTGTTAGATTGAGGAATCCGTAGTTACACAGGTCTTTAATCTTATAGAATTTGAGAAATCGTACCACCAGCAACCTCACACACATACACACATACACACACACACACACACACACACACACACACACACACATACACATCCACACACACATACACACACACACACATACACACGTATACACATACATACATACACACAGAGAGATAGAGATATCATCGTAAAAATGTTATTATCGGATTCTAGGGACCTTAAAACGTGCTTATTCACTAAAATCTGGATATGCGATTTTTAGCATGATTCCAATACCTCTCTTAGCGAGAGGTAAAAAGGAAAATGACTGGCTTTTCATTTTTGTTGGTTGGTTACAATTTTAAACAATGTTGCTAACAGTAACATTCTTATAGAATTGAGATGAATAACGTAGAAAACATTCATTATGATATTTACTAGTATTTTTGTATAAAACAACAAGATTTCTTTATTTTTTTATTTAAAATATAAATTATTAAAAACAATCTTTTAAAACTCATAATATAACAAAAATATATTCTTTTAGTTTATATTATGTATGTTTAAATAAAATATACGGAACAAAAACTAAAAGGCTATATTAAGAAAAATCAGAAAGTATATTCTAACGCGTTCAAGAGAGAAATACGCAATATGTCAGTGACAAAAGTGTCACGTTCAAATTAAATTTTAACTACTCTACGATAAGCTTACTGAGCATCTGTCATATACTGTATCTCACACAAATATGGGTAGAATTCGATTCTGAAAAAATCTCAATATTGAAAAAACATGACTTATATAATTGTTAATTATAATCTGTACCACAGTCGAGAAATTTCCCACATAAAATATAGTATTTTATTTATTTACCAAGTTTTATATTAAGTACAGCTCAGCTGTCAGATATAATCTTGTACAATGATATATATGTTTTTATTTACAAATACTAACAATTGATGTATTATATTTGTTGCAAAATTTTACTAAATATACAAAGTGTAAACATATTTTGAATCAATAACCAATATATTATCACTCGCATGTTTTTAATGACGTATTGAAAGAGGCAATGGTCTTTATGCAGAAGGTGCTTTTATAATAACAATTTATTGCAAAAGCTAGTTTACGAGTATGATAAAGAAGAGCGTTCAAATGCTGCTTTGAAATAGTGCTGCGAGGATTCGACAAAACTTGGATCAGTACCCGGATTTCAAAATATCCGGAACCTAATTTGTATCCGGATCTGGACTTGGATCCGGATTCGATGTTTTGTTTATAGATCCGGATCCACATTTTAATTCTGGATCCGATTTTTCATTTTGAATGTGAAGGTAAATCTCTCTAAAATAGCCAGGTAGTTTGTGCAAATGTAAAGAAAAATAATTTATTCTTTCCTATTTGCTAAATGATAAAAAAAAAATATAAATTTGTATTATTCCACTCATAAAGTAACATTAATATGACATATTCTTATTCGAATTTAAGATCCGATACTAAAATCCGTTTCCAAGATTAGGTATTCGAATCCGGATTCAAGATTCGATATTCGAATCCGGATTCAAGGTCCGATACTCAGATTCGGATCCAAAATCCAATATTCAGATTCGGATCCAAAATCCGATATTCAGATTCGGATCCAAAATCCGATACTGAAATTTGGACTCGAGATCCGGATACTTTAACCTTCTATTATCCGGATATTTTTGGATCCGAAACCGAAACTATCCGGATACGGATCTCACCACTACTTTGAAGGTGAATGGGATGTATTTGTACATAACAAAAGAAATCAGGGTGGCCGTGAAAAACAAAAATGTTAATATCATATTGAACATCCATCTAAAGAATGGATCCTCAACTATTACACGATCGGCTGCATTTAAGTAATTTTGTGACATATCAGCTTTTTTGTACCTATCTAGAAAGGGGAACATTTCAGTTTTTGGGTAACAAAAAATATAAAAGTAATAGAATACCAGGCATACTAACCTCCGGCATACTAACCTGATTTTGTAATGTACAACTTTAAAAATTATCCCGGGTAGAAGGTTTTCGTCTGAAGAAGAGATTGATGTTGTAAAATTCATGTTTATTTTGAAAGCATTCTAAAAGCTGATTGGTTTTCATGTTTGCCATTTTGTGTATTTATCCTTATATGTAATTATATTCAAAACACTTTTGTTTTTATTGTTGGTATAAACTTTTGCAAGGGTCTGTACTAGCCAAAGCCACACCGTCGTGAAATGTTTATTTTTTAAAACAAGAAATTAAATCCCGTTTACGGTTGTACTCTTGACTGATCAAGATATGACCCATTTACTGTTATGATGTTGTATTAATTCTCTTTTTAATTTATTCAAAATTTCATGCGTTAGTAAACAGCTTATCTCCAACTCACACACACGTACGCATTCATATGTGATATTTGAGATGTTTACTTATTTCAAGGGCACGGCCAGATACACACAAAAAATCATATTCTGGATTGCAAGCAAGATGTTGAAGAATGTTTCATTCACAAAATTCGGGAGTTATATTTTGCGTTTTTTCATTTGCAGCAATTCCAATTCCAAAAATAGAGTAAAACAAAAGAATTTTAACTTTTTCCGTACAATATTTATTTGAATTTTAACGATAAATATTTCTCCTGTGCTGAAGGTGTTCACAATTCTCTAAATCTCAGCCATACAACAAATTCTTGCAAAATCGACGTTTCGGCATACATTTATATATTCTTTTTGACTATAAATGTTATCACATTCGTACACATATCAGTACAACAACAAAACCGACAAATACAATTTGTAAAGAAATTTAATGATGGAACTTGTTCGACGATTCCGATCGCTTCACATTTTCAACAAGATTTTGTCAAAAACCAATAAAACAGATTTGTAATGAGGACTTATGATTTTGAATTTTATAGTTGCTGTTTACTGAGTTCTGAAGTGACAAAGACAACATGATCGAAGAGCGACATAGTTAAGTATTACCATGACCTCTTAGATAGAATGTAAATCAATATTTTGGGTTTCGGATTTTTTTTTTTAGAATTTATCATTTGTTTGCTACAAATCATTATTATAGTAAAATGATCACTCATACATATGTCAAATACCACGGCAAAATAAAACAGAGCAAATGTCAAAACGGATTAGGACAATATGTTGAAAAGAAAATTTTTGAACAAGTTTTTTTGTAAAAAAAATAAACCGTAATTTTACATTATGATGTGTAGTAGTATTCCAAAACTAAGTGTTTTCTGTAGAATACTTTTACTGTACTATTTTGATAATAATTCCGATAGGTACTAAACTAGACCTAAATTTCACTACTTGTTATATTACCACCCTGGTGACCGGCAGAGCCGAACATAGGACTTTAACACGTAAAATCAGACTTTCCTAATTTCCTGCTTCCCTAATTATTATAGGTAAAGAAGCTTCAAATAAAAATTGTAGAGTATAAAATTCTGCATCAATAAGCAAAATTAATTTTGTATGCCAGGTAACGGCAAAAATTAGGTATAAAAATCTGATGTGCCCAGCACAATACCTTCCGTCAATCCTGTGTATTATGTACAAATTCCATACATAAATTTTCTTGCAAAAGATTATAAATTTTTGGTATTATGTGATTCCCTTTCTCGGCAACTGAATTCCATACTCCTGATAACAAACAAACCACATGAAATAAGAAAATTATGAAATTTTGATTGAAAAATTATAACACTTGTCAGTTATGGACATAATTAATTGCTGTCATTTTGACACGGGTCAAAGTCGTTACTGCACGCGCCCCATACATAAATTTTTTTGCAAAAGATCCTATATTTCCAGTAAAGTTATTTCATTAACAAACTATGCAAATTGCACTTGATACTGACTTCTTCTTCTTCTTCTTCTTCTTTAGTTTTTCCCATTCGTTAGGAGGTCGCTATTTTTTATTTTCTTCTTCCACTCATTTTTGTTTTGCGTGTCGTCCCCATTCAGTTCCTTTTCTCTCAAGTCTTCTACAATACAGTCTTTTTATCTTATATTTGGTCTTCCTATGTTTCTTCCACCTTCTATTAATAGATTCATCTCTCCTCATGACATGTTCAAACCAATGTAATCGTCTCTCTTATATCTAGAAACTTCTAACACTAGACTTACTTCCCTTATTCTGTCATTGATTTCATTTTATTGATACTGACATCTGTCAATTTGAATTACCTGAATATATTAGCAGTTTCCATGGTTAGCATAGCTGGCTGAATTATGAAATTTATATAAAATTTATTATCGTTATTCTTCTTTAACTCTATATCTGTTGAATATCAAATATAAAATGCAATCAAATCATATAGACAAAAATATATTCTTTAAGTTATAATAACATTTAACTGATTTTTTCAAGAAAAACTGTTAAAATCTTCAAATGAGGGTACTTCCGGTTGACCAATTATAACCAAAATCTAAACAGGTCTGCATATGGTTGTAAGGAAGAGGAATACGCAAGAATTGTAATTTTTGGAATTCTAGTATTGGAGATATCGTGCACGAAACGGCGTCCACACACACACATACATATACACACACGCACACACACGCACACACGAACACACACACGCACACACACACACACACACACACACACATACAGACATCATCGTAAAAATAGTAAAATCGTATTGTAAAGACCCTAAAACGTGCTTATTCAATGAAAACTCACCACCGAATTTTTTGACCAAAGATAATACCTGCCTTACCTAGAGGTGACGGAAGGTAAAAATGTCGAAAATCACCTCAAAAGTAGCAATAGCCATGGAATTGACTCCAAATAAATAAAAATGTCTAACGGTTTATCTGTCATGTTTGGGCAATTTATTTTTATTAGGTATTATTTCTAATTTCTGTTGCAGTTAACAATTATCTATTAATTTAAATTGATATTTGTTCAACTGAACAGATATTAACAATAATAACAATAAATTAACCTAACTTGACAGATAAATCAGTAACATTTGTTAATTGTTTGTATCAATTCAATGGATATAGTTATTTTTGAGGTGATTTTCGACATTTTCATACTAAATTTCTGCTGTTACAAGGCATACAAAATTATTTTTGCTTTTTGATTCAGGTGCAGAATTTTATGTCCTACAACTTTTATTTGAAGCTTTTTAACCTAAAATAATTAGAGAAGTAGGAAATTACGAAAGTCTGATTTTACATGTTAAACTTCTATGTTCGACTGTGCCGGTCACCAGCTTGTATATTCGTTTAAAATACTAACCGTATCTCAATGAATTTTTTTTAATTAAACTAACATACTTCACTAATATATCTCTAATTTCCGTGAAATGTCAACTATAAATCTTTTTCAACAATGTGAACATCTACTAAGTGTTTCACTTTCAAACATATTTAAATTTACAACTCGACAATGGGAGCAGTTTAACAATTTTCTCCTCTCCAGTTTTTTGCACCTAATTTGAAGATTTTTTTGTCACGAACAGTTTAGTTAATGCATTCAAGAGGACTCAATTACCAACATGAAGGTTGTGAAGGTAAAAAATATTGCAGAGACCTTGCACAAAATTTTATGGAGGAGTTTAGAAGGCAATGCCCTTAAAAGCAAAAACACGCTGCAAAAAAATTGTTCTAGTAATGCCATAAATTTGTAAGGTGTAGCAACTAACTCGAATTATCTTCAGTATAGAAAAAGAAAGAGTAGTAATTTATTGTTGCTTATAAAACTTCAATGGAATTGATCGTGGAAGGTGGAAAGGCCGTATTACCGAATCCCGGAGTTGCGACTTAAAATGTGTCGAATGATCGGAATTCTGGGGCCTCCAGATCGTCGGTTATTTTAGTACAAATCGGTTAATTTTCGGCCGGCTCATAGTTTCATAGAATAAGTGCAAGAAATAGCAAAGTTTCATATTTCAATAAATAGAAATGATGAAACAAAAGATAACATTATTCGTTAACATGTTTTCTGTTTATGTATAAGAAAAGAAAATGTCCCTTACTCAAATTTGTAAAAAAATGCATTTAAGTTTTGTAATACCTAATAATTAGTTGTTTAATTAGCAACAAAATTATGAACTTAAATTATAAAGGGGGTGTTCTTCCATAAGGCGCAACTTTCTGTTGACAGCTAGCTTAAGGTTTTGGAAGAAATTAATAATGAAGTTTAAAAAAAAAAATCTGTTGTGGCCAGCACAATACCTCTCGCCACTTCCTTTTTTGGTTACATAAGTATAGGGCGCGAACAGTCATGTTACATTGTTGGCCTTGACAAGCAGATGTGGGGGCCCGTTTCAGAATGATAATTAGTCAGTATGTTTCATTCAGAATTTCAAGATTTTCTAAATACACGTAGTTAATTTGTCACCAGGAGTGTGGAATTTACTTGTCGAGGAAAATAAACCATATGGAATTGGAAAATCACTAAATTTAGAATGAGAAATTATGATACATCTATATACATAATTACTAGCTATCATTCTGACATGAGTCCCCATATCTGCTTGTCAAGGCGCCCTATTGTATTTAACATTTCTTGTATACCTACATTCTACACCAAAAATTGTACTTACATATATCTATTCCTTATATTTAGATTGTTTAATTTTAAATTCATTATATGAAGAAATTTTGTCCTCTTCTAATTTTTCGAAATGTTTCCAATTCATTGTCAGGATTAACTGAATTTTTGAAGGATATATGTAATAGACCTATAATCTTAAATATTTAACTACTAATACATTAAGAAATAATATAATGTATATGTACTTCCCAGAAAAACTCTTTAGTAATATCTATGAATTTCTGACACTGACATTTATCTGTCAGTTACAAACAGTTCAACTGGTCAACTATTTTCCATGGCATCCTTTCGGCTGTAAAATTTATTATAACGTTATTTTATTTATTATATTTCTTTTATCTCTAAATCCATAGAATATATAATAAAATATTTAAATGTATCAGATAAAGAATTTAATTTTCTTTAATATTACCAAGAAAAATTTTCAAAAAATATTATTTAGAAGATTTTTTTTCAAGAATCTTCTACTTCCGGTTGTCCAATTGTTACCAAAACCTTTTCAGATCTTCCCATGAATGTCCGATTGGAAAATACGTAATTAAACAATTTTTAAGTCATAGTTTTTGAGTAATCGTCCTTCCAACATCCTACATACATACACACACACATACATCCACACACACACACACAGACATCATCGTAAAAATGTGAAAATCGGATTGTAGGGACCTTAAAACGTACTTATTCAATAAAATATGGATATGTGATTTTTAGCATGAATGCAATACCTCTCTTAGCGAGAGGTAAAAATGTTGGAATTTCTGTCAAAACTTATGACAGACGTTACGTTATGTGTTGTGTATCTATTTTTATGATATCAATCATAATGACAGCAAAAATTAGAAACTATTATTTACTAATATTTTTCCAGAAAATCGCCTATTTGTGTTTGGCTGAAGATTTTACTTTTTTTCTGCTGTACTTTTTTTTTGAATAGTTGTCAATTTAGCTATCCCACGCGGAAAATTTTATTTTATCATAAAAATAGGGACGTCCTGTAATAATCGGGACGTTTGGGAACGCTGATTCGATTTAGGAACGAATAACTTGTTCTCGTTCAGTTTCCATTTCTAATGTGTAGTGGCCGGCCTTTCTTAAGCCCTTTATTTTTATATAAATAAGATATACAAATTATACCAAATCATTTTTCTGATGCCAAGTACCAGTATTGTATTTACATATTTACCTATTTCAGTTATAAAATTTATATCAATATCTTCAAATTATTCAACAAAATGGTTGATAAATTAATATTTTAATAATCCGCCCGAATTTCCCGAAAAAAAAATCAGTTTTTTGTCCGAAGTCATTATTAAAGCTGGATGTTTATTCTATATTTTTTTGTGTACTTTATAAGTCTGTGGAAATAATGTATATTTATATTAGATTAGATTTATTTCGACATGCGCCTACTTAAAATATGGAAACAGTTTTGTTTAGAAGTTCAGTTGTTACTTGTCAATAATAAATAGTAATAAAAATGACATAATTTATAAAATAAAAATTCAGCAAAATCTTTATTAATTAATAAAGTCAAATGATATTTTTCATAGTTCATTCAAAAATATTATACCACTACTAAATACTCTACTATATATAGTAAACCCTGAGTTACTGTAGAATTGAACATATTTCGCACTTGTTTCTTTAACATCAAGTGCCGTAAAATTTCTATTATTTTTTGCACCTATCTACAAGAAAAGCTAAAAACAATTCATGCCTCTTAAACATAACATCTTTTCTTTCTTTGCGAACAATACCTTGACAGGTAAGGGTCTCTCTCTGTCCCTAAGGACCTTGCCCTCGCACGAGTCCAACCTAAACGTCCTTATCGTGCCATCTGTAGCGTTAGGTGGTCTAGGTAGATTGACATGTCCAGCGAAACTCGCAAGTGACAAAGCTATTTTCAAACGTCTTACTCAAGACTTCTTCCGTGAATTTATGTTTCCCAAAATTGAAAGTGAAGGGGCATGGGACTATTTTTAAACATGTTCCTCGCAGCTTAAATTTATTTGATATTACCGGGAGATTAAAAATAATTTTGGGCAGGTAGACAAATAATGTGACACGAATTTACGCTCTTCCTGTTTAGAAATGTGAATTTTGAAATACATAAATGTATCGTCCAAGATTATTTTCCAAGAGGTAGAGGATATTTACTACCGGATAAATATATTGCAACACCTTTCATCTGAATCTTAATAGTATATTAAAAAACGAATGTTATAATTTTTATTTTCTTTTATTAGAAGGAAGTTTGGTTCACGATGAAGAACGGAGTGCTCCAACATTTCGAACAAAATAATCGACAATAATTATGAAATGAGTTATTTATACTATTTTTTCTATTTTGTGCTATTTTATGCCATTTCTAAATAAAAAATCTGTTATGGTCATCAAAATACCTCTTATATTGTGGGATATATAAATATTGTATTTAACATTTGTGCTACACACAAAAAAAATCTAATTACATCTAATCTTTATATCTAGATATTTTCTATAATTTTAAATTCATTCTATGAGCAAGTTTTCTCCTACTCTTCTAAATGTTCGAGGTTCTTCCAATTCATTGACGTGATTGGCGGTATTTCAGAAGGGTGTATGTAATATATCTATAATTTGAAATATACAGGGTGAGTCACCGAAATCGCCGTCTTCGATATCTCCCTTGTCGTTACAAATACAGTATAAGTTTATTAACAGAATTTATTCGTCTACTCAAGGAGCATAACGTAAAATTATTTTCACATATAGAGAAAACACGGAATAACTTGGCAACGCCGTGGAAAACTATAACAAAATTCATATGTTCGTATAGGTGAATAAAATACAATTCAAAATATATAAAAATATATAGGCTGTTCCATTTAAAAAAAGACAAACAATTCTCGCCGAGCCGCAATGCAACACCCTGTATATGTGAAAATAATTTTACGTTATGCTCTTTGAGTAGACGAATAAATTCTGTTAATAAACTTATGCTGTATTTGTAACGACAAGGGAGATATCGAAGACGGCGATTTCGGTGACACCCTGTATAACTAATAATACAATAAGAAATATTAAATATCGTTCCCAGAAAAAGCCTTGAGTACCTAGAGTCTCTGAATTTTTAACATTGAGATTAGTAAAATTTATTTGTCAATTACAGACATTTTAATTTCTCAACTGATTATCATGGAGATGTTTGAGCTATGAGATTTACTAGAACAGATTATTTTATAGATTATATTTCTATATCTATAAATATATATGGAAGTTATAATAACAAAAATTAAATGTGTCGGATAGAGAATTTGATGTTTTTAAATATTTGCAATAACATAAATCTTTGAATAATAATATTTGGAAGATTTTTGTTATGATACTACTACTTCCGGTTGTCAACTCTTCCCATTACTGTTAGATTGACGAATCCGCAGTTACACAGGTTTTTAATCTTATAGAATTTGAGAAATCGTACCTCCAACATTCACAAACACACATCCACGCACACCCACACACACATACACATCCACGCACACACACACACACACACACACACATACACACACACACACACACACACACACATCCACATCCACGCACTAACACTTCTTCTTAGCGAGAGGTAAAAGTCGTTGTTTCAAAATTTAGGGAATTTGGTGTCAGTTGGTGATACTAATAAAAATAAGTGACAATTGCCATTAATGATTGATGTGCTATAGAAGGTTCGATGATCTTATCTTCCAGATCTTCACAAGATCTTAAAAAGGTTTATACTATTCATATAACCTTGGTTTCGACATAGCTTCCTTGCCAAAAGCTTTCTCCAATAGTTGCACCACTTTACTGTACTTTACACCATTTTAAACACCTAATTTAATCCGGATTCTTTGGTCCATCATTTTTAAATATAAAAAATCGCCGAGCCCAGTATGGGGTCTCGTAGCCGCGTGTCTGAGTGTCTGTTCACGAATTTGGGGATCTGGGTTCGACTCTGATCGACGCTAAAAATTCAAATTTTAATGGCGCAAAATTGCCCCTGTGGTACACTCTCCACGCCAGCTATGAGCGCCCGTGAGGTGACGCCTGTTAATCGCCAGCAATGGGTAATATGCCGTGTGATATATTTATTTATTTATCCATGTTTTTGTTTTGAAAAGTATTCACCCGGTATGTATATAAAAATAATGTCATCTATTATATATTTATAATAATTTTTAATATCCCAGTACAGTCACGCTGAAATTTAGTTGAAAAGATTTGGTAATTTTTAAAGAAAATTAATTTGACAATTTATTTTTTAATTCTTTCGGAAATTAATTTGAAAACATTACAAATGAAGACTGGTTGGGAGCGTTTAAGAAAATGGAAGGAAAGAATAGCGAAGCGTATTAGTATTTAAAGGAACTACAAGTGTGTTAAAAAAAATCCTTACTCGGAGTAGGCCATGAACAAGGAAAAGTATCTCAATTTAAAAGTATTTAATTAAATGTTAATTTAATATGCGATAGTGTCAAAAAAATTATCTAAAGAAATCAAAGCTATTCTTCTAGAAATGGAAATAAATTAGAAGACGGCGAATGGTAAGATACTGTATCAGTCTTTATTATTTTTTCTCCTTAAAATTACATTTCAGAATCAATTTTGACTATTTGACTTTTGAATTGAATAATGATCAGACATACGTTTCTCTGTTCATAGTTTACTCCGAGTTAGGTTTGTATATAACACACTGTACTTTGAGCAAACATATTTATATTAAATAAAATTCTAAAAAACATGAACCATGTGTCTTATTTTCAATAATTCAGGCCTAACTTTCGTATTATTTATTTATTGAGTATTAACTGTTTGTTTTGGAATGTGGCAATAATGGCGTGATAGTTTTGGAAAGCAAGCTGTAGAAGTTAACAGTTCCTACAACACAATACCCTGGAAATAAAAACCAAACGTGTATACCCTGCTGAAGGCGCTCACGATTTGACGGATCTGGACAAAACAAAACAAACTCAACAAAACAACGACGGAGAAGAAGTCATATCCGATAAAGTCATTTATTATTACCAAGTACCAACATATAATTCCACGTCTTTCCAATATCTTAAGTGTTTCTCGCAGTATTAAAACAATATTTACAAGGAAATTTATCTCCTGAGCGATCCAGTGTTTCAATTATACCTTCTCGACGGCATTACGAACACCACTAGAGAGTCTGAGACTGAGCCTCAGTCTGAGCCCTCTCCGTAAATGATCACTGCCTCTAGATATAAGAGTCTTATTAAATGCGTAAAAATGCTTATTATTTATATTATGATCCCGACGAGGGAATTAATGCTCTGCGCGCGTGTCTAGCCAATATCATTCCCAAGATGTTTGTTCAGCGAAGATGCAACGAGATAAGAATATTACGACAGCCAAGCCAAACCACTCTAACATCGACGAACCAGGACTAAGACTTTGCGAAATATCAAATTAATTTATGTAACTTTGATATATAAAAACTCAAAAATATAAATACAGAGGGCCTATACTAGCCTCCTAATACTTTGTCCTAAGTACGATTTAATGAAGTTTTAAATTAAAATACTTTTCATTAAGGATTAATATAGGCAAATGATAATAAATGTACAAAGTACAATTACGACAGTGAAACTGTTCTAACATAATATTTTAAAATCGTACTCGACACGTTTCACAAGATTTCAGTCTCTGAAACAACTTCTTGATCATTTATCAGAGACTGGGACATTCAACCAAAACCACAGATGCGTTCTGCTCTTATTGGAGCTCATCAGTGTGGTGCACTGAAGCCCAGGAAGGATGATAAACCATCCAATCAACCTACTCAGTGCCTCCTAGAGGCAGAGGCTTCAGTGCACCACACTGATGAGCTCCAATAAGAGTCTGTGGCTCTGGTGGGCCAGTCTGATAAATAATCGAGAGGTTGTTCAGAGACTTAAATTTTGTGGAACGTGTCAGGTACGATTATTAAGAATTTAATTGTATAAAATTTAGAGATGTACCGTTTATTGACTACTAGTCGATTATTCGGCCAATTATTCGGCTACTTTTCTAGTTGGTAAAAAGACTGATTAATCGGCTTAATATTTCATAAACTATTATCAAACATAGAAATGATATGCAATATTTATTAATTAGTAAAAATATTTATTTAGTATACATATAGTTTTAAAAAATGAGTGAAAAAAATCAGAATATATGCGAGTACGTTTCGATTAATTTATTTTCTATTCATGCCGGCAGTGGCACACTAAAAAAAATTAAATGAAAAATAACAAATAATTTTCCGAATATTGGAAAAATGTTTTTTTGACTGAGAATCAGCACATCGAAATGTACGAGTATATACCCTCAATTTTTTACCCTGTTTAACACCCTGCTTATTAGTGTGATATAACAAAAAGAAAACTGTAAAACAAAACAAATTAAAAACAATAGGACACTTCCTTTTTAGATTTGCTTATAGGAGAGATTACATGATATTATGTGCAATTATTTCATTATTTATTAATCAAAGGCAGATTGTGATGAAGAAATGTTAGTCAATGGCTCAATTGGGACTGACACACTACGTTGGAAACAGAAGAATTTCAGTGAAAACCGGCGTTTAGTGTTGCTTGAAATGGCTGAATAGTCTGTCATCGGTTAGTCGGCAAAACCATAATTGGTACATCACTAATAAATTTTCTTAAACAATAAAATTGATTTTTACTCTCAGAGCGACCTAATAGAAATCAGTGTGTTCGTAACATCAAATTGTTTATATATTTGAACATTGTAATTCCAAATGTTTAATTAACATTATGTTTATAGTACTTAAATTAAAACTATAGGGTTTTTTTAGCAGCCAAACTTTCTTTAATTTTTACAATATTTCGCCAGCATTTTAATAAAATGCAGATGATTTCTATAATAGCTGTATTCTTTTTGGAATGTTTTTCGTACTAGACGTAAAGATTGGCAACATGTTATGTGTGAAAAACAGGATTTAACAAGGAAACACATACCAGGTTTTTTTTTAAATTCCGTCTAGATTCAATTATTATATTAGAGGTTAGCTGTCACTTTTTCGCATTAGAGCGACATGACAAATAAAACGATGGCCTTATAAAATAAATTTAGAAAAAATAAGATTCTTATTTGTGTGTATGTATAAATGGTATTATTAAAATTTCACAAAAAAATATCTATTGTGTTCTATTAAACAAAAAAAATCTGCTTCATCTGAAAATAAAGTTGAGAGTATGATGACATATTAATTTATACTATACAACAAGTGTTCATCCTACTAATATTTCTTTATTTAAACCTCAGTAAAAAAGAATCATTAATGATGTAGTTTTTAATTACTTAAATCCGTCGTAATCCACAATTCATTTCTCTCGTGTGGTTCACACGCACTGGAAGAATTATACCGCTTCGTCCGTGCGTACGGCGTACTTACACGACATTTAAAGTGTTTCAAAGCAGTTCTCAATAAAAATAGCAAACAAGACACATTCATAACTAAATAAATTATGACATAGTCGACAGTTATCCTGTACGCAAGGTCGATTCGCATGTGGATTTTTATTATGAAGCAATCGCCCGAGTCATGCAACTGAATATCAAATAAAATGGGAAGTCAGCGTGCTGTCGCAAAACAAGATCAAGAAAACTCACACACCACACAAGTAATATACACTCTGTATCTCCGAGTTGATCCCTACGTCATTAATTTCTGATTCAAGAATTACTAAATTTTTATCTAGCATCTTTGTCGTACACACATGACATATATGAGTCTTTTATTCACTATCTCATTATCGTCGGTTTTTCAAAGGGGTGTATCCTATTTCCGTCCAACCGACGGCAAAAAATGAAAAAGAAACTGTATTGTAACCGAGGTAACAAATGTAATTTTCAAACGGTATTTTCAAATTTTCCAATTATTTGAATATTCATGTCATTCTGTCAGTCATATGATACAGATGATTTCTTGATTTTGGCGTCAATAATTTGTGTTTCGTTGTGTTGATAGTTTTGTTAATTCTTGATATTATATTGTGCATTTTGCTATTGCAAAGACGATGTTTCTAAGATTGCTGACAATTATTCCAATATTGCTTTTGGACAATAAAAATAGGTATCTATATTTCATCCATTATACTTATATCGTATTTATTCAATTCGTTTAGTATTGCTAAATAACTATTTATACTTACCATTTTGATGAATAACAAAACTGACATAATATAGGTTATATTTATTATAATACTGTAAGTTTTGCCTATACATCATAATTATTCAATTGATTTATTATTCGAATTTTGATTAATAATAATAATGATACGGTATAAGTTATACTGCTGTATACTGTCAGTTTTCAGTTTTGATTAGTATGAATACTACGGAAATCAGACGATTTCGCCCAATTTCACCCGACAACATGACATCATCAATTCCCTCACGCCCCTGGCGATATGAATCATATGGTTACGATTGATGACGTAGGGATCAAGTCGTGGAAACGGAGTTTACATGCAGATATTTTACTCATATTTATTTAAACTGATATTTTGGCTTACAATAGGTACCTACAAGTAAGTGACCACTTGTCTACATAATATGCATACGAATAATTCTATACAAAACAAAATAGCTTACAACAATACTTTAAAAGCTTCAATTATTGATATCTATAATACCTTCATAAAATTTAGACTAAATGCAAAAATAACCAGATAAAGAATTATAAATATAAAATGTACCCCAAAGGGAATAGAACAACGTATGAAATAATACAAGTTAATTTAGATATGATTTAGATAGAATTGTAACTACATTTTCAAAATCATAAAGTTAATGCTTTTATATGACCGGTTGTGGGGTTGTGGTTCTGATAGTCGAGTTCAAATCAGACCAACGTAATCAAAACTATTTAAATTTTTGAAACACCACTGCCTGATTTTTACGGGTGAGTGTCTTGTGGGTTATGATTCAGATATTTTATGATAAAAGTGCAATTGCGGCCACAACCTCCGAATCAAATTCTAAAAAATGTTTTTCTATTTTGCGTCTATAACAACGCTATTAAAGCAACCAATAGAGTTTGTTAATAGCTTATTTAAGTGTTGTAATAGATCAGTTCAATTTATTTTTGAAGGTTGGTGGTTATGAGTCAAAAAATATCAGATGTTAAATCTCGCTAAATAAACGAACACAAACGATTGAATTTTTTTATTTTTATTTTATACAATTTTGAATTTAAAAGTAATAATAAATAGAACAGAAGAAATAAAGTAATAAAACAAAAATAATGTTAAAGTTTGAATTTCCCATTTTAGCCTGAATTAAATAACAAATGTAAAGGCGTAATTTTTAGACACCCTGTATAATCTTTGTATTTAAAGCAGTGGTCACACTGGACAAGTGGGATCGACTAACGCCGATTGATTGCGATCGATTAAAAATTAACTAATACTAGCTTATGGGAATGGTCACACTGCATGCATCCACTATGGTCGAACGATATCGAACGTCGACGAGCGGTTTGATATATCAAACATGTTTGATTTTCTAGTCGGTCGACAGCGATTGATGTATTTACACATGCTCAGTGTTGTCATGTTTTTCATACCAACTTAACTGTTTCGACATTTGTGTACAGGTTAAAAAAAATATTGTTAGAATATTACAGCCATATTACTAGTAGCATGACGGAAATGTGGAGAGTTAATGAAATAGACCATAGTTGAAAAACAGGATACAATAATAATTGTAAGACAATGGAAAAATTATGGATGCAAATTTCTCTAATTTTAAAAACAAAAACTCATAAGGTTTGTCATTTATTTAAATATTCCTGAAAACATATATTTGCGGCGTTTTAGTGCAAGAAAAAAATAATTTTCTTTCAATTAAGTTGGTATCATTTTTGTGGAAATATTTACGTCAATTCATGCAGTGACTTATCTCCTAAAATTTCGGTCGGTCGCTATTGATCTACGACAGTTGATCTTGGTTGATCGATTGCATTCTACCCAATGTGACCACTGCCTAATCCATGGATATTATCATTAAGTATTTTTTTATGAACAAAACTTGCTACAGACAACATAAAGAAAATTTTATGTTACATTTATATATAAATATAAAAAATATACTCCTAATATCTGTTATTTGCTATTGGCAAATTTGAAGTGCAATACAAATATGATCTGCGTTGGAGTATTCTGAAACTTAAATACCTATGTGGGTGTTATCATTTACATAATTTTCAGATCAGACTGAAATGAATGAACTTTTAGTTTGTGCAGTATTGGCCTATAGATTTCACAAGATACGATAACTATACCCATGATATTCTTAAATTTATACTAGCATTCTCCATAATACTCCTACACCAAAATTAAAAATCCACAATTTTTCTCCACCTTTGAAATTTGTTCTTGGTTCGCTGGGCTGGTGTGTAAAGTGTGGAGTATACGATGACAGGGCCGTATAGTTTGGTGGTTGAGGTATATATTAATTTTCGCGTGATCATTATCTAGTGAGCCTGGAGCACAGCGGGACATGCTATCGTCTGTCCGTTTGTTTACTCCGAGGCTCTGTGGAAGAACTGTGTTGTGTATAGCGCGTGGCTTACCAGCGCCAGGATGCGAGAAATCAAACCTTAGATTAACACAGTTATTATTTCGTTTAATATTAACGAGTAAGAGAAAGACACCTTACATTTCCCATTTAAATAACTAGGGATTTTGACACCATTTGACTTATAATATATTTCTAAGCGGGTGGAACAGATAAAAAAAATTCAGAATGTGAGAATCCATTGCCCAAGTTTTAGGATTCCAAAATTTCAATATACAGGCTGTTGACCGCAACAAAGAAGCATATAGGACTTTAACATGTACAATCATATTTTCATAATTTCCTGCTTCCCTTTAGGTAAAAACGCTTCAAATAAAAGTTTAATATTCTACATCTGAATCAAATTAATTTTACATGCTTTGTAATAACGGAAATTAGGTATGAAAATGTCGAAAATCACCCCAAAAATAGCGACAGTCACAGAATTCAAAAAATATATATTTGACATTTTATTTGTTAAACTAGGTTAATATATTTTGATTAATTAATACCTGTTCAAGTGAATGAAATTGCATATAATAATAAAAATAAATTAACCTACCTTGACAGATATCGCTCTTTTGTTAATTTTTAGTTTCAATGAAGTCATGCAAAAAAAAATTGTTCTTTTTTGTTTAAATCTATGATTAAATTATTTTTTGTTTACATTTTTTGTTGTATAAAATTGTTTTAAAGTATATTTTTAAAAAGTTGCAAAAACCAGCCATGTTCTGTCGTCACGTTTTAGAACTGCATATCTAAATATGCTTTAATAATATCATTTTTTTCATTTTTATAAATATAATTTTCATTTGGCCTAAAGTTATCCACGCGTCACATCAGCTGTGCTTCTTCGTAAAGATTTGAGATTAGACGCTAGAAGTTTGTTTACCTATAGAAACACACGCGAGGCATTAAATTGAATATATTTTCGCTAGTATTTTGGTACGATGGCACAAAACAACGTTCCACCGACATGTTTACTTTTGTAAATTTTAGGTTATTTTTAAATGTTACTTTAACGTTTAGAGTGTGAAAAACAAAATGCCCGTGATATTGAAATGTGACGTCACTTGACCAAGGGCGAAGAGGGGAAAATCAGCCGCTTTTTGAACAGTCATTTTTAATTGCAATTTTCTCATTATTATAGAACGATTTGAGGAAAAATAAAAATACGGATCTATTATTTCATTACTCTATCGATTAAAGTTAAAAATGAAAAACGTGCATGATCTCATTCCATGGGTTTCGCTATTTTTGGCGTGATTTTCGGCATTTTCATACCTAATTTCTGCCATTACCAAATGTGCAAATTTTATTTTGCAGAATTTTAAGCTCTAAAACTTTTATTTGAAGCTTTTTTACCTACAATAATTAGGGAAGCAGGAAATTACAAAAGTGTAACTTTACATGTTAAAGTCCCATGTTCCGGTGTCGCGGTCAACACCCTATATGTGATTATAGAAGATCGAAATACAATACGTAATTATGTAAAACTACGCCTCTAAAATTACAAAACAATTTTTTTAAACTTTTTAGTCGTATAAAGAACGTTTTATTCTAGAAGTACAACATTTCATGCATTGATGTAGTTATTTTGAGAAGATAATAACGTTTTATGAAATGTGGTTCAGTCTACCAGCGCTGGAATGGTTATGAATGTTATTTAAATGGGAAATATAAAGTATCAACACGTAAGAGGCGTTTTCTTTTTAATACTTATTAAGCGAAAGAATTACTTGGAATCGTTTTATAAGGGAGTGGCCCAGTCATATTTCGAAAACGATTCTACTAAGGTCCACTCTAGACTATTGGAAACTCAAATTAAACAAGAGACATCTAGCAGGAAAATTAGAGCTAGTGAAAACAGATACCAAGTTTATGATATTTCTATAATTCAGGTGTATTTTTCAAAAATTAGAATTTCGCGATACGAAAAATTTTTTTTTCTTCACATTTGACAAAAAATGTAATCACAAAACAGCTGTTATTGGTATCTACCTTTCGTCCACCATTTTCGTTTGCAATAGCAACGCCGTCATGGGTGATTTGAGTCGCTAGTAGAGTTGGATCGTTCTTGGAAAATTATAAATTTAGTTATTATAGCTTAGAAACGGATTATGAATGCTTTTTTTGCATAAAATTGATTTTGAGAACTTTATAGATATTAATATTTTCTTACCGTGGAGAGGTTGTAAGTTGATATTATTAGGAAATATAAAGCTACTAAAGATAAGAGAGTGCAATTAATTTTGGTAATCAATAAATAGTTAATTGGAAATTATTGCTTCTGATTTATTTGAAAATTTATTTGATTTAATAAATATTTTCTTTTGTTATTCCTTAATCTTTATGATCTATGTTTACGACATGAGTTAATCTACGGTTTTCTTTGCTATAATAGTTTCTGTTTTAATAAAAATTATTATCAGTATTCAAATAACTCAAACTTATAATATTATCACATTGCTCTCTCCAGCCAACTTTGAGGGCCCGTGATTGGTATTTGGTAACGGTAAGTAAACTTACTTGTCAAAATCTTTGTGCAAAAGCAAATTTGCAGACCCATCAAACATGAATAATAAGCCGTGATAATATTTTCAGTTTTATAAAATTATTCGTCTGGTTTCTTCGTCTGTGCGGTGGTAGAGTTTGCGCCTTCCATCTCGCTTTGCCACACAGCGTGGCTATGGGGTCGTGACCCACGCCTCCTTCACAACCTCGGTCCCTCAGCTCTCCTCAAGTCTGACAGCTATCACTCTCACGACCCAGGACCTCGAGTTTCTGCTATACCCTGACTGGTGTCCGGTCCATCTCTGCTCTCATTCCATCTGCAAAACTAACGGTTTGCAGATATTGCAAGTGGATTCAGTCTGTTTAAAATGAAAGAACAACTTCAAGGTTCGAATTTTTGCAGTGAATACGCTTCACTAAAAGCCGTTCTTCACTGAAATTCGTTTGTTTCCAATATAGTATGTCTGTCTCGAATATGCCTTTGCCTAATATTCCTTCATCACAATCTGCCATTGATTAATAAATAATGAAATAATTATATACTTTTTGTTATATCAAACTTATAGTAAAGACTAGAAAAGTAAAGGAGGTTCCCAAAGTTTAATCCAGTTTATAAATATGGGCATTAATGTTTTTTTTACATGCACTGTACTTACACAGATATTTTTTACAACTTAAAATACACGATTTTGACAGACTTCACTGACGATTTATGCACTCTATGCAAAAAAGTTCGCACTAAATATATAAATATATTGTCAACAACGAGCATCGTTTTAAAATGGAATGTTCTAACTTGGTCAAAACAATATGAGTTTTTCAAAGACAAAAGACAAGCGTGTTATATCCATCCTTATCACACCAGCCTCTAGTCTTTGCATATGAGAGGGATAAATGTATGTCAATTTATTAATTCGTTCATGATACAAGACCTTTAAAATATTTTACTGTGGGTGGTTGCCCATCCGCGTACAATCGTATTCACCTTTGCTTCACCTTATAGTTCTACTTTTTCAAGGAGTCAAGGCTGAATGACATTGTCTGAATATGATTATTCATAATGATAATTGAGTCTACACCATCCAGTAGCACTTATTCAATTTTCTTCCATTTCCATTCATGGAAAGCATATGTTCTTGTAATTAACTGAGATAATCTTCCCGCCTTTTCTATGTTGTATCTGTTATCCTTGCAAACCAGAGCACAGAGTAGTGTATCACGAAATATCGCAACTTCTTCGACATAACTACATTCAATAATTGCCATCGTCTGCTCTTGCAGTCACGACGAATAATCACGATGTCAACGAGACTAATTTATTATTATGAAAATGATAATGATTAATAATTTGCGATCTCCATTTACATAAAGTGCCTGGCTTGCTCCAGGGATGACTAGATGACTCGATGACTTTCATTAGTGAGCATGCAATCGTGCAACAGATGATTATGATGTCACGTGGTTTGAGGTTAGGTTTGACGCATCTGATGAAATAATTATCAAAGGATAATACGATGTAATGATCTGAAACGGATGGAAGGTCTTTAGCGAGTAATGGAATTGTTTATTAAAGGAAATGGGAAGACGGTTATGAGTTACTCAGATTCTGAAAAAAATTTGATGATTCTCTGTCTTGTTTGAAAGGATATGAGCGTAATATTTTACCTATATACCTACATAACTTTTTATTGCGTAATTAGAAAATTTAAAATACAGTATTTTTTCCTAAAAGTAAATAGCTTTCAGAGAGTTCTCAGGCTCATGTACAAGGTACGTTTTAAAAGTAATAAGGATGATTAAAAAAAATCTATATGTTTTCTTCGTATATCAATGCTACAAATTTATGTGAGACTCTGTAGAATGGGTATGTAAGGACAGGGTTGTTTTTCAATGCATCATTCAGAAATCATCGAACAACATAAAAAAATCTCTGATCGAACCTTTTATTGATAAAAATAGAGGCTCCTTTTCGACTATCAATAAAATGATTCAGATTTGTTTTTCCAAAGCAATCTTAGCAAAAACGACGATAGAAATAATTATTAAAATATTTAAAATAATCATGAAATTATAATTAATTCTAAACAAACAGCGAACATGACAAAAATGCAAATTTACTTCCTAGACCGAGGGTGGGGAGCATCATACTGTGCGGGTCGCACAATCATTTAGTGTGGCCCTCAGGCTAATTTCAAAATTTAATAAATATAGGAAAAACAGTTGCGAATAGCAACACGCCTCGCTAAAAAGAAATAGTTGCAGCGATAACATTAGTAGTTATATGATTAAATGTTTGACCAAACAAATTTTTGAGTTGATAATTTTGTTTCAACTAGGTACCGTAAATAGATGGTTATCACTCAGTGTCATCTAGTGTGAGTTACCACGTTAAATTTAAAAATCATATAGTGATATATTTTTAGAATTTTATGAAGTTACTTTTCGTTCGTATTGCACGTTTTAATGTGAAGTGATATTAGGGACATGTTACGCATTTACCCTCCTCAGAGTGAAAGTGCGTTCTGATGACGGAATTTTGAAGAATCATCCACAAAAAAAATCTGTTGTGGCCATCACAATACCTCTCGCCCTTTCCATTGTGTAATATATAAGTATTGTATTTAACATTTCTTGTACATACAAAAAATTCTAATTGCACCTAATCTTTCTATTTACGTATTTTCTATAATTTTAAATTCATTCTATGAGCAAGTTTTCTCCATTTCTTCTAAATGTTCGAGGTTTTTCCAACTCATTAGCGGGATTGGCGATATTTCTGAAGTGTTCATGTAATATAACTATAATTTTAAATATATAATTAATAATCCAATAAGAAATATTAAATATCGTTCCCAGAAAAAACCTTCAGTACTATCTCTGAATTTTTGACACTGACATTAGTTACATTTATCTGTCAATTACAGACATTTTAATATCTTAAGTAGTTACCACGGAAATGTTTGGACTGTGAGCAGGCTGTGAGATTTACTACAACAGATAATTTTATAGATTATATATCTATATCTTTAAATCTATGAAAGGTATAATAAAAAAATTAAATGTGTCGGATAGAGAATTTTGTTTTTTAATATGTGTGATAACATAAATTTTCAAAAAATAATATTTAGAATATTTTTGTTAAAATACTACTACTTTCGGTTATCCAACTGTTACCAGAATCTATTCAACTCTTCCCATTACTTTTACTTTACTTTAGTCTTATAGAATTTGAGATATCGTACATACAACAAGCTCACACAAACACACACACACACACACATATTTACACACACATATACTTACACACACATATTTACACACACATATACTTACACACACACATCTATCCACACACACACACCACAGACATCATCGTAAAAATGTTATTATCGGATTTTAGGGACCTTGAAACGAGCTTATTCACTAAAATCTGGATATGCGATTTTTAGCATGAATCCAATACCTCTCTTAACTTAGCGAGAGGTAAAAATCTAGTCATTTCAAATAAGAATTCAAATAGATTGATATAATTAATAAAGTCTAACGAATAATACATACAAAATGCATTTCAGTATTCTAGAATTTGGAAAAATAAAATGGACCGCGAAGTCAAACTTTGCGCAAAAACTATAACAGTTATGCACAATTGTACCGCTGACCCTTAAATTTTAAGCCAGACTGAAACAAAAAAAAATGCAAATCGAAATTTTGATAGCAGTATTCAGTTAGATTTGTTGTTTCGTTTCGATACCATATTGTCAATTTAAGGAACATTTCAAAATGCCAGCGGTGCAACCGGGCATTATTTACATAAAAATATATACCTAGAATTCTGTACATAGATACACCAATGACAAGCATGAATCTAATTTTATTTATGGCTTGCTTGTCACCACAGATGTATAATTGATTTACTATCAAAATTTAATTTGTATACATAAATGAATTTAAATAATAATATCTACGTTTATGTTAATAGGTTTTTGATACTTATTTCTTAGGTATTTGATAAATCGTGTTGAAATTATCTTCCTTTCCTTGTGTCAAATAGGCAACAAGAAAACCAATTTAATAACCATATACGTTCTTGTGTAAGTTCGATAATGAAAAATGGTTTGCGCGTAATAAACCAATTTCCTTGGAATACAAATTGAAAATTTGCACAACCGTTAAAATTAAATTTATTACCATACACTTCTTCCATTAATCTAAAAATTGATTTATGGTTACAAACACGGTCAATTAGAGTAAAAAACATAAGAAGTAAAAATCTTGTAGAAAAAATAAATTCCACGGCCTACTGTGCAAACCGTAGAATTTTTCCGATCAAGTCGTCAGGTGCGCTAAAGACCTGCAACGGCTAAAAAAAGAATAAAGAAAGGAGACCGACGCCAGCTGTCTGTATTATTTATTGCTCTCGATAATGACACTGCAATAATTTAAAATTTACATATTGCCCTGTGATCTGGCGTCAATTAGAAACACGTATATGTGCTACTGGGTACCAGGAAGCGACAAGTCAAGTCATTCATAAAAAACGATACAATTTTTTAATTGTACATAATCGACTATTTATCTGATATTCTTGCATTTATTCATCTGTTTTTCAATAAAAAATTGTTTACATTGATTCTATACATAGCATCATAGCTAGTTTTTGTGTTTACTGATCAATGTAAATAAATTCAACAAAGCATATTTGATATTTATAAATAATATCAAAATACGAATATATATAATTTAATAAATAAATTGAACAAAGAGTTATCATATTTTTTTGTGATGTTTAATGCAGCAACTCTGAATTATGTCGCAAAAACATGTATATTGTGTAAAAAAAATCTGGTGTGGCCAGCACAATACCTTCCGTCTATCATGTGTATTATGTATAAATTCCATACATAAATTTTCTTGCAAAAGATTTCCAGTAAAATTATTTCTTAAACTATACAAATTGCAATTGACACTGACATCTTCTTCTTCTTCTTTAGCTTTTCCCAATCGTTACGGGCCGCTATTTTTTATTTTCTTTTTCCTCTCATTTCTGTTTTGCGTGTCATTCTATTTTTAAGCTATTCATTCTTTTTCCAATATATTCTCCATCTCTCCGCATGACATGTTCAAACCAATGTAATCGTCTCTCTTGTATCTTTTTAGAAACGTCTAACACTATACAGTTATTTCCCTTATTTTCATTCCTTACCGTATATTTCCGTGTCTTCCCCAACATCTATCCCAACATCCTCATCTTTGCCACATTCTTTTACTTTTCATTAGGTGCGTTCAATAAGCCCCAGGAAAACAAGCAATCGCAAGTAAAATTTGTTGAATGACTTTGCTAGCCTAGCATTTGCTTGATTTGCTCGCAAGCAATCTAAGCGCCAAATTTCTCGCTTGTCTTACTAACATATGAAATATAATGGCGGGAAATGCAAGTTATACAAACATGAATTTAACTTGTACTGTTTCTATCTCATTTTATGGTCTGTTTATATCAATTATATGTCAAAAATGCTTTCAAAGTTTTGTGATGAATGTTCATGACATTGTTAAATTTGAAATATTTTCTTAGACCTATAAAAATGTTGGTTTGGTTGAAATGAACTTCCAAATAAATGAATAAATGTCAATTCAATGTTATCAACTTCATCATACAAATTTCCCTAAATCAACTCGTTTTAAAATAGCAGTTTTTAAAATATTTTATTATATGAAAGACGCAAAATATAAGAAATAGCATAATGGACTCACTTTGTCATTTAGAAACGAGCCTTGACGCGTGCGAAAAAAACATGTCTTATAAAACTCGTTCTTTAATATACTATTTTTTAACTATTAACGAAATATGAAACTTTGAAGTACCTACTTATTATTTTTCTATTTACTTACATATCAATAAATAATTTAACATTCAAATATTGTGGTACATGTAAGTGCATAAAGAGAGCAATTATTGGTACTTAAATAATTTTAACCTGGGGAAGACAAACTGGTTGCAGGTATGAGAACCGGCGCCGGCAGCCAAAGCACAGCCAACAATGGGGTATGTGACCCGTTTTTTTTAAATCGATTAATTTTTCGTAGTTTACGAGAAAATAATTAATAAAAATTTGAAGAAGGGATATGTGACGTCACCATGGTAGGATCATGAAACAAGACAGATAGACAAGGAGGATAAGAGATAGTTATAGCCAGCTATCGCCATACCATAACCTACCACAATATAATCGTGACACTGATCTGTAACATCTCTTTCCCTCCCAATCTATCTGTCTTCTTTCACGATGTACCATGATGACGTCATATATCTCTGTTAATAAAAATATTATTACAAACTAATGTTTAGTTTTTATTATTATAATAAGAAGTTTTGGTGGTTATTTTTTACATTTTGTGACATGTATTGAAATTTGACTATGATTCCATTTAATATTATTTATAATTACAATTTTTGCATAAAAAAATATAAAAATGTAAATTAATTGTCGTATGAAAACTAATTTCATATCAGTGTAGTTTAAATTTTATTTGTTTGCAACAATTAAAAATAATTCTTTGTGGCTATTTTTTACCTTCCGTCACCTATAGGTAAGGAAGGTATTGTCTTTGGTCAAAAAAATCGGTGGTGAGTTTCCATTGAATAAGCACGTTTTAGGGTCTTTACAATACGATTTTACTATTTTTACGATGATGTCTGTATGTGTGTGTGTGTGTTCGTATGTGCGTGTGTGTGTGTGTGTGTATGTGTGTATGTGTGTGTGTGTGTGTATGTGACCGTTTTTTCCTGCACGATATCTCCAATACTAGAATTCCAAAAATTACAATTCTTGCGTATTCCTCTTCCTTACAACCATATGCAGACTTGATTAGATTTTGGTTATAATTGGTCAACCGGAAGTACCCTCATTTGAAGATTTTAACAGTTTTTCTTGAAAAACTCAGTTAAATGTTATTATAACTTAAAGAATATATTATTGTCTATACGATTTGATTGCATTTTATATTTCATATTTAACAGATATAGGATTAAAGAATAATAAAGATAAAAAAATTCATATAAATTTCATAATTCAGCCAGCTATGCTAACTTAACCATGGAAACTGCTAATATTTCAGGTAATTCAAATTGACAGATGTCAGTATCAATAAAATGTAAATCAATGACAGAATAAGGGAAGTAACTCTAGTGTTAGAAGTTTCTGGATATAAGAAAGACGATTACATTGGTTTGAACATGTCATGAGAAGCGATGAATATATTAATAGAAGGTGGAAGAAACATAGGAAGACCAAATATAAGATGAAAAGATTGTATTGCAGAAGACTTGAGAGAAAAGGAACTGAATGAGGAAGACACGCAAAACAAAAATGAGTGGAAGAAGAAAATAAAAAATAGCGAGCCCCTAACGAATGGGAAAAACTAAAGAAGAAGAAGTAGATGTCAGTGTCAAGTGCAATTTGCATAGTTTGTTTATGAAATAACTTTACTGGAAATATAGCATCTTTTGCAAAAAAAAATATGTATAGGGCGCGTGCCTTTGGCAAGCAGATATGGGAACCCGTATCAAAATGACAGCAATTAATTATGTCCATAACTGACAAGTGTCATAATTTTTCATTCAAAATTTCATGATTTTCTTATTTCATGTGGTTTGTTTGTTATCAGGAGAATGGAATTCAGTTGCCGAGAAAGGGAATCATAAAATACCAAAAAATTAGAATCTTTTAGAAGAAAATTTATGTATGGAATTTGTACATAATACACAGGATTGACGGAAGGTATTGTGCTGGCCACAACAGATTTTTTTAGATAATGATTGTTTATAACAAAAGATTAATACTCATATATGTTTACTTCACTAATTGTAGTGGCAGATAACCTTTCATACTTTCTATAACGTAACATCTGTCTTCGTGATATTATACTGAACTTACAACTAAAATTAGAAGCGATTAATTTACATAATTTGCTCTAATAACGGGGTGTTAAGTTATGAGGTTATGTTTAGTTATTATTTATTACTTTATGAGTAACTCTATTTATCTGATATAGAATTGTTGCACGAAACGTCTTATTTTCATAATTTTTAACTGGAAACAATTAGTATTCATATTGCATGCTTTGCATGTACATTTGACGTCGTTTATTACGAGTAGGTATTATTACAATACAGGTGATTCATGGATGTGTTCTTTTTTAATAATTCGATTATTTGAAATATGATTTTTTTTAAAATGAAGTTTATTTTATATTAAAATGTCTATAAATCTGCAGTATAGATTTTTCTACACGTGTTCCATTTCTTCGCAATGGTATGTAACTATAAATTTTTAAAGGAAGCATCCTATACAGGGTGTTTCCTTTAAAACAACCAGCGCTTTTTTGGGCGAACTAATGACTTTAGAGAAAAATGTTATATACAAAAAATTACCAGGAAAAAGGGCGTAATTTATGAGGAATAATAAATAAAAATTCAACCAGTGGTTCTCAAACGGTAGAATAAAATTATATTTTTTTAAATGGCAACCTATATAATTTTTTTGTCCATTAGATAGAGATTTTTTTTCTGATTACAACGATATAAATATGATATGGGGTTGTATAACAATTATTTCGAGAAAAATGATATTATCTAATGGACAAAAAATTTATATAATAAAATATTGAAATTATTAGAAAATTTGATAGTTAATAAAATCCAATGAGCACTGTTTCCTTTAAATTATTGCAAAGAAAGAATTGAGATTATTAAACCAAATGTATACCTACTCAATGGAAACACTTGACTTCCGGACTGTTGCTCTGATTGGCTAATTTGGATATGCTGGCATTAGATTCCAACCGGGTTTCGAAACTAACGTAAATATCATAAGGATATGATGAGTTTTGCAACGTAAACATTCTAATAATTTATGAATAATTTTTGGCCGAATATGGATTTATCGGATTCATTTAATTTTTTCTTATATATTAATTTCAATTTATTATTTTCCTTTTTACAGTTACAATGAACAACTGTTATAAACGACCAAATATGAACTGTATCACTAGGCTTGGTATAAATTAAATCGACTGTAAATTTTTAAATTTCGATAATAATGGTCAACTTAGTAATGGAGATTATGAATTTTTGACATTTGTTACTTGCCATAGTTCTTTGAAGACTTGTCATGTACTCTAATAACCGACTCACGAAAATTCAAGTGAACTTTATGAAACAAAAAGTTGTATTCTTATGTTTACAAATGAGAGTACTGCAGAAATCATATATATCGTACCATTAACATGTAAGAATATGTAGGTAGGTAAATAAAATGTTAAAAATAGCAAAGATATCTGAACAGCATCTAAATAAGGATGTACAGTTTTATGATTTGGTTGAACTGCGTGAAATATGAGAATCAAACGTTACACACATAATAAATAATTTTATTTCCATGACATAATCGCCGACATCTTAGAACGAAAGCGGCAAAGCGAATGTTTTTATGAAAAGTTAAATTGTGTACACTATAAATTTACGGCTGTCTAAACAAGGAATAAAATAAATTTTGCTCCTTTCGTCAATGAGTAATAAATGTCAGAAGGTATTGAATGCTCAATTTTTTATAGCGATCGGAGAATTTAATAGCTTTATTAAATGTTTAATGTGTTTTTTGGTTTTAATATATATGAGCTTTTCAGTTTAATCGGACCTATTAAATTGAAATTAATTTTAAATGGGACATCATTTATTTTCAATCTTCTTACATCAATGGATTATCGAAAGAAAGAAAGTTTTACTGCTCTATATTTTTATAGCGGCTTTCTCAGGCCACTTTTTGTATTCTTATTTTATTTATTTCACATCACACAGAATGGAAGATAAGTACATGTTACGAAAGAGATACGAGTATAATACATATAGCCGAGTCAATATACATTTATACGAGCAACGAATACAGGTGCGGCGATTTAAAATAGTAAAATGGGCACATTACATTAAGGCTTTATTTATTTACATATTTTAAAATTATATTTAAAAGTACTTTTGGAGAGGCCTGATATTTAAGTTGATGATTATTCAGAAACCTGATCTTGAATGGAGGTAAATCCATCTTTTAAATATTTTTTTCTACAAATCGATTAAAAGTAGGCTTTTTAATGTTTGTTTTTAGGGTTAAAAATATCATTTTATGACACATGTGTTAAAAAGTGACAGTTCATTGTTACTTTTAACACTATACTTCATTTCACGCAAGAAAATAGTAGTTGGCGCTTTAGAACCAACCGTTTTTACATGCATTAAATAAATAATTTAAATTTATGAAATAAAACTTTGTCAATAATAAATGTTTTTATCTGTAAAAATGTACAAGACCTGAATATTAAAATTTGCATCAAAACATGATTAAACATCGCTTAATTCTGTACATTTTATTTGATAACTGATAACTGACAGGTGACATTTTTTTCGTTTTTGTGAACTAGGTTTGCATTCTGAGCAATCAAAAGACAGATTTTATATTCCTATCTAAACTAAGGCTACTTTATTACGTGAAATGCGGTATAATGTTAATAGTGAATTAGTTACCTTAGTAATGACGAATGGAACAACAAATTGAAATATGTCAAAAAATTATTAGAAATACAAATTTAAATAAAATAAAATAGTGTATGATATATTTGTAGAGGTGATTTTATTTTGTTCGAACTTTTAACACATATCATAAGTAAATATTATTGTTTATTTTTTACATTACGAAAAATACATTCAATGTTCACAAATTTATTTGATCTATTTTCCAACAAAAACAACCCTAATCTTCATTTCGGGCCACCGAAAAAATGAAAAGCAGACTTAGGTTCTGTACTTGAAAAAACACCCTCCATTTTTACCTCTCGCTAAGAGAGGTATTGCATTCATGCTAAAAATCGCATGTCCAGATTTTATTGAATAAGCACGTTTTAAGGTCCCTACAATTCGATTTTAACATTTTTACGATGATGTCTGTGTGTGTGTGTGTGTGTGTGTGTGTGTGTGTGTGTGTGTGGATGTATGTGTGTGTGTGTGTGTGTGTATGTATGTAGGATGTTGGAAGGACGATTACTCAAAAACTATAAGACTTTAAATTTGTTTAACTACGTATTTCCCAATCGGACATTCATGGGAAGATCTGAAAAGGTTTTGGTAACAATTGGACAACCGGAAGTAGAAGATTCTTGAAAAAAAATCTTCTAAATAATATTTTTTGAAAATTTTTCTTGGTAATATTAAAGAAAATTAAATTCTTTATCTGATACATTTAAATATTTTATTATATATTCTATAGATTTAGAGATAAAAGAAATATAATATATAAATTAATCTGTTATAATAAATTTTACAGCCGAAAGAATGCCATGGAAAATAGTTGCAAATTTAAATTGCATGTAACTGACAGATAAATGTCAGTGTCAGAAATACGGAGACATTACTGAAAACTTTTTCTGGGAAGTACATACATTATATTATTTCTTAATGTATTACTAAATACATAACATATATCCTTCAAAAATACTGTCAATCCTGACAATGAATTGGAAACATTTCGAAAAATTAGAAGAGGACAAAATTTCTTCAAAAAATGAATATAAAATTAAACAATCTAAATATAAGAAATAGATATATGTAAGTAGAATTTTTGGTGTAGAGTGTAGTATACAAGAAATGTTAAATACAATAGGGCGCGAGCAGTCATTTTGTTGGCCCTGACTAGCAGATATGGGGGCCCATGACAGAATGATAGCTAGTAATTATATATATAGATGTCAAGTATCATAATTTATCATTCTAAATTTAGTGATTTTCCAATTCCATGTGGTTTATTTTCCAAGACAAGTAAATTCCACACTCCTGGTGGCAAATTAACTACGTGTATTTAGAAAATCTTGAAGTTTTAAATGAAAAATTGACAAGTGATATCCATGTACATAATTACTAATTATCATTCTGAAACGGGCCCCCACATCTGCTTGTTAAGGCCAACAATGTAACATGACTGTTATATACTTATGTAACCAAAAAAGTAAGTGGCGAGAGGTATTGTGCTGGCCACAACAGATTTTTTACTACAAAGTTTTTCAAAATATTACTATTTAGCGAATACAGAAATAAATTACAAATATTTAGAAAAAAATATATATAAATTGAACAATTTCCAGAAAAATATCACCATACTTTTACCGCTACTACCAGACCTTGAACAATTTATTCAAAAAACATTTTTAAAAGTTACTCATGTTATTCTTTTGCTCTGTATAGTGGTTTGTTTTAGTTTATTTATCTGCAGAAGACTACTTAATGAATTAATTTTCTAGACGCATCTCGAACATAAAGATTAATTTCTTAAAGTGACTTTTTATTGTAACAGTGCTAACACGAACACCTTTTGTGCCACTTTGGAGACTAATGTACCATATCTCTAATTAAATTTGGTGATTGTTGTATATTTCGTTTGTGTTTGTTCAAAGACAGGAAAATAAAGTGAATTGTACTATATTTAATGGGGTCCTGCAACAAAGAAATAAATTAGAAAATCGGTCATTCATATTAGACTTCAAAGTTTTAAAAGACATTACTTTTTTAAATATACGAATTGTTAATGCCCTTAACAATTACTCCACCGCATTGTTATCTTTCTTCGCCTCTCTCACTCACATAACTTCTCTATTCCAAATTCTTTCTACATACGAGTACTATCAAACCTTCTGCTATCCCATTTTTAAAATTCAAAATTCATTTTCAAGTTTATGAATGCAAAAAATAAAGACAACGATAGTAAATCAAATAACATTTCTTTTAGTTTATGTTGCTACGCCAGATAAAACTCACGTGCGTTTAAATGAATATGAAAGATATATTGAATGATATGGCCAACAAAATTATGCTAGTGCGTAGGGGCAATCAAAACTTGGGTTATATATTCGTACGCTCAGTTGCAGAAACATTCATCAATTCTGTGATTAAGTAGTTCACGGACCATCAAAATGAATAAATTCGAATCGGTTTTCTTGTTCTTGGCATTTAAATCATTGCTGTCAAAAAACCGCGTTGCATTTGTGCTTTTTGGTGATCCGTTAAGAAGTGATGAACATTTTTGGTCATTAATAGAGTTGATGGTTTTATAAATTTTTATGTCATCGGCATACAAAAGTATTTAAGAATGTTGAACACAGTCCACCACGTCATTAATGAAGAGGTTGAATAATAGTGGACCCAAGTTTGATCCTTGTGGGACCCCAGAAGTAGCAGTGAACGGATTTGATTTAGAGTTATTAAAATGCACGGTCATTTCGCGATCTTTGAGGTAGGAGTTGATAAAATGAAGAAGGTCCTCAGTAAAGTGAAAATATTTGCCGAGTTTTTCCAGAAGCACATTGTGATTTACACTGTTAAAATCTGTATATCACATCAACTTGAGAGTTGTCAGGTAGAGAATTAAGAGTGAATTCAGTGAAGTTCATAAGGTTAGTCGTGGTTGATCTACCAGACATGAATCCATGTTGATGAGAAATATTTGTGGAAATAGAATTATATATGTACTTATATAAAATTAATTCAAAGATTTTAGAGATATTAGAAAGAATGGTAATAGGACGGTAGTTAGAAATATCAGTATTGTCACCAGCTTTGAAGATGGGACAAATGAACGAGTTTTTAAGTACAGAGGGAAAGCGATTGGTTGATAGAGAGAGGTTAAAAAGAAAATGTAAAGGTTTAACAAAAAAAGTGACTACATGCTTTAATGGTATATGCAGGTAAGTGACCAGGACCAGGATTACGTGATGATTTAAGTTTCCGAATTGCAAGTAAGATATCATCCTCAGTAATGTTAGATATTGTTACTGAATTAGTTGTTCCTGCATACATATATTTGTACTTCACAAACTTGTAAATAGGGCCTTTCCTGTAGTTTGTTGTGTGAAATAAATAAATAAATAAATATTTGTATCATTATCTGTGGTAGAATATCCACTAGAAAAATAATCGGCAAATCCTTGAACTATAACTTGTGCAGACAATACAAAAATTAACTTGTATAACTAAAGTAATCAAGTAGAAACAATTGTTCTCAATGACACATTTATGCAACTAAATTTAAGAACTAAACTAATGAAACTAAATTAAGAAAATTATTGGTTTTGCGCCTGCGCCGATCGCGTACAACAATTCATCTACAAATGCTAGTTTATACGAAATGTATTACATACTTATTTTTAATTTACTGAAAAAACGACGTTATATTAGTTTAGTTTCTTAATTTAGTGGCTTGATTTGATTCTATAATTTAGAGGCTGTATAAACGCGCAGCATTAGTTTTTGATATTTTTTGTTTAATTATAAAAAATATGACAGTTGTTTGATTGATGTGACATGTATTAATACTAAAAATATAAATAAAACGTGTGTTAATTAAAAAATCAATAATACAAACTCTACTGTTTGAGAAAAAAATATATACAATATTATACAAATTAGTACTACTTAACTAATACGAGTAATAACTAAGATTCTTTAGAATTATAGATCGCTTTCAATTTAGATTAAATTCCATAGAACAAAAAATAGTGGAGGACCTTATACGAAACATAAAGATGAAGTTTTTTGCAAGATGCACAATTAAAATACCAGTAATTCTTATCTGTTTGTTTTTACCTTCCGTCACCTATAGGTAAGGAAGGTATTGTCTTTGGTCAAAAAAATCGGTGGTGAGTTTCCATTGAATAAGCACGTTTTAGGGTCTTTACAATACGATTTTACTATTTTTACGATGATGTCTGTATGTGTGTGTGTGTGTGTTCGTATGTGCGTGTGTGTGTGTGTGTGTATGTGTGTATGTGTGTGTGTGTGTATGTGACCGTTTTTTCCTGCACGATATCTCCAATACTAGAATTCCAAAAATTACAATTCTTGCGTATTCCTCTTCCTTACAACCATATGCAGACTTGATTAGAATTTGGTTATAATTGGTCAACCGGAAGTACCCTCATTTGAAGATTTTAACAGTTTTTCTTGAAAAACTCAGTTAAATGTTATTATAACTTAAAGAATATATTATTGTCTATACGATTTGATTGCATTTTATATTTCATATTTAACAGATATAGGATTAAAGAATAATAAAGATAAAAAAATTCATATAAATTTCATAATTCAGCCAGCTATGCTAACTTAACCATGGAAACTGCTAATTCAAATTGACAGATGTCAGTATCAATAAAATGTAAATCAATGACAGAATAAGGGAAGTAACTCTAGTGTTAGAAGTTTCTGGATATAAGAAAGACGATTACATTGGTTTGAACATGTCATGAGAAGCGATGAATATATTAATAGAAGGTGGAAGAAACATAGGAAGACCAAATATAAGATGAAAAGATTGTATTGCAGAAGACTTGAGAGAAAAGGAACTGAATGAGAAAGACACGCAAAACAAAAATGAGTGGAAGAAGAAAATAAAAAATAGCGACCCCCTAACGAATGGGAAAAACTAAAGAAGAAGAAGTAGATGTCAGTGTCAAGTGCAATTTGCATAGTTTGTTTATGAAATAACTTTACTGGAAATATAGCATCTTTTGCAAAAAAAAATATGTATAGGGCGCGTGCCTTTGGCAAGCAGATATGGGAACCCATATCAAAATGACAGCAATTAATTATGTCCATAACTGACAAGTGTCATAATTTTTCATTCAAAATTTCATGATTTTCTTATTTCATGTGGCTTGTTTGTTATCAGGAGAATGGAATTCAGTTGCCGAGAAAGGGAATCATAAAATACCAAAAAATTAGAATCTTTTAGAAGAAAATTTATGTATGGAATTTGTACATAATACACAGGATTGACGGAAGGTAATGTGCTGGCCACAACAGATTTTTTACAAGTATTTACAATATTTACTTAATATTTTTTAGTAAAATTATGACAAGTTGTGAGCGTTTATGAAAGCATTTGCAAGAAAATGAGTTCCTACTCCTATCAAATTTCCTACTCGTGCATAAATGCATATAAATGCAGCAAGTGCAGGTCGGCTGAATGCAATTTCTATAAGTAGGTGGCAAGTCAATAATCATATAAACTCTGATATTTATTTGCCACTCAATTCAGGGCAAAATACCTATTTATATAAAGAAAAATATGTTTACGGGAAATAGATATTGAACAATTCCGAGATTTACATATCGACACGGACAAATATTAATTTATGGCTAAATAGACGTAGTCATAAATATTAATTTGTGTTGCCTAATTAGTACAAATGTATGCGACACATTTTCAAGAGATGGAAAAGGACAAATGGGATTAATTAAGACGTGAATTACTATTATTCGTCTTAAAAATAAAACAAGTGCGGTAGCCATGAGGTAAAAAAAGTTGAATATACCATCACGGGCGCGTGTTATGAGGGTGGCACCTTGCATGCGTTAATTATTCACCAATTTATGGCTTGATTTTCCGACAAGATAAGTCTACTGTGTAATTATTCAATATCGGATATTAAAAACTAGATCATTTTTTTTCTTTATAAAGCTTTACCTTTATGGTACAGTAACTACCAGCATATTTTATATATTTTTTAATAAGTAAAAAAAATTAATTATCTTGTATTCATAAATATTTCATAACACTGTATGCCCATATGGGATACAGTAGTGGCTTTCATACAGGGTGTTCATTAAAAACCTGAACTATATGAAGCTCCTTTCCATACAACTATTACTATTTTCTTTTTAAAACGTTACTATTATTAATTTGAAATGATTAGTTTTTAGATAATTTTTTTCTGAATGATAGTATTTGAGTTAAAGCGTAAAGAGAATCCACACACACACCCACAGATATCATTGTCGAAATATTAAAAACTGATTCTAGGAACCTTAAAACGTGCTCATTTACCAAAATCTCGATATGTGATTTTTAGCACGATCCCTATACCTTCCTACCAAGAGTAGCGGGAGATAAAAATCTGATGTGGCCAACACAATATTTAATTTTTATTAATTTAAATACATACCTACATATTTACTTATGCTGGAAATTGTATTAAGTTCCTTTCCATATAACTTGTTTTTTTTTACTACTTTCTTTTAAAACGATACTATTATTATTAATTTCAAATGATTAGTTTATTGACAGTGGCATTTATCTGTCAGCTACATATATTTGAGATATGAACTGTGTAACAAAAGAAAAGAAAATTTAATAATATTTAATTTTTATAATAACAAATCTCGAAAAATAACATCAATATATTTTTCGAAAAAAAAAAACTATTTTGAGCCTGAAATAATGTGCCATCCGGTTATCTGATTTATACTAAAATCTAATGGCTTCTTTCCTTATTAGAATAAGGCATAAATACGTTGCAAAATTTTCTGAATGAAAATATTTGAGTTAGAGCGTATAAAGGATCCATACAGACATACACACACACTCACACACACACACACACACACACACACACACACACACACACACACACACACACACACACACACACAATACCTCCCTTACCAAGAGTAGCGGGAGGTAAAAAGTGTTACTTTAAAAACAAGTAGCTGAAATTGTTACACCATATATTTGCTACCTCATAAATTTATAACTGTGTAAAATTGGCTGTAGAATAGTTGACATCAGATTTATTCGTTTCGGGAAATATTTGTTAATCAAAGCAATTGTTTTCAAAAATATGTATTTTTTTCGGCACCATATATTTTAGACAGTGGCTTAGCTTCCGGCATCGGTTCTCATATCTGCAGCCGGCGCCAGCTAAATAAAAAAAAATGCCATTAATTTATATTACTCTCTTTATGCGCTCACATGCATCACATTTATGTTTAATTTCACCAAATTATAATATTATAAGAATCGGTTCGACTGTTTCTCTAATAATTTATAATTTTTTAACTAAATTTAACGCACAAAACCCCGGTTCCCATATCTGTAGCTGCGATGAATATAATATGTATATTAAAGCAACCAACATCGGCTACAATTTAGTTAAAAAAAAATGAATGTGATGTTTTTATTAGTAAGTAAATATAAAAAAAATATTGTTGCTACAATTTTGTTGGTATGTTTTTGGATTTATAAGTAAATAGTTTTTCTTTCGCAAGATCAAATATTTGTTATAAATATATAATGCAATAATCCTAAAACATCCTGTGCAAATAGTGCAACCTTGTCTTCCTTGGCATGGGCGTAGGTAGTATCTTTCGTGTGGTGGGCACCTGTTGATCCATTTAAAAAGGAAAAAGTGGATCTGGGATCGCAGCAAGCGGTGCTAGCCGACTGTCACACAACCGTCGCCGCCGCCTCGCGTCAAATAAACAACTGGCTTTAAAACCTGCTCGTTCTTATGCTAGTGCTTGCGTTGCTGCTTGTGCTTCAAACATTCGAACCGCCTGCTTCGGCAAACAACAAAATGTCACGTGGATGCACAGCATACACAGAAAAATCCGCGGAAAAACGGAAAGAGAAGAGGTTTTGTGATGGAGTTACAGGTTGAACAAAATTAATGAATATTTAATACATGGTAGCGATTGTCCAAATTCAGAAACATAAATCATATTTCAGCTTAAAATGTTGAATTATACAGGCTGTTGACCGCGACACCGGAATATAGGACTTTAACAAGTAAAATCATACCCATGTGGTGCACTCTACACGCCAGCAATGAGTGCCCGTAAGGTGAACCCTGGTATATGTTCACACGGTATGAATATGTCATCATCATTACTGAATGATTAACAATTAATTAAAATGCAAATGTTTATGTTAATACAAAAAATAAAATTTGGGCAAGTACCAACGTACTTAAGAAACATTTTAATTCCTTTCAACACGATACATTGTTATGAAACGAGGTTTAATAAGAATTTCGTATTGTCACGAGTACAAAAGTCTTCAACACAAAAATCCTTGTTTCATAGTGGTATAGCTGAATACAATAAGTTACCAGAAGATATAAAAAATTTAACGAATTTAAAAGCATTTAAGAAAAGTTTAAAAATATTCTTGAAATCTGCAGAAATATAGTGTATTTGTTCTTTTTCCTTTTCAAATGGTAACTTATTATTATCTACTTTCTCTGTAAAGTTTGTTTTTAGTATTATTACAAGTTACCTGATTTTTAAATTATTAATATTTCTTTTTTTCTTTATATTTATTATTATATTATGTCATATTATTATATTTTATTCCAATATTATCAACATTATCATATATTTTGTTATATGTATATTTTATTTCATTTTGTACTGTATATAGCGTTTAGCTAAATAAATGAGACATTATCATTATTATTATATATGCATACAAAGCAAATTGGCACACCCAGCAATGGGTAACTAATATGCCGTGGTGATATATTTATTTATTTATTTATATACTTATATTCATTGCTGGCGTGAAGTGTGCACCACAGGGATCAATTTTATGCCATTTAAAATTCTAAAATATTTAGTGTCGGTCGGAATCGAAGTCGGTTCATCAGATTCGCGTGAGACGCCGGGTAAATTCCCGCACGGTACAAAAGTCATCATTTATTACCGAAATCTGTTTGCAAAGCAGATTGGCTCACCTAGCAATGGGTAATATGCCGTGATAATATATGTTTTTATTATCTTACCTATATTCCTACATATTTACTTATGCTGGAAACTGTATTAAGTTCTTTTCCATATAATTATTGTTCCATTTACTATTTTCTTTTTAAAACGTTACTATTATTATTTGAAATGATTAGTTTGTTGACAGTGATATATATCTGTCAGTTACAAACATTTGAGATCTGAATTGTGTAACCATGTGTATGAGTTGTGTTTAAAGCGTAGGCTCTGGGATTAAAATTATAGATAATTTTAAAAATTTAACCATAAAATATATACAAAAAGTATTATCACAAACCTGTAGAAATTGAAAAAAAAAATTTAAAGGTATTTTTCGAAAAAGAAAACTATTTTAAGATTCCAGTAAAATGCCATTTCCGGTTATCTGATTTACTCCAAAATCTAATGGCATTTTTTCCATATAAGAGTAAGGTAGAAATACAAGGTTTCAAAATTTTCTGATCGATATTATTTGCGTTAGAGCGTAAAGAGGATCCATACACACAGACATCATCGTGAAAATGTTAAAAATGGATTCTAGGGACCTTAAAACGTGGTCATTTACCAATATCTCGATATGCGATTTTTAGCACGATCCCTATACCTCCTTACCAATGGTAGCGGGAGGTAAAAAGTAAGTCTCTCCAGGTATGGACTACCTATAGAAAGGTACGAAGTGATTCACGAGATTGTGTAATAGGTAGGTATAGTAATTACAGTGTTAATTTTTGTTTAGCGCTTAGTAAACATATTCTCTGACATAAATAGCTATTTGTGTATTAAGAGCGCAAAATACGACATTGTCGATTGAGATGTTGTTGCCGCGCGACGCAGGAGCGCAGCATTCTCTCGAAATCGACAATGTCCATTTGCGCTCGAGACACACACAAGATTTTTTTCTACAGTCGCTACCATAACAAAAAAATAATAAAATGTACACTTTGTACTTACTCAATTTATAAGGATTAACATAAAGAAAAATCGTCTTTTATATTTATTTTTTCGTTATTTGCTTCAATCTAATCTAAACATTTTATACTTTCGTTTTTATAAATGAATGCCCTATTTTATTTTCACAATAATACGGCATTTTTTTGGTTATGTAACATACCGACAGAGCAGTTTTCATTAAGAAGTGTCATTTCTTAACATTGTATAGTTAGAAATTTGGACAGCGAGCGTTTTTTCTACTTCGTCGCGCTAGAGCGGCAAAGTGACATTTTGCGTTGACAAAAGAGAGCGCAACTGGCTACTTTCTATGTAGACTGTAGAAAAACATATTTAACATATATTATCGAAACATAACCTATAATAGAATTGCTATGAACAAAAATATGTGTAAATGGCACTATGATGTATGTATGTATTTAGTTATATCTTATTAGACCAGTTCTGTGAAATTCTATTTCGTGTTTTACCACTTTCATTTTATCAAATATCATAAATCTCTATTTAAATAGTCATTAATTTTTTTATTAAAATGTTATACACATTCATATCTACAATTTTACTGCATTTAAATATGCATTAAACAAACTACAACTTGTAGTACAGACTTAAACAGTACTTTATTAGTATAATGTTAATTATCACTTGTTAAATAAAGTAAGAGTACTAATTAATTAACATTTAATTGTACTCAATCTTGTTCAATTATCATTTAATTGTTTTATTTGTTTTCAACGAGAAAAATCTTATTTATATCATTGAAATAAGAATAAATTAAATAAGTAGAGTAAATAAATATAACTTGTTGAAATCTGAAATATATGCTACTGTATATATTCCAAAAAAAAGGCGTCCTAAGTTATGTGTACAGCTTCTTGAAATTTTATTAAATATATGTTGAACACGCCATAAAAATCTGTGTAGAAAATATTCTCGAGTCCCCGTGAGATCAATATTTTATAATCAAGTAGCCTGTCATATAAATATACGAATCTAAATCGCTATGATATTTTTTCGTTATATATCGCTCCAATAAATAAAAACGGCGAATAGCTACATAAGTTTGGATTATTTCTTTTTCAAAAGCGTATAAGAAATACCGCCGAGTATTATTCAAAGAGAGCTAGAATGATATTTCATAAAATAATACGTATTAATTCATAAAGAATAGGTACGTATATCAAATAATGAATGAAATTGAAATAATAAAATTAGTATCAGTGATAAAATTTAGAATTGAATTGAGTTTTTAACAATATTTTGTTTTTTGCTTCCCGCATAATAAGTAAAGAAAATATTTGTAAATTTCTAATTTGAAAGGATTGCGCGGATACGCGCACGCTAGGTTGGTTTAGATTTAGATTACATAGAGAAAGAACTGTTTGAAATAATGAAATGTTAATTGATTTTAAAAACTATTATTCAGAATCAGTTAGTGTATGTGCGTTTCCAACATTCAAAATAGTTATGTGATGTGACACTTTATTTAATTAACTTTCCAGGTATATGGAAAAAAAATGGCTAGCTGATTGTCTCTTTCCAACAGCTAAAATTGACATTTTAACAAATCAAATTGTAAATAAATAAATAAATAAATATATCATCATGGCATATTACCCATTGCTGGGTGTGCCACTATTTATTTATAGTTACAATACTAAATAGAAAAAAATCTGATGTGGACACCACACGACTTCCTTGTACGATTATTAAACTATACATATTTTTTTAATAATTAAATTCCAAAATATTGACAGGCTTAAGCCAAGCCCGAGAAATATTTTGATATACAACAAAAAATAATTCATTTACTACTATCATTCTTAAATTAACATTAATCTAACCCGGTTCTTTTTAAAGAGAGTTTTGATCACAACAAAGAAATATTTGATTACAACAATGAATATGACTAATTTCACAATAAAAATATAATATTTGTTATTGTACGAATCATAAACTTGCACGTATTTAACGTAATTTGACATGAACATTTTTTTATGTTTTTGTCCTAATTCATAGCAAACTTTATTACAAAAACAAAAATCTGATGTGGCCAGCACATAACCTCTCGCCGTATATTTTACCTGGCTGTATGCATAAAGCAAAGATTATTTTTATAAATACAAATAATATATTCATATAAATCTATGACGTATAAACTTCTTTATTATTCAATAATAGCATGTCTCAACATGAAGATATTTTACCATAAATTATGTTACAATAAATTACAAAGTAGAGTTTACCATATATAAATATTAGGCTGGTAACAGCAATTTTCAATTCGAACAACTTTGTTTACTTTCTCTTCATATTCTTCTAGTAAAAACATTAATTTTGGGCGGTCTAAAATGTATATATCTGGATTGTGCATCTATTCTTATATATCTTCTTTTACATTTTATTTTTTCATACTTGTTATATCTAAATAACCTTAATTCCCTTTAATAAAGTGACGGATAGATTGCACTCCGATTTTGTCAATATTTACAACTTACTTGAGAAGAATTTGATAGCTTTTTCGCAATTCAAAGTTACTCTAGTCTACAGTACTGGTGTACATTGTCCCATAATGTTTGAAACAAATTTAAGTCCTTCAACCTAGACTTGTCATCTCCATAATAGTCACAGATCAAGAACTAAGGGATTCTCCAAGTACATTTTTAATTCATTACTCATTATTTCTGACACTGACATTTATCTGTCAGTTACAAATAATTTAAATTATCAACTATTTTTCATGGCATTCTTTCGGCTGTCAAATTTATTACAACAGATTATTTTATATATTATAATTCTTTTATCTCTAAATCTATGGAATATATAATAAAATATTTAAATGTATCAGATAGAGAATTTAATTTTCTTTAATATTACCACGAAAAATTTTCAAAAAATAATATTTAGAAGATTTTTTTTCAAGAATCTTCTACTTCCGGTTGTCCAATTATTACCAAAACCTTTTCAGATCTTCCCATGAATGTCCGATTGGGAAATACGTTGTTAAACAAATTTTAAGTCTTATAGTTTTTGAGTAACCGTCCTTCCAACATCCCACACACACACACATCCACACACACACACACACACACAGACATCATCGTAAAAATGTTAAAATCGGATTGTAGGGACCTTAAAACGTGCTTATTCAATAAAATCTGGATATGCGATTTTTAGCATGAATCCAATACCTCTCTTAGCGAGAGGTAAAAAAGTATATAATTTTTAAATTTACATATCTCGCTTATACAAAGGGCTAATTTAATAATACTTGATGTGCTAGACGCAGAAATTCTCTAAAACTTTTATTTGAAGCATTTATTTCTAAAATCAAAATAAAATCATTTTATTCAAGAAAAACTGTAAACAACTTCAAGTAATGTACCACTTCCGGTTAGCCTATTTTAACCAAAATCTATTATGTTATTTCGATTGACATAAAAGTCTTGTATACCAAATTTGAAAAGTTTTGGATTATATTTTAAAAGTTTTTCATTAAAATCTATTATAGGCTTCATGTAAAGTGCCACTTCTGGAAATTGTGTAATAATCAGAAAGGGAGGTGCACAACTAGATGTTACAGGAGTCATAAATACAAAATTTCAACTTTCTACGGCTTACCGTTTTTGAGTTATGCGAGATACGTACGTACAGACGTCACGACGAAATTAGTCAAAATGGATTCAGGGATGATCAAAATGGATATTTCCACTGAAATCTGATAACCGAAATTTTTCGCGATTACAATACTTCCTTTACTTACGTACAAGGAAGTAAAAATAGTGATACTTAATGAAGTTTGACATATTGAATATTACCGAAGTATAAAAAAGTGGAGTATAAATTTATTGCAAGTGTAATGATAAAATACGTTTAAAAGTAAGCAAAGGTGACGAAAACATGTCTGGTAAATGAATTGTTGTTTGTATTTCGTTTTGCATATTGCTAAGTCGAGTTACAGCTGAATTAAGAGCTGAGTTTGTTCTACAACGTGGAATGCTAAATAAGTTCATACATCTAGAATCATGGTTACGAACCTTAAGACTAAACCTTGATAACAGGCACGGTGAGTCGGTCATATTATTAAATAATTTATACAGAAATATAAAATCTTTAAGTTTTCTCCTGTTTTCTAAACTTAGTAAGTTTGCTCTGTATACTGGAAATCTATATTTCAGATATTTGTTTTGTATGCTTTCAATTCTGGTAATAATGAAATATTTGGACCGTGTGGGCGCTTACCAGGCGTCACCTCATGGGTACTTAATGCTAGCGTGGAGAGCGCACCGCAGAGGTCAGTTTTGTGCCACTAAAACTAATTTTTAATGTCGGTCGGGATCGAATCCGGGTCCCCAGATTCGCAACCAGACAGTAAAAAAATTGTTACCTTGGCACACTAGATCCCTGCTTTATACCAGAATAATAAAAGTGTCAGCATATATTAATAAAATATATGTTTAAAATACAATGATTACTAATTGCTTGTGACATTACACATACAGCGCGGGTGTGCTTATTCAAGCCTCGCGCTCATAGTTATCTGGGTTCGGAACATTTTTCTACACGGTATGTAATATACTATTATTTTTCAATAAACTGGCGTAGTGATGCACGCGAAACGAGAAGGGACGAGACGGGTGTTCTACTGCTATTACAAAGAATTAGTAAACTTCAATAATTATCAGGTAGCATATTTTAAATTAAGAGTTTTAGTAGAAAGAACATTATGAAATATTATTTTGTTGCAATAAAAATTCTTAATTATTGTTAACGCAACGTCACAGGCCCGAATCAATTATTACCGTAAAATTTCGGATGAATTCGGGCGTACTAGACCTAGACCTACTATTTGTTGTCTTTGTTTGAATTAAAATGTAGCACCCTAACAAAAATAATGATATCCTAATAACATTCTCAAAATGTTGTATGAAATACATTGAAATAATATTTATTTTATATATTTTATTTTAAACATTTTTTTTTATTTCTGTACCAATCAATTTCAAGGGAAAGAAAGGCAGATAGCCGTAGAATTAACTCTTTGAGAAACAAAGTAGACTCACAAGAGTCAATGAATTGACGAAAACTTTTATTTATTCAAAATATTTAAAAGAAAGTTTCGTTATGCGTCTCTACTCTTTCAAAAGTATACCGGAATGGGGTATTCTACCGATTTTTTTTAGTATATATTTTTTTCTGAGAATATAATTCATTAGTCACGTGATATGTTTTCCGCCAATCAACATTCAGAATCTTCCTAGTTACATGTCTATCACAGTGATGATAAAAAACAAAGAAATTATCACCTTATTTATAGTCGTTACTAAGGAATTTGTTTTCTTTATATATGGCATTGACAGTTAATTTTGAGTATAAAATAAGTAATAACAATAATTCAAACTCCGAAATATTAAATAAAACTCGTAAGTACCATGTTTTAATACATTATGAATATGTATATCAAAAGTTAGGTTAGCATAATGTGTTACAAAAATTCATTATATTCTCTCATTAAATATAAGCTCGTGATATGATTAATAATCGAAGATATTGCTCTTGAAACCGAAACAGCACATTTCACTGGAGAATATCATCGATGATAATCATATCACTTGTTATATTACGTATGATAATATATTAAAATTTTGGAATATTGTTAAAAACGTGATTTTAAAATTTGATTAGTAAGCGAGATAGTATTTTTGGAATGTATGAAATTATTTGTGACGTCATAGTCCCGAGTGGGTTATTCTTCTTAAACAGTTAATTCTATGTGTATCTGCATTGTCTGCATTCTGCATTTATGTTTCACTTATTTTTATTAAGTCTTCTTTCCGTTATAAAATGAATTAGTAATGAATACAGAACTAAAAAAAAATATTTATAATAAATATTATTTCTATCTAACTCATGAAATATTTTGACAATGTTCGCCCGAATTCATCCGAAATTATACGATAATAGGTTTGTTCATAGAACATATTTCCAACGGTTGGAGTTTGAGTTTGAGTGCGCATGCGTGGTTTCAAACTGGTTGCAAATCAAACTGTTTGAATTCTTCTGTGAACAGCATTATGTCACTTAACTTTTTAAAATGAATAATAAATGTCTCTGCTTAATTTGGTAGTAAATATATCGATATTATCGATCACTGTAGTGACACTTGTCAGTGAGTCAGTCTTTTATTATTTTATTTATTAATTTACAATGATTTACTTACCGTAAAATATTTATTTCACTAATTTAATTTATTTGTAAGTATATAACCAAACATTAAATGAAATCAAAACCTTTAATCAAAACAAATACAAATGTATTGTCAAAACAGTGTAAGTGCGCATGCCTCAAATTTAAAATTTCCGACCGAGTTGGAAATTATTCTGATAGTTGGCAACCGATCAGCAACCAGTCAGAAAGTTTCTATGAACATTGAACTAATAATCAGAGTTGGAAATTTGTGACTCTGCGAACGCTTATGCAACTGCGCATGCCTCTGACGGTTGCTGACGGTTTCAAATCGTTCTATGAACAAACCTAACAGATTAGTAGGCTCGGGATGTCCTCAGGGACTATGACGTCACTTTTCGAATAATTAAGCATTTTTATTACAGCAAAGTAATATTTCATCATTTTCTTTTCACTAAAATTCTTAATTTAACGTATTCAGCCTTATAAATATTGAAGTTTACTATTCAATGGTAGAATATCCCACTACTGGAAAAACGTGCCGGATCGTTTCGGTGCCAAAACATAACTGGGTAACAAGTTAACAAAATAAACAGATTTTTGTAATTTTATATTACTTGAATATTGAAATTTTAATTCTTTAATTGAATAAAACTGAAGATATGTACTCTTATTTGCCTATTTCAATAATGTCTGTAGTGAGAAATGGATAACTATTTTTGAAATAGCAATAAGCGACAAATGTAAATCGTTGAGTGAAATTGAATAATATTCCTTGGTTGTTGTTGGTTTATAATAAACTCATCGCACTGCTATCCTTGGGTGAATGATAAATTCCCATGTTCTCATATGAGCGTATTTTTCAATCCCGTTGCAGACATACAACAAGATAAACCGGGCCATGAATTATTATTTAAATATGATTTAGCATACGTGGCCGTATAAATTACAATTTCTAATCTAAGAAATCGTACATGTTAATAATTTATATAAACTCCATCCGGTAGCCGTGCGGTGTGTATGTGTGTGTGCATGTGTGCGAATGCGAGTGCAGGTTCTGCAAGATGCAAGAGTAATGCAAGGTTTGCGTGCGACTCGCCACTGCAGCCACGACACGAAAAATAAACACAACGAGTACTCAACAAGCGTGAATCGACATCCACCTTATTATTTTGATAACACGGACATTTTTTCTATTAAACCAGGATTCATTCATAGATATTTACTCGTAGTTCAATACGAAATATATATATTTCTATTTTATTCTCAATTTTGTTTTTCTATGAATTAATGAAATATTTGTAACTGTTAAATGAAATTTTTGGAATCATGCTGTGCTGTAACTGTGGTACTTTTGTTTATATTAAAGCATTCTCATAAAAAATAGTTATTTATGTATTAAAGCCTAATTAAAAAATTATAACACCGGGGAATGTGTCTCGACGCGTGGCTGAGAACTTTTAATTTCCTGAGTGCTATATACAGAATCGGACATAACTAGAACGACTCCCTAGGAACTAATAAAAAATACTCCCCCATATTTTAAATATTTAATATATTTTCAAACTTTTTATATAATTTAAAATTTACATATTCCTAAAACTTTATGGACTTTAAATAACTAATTCAAGTATATTACAAAATTATCTTTGAAATTGAAGTGTGTTTTATTTGTGAAAAGACCATTCGCTAAAATCGTGTAATACAGAATAAGAAAGAGAATTGAATGCTAAATTCATATTTTGAAACGGCGTTGCCCTAATATTAACTGTATGAGAATGTTGAATGAAAAAAGAGAAATGAGACGATTTGAATATGTGTAAAACTCGCAGCCACTTGATTTTAATAAAATTGAAAATCTGTTGGAAACCATTAACAAAAATATTGCAAGGAATAATATTATTAATTCCAAGCAATTATTTAAAATTATAACGTGTGCATGAATTCTGCAAACCACAAAATCATCGATAATTTACTTAATTCGATGCAACGGTGAATGCAATCTGTTATAAATAATTATTAAAGTATTGTAACGTTTATTTATTTTGGTGAAATATAAAAATCAGAGAAATATTATTAAAATAAAAGTTTATTAAGCGATAAATAATAAAGATAATAAAAAGTAACTAACACTATGATTAAATAATTATAAACAGTATTTTAAGACTAAGAATATTATTACTTAAACACTAAGATTATTAATTTAAGCAATATTAAATTCAATATTTATTTATATAACTACATTTATTTATGTGTTAACAATTACTCGACAGTTCAGTCAAACAGCATTTATTCTTACTATACCAAAATTTCGGTGCACCCTTGCACCTTCTTCAGGGTAGTAAGATCTTACAGATTGTAACAATTCATGTACACAAAATACATTCGTACAAAACATTCAGTTAATTTATTAAACATCGTACAAAAAATTCAAAGAGCATACACACATCCATTTGCTCTAACAACCTGTAAGATCTTACTACCCTAAAGAAGGTGCAAGGGTGCACCGAAACGTTGGTATATTAACAATAAATGCTGTTGACGGAACTTTCGAGCTAACACCTAATCCACATCACAGTCGAGAAATTACCAAAAATTACATTTATTTATGTTCAAAACTCGTAGACAATTTATTTATATTTTACGATTCGTGTCTATGTCGCAATGTCCCTGACGGTATTTGTATATCCGGCGTCCGCTCTGGAACATTCGATGCGACAATAACATCGAATACAAAGGGATCAGCCGACAGTACTTAACAAAACAGGTTTAGATGTGTATGTTTACGCCGCCGATTACGTCATCCCTCAGGTTTCTAGAACGTTCGACCAATGGCGTGGGGCCACGAACGCTACAGTATTAAATACATAACGTCGGTAGAGTAAGAATAAATGCTATTTGTCTGAGCTTTCTAGTAATTGTTAACACATTATATAAGAAGTTTAAAAATATATTGAATAATTAAAATATGGGGCAGTACTTTTTATTAATTTTTATGGAGTCGCTCTATTTATGTCCAATACTGTATGTAAATTACAAACAAGTCTATACCTGTTGCAACAAATAATACTAGAAACGGACCAGATGATATTCTAGCTCTAGCTAGTGTAAGTGTATCATCAGCTCCATGCATGCTATTTTTACAATTTATTTGAATGTTCCACAGTGTTAAATTATTAATTATAATAATTAAATGATATTTTAGAAATTGTGTATACAATAAAATGTTAATACGGGCGTATTTTTTTTTTACTGCTATGTTATAATTTTGTGTCTTGCTCTTGTATTGAAATCCTTTCTCTAAAACTAAAACAGCGTCCTTGTTTCCAGCAGCAACACGACCGCTACATCGGGCCAGCGTACGACCCCTCCCGCGACCTCTCTCCGAACCTCCCGTCGTGCGACTCCTCGCTGGGCGACGGCGACGCGGCCACGTCGTCGGACAGCGCGTGCTCCACGCCCAACAACAACAACACGGCGTGCAAGCTGGAACCGGTGCCCTCAAGCACGCCGCCCACGCCCGCTGGCCACCTAGGGACCCCTGGCGACGAGGTCGTGTGTGCTGGCTGCGGCAGGAGGATCGCGGATAGGTTCTACCTCCAGGCGGTGGACCGCAGGTGGCACCAGCAGTGTCTGCAGTGCTGTCAGTGTAGGAATACGCTCGAAGGGGAGATTACGTGTTTTTCGAGAGATGGGAATATTTATTGCAAGAAGGATTATTATAGGTAAGTGCGCATTGCTTATTTTTAATTCTGTAGCTCGCTCGCATACTTAACGATAAGTTCAGGGTTCAATTTCTTTAGTGGACGACCACATATTATCAAAAAAATATCACTGTATTCTAGTAATTCGGATCCTACTATTAGCAAATTAATAGCATTTCGCACGTTTCCTACAACACACAATTCCTATTAGATAGAAAACGACGACAGACGAACACGCGTCGTATTGTATCGGAGCAAACGGGTAAAGCCCACATCACCCAAATAAAATTTATAGGCGTGTGACAATCGCTGAACCCAAATTTAAAATTTATGAATATGATGATTATTAGTTTTCTAAACTCCTATAAAATTTGGGCATAAAATAGTAAACATTTTAGATCTAATGGGAAATGTGTGTAATGCAACTTATATTCTGTTTTAATGTTTAGAAAAATGAGTGTTATGTTATATTTAAGCGTGATTGTGAAGTTGTGAACAGCTGGTTTTAAATTTATTATAAAACGTCTGGAAAAATATTAAGTAGCCAATCTCAACAATTTGTTAGAATATTTTTAAAAAGGAAAAGACCATAATGAACCATTAATTTCTGTAGAAGCTATCCAAGAGGTACAATTTACTTAATAAAACTCTTGACTTTTGTTAATTGAGTCTTCTGTCTTCTGTGAACACCAAAGATTTTGCATTCCCTAAATATCTCAATCCTATGTCAGAGCTTACTATAAATTTATATACTGTTCAAAAAGATGATTTTAATGAAAATCAGCATAACAAAATTTTATAAAACATAACCTACAATTGCAATAACAGTTAGTGATATCTGACAACTATGACCTTGGCGTTCTAACCTTCAATATTTCTTTCTCTTTTTTCCAAGTGGTTAGAAAGAGTTGAATATATGACAGACGTTTCATCAACAACGACAGAATAAGAATGTATGTAACAAAGACATACATAGATATGTTTGTTTATTCTTAGTTCAGAAATAGATGACGTGAGGATCACCACTTTAAAACAAAGAGTATGAATCGAGCGCCTTGGACCGATCGAAGTGCTCTGATATTAGAAACTGGAAAAAACATTGTTCTAAGGTAAAATAATTAACAGTTGGCTAAGTTTCACAAAATAAGGTTTAATTTCTTTTGATAATTTTCAAAATTTCTGAGTTTCTCATTACGTTTAATGGTTTTGTCTATTTCAAAAACTTCCAAGAAATTTAATTTGGAACCTTTCTTTTCTAAATGTAGTATTTTAAGTTTTTCATTGAACAATTATGTTTATTTTCAAGATGATGTGTGGATAGATTAGAATTTGATTTTTAATTTTCCAAGTTAACAATATTATCGAAAGGGAATTTTTGCTGGTCCCTTAGGATAGTATTTCCAATGTTTCAACAATAATAGTTTATATTCTTATACCTGTCTTCTTAAATCGCGATGAAGATAAACTTATTTTGTGAAACTTAGCCAAGTGTTAATTATTTTCTTATTAAAATATTTCACCTATTACCAACGATGGATTCAATCAATTATATTAACATAGTTATGTTAGATTCGATTCCGGTTCGAGATTTATCCGGATACCCGATTATTTCAATGTATAACTCATGGGTTCTCAGTACTGGATTCGACATTTCCATATCTAATGCTGTAACATAGTATGCACAATTAATTTTACTTATTGATTCGGATGTAGATATTTACGCTCTATAACTTTTATTTGAATTTTTTTTACCTAAAATAATTAGGGAAGCAGGAATTTATGAAAGTATGATTTTTCATATTAAAGTCTCTTCGTATTAAATGCCGGTGAACACACGGTATGACACGAATTTGATAGACTTACAACTCAGAATTGTTGTTCTACTACTGTACAGTGCTTAATTTTTTTAATTTGGAAGTTTTGTAATTATTGATAGTTTATGTTAAAAAAAGAAAAAAAGTGCACATACAGATATTGTATTTGCGTTTAGGGAATCCCGGATCCCAGATCTTCTTGTAAGTACAGTACTTGTAGTTATTGCTAAAAATTTGCATTTCTCGAAAAAAGTTCAATAATTGGCAGTATATGTGCCAATTTAGTTCGTATTATACACGCATATTTGTAATCGAAATTCAAATTGTAAGTATGGAAAGCAGAAAAAATCGGCAGATCTGCATAATTTCACGCTTGTGAAAAAGCGGATTAAATTGGCGACGTTGTTGTACGAAGAAACATGGTTCAAATTTGAAAACGCAGCTGCCAATTCAATTACGTTTGTAATAGTTGATTAAAATCCAATGAAAGTGCGAATGTTTGTAGTAATTTTCGTTCTTCTGTTACACACTTTGTAATTGTACCTAATTGTTAATTGAAAACGAATTACTACGAGCAGTTTAATAAAAGTACGAAGAAATCACATTTCTTATCAAAAAGTACGATTATGGCTTGTTCGACGAAATTACACATTCATAAAATTCAATCAACTGAAGTTGTAATTTTAAAACACTGATTGGTTAATAAGCTACATTCAATTGTCATTTAATTAAGTTAAAAACATTTCTGTGCCATTTTTATAATTATAAAATTAAAAACTGCTCCTAACCTTAAAATGATACAGCAATTTTTTTTAAAGAAGTCCGATCAAGGTCATCTACGAATTGTATGAATTAAGATTTTAGCTCTGCCGATTCTGTCAAATTAGTAGTGTCGTTTACTTAGTTTTTATGAGGGTACATAAGATACTACTGTTATTTTGTTATTATTATAAATATATATGTTACAGTAAAAGCATTCATAATTCAAAAGTGAGTAAACTGGTAAGTTTATTAGCAAATGCAAAACCAAATATCTGAAAAATAAGATATTGGGACGGCTATGAATCAAGGTAATATATCTGAATTAATAAAAAAAAAACTTACGTTACAACGAAAGTATTGTCAACTACGAGCATCGTTTTAAAATTAACATAGTCGAAATAATATGAATTTTTGAATTCATATTATATTCATCCTTATCGCACATGCTTGTAGTCATTGCAAATGAGAGAGATATAAATGTATGTCAATTAATTTGTTCATGATACAGATGACCTTGATCGGACATCTTTAATTTTTTTTACTGTATATGAACTTTGAAAAAATGTTATCTCAGTAGTTAATTTTACGCGTATCCATCTTAAAGATGATAAAAAGAAATTAGAATTATTCTACATGTCAAACATGCTGAAGATTCTAACAGCCCTCTTCGAAGAGAGTGATTAAGATTACTCAACATGAAGACAATGCAGGGGTCTTAACCATACAGTTATTAATATGGTTTCTCGTAAAATTGATTACTGGAGATGAGAATATTGTTCTCGAAATATTTTATAGTTTTTATTTTCATTTAATTTTAAGATTTTTTTAAGTACTAAGTAATAGTCTTACACTCCAAAATACTCAGCTATTTGTATATTTTAAATACATATATTTTTTTATTATAATATTTTTTGGCATTTAGATCTTTGTGAATTTAAATGACTCATTTCTAAACGAGGCTTATCCTGCGAAGGAAATATGATGTACCTTTACAAGGAGGTACATTACCGTACGAATTACATATATTACTGTAGAAACAAGGTATTATTTAGATAAGTACAGGAATTCTTAAGTTATTACTAGGAAATATCAGGGAAGTAAGGGTATTCATTTGGAAAAAAATAGTATTACCAAGGAAATTGATCTAAATATTCCATAGTAATTGCCGGGAAATATGAGGTATTCCATGAGAAAAATTTGGAATAATGGTACATGAAAGGATGCTGATAATTTATTACCCCAAATATCAATCTCACAAACCATAATCCACTTATTTGGGCCATTGTCGAGCAAGCGGCGGTCAGTTGTAAATATGGTGAATTTTTTTTCTGGATTAAATATTTTCAAATGTAGTTACAGTTAAACAAGTCCTATAGTGAACATTATTAGGCAGAAGACTCACGTCATACGTCATCAACCTGAAAAAACCTTATAAAATGAAATATAACTTGTAGAAATTATTAGGTGTTATTTATTTTTAAAACGAAGGAAAAATATACTAGAATTAAGTAATGTACATATTAATGATATTTACAATTATTTCTAAGTCAATCGATATTCCTTTTACAGAATATAAAATAATTTGAAAGAATAAGCAATAAGAATAATTGTATTTAAGCACCGATAGTCCTAAGTCTGTAAAAAAAGTGTGAAGTAAAGGTACCATTATTATTGATATGAGTATAACTATTTCAGGCTACCTGAGGATTTTCTGTGTTTATGGTAATATCTTTTGGGGTAACAAATTATCTGTTTATTTCAGTGAACTGCGAACAGACTATCAATAATATCCTTAATTTTGAACTAACGAAAAACATAAAAAAGTACGAAAAATTAATTCCAATGTTTTACTTGACTGAGATTTCGAGTAATTGTTAACACCTAATATATATCATAGTTAAAAAATTTAACCATATTTGTCGAATAATGTTAGGTTTTTAATAAAAGAACATTCACAAAGTTAAACAAGCTTTAAAAAGATCATTTCTATTTTTCCATTTTGTCACGCAGATGTTTTTACTTGCGTTAATCTTTTAAGTAATATACCATGTAATGCGTATTATTTTCTTTCTTTTTGTTATATGTTCGTACTTTATATCCACCACCTGTGGGTAGTTGCATGATCACATTCTAAACGATTTTAAATCAACCATTTTCTTAACTCAAATAACAGTTTGCTGATTATAAAAAATGTTAAATTCACAATTTCCTGTAACGCCTGGTATTTTATCCTTTTGGTGCGGTGATATTTATGTGGCTGATGGTTAGCCATCAACTGATATTACTGTTTTTGCTTAATTTACTTATGATTACTGCTCCGAGCTTTTGAATTACTTTTTACACAAAGGAAAAAGTCATTTTGATGTATTAATAGAATGAGTTCACGTGGAAATATTTAATGATATGGTTTTTATTTAAATTTGACAGTTGTGCCAGACCTTAATATTTTAACAAGGAAAATATTAACACATGATATCTTCCAGGCATTTTAAATTAAGTAATATTTACTTTTTCTTAAATATGAAATATGTTTTAAGTTTATAAAAAATTCATACAACTGTTACATATATACATATATTGTTCTTGATGTACGCTTCTCACGAAATTTGATAACACGTTTAAATACAGGGTGTTTTATAACGAGTGTAACAAACTTTTTCGTAATACCATACCGTTACTATGATTTAACAGAACTAAATACGTTAATTTAAAGGGATCTATAACAGGCGCCGGCTATAAGGATTATAACGGACGCACGAACAAACAACAAAACTGATAAGACGTCTATAATGGCCTGCGGCTGTTATTATAACGGCCGCCGGCCGTTAAGGTTTATAACAGGCGCCTGCAGTTAAAGATAAAATATTGTACAAAAATAATTACAGTATTGTGAAGAGCCTAATGGTATTACGAAAAATTTTGAACGCCACACTATCGATGTGCAAATAACGGACTGGGCTGATTATAAACCTCGGATATCGCCACGGTTTACAAACTTCAGTTGCGTCCGCTATTTGCTTTATATCGGCTTAATGACGTTAATAACTATACCAGTTGGTTTGGGATGCAATTTTGAGTGAAAAATATTATATAAATATAGATCTATTCCATTTACTTACTAAAATGAAATAATCTGATGTGACCAATACAGTACCTCCCATTTACCTATGTATATAATTTTTATATTACTTTATAAATTTGTGCATACAATATATAGAAAAAGTATTAAAGCAAACTTGTAGAAAATGGAATAATCTTCAATTCTTATAATAACAAATTGAGAAAAAATTACATTTAAAGGTATTTTTTGAAGAAATCTTGAGCTTGAAGTAAACTGCCATTTCCGGTTATCCGATTGCCACCAAAATCTAATCAGTTCTTTCCATATTAGATAAGGTAGAAATACATGGTTTCACAACTTGCTGAATGATAGTATTTGAGTTAGAGCGTAAACAGGATCCACACACACATACATACATACATACACACAGACATCATCGTGAAAATGTTAAAAATGGATTCTAGGGACCTTAAAGCGGTCATTTACCAAAATCTCGAATGCGATTTTTAGCACGATCCCTATACCTCCCTTACCAAGGGTAGCGGGAGGTAAAAAGTCAAAATTTTATGAATAACAGTTAATTTTTATATTTTCTGAATCAAGATACATATTCTTCATCTCTCCTCATGGACATGTGCAAACCAATGTAATCATCTCTCATGTATCTTTCTAGAAACTTCCCAACATCTATTTCAACATCCTCTTCTCTTCCATAGTTAGCATAGCTGGCTGATTTATGAAATTTAATATCTTTATAATTCTTTAACTCTGTACCTATTGAATATGAAATATAAAATGCAATCAAATCGTATAGAGAATAATTATATTCTTTAAGTTATAATAACGTTAAATGTCAATAAATTATATTTAACAGCGTTTTTTCAAGAAAAACTGGTAAAATCTTCAAAGGAGGATACTTCCGGTTGACCAATTATAACCAAAATCTAATACCTCTTCGTCTGTATGTAAACTTGAGAAATACGAAAAAAATATAATTTTTGGAATCGTGGCATTGAAGTTATGCGATCAGAAACTCTCGTCTCACACACACACACATACAAACACACACATACACACACAGACACACATACATACATACAGACATCACCGTAAAAATGGTAAAATTGTATTATAGGGACTCTAAAACATGCTTATTCACGAAAAACTCATCATTGAATTTTTTGACCAAAGACAATACCTTCCTTACCTAAAGGTGACGGAAGGAAAAAATCAAGAAATGTCTTCCCCGCTGCAGGAAATTCCTAATCTTTTAATGTCTATTATTTGCAACTTTTTTTATTAGATCCGCTACTTTGTTTGCTTTCTTGAATGACCATAACAATGATTCACGTAATATTTGAAATGGTTAATAATTATTGCTAAACAGGAATAAGTGAAAAAATCTTATGGTCAATTTGCTGGTGATTCTTGGCGGATCCTGTTGTTTTATTTATTTTATGATGATGACCTTGAATGAGAGTTAAATGTTTTCTAAGAAATTTTCGCCCGGTAGTTAAAAGTTGATTCCGGTGTTACATTCATTTAATTCATTCCTCCTTTAAATTTTTTTCATCCATTTTTTGTTCACCTTCTGCGCTTCCTGTTTCAACACGTTAACACAAAAGTTAATCATTTAATTTTAGTTAATCCGTCGGTCCCACAAAAATAACGAAATATCCGCTCTTCATATGAACAATTTATACTTTCGACAATGAATTCCATTTTTTTAAAGTATATGCTGATTGAAAATACATGCATAGCTGTCTCCTTTATTATTAATTTTAGACCTATAGTTTAAATTAAAAAGTTGAGAGCGAAGTTTGAAGAATGAATAAGCACGTCCCTAGAATAGGAATTTACTATTTTTACTAAGATATATGTATGTGTTTGCGTGTGTGTGTGTGTGTTGTGTGTGTGAGTACCACGATTCTAAAAATTATAGTTTTTTCGTATTCCTCGAGTCTAGATGTTATGCGGACATGATTAGATTTTGGTTGTAATTGGTCTACTGGAAGTACCCTCATTTGCAACTTTTAACAGTTTTTCTTGAAAAAAAAAAAACTGTTAAATATCATTTATTGACATATGTTATTCTCTATACGATGTGATAGCATTTTATACTTCATATTCAATAGATATAGAGTTAAAGAATTATAAAGATATTAACTGTGGAAACTGCTAATATATTCAGATAATTCTAATTGACAGATATCAGTATCAAGAAAATGAATGTGGTAGAGATGAGGATGTTAAGATAGATGTTGGGGAAGACATGGAAAGATAGGTAAGGAAGTAAAGGATAAGGAAAATGGTTCGAGTGATAGAAGTTTCTAGATAGGTACAAGAGAGATGATTACATTGGTTTGAACATGTCATGAAGAGATATGAAAAATATATGAATAGCTTAGTAGTAGAAGGTACAAGAAACAGAGGAAGACGAAAGATAAGATGGAAGGTCTGTATTGCGGAAGACTTGAGAGAAAAGGAACTGAATGAGGACGACACGCAAAACAGAAATGAGTGAAGAAGAAAATAAAAAATAGCGACCACTAACGAATAGGAACAGCTAAAAAAGAAGAAAAAAATGTAAGTGTCTATAGTGCAATTTGCATAGTTTGTTTGTGAAATAATTTTACTGGAAATATAGAATCTTTTGCAAGAAAATTTATGTATGGAATTTATACATAATACACAGGATTGACGGAAGGTAATGTGCTGACCACATGAGATTTTTTTTAAATGGAATGGTATTTTTATATAATTGGAAAGTATTTTAAATTAGCTTTACTGTGATTTGATGATGACTCCATGGCATTAAATATGAAATTTCTTTTGGATCTTCTTGAACCAGGTTATGCCTGTTTTGTTTTCATATAAAAGTGTTTCCGGTTTTTGTTTTCGTTGAAGCTGGGTGCAAGATAGTTTCAGATGTTTCAGAGTTTTTTTTCTCTCCCATGTAATCGGAACATACGCTCTTCTTCTGTTAACCGCAATAGTTATTGTATATCTTCTGCTGCTAAATCTTACAACTAAACTCATATTTCCATTTTTTAAATGTACGATAATGTGGTTAATGTTTTTATATTTTTATATCTCTTGTTTTATATAGAATCCAATATGTCATGCTGTAAGTTGGAACTGCATGTATACTTATGTATTATATGAATCTTGCGAATCCTTTTATCATCACCTATTTAGTAGTGTTTGCTGTTGGTCGTGATTTTTGGCTGTGGTGTGTGTTAGTGTATCTGATGGCGTGTGTGTTATTCACAGTAGCCGATTGTTATCTGTGTACATGAAGGTTTAATGTGCGCGTGTAATGTGGCCAGTCCGTGTGGCCGAACAGGAGACGAGCCAAGCCAACCCAGAGCCGCTATCAACAACACGACCACGGTAACGCGATCCTGGATACAGGACACAGGCGCCATGCACCAGCATTCCTAACCCACGATGTAGAAGCTCGCCAAGATTAGCTAATGATGTATTGAAACTTTACAAAGATCGATTTATACTTAACTATAGCAAAGCGATATTAAATTAATTACCCTTTTTGTTTGAAGTTGTTTAATATTAGTGTAGTACATATTGACTTAGTAGCTATAGATTTATTATCAGGTATGGTGCATTTTACCAATCACCGAAAGTAGTTAAAGAAATTAATGCAAAAAAAATAAATCTAAATATTTCGCCTTGAAAACACTTTTTTAAGCGATTTGGAGACAAATTGAGGAACATTTTTCACTGGATTTGAACGTTTTACAGTTTGAAACTAAAGTTTTGTATGAACTTCTTGGAACACAAATTTTACCTGAAATTTGGAGGGAATTTAGTTTGAAGTATGAAATGTGTGAGAACACTGTTTTTGAGTGTGAGCTTCTTAGGGCTTCTTGGGGTGCACTGTGTCAATCAGCTAAAGTGTCCTTTTAGCGAAGAAAGTTACTACCAACCTTCTGAAGCAATTTGGAGACTGTTTTGATGTTTTTACACTGAATTTGAACGTTTCACTGTCTCAAACAAAAGTGTGAATGTACTTCTTCAGACACAAATTTTGATGGACTTTAGTTGTTTGATGACTGATAACATTGTTTCTGAGTATTTATAAGCTACTTGTGGTGCACTCTGTAAACTATATAAATGGCTTAATTATTGAAAAATCTTTCAGAACTCATTATTCAATGAAAATAATACAACCTTTTTAGTTTTAGTTCTGTTTATTGTTATAGAACTGCTGCCTTCTTCAGGGAATAAACATATATAAATAAATAATAACAAAAACATTAGCAACAGGTAACCATGGTGACAAATTAAAACATATTTATTATAGGAAGCCTTGCCCGACTAAGATCTAAACCGTCACAATGATTGATATTATTATTCTTGGTTTTGAAAATCTCAATGACTTCTCTAATTAACCTGTTCTTCAGGTGTGTTGGTCTCACTAGTATTTTTATTTATTCGAATTTTATATGGTGGAATTCTTCCAGGGCATGTTCTGCAACTGAAGATTTTTCTGGCTGGATCAATCTGATCGAATGCTGTTGTTCATTCAATCAATAGTTATACCGTTTTTATAACAATGAACAGAACTAAAACTAAAAGTGTATCTTTTTAATTGTATAAATGCCCTTTTTAGCGAAGAAGGTTATTGCAAAACACTCTATTACGCATAAATGATACAAGCACCAAAAAGGGAATCACTCAAGTAATCTAATTATTTCAAATATCAGAAAAAATAGCACATTTTATTATCAATTATATTATATATTTAGTGCGAACTTTTTTTGCGCCGAGTGCATAACTCATTTATATAATCACTACTGCATTAGCTGAATTTTACTTGTTTCATTTATACTTTTCTTACTGAGTACGCACTTTCTTGCAATTACTACGATCGTCAGGTGTTGCCAGTGCAGTCTGTCAAATTAATATATTTTGAATTGTAAATTGTATATGGAAAGACACGTATTACAAATGGACATTGTAGTACGTGTTTTTCATACTATTTTTCCTATTTTGCATTAATTTACTTTTATTTCAAAATTATTATTGAAAGAAATATTAAAATGGTAATTCGGACAGCGTCAGTAAACATTTTAAATTTAATTTATTTTGAAATATGATATTTAGAAGTTCGGTTAGGTTAGAGTTAAAATTTATATTTATTACGTTATGAATCTACGAATAAATACTTTCATTTATTTAAAGGAGTGCTTTACTGTTTAATGTATAGTAATTATTTTACTGTAAAATAATCTAATTGCAGTATTTTTTTCATGAGAAACAACAGGTTATGACAATTAAAATAAAAGTTATGTATTTGAAAGTTAGACCAGACTAAGTTACCAACTTTCCAAATAAAATAATCCCCAAAAACAATTGAACAAAATTGTTCATTGTAACACTGTTTTTGGCAAAAACATTTGTACAAAATTCACTTTGTCAATGCGAAATAAGAAAAAGTATTTGAGTAATTATATAATTAATGTAAAAAAATAAGTTCATGACTCTAATCTTGTATAATGATATCCATTGCTACATAACCTCTCTATTTGTCAGAGACTGCTAATAAACTTGCACTGGACTTTTGTGACATGCTTCAATTAAAATGCTTTGCACACGTATTGTAACAACAATTAGTGCCGGGCATGATGTTATTCGTGTATAACTAAATATATTAATGGAGAACGTTATAAGTATTAGATATCAATACATATAATAAGATTTAATGAATTTAGTTAGATTATTTAAATATATAAATAACATTTTATGATAAGATTTACGATGATGATTAACTTTTCTTTCATTTTTATTCATAAACAAATATTAAACATACATTTTTCTAATTAGGAAAAAAAATAGTAAAAAGCCCGTAAAAGTCATAAAAGTTTCCTACTGTTTTCGTCTACGTTTACAATATTGTCCAATTTTAATTTAACTAATGAAAATACATTTTTATGTACCATAAATCGCCTACTTTCTTATTCCAAGCGACAATTTTCTTATGTCTTCTTCAAATTGGTCCATAAATTCATCTCTGGGTGCAAGTCAGTGGCGCCAGCTACTAGCCGTTCAGTCAAACAGTAATTAAAAATAAAAAATAATTAATTAAGCATTTGTTTAACCACAGATTGTAATCTCACGTATCAAGCGTCATAAATTTTACATTTTTTCACAGTTTTCTATATAATGCTTCCTCTGTGGTGAATTAATATTCTCTTGACGTTGAGACGTGAGTTTCAGATCCAGAGAAACGGTTAATGCCATGTGAAAATACTCAACCTCGCGTTAATTAATGAATTTGTACTCAAAACTGCGATAAACTTTTTATTATCTGATATTTGACTACTTTTAATGCATTCTTGTTAATGAAATTTTTTTTTTTTATTGTCAGAATTATAATAGATATTATTGAGAAATTTTAGTGGAATATACTTAAGTACAAGGTAATTTTTTTCATAAAAAATTTGGTATATAGTGAAGAAAAGTATCGCAAATATTGGAAGACTATTGGCGATGAAGCTCTGTTGGAATTAAAGGTTTATATATGATACAAATGTTTTTAAAGGGACCTGAGGACTGTGAAGACAAAAAAGCTGGACATCATTTTACGTAATGTGGACTGATCTTCTGTAGTGCCAAATAACAGCGCCATCTATGAATTGGCACACAAACTATGTTTGACCAACCTTCATCACCACCACCTCAAATTTTATTAATATTAGTTCAGTACAGTTCTCATATGGGTGTAGGTTGTTGACTTCTTAAATCTACCTAGTCAATGGCCTAGTTTACACCGTAGACCTATATTCGACGTATATCCCAAATCCGACCTAAATATATTTGCGCCGCCTGGTGCAAACACCTAAAATATGGAGCGGCATAGGTCAGGCCACTTTTTCATGAGACCTGACCTATACTAGGCCTTGGCCTAAATGTATTTATTACGGTGTAAACAGCTAACACCTAAAATAGTTCGATTTTGTACGGTAGACTCGGTAATATTGAGTACAGTAATACTGATTTACACATATTGTGACAGTTATTCTGACTTTATCCCCCTATCCTAGGCTCTACAGTATGCGGTGTAAATAACACGATATTTTTTTGACTTTGTCCTAATATAGGTCACATATAGGTCTGGCCTACTTCAGGTCATACGGTGTAAACTAGGCCATGGATTCATCCGTCGAACAGCAGTAAGCAAAGAACCAACCTAATCGCCTGCTTTGGTCTTAAAAACTTTTGGCACAGGTTTCATTGACTTGTTGCAACGTTTCTGGCTGCAAAAATGATTTTGCGACGGGCGAGATAATAATAAAAAAAGAGTGACCGCTCCGTATCAAGCAGAAACGCCGAAAACATCGAAACAGTTCGACAACTGTTGGTTTTTGATCGACGAGTTACGATTAAGATGTTGCAAAGTAGTTGAACATCGTCAAAGAAACAGCTGGATTGACTATCGACGAAGATTTAAAGAACAATAAAATTTGTGCGTGCCCACGCCCTTTAAAGAGACAAGCGTGCGTCAATTTCTGTTCTCCAAAAATTTCACTGTGTTGCTTCATCCTACGTTTGCTTCTGATCTAGCCCCGGGTGAGTATTCTCCTTCCCCAAATTAAAATTGAAGTTGAAAGTGAAACACACACTTAAACCATTGTGACGAAGGTATTGAACAGCATTCCAGTTTTAGTCTTCCAGAATATTGTCAATGGACTGGAGGACTACGTCTAGCGCTGTGTGGATTTAGAAGTAATGTAAATGGATAATAAATTGTGATTTTGATGATATATATGCTTTTGTCTTATTTATAAGGTAAGGCCTAAAACTTTATAGCCACATTGAGAAGGTACAGCAACCACTGATAAAAATGTGGCAAAAATTGAAGACATTGGCTGGTAGTATGAACAGCTGATTAAGGGTAATTAGCGAGCAGTTGAATAGCACTGCTTTATCTCTGTCAATAATTTAAGAATTATTTTGAAGAAAAATACTTCAAATAAAAGATTCGTACAAATATTTTGTCTATGAATGTTTAAAAAGTACTCTAAATTAATCCATAAATAATTGACAGAGATAAAACAGTAAATGCAACCAACAATTGTGTTTAATAATTTCCGAATCGCTTTAAGTCATTAAAAAAATATTAATTTGAGAATATAATTCATTAGTCACGTGGCATGTTTTCCGCCAATCAACATTCAGAATCTCCCTAGTTACATGTCTATCACAGCGATGATAAAAAACAAATAAATTATCACCTTATTTATAGTCGTTACTAAGGGATTTGTTTTTTTTTATTACGAAATTAACGGTTAATTTTGAGTAGAAAAATAAGTAATAACAATAACTCAAATTCCGAAATATTAAATAAAACTCTTAAGTACCATGTTTAATATAATATGAATATGTATATCAAAAGTTAGGTTAGCAGCACACAGAATGTGTTACAAAAATTCATTATATTCTCTCATTAAATATAAGCTCGTGATATGATTAATAATCGAAGATATTGCCGTGAATATCATCGATGATAATCATATCACTTGTTATATGACATATGATTTTTTTTTGAGATATATAATATTAGAATTCATTACTGCATCAAACTAAAATTAACCTTTTCTGAAACATGTGAACACAACAAATATTAAAAACAAACAAAAAAACTTATCAATGAAAATAAAAATTGTGAATGTCATGTCGTATTGCATGATTGAAACTTCTGCCACGAGAGTTCGTTGTGCTAGGGCCTACGGGGATTATTTACCGGTTTCACTTTAATTACGCCTGACAAACCGACATTTTCATGGAAGCACCCAGTTTGTTGTTTTTTGTTACACGTACTCTATATGAGTTATTATGTTTTACATTGACCGAATTGTGATGATTTTGTTCAGTTTCATGATTTTTTGTTTTTGCTTTTCATTGCATTATTTTATTTTTCTTTGTTACAACGGGTAATAATGCAATGTTCGATATGAATATGTTATACAGTACTGAATGATGTTTTAATTTTATTGTTTTATATAAAGCTAGTATGATTTCAATATTTTTATTATTCATCTACGTTTGTTTATAACTCTGCTAAACAATTTTGTAATTTACTGTTCTATAGTAACTGTAAGATGGAAGAAGGCATAATATTCTTCAAAGAGTTCTACTGTCTTTTTATATGTGGATAAATCCTCTTCTTTTTTCTGCAATGTAGCTAATAATTTGTTTACTTTTGCGCCCATATGCAATAACAAATGATTTATTTGTATTTTTTCTTCCTGTCGTTCCAATTTTACTATTTTTCTATACCTTTCGCACCAGTCCTCTTTTTCAAATGAAAATTTGCTAGGGGGTGTTGTTATATGGATCATACTTATATCTTTACTTTCATAACCATGAACTTGCATATTTACAAGCATGGTCTGCAGATTTTGTACCTGCTGCTGTAGTTCAGCCACTGTTGCATCCGTCATCTTGCTTATTTAACCTGACACCATGTAAGATGATCAACGATAATAAATAACGCCAAACAAATATATTATTATTAGTTTTTATATTTTCATAAAATATCTGTCATCACAACAATAACTGTCATCATATTTTCAACCTTGTTCCATAGCCAACCTCTATTTCCCTACAGTAACTTTACCTCACACTTTGAAAAAGTCGTTGATAAGTATTTAGCTTAAAACAAATATTTTTTTCGTTCAAATTCAGTTCTATTTTAAGTCAATACACATTTTCCATTGGTACTCCAATATCTTTAACCATTTCAAAAAGTAGTCGGTGTCTTGCTTTGCAAAATGAACTTCTTCGGAATAGGTTCACTCTTCGCAATCTAATGTTTTGATTATTGCTTCGTTCTTGAAGAATAGTGGATCCAAGTATCAACAAAAGTTAAAAATCGATGCAAAAAATCAGCTTGTTTCACTGAAATCGGTCCAACAGGGCCATGAAAATGTTCATTCGACTGCATTTTGTGGTCCAAAATGAGCAATCGCAAAACCCAACGCCTAGCCACCTTTCTCATGCTCAATTCTTCATGTAATATATGATAAACGCGTTCCTTCGATATGCCCGCAGCCTCTTCAATCTCTCCAACTTTAATTCGACGGTCATCCATTATCATTTGGAGAACTTCTTCGATGCTATCGGTGATGGTCGCAATTGTTGAACATCCTGAACGCTTATCATTTACGATTCTGGTACGACCACGTTTAAATTAAGTTGTTCATCTTTTCAGGGTGGCAAATGATGGAGCAGAGTCCCGTAAATAGCGTCCAAATCGGGTTTATTTCGCGGAGAAGTATTGCCTTTTAAGGTAGTTAGAGCATGAAGTAAAGTCCGTTAAATCTTGATAATCATTGGCGTAAAGCTAGATTAAGTATTGCTCAATGTAAATCCAAAATTTTAGCCAACTTGCCCAGTTCTGATAAGAGTTATTGTACTTCAAAGTTGGAAGATTTAACATGGCGAGTATAGGAAAGATCAAGAAATCATCGACATAATTGCCTCGAGAATCGCGATAACCCATAAATTTTGACTAAAAATTAGGTGACTATAAATGAAGGTCTGGGGAAAAATACTTGTTTAAGAAAAACATGCTAGCCCTTTTGGTTTCAAAGATATAACAAATTCAAATTGGAAATTCATCAGATATTTTTAGTCTCTGAAATTTTCACGCGCATTGTTGGTAGCACTGCCGCCCACGTTTTAAAAAATAGCCGGGATGATTTCTAACTTTTGGCATTTTTCTTCACTTTGTTAACCTCACGATTACAACCATTAACTGTTGCGATACCTAGCAAAATAAACATAATATGCAAATAGCCATGTGACTTGAAGCTGGCAGACAATTCTAGTTTGTTTATATTGTTCGATACGAAATCAATAGATGGCATTGATCTCATGATGCACCTAGGGTACCACTATATCCATGGTATGGCCATGACGTGGCTTCTGTTTCGTCCGCCATTTGCGGGCCAATGATGTGTTGTTGCGCACAAAAACACATTTAGATATACTTTTAATATTTACTGAAAGTGTAAGTAAAATACTTTTATTTTATTTACCTGTGTATTTTCTTGAAACACCGACTACGACTACTGACAATATTAAAAACAAATAAAAATTACCAATATTACGCACAAACATTCAAATTTTTAAAAGGTAAGTTAAGAATATGTACTTATTATGTAAATAATAACTAGAGTCCTTGAATTAGATATGATAATAACCTATCTCCTATACACTACATAACCTCTAAATCTATGTTATAATACTAATTGTGTATCTCTTGATTAAATTAGTTTTTATTACCTTTATAGATTCAGACTATAATATCACATTTCTTACAAATAAATAGGGAAATAAATATTCAGTAGGTTTGACATTGGCCCGCTAATGGCGACGATCTTGCCCCATCGCCATACCCTGTATATAAAGGTACCCTAGATCCACCCACCTTAAATGCAAGAATTTAACCACAGCACGATTTTAGATTTTTTAAATTTTTTTAAAAACACTGAATTCGATTGATACAAATGACTCTCAAGTCATTACTAAGCATCCAAAATGGCTGAAATTTTCAAAGCAATAAACAATTGTAGTATCTACAAGAATAATTTCGATGATTAGCATCTACATGTTGAAGCTAAAATTAATCAATACCCGTCGTATGTGTATTTAAGTATGTATAAATTTTGACGTTGGAAGTATGGTGACAGAAAAAAAAGATAATTAAAAAAAACCGAATTACTACAAGATTCAATTCATTATATGGAATTGTGTAGAGGGAACATCAATATTTAAACAATATTTTATTACAAGTAAGCTAAATTCTGTGGAATCCCGCTCTGGTTTATGTAAGACAGAAGACACACGCCTAATAATAATTACATCGTTTAAAACAAAACAACAACCGTAATCATAGCAACGCTGCGTGCTGCAAAGCAAAACCATAGTGCGGTTAGAGTCCACATGAAGAGTTGTAAAGTTAGAATTCACTTGCTATGTTGGCTGAGTATCACTGTTGAAGAAAGAAAAAATCCCGCACTGTCTAACAACGGGCGGTGCTCCGCGTGTAGCTGTCAGGAAGTACAGCCCGGCAGGATGGAGGTCCCATTCGGTTAGGTTAGGATGATGATGACTGATCGGTGATGGATCCGTTACAAGTTACAATGAAGATATTCTTTTTCGTGAATTTTAATAGTCAAATTTAATACTTTTACAATATGATAAATAGGATTGGAGGTTAGAAACAATGTATGTGTGCACTATTAGAATACAAATAGAAATTTTAATAGGAACATGTGGAATTCCTGCTGCAAATGTATTGTTCACTAAGTAGTCAATTTTTAAACATAAGCGATTTCATTTCAAAACCCGGTTTCGATTAAATCGATTATGTTTAGATCTCTTGTTGTTTGCTCGAATTCAGAAACATTATAAACACAAGTGTTTCTATACTTAAGGATCCAACTTTAAGCGATAATAATACAACTGAAAGTAAGTAAAAAAGAGCCTTAATCCGTAAATTCCAATTCTTAACTGTTTCCGAGATATAGGTCATTTAATTTACTGATTTTTCGTCTTTTTCCATTAATATCTTAAAAGCTATAACAGTTTCGACTTTGGTTAAATGAAGGGTTTTGTTTATCTTTAAGAGGTCTCCTCGAATATGTGTTTTTAGTTTTCCAAAAATTTCTCAAAGTATGACAATCAGTTGACTTTTTGGCCGATTATTTTTATCCCTTAAAATTTGATCCATGAGTATAGAAACAGTCTGTATACAGTAAAAATTTTTGAAAGATATCCCATCAAGGTCATCTGTATCATGAACGAATTAACAAATTGGCATACATTTATCTCTTTCCTTTGCAAAGGCTATTAGCGTGTGCTTCGACTAAGTTAGGACATTCCACTTTAAAACGATGCTCGTTGTTGATAATACTTTCGCTGTAACGGAAGTTTATTTATTAATTCAGATACATTACCTTAATTCATAGCCGTACGAATAACGTTATTTTCTGTCAGAGTCACTGACACTGACATTGTGTCAGTATTTTATTTTTCACATATTTGGTTTTACATTTGCTACTTGATTTATTTTTGAATTTTGAATGCTCTTATTGTAACATATATTTTTATAATAATAAAATAATAGTAGTATCTTATGTACCCTCATAAAAACTAAGCAAACCACACTACAGAATTTGTCATAATCCGCGGAGCAAAAATCTGAATTCATACAATTCGTAGGCGACCTTGATCGGACATCTTCAAAATTTTTACTCTACATGTATTACATCTAAAACCCGTAAATCATTTAATCCGCGAAAAGACTTTTGGCCGCGGAAATAACTTTTAGTCCGAAGTAAGTATTTTCGCAGATCAACTTGATAGGCTGTGGTATGTTTCTCTAACGTAAAAGTTAACTTTCAAATCTATAAAAATTGTGAAAAAATAAAACTATGTATACAATTTTCTCATTAAATTTAATTAATTGACATTAAATCTTTATTTATATTATTATACAAAATATTTCACAATTTTTTCTCTGCTTAAGTACATTGTGTAAAAAATACATACTTTATGAACGTATTTGAAAAAATATGTACTATTTTTTAACTGGGGTAGAAAAAACTATATAAATTACGACTCTTTTGACATTAGTTAGGTTAGACAATGAGACAATTTCACATATTTTACAAAGTATTTTATTTAAAGTTTATGCCATAATTTTCATAGTAATAAAAAAATATAATTTATTATTTTCGTAAATAATTAAATAAAAAATTGGCGCCAAAAGTAGTAATAAAAAATAACCCCCCACTCCTGTGACGTCGGAGTACATACGTCATGTCATTCATAGCCAATAGGAAAACAGTTTACGTTAATTATATGAATTAAAGTAAGCGATAGTTTGTCACATGTTTCTATTCTATTCTATTTTAGATCACGTGACTTTTTCAAAATATTACACCAATTTCAATATTTAATTGTAAAATATCTAATATTTTCAAATTTGAGGCTCTGTAAAGTACGATATTCATTGAAATTTTATGGCACAAAATTGACCCCTGTGGTGCACTCTCCATTACAGCAATGAGGTGAAGCCTGGTGAGCGCCCGCACGATACAAATATTGCATCATTACCGAAATCTGTGTACAAAGCAGATTAGCACACCCAGTAATGGGTAATATGCCGTGATGATATATTTATTTATTTTTGCACCAATATTTTAATATTGGGAATTAAACAAAAATTGAATTAAAATTAACACTTATATTTTTCTTTAAGTATGACGTTATTTAAATCGAATTTATTTAAGTAATGTAAAAATTCTTGCTAAAGCCCTATCGGAGCTTTTGTTATTTAGACCATGAATTCTTATCAATATACGCGTTTTAGTCGGTTTTACCTTTTGACACAATGAACAAAGAAGAATTTAATTATTTCGCGAAGTATTTGGTTTCGATTCGTGCCGGGTAATGTATCCATACATACATTCGTAAAGACCTGATCAAAACATAGATATATTATTTCAACTATTTATTTTTGATCTTATATTAACTTCGTTATACTACGCATCTTATGGAATATATTTTTAAATTAAACTCTCTTAAACAGAAAAACTGGAAAATTTCTTGGTACCATAGGTGTATTCCTCTCTGAAAATGGTGTTCCCTGTTTGTGGTGGACGACAGACACCACGCGCAGCTCATACAACTGTCAATATACCTCACACAGACTGCGTGTATCTGGGATCTATTGTGTGCTGACATGAAATTTCGAGCGGCGGCAATTTATCCAGCGATAAGTCTCGCTGCCGGAGGTAAATGGTCAAGTCGTGACCATTAGAGCGCCGTGGAGCCGTGCGCACTCTGCACTACACTCTGTAGCACTGCACGACACGAATGTAACGAACCAGTGACAAGGGGATAGCAACAGCGAGATGCCATGGAGAAGACTTATTTGGAATAATTCGGACGATATTGGATTTCACCAATTCAGAAGATACTTTTTTTAGTTACATTTCTTATGCTTCAATCATTCAAAATTCGTATAAGGATAATAATATTTTAAAAATAACGTACACTCTGTATCTCCCAGTTGATCCCCATGTATTTAATTTCTAATGCAAGAATTGCTATACTTTTATCTACCATCTTTGTCGTACACACATGGCATATATGTGACATTTATGCGCTATCTCATTATCGACAGTGTTTCAGACTGGTATACGCTATCTCCGGCTAACCGACGACAAAAAATGAAAAAAAAAAACTGTATTGTAGCCTCGGTAACAAATATTATTTTCAAATATTTGAATTTTCATGTCATTCTGCAATCATATGATAAGGTGATTTTGGCGTCGATAACTTGTGTTTCGTTGTGTGTTGGTAATTTTGTTAATTCTTGGTATTATATTGTGCATTTTGCTATTGCAAAGACGGTGTTTCTAATATTATCGACATTTATTGCAACATATTGCTTTTGGACAATAAAAAGAGGTACATTACATCCATTTTACTTGCATCGTTTTTATTCATTTATTATTGCTAACCTTCAAATTTTGATGAATAACAAAACTGATATACAATATAGGTTATATTTATTATACTACTGTCAATTTTGACATTACATCATAATTATTCAAATGATTTATTATTACGGAAGTTAGACGATTTCGCCCGATTTCACCAGACAACATGACGTCATCAATTCCCTCTCCCCGATTTGAATGGTTACGATTGATGACGTGGGGATCAAGTCGTGGAAATAGATTTTATGTAGGTAACTAAAGTTATTTTAAAAATTCATCATTTCAGTACTTAACTGTCAGATTTATCATCACTAAAAACAATTTTTTTTTTTTTTGCCCATTTATATTACTTTGTGTCAATAAGCTCATAAACAACTTGTTCAAGTTAAATTTAAGGAAATGAATTTTCTATTTAGTTGAACAATTCCCCAAATGAAATGTTGAAAACATTTAGGCCTAACGCTGATATGCAATTTTAAGTTGCAAAATAGTTTGATAACGTTAGTGACACTCAGGGGTTTATATCACTGCGCGCACACATGCTACTGTAAATCTGGTCAATTTAGAAGTCTGTGTTTTGTCACAAACTTATCAGTTGCTCAACTGTATGCAATTTCTTCGTGTCCTATACGTTCACATACATTTGAGCTCACTTACAACCAAACTGTTGCACAGTGAAAAGATTTTATAGTTATTGACACCAGAATACAAAATATTGTTATAATTAGTTTTGGTGCTTCCCAAGAAAAGCTGTCTTCTGCAATGGGACAAGTTAAAAAAATATTTATTAATTATTTTATCAATTGATAACATAAACTCAACAATAATAAATAATTGCAGCAATACTTATACCACATTAGATAACTTGAAATCTACTCTAAATTTCTTATTTAAAATGAAGACTAATATTTAAATAACATTGGTCCAACGAGCCGAAATAAATTAAATCTATATTGAAACCAAACAATTTAGTTGCGTGTTCACCTCATGGTTTCATTGCTTATGTTAGTGCAGTTTAGCCATTGGATGAAATTTGCATGTCAGTACTAGGTCTTATAGGAATCAAAAGAAATGTATTAGCACAATATATCTAACTGTAAAGGATTGTGAAGAAAGTATTCCATGTTCCATTTCTTAATCTTTCTAAAAGTGACCGGCCTCTGATTTTGACTGCTGCAAATTATAGAATGGGACTTGATTTTAGAATTTTACTTTTGCCATCTATTGAGTTCTGAAGTAACATCTTTAGACAAAGACAACAACCTGGAAGAGAGAGACAGTAAAGCACTACCATGACGTCTTAGATAGAATTTAAAACAGTATTTAAATGTGTTGGATAATTGTATTTCGTTATTATTATTATTTTTTATAGAATTTACCATCAGCTAACAAATCATTGTTATAACAAAACTGATCACTCATACATACATCTATCACCATGGCAAAATAAAACACAGCAAATATCAAAAGCGGATTAGGACAATACAACGAGAAGAGAAGAGAGGCCATGGTAATGCAAAAATATGTCTCTAAATAACTATTCAAAGATTACATAATGACCAGTTTATGTACACAACTAAAAAACTAAATATATTAAATATACGAATAAACTAGTTTTACTTTAAATTATTTATTTTTTGTTTAAATAATACATAAATAAAGAAAATAGTGAATAAATATCCATTACTTTGGAAGCAAATACATTTAGGTGCTCATTAGTTTATTAATTTTTTTCTTAAACTGATTTTTATTATAAATTTCTTCTTTACAGTTTTTTCTATAATTATTCAGTAAAATGAATATCCCTAATTTTTTTTTTTTCATAACTACATTTGATGTGCTACATGATATACATTCACCATATATTAGGAAATTCTGTTTAGCTTCTAATTTCGCTAATGTCAGGTATATCATTGTTTTCATTTGTGACTTGCATTGTAGATCACTAATCAAAATTTAAAAAACTTTAACCGGACAAGTGAGTGCCAAATGTCCATGCACTCTGCCTGCTGCTGCTCGAATATTTTTAGAGGGCTAGACTAGCGTGCTAGCCTCATGCTTTAACGTGACGCATGGAGCGGGGATAAGCATTCAGGCATGTATTCTCGTGTGGCCTCGCTAAAATCGAACTAAAATTTATAATTTGTTCCTAAAATATCTAAATAAATTCAGGGTCTTTCCCTTTTTTTTAATTATCACACAATTATTTGGTATACAAATTCAGTACCTACCCTACAAATTCTTGTTAATTTATGTATTTGCCTCCATATCCATATATAGCTCTGTTTCATCTTCAACAAAGTATCAAGTACATTTCTCGCACCGAAACACCAAAATATAGGAATCTAAGCATTACATTAAAATATTCTCACAACCATTTTCGGTTAATAATAAATATATTATACATTATACATTGTATTTTTTATTTAATTTTGATTTATTTTCTCTATCATCCTTTTTGTGTGATTACCCCTTTTTCCTGCGGAAACCTTGTTCCCCAGAGTAAAATTTCCTCTGTAGTTCTCTGCATATCTGCTTGATTTTTCCATGAACCAATTCCACCATCAATCACTCTGCTGGTATAATGTGGAGTTGCGGGTAATTGTCCGGCATTTATGTGGCAATCGAACAGTAATTTAGTACGTATCAATCATGCCCATTCAATAACTATGCCAGCCGTTGCGATCAGCTCTTCCAAGGCCATCAAATCTCCACCAGCAGATAAAGAAATAGCGCAAGGAATATGGAGATAGCGCCAATATGATTACAAATATTAAGAGTGGAGAGATGAGGTTAGAAATCTTAAAGAATCTGGTTTTGGAAGAGGTATATTTGAACCAATTTTTTGAAGGATGTAGTTGGAAATACATAATGACAGAACAATTACTAAATGTGAAATATAATTGTAATATTTTAAATATTGCAAACAGTACGTTACATAGGCAATGTAAATGTATGATTTAAAGTTTTGTAATATATGTAACAGACCGTGGTAGTACAGTGATAACGTTGGTGCTTCGTATACCAAAAGGTCCGGATTTGAATCCCGCTCGCTAGAGTTTGGAAGTTTGTGTGTATCATCAAATTTCCATCTACAAGAATTACAAAATCTGATGTGACCAGTACATTACCTTTCGTCAGTTTTACGTATTTTGTACAAATTCCACACATTTGCAAACGATTATATAGGCGCTTTCTTTTTCGGGGAGAAATGAATTGATCTTACGTCGTACCTACTGAATTGAACTACTTCTAAAAACAAAAGTATGTTTTTTAAAATAAGAAGTAGAAAATAAAACATATATAGCATTATATTTACAACATAATAATCTGCTGAATTGGCTTGTGCCTATAATCTGTTATATTACCGTATGTGATTTGTTTATGCTACATTAAATTATTTTACATTTTTATATTTCCAGTAAAATCATTTCACAAAGATATTATGTAAATTTTATTTGACATTGACATCTGTCAATTAGTAATATTTGAATATTCTGTTTCCATGGTGCAGCTTTTAGCAGCGTAGGTTGCAATATATTTCTTTATAATTCTTTATTTCTAAATTTATTGAATATGTAGAAAAAATATAATTAAATCGAATGGAGAATGAAATATTGTTCAATATTTATAATAATATTAAATGCCAAAAAATATATTTAACAGCGTTTTTTCAAGAAAACTGTTAAAATCTTCAAATTAGGTTACTTCCGGTTAACCTAAATCATACGGACATACAAAAGGGCAATATGAAGGAATTATAATTTTTAGAATTGTAGTATTGGTGTTGTCGCAGGAGAAATATTTGTCACACACACACATACAGATCGTAAAAATAGGGACCCCAAAACATGCTTATTCATTAAATACTCACCATCGAATTTTTTGACCAAAGACAATACCTTCATTACCTAAAGGTATGCATATATCACTGGAGTCTCTATCTGAAGGTAGCATAGTTGCAGTAAGACAGTACTAATCTATAACTCAGTGTGCCTATTGGGGATGTTAAGTGCCCCTAAGTTGTCCACAGATTCCAGGATCTAAAATAGACAATTTAACTGAATTTACCTATGAATATACGAAAGTGTACCGTTTAAGCAGTATTCTGTTTCAGAGTACTGCTAAAAAAAATGCTTATAATAACATAACGTTTTGTTCAATTTGGATAAAATTTAGTATCTTCACATGGGTATAAGTCAAATTAATTTGGGTGTCACGATCATGATTTAGTTAGTAGATTTTTAACGGCATCACCAATAACATAAATTTTTTTAATTTTTTTTAGAAAGATACATAATTTCTATATCTTCCTAATTTGTGATATGTTACGATTTAGATAGAAAAAAATAAAATCAGTGATTGAACCGTGCTATTTGTAAAATAAATTAGGTATATGTTTTAGTAAAAGTTTATTAAATAGGGTAAAAAGTTGTTCCCAACTATGAAACAAAGGCATGCTACTGCAAGTTCTTATATTTTTATGGTCAAATTGTAGGACCTAGCAGAAATAAACCTAAAATCTAGGTTCAAGTTATTAAATATAATATTACAGAATAACTGTAACCTCATTTTAGGATATTTTTAAAAACAAATAAAACAATTTTGTGGAGCTTAAAATCGCTTTGTAGTCTGTAACAGCTTTGTCAATAATTACAATAGTTAATATTTAATAAAACAAGATTATAAAATTGTTTTATCTTTTCAGTATCTAAAACGCAATATATTTTGTATTCTTTTTATACTTCAACTTTCAAAACAATTCATGTGTCAAATCTCCGGCACCGTTATTCTCCTAAATCTCCTTAATCCGTGATTATATTTAGTAGGCTTTGAAAAGCGACACTTAGTGATTTTTTTGGGCTGTAATCTGGAAAAAGCGTGGCAGTGCGGGCGTCTTCAAAGTGCCGGGCGGTTTGATCTTCGATAAGGTGACAAGTGAACCGGATTCAATCCTGATAGCGAAATATGTTGTACACTTCATGTCACCTCAAAATTGCTTTGGGTAAGATCATTGCGCCCAGGAAAAAACTTGTTCAGGACAAGATTAACGAAGTTTACGCAAAAACGAAAAAAAGAAAATAAAAACATTTAGTTATCACAGCGTTTGATGTGTGAAAAATTTGGTAGGACCTTAACCTTACAAATAATAAAGAGAAGATGATCCAATGATTTTAAATAGGTACACTAAAAGAATATAATATGTATAAGAAAGTAATACGGTAGCATGGAGATATCAGTTATTAGAGAAATTCAAATATTATTGGAGAAGCTATGATATTATCGAGGGAAATAGATAAATTTCTAAGACATTACGAATATGTAGGTAGGAACGACCCGTAACATCGTTTAGAAACTTTTTGTGAGGGCCGGAACACGGTTCGGAACTTTTTCCTCAATTAAGAATGGAGAAATAAAATTTTAATGTACAATATTTAAATTTAAAGAGAAAATTATATAGTTTTTGTTTTCAAAATACTTGACAAGACACTTGCTAAACTTTTGCTTGGTGATTCGAAAATTTGTGAGTTCCGTAACTTTTTGTTGGAGGTAACAGTTCTGCTACTTTTTAATTTACAAGTACACCACTTATTCTAGTAGAGTATATTGGTATTACTTAAGAAAACATTGGTTTGTTATAGTTACCAATTGTTTTATAATAAAATTTTAATAATAATTACTTTACTTATAACTCATAAAGAACTATAGTCGTTGTTACATGAGTATGGACTGATATTCAACTTTATTTTTCCACACCCTGTCCCTTGCCCTGCGTTGTTGCCGCTTCTTCATAACTTATTATTTTCAATATGTCCAGTGAATTGGCAACAGTGTAGAAATCTCCTGCCCATACTTATTTGATGGCAAGTATAGATTAATGTTACATTAACTGAACTTAAATAGAATAAAATAATTGGGCGATTGGTCTGTATTTAGTAGGCTATTAATAATTTTAATAGATTTTATCTTTGCATAATGCAAGAACAACCAATCTCAACTTCTGACCAAAATGAGAATAATTATGTAAACCGTAAAGGAGCCTTAGGGGTTGGCATCCATTAAAGCAATGGCAAGTCAAAAAAATCTGATGTGGCCAGCACATTACCTTCCGTCAGTTCCATATTATGTTTTGTACAAATTCCATACAGAAAGTTTCTTGCAAAATATTCGGACAGAGTTTAAAATAGAGTCCGGGTCCAGATTTAAAATACACTTTTAAATACATTATTCTTTAATGTAATTATATTTCCAGTAAAATTATAACACAAACACACAATGAAATATCTGAAATCTGAACATAATATTTGTTTTCATAGTTATAGCACAGCTGGTTGATGTATGGAATTATTTTTTTAAATATTTTTTAACTCTATATCCATGGAATATAAGGTACAAAATGAAATCAAATCGTATAGAAAATAAAATATTCTTTAATGAGTGCCCGTGAGGTGACGCCTGGTAAGCGCCCGTACGGTACAAATATTCCATCATTACCGATATCTGTGTATGAGCAGATTGGCACACCCAGCAATGGGTAATATGCCGTGATGAAATATTTATTTATTTTATTTATTTATATTTATAAAACCATAAAAGATCAAAAAATGATATTTAACTGCATTTTTTCAAGACAAACTGTTAAAAGTTACAAACGAGGGTACTTCCAGTTGACAAAATATAACCAAAATATAATCACCTCTTCGTTTGGATGTAAACTCAAAGTATAAATTTTGGAATTATGGTACCTATAGGAATTATGCGATCCAAAACGATGACACAAACACACGCACGCACAGTGTGTTCAATGAAAAACTTAAGTCGGAGTAGGCTATGAATATAGAAACGTATGTCTGAACATTATTCAAATCAAAAGTCAAGTTGTCAAAATTGATCTTGAAATGTAATTTTAAGGATAAAAGGTAATAAAGAAGGATACAGTATATTGCCATTCGCCGTTTGTTAATTTGTTTCCATTTTTAAAATAAGATTCAAGAAGACAAGCTTTGATTTCTGTAGACAACATTTCTGACAATATTTCTTGTCAAATTGACATTTAATTAAATATTTTTAAATTAACATACGTTTCTTTGTTCATAGCCTGCTCTAAGTTAGGTTTTTTTTTGTACACACTGTATATTGTAGTCATAGCAACAAATATCGTAAGAGCATTAATAATTAGAAATGAGAAAAAAAAAGAAAAACCATAAATACATTGCGATATCTATGTAGTATGTATTGAATTAAAAACTTTGAACGAATTATTGAAAGCTTAAATCATAAACTTGGTATTATAAATATGTAATTTAACAGCGTTTTAATTTATAGAGCTACAATTTTCTTCAGAATGGCAATAATTACGAGTTTATAGTTAATTGTGGCAGATTTTTCTCGGGTACGGTTCTGTTTCTGTCTTGTAGTGTAGTTTTTCTTGTCCGTCTGGTTGGACTTGGACGTGTCCCTTGATTTTTGAGTTTCTTGCAGAGAACTATATCTAGCAGTGTCCACTTATTTCTAGATTCCTTATGAATTATGGCAATTATATGGAATTATATTTTTGTTTTTCAGTGTTTTTCTGGCGTTGACTTTGTGCGAGCGACGTGCATGACAGTTTTAATTAAAAATCTTTGAGATAATTTATGTTATCCTTTGCAGGTGACTCGCACGTAAAGCCACTCATGACATCTGCTTTTTCTTGTTTTTCTTTGTTTTTTGCCAATGCTACAAGGAAACACATAACTAGACTCCGAGACAATATTTGTAAAAATTCTTGCAATTAGAAAATTACTTACTGCTAGAGTTGTGCCTTTTAAATACCTCTGCTGTTTCGTTCAAGATATTTCAAGCTTTTAAGACTAAAAGTGTAATTTTAATTTTTTATAGTTATTAAGATTTTTTTTGCTTAAAGCATTATATCTGCATCTTCATATTTTATTAATATTACCTATTATCTAATATAAATTGATGAATTTTTCATCTGTGGTTTAAATTAGGTGTTAATTTACTGGAAATCTCCGCCATACAGCATTTATTTTTACAAAACCGACATTATGATTTACATTTATACTGAGGGTAGAGTTGTAGAGCATGCATAAAACTTCTGCATCTGAATCATTAAGTAAAATTAATTTTGTATGCTTTGTAACGGCAGGTATGCAAATGTCGAAAATTACCTCAAAAATATCAACAGCCATGGAATTGAGACAAAATAAATAACAAATGTCTAATTTCTGTTGAAGTTAACAATTATTTGTTAATTTAAATTGATATTTGTTCACTTGCACAGAAATTACAAATAATAAAAATAAATTAACCTAGCTTGGCAGATAAATCGTTAACACTTGTTAATTTTTTGTTTCAATTGCATGGTTATAGCTACTTTTGGGGTGATTTTCGACATTTTCATACCTAATTTCTGCCGTTACAAGGCTCACATTTTTACCTGGATTGGATTGGATTCATGCTAAAAATCGCATATCCAGATTTTATTGAATAAGCACGTTTTAAGGTCCCTACAATCCGATTTTAACATTTTTACGATGATGTCTGTGTGTGTGTGTGTGGATGTGTGTGTGTTTGTATGTGTATGTGTGTGTGTGTGTGTGTGTGTGTGTGTGTGTGTGTGTATGTGGGATGTTGGAAGGACGGTTACTCAAAAACTATAAGACTTTAAATTTGTTTAACTACGTATTTCCCAATCGGACATTCATGGGAAGATCTGAAAAGTTTTGGTAATAATTGGACAACCGGAAGTAGAAGATTCTTGAAAAAAAATCTTCTAAATATTATTTTTTGAAAATTTTTCGTGGTAATATTAAAGAAAATTAAATTCTCTATCTGATACATTTAAATATTTTATTATATATTCCATAGATTTATAGATAAAAGAAGTATAATATATAAAATAATCTGTTGTAATAAATTTGACAGCCGAAAGGATGCCATGAAAAATAGTTGAAAATTTAAATTGTTTGTAACTGACAGATAAATGTCAGTGTCAGAAATCCGGAGACATTACTGAACACTTTTTCTGGTACGTACATACATTATATTATTTCTAAATGCATTAATAGTTAAATATTTATAGCTATATTACACATACCCTTCATATATACTGTTATTTCTGACAATGAATTGGAATCATCTCGAGAAAGAAGAGTAGGACAAAATTTCTTCATAGAATGACTTTAAATTTAAAAATCTAAATATATGGAATAATTTAAAAAATCTAAATATATGGAATAGATATAAGTAGAATTTTTGGTGTAGAGTGTAAGTATACAAGAAATGTTAAATACATTAGGGCGCGAGCAGTCATGTGACTTTGTTGGCCTTGACAAGCAGATATGGGAGCCCATGTCAGAATGATAGCTAGTAATTATGTATATAGATGTCATATATCATAATTTCTCATTCTAAATTTAGTGATTTTCCAATTCCATGTGGTTTATTTTCCTCGACAAGTAAATTCCACACTCCTGATGACAAATTAACTACGTGAATTTAGAAAATCTTGAAATTTTTAATGAAAAATTCTGACATTTATGTACATAATTAATAATTATCATTCTGAAACGGGCCCCCACATCTGCTTGTCAAGACCAACAATGTAACATGACTGTTCGCGCCCTATACTTATGTAATCAAAAAAAAGAAAGTGGCGAGAGGTATTGTGCTGGCCACAACAGATTTTTTTTTTATTTGAAACTTTTATCTAAAATAATTAGGGAAGTAGGAAATTATGAAAGCCTGATTTTACATGTTAACACCCTATGTTTGGCTGTCCGGTCACCACCCTGTATAAACTTATACGTTATACGTATTCATGAAGAAATTATTAGTAAGCATAAATAGCATAAATAATAAGTATTTTTTCTAATAAATTATAGAAAATTGACTATTTTTTGACCATGGCGACGAATGGCACTAGTGTTTGTTCATTGATGAATTCACGGCAAGCAGGCACAAAAAGTGCGCAAGTCTCGCTTTTAAAATCAAGAAACCAATCAAATTGCTAAGACATGATACTTCATCGTAATTATGAATTGGCTTCATTCGCTTTTAGTTTGCGAACTAATTAATATATAATTTTTTTAAAAATTTGAAATGCCAGATAAATAACTGTTTAAAATAATAGTAATTTTTTTCACGGCTTATTCTCAATAATTCTAGCGTGACCCTCATACCTTCATCGGGGTAAATAATGTGTAAGATCTTATTCACCTTGATGAAGGTATAAGTATGTGCCGAAACATCGGTTTTGTAAGCATAAATGTTGTGTAATCCAGATTTCGAGTAATTGTTAACACTTAATTATCATCAGAAAAGTGACTGCTGTGGTGCTCAAATTGTGACATGGAGGTCCCAAAAGCTTGTTAAGCGTCCCCAGCGGTACAAATATAGCCTATAACCTAACCTAATATTATCCGTTATCATCAGAAAAGCGAGTGCTGTGTTGGTGATAGTGTGACATCTTTGAGATCCCAAAAGCTTATTAAGCGTCCTTAGCGGTACAAATATAGCCTATAACATAACCTAGCCTAGCCTAATATTATCCATTATCATCAGAAAAGTGAGTACCGCGGTGCTCGAAGTGTGATTCCTTTAAGATCATAAAAGCTTCGTTATCTAAAACTGCGTATCTGCTTTTGACATTGTGATATGTTCCAAATTTTCAAATGACCTATTTTTATTTAGAAAATACATTAAAAAATTATTATTATTTTTTTTAATAAACAAAATTTTATTTTATGATAAAAGTTTCAGAGAATAATAACTTATTGGTAAAAGCATAAATAGAAACAAATGATTTTATTTTATGAATGTCATTTAGAAACGACAGTTTATATTTACACTAAAACAGTAAATATATTTCCAATTTAAATAGCTTTGCTGGTTGGTCTGTTGGAAATAAATAAATTGCTCGATTGTAAAACATAAAAGAAATAAAAATTGTCCTAGAACACATTAAGTATAATAACAATTGATCCTTTATCGATTCGATAGTTTATTTTAAACTTAAAACGCATATTATATCATCGATAACTCTACAATGTTATTGCTAAAGTTATTTCCGTGCATAATGAAAGTTTTATTCAAACAATTGTCTTATTTTTATAGAACTCTTTATTTTCTATAACAATGACATTGTTTTTATACATACCGCAAGATAAGACCAAATGGTATTTTGCTAATAATTTTTCAACCGTTAATTTTGATAGCTTTCAAATATATTGCAGATTACGATAAATATTATTGCTTTTGACGAGAAATTGTTTTGAAAATATAAAACGTTTCGTATGACATTATGTTCTTATTAAAATTTCAACGCTTACTAAGATTAATCCCGAAAATTAATATTTTACTGAACTATAGTCTGTTTTAATGTTGGCACGGATCGTCCTTTGGTCGGATTACCAGAAGCGGATTTCCGACCTTTCGCAAAAAAAAATGATTAAGCAAAAAAGCTCAGCGATTTTTGCCAAGCCCTGCAAATAATATTTATAGCGAACGCTCATTTTCTGAAATAGCGCCGGATCTAGGGGTAGGAAAGATGGGAAATATACCACCGTAAATTTTGCAGGGGTGCCAATTCACAAAATTTATTTAAATAAATATTTACTGACGTGTATTGTAGAATACCTGCAGATCTAATCGCCCTTCAACAACTTTAAATTGTTTGGAAGGTTTCACCGTTTCGTCAGATATAAAAATGTAAGAACCTATTAATAATACTGAATTTTTAAGTTAATTTATTGATTAGTAATAGACGAGAGAAAAATAAAGTGCATGAAAAATGACTCAATTTTTATAAAATTAAAGATGCAAATACAACAAAAGTCAATAGACACTGTAAAAAATAATAATATAAAAAGTGCTTTTCGCAATTAAATAAAATATTGAAGGATGAATCGTCTATTCTCAGATAATTTTAGAGGTCATCTTTATTTGTTTCTCGTAATTTTCGTACCAATATCATGTGTGACAATTTATTTCGTTCAAATAGTTAATCTTTTACGCAAAAACGTTTTTGTCTTTTTAATAAAGAAATTACAGAAAAACTGGATGGACTTTCTATGATGGCGATTGAATGCCATATAGCTCAAAAAATTATATGACAGTGATCAAGAGTTTTAGACCTTGCCCTCCCCCCTCCTAACTTTTGATCTAGATCCTGTCTTGAAAATAGGAATAATTTATGAAGAACGACGCTCTAAGGAGGTTAACTCCGGTCAACGCAGGAAAATTACTTTTCATTGATCACCATTACAATTTGCCGAAATTGATACCATGTATATTACTTGGAATGTATTATATTTTTAGAGTAAAATAAAGGTCAGAGTTATCGCTCCCGTTTTCAAAACTCAATTATGGTCCGTTTAACCGTTTACAATAACGGTTAACTATCGGTTCAGGTTAAAAAAAAAAATATGGAAAAATAATTAAATAATGTATTGTTATTAGGTCGAGTAAGATCTTCGACAATAGTGCAAGGTTAAATTGCAATGATTTGTCTATCTAAACATTGACGCCCATATAATTGTTATTTAGGAATAATAAAATGTCTTCTAATATTCTTTCCTTTATTGTATTTTTACGGAGAAATAAAATTTAGTGATGAAAAAAATTGTTCAGCACTCATTTATAACGGTACAGACAATACAATTTGCACTAACGTATACAATTCTGGTGCAATATTACATTTGTTATTTTCCCAATGCTCGTATGTTACATGTTTCTATATGATTTTCATCTTGCAAAGAATTGAAGAGTTAGATAATAGCCAATGTTTACTATGACGTGAATCCTTATGTATTTCGAGTAACCCGTTAAGAAATATCGATTCGGATTTGTATTCAGCTCTTTTAAAATTGAAAATTAATGTTCGGGTTCAGGTTTTAGAATTTTTTTGTTAATTTGGATTTTGGGGTTCGGCTTTTGGTCCGGTTCGACTCCTTTGTTATTTTTCAATACGTATATATACTAAAAATAAATTCGGAGTATTCTGCATCAAAGATATTCGAATGTATCTCAGTATCTTTGTTGATTTTATTGCTTTGTACAAGTTCCGTTCGTCTGGAAACGTTCATTATTTATGTTCAGCGCTGCTTCTTATTAAAACTGGTAGCGCAATATGTGATAGATAATAATAAATTATTGTAAAACATAAATCGCTATGAATTATGATCGGTTAACAAGTCTGTGTCGCGACTCGGCTTGGAATGTGGAGCAGACCAGTTGCAGTTCAGTTGCTGTTGCTGTTGGTGGAGACGGGAGGGTGCACGCACTTTCCCACCACAATGAAATGGAGTATTTAATCAAATAATCAACTTTGCAATTATAATTACCCGAGCACAAATACACGGCTTGCGAAGATGTGAGTTAATCTCGCAGTGGGAGACACCGGAAAGAATCACCACATTATTTTTAAATAGGAATACTTAAACGCTTTATATATTACGTAGGACTTCTGCACTTCGTACTCAGATTAAAGAGCACCTACTGAAATTGTAACAGATTTAATTTGATTTGGCAAAAGATAGCTTTATGACGATTCGGGTTCCAAATCACCAATGGCCGATTTTATAAACGACAGATATATTTAATTTTTTAAATGAGAGTTGAACAGTTGACAGTAGTGTTATGCCATAAAAAGAGTCAAATTAATACGAATTTGTTAATTTATAAAATTGGGGATAAATAAAGCATTCCTAGGAGTAAGTACTGATATATACAAGGTGACACTGAAAAACGAGCCACTCAAAATATATTTTTACCTCTCGCTAAGAGAGGTATTGGATTCATGCAAAAAATCGCTTATCAAGATTTTAATGATTAAGCACTTTTTAAGGTCCCTACAATCCGATTTTAATATTTTTACGATGATGTGTGTGTGTATATGTGTGTGTATGTGTGTGGGGAGGTTGGAAGGACGATTTCTCAAAAACTATAATATTTAATATCTGTTTAAGTAGTATTTCTCAATCGGACATTACTGGGAAGAGCTGGAAAGGTTTTGGTAATAATTGGCAACCGGAAGTAGCAGATTCTTAAAAAAAATCTTCTAAATATTGTTTTTTGAAAATTTTTGTTCTTGCTTGTATTAACGAAGAGTAAATTTTCTATCTGATACATATAAATATTTTATTATCATTTGTAGATTTAGAGATAAATAAATATAAGGTATATAATAATCTGTTGTAATAAATCTCGCAGCCCAAATAATGTCATGGAAACCAATTGAAAAATTAAAAAAATTGTAACTGACAGATAAATATCAGTGTCAAAAATCCAGACATTCCTGAAGATTTTTTCTGGGAAGTACATACATTATATTATTTCTTATTGTATAAAATAGTTAAATATTTAAAATTACAAGTTCAAAAATACTGTTAATTCCGACAATGAACTGGAAACATTTCGAAATTTCTTCATAGAATGAATATAAAATTTAAAAATCTAAATATAAAGAATATATATAAGTAGAATTTTTGGTGTAGAGTGGAAGTATACAAGAAATGTTAAATACAATAAGGCGCGAGCAGTCATGTTGGCCTTAATAAGCAGATATGGAGGCCCATGTCAGAATAATAGCTAGTAATTATTTACAGATATGTCAAATATCATAATTTTTTATTCTAAATTTAGTGATTTTCCAATTCCATTTGATTTATTTTCCTCAACATGTAAATTCCACACTCCTGGTGACAAATTAATTTTTTAATGAAAAATTCTGACATTTGACACCTATGTACATTATATATATATATATATATATATATATATATATATATATATATTAATCTAATATTTGTAATATCTTATTTGTATATTATTCTTTATAAAAAAATCATCCTGGTATTTTTTTATATTTATTTGTATGGTTGGGTGGAAAAACAGTGTTTGGCTGAACCCCGCTTTTGGCTTATGGTCAATAAAGATTATTATTGTTATTATTATTATTATAATTACTAATTATCACTCTCACATGGGCCCCCACATCTGCTTGTCAAGGCCAACAATGTCACATGACTGCTCGCGCCCTATACTTATGTAATCAAAAACGGAAGTGGCGAAAGGTATTGTGCTGGCCACAACGGATTTTTTTACTTTAATTTTAATAGGCAGTTTGTCTGCCTTGATAATCTTGTCAAGGAAATTCTCAGTTATAATAAACTATAAAACCTCTCCAACTTATTGATACATTTTAATAATTACTGTTATTAGATATCTGTGTTTCAATCCACAATTTCTAGCAAAGCAAGTACCGATATCTCCGGCCGATATCTATTGAGTTTCTACTGTCAGTTATTGTAAAATAAAGCAGATTTAAAAGTCCCTCCGTACCGTGGCCGTGCGCAGGTGATCTAGCTGTAAGCTGTGTCCGTCAACTTCGGATTCGGTTATGAGAAGTTGACATGAGGCAGTGAGCCTGGTCTTATCGACTTCCTGGCCCGGCGGCTCACGCAACTTGTCACATCTAGGCAGCTCTGGACGCGTGGTGTGAGCCGGCAACTGTCTCAACCATACCCAAGCCACTTATCCGGTGCACAGCGCATGTTACTCAACCTGATATCTTCATATTCAAATCAGGAAAAATACCTAATACCCAGGAATGCCATTAGGGGAGATTCTAATCAACTTAATAATATTATGATATGATTTCTTGTTAGGATATGACAAAAAGTTTATAGGACTTTTAAAAGTTTGTCGGATTTTTTAAAATACTGGAATAGTAGTTACCCAATCATGTTTGTTCATATTTGGTATATAACTGTTCTGGTCTTAAGCCCATGACTATAAAATGATATATAGAAAATTAAAAAATGCTATAAAATCGTTAATGCTATCTAAGAAAATTAATACTGGCCATACAAAAAATTGCGCAGTAACATTCACTCAAATTCACGAAACTCGAGACATTTATTCTCTTTTTTAAATAATTAACACTAGATAGCAATAGTACTTTAACACCAAGTTGATGATATCGTTTATTCTTCTTAGACAGAGTACTAAAAGAGCGTAATAAATTTAGGTGTTATATTTTAATGGACCCGGCAAATTTCTCGCTTATTTATTAAGTTAGTAATTTCTTTCATATAACATGATTTATACAGCAATATGTAAGCTACTTGATGACGGATGTACATTCATGATACCACTTCCGGTTTATTAGTAATTAATATCAACTTTGAAATTTCAACACTATATTTTTTTACAAGTTTGAAAAGTACATCAAATTTGCTTTACAATCATGTAAAATAATTCATATGTTACATTATTAAAAAGTATAATGGTGGGCACTTTTTTATATACCTAGTCGAAAAGAGAATAGTGAGCCATGACTGTGGCTTGAAATAAAACAATAAATAAAGGTTAGAACAATTATTACTAAGTATTTACAGGTTGACATTTACCGTGTTACAATTGTTTTAGTTAATTGTTTTATTTCAAGTCATAGTCATGGCCCACTATTCTCTTTTCGACTAGGTGTATAAATTATATAATATAATTTTACTTTTTAATAATGCAACATATGGATTATTTTACATGATTATAAAGCAAATTTGATGTACTTTTCAAATTTGTAAAAAAATATAGTATGTTCCATTTGAAATTTCAAAGTTGATATAAATTACTAATATGTTGCTGTATAAATCATGATATATGAAAGAAATTACTAACTTAATAAATAAGCGAGATATTTGATGGGTCCACTAAAATATAACACCCTGTATACATCACAAGAAAAACTAATTTCTTCAATTTTACAGAACACACTCTTGCATTAAACCTAAACTCAACTGGTGCGTGGCTCTGTTTAAAGTTAGGGGGAAACCCGCAGCAATTATTGGCAGTGCCAACTTCTAAGTTTCAAATTCGAATTTAAATTTGTTGTTCACGTTATAGAGTCCGTAATAGAATATATTCAAGTTTACGTTACTGAGGTATTCATATTAACGCATTTTTACATTAGTGAGATTCTACTGTATATCAAATATTTTTTTCAAAATTCCCAAAATTACAGGCATCGTTCTTGAAGTGTACTTTTTTGTGCTAGCCCGACAGTACGTGCTACATATTTAATATTTTTTATTAAAAAATTTGGTGTCGGCAATGGCACTAAGATTGTACACTTCAGGAACCACGTACTTAGTTTTTTTTTTTTTGATTGAAGATCAGTATATTGAAATGTTTAAGAAATAGAATATTTAAGAAGTAATATTGAAAAAGTAAGGTATACTTTGGAAAATATTAGGTATTAGAATTACAATTACAGTGTATAAAGCGCAAATAACCCCCCCCCCCCCGATTTTAAATTCTAAATATGAATAGCAAATGAAATTCTATTGCTCAATTTAGGCGTTGCTGTGTTATAAACAGCGTGCTAATAAAGACATACAACCCAGTGTTTTCTGTAAGACGTACAATTTGTGCCGTATCAGCTACTGATACTCACTTGCAATGTGCTCATAGCACGTATCCCGCCGTCGCGTATAATTTACAATCACAAATTACAGTGTGCGGCGGCTCACAGCCTACTAAAATTTCTGTGTAAACTGCTTTCTTTCCTGTCAAGGGCTACTTGCAATGCAGCTGCACTAGAGTCGCTGCCGGCTTACAGACAACGCCGTTTTGCTTCGAAGGGCAACTTGAGATCTTTGTTTAAGGCAAGGTGCAAAGGCAAAGGAGTAACCTTGAGAAGATGAAAATTACTATTTATGAAGCACGTGAATATTTGCATTGGCGCATTAAAAATTTACACTTTTAATGAGATGTGATTAAGTTCCGGATATTCTAGATTGGGCTAGGCGAAAGGGAATGTTTCTATCCTGATGGAGAACAATAAAAATAATATAAATTAAACGCTGGATGAGCAGTAAATCTAAGGCTGACTCATTTTCGAGAAAGAAGTTTAGTGTAGGAAGAACTTCAAATCAGTAAATTTACTTAGGGTGTTAATACTAAGTCGTTACACCCGAAAATGGTAGATAGAACACATTAAAACAAACAACTTTTCTTAGCTCAAATTTTTTATTTGGAGCCCGAGTTCATAGTTATTGGCGTTTTCTTGTTTTTCGAAAAATCGTCATAACTCCCTTATTTTAAGGAAAATTTCTTTGGCCAAATAGAAAAAAATGTTTCAGACAAATATTGTAGTAGAAAGTTTATGGATTTTATAAATGATTTATTTTCGAAAATCGATGGGGTGGTTTTCATATCTTGTTTTGAAATTTTTGATTGGTCGCCATTTTGTTATTTGATGAAATAGAAAATAATTGTAAATACAAGTGTTTTAGAGAACCGGAAGCAAATGCTGAAAGTTTTTGTATTTTTTAAATATTCCTTAAAATAAGGGAGTTATGACGATTTTTCGAAAAACAAGAGAACGCCAATAACTATGAACTGGGGCTCCAAATCAAAAATTTGAGCTAAGAAAAGTTGTTTGTTTTAATGAGTTCTATCTACCATTTTCGGGTGTAACGACTTAGTATTAACACTCTGTATATTGCGAGTGATCTGACTCTACCTCCTTTTTGCAATTTTTAAAGAAAATGAGTTATTAGTAGTAAAATAAAGCAACCTTTCTGTTTATTACAAATCTACGTGGCCGTGTGTCTGAGTGTCTGGTCGCGAATCTGTGGCCCCTGGTTCTATCCAGATGGACGCCAAAAATTACTTCGAATTTCAGTGACACAAAGCGCCCGCACGGTACAAATATTTCATCATTACCGATATCTGGATGTGTACAAAGGAGATTGGCACATCTAGCAATGGATAATATGCCGTGATGATATATTTATATATTTATTTATATTTATTTACAAACTTACATTTCGGCGGCATATATTCCTGCACTCTTCAGGGTACAAACATAAATAAATAACAAAATAAAAGCAATGGGTAATATGCCGTGATGTTATATTATTTTATTTAAATAATACAGAAGTCGTAACAGACAATTTATATTTAATATTTAGTACTAGATTTTTTTTTTTTAATTAAATACTTTCTTATCTAACGTATATTTCTTTTGTTTCAGGTATGTGCGATTTTTTCTCTCTATCTTCGAAATCAAAATCAGGTATTTATAGTGTAAGTTACAACACATAGTATCAATTACAAATTAACATATCAGCAGCCTAAAATACGATCCCAAAAGCAAACTAATCAAAGACGTATTAGTATTCAGTCGGTGGCAAATGTTTCAAAGCCTGCTATAAATATTCAAAACACCTGGCATCTTAAACCGCCAAACTCGTTCAGATGTTCTCAGTTACCAACCTGGCCGCTCATAACTCACTTGCGGCTGTTGTTTTCTACAAGGTGTAAATTACTCTATGAAAGTAGAAGATTGAATTTGACATAACACAAAGCAGTTTTGTTCGTAGTTCAGCATTTGGCCACCGTGTCCGCTGGCGCATTAACAGAGGTTATGTTTGCTTTGTAACGATGTTTTTTGTCATTGTTCGCGCATCTTTTGTTTGCTTAACTTAGTCTAGCGTCAGATGTGGTGAATATAATTTGATTCTGAATTGAAGAATAGTTTCTTAATTAATTTACCGGTGCTATTGAAATCAGGAAATATCAGTTATGACATCAGTTCAATGGAAAATGGAAGTTGGAAGTGTTTCTAAATTTAGTAGGCCATGACAATGTTTAGCAACGGTTGCTTTTGTTTTATCTCAGTACACTAGAATCAAATCTGGTTTCCTCTAGATTTGGCAAGTAAACAGAATGGACATTTATTTATATTGATCGAATATTGTTCGTAGATAAAGTTCTGTGCTATAAATACCGAGAACCGAAATACAAATTAAATGTTACTTTTCGGTTTCGCCGGAAGAAATATCATCGTTGATTTTTGAAATTGAATGATGCGTTCATTTATTTGAGATCTAAATAAATTTCAACATTGGGGACGAAGTTAAATCCACTTTTTGGTGTGAAAAGATCCTATAATATACTTTCGGTTTTGCCAAATAAATGGAATGGTCTATTTTTATATTTCTGGAACGTATCTATTTGAAATTAGCCTTACAGTGCTGTGAAATACTAACATTTTCATTAAAAAGTAACTCAGTTATTAATAGTTGAAAATTATGATATTTTAATATATTATCATTGTGCCATCTCATTTGTGCATTCTTTGTTTGAGGAAATATATTGACTTTTATCTGACATAATTTGTTTTTAATTATATTCAAGAATCAAGAAAAAAAATAATTTGATTTAATTTAGTTTTATATATTTTTAAAATTTTGGCAGTTGAATAGTTCGAAATAATCAAAAACAAAACAAATGATATATCAGGTAAATGTCAAAATATTTCCTCAAACAGAAAAGGCACAAAAAATAATGGCAAGCTGATTAATAATACATAAATACATTAAAATATCATAATTTTTGATAAATTAATAACTGTTATTTTTTAATAGCATTAAGTAGCATTATAATATTAAATTATTCTTTTATTCAAAATATTTGAGAAACAAAGTCCGGAATGGACACACACAATTGGAATTTGCACGAGTGCCTCAAGCTACATAGCATAAAACTAAGGTTTGCCATGGTTACGATACTACAAAGTACTGTTATCAGCCATTTCATAATACAAATTCAAAGATGTAAAATCAAACGTCATTTGATAATTTTATAGTTCTAGTCTATTGTGTATATATTAGGCTATAACACTGAACGACAGATACAAACAGAATGACAAGAATAGTACTACAGACAAAGACGTAAGACAACGAGGGGGGGGGGGTTGTTTGGATCAAGATCTTCTATCTCTCTCTTGCGTTTGACGTTAATTCAAGTGTCCATTAGTTACAGCTTCCAAAAAAAGTTCTGGAACGACGTTCTAGCCCATCGCAGAACGGGTAATTTTATTTTTCAAGAAGAAACTGGTGGTGCCGGAGAAACACAATATTTGAAAAATTATAATTTATTGAAAATAAGCTAAAATACTCTTGTTAAATAAACGGTTACAATTTGTCACATGTCTTGTATGTTATAATATTTAACTTATTTACTACATATTTACAAAAATGTTGTTTTGCGATTTGGGCAATAAAAACATCTGCCTCGTTGTACTCCTGCTATCGCTGTTCTTCTGCTGTCTTATATTCCAAAAATTCTTTGCGCGGCTGGAAGTCCGAAGAAGAACTAGGTTGACTAATTCATAAAGTTCTTCTTTTGAAGCGCTATCGGTATCTAATGTTTCACAAAAATCATCTACATCAAAAAAACCCTTTTCGTCTGTTTGGATCTCATTATATAACAGTTGGTTTACTTTATATATTTGATCTATCAGAAACTGAACTTCTCGAAATATATTTGTAACGTGGCGGAACGGATGGAGTCTTTCAGGCACACAACTTCTGCTGCGTTAAACTGTACTTGAAAATTAATTCTATGATTTGTTAGCCGAAAACAATACGCAATTTATTAAGAAAATACCAGTGTCGCGAAGGGCTAGATGAGACCGTTTCGGTGTACTGATAAAAACTAACATCTATATCCTAGTGCTTAGTGCATTGCACTTAATTTGTAAAAGACCATAATACAAATATTCCTAGATATTAATAGCTCAATCCTCAGTTGTTCAAAAACTATTCTGGAGAGACGGAGATCTGGATTCGAATCTTGATGATCATGAATTTGTTGCTGTTTAAACTCTTTCTATAGTGCATGTTTACTGAGATTCATTTGCATATATACATAAAAGTGTAGTGAAATCTCCTTTGAGAGGTGTAGCCGGTGTTATAAAGTGCAGTGACATATTTATAAGTGTCAGTGTTGAGGTTATAATGAAAACATTTTTGGTTGTAATGGAGTGATATGAATAAACAGCAAGACAGTCTTTGCGGCGATGTTATCAGGTGGGAGAGAACATATGAAATAATTTATACGAGATAGTAGACTTGAACAAGGTGTAAAAACATAAAACAGGGCATATAAGTAATATCCCAAACCATGATACTTGTAACTCCCACTCTCCCATGAAACATAAACACACGGCACAGTCGTAAACGTACAAATTACAACACATAACTTAAAAATTTATTTGCAACAAGCTTATCAAATCAAATAAATATTTATTGCCTTGTATCGTCTTGAAATTTGCGAATCGTAAAACGGAGTTTCCTTGTAATATGTTGCTGTACCAGCACCAGCATGGCGGCGGTAATAACCCGATGAAAGACGAACACATACGAATGTCGGTCGGCGACAAATGATTCTAGATCATAAAGACAAAAACCTGCGGGTTTGCAACACTTTATATGCTGGTACGATTTCAGTATTTATCGAAAAAATGTACAACCAACTTAGCATCAATCATAAGCAAATTATAAGTACATTCTTTGAAGTTTGATCCAAGTTAGCGATTAGTTTTTAATCATAATACATCATTGGCGGCATATGCACTTCGACTAAATAGATTAGTACAAGATAGTACGAATAATTATTTTGCACAATGTTACATCAGTCCTCGCATTCAGCCAGGATAGTGCTGTTTGTTAGCGCTAGATGCGTACTGAACAATATTTATTAAATTTAGCGCGCAAGCGCTGTTTAAAGTAAATAACTGCCAGTTCTATCAGTATAGTTGAAAGCTCACTGACTTCATTTTGAAATGGAAATTATTACTTGAACTTTTAGAAGATCCACCAGAAGTAAATAAATATTGTTAACCAGGGGCCTGTTGCTCAAAAAATACAGGACTAGTATTACTAGTCTCCACACTAGTAATACTAGTGAAGTTTACTAGTTTTTGTTTCTGAAATATACAAGTGTAAAATACTAGTTACAAGTTGGGAACTAGTATTTACTAGTGTATTTGATAAAAATTATTAGTATTTTGTTTCTCAAAATATTTGTGTTGTCTGTCAGACTAGTAATTTAGTAGAGGAAAGCTACAAGTGTCAAAGGTCTTGTAAGTTTTGAATATAAATTTTACTAGTATTATTTTATAGTTGGTGTCTTTTTTTTTCTTTTTCATAAAAAATGGTTCTTTCTTAATGTTTATTTGGTTTCATGTAGTGTTTGTCGTTGTTTAGTGTTAATATATTTTTAAAAAATAATATAATAATGTGGTCAAGTGACTCTGTGTCCAGTGATGAAGAAGTAGTTATGCGTCGTCAAAAACTATCTAATTGTAAATTATGCCCATACAGAAACCTTATGAGTTCAACGAGAGGTTTAGACTCACGGCAAATAAGTTATTAATTAATTTATTGGGACCTATTCTTCAGCGAAATACGAACAGGCATTATCCAAAAAGTGACCCTGATATATTTGTAATCCTTTTCCTGTCTTACTAAACCCAAAGCGTGACAAGTTTGGCAGGTTTTTGCCCATTCATTTACTTTATCTGCTTTAGACAATTTATTAGAGAATTCTCCAAATAAAATACCTCTACCATATCGAATCATCCCCAAAACAGTTAATTTCGCATCCAGCGTAGACATTTTTATTGAAAAATAATTTAATTTCAATATAAAATATTTAAAAATGTTAATGTCAGTCAGAAAATTTAATCACTTGATTTATAATACTTGTATTTTAAAAAAAAAACTACTAGACTATTGAAAATGTTTCAGAAACACTATATTACTTAAGTAATAAAATTTCACTTGGTAACTAGTGAACTAGTAAAATACTTTTCAGAAACACAATTTACTAGTACTATTAAAAATTTCACTTGTAACTTGTAAATTAGTATTTTTGGAGAAACAGGCTCCTGGTAGTAAATTTGTTAAAAAGTGCTCGAGTTCAGCCGAGATACTGCTAAGTGCTAACCTAGCAAAATTAGCTTAGCGCTAGATGCGTCCTGAACGGTATTCATTTGTTCAACTTAGCGCGCAAGCGCTGTTTACAGTAGGAAAATAAATGACAGTTCTATAAGTATAGTATTGAAAGCTTTCAGACTTAATTTTAAAATGGGAATTATTACTTGAACTATTAGAAGATGCACCAGAAGTAAATGTTATTAACCCGTAGTAAATTTGAAAGTAACGTTCGTTGTAACTAAACATGCCGCATGCAGCGGTCCACTATTTTGCTAGATGTTTTTGCGAAATATTTCTCGCTAGCTATATCAGCGCGGGATTGTAGTGAACCGTTCAATTATTTTGCTAGTCTAGCGCTGGCGAGCAATGGAAAACCATCCGCAAAAAAAGCCTTGTGAGGTTGGCCAAGTAGTCAACTACAGCGATTGTTGTTCACTGCTTGCAAGATTCACGTTACTCGCTATACTGTCATACGTTTTATTAACAACCAAATTACCAAATTCATTCTTAATTTATCAAAACATCAGTGAATTGAAAAATACAATTTTCTCGTTATTTAAAACAACATTTTTACGAGTATAATGTTATTGATACCTAAAATGGAATACATCATTTATCACGATTTTTTAGAAATATATCTAGCACGTAGAAAAGTATAAAATACGGAACATGGAATATTTATTTTCTTTTGCTTGGTCTACGAGCCGCCACTGGTCAGATGTAATTTATATTTACGTATCAGGTATCCAGCGTCGTCCGTGCCTTAATACACGCCACACTTAAGAAACCCGATCAATTAATTTTTTGCATTCACTTGTTCAAATTTATGAATTTCCTTATGCTGCTATCATAAAGCATTTTTGCAATTTTCTTGTCGATGTCGTTGAAGCAACGCTCTGTCGGTACTGGTAGCATAGCAACCGACGACTTGCAGTTGTTACGCGGACTCGTATGAATGTTTTAATGTTTAAATTATGTCGTGCATATAAGAGTTTGTGTTGGCTGTTAGACACGATTTTCTTGCATGTGCTACTTGTTATTGAGTGTAGTGAATAGGTGTATTTGGATTTTTATTGTGCGTAAGCGTACCACAGTAGCAAGTGACAAATATGGATGAAATACAGGTTAGCTAGAACTGTTTTTATCATATGTCAAATTGTTTATGCATTTCATTGTTGTTTGTTTTATTTCTTATTAACTAAGCAAACCATTATCGATTTGTTTTACGTGCCAAATGTTGTAGTAAATAAATAAAACACGGTATATTTACACTGGGAGTGCATCTGTATATAAATTTTTGTTTTTTTAAATAACTAAATTCATTTATGTGCTGGAAGTATCAATATAGTTTTGGACGTATTTTATATTTACATAAATATATCGTAGAAGCTATGCTACGAACATTTAAAACTGTAAAATTAATGCAGTTGCTACATTCGTGAATTAAACTACCACATTTCTTTATTTATTAAACAATCTACTATTTTACTTAAAGGCGTTTTTTTTATTACTTTTCCATTGACAGTTTATCAATAGGTTATGTCAATGTATTGAAAATTATTCAATAAAGACCCACATTAATAAATGATTTTATTAGGTAACCATAGATAACTACATACCATTGTTGAACAAATGTCAAAATTTATGTGTCAAACGTTACTAACCGATTTTTTTTTTGTCACGGAATAAAATTAGATATTCCAGTTCAGTAAGATACGGTGAACGCAAGTAGTTATTTACATTCCAAGTGCGGAAAAGATTGGTTCCAACATAGTGAACCAATTGTACTAAATTCATTATTTTAAAATTAAATTTCATTCAGTATTTCACCATTTTCTCTTATTATTATTAAGCGAGAGAGTGTTTGAGAAACTATACTTTATTATTATAAATTTAGTTCTTTAAGAAATACTTTAGAAATAGGAGGGTGTTTTTTTCCAAAATTTCCCGGTCACTTATCTGGTGGAGACCTGAGAAATTGTCGTTTCGGACGATGCTTAGGCGACGCGAAACAACATATTTCAATGCATGAGTACAAAAAATATTTTTTCTACTCCCACTTGAAAAACGTATTTTTTTCACAATCTGCAGAATGGATATGTATGCAATACTAGTTAACTGAACGGATATATAATTTTATATACATCCTAGGATGGATGTGAAAACCACGAATCACAAATCACGTACATCGTGTAATCCAAGCAACTGTCTATTAATTTATTACAAGATGAAGAACGGTACAATTGTCACATTTGGCATTTCAATATTGTCATTTAGATGGAAATAATTTCAGTATAAAAAGAGATTTGAATAATTTAATAGCATATAACTGAATTATATTATGAAGTCATAGATAAGTTGTAAGTACATATTCAAAAAGAACGTATAAAGGAAATGAGAACCCGAACGGTATGAAATGTCACATTTGACAAGCCAGTGTTATCCTTTTTAGGTTTAGCGGGTTTAGCAATAATTTTAGAATATAGAAAAGCGTGGGAAATATTTAATAATATTTAATTGAAGTTTAATCATAATTTAAATAAATTAGAAAAATTGTAAGTAGTATGTAAAAACATTGTATATAAAAACAAAATATAATTTTAATAAAAATTGCCATCAAGAAAGCCTAGGTAAACAAGGATATACAATGACATTAATAATGTTTGAAATATCTATGGTTCGTATTTTCCTTCTTTTCGTTAGTCGTAGAAAAAGTGGGCTGTACAACTTGAGTGAATGTCCATATCGCCTTGATGATTGAGCACCCCGCTTACGGTGTTGTCCTCAAATTTTATCCTCATGCGATATGGACAACATATTCATTCCATTCTTGTTGTACAAACTACTAGTAACTAACACGGGTGTTAATTGACGATTAATGATATCAACAATTTGCGAGTTAAAATGAATCATTAATCGTTTTCATTGACACACTTGATAATTAAATAACTATTAATCTATAGAACAATACAAAATTTAAACCAATACTTTTTTTATGAAAAAGATCAGTATTAAACTAAAAGTTATCTTTCAAAAACACATACTTCATTGAAAATACGGAATCAGGAAGCAGCATACTCAATAACACCTTTTATGATTGCTTTGCTTAGAACGCAAACTAACATTTTAACATGGCTTAACTATGGCGGTGTTTCTTCTTTATCTCCATATTTATGATACCCGTAGTTGAGTCATGGATTTTCTTTTCTCAAGGTTAATATGTAATTTATTATTTATGATTTTTCTGTCGTTTGCCACTTTTCCATTTTTTATCTCTTTCATTTCTGAGTCATTTTTTATCTCTTTCTTTTCCGAGTTCTGTTAATCTTCCTTCCTATGTTTTTCTTGGTATTTCTCTTTTTTACTACTTTTCTTAAGGCTGTTCTGAGCTATCCTCATTATGGCCATTTCAATCCATTTTCTCATATTCTGCCGTCAATCTTGGTATATCTAATTCTTGATTTGTTTTATGTTTTCGTTTCTTTCCCTGTTCCATTTGAAATTCCTGCGATCTTTCTGATGTATTTCCGTTACATTAGTTGCACTCATGCATCTTTTACATATTCCAGGATTCCCTAACGTACATTATTGTTGGTGTAGTTATTGTATACCGTTATTTTATTTTAATTTTTTGTTTTTTATTTAGTTATTTTGTTGTTCAATATCGTAAGAGTTTATAGTAGGTACAATAAATGTTATTTGTTTCTTTTAGTCTGTTGATTATTTCTTGATTTATTAGTCCATCTTTTATCAAATATCTTAGATTTGGGTGTAACTCTTTATGGTTTTAATCCATTAGGGTGCTTCTTGCATCGTTTCATATTAAACTACGAATATTAAAGAATTAAATTATATCTACCAGCACTTCAACATTTACATATTCGAAGGAAAGAAAAAATATATATATTTATTTATCTTTTGAAGACCTCATTGATATTCTAGTCATGTGACGAATCAAGATAACCTGTCGGCATCTTAAAATAATTATCATGTATTACAGTACAAAATTCTAAACTGTTCTACATAATTTCCACTATTATTCTAATTAAAATCATAAGTAAAATCGCTAGGAAACAAAGAATAATTACTCTGTCTATCTCGCCGGTACTTGCTTGGTTTAATTGCAGAACTATATAATAACACCCATTTCAAATTAGCCTTTATATCGAAGAAATTCACCATAACCGACCCCTATGCAATGTCAGGAATGATTTACTAGGTGTAAAATTGTCATTTAAAATTTAATTGTCAGTTGAGGTGGATTGTCACACACTTACACACCGTTTAAATCGTAATGTGGGTATGACGTTGACGTCTATATTCTTTTATATCGGTGTTTTATTACGCTTAATACATTGACATGACATATGGTCTGTGGGAACGTTTAAGCGACAGGCGACAGCTTTTCATATTTTACACTCTTTCAAGACAGCAAAATCATTGAACATATAAATAATAACTGTTATCATTAGACAGGTGAACAAATATTGTTTAAGAAAAATGAATATCACTTAAATTAATTATCTGAAAACGAAGCACAATGTTTATAAAAGTTAGAAAACTAAATTGTCACATCTCCAAAATTAAACTAATTTTATTGTTTAATTTTGAAGTAGAGAACATTTACATTTTCTTTGGGAAATACCCAAGCGAGATGATTTTCTTATGTATGATGTCCTGTTCATACCCGTCTCATTTATTTACCTAATAAAAATAGCACCCTAGTGATTTCCCCACAACAGTTATGAGTGACCATAAATGACAAACCACACTGTAAAATATATCTATAACAAAATCCAGATCGTTATACCTACCGAATAATGGATGCAAACCATATTCAAATATGCTAACTTTAAAAATGTTTGGTATTATTTATTTTTCACTCTTTTAAAGTCAAAATCAAGGTTTATTAAGCTATGATTAGAACAACAAATTCTTTAAATGGTATCCCTCACACCTTTGGTCCATTTTTCTCTTATTCTCTTTATCTCAAAAATATGATGTGACCAACACAATACCTCCCGTTTAATTTAATTTTTATTTATGTAAATACTTAAAATTAAATTAAATTTAAATACGTTCGATCCCGACCGACGCTAAATATTTCTAATTTTAAATAACACAAAAATGACCCCTGTGGTGCAATCTCCAGACCAGCAATGAGTGCCCGGAGGTGACGTCTAGTAAACGCTCGCACGGTACAATTATGTCATGATCGTTACCGAAATCTGTGTACAAAGCAGATTGACACACCCAGCAGTGGGTAATATGCCGCGACGATATATTTATTTTATTTATTTATTGCCTGTATTCCTACATATTTAGTTATGCTGGTAACTGTATTAAGTTCCTTTCCATATAATTATTGTTTTATTTACTATTTTCTTTTTAAAACGTTACTATTATCATTTGAAATGCTTAATTTGTTTACAGTGACATATATATCCGTCAGTTACATGCATTTGAGATCTAAACTGTGTTACCGTAGAATTAAAGCGTAGGCTCTGGGATTAAAATTATAGATAGTTTTATAAATTTATCCATAAATTATAAAGGAAAAGTATTAATGCAAACCTGTAGAAAAATTAATAATCTTTAATTTTTATATAACACAAATCTCGAAAATAACATTTCCGGTTATCTAATTTACATCTAATGGTTTCTTTCCATACACACACACACACACACAAACGCACACATACATACACACACACACACACACACACACACACACACACACACACGTACACACTGACATTAAAACGTGGTCATTTACCAAAATATCGATTTGCGATTATTAGTACGATCCCTATACCTCCCTTACCGGGTAGCGCGAGGTAAAAAGATTAGCCTTAATTTTCTCAACCGATTGAGACACATTAAACTTCTTAGGGAGTGGTGTGGTGTGCCATTTTTGTGTCACTGTATGGACTCTTGCTTTGACTCAGTCTCATGAAGAATTCAAATTTCACCTATAATGACAACCCGGGTCAAAACTTCACCATTTTTTGTCTGCAGAAGTCCATGTACTTTTGAGAATATTCCAAACGTTATCACTTTTCAAGGTTTCCTAGGGTAAGAGACAAATTGCTAACATTCCTTCAAAAATGATTTTGAAGAGATTTCCTTGGTGATGAGCTTGCCTAATCACAGTTCAAAAGTCAATTTTCTCCAATCTGAAGTTATTTTAAACACTGAATTCTTTTTTGAGATATCTCGCAAGCTAATGACTAGAATTTCATCAAGTCAAGTAGCTTGATATTTTTGCAAATTACTTGACTTGACTAGAAAATCAAGCTTTTCAAAAATTCATTATTTGACGACTTGATTTTCTATCGATATTACTTGACTTGATCAAGCAAATTCAAGCTACTTGATAACGAACCGATTATATACGAAAACGCGCGAATCAGTAGAATCATAACCTAGCTGTGTGTGGTACGGCGTGGTGTGCCATATGCTGTGCTGATTCACTACTGCAAGTTAAAATCTGTGCAGAGGTTTAAAAAATTCACTCAATATTGGAATATATACTAGAATGATCCGACAATATGTCAACAAAATTTGAAGTGCTAATCATTATTATTAAATTAACTGTAGATGGTTAAACTATCGCACAAAAGCCTAAAAAGCTATACTCCATTCGAAATAAGAACAATAATTGGGACTTTAGATTTTGTCCACGTATTCTCGAGTCATTCTAGTATATATTCCAATAATGAATGGGTTTTTTAAACCTCTTAATATCTCGGAGAAAAATAAAGTTTCAAATTTGCCAAAACCTAATATTATTTAAATAGGGAAAAATCAAGTGCATTTAGGCATGGTGAAATATTAAAATTAAGCGGAATCATTGTCAGTATAATTTTTTTATTTATTTGAAACCACTTTAGGGGATGGTCCAGTTAAAATTCTACTTGCCCCCTTTTAAGGTCCACCCTAATACATATATTATAAATATTTTGTTAATTCATATATATTTTTAAATATATTTTTTTAATTTTTAAATTTGAATGTATGATTTATTTTTATGAATAAAAGTTTATATTTCAAGGTATATTATTGATCTTGTTATAAAACATAGGAAACTATATGAAAATGAAATGTTGTCTTGAAGAACTTTTTCTGGTAATTAAAAAAATAATTACTTGATTTTTTTAAGTACTTGAAAAATAACTACTTGATTTTTCAAGTACTTGAAATTGTAACGACTTGACTTGACTTTCGGCTACTATTACTTGACTTGAGATTGGCTCGATTTCAAGTCAAGTCAAGTAACTTGAATATCAAGTCAAGCCGTGAAACACTACTAATGACCCAAATATGTTAATATTAAAAAATGAATATTAATTACTCCCAATCCTCCAGAAACCTCTTCATTCGGGGTACATTCTCGTATGTTTTAGCCAGAAAAAGTTAAATGTAAAACACCATTAATATTAATAAGGCCCGGTATTTTCGTCTGTGGCTTAACAATCTGTCAGCTTAATTATTACCAGTTAAAACGAAAAATATATGTGTCATTTTTAGAACTTATTTTATAATATCGATGCTATATTTTACGTTTTAACTGACAGTTAAACCAGAGATGAAAATACCGGGTCTATAAGACGTGCTTCTTCATAATCTTCTTAAAGTCCACCAGAGTAGAATACAACATTCTATTCCAGTAACAATTTTTCTGTCTTCTTTCGCAATTGTAATTGTCATCCTTGCTTAACTCCAACTCTTTCTTGTTTACCCTGACGTCTTATCAGAGCTGGCCGTGGTTTTGCAATTAATCCTATTATTAATTAACAAGTACAAGAGCCATTTCCTTTCCGTGCTACACGCGGGCACACAACACGGTTAATTGTATTGTTACGGACTGCAGGAATGGAACAAGGAACATGGAACATGGGGCAGGAAAGTTGCATGCATTGCGTGAGCCAGAAACCATCATGTTAAGACAACTCAAGTACTGCTATAAAAATACACTACAACTCTTCAAATACTCATTCATGTTGATGAGCAAGGAGGATGCGATGCAAACTCTGGACTAATAAATAATAATTAGAACTATAAACTTCTACGCAGACTACCTATATGGTAAGAATTCATGTATGTCTTACAGAAAAAAAACAGTTAATTGAAAAACTACAACTGCTCCACGGACGTACAATACATAATAAATAATTACAATGTATAGTAAGCATTTTTACCTCTCGCTAAGAGAGGTATTGGAATAATGCTAAAATCGCATATCCAGATTTTAGTGAATAAGTACGTTTTAAGGTCCCTAGAATCCGATAATAACATTTTTACGATGATGTCTGTGTGTGTGTGTTTTTGTGTATGTGGATATGTGTGTGTATATGTATGCGTGTTAGATTGTTGAAGGTACGATTTCTCAAATTATATAAGATTAAAGACCTATGTTACTACGGATTCCTCAATCTAACAGTAATGGGTTGAATAGATTCTGGTAACAATTGAACAACCGGAAGTAGTAGTATATTTATGTTCTTGTATATATTAAAAAACAAAATTCTCTATCCGACACATTTAAATACTTATTATACCTTCTATAGATATAGATATATAATCTATAAAATAATATGTTGTAGTAAATCTCACAGCCTGCTCACAGCCCAAACATCTCCATGGTAACTACTTGAGATATTAAAATGTCTATATTACATAAACCCTTCAGATATAACGTCAATCCCGTTAATGGATTGAAAAAGCCTCGAACATTTAGAAGAAATGGAGAAAACTTGCTCATATACTCAAATTGGACATGCAGCCAATGTACGTCATCATTTAGGGGAAAAACCTGACTACATTAAAATCACTAATATGGAAAATTGAAATAAAATTTCAGTCATTTTTAATTGTTAAAAAGTGTATGGCCTTATAGAATTATTATTAAGATGTATAGTAGAGTTTATTATTTATCGTATACGATATGAATAATTTATAAATAATGTATATCTACTTTATTTTATTTATATATATTTTGCTACACTTGGCAACACTGATAATTTGTATGTTTATACGTTCCTCCGCGGTTTATACTTTCAAAGGTTATTATTTGACAATTTGAATTGCATCGTGTTCAAAATATTTTTCTTCGCAGTGTCATTTTATTTCCAATCTTGTTTATTTTAAATCAGTCTTTTTAAAGACTACCACAGTTTTTATTCATTCGGTTCAGTTTTATTTGAACTTGTGTAATTTTCATTTTTGTTTGTTTTTATTATAAATCAGTCTTTTGCAAGACTACCACAGTTTTTATTTATACGGTTCAGTTTTATGTGAACTTGTGTCTTTTTCATTTTTGTCAACAAAATGTCAAACAGTTCAGTTGGAAAATATTATATGAATGGTACCATATTGAACTAAATCATCCTCCTTTGGTTAGACTATTATATTATAAATAAATGCTTCATATTAGTAATGTTATCTTCATTTTACTTTTTTCTTAATAATATTACGAATATTTACTGACAATTTAATTAATATGTATTATTTATTACAGTGTGAAACAAAATTATTTTCCGGAAATATCACGAAAGTTTGTCATACATTGTATGCAACCTGTATAACTTTTTTAAATACGATTCTCAAAGCTATGTAAACGTACCAGTTCATGACGTCACACATCTAGTTACTTTTATTATAATATAAAAAATTGGAGTGATGGTCATGTCTCAATTTTATTATATATTCATGAAAAATGAAATAATGTGGTATTTAAATAATGTTAATACAGTAGTAAATTTTAAATAAAATTGAAAAAGTCAAGGGCCCGTATTACGAGAGCACTTTTATAATAAATGCGGTTTTATGGAGCACACTCCTCATAAAAATAGAATATAAAAGCGCGCTCCATAAAAGCGTTTTTATTACAAATGCGCTCATTATACGGGCCAAGATGATTTTGTTTAGAATTCTTGTCAATTTTATCAATTTCCAAACTCCTTGTAACAGTCACGTTCCGTTTAAGCATATAAAGCAGCCGAAATTAATTCTCTTCTTATGATACTTTCAAAAAATATAAAACAGTTTGTCAAGATTAAATATTTAACAGTTCGATAATCTGTTAGCTTAAATATCATCATTTATAATCTAAAATAAAAACCCAGGTAAATAAGAGCAGAGTGCTTGCTTTAAAAAATGTATACATTAATATGATGAATACGATATGAGCAGTAATAGATATGCATGTATAAATTTTCCTATAAGAACAGGTGTTTATCATTAATTATAATAAATTTACACTATTAAGTTTTTATATTATTGCGTAAACGTAATACCCACATACACCAATATCAATGGGAGAATTTTATTTGCGATAGTTTTCCCATGATTTCTATTAATTTGCTTTATTAATTAAAGGACAAGATTTCTATGTTGTAGCTATAAATAAACACAAATATCACTGTTAGATAACAACCTAAATATAGATACACTTTTATCACTAATTTATTTATAGTTTTATTTGCACTTCATTAAAATTTTATACTGTTGGGAACACTATTAATTACTTTTTATATTCGTACGAGTATCTTACCACGAATAAACAAAAATATTACTAGTTTTTTAAGTGTTTTACTAATAAATCTTTCCTTTCTAAATATTAATTGTATTCGTCACTGGTTGTTTTATCGTAAAATGCTTCGTTTTGTTTTGTACATTATGGATAAAGATACTCGTATAAAGTAGATTAATAATTTTATTTGATCTCAAATAACTTATGACCATCTACTCGTTTTCAAGTTTTTTGGTAATACGTATTTTTCTACCTCGTTCATTTTTTTTTTGTTTTAATTGTAACACCTTTGTTCATTAATTTTACGCACAACTGTATCAATATTGTTTGTTTATATTTTAGTTACTATGGCGGAAAGTTGAATATTACGCCCGCCATGCTGCTAAAACACCAAAACACCCGGTAATGACCTTCGTTTAACTAATTGAATTTAAGAAGCATTTGTGTAATTATTTATAATGTAACCAAAGATGGTGACACATGTCTTTAGACTAATACCGGCTACCTAGAGATTTTCTTCGCATGTTCAAAAAACAATAATTTGATGAATTCTACTAGTTCATTTTCCATTATGTAAAATATTGTGTGCACCTCAGGCTGATATAAAATTACGCCCTTGGACGAGTAAAGTCGTCTGATTATAAAAAATGTCTAATTGTTAAAATATGGCACATTTTATTTATTAACTCTTCGTTAGTGTTGTAAGGTATGTCACCCCAGTACCAAAATTAGCTATTCTAAAATCAAAATATGACAACATAGTGCCCTGTAAATCTCAGAAATCTGAGAAAATACTCCTTTTCAAATGTCTATTAACTTTTAATTAAACGTCAGATCTTTTGGAAGTCGATTGGGGTATAGTATACCCTGGAACTCTACTGAAGTAACTTTTCGTATATATCTATTTGGAAGGTAAAGTTCGGATTTAAAAAAAATATTATTGAACATTCGTGGCCGTGGGCCTGAGTGTCTGGTCGTGAATCTGGGGAACCGGGATCGATCCCAACCGACGCCAAATATTACTTCGAATTTTAATGGCACTAAATTGGCTCCTGTGGAGCACTCTCCACATCAGCATTGATTACCTGTGAGATGACGCCTGGTAAGCGCCTACACGGTACAAAAAATTTAACATTACCGATATCTGTATAAAGTAAAGTAGTAAAGGCTTAAAATGCTATGAGAAGAGTTTAGTAAAATTTTAGAAGAGAAATATTTTATAGATCGTGTATCCGAAGACAAAGAAGCAGGAAAAGTAAGAGAAGAAACAGAGCAAGAAGAATTAAGAGAGGAATCGAAAAATGAAGGAAGGGAGTTGACAATAGAAAGAGATTTTTTTTGTGAATTTTTGTACGATGTTTGTAAAACTGAATGTTTAAACGAATGTACATATTTAGTGTACATAAATTTACGATTATGAATCTGTAAGATCTTAACTACCCTGGGTATATGTCTAAAATAAATAAATAAATTTAATTACGGCATATTACCCATTGATGGGTGTGCCAATCTGCTTTGTACATATGATGAAAGGGGTCAATTTTGTGCCATTAAAATTCGAAGTAATTTTTGGCGCCGATCGGGATCGAACCCGGATCTCCAGATTCGCGACCAGACATTCAGGCTAGTGATGCCGCGAGACGAGAAACGGCGAGAAACAGTTCACTCTCGTCTCGTCTCGAAAATTCGAGACGAGATTTGTTTTCGTCTCGTCTCGTCATATTTTTCATCCTCCATTCTCGATCTCGACTCGAGAGTCTCGAATTTCTCGAATTTATAATTAGCTGTATGCGTGTTCCATAAGTTGGCAGATCAGAGCGTGTTTGTATGGTTGAAGGTAGCAAGCAGTAACGCTCTAATTATTTATTATTTGTATATGAATACATATAAAATAAATTCATAAAATATTACCCTCACATGTTAGAAATTTTCTATACTTACATCTGTCAGGAAAATAAATTAGCATCAACTTGGACGTAATAAAGGAGTAAGTAGATACTACTGTTTAAAGCTATATTTTTATTCAGTCTGGCATTTAACATAAGTAAAAAAAATACTGAACAAATATTACTCGCAGCAAGGGCATTGAATACTAGCGTGGAGAGTACATCCTATTCTTTATACTAAAACACTATAAATTTAAAATGAATAAATAAATAATTAATAGGCAATGAAAATATTTGTACTGATAATTATTTTTCTTATTGTATATCTTTCATATTAAAAAAAAAAAAATCGTACAATCGAGATATCGAATACCTACTCTCGTCTCGAGCAAATCTCGAGGGCATTCCTCTCGTCTCGTCGAAAGACTATCATAAGTCTCGTCTCGAAATTTCTCGATTTTCGAGACGAGATCTCGAACACGCGAGATTTCACGGCATCACTAATTCAGGCACACGGCCACGAATATCGGTATCTTTCTGATGATTAAAAATGATAAAAATTATTTATGACCAACAGAAACATATTTTTAAACACAGAAAACAGAAATAGGCCGTAGGGTCAAAGAAATATTTAATTAAACGAAGAAAGAATTTGTGAAAATATTATTTAATTAAATATTTCTTCGACCCTACGGCCTATTTCTATGTTTAAAAAGATGATTAAAAATATCACTATCTGTGATTTAAACTTTCTATAATATTTAGCAATAGGAATAAAGCTCTTCAAGGTTTCACTCAGTTTTTTTACATTGGTTGTTGCATTTTTTTTTCTTATTTATTAACATGAGACATTGGTTCAGTGTTTAGTGGATGCCACTTGCTATAGGTTCTTTAGTTAGACTTTGGTTCTTCGTTTATGTAAAAATATAGCCGATTACACATTAATTTCATTTTGGTTAGAAATTGACATTAGGTGTTTTTGCATTAAGTCATTGAAATATAACAGAGTATTTAGTTAAATTTTATAAGAAATCAAAATATTATAAGCAAGTGATAAACGTATTGCATGCATTTAATAACAGTTATAATTTGCATTATATACATAAAACGCGAATCACGTTCAAAACCACAAACCACAATTATTATCTGTTATGTTAAATCATAAAAAAGAATGCCGGTAACAGTTATCATTATGTATGCATAATTCTTTGAATGATTATTCTCCGAATAAAATATTATCTTTTCCTATTCGTTTCTTCAAAATTTCGTCCTCACTTTTCTCGTAGCTATAAAAACCTCCATTATCAACGTGAGGAATCATCACCTTCCTCTTTGTTTATCTTTTTGTGTTGTCGATGTCGTGTTCAGGTCTCATGACAGCACGACACTCGGCGCGACACCATGAGAACCGAACTGACATTGAGCCCGGGTTCGAATCCCGTGTTCGTGTTCGTGAGTGATCAGATACCACGCCCAAGCAACCGTAAAATGAGGGGAGACAGGGACACATACACGGTGAACCACTCAAGTGGGACAACAAATTTGGAAGAGGAAGAATTTTTAGGCATAAATACATTAAAATTTAAGAAACTTTATGAACGGTTAAAATTATACAAGGTGTAATTCGTGAAGGAAATATGATATATACAGGGTGTTTCAAATAAAATGTAAACGTTGAGATATGGAAAACTGTACAAGATACGAAATAGATTTAATTAGACAAAAGTCACCTCATTAGGAGACTAACAAAAGTGATATACTGTATTACACTCCACGATATCTTTGAGTATCTTCGGGTGACGTTTCAAAATATAATTTTTGTTACCACGTCGTGAATTTAAGATTTGTTGGTCTTCAAAGGGGGAAAAAATTGGCATTAAAGAATCTGAATTTTACAGAGTGTACACAAGAATCTGTGACATAGACGTTAAATTTTTTTTTTAAATATCTGTTCTGTAAATCGTTATGCGGTTATTTATCCTTAAAGATTTCAAAAATAATATACTAAATTTTAGGGTGCTAAAATTTTTAATTTTGCACTTTTGATGCCCGATTAAATATAATTTAAATATGTGATAAGAATATATTTATACTTCATTGCACATAAGAAAATAGCGTTGGTTTAGATAGGGATATAAATTCGGCCCTTTGATTAGTTAGAATGCAAACAAAAATGTAAAAAATATGACCTGTCATTTGTCACTTATCAAATAAAATCTACAGAATTAAGTGATGTTTAACTATGTTTTGTTGTAATTTTTAATATTCAGGATTTGTACAATTTTACAGATAAAATATATATATTATTGACAAAGTTTGATTTCACGAATTTAAATGATTTATTTAATGTTTGGAAAACCGGTCAGCTCTCGAGCGCCATCTACTATTTTCTTACGTGTAGTATTAGTACCTATGCGAATATTAGAAAAACTGAACGTAGTCTTCATTTTCAAACAAAGTAATATTTCAAAAATTAGTTATTTAACATAATCTAATCTATAGTTATTTCTTTAAATAACGCATACTAAATATGTTTTCATCCCTAAAGCTATATGTTTTTAAAAAATTACACAAAGAAATCTGAACAGTATATGCGAGTATAAATCGCCCTATAAAGTTTTACGGGACAGATAATCCTAGTTATTCCAAACTGAAGCCACGTACATAGATTATATCTGTATTAAACACATGCTATTAGGACCCGCAGAATCTGTTGGTGGCGCTGTTAGCGCACCTGTCATGGCGCAGTAACAACCTGTCGGATTTGTTTACATTTTGACTCAATGCTTTGCTCTATGACAAAAAAAAATGGACAATTCAACTTGATTTTTGAGATTGTTCATTCAAATCCTTTATCAAAAAATAGTTGAAGGGTAGTAAGTCATAAATTCGATGTTAAGAACTACTTATGGCGAAACTTGACATATACGACAATTTCTAACTTGGAACTGCAGTTTTCAAGAACAAATATTAGTAAAAAAACAATTGTTTTGCATTTTTCTCAATATTTTTGTTATGTAAGACTATAACTACGGTAATAATAAATAAGGGTTAAATTCGGAATAACTTCCTTTTAACATAGGAATAGCTATTCCTAGTTTATTACGAGCTTAACCCACAAATGTATTTCCAGATTAGGTATTCCGGGAATATCACAATCCTGTGTTAAAATGATGGTTATGGAGAGTTTATTCTAAAGTCTTATTCCATATTTATTATTATACATTTGTGGGTTAAGTTCATGATAAACTAGGAATAGCTATTCTTGTGTTAAAAAGAAGCTATTCTGAATTAAACCCTTGTATATTATTACCGGTGTAAGTGTATTATATTATTGCCCTGTTGTTTGCAAAGTCAGAGAATTGCCAAGAAAAATGTTTTATCTACACTCGTTGGACAAATAAGTGCTCATTTTCCTTTTTTTATTATTTTCAACACTAGAATTTTTTTTGTAAAAGACATACTAGTTTTCAACAAAGTTAATATGGAGATTTAACTAGTGCGGCTCGGATTAAAAATTTGATAGGTCATATTTGGTTAATATTTTGCACATCCTTCGAACGACCTTTTGTATTTTTATTGAAACGTTTTTCATAATTTAATGTATTATCGATTTTTAGTTTTTACCTCTCGCTAAGAGAGGTATTGCATTCATGCTAAAAATCGCATATCCAAATTTTATTGAATAAGCACGTTTTAAGGTCCCTACAATCCGATTTTAACATTTTTACGATGATGTCTGTGTGTGTGTGTGTGGATGTATGTGTGTGTGTATGTATGTAGGATGTTGGAAGGACGATTACTCAAAAACTATAAGACTTTAAATTTGTTTAACTACGTTTTCCCAATCGGACATTCATGGGAAGATCTGAAAAGGTTTTGGTAACAATTGGACAACCGGAAGTAGAAGATTCTGGAAAAAAAATCTTCTAAATAATATTTTTTGATTTTTTTTCTTGGTAATATTAAAGAAAATTAAATTCTCTATCTGATACATTTAAATATTATATAATATATTCTATAGATTTAGAGATAAAAGAAATATAATATATAAAATAGTCTGTTATAATAAATTTTACAACCGAAAGATTGGCCATGGAAAATAGTTGAAAATTATAATTGACAGGTAAATGTCAGTGTCAGAAATCCGAAGACATTACTGAAGACTTTTTCTGGGAAGTACATACATTATATTATTTCTTAATGTATTAATAGAATTGGAAACATTTCGAAAAATTAGAAGAGGACAAAATATCTTCATCAAAAATTAAACAATCTAAATATATATGGAATAGATATATGCGTAAGTAGAATTTTTGGTGTAGAGTGTAGGTATACAAGAAATGTTAAATACAATAGGGCGCGAGCAGTCATATGATTTTGTTGGCCTTGACAAGCAGATATGGGGGCCCATGTCAGAATGATAGCTAGTAATTATGTATATAGATGTCAAATATCATAATTTCTCATTCTAAACTTAGTGATTTTCCAATTCCATGTGGAGCAGAATTAAATGTTAAATATCTAAGGCATACAAGTAAATTTTAAACTCCCGGTGATAAATTAACTACGTAAATTTAGAAAATCTTGAAATTTTTAATGAAAAATTCTAACATTTGACATCTATGTACATAATTACTAATTATCATCTGCTTGTCAAGCCCAAAAATGTAACATTACTGTTCGCGCCCTATACTTATATAACCAAAAAAAGGAAGTCGCGAGAGGTATTGTGCTGGCCACAACAGATTTTTTAATTTCATAAATTGTTATGATAAAAATACACAACCGAACTTACTCTGTCACTATCCGCTACTAGACTGATGTCTTGGTCATTGACTGTGTGTAAGCGAATATGATGATGGTTGTACTGTTACTTCGTTATATTTTCAAACAAAATATTTTAACTTTGTCGGTAAGTTCTCGACTGTGATGTAGATTAGGTGTTAACAATTACTCGAAAGTTCAGTCAAACAGCATTCTTACTATACCAACGTTTCAGTGCACCCTTGCATCTTCTTCAGGGTAGTGAGATCTTACAGATAATTACAATTCATATACACAAAATACATTCGTATAAAACACTCAGTTAATTTATTAAACATAGTACAAAAAAAGCGCATTCACATCCATTTGCTCTAAAAAACGACTGAACTGAAATATTTTAAACTTTATACCAGAATAGGTATTTCATGTACAGTGCTCAGATCTAGCAAGAAACTGAGATGGAAACTTGTATCGGAACTAGTTTGAAAAAAGAAAGAAAAGTTTATCGTTTGAACCGTGGATACATTTTATCTTATTTTACATTATATTTTTGTTACTACTAAAGGCTGTGGGCTGTCATGTGTGGTTTTTGCTAGGGAATAAAATTTTCACAGTTTGGCTATTAAAATTGTTGATAAAAAAGTATTAATAAATAGTATACAGACACTGAAAAATGTGCTGGATTAACCAGAAATGTCATTAACTTTCATATTTCAAATGGGATATCCAGTATATTTTTATATATTTGGAATCTGCGTAAAATTATTAATTCAAATATATGATTGAAGTGAACTTTTATTGAAGAAATAAATTACAAAACCGTAAGAGAACATTATAAATAATTCACCTGGTAAACCATATCATTGATATCAGGTAGGCTGTGATAACAAATTAATTATTTTTCGTAACAAAATATGGAATCTTGCAAAAATAACTTACTATTTAAACAATCAACTGTTTTCACATCTTGCCTGATAATTATTAATTATGCATCATTTTCTCTTACGTTTTTGTAATTTATCTCGTTAATAAAATGCACTTCAAGCAAGCATATCGTTGAATTTATAATTTTACGTAGATTCCAAATATGTAAAAATATAAAAGTATCCTATTTGAAATATGAAAGTTAATGTCACTTCCGGTCAAGCGCTACCATCAAGCGAAATACCATGATTAGTGAGCCCCTAAGCCTAGTTTACAAATATTAAAAGAGAATCCGAAAATAGATATAAATAAAAGAAATATTTTGAGTGGTCCGTTTTTCAGAGTGTCAGTTGCCATTTTGACAGCAATCGCAGCGCCGCCAACGTTATTATTATTTTAGTTGTGTCTGTGGTTGAGTCCACTAGCCACTTAGTTTTTTGAAAGTATGTAGTTCCAGAGTTCTTATGCAGCCAGATCTGCTATACTAATACATAGATGGTATTTCAAAGGACGAACAGCATTAGCTTCGCTCTCACATTGAGTGCTACTGTTGAAATTTGGTACTCGTATATCCTGAATGAAATATCTGTTATTTTTATAACATGAGACACAAATTAAATGAATTTATCTTCTACCTGTGTGTATTTAGTGTGTCACATTGTAATAAAAAAGTTTACAAAGCAGAATGAAAAGAGGGTGACATAAAATATCTTGTGGGTCTATTTTTGGTGATAGGATGTTGTTGTTGGTGATAAATAATGAATAGTTGGATATTTATGTAAACTATTAATAAACAAAAACAAGCGGCGTTGATTGTTGTCGCGTCTGCTAGCGACCCAACACCGGTAATAAAAACAACACTATCGGTGATCGGTGATCGAATAATCTTGTACGCCATGAAAGGAAAAGTATTGGCAATAAATTGCTTTTATGGGCCAATATATGCAGATCTTATCTCCGGAGCTGCATAATTTTATCTGGGGGTCATAAACTACAGGCCCGCTATCTTAAATGATGATTAAAATCTCACCAGCGAACATGAGCGCTTCTTACTCCAAATGAGGAAATTAACACACTATTTTTTCCCATCAAGCGCAGCACTCGTTTTCTTTTTACGTGTTTACAACCATTCATTTCCGCCCGACTTGCACTTTGCCAAGAAAATAATCCCTCTTAAGATAGGTGTGCAAAAACTAGGAATAGTTCTATAAGTATAATAGATTAATAACTACTTTCATCACTGATTATATCATCAGATTATATGTTTCTGGATCATAGTCCAGTGGTGGTCCAATTCAAAACTATGATTCGAAATTTTATAGATGTATTAATACAAATAAATAAATCAGGACTTATAATAAATTTTGGGATGTGCCATTTTGGTTTAATTCGCATATCCAACATAGACATCTTGATAACTACGAGTCCAAGCTCATAATAATTCCGCTGACTTACATTTTCAACAAATTATAAAAACTATACAAATGATCAGATATTTCTATAAAATTCTTTCGTCTACTAAATATAGACTTTGGACCAAATGATAGTGATAATAATTCCAGATTTATCCTCTACCTAGAACTTATATTTGTAAGACATGAAAAACTACGTAAACATCTAGAGCATACAGTAAAAACTACCTAGCAAAACATACGTGTCAATACTACAACAGATGAATATTCAGAGCTTGTGGATACCTAGAATTAAAACTGTTATTATAGTCAAATTTTTTGACTCTGTCGGGTACAGTAATAAAACAATAAAAGAACTATAAATATCACAATTATGATAAAGCGGCATATCCTTTACTTTCTGTAGTATAATACTGTTTGGCATAGGCCCATATTTTTGAGTCGCTCTATTCATGCATTGACTCAAACGTCTACCAGGTATGAAAAGGAAAATAGCCTTACAGTCCTTTAACATAAAGTCTATTTTTGTTCGAAATAATTTTTGATACTGCAGTTTTCATTCCCATAAGATATTATTTCGAACAAAAATAGACTTTATGTTAAAGGACTGTAAGGCTATTTTCCTATACTACCTGGTAGACGTTTGATTCAATGCATGAATAGAGCGGCTCAAAAATATGGGCCCATGCCAAACAGTATTATACTACAGAAAGTAAAGGATATGCCGCTTTATCATAATTGCGATTTTTTATAGTTCATTTATAGTTTTATTACTGTACCCGACAGAGTCAAAAAAATTTGACTATAGTAATAAGAGCGATGTAAAGATCTAACCCAATATTAAATGGCGAAATTCATGAATTGTAAGTTTAAAATCTATATACGATGCGAGTTTTTTAAGTTAGTACCGTTTTGAAATAAAAATATAACAAGTAGAATTTTCTTAGCATTTTTTTTTTAAACCTGTACTTTAATCTTCTTTTCTACATAATTTCCACCAATATTAAGGCATTTATCGTATCGTACAACCAGCTTTTGAATACCATCCTCGCAGAAATCTGCCGCCTGATTAGACAACCATTCCAACACAGTCGCTTTGACATCTTCCTCGTCGGCGTGGCGCTAACCACCCAGATGGTAAATGCAGGAATATGTGGTAGTCTCTGGGCGCTATATCGGGGCTGTATGGAGGATGATCAAGTTGTTTCCATCCAAATGATCCGATCAGCTCTTGAATTCGAGCAAAATGATCCCCTTACTCAGCATGCCACGCCATTTCCGCACCATCCCATGGCTCATAATGTTTGCTGCATACACTTCTCTGATCTGCCGATGAATTTCAGCCGCTTTTAGCACTAAGAAAACGAATCTTAGCGCGTATTTCACAGTCGGCGGGATTCTCAATCAGAAGAGGCACTTCATATACTGACAAAAGACTCGTAAACACGCCGAATGATTCTGTGGCTTGCCAATAGAGTGCGGTACACAGTGCGCAGCGGCGAAATTTCAAAACGGTACTTACTTTAAAAACACGCCTGGTATTAGACTATTTGAAAGAAGTTTATAGAAATTGCACGTCATTTGTGTAGGTTTTATAATTTATATGTTCAAAAATGTAAGCCTGCCGAACTTTTATAGGCCTAGGCTCGTATAAGAGACAGGAAGTTGGTTAGTATGCAAAAATTAGGCAGCCATTTTAGTGGTTGGTGTTTGGTTATCCGAAAAAAATGCGTAGGTCAGCTGATGTAAATTTTGAAGTATAAAATAATCTGGATTTTGGGTTGTACTTCTTTAGGGCACTTTTTATGTTCTTTATAATTTTTTTATAATTTTCCGGAGGCAATCGCTCCTTAAAATATGTCGTATCCAGTTAGCTTTCCTCTTTCTATTTTCTCTCTAATCCTTCTCTTTCAATCTCACTTTCCGCCCAATCTTTCCCAGTCATCGCAACAACCACATCTCAAAATTTTCCAAGTATTTTTTTTTCTTCCTCAAGGTCAATGTTTCAAATCCATACAGTGCATTCGCTTATACAAATTTCTTTTCCAAGTAAAAAATATCGTGTTCAAATGATTTGATTCAATTTATTATATAAGAAGGAAGAAGGTTTCATTCAGAGTTTACACACTGATAATTTGAGTTAATTTATTCAGAGTAATCACTGAAGAAATTTTTATCCCCATGCTGTTAAGATGTATTATCAAAACTCATTCAAATATAATCAAATTGTCAACTTCTTAATATATCATTTTATCAACATACGAATACGAATTGAAGTCTTGCAATCGGTTATCGTTGAAGTGGTGAAGTAAAGATTATCCTTATTCAAGAGCAGAGAAATTTATGACACCAAATAAAAGATATGAAGTACGAACATCTTCAAATCTTATCTTCTTTTATTATACAACTATAACTCTACGAGTGCTGTCAACGAACAATAAATCCTTATAGATGTCCACTCGCAATCACTTACTTGAGAGTAGCGAGGCTGAGAGCGTAACACGGTGTGGGAAAACATTACTTCTCACCTTAATTCCTCATACCGTGCAATTAAAATTGATACCATTGTGCGCTGCGGGACTTGATAAGTAAATTAAAAGCTTAAACTGTTTATTCACGCGTTGTATTGTAATTAAAACAATTACAAACTTTTGTTTTCTTTATTGTTACGACCTTCAGGGAAAAATGTTTTCATTTATTGCTAATTGTAATTTTTACCTCCCAGTGAGTAGAAATGAAATTGAAAATTAGAACATGTCCTAGCTAGACAGTTGTAGACTCTTTTTTCGAGGAAGAGCATCGTTAAAATCCAAGCAAAATAGAATTACCTTAGTCTCAAGGAGTAAAGGTGTATGGTAACTGTAAAATTACAATTTTTTCTATATATTTTATGGTGTAACATTTATGCGGGAAGTTGATGGTATTTCACATATCTATCTAAATCAACTTTTAATGTTAGTTGCATATCTGGCCGATTTTACCACTGATTTCTAAATTTTAAGTAATGCCTATGTAGCCAATGTGCACCACATATAGTAAAAAGATTAGACACGACAGAAGACGCACGTCATCAACCTGAAAAAAAACCTTATAAAATTAAATATCACTCGGTGATATTTATTTTTAGAAAAAAAAAACAAGTAAAAAATGCTAGTATTAATAAACATATATTAATGAATTTACAATTATTTCTAAGTCAATCCTTATTTCTTTTACGGAATTATTTGACATAACATAGTCATTCTCAGTAGTGCCAACGTATGGTACGAAAATCATATTCCATTCAAGGACTGATCACATGTTTGAATCCTAATTTTAACATTTATAGCTGTCAGGATTCTGGCTGTTGTACTCATTTGTAACTTTGTCTCATACTTCTTTATCATCTTTACTTAAAACCGATTGGCTTTATTATTTTCAAATATACTTTTATATCTTTCATTTTCAATATATTCAGAAACGTTGTTTTATTGAAATCAGTGTAATTTCTACCTATATCAAAATAAAAATATAATATTATTATAGGAAAATTATAAAATATATTTTATAAATAAATTAAAAACTTACATATTAATACCTTTTAACGGAAAGTACAATTACCATGAATAAAATTACGTCAGTTACATTAACTGTCAAAACCAAAACAAAACGTTGATCTACAGATCAGCTTATTCCTTGATCAGCTGATTATTAATCAACGGATTAATGGTGAATTCGGCCGTATGAGGATTAGTTTAGAAATCAATAAAATTCGCAATTTTTAATGTTTTATGTTTTTAGATGTATTCTTGCGTGACCCATTTCCATAATTATATTACGTATAGTAAAATTGACATAATAATAATAATAAATAATAATGGGGTCTCGTGGCCGTGTGCCTGAGTGTCTGGTCGCGAATCTGGAGACCCGGGTTCGATTCCGACCGACGCTTAAAATTACTTCAAATTTTAATTGCACTAAATAGACCCTTGTGGTGCACTCTCCACGCCAGGTAAGCGCCGGCACGGTACAAATATTTCATCATTACCGATATCTGTGTACATAGCAGATTGGTACACCCAGCAGTGGGTAATATGCCGTTATGATATATTTAGTTATTTATATATAATGTAAATAAAAAATGTTGGCTGAATAGAACGCTGTATGGGGAAAGGGAAGCAATTTATTTTAGTGGAGGAAAACACCGTTGTCGAAACCATTTTTCGAAACTGGATCACTCGTCGTGGTCGTTTCTTTTTAGCTCACGCGTGTTCCAATTGCGCATGCGTGCATTTCGTGCTTCAGAACTGCATTTCACAATGACATTCATGCTGTGTCGCAATTTCGCAACCAAACAATCTGAGAACCAAGGAACGAACTCATTCTGCCGTTCCGTCGCAATTTTCATATTTCTCATGTGAAATCGACATTTGCTAGTCACAGTGATTTGTGATTGTTGTAGGTACTTTACTTCTAGAGCGGCCGCCAAAATTCTATGCAAAAGAATCAAGTGAAAGATGCACAATCTCAAGGCTCAAGACTGGAAATGTATGCCTTCAACTACAGAAAAATTGTTATTTATGAGTTGAAAAATCAACCAGTAAACAAATTAATGTTCTGTATGAATAGTTATGTAGTTCAAGCATAAATTACAGATATACGTATCCTGTGTATGTAGCGAATAGCGGTCCTTTCTTTCGCATACGTAATTTTAAAAATTGTTGCGACCATGTTTGACCTTCCACCATCACTTTATTGTACTAATATGCTTTGAAACAATTGTAATGAGACAAAATGAAAACTCTTGAACTGCTTCCAGAAAACTAACACAGGGATATATTACAGTAGACCTTATAGGTCACAACTAAATAATAATAATGCAACCAAACTTATAAAGGTGTCCGAATTTGACCTTCCGATTTAAATTTGCTACCATTTTTACCTATCATCATTGAATATTGTACTATAATGACAGATGTCTAGTAAAAACATTGCAGTTATATGCAACAATTTTATATTAATGAACGCGTATTTACTGTAAAAACCATACGGGTCAATACATCATAGCAGAAGAAAACATTTCGAGCACATTTTTATAATAAAAGCGCTTGTATAGAGCGCGCTTTTACAATATATTTTTATGAGGAGTGTGATTCATAAAAGCGCTTTTATTATAAAAGTGTGCTCGGAATATGGGCCATTCCTATTCTAAGGTCTAGTGAACGTTAAAAAATCGCCAATGCATTACTGCATAACATTTTTAAAAAATGTGAGGTGGCCAGCACATTACTTTCCGTCAGTTCTTTGTATTTTGTACAAATTCCATACAGAAAGTTTTTAGCAAAATATTTTATATTTCCAGTAAAATTATAACTCAAACATACTATGTCAATTGCACTTCTTAATATAATGGCTGTTTCCATGGTTGAAGCATATAGCGGGCTGCTGTATAAAAATTAATTACTTTATAATCCCTATATTTATTGAATATGAAGTATAAAATGTAATTAATTCATATAGAGAATGATATATTCTTTCATATTTATAACATTAAAATTATGTTTAAAGCGTTTTCCAAGAAAAACTGGTAAAATCTTCTAATGAAGGTACTTCCGGTTGACAAATTATATCCAAAATCTATTCAAGTCTGCATATGGATGTAAGGAAGAGGAATATGTAAAAATTGTAATTTTTGGAATCCTAGTATTGGAATTATCGCGGCCGAAATTATAGTCACACACACACACACACACACACACACACACACACGTACGCATACACACGCGCACATATACAGACATCATCGTGAAAATAGTAAAATCGTATTCTGAACATTCTTATTAAAAACTCTTCACCGAATTTTTTGACCAAAGACAATACCTTCTTTAACTAAAGGTAAAAAGATCTTTATTTAAAAATCTATAAGATACAGCTGACTCAAGAATTAAAGCAATGGATCACTAATTACGGCAATGTTTGTTAACAATGAAACTCATTTTGAACTGCAGAATATGGGGTGAGAAAAATCACGAGAAATACTGGAGAAACCACAGTATTCAATTGTTTTTGGACTGGAGGAATGTTTTTGGAAAGAATCTCAGCGTGCCTAAGGAGGAATAGAGGACGTCACTTGAAAGATATAATTCTTAGTATTAACCGCAACACTTGTAATATTATAACATGAATTATTTTGTGTATTTTATTATTAAATAAGATCGGTAGGTCAAATTTGGACAACCGGTAGAATATTAAATTTCAGTTGTATGTTTTGAGGCCGAAATGACTAGGAGAGTCGTCCTGGTCCTTTCTTTTTTGAGAACAGGAACGCGTTCCATTCGCGTTCCATAATTTATTTGAAATATTTCTGAAAAAATAAATGTCAAAAAAAAAATTTACAAAGCAAAATAAACATAGATATGATAGAAATCATGTTTTGCATAACAAAATTAAAATCATTAAATATTTTTTTAAATAAAATATTTTGTCAATAATTATAGTTTAATAAATTAATTATTCCAGGACTTTTCTGTTTGAGAGCGATCGTTTCGGTTTCCGGTACTACTTGATTTACCAAAACACCATTAAACGTAATTTTCTCTAAAGTTCTCTTCTGATTTATGCTTCTGAACATTGTCCCATCTTGTCATCTTGACCAGAGGTCATCTCTGTGGTATTCCTTGATGATGGAATACTTGTTGCTGTTGTGTTCTGGTGACGTTATGTCAGAGTCAGAGGCATAGCCAGAGAGCAGGAAGGATGCGCAGCAGCACCGTGAGAACCTCATCGCGTCCGTAGCCGTCGGCACACGCGCGACCGTTATTACTGACTGGGAAATGACACAACCGTAATAGCGTAGCGTCTCGGTCAACCAACAAGTAAATCATCTCTGGAAAAACAAGAGATTTTGTTACACACTTAAAATCTGAAATAGCTTTAATAAATTTATACTTAACGCCATTTGCAAACAAGTAATTATGGCTATTTGAAAATGCAGAAACCCAAAAAGGGATTTTGAAAACTTATGCATTTTTATCTCTCGCCACTGTAAGACAGGTATAGAAATAATGCTCAAAATGGCAAATCAAGATTTTGGTAAATAAACTTTTTTATGTCTTTTTACATTCAGTCACCTTTATGTAAGGACAGTATTGTCTGTTGTCAAAAAAATCAATGGTGAGTTTTTAATGATTAAGCACGTTTTGGGGTTCCTAATATACGAAATTACTATTTTTACGATGATGTCTGTGTGCATGGGTGTGTTTGTGCGCGTGTTAGAGAAAAAATCGTATTCTTCATTCTTACATCCAAATGCTGACTTGAGATTTTGGTTACAACGGATCAACCGGAATTACCTTCATTTTAAGCTATTCTTTTTCTTAAAAAAATCTGATGTGGACACCACACGACTTCCTTGTACGATTATTAAACTATACATATTTTTTTAATAACTAAATTACAAAATATTAATTTTAACTTCAAAACGGTAAGATATATAGCGACCATAATCTAACCCGGTTCTTTTTAAAGAGAGTTTTGATTACAACAAAGAAATATTTGATTACAACAATGAATATGACTAATTTCACAATAAAAATATAATATTTGTTATTGTACGAATCACAAAATTTCACGTATTTAACGTAATTTGACATGAACATTTTTTTATTATTTTTGTCCTAATCCATAGCAAGCTTTATTACAAAAACAAAAAAGTATACAATTTTTAAATTTACATATCTCGCTTATACAAAGGGCTAATTTAATAATACTTGATGTGCTAGACGCAGAAATTAATTCTCTAAAACTTTTATTTGAAGCAATTATTTCTAAAATCAAAATAAAATCATTTTATTCAAGAAAAACTCTTAACAACTTCAAGTAATGTACCACTTCCGGTTAGCCTATTTTAACCAAAATCTATTATGTTATTTCGATTGACATAAAAGTCTTGTATACCAAATTTGAAAAGTTTTGGATTATATTTTAAAACGGTTTTTCATTAAAATCTATTATAGGCTTCATGTAAAGTGCCACTTCTGGAAATTGTGTAATAACCAGAAAGGGAGGTGCACAACTAGATGTTATAGGAGTCCTAAATACAAAATTTAAACTTTCTACGGCTTACCGTTTTTGAGTTATGCGAGATACGTACGTACGTACAGACGTCAGGACGAAATTAGTCAAAATGGATTCAGGGATGATCAAAATGGATATTTCCGCTGAAATCTGAAAACCGAAATTTGTCGCGATTACAATACTTCTTTTATTTACGTACAAGGAAGTAAAAACGCAGTTAAATATCATTTTTTGACACTTTATGGTATAAGTATTAAATAATTATGTTCTATATGATTTGAATGCACTCTTGATATTTAATGTATTTAGAGATAAAAATTTATAAAGAAATAATTTTTCATAAATCTTGCATTGTTTTCTGCTTCACTATTATAATAGTTTCAATAAGTTAATATTACTAATTGACAGATGTTAGTGTCAAGTACAATTTACACAATATATCTGAAATATTTTTACTGAAAATACAAAAAAAATTCTGTGTGGAATTTGTATAATATCCATAGAACTGACGAAATGTATTGTGCTAGCCACAACAGATTTTTTTAAAATTATATCAGTGGTGCCATGGAATAATAATCAAATGCGCACAATGACAGCTGCTCTTTTTATTTATATTATTGTGTGAGGTTAGTGATACTATAGTTCTGATTATTAATCAAAGACACTACTGATTTGATTAATATTAATATATTTTCTATTTTTCTGAAACATAATTAGACGAAACAATATTGAAACATTTCAAATTAACATTGAAATAGGAACAATAATATTAATGTAAACTAGTCTAACTTATGGGCATATTCTGTTCAAATGTGTAACTCTTACATATCTGTAAATAATGAACAAAATGCAACAAAGCTGCCACTTATGCATAATTTTTATTAATCAACAAAAATAGATGTGTTTTTTTACAGATTTACAGATATGTAAGACTTAAAGACTTGAACAGAATATGCCCATTAATGTATACTATAAATTTTCATAAATTCGTTTTTTTTTTCAATGTTCTGTACTGGTCTTTAAACAGTGTATCATGATTATTTAATATCAGATTTCAGCTCCATATAACTGTGTTGGTATCTTAATTTCTGGTTTCAGGAAACTTATAAACTATGAATCATTGTTTCTAGTTTTATCGCATAGGTAATTTTAGTATTAGGAATATGTAGGAAATAAATTGTAACAATGCCAAGATAAAATAAAAGTTGGCAACTAACTCAAATATAATAAAATGTCTTTTAATAAACAATTTTTCATTTTATCGTAAATATGTAAAAAAAATATTATAAAATTATTAGTTATGGTCTGCAATAATGGACAACAAACTATACAACTACTGTATTATCGGATGCTGGGAGTCATACCTAATTTTGAAAATATTTCATGCAAAAGGTTTTCATTTTATTAGTTTGTTCACATGTGCTTTTCGGAGACATGGATTTTACAAGAATTTTTCTTTATTGTGGATTTTTCGATTGATAATAATTAGTCTACAATTTTGCGAGATGTATTTTTCTCCTTTGAAATTATTTTAATCAGTAATTTATAAATAAAACCTATTGCCTTGGAAACCCTATCGGTAAACATTAAGAAATAACCTGACCGTACAAAAAATATATATAAATATGTTTAAAATATTTTAGTGAAAAATAATTGGATATAATACAGTGAGTTAAAATAATGCTTATTCATGAAAGCCCTACGGGCTCGTGGCTTTAATTCTTTGAGTGAATAAACATTCTTAACTCATGTGGTTTATGCAATATTTTATTCAATTTTGACGAAATAATAGTAAAAACCATTATATTTAACAAAATAAAATAAAATAATCAATTAGTAGGCTGTGCATGACAATTGTCTTTGATAGACGTCAAGTTGTTTATAAATTATAAACAAACTCTATTTTCTGTCATTTGTTTCGTGAAAAATAATGAAAATGGCTGGTCTGTCTGAAAGTAAAGGGTCCGCCAAATAACTTTTTTTTTTAAAAAAATGCTATAAAAAAAAACTACTGAATATTTTCTCAAATTTCTTTTTTTATTTGAAAGTACAATCCTTCCGGTTAATAATGGAAAATAATTTCATTCAAATGGCTGCCTCGGCTGACCATGCAGTAGCGTACACGTTCGGTCCAATTTTTAAGCACATTATCGATTGTGTGCAGCTGTATTTTACCAATGGCTTCACGAATATTGTCCTTTAAAGCGTCAATTGTCTCTGGCTTGTCGGCGTAAGACTTATCTTTGATGGCACCCCACAAAAAATAGTCCAACGGTGTCAAATCGCAGCTCCGAGGTGGCCAAACGACATCAGCTCTGCGGCTGATAATGCGATCTTCAAAAACAGGGCGCAAAACATCGAGTGTAGCTTCGGCTGTGTGGCACGTAGCGCCGTCCTGTTGAAACCAAATGTTGCCAATATCCTCCTCTTCAATTTTTGTGAACAAAAATTCGTTCAACATGGCCCGATAACGATCGCCATTGACTGTAACGGCCACTCCTTGCTCATTTTCGAAGAAAAATGGCCCAATTATGCCTCTGGACCAAAATCCACACCAAACAGTGACTCGTTTTGGGTGCGTCGGCTTTTCAATGTATTCGTGCGGGTTTTCTGTGCCCCAAATGCGACAATTTTGCTTGTTTACATACCCGCCAAGATGAAAATGAGCTTCATCTGAAAAGATGATTTTTTTGGCAAAATCGGCATCTTCTGTAAGTCGATCACAGGCCCACTCAGCGAAGCGAAAACGCATTGGATGGTCAGTTGGCTTCAACTCCTGAACCAATTAGACTTTGTATGCCGTCATACCAAGGTCTTTATGCAAAACTCGTCTCAATGATGTCTCCGAAATGTTCAATTGTTGAGAACGACGGTGAATTGATGTTGATGGCGCTTCACGCACACTTTCTGCCACAGCAGCAATATTCTCGGGTGTACGCACTGTTTTTGGCTTTTCACGCTTTGGTTTATCGATGAGGATGCCAGTTTCTTTCACTTTTTTCACAAGATAACGAACATACGGAGCTGACGGTGCATCTCTTCTTCCAAAATCCGTACGCAATTTTCGCACACATTCTGCAACATTACCATGATTTTCAAAGTAATGTCGCAATATTTCCCAGCGTTGTTCAAGCGTATACACAACCATATTCGTTCAGCGGAAGGATAAAACTAATTATCTGTCAAATCAAACATGAGCTAAGTGTTACCATTCACGAAATAAGCACTAGTTGAAAAAAAAAACGTTACATGGCGGACCCTGTATTATTTTAAATGTACTACTTGTTGCAGAGTGAGTTAAAATTTTGTGAAAGTGACTTAAAAAATCTGGTGTGGACACCACACGACTATACATATTTTTTTAATAAATAAATTACAAAATATTAATTTTAACTTCAAAACAGTAAGATATATAGCGACAATAAAGGTAGTTTTTAAAGAGAGTTTTGATTACAACAAAGAAATATTTGATTACAACAATGAATATGACTAATTTCACAATAAAAATATAATATTTGTTATTGTACGAATCATAAAATTGTACGTATTTAACGTAATTTGACATGAACATTTTTTTTTATTTTTTTGTCCTAATCCATAGCAAGCTTTATTACAAAAAAATAATTTTTAAATTTACATATCTCGCTTATTTAAAGGGCTAATTTAATAATACTTGATGTGCTAGACGCAGAAATTAATTCTCTAAAACTTTTATTTGAAGCATTTATTTGTAAAATCAAAATAAAATCATTTTATTCAAGAAAAACTGTTAACAACTTCAAGTAAAGTACCACTTCCGGTTAGCCTATTTTAACCAAAATCTATTATGTTATTTCGATTGACATAAAAGTCTAGTATACCAAATTTGAAAAGTTTTGGATTATATTTTAAAAGAGTTTTTCATTAAAATCTATTATAGGCTTCATGTAAAGTACCACTTCTGGAAATTGTGTAATAACCATAAAGGGAGGTGCACAACTAGATGTTATAGGAGTCCTAAATACAAAATTTCAACTTTCTACGGCTTCCCGTTTTTGAGTTATGCGAGATACGTACGTATATACGTCACGACGAAATTAGTCAAAATGGATTCAGGGATGATCAAAATGGATATTTCCGCTGAAATCTGAAAACCGAAATTTTTCGCGATTACAATACTTCCTTTACTTACGTACAAGGAAGTAAAAACATTTAATTCAATAGCAAATAAACAGTTACTTATAGTTGGTACTATGGAGGTAATAATGACAGTTTAAAACGTCAAAATTTAATAAAATAATAAATATAAAAACTACGAGTGCGTATATTATAGTCTAAGTATTCAGTCCCACTAGCAAGCTAATGCCGTTCATCATATATTTTATTTGGCAAAATAAATTGAAGCCAGTATTATACATATAGCAAAAGATTTAAAGGTAGTAATAATTTTGAATATACCTACATATGTTTATAATAATGGCTATTGATCATATTACTTTAAAATGTCATATTTACAGTTATATCTATAAAGAGAGTTTCTGTTTACTCAAATGTATAGAAAGAAGCAGTGATGATCCAGTAAAACTATTCCAACTATGACATAATCTCACATCTTGTAGATAAAATTTCTCGGTCCGCTATCTTTATGATATACAGCTATAGTAGGACAGGCCCCAGCACGTATGATAGAAGACCATAAAAGAAAGAAATGTCCACAATGTACAACATACAACACCCAGAAAGATCCCAGATTCTCCGGAGAGGACAGGTGACTCACATTTTAGCGACATCGTAAAAATGAAAATCATGCAGAGAGAGGCCAGATTATTTACGTCCCGTCGTAAAGCGAAAACACAACAAGTAGACGTGCTCGAGATTTCGGAAAAATTCTTAGAAAAGTTTTGCATAACAGCGGAGATTCGTGAACTTAACACACATTATGTTAAATCAGAATGCGTGTTTTACACTACACAAACTCAATATAGAAAAAATAAAGTTGGAGGCCTACTTAAATGATAATTTTAGGAAATGAAATAATTATTAAAAACCAACTTTATCTAATGGAACTATGAAAGATAAGATTTGGTATATTATGTTATACAGGGTGTATCACGGAAAGTGAAACACAGGCTTTCAACATGGGAAATCACTTTTTCCGTGCGCATTGCTCCCCTAATTATTTTAGGTAAAATAGCTTCAAATAAAAGTTGTAGAGCATAAAATTCTACATCTGAATCAATAAACAAAATTAATTTTGTATGCAGAAATTAGGTACGAAAATGTCGAAAATCACCTCAAAAATAGCAATAGCAATGTTATTGAGACAAAAAAATAACAAATGTCTAACGGTTTATCATGTTAGGGTAATTTATTTTTATTGGGTATTATTTCTAATTTCTGGCTCAGTTAACAATCATCTATTAATTTAAATTAATATTTGTTCAATTGAACAGAAATTACAAATAATAATAAAAAAATACTCTAACATGACAGATAAACCGTTAGACATTTTTTTTTACCTCCCGCTACCCTTGGTAAGGGAGGTATAGGGATCGTGCTAAAAATCGCATATCGAGATTTTGGTAAAAGACCACGTTTTAAGGTCCCTACAATCCAATTTTAACATTTTCACGATGATGTCTGTGTGTATGTATGTGTGTGTAGATCCTGTTTACGCTCTAACTCAAATACTATCATTCAGAAAGTTTTGAAACCATGTATTTCTACCTTATTCTAATATGGAAATATCTGATTAGATTTTGGTGGCAATGGCAGTTTACTTGAAGCTCAAGATAGTTTTTCTTCAAAAAATACCTTTAAATGTATTTTTTTCTCAATTTGTTATTATAAAAATTAAAGATTATTCCATTTTCTTCCAATTTGCTTTAATACTTTTTCTATATATTGTATGGATAAATTTATAAAGTAATATAAAAATTATATACATAGTAAATGGCGGGAGGTACTGTGTTGGTCACATCAGATTTTTTTTGTCTCAATTGCTATTTTTGAGGCGTTTTCGACATTTTCATTTCTGCCCTTACGCATACAAAATTAATTTTATTTATTGATTCAGATGTAAAATGTATGCTCTACAACTTTTATTTGAAGCTTTTTTTACTAAAATAATTAGGGGAGCAATGCGCACGGAAAAACTGATTTCCCATGTTAAACGTCTATAATAATTAAAAAACACACTTGATGTAAGTTTCACAAATAGATCTATTTGTGAAACTTACATCAAGTGTGTTTTTTAATTATTATAGTATAATGTTTCATCAAGTGCCTACAGCTGAATCTATAAATTTTATTAAACGTCTATGTTTCACTTTCCGTGATTCACCCTGTATATTTGTAAATATTTGAAAACATTTTAATAAACTGTAATTTCTTGAAGATTCTTGATAAATATATTTTATAGTGTAAGTGTAAGACATACTTTTATGCAAAATAGCTATAGAAATACAAAACATGTTAACCTGGATGTGATGGATATCTTCAGTTATCATCTACCCAGATTAATCTTTCAACAAATTTCAATTCTGAAGCTATGTATAGAATGCGTAACATCTACAATCTTCAAATAAAAAGTTACATACCATTTTTTAGATATCTAAAGTTCTTACTTACAATATGAAATCAATAAACGGAAAGTAATGCATTTTCCAATAACAGTTTTTAAAATATTGTAATTATTATTCGAAAACATTTAAATTAGGATATAATTTATGCAAAAATAATAATTTATGAAGAAATTCAGTAGGAAAACCTATCGCAGCTTCCTTCCGTCACCAACAGATCTTTCTAAACTCTTCTACAGGATGTTCGAAGATTGAGTTACCTACAGCACCTCCACGCAAATCATTGAATTTATAAATAAGTTTTTATTCATTATGCTAATGACGGCTGTCTAGAAATTAAACACTGACAAAAATAATTAACAAATGTTTACTTTATCATAAGAATATTTTAGAAGTACCGTTTAGTATGATGAAATATAGATATCCTCAGTCATATACACGACTTTTATATCCATATTCATTTATTTAACGAAGTAGAATTGAAATATTAATTCCTAAAGCGATATATTCATCAGAAGTGTCACTTTGAAATTAAAATTAAATGGTAGCAAAACGAAATAGTGTAATATATTTTTTTAATTTCCTTGTAACCATAATTAAAAGAAATTTATTCTAGAAATACAGTTTTGTTATATATTTTCTTCTAACAGTGATTTGTATTTGTAGGTTTGATAACAAAATTATGTAGATGAAAATAGAATTAAGTGTAATATAGTTTTTACCTTCCGTGATCTTTAGGTAAGGAAGGTATCGTCTTTGGTCAAACAATTCAATGATGAGTCTTTAGTGAATAAGTCTGTATGTATGTATGTGTGTCTGTGCCTGTGTGTGTGTGTGTTTGTGTGTGGTGTGTATGTGACGAAAGTTTCGGATCGCATAACTTCAATACAACGATTCCAAAAATTATACTTTTTTCGTATTCCTCAAGTTTACATCTAGGAAACGAGGTGATTAGATTTTGGTTCTAATTGGTCAACCGGAAGTACCCTCATTTGAATATTTTAACAGTTTTTCTTAAAAAAAACTCAGTTAAATATTATTATAACAACTTAAAGAATATATTATTCTGTATACGATTTGATTGCATTTTATACTTCATATTCAACAGATATAGAGTTAAAGAATTATAAAGATATTAAATTTCATAAATCAGCCAGCTACGCTAACCATGCCAACTGCTAATATATTCAGGGAATTCAAATTGACAGATGTCAGTATCAATGAAAAGTAAATGAATGTGGCAGAGATGAGGATGTTGAGATAGATGTTGGGAAGACACGGAAAAATTCGGTAAGGAATGAAAGAAATGAAATAACTCTAGTGTTAGAAGTTTCTAGAAAGATTCAAGAGAGACGATTACATTGGTTTGAATATGTCATGAGGAGAGATGAAGAATATATTGGAAGAAGTATGAATTGCTTAGTAATAGAAGGTAGAAGAAATAGTGGAAGACCAAAGATAAGGTGGAGGGACTGTATTCAGGAAGACTTGAGAGATAAGGAATTGAATGGGGACTACACGCAAAACAGAAAGGAGTGGAACAAGACAATAACGTATGGGAAAATTTAAAGAATAAGAAGATGTCAGTGTCAAGTGCAATTTGTATAGTTTGTTTATGAGAAAGTTTATTGAATTTATACATAATACACAGGATTGATGGAAGGTAATGTGCTGGCCACAACAGATTTTTTATTGAAGAAACAGAGGTAGACCAAAGATTAGATGGAAGGACTGTATTGCGAAAGACTTGAGAGAAAAGAAACTGAATGAGAACACGCAAAACAAAAATGAGTGGAAGAAGAAAATAAAAAATAGCGACCCCTAATGAATGGGAAAAGCTAAAGGATAAGAAGTGCAATTTGCATAGTTTGTTTATGAAATAATTTTACTGGAAATTTAGAATCTTTTGCAAGAAATTTTATATTTATAGGATTGACGGAAGGTATTGTGCTGGCTAGATCAGATTTTTTTATATAAAAATTGGATACGTCTAATAAACAATGACTATGATTCGTATTTTTTGACTAGAAAATAGTATAATAGTTTCCTAATAATATCAACATTTATTTTTTAGATTGTTTAAATTCATATAGTTTTATATATGTAGTTTTTTTTCTTCTACTGAGCCTGACAAATAATGAACTGCCTTCCCCATATTTTATAGAAAACCTTTTTTAATAATATAGTAGTTCCCTTATACAGGGTGTTTCCATTCTTCATACTATTGTCAACCTGGTATATAATTTTCCCAGCATGGCGCTAGGAACACTCTGTATACGTCCTGATGTGAACTGTTGCGTTGCGTGCCATATCTTCGTACCCGTTCATTCGGAAGATTTAAGCGCCTGAACACAATAGAAGCGGAAGACGTTGATGCGCTACTCTACGAAATATTTCCATATTTTTCATATTTTATTAGAAATATAGAACATAATCTCGTTATTTATAGAACGGGGAAGCTTCGCCTTATCTGATGCTCACGGGCTGCGGAAATATTGTGCATTGTTCGTCTAGCTCGCTCGAAATGAGCCCAACATAGCTAAATTATAAGAATTTAACGTTTTAATTATAGAGTAGGTTGGGCTATGATGGTTATGACGTACTTTAACTTTTGTTTAAAACTAGATGGCTAGATTATTCTGCTGATTTATCTAAATTTTGGTAATTTAATACTAGGATAATTACTTTATGAAGTACGGGAAAGAAAAAATGTCTCAAAATAATATTACAAAAAAATACAATTTATTTATAAATTCAAACAAATTATAATAATCTAAATTTTGATAGTATTGATAATTTACTGTGGTATAGCAATTTAAAAACCCGAAAATCAAACAAAGATTGTATTATAATACAAAATCGAATACAAAGCGAGAAAATAATAATCTTCAATGGGGAAGTTTAATGTTTCTTTATCATTATTAAGATTGTCTTCAAAAGTGATATTCTATATTTCACTCAAAGATGCCTAGATTTCTCAAAAAATGAAATTTTCTAAAATAATGACGTCACAAAAGTTCACGTAGAACGTATAGTCAATCTTAATCAGGCACGTGCTGGGTTCCCATGGCAACAGGGAGTTTTAAAAATGACATCCACATATTTTGACGTTTATAAGCTGTGACAGTTCTGTGTTGAGATTGTTATAGTTCTGTTGTTGTTTTTGTGCAAACGACTAGTTCAATTTATTTCATTGTGTATTATTGTATTCATTTGTGTGGACTGAAATGTTTATTAGTGTAAATATTTCAAGAAAATTAATTTTGCTTGGTAAGGGTATCTTTATGCATTATTTATATTTAAAAGTTTATTTATCGTAGTCATTTTGTTTAATTCAATACCTTCCTTACCTAAAGGTGACGGAAGGTAAAATATTCTGCAAAATATTCATTGTCTGGCGTGCGTTTCTATGAAATGAAAATTATATTTATAAAAATGAATAGAATGATGTTATATTAATATAACATTTTTTTCGAATATTTAGGTATGTAATTCTCAATTTTATAGTCTATAAATGTTTTTCTTTTAGAAGTTCTGTCTCTATGCAATGAGTCTGAACTTGCAGTTCTGAACCGCTGACGTCACAACATGGCTGGTTTTTGCAAATTTTTAAAAATATATTTTAAAACAATTTTATGCACCAAAAAATGTAAATAAAAATAATTTAAACACACAGAACGATAAATTAGACTATACTTTTTCGATGAAAACAAAATAATAACTATTATTATTCCTTCTCCAAATTAAAAACAATATATTAAACTACAAATAATTAACCAATTTAAAAATATACGTACAGTAAAATTTTTGAAAGATATCCGATCAAGGTTATCTGTATCATGAACGAATTAACAAATAGGCATACATTTATCTCTTTCCTTTACAAAGGATTTAAGCGTGTGCGATAAGGATGGATATAACACACTTGTCTTTCAAAAATTCATATTGTTTTGACTAAATTAGGACATTCCACTTTAAAACGATGTTCGTTGTTGATAATACTTTCGCTGTAACGTAAGTTTTGTTATTATTTCAGATACATTACCTTGATTCATAGCCGTACGAATAACGTTATTTTCTATCAGAGTCACTGACACTGACATTGTGTCATTATCTTATTTTTAACATATTTGATTTTACATTTGCTTATAAACTTACCAGTTGACTTATTTTTGAATTTTGAATGCTTTTACTGCAACATATATTTTTATAATAATAAAATAACAGTAGTATCTTACGTACCCTCATAAAAACTAAGCAAACGACACTACTGAATTTGTCATAATGGGCGAAGCAAAAATCTGAATTCATACAATTCATAGACGACCTTGATCGGACATCTTTCAAAAATTTTACTGTATATTTTTTTATTTTCCATCATAATAAATCTAACAATCAGAATTTACATACGCCGTTGTATATATTTACATGAAGCTGTTCAAAAATTTTGAATTCGTGTAATACATGATTTATTAAGAAGTAAGAAACTAAAGGACTACTTGAGCTAATTATTATTTAAATTTCTTCTTGTTTGAGTATGTAATTAAAATTTGCATACAATTAATGTAAATTAAACAACCTAATTTTGAAATAGTTACAATAAATAATAACCAAATTATGACTGTTGGATAAAAATATTCGTGTATGAAATGAATCGATCTCTGTCTAGATAAAGCGCACACCTGATGCTTTAGACACATGTTTCAAGAGCAAATTTATTCATAAAATATTTAGAAGTTACTGGAGTGTATAAAACGCTAGAGAAATAAGTAAAAATAATCAGGAACCACGATTCTCATTAACACGCATGTTGCTGTTGCTGGCATTGTGTGTAAACAAAACACGATACACACTTATAAATAATGGAAAAAATCGTTGCTAATGCTAACGATTCACGTTACGTTATCTAAGTCGTCTGAGGAAGATAAATTTCGTGGCATTTGTTTCTGAACTTCGCTTGTTTAGCATTTGGAATGACAGTTCAGTTAGAATTTCATAGCGTGAACATATTTCAGATAAGAAAGAACACTGTGACGACCAATGTTTAATTCATGTTCTCATACGAATTTAACAAATTATGGAATTTTACAGTAATTAAACTTTTTCTGTTTTTACATGTCCAACATTGTGAATTTAATTCTAGACTTTACTTAAAAATATTTACATAAATATAATTATATTTAATGTGGTTCTAGTTAACAGAAATATTTTCTTTTTAATTTACAAAATTTCATATCTTTGAACTATGTCACAGTTTCTTAACATTGTCTCTCTCTCTCTCTCTGTCGAATAAAATTGGAACTACATTTGACGTTTGTGTATTATCTTGAATCGTTGGTAGCAATATCTAAAACACAAACAAATTTTAGTTATTAATGGGGGTTCTATACCAATTATTGTTTTTATTTATTCTTCTGCAAGAAGTTAGTAATTTCTTTCATATAACATGATTTCCGGTTTATTAGTAATAAATATCAAGTTTGAAATTTCAATTGGAACATACTATATTTTTTTACAAATTTGTAAAGTACATTAAATTTGCTTTACAATCCTGTAAAATAATCCATTTGTTACATTATTAAAAAGTAAAATGGCGGGCACTTTTTGATACACCCTGTCGAAAAGAGAATAGTGAGCCATGACTGTGACTTGAAATAAAACAATGAACTAAAACAATTGTAACTATTATATTAAACGATTTATTTGTCATTATAATACAGAAAATAAGAATAAGGAACACTTAATAACAACGAAATGATTTTACAACAAATATTCAAAATGACTCGCAGCCTCTTCAATACATTTTTCACAACGTTTTGAAACAGAATAAGTAGCCCTTTCTATTCAATTTTATTCTGCAGCTATGCGTTTATTTTTTAAACTTCGAAAATACACACCTAGCATATCAACTTTTCTGAGTTGGATAAATTTATTTTATAATAAATTAATAAGGTACTACAATGAAACTTGCTAATAATAAAGGTTAGAACAATTATTACTGAGTATTTACAGGTTGACATTTACCGTGTTACAATTGTTTTATTTCAAGCCATAGTCATGGCTCACTATTCTTTTTTCGACTAGGTGTATAAAAAAGTGCCCGCCATTTTAATTTTTAATAATGTAACATATGGATTATTTTACATGAATTTAAAGCAAATTTGATGTACTTTACAAATTTGTAAAAAAATATAGTATGTTCCATTTGAAATTTCAAAGTTGATACTAATTACTAATAAACCGGAAGTGGTATCATCAATGTACATCCGTCATCAAGTGGTTTATATGTTGCTGTATAAATCATGTTATATGAAAGAAATTACTAACTTAATAAATAAGCGAGATATTTGCTGGGTCCATTAAAATATAACACCCTGTATATTAGAAATATCTGTATGATTTTATTTATATGTAGTCCATAAATTAAACTGTTAAATTTATTTCTGACGTTTATTTTTTGTTACAGGTGAGTGTTCATTTGTTTACCACGTCTTGTGTGAAGTTTTTACGTAAGTTTTTATCATATTTTATTTTTATTTCATTCATAAGTACGTATTAATTAGTCCATATAAGCTCATTCATATAATCTGAAAAATCTCGGAATTATTCTTACGTCAAACAATTCATCCTGCGGTGGAAATGACTTGGATCACGTGACTTGTGGAGTATTTAGTTCCGGTTCCCGCCATTGCGGCTGTCGTTCATTTGTTCTGCTCTTTAACTCCGGTGTCAAATTGTCTCCTAGTTGGTAGTTGGCCATGATGCGGCGTGCGCTCCCCTAGCGGTGACAAAACAAACTATAAGTGTCAAATTAGCCGGTGATGTTCACTTGTTCCGTAATTGAGTTGTTCCACAACGGAAATCGTTAAGGCAATTGTTTTTTTTTGAGCTTTTTTGCGGATAGGGAATTGTTTACTGAGGTAATTTAATGTAGGTATTGTATGAATGAAAGGTTATGTTTTTTAATGTAATGACCCTGCTTATCAATTTGTTAGCACGTCGTAAAACAAGAAAAAAATGCTTGTTATGGTTTCATTGCAGTGTAATTGGGGAAGTGAAATTATTATCTACCCATTTTAATAACGCAATTATATATACCATAATAGATAATACAATGATATACGATACTTACATGTTTTTTACATTTTTCACGGAACTGCAAGTATATTATGTAAATGGAGGTTTTATGTACTATATTACAACCTTATGCACTGGACTGGCACATCGTAAGATGCATTTTAACCATTACAATGTTTAAATTATATTCCCTAATTAATAATAATAATAATTTATTTGTCCAAAGATCAATACATGATATAGTATAAGTCAACAATACATACGAGGTCTGGCTATTAAATAACGAGACTGCGCGCGCAAAAGGCGTCCCAGAGGGGAAGGGGGGGGGGGGAAACAAATGTAGCGTTGGATAGCTGGAAGTGTCTACTATTCCGGTACAAAAACACGTTTTTGTCGCTGTAGTAATATTTTTTCTATAGAGGTTAGAAACGAACGTGTTTTTTTCTCGTGCCGATAACAATGTGTGACGAAAAACACGAGCAACGGATCAATGTGAGATTTCTCGTTAAATTAAAAAAAAACTCCGACTGAGTGCTATAAGTTGTTGAAAGAAGCCTATGGTGAGAATTCTCTATCTAAAAAATAACAAATAATAATAATAACAATAAGAATATTATTTTTATATAATTATGAATTTAAAAGTAATAATAGAAGAGAAGAAAAGTTGGAAGGAAATAATATATACCGTACATAAGTTGATGTTACAAAAATAATGTTATATTGTTGAACGTCAAACGTCACATTAGTATCACTAACTGATACAAAAATCCCTAAGTTTTAAAACTACGATGTTTTTTTAAGTAGCGCATAAAAGGCGCAGAATAGAAAATATAGTACAAAGAACTCATTTCATAATTGTCGATTATTTTGTTCGAAGGGTTAATATGTATACTATTTTGTGAATTGTGAGAAACAGTTTTACCAAATTGATTGGCGATGAACTTATAGTAATTAAATGTTGACTGTGAACATTATTGATATTAGACTCATATACCTTTAATATAATTTTATAACGCTTAAGCCTGAAGGGTATAAGACAATAAAAGTCAATATTCAGTTTATGATGGCTTTCAATACCATTGGGACGTATATTTTTATGGCTAAGTTTTAACATGTTAGAATTCATAGTATTTCATTATTTTTAGTTTTTACTACATCCGACGAAACCACCTACAACAATCCAGATTGCTATAGTAAATTTTCATTAACGCGCATGATTAATATTTAAATTGTATGTAAAATATGAAACATATGAAATTCATATGTCATTCAAGACAAAGAAGTTACAAATTTTCATATAAGCCAAATTCCATTTATAGCAATAAAATTATTTCTGTTATAATTTAATAAGAATGTGAATTCTTTATAAAATTCTCACATTAGCCTTAAAATGATTGCAAGGGTTGAATTTCATCACAAAAACTGTTTCTCATCCGGTTCACGATATCCGTCACCGTTGCGACATCTTTTTTCCTCTGTCCGTTGTTTTTAATTAAGTCATTAAGCTGAAGTCCGCGCCTGAGCTCACAAGCGAGAAAATTACATTTTTTTCAGTCCGGTTCTGTATCTGTGAATAGCCCTCGTTTGTTCATACCTAGTTGTTAAGTTGGAGGATATTAACAGGCTATGTCCTGTTCGCAAGATTTTTTTATCTTCGTAATAGAGGTTATTTTATTAAGTAGATTTTTGATGATTGTTGTATGATGATAGGTAAGGTTATGAACGTGTGAACTATGCAGGGTGATCCATAAATTACGGAAGTAATTTAGGTAATAACTTGATGATGTTTACTTAACCTCGAAAAATAAAATCTATGAATATATTTTCTGCAGTGTGTTTGTGTACATACGAGCATTCCTGGCTAGTTTAGTCAATGAGGAATCGTGATTTCAAATCCTGCAAGAACTATTAAATAATAATAATAAAAAAATAGAAAACGTGTCTAACTCTACATTCTACAATATCTACTATAAGCTTTAGGTTTTAAATTCGTAACAAAGGTTTTGAATTTTCTTCTTAATTTTTTCTCAAAGTTATATTTAATTCATTCCTTCACTTTTTTCTGTCCGTTGCTATCTTTTTCTGTAAGAATACAGGTTTGTTCTGAATTGACCTATTACAGTCCATACGATGTAACTTGGCGAGCCGAAAGAATGTAATTCAGTTCACTATTCCAAGTTGCGTTTTGTCAAATATTTACATTTACTTCGATGCCGCACAGCTTCAGAAGTGAAATAGTGATTTTACAATGTTTTATTGTCTTACACAAAGCAGATTTCATCCTAATACACTCAAACTCGGGGTGTCAGGTACTTTTCAACCCAAGAAGTTATATTCATACATAAGCGTTGGTTCATTTTTTTCTCAATAGCAATAGAAATTTTATTTTCTTAACTTTATTAATTTAAAAAATAATTAATTATAATATGATTTATATAATAAATAATTCATTCCAATATTTGTTTAATGGCACAATGAGTGCCCGTTAGGTGACACCTGATAAGCGCCCGCACGTTACAAATATTTCATCATTACCGAAATCTGTGTACAAAGCACAAATGGTTAATATATTTATTTATTTTATCTCAGTACGAGCTACGTCAATATTTGCTTGGTTTTCTATCTTTGTTACTCTGCCTTTTATGTGAGAATCCTCAATAAAATTTCTTTTATTTGAAATTGTACATGGTTGACGAATAGTTATGTGAAAAAGTGTCATTCCCTTCCATCAGCAGGTAAATAAAAAACTTGAATGTCTGTGTGTTGGCTGGTGAAAATACAACCAAGTTAGACAATAAATATGTCTGTGGATATTCAGCATGTAACGTGATATCGAGTTGGAAAAATCAGAAAACCTCGGTGGGAATGAAAACGACCGTATATAAAAATATAATTTTACATTTTTGTGTATTTATAGAGTCATAATATCGTTGTCAAGATCATAAACAATATTGGGTAGCATCTAGGAAGCTGTTGTTGAAACTGGACACCGAGACTCCGAACAGCGGGGCGCTATATGACTACACTGTAAAAATACAGTCGTTACCCGAGCGCCATTGCCAGTCTACTTGATCACAGATACCAAATGACACATGTAATAACAACGTAGATATACTGAAAATACTCACCACACCAGCCCAATCATACAGATCCGTACCACAAAATTTCACACTTTATTTTACAGTTCAACAAGAAGTACATACTCATATATGAAAATAAAAATTCTTAATGTTTTTTCTGTCATCATCCTTGCTGCTTTAAAAAATAAATAATATCATCGTTTTGTTAATCAACCAAATTTTTAGGATTTTTTTAAATTCATTTAATTGAAATATATTTTTAAATATTACTAAAAAAATTGAATTTGGCATTTGTGACGTAGATATCCCTGTCGATACAAAGTAGGTAATGAGAATTATGTTGTACGGGTTCTCCACTATTTTTTTTTTTAATTTACCCCGCCAACCTTCATACATAGGTAAGGAAGGTTATGTTTTCGGCCCAAAAATACGATAGTGAGTTTTCAGTGAATAAACACGAATTAAGGTTCATACAACACATTTTAACTTTTTTTTCAATTATATCTGTCTGTCTGCCTGTTTGTCTGTCTGTCTGCGTGTCTGTATGTTTGTGTGTGACGATATTTTCCTCCACAATAACTCTTATATCAATCTTCCAAAAAATTATATTTTCCGTATTTAAGCTTTCTGCATTCATATAAAAAGTTTATTAGATTTTGGGTAAAATTGGACAACTGGAAGTGGTACTTTACTTGAAGCCTATAACAGTTTTTAATTAAAAACTTTATTAAAATATAATCTAAAACTTTTCAATTTTAGTATTTGAGATTTTTATACCAATGGAAACAACATATTATATTTTGGATAAAATTGATAAACTGGAAGCTCTGAACAGATTTTCGTGAAAAATATATTATTATATAATTCAAAACTTTTTAAATTTGGTATCTAAAACTCTTATATGATTGGAAACAACATATTAGATTTTGACTACAACACAGGTAGAGTCTTAGAAGACGCCCCCCGCCCTTTAACTTTTTTAACAATGGCTCATGTAAAAGTTTTATTATTTTAAATATACTATTTTATTACAGATGTAGTTTTTGTATAAAATTAGTTTTAAAAGATGCGACTATCAACTTTTATTTTTTAAATAGCAACCTATAATTATTTTACTAAAATATAAACCGCCATTTTTTTCTCTTTTTACCTCTCGCTAAGAGAGGTATAGCATTCATGCTAAAAATCGCATATCCAGATTTTATTGAATAAGCACGTTTTAAGGTCCCTACAATCCGATTTTAACATTTTTACGATGATGTCTGTGTGTGTGTGTGTGTGTGTGTGTGTGTGTGTGTGTGTGTGTGTGTGTGTGTGTGGATGTGTGTGTGTGGGATGTTGGAAGGACGGTTACTCAAAAACTATAAGACTTAAAATTTGTTTAACAACGTATTTCCCAATCGGACATTCATGGGAAGATCTGAAAAGGTTTTGGTAACAATTGGACAACCGGAAGTAGAAGAATCTTGAAAAAAAATCTTCTAAATATTATTTTTTGAAAATTTTTCTTGATAATATTAAAGAAAAATAAATTCTCTTTCTGATACATTTAAATATTTTTATACATATTTTATAGATTTAGAGATAAAAGGAATATAATATATAAAATAATGTTGTAATTAATTTTACAACCGAAAGGATGCCATGAAAAATAGTTGCAAATTTAAATTATTTGTAACTGACAGATAAATGTCAGTGTCAGAAATAATGAGTAATGAAAGAAAAATGTATTTGGAGAATCCCTTAATTCTTGATCTGTGACTATTATGGAGATGACAAGTCTAGGTTGAAGGACTTAAATTTGTTTCAAACATTATGGGACAATGTACACCAGTACTGTAGACTAGAGTAACTTTGAATTGCGAAAAAGCTATCAAATTCTTCTCAAGTAAGTTGTAAATATTGACAAAATTACACATCGATATAAGAATAATCGGAGTGCAATCTATCCGTCACTTTATTAAAGGGAATTAGTGTTATTTAGATATAACAAGTATGAAAAAATAAAATGTAAAAGAAGATATGTAAGAATAGATGCACAATCCATATATACATTTTAGACCGTCCAAAATTAATGTTTTTACTAGAAGAATATGAAGAGAAAGTAAACAAGGTTGTTCGAATTGAAAATTGCTGTTACCAGCAATTACTTTGTAATTTATTGTAACATAATTTATGGTAAAATATCTTTGTTGAGACATGCTATTATTGAATAATAAAGAAGTTTATACGTCATAGATTTATATGAATATATTATTTGTATTTATAAAAATAATCTTTGCTTTATGCATACAGCCAGGTAAAATATACGGCGAGAGGTTATGTGCTGGCCACATCAGATTTTTAACTATGTATATTAGTTTTTATTAATGTATTTGAAAAAAAAAAAACGAATAAAAATTATTTCTCATATAGTATATCAATTATCTTGTTTTTCTCGAATTTTTTAAAATACATTAATAAACAATAATACATTATTGAAAAGACAAAAAAATGGTGGTTTGTATTTTCGTAAAATAATAATAGGTTGCTCTATAAAAAATAAAAATTTATAGTTATATCTTGTAAACCTGTCTAATAAAACTTTTATATGAGCCATTTTTTTCTATTACTTATAATTAAAAAGTTAAAGGGGGGTCTTCCTAGACTCACCTGTATATGATAAACCGGAAATGGTACTTGGTACCTTGGAGCTCTTAACAGATTTTCAAGAAAAAACAAAATATGTATAATCCACAATTTCGTATTACAGACTTTTCTATTTACTGAAACAACAAATTAGATTTAGTTTACAAACGACCAATTGAAAGTGATACTTTACTTAATTCTAATTGCTGTTTTAAACAGAATTGGCGGGAGGTGATGTGCTGACAACAGATTTTTTTTTATGAAACCACTTAAATTGAAAGCGATCTGTTCTAGAAAGTCCTGGAAATATGCATGAATAAATAAGCAATATAATAAAATAATTAATGAAAACAAAAAAACTCCGGATATTATAATAGTTCAAGTTTTTATCTGGCGTCATCATAATTTCAGACAAGTGATATTTGGTTTGTTTCGTTATATTATGCAATTATTAGAAAATGAATTTCGGATTTCAAAAAGACATAGCAGAAGGCAACGTTTAAATTGAAAAAAAAATTGCGTTTTGATTTGTGATTGCTTATTGTCATTTTTTTTTTCAAGTCTATTACTAGTTTTTATTTATATTGTTTCATTACAATTCTCAAACCTATGTAAACGTACCAATTAGTGACGTCACAAATCTAGTTACTTTTTTTAATGACGTGCATTGGCTTCTTGCCCGATTTGAGTGTAGATCTTGTATAATTTTGAAATGTTCCGCGTGCGGCCCTGTAGCAACATGCACATAATGCAGGTCCGGCGCCGTGGAGTTTAGCCGCGCGCACGGACACGATGTAGTTTTATTCACGTGTTGTCACGTATGGATGGAACGAGTTGACTTCTGTCCAGACGGAACTCCCGTGGAGAGGCTGCAGCAGAGCAAGACCATCTCTTTCTACCATGAGAAAATAAAAATGTGCTCAAGTGATAAAAGTCAAATGCGTATGAAGTGTAATGTACCAACATTCTTCACAAAAAAATTATAGCCATCTTAGCTAAAGAACAATTATGACACCTCTTTCTCATTCCTTTATTATTTTAAACACCGAACGTGTGTTACTCTTTTATTTATGGATAAATCTGTGATCTGTAATTTTATTTTTCTATTTTGATGTCTTTATGAGTTTATAAACGCACTGAAAAAATGTCATTAAAAATATCTATAAACGCGCTGTTTTTAGCGCTTTTCGTTTTATAGGTGTGGTATGATGGATTTCAAAAGTGACAGATGAATGGGCATACATCCTCAACAATGATTTTTCATCTTTTAAGTTAGGGAAAAGCGTTACCAACATAACTGATAAAAAAATCTGATGTGGTCAGCACATTGTCTTCTGTCAATCCTGAGTATTATGTACAAATTATATACATAAATTTTCTTGCAAAAGATTCTATATTTCCAGCAAATTTATTTCATAAGCAAACTATGCAAATTGCACTTGACACTGACATCTTGTTATTCTTTAGCTTTTCCCATTCTGTTTCTCGTGTCATCCTCATTCAGTTCCTTTTCTCTCAAGTCTTCCGCATTACAGTCCTTTAATCTTATCTTTGGTCTACCTCTGTTCCTTCTACCTTCTACTACTAAGCTATTCATTCTTCTTCCAATACATTTTTCATCTCTCCTCATGACATGCTCAAACCAATGTAATCGTCTCTCTTGTATCTTTGTAGAAATGTCTAACACTAGGCTTATTTCCCTTATTCTTTTATTTCTTACCGTATCTTTCCGAGTCTTCCCCAATATTTTTCTCAACATCCTCATCTCTGCCACATGCATTTACTTTTCATTGATACTAACATCTGTCATTACAATTTTAATTACCTATATATTAGCAATTTCCTTGGTTAGTATAGCTGGCTGATTTGTGGAATTTAATATCTTTATAATTATTTAATTAATTCTATATCTATTGAATATGAAGTATAAAATGCAATCATAATGTATAGAGAATAATACATTCTTTAATTTATAGTAACATTAAATGTCAATAAATGATATTTAACTGTTTTTTTTTTTCAAGAAAAACTGGTAAAGGTTGCAAATGAGGGTACTTCCGGTGAACCAATTATAACTAAAATCTAATCATGTCTGTAAATGCATCTAAACTCGAGGAATATGAAAAAATTGTAATTTTTAGAATTGTGGTACTGGAGTTATGCGATTCGAAACGATCGTCATACACACACACACACACACACACACACACACACACACACACACACACTCACACACATACATACACAGTCGCACCCACAACGCATGCACACACACACACACACACACACACACACACACACACACACGTACATCATCGTAAAAATAGTAAATTCGTCTTCTAGGGACCCCAAAACGTGTTTATTCATTAGAAACTCACTATCGAATTTTGTGACCAAAGACAATACCTTCCTTACCTAAAGGTGACGGAAGGTAAAAAAAAAACAAGTATGTATTAATTTTTTTCATTCATGGCACTCTTACAACAACCATAACATAAGTAAAATTAATACTAAAACGTTATACATATTAGTATAAAAAAATCGTAACATGAGGGTATTAAAATATTATAACATTGAATTCCAGATTTAAAGTTTATTACGTTGTTTTGCAAAATTTGGACTTGTACGTTAACAGATTGCAGAAGTTATGGGAAAATGACTTCGGTCAATATGTTCAACGGAAATAAATAAAATATGGAAATACTTCTTTCATTTGCATAATGTGTATTTGCAGAAATGTGAATAGTAAATGTGTTGATATGTTCATTGTTCATTTATCAATATTTCCCTATTTTGAAAGTCTGCAAATCCACACGTTATTGTATTCGGTCGTATGCGTTCTGCACTCCCATAAATCCCCTATTTGAGACAGGTGAACCTCGAGCGTGTGCTGATTATGTAGATTGGCTCTCGCAGTCGCAGTCGCTTCTGCTCGCCGCTGGACAATGGGGCATTGTTTTGTCTTTTGTCCTCTGTAGCGACGAATCGCGAGCTTCCTTACACAGCTTAGCTACCAATAGAGACAACACACAAGATGCATCCCATTCCCATTTTGATAGAAGTTTTGCCAAAACCGTTCTATGTTTTTATGTCTTGGGCTGGGATATTTAAATTCATAATCATGCGTTTGAATAAATCATGGATGTATTATCGTCGAGGAACTGTCATCAGATAGGGAGTTATGTATGTCGGTACATTCGGAGAACGTGCTGATACATTCACAAACATAAACACACAGACGCATACAATTTGTTTAATATCAGCTTACAGACTATCTTAATATCTCTACTACTCTACCGCATCAAAGTGGTCCTTGTTTCGGACAGACATCCATTGGCGTGCGGAAAAAATTTCCCAGATAAGAAAATACATAATATTTGAATTATGTATACAAATATGTATAATAAATCTTTTCTATCTAATACATGTGGAACATTTAATGTTCAGTATATTCAACTGAAAATATATTATAATCTATAACTCTCTATGTGGTCTCATTGCCGCGTGCCTGGTCGCGAATCTGGGGAATCCGATTCGATCTCGATCAACGCCAAATAATTCGAATTTTAAATGGCAGAAAACGCCCGCGCAATTCAAATATGTCATCGTCATTACCGAAATGTGTGTACAAATCAGATTAGCACACCCAGCAATGGATAATATGCCGTGATAATGTATTTATTTATTTCTTTATTTAAATACATACCTGCATATTTACTAATGCTAGAAATTATGTATATTATATGTATAAGTTCCTTTCCATAAAACTATTGTTCTATTTAAAATTTTCCTTTTAAAACGTTACTATTATTAATTTGAAATGATTATTTTTTTGACAGTGACATTTATCTGTCAGTTATATACATTTGAGCTGAACTATGTAACTGTTGAGATGTGTTTAAAGCAGGGACTAAGAACGAAATGAAAACGAAAACGAAATAACGAAATAAACCGAAATTTTTATAAGAACGAAAACGGAAACGAAAACGCAATATATTTTTTTCGTTCATGATTGAAAACGAAATAATTTATATCGGTTACCGGTTTTAACCGTTATTTTATTTAATATTTAATTTTATTTACAGCAAATATTTCACACGCAAATATTATTGAATTTTCAGATATTTGATTTGCAAACAAGCAAATTTTCAAAGTAGCTCTCCAGTACCTAACCCTGTTACGTGTTAGGTTAAACGGTATACTCGTAGTTTCATCTATTGAACACTGACTGCGATAATTTTCATTTGCATACACTGTCGGTATACGTTTTATTAGTTATGTTAAGTACTTATATAAGAGAACTAACATAAAGGAAGATTTGCTTGAAAACGTACTATTAGTTAAGTGAAATAAAATGTAATTAATGTTTTATTCTTTATCGTAAAAAAATCAGGCCATAGCATAAGCTTTTCTTCTTATTTTTATATATGTATTATCTTTCCTTTATATGTATGTTTTATTTTCATGTTCAATAAAAAAAAAAACTTATTATATTTCTATATTTTCATCAATTGTTACTCATTAATAGTTATAACCGGTATTAACCGGTATTTAACTACTGTGAACGAAAACGAAAATATTTAGGTGGGAACATTAAGAACGGAAACGAAATTTTTCGGTTTCGTTCGGATAAGAACTGAACGAAATATTTTTCGGTTTTAGTCCCTGGTTTAAAGCATAAGCTCCGAGGTATAATTTTTATATTATTTTATAAATTTATTTATAAAATATATAGAAAAGGTATTAAAGCAAACCTGTAGAAAATGGAATAATCTTTCATTTTTATAATAATAAATTGCTAAAAATTATATTTAAAGGTATTTTTCGAAGAAAAACCAACTTGAGCTTCAAGTAAACTGTCATTTCCGATTATCTGATTGCCACCAAAATTCTAATGGCTTGTTTCCATTTTAGAATAAGGTAGAAATACATGGTTTCAAAACTTTCTGAATGATAGTACTTGAGTTAGCGCGGAAAGAGGATCCACACATACAAACACACACATTATATAGATACACACAGCATCATCGTGAAAATGTTAAAATTGGATTCTAGGGACCTTACAACGTGGTCATTTACCAAAATCTCGATATGCGATTTTTACCACGATTCCTATACCTTCCTTACCAAGGGTAGCGGGAGGTAAAAATAATTACACAGTGACATTATAGCATTATAGGTATACCTACATATTTTTTCCAAAGGTGTTATTTTCTTAAGAAGTCACAAGTGTGTCGCGTTATCGTAATGATTGGAAAGCACTGAATTAGAATGTAATGAAAGCAATAGTGTACGAATATATATTGTTTGCTAATTGATTATATTGTTTATTCAATGTCACTGTCCGTTACAGTTAATAATAATAATAAAAATGGACCTACATATTCCAACAAATTGAATTTGCGGAGCCTTCCTAATGTAGTTTGCAAATAGAATTGCATTTCTTCATGCGTGCAGTGGCAGTATGCGTATAGATAAACAAAAGACTGCGCTCGTTCATCGCCTTATCAGATCCGCGGCCGTGCAAAAACAAAAAACGCACGGCACATTAACCCACACGCACCACGCACTATCGGAAATCTTAAATCAACACAACAGCATTAACGTGTTACAATAATTACATACATAATTTAACAGAATGTTCACTTTTCTGCTATTCGCAAAGAAAGATTAAGTGATATTACGCGCGCGCTTTTTCTCTATCTGATCACAGATGCAAAAATGCTTGTGTTTATATACAACTGAGTTACATTTACGATGTCAAGAGTTATTTATAGGTTAATTATTATGAAATTGTTGAGTTAAATACTCGTAAATAAGTCATAAAAAGGATAGCAATGTTCTACTAACGTTTGATAAGTAATTGTTAACATGCTATAAACATAAACTTAACCATAATCATAAAACTTGCTTCCTCAACTGACAAAATATATTGCTATTGTTCTACCATGAACTTCATTTTAAATTTTAATTTTCCCTTATATTCTTCACCATCTCAACCATAATAATTACTTTTTTTACCATAATACAAGACCACAAGAGATTCAGATATGGAAAATGTCATTTGTATTTGCATATTCTTAGCGCAGAATCTTGTTTCACATTTTTACAACCTACTTATGAATAATATTAGCGATAGTAAGTATATATGTATATCTAGAATATAAAGACATTAAAAAAGTATCCATGTTTTTTTTCCTTTTTACCTTCCCTCACTTATAAGGTAAGTAGGGTATTGTCTTTGGTCAAAATATTCGATGGTTAGTTTTTAATGAATTAGCACGTTTTAGAGTTCCTAGAATACGAAATTATTGTTTTTACGATGATGTAGGTATGTGTGTGTGTTTGTGTGTGTATGTGTGTGGTTTGTACGTGTGCGGTCTGTGGGTGTGTGTGAGACGAATCTTTCTCCTTCGATAATTCCAATATCACACAAATCCAAAAATTATAATTCTTTTATATTTTGGTTAGGATTGGTAAACCGGAAGTACCCTAATTAGAAGATTTTAACAGTTTTTCGTGAAAAAACGCAGTTAAAATATCATTTTTGACCTTTTATGTTATTATAAATATTGAAGAATATTCTATTCTCTATTTGAATTTTTTTTCTTCATATTCAATTATTATAAAAAAATATCTTGCAACCTATGCTGCTAAAAGCTGCACTATGGAAACAAAATATTCGAATATTACTAATTTACAGATGCCAGTGTCAAATAAAATTTGTGAAATATAAAAATGTAAAATAATTTAATGTGGCAAAAACAAACCACATAAGGTAATACAACATATTATAGCCACAAGCGAATTTTTATGTTATAAATATAATGCTATATATGTTTTTATTTTCTACTTCTTATTTTAAAAAAACATACTGTTCTTTTTAGTAGTTCAGTTCAGTTTAATACGAGGTAAGATCATTTCATTTCTCCCCTAAAAAGTAAACGCCCATAGAATAGTTTGCAAAAAAAAATCTGTGTTTGTGCTGGCCACATCAATTTTTTTCAAAATATGAACATTACAATGTAAAGCAATTAATCGTAACTAAAAATAACTCTAAATGAAACAATGAAAATAGAACGTACGAATACATATTTTTTTATACAATTTAAAATATTGTCTTTTGAATAATTTTTTTGAAAAATATTTTACCTTACCTATACAGTGTAACGAAAAAGATTAATACAAATTTAAAAATAAATTGTGCGGGACGAACAATAAATTTTAACCTGTATTACGAACGCACCTTTATAATAATAGCGCTATTATGAAGCGTGCTTTTATAGTATATTGTAAAGAGCAAAAAGCGCCTTATGAAAGTATGTTCGTAATACTCGCTTTTGTTTTTTCTGCTCGTAGAAACTTGCCATTGTTCTGTAATTTTTTTAAACATACTTTTAATTAAATTTTAAAGATAAAATTGTTATATAATTTATATTAAGAAACAAAAATTGTTTCAAGAATTGAAAATTTATAAATGAAAATTATACTGTTAAGCGTGTTAAATTGAGAACATGTATATTTATAAGCTTTAATATTGAATAATTAAATATATAGATATTTTATATATTTCTAATATTTAAAAGTTAATTAAAAACTAAATTCTTATAGCAAACAAATGACATTAAGTGCTACCGACGTAGACCGTAAAGACGCGTTGATGAGCTAGTAGACAGTTGATACTAATATTTTCTCACGACGATATAAGAAACATATTGTTTCCACACGAGTATATCTAGGTGCGACAATTGACAATATTGTTCATAAAGCAGAAAAACATAGTGTGTTATTATAAGCACAAGAGTGTTGTTAACTGAACGGTAATTTATATTTGTCTTTTACAAGAAATCGCTAAATACCAATGTATGAAAATAAATAATATGAGTGTTAATATACAAATTTAACCATTTGTCTTTATAATAATTAAAGTTAGCACGATAATTTCACATTCTGTGATAATAAGATACCTATAAACAGAACAGTTGGTAATAGTGATACACCCGATAGTTCACTTCCGTTTTACTTTGCGATTTGAGGTTAGAATCCTTAGAACTTATACAAAACAATGAATATAATATTATTACAATAAAATTTATTTGTAGAGACAACGTGGATGTGATTATCACAAAAATGAATTGCAGTGACAGCAATCCGTCTATGGAATCTACACCACCGGGTATCGTGCAGGTGACAACTAAGTTAAGGTTAAAAATATATTAAATTGTGCCGTTTTTTGTTGTGGGAAAAATAGTGTACCAAACTTGCTAGAAAGAGGTTTTCATACACTCATGTGATTGGTACGTCACGAGAATCAACATTCACACTCGTTATGAAATAACACTCTTTCTTAGTTCGCTGTGTAAATAACTCTTACATGTAATATCCAAAATATGCATGATACATTTATTTTCATAAGTTCATTACTTATAAGAAAGTGTTTCTCTGGTGAAAAATCTTTATCACGTCCACAAAATGGCATAGGTACATAACAATTACATCATCCGTGATTAATTGTTCTCTTAAGATGCTACTTTATCTCTGCTACAAGACACGGCCACTTGATAAATCAGTTTCCAAATCTCATTTCACTACTGAAATACGTTCACATACATAGCGTAGGCCGAACACCATTTGGGAACTTGGAAATATATCTTCATTCTACAGTCACAGATAGCAGAGCATTTATACGTATCCAGTTTTTTACAGAATAAAATATTGTTATATATTTAGGAGATTGTCAAGGTTATTGCTACCTTTCAAAGACAATCTAAAAATGTATATGAACACTTGTTCAACACTCAAGAGATTTGTTTAATACTATTTGAGCAGAAGAAAAAGAATGTACTATTGACTTCAAAATACCAAAATACAAATAATCAAAGTTTTATAAATAACAATGACAGTTAATTCTATATTATACAGTCAGCTCTCTGTAAGTATTTAGAATTCGCAAGAGGTATTGAATTTGTTCGAAAACATAACAATTTGTTAGAAAAATTACATGTGCGTTAGGGTGGAGTGAAATAATAAAAGTTGGAATTTATAGTTGGCTTGGTAGGAAATTGGTGCTTTATGGTGAATTGTTAATTGTAAAAAAATTATCTCAATTCCTTGAACTGCCAGAAAGCTATTGAATTAATTACCAAATAAAAAAATCTAAACGCTGTCCTCAATTTTTTTTGTGTGTTTATTAATATTTTTTGTATTTTTGGAACATTTTCATGATGATGTTTGTGGGCGTGGGTGTGTGTATGTGTGTGTATGTATGTGTGTGTGTGTGTGTGTGTGTGTGTGTGTGTGTGTGTATGTGTGTGTGTGTACGTGTGTGAGTGTGGATCCTCTGGACACTCCAACTCAAATACTACCATTCAGAAAATTTTGAAACAATGTATTTCTACTACTTTATCATGGAAAGAAGCCATTGGATTTAGATGTAAATCGGATAACCGGAAATGGCACTTTACTTGAAGCTTAAAATAGTTTTTCTACAGTTCTGCATTAAAACTTTCTATATTGTATGGATAAATTAATAAAATAAAAATTAAATCCCGGAATCTGTGCTTTAAACACAACTCCATGGTTACACAGGTCAGCTCAAAATATATATAACTGACAGATAAATGTCACTATCAAGATAATAATCATTTCAAAGTAATATTATAGTTTTCAGCATGAATAAATATGTAGGTATGTATTTAAATAATAAATAAATGTATCATCACGGCATATTACCCATTTCTGGGTGTATTAATCTACTTTGTACACAGATTTCGGTAATGACATATTTGTAACGTACGGGCGTTTACCAGGTGTCACTTCACGTGCACTTATTGCTGGCGTGGAGAGTGTGCCACAGGGATCAATTTATGCCATTTAAAATTCAAAAAGTTGGCGTCGGTCGGGATAGAACTCGGTTCCCCAAATTCGCGAACAGACACTCAGGTTCGAGGCCACTTTACTCCATAGGTATGTATGTATTTAAATTAATAAAAATTAAATGGCTGGAGGTATTGTGTTGGTCACATCAGATTTTTATATTAAATTTCGGTATTATTTTTGGAGATTTGATTTTGGTCCTTCTAAATATCGTCTCGGTTAGATAACCCACATATAGCCGAAGATGTCTCAGTCACAGTTTTCAAAAGAAAATTAAATCCATAAACGGTATTGGTAGAGAGTCTAAGGGGAGGACGAATGCGATTGTGTCTGAATTCGATTTATACAGAGGTGGATATCAATAAAATTTATGACAAATACCCAATAATTTAATTCGTTTAAAGGAGAGTTCATTTTTACCTTCCGTCACCTTTAGGTAAGGAAGGTCAAAAAATTCAATCATGAGTTTTTAGTGTATAAGCATGTTTTAGGGTCCCTATAATACGATTTTACCATTTTTACGATGATGTCTGTATGTATGTGTGTCTGTGTGCCTGTGTGTGTGTGTGTCCGTGTGTCTGTGTGTGTGTGACAAAAGTTCCGGATCCCATAACTTCAATACCATGATTCCAAAAATTATAATTTTTTCGTATTCCTCAAGTTTACATCCAGAAGAACAAGTGATTAGATTTTGGTTATAATTTGTGAACCGGAAGTATCCTCATTTGAAGATTTAACAGTTAAATTTGATTTATTGACATTTAACGTTATTATAACTTAAGAATATATTATTCTCTACACGATTTGATTACATTTTATACTTTATATTCAATAGATACAGAGTTAAAGAATTTTAAAGAAATTAAATTTTATAATTCAGCCAGCTATGCTAAACATAGAAACTGCTAATATATTCATATAATTCAAATTGACAGATGTCAGTATGAGTAAAAGTAAATTAATGTGGCAGAGATGAGGATGTTGAAGTAGATGTTGGGAAAACACGGAAAGATACGGTAAGAAAATAACTCTAGTATTACAAGTTTCTAGAAAGATACAAGAAATATGATTACATTGGTTTGAACATGTCATGAGGAGAAATGAAGAATTATATTGGGAGAAGAATGAATAGTTTAGTAATAGGATGTTGAAGAAACAAAGGAAGACCAAAGATAAGATGGAAGGACTGTATTGCGGAAGACTTGAGAGAAAAGGAACTGAATGATAACGACACGCAAAAATAGCGACCCCTAACGAATGGGAAAAGTTAAAGAAAAAGAAGATGTCAGTGTCAAGTGCAATTTGAATAGTTTTTTTATGAAATAATTTTACTGGAAATTTAGAATCTTTTGCAAGAAAAATTATGTATGGAATTTATACATTATACACAGGATTGACGGAAGGTATTGTGCTGACCACAACAGATTTTTACATATAAAATCCTACGGTTGCACATGTCAAAAAAATAATTAGCATAATAGAAAAATTCAAATTACAAAGAGGTCGATTTAGGGAGAATCGGCTGTACTAAAATTATCCCTACATATGTAGAATATGAAAAGAAAAGCATTTTTATTAACAGATATGTGCATAGTTTAAATTAAAAATGAACACAAATTAATGCCTCAAAATCATTCGTATTCATTTATGTAGGTATGAAAAATAAAGACCACCATTCGATAATTTGCAAAAAGTAAAAAGTATGCATAACCTGAAACTCTTTGGTCAAAGCCTTTGACTCAGAGGTATTAATGTTTTTATTGATTTAGTGGTCGTTAATGCAGTCTAACTGTTCACTTGATCTTCTTTTTGTGTTCAGTGAAACATAAGCACAGGTTCGGTTAATTCAGAATAAAAAATTAATATATTCTTTAGTGCTGATACACACATATATGTTTGGACACGTATGTACATATATTATTAGAATTTGTTATCGGGTTGACAGATGTCAGTTCGAGGCTGATCATTCTGTGAAACAGTTGTTATGTGTCTGTAGCTCGAATAGTTTAGGGCACTTCATTTTTATGATAATTATTTACGGACCGCACAGAACGAAAGCTTGTTTATTAATAGATGCTTAACGCATACATATTAATTTCAACGAATTTATCTCGCGCCCAACACTTTCCTAACGACCTAGACCGACACACGAACAATCAAGGGACGAATATTTTTTACCTCTCTTTTTATTATCAATCAAAAACCGGGTTAGACAACAGGACAATATAAATTTGATAGCTCTAGGATCATTTCATACATATAACGAGAGACCGTAGCCGATCACAAACCAAATTTGTATTATGACTTTATTCTTACTATTATTATATTCCTTATTTCTGTTTTATTTACTGTAAGTACTTTAATTATATAAATCTGAAAACGATAGCAACTTTGGTGCAGTTTTATTCTACATTTTAATAACCCAATAAAAAGTTTAAATATAAATTTCGGCTTTATCACACGAAACACTCGTTCATTCTGTAGCACTTTAAATATACAATTGATGCATTACAAAAATTAAATATTATTCTTCAAGAAATACAAAATTTACCCCACAAATGAATTTAACTACACTGAAGGTGGATTCATGCAACATTCATTTTAATTCCATTTTCAGTACATTTTGATTCTAAAAAGTTAAAATAATGAAAATCACTGGATATTACATTAATACATTTCAAAGTTAACCAACTTATAACTTTTCACTACAGTTTTACTAGGAATTTAATGAAAACTGCGCATGGGCGAAGAACAAAGTGACAGCTATTTTAAATATTTCAAGTAAACCGCGAACTGATAAAGTTAATAAATTTAGTTACAATAATAGTACATTAAAACACAAGTATCATAAGGCAATCTGTTAACGTACGAGTCCAAGTTTGGAAACGAGCCGCTAGGCGAGTTTTACAAAGGACGAGTGCGTCAACAGGCCTTATGATACGTGTTTTTTATACTATTTTTTCTATTGAGGTAATTTTACGATTAAATTTATTTAAATTGCGACGTCAAATTTTGACTAGGTATTTTTTTGTTAGTTATATTTATGTTGGTAACGTTTCTCGCTAACAATTGAAATTTCATATTGTGTCAACTATTGATTAATTAGTGTATTGCAAGGTGTATTGTATTTATGATTCAAGGTCTGATTCTGGTTGTGAAATTAATATAATATTTCTTTCTAGTCATATCACCTAAAGAAAGTATAAAAATCCATAATTAAAAGTAATATATTGAAATATTATCAACAACTTACCATTTTGAGGTTACCTGTCATCTGTCAGTAATGAAAGCATGACTACCAACTCTAGAACATGAAAGGCGCCAAAAATAGTACGCTTATAGATCTTCTAAACGTCGTGTTTGCAGTACAAAACAGTGCGTTTATAGAAACATAAGAACACCGAAATAGAAAAATAGTACATTAAAACACAAGTATCATAAGGCAATCTGTTAACGTACGAGTCCAAGTTTGGAAAACGAGCCGCTAGGCGAGTTTTACAAAGGACGAGTGCGTCAACAGGCCTTATGATACGTGTTTTTTATACTATTTTTTCTATTGAGGTAATTTTACGATTAAATTTATTTAAATTGCGACGTCAAATTATGACTAGGTATTTTTTTGTTAGTTATGTTTATGTTGGTAACGTTTCTCGCTAACAATTGAAATTTCATATTTTGTCAACTATTGATTAATTAGTGTATTGCAAGGTGTATTGTATTTATGATTCAAGGTCTGATTCTGGTTGTGAAATTAATATTATATTTCTTTCTAGTCCTATCACCTAAAGAAAGTATAAAAATCCATAATTAAAAGTAATATGTTGAAATATTTATCAACAACTTACCATTTTGAGGTTACCTGTCATCTGTCAGTTATGAAAGCATGACTACTAACTCTAGAACATGAAAGGCGCCAAAAATAGTACGCTTATAGATCTTCTAAACGTCGTGTTTGCAGTACAAAACAGTGCGTTTATAGCAACATAAGAACACCGAAATAGAAAAAAAATATAAAGAGTACAAAAATAAAATAGCCAAAAATAATGTGCGAAGAATCATTGCCGTGTATACATTAACAGTAAAATTACTTTGTGAATTTGTTTGAACACCCTACTTTTTTAGTGAAAATGAAATTAAAATGAATGTTGCATGAATCCACCTTAACTGTCTCATTGCATTTGAAATTCTGTCTGGTTGATTGTAGGAAAATCCATTCTTGTCTATATCTTCACAAAATTATGAACGACATGATTGATGATTCTAATTTTGTCCAGCTTCAGTTTTTATGTTCCCTGATCAAGGATGAAATTTAAATTCATCTACTTTGTGCCAAGGACAAATTATGAGTTTCAATCACCTGTCACACAAATGAGAATAAATTTTAATAAATTTATAACTGTAAATGACGAAATTGATATATTTTACAATACCTTTTCAGTATTTAACAAAGAATAATTGAAGTATTTCTTGCAAAAGAATGCTAACTTATAATAATATCAGTTTGTAATAATAGGTTTTGTAAATGTTTGTAAATATTTTATTTTGTTTGTGCTTGTTCGTACATATATCAATATTTTAAGTATACTGATACTCGTACATCGATGATGAGATGTTAGTCTATCTGTAATTTTGCTTTATAATGTAGAGTTAATAAAATAAGTAAAATAAATAAAATACATATTTGTCTGCGCAAAACAGGTACGCTTTCGCGTTGAACGAAATACGAGCTCAAACTCATAATAATTGGGTCAGTTTACATTATCAACAAATTATAAAATCTACGCAAATGGCTAGAAATTTCTGCAAAATTCTTTCGGTACTTTACATATATCAAGATTTAAAACTTTAAACAACTGGTGGCCAAATAACTACTTATAATACTTCGACGGGTATTTTAAGGGTAATCTTCTAGTCTAGCTTTAGTTTCTACCGAGACTGTACCTTTGCCACAATGAAAAACAACGTAAAAATCCAGTGCATAAAGTAATACCTACCTTGCAAGACATGTGCGACAATACTCAGAGAAAAATGTGCAGGGCTTAGGGATACAATGAATGTATAAAATACTTGAAAAAAAACGTATTTCAAATACAAAATATATTTCCAATGCTTTTACTTTTAATTATTTAAAAAATTAATAAGATGTTACTGTATTAAAAAATGTTTTTTATATTCAACTTATTTGCGTATTTTTATTTAATTAAAAAGAAGCTCCTACGTTAAAGCAACTGTTTATCTCAAGGAAAATGAGGAAATTATTTCATGTTATATTACAAACAGACCACTTAGGACGGAAGGTTTGTATTTCAAATACATGCTTATGCTCATTACCGTCCCTGTAATTGTAATCTGTAAGTCTGCTATTCTTTAATAATGTTATTTCCTCAAAAGTAAACTCTGTTTATATTTCAATTCACAGGTTATGTATTTATATTTGACAGCTATTGATGGTATTTAATAACTTTATTCTTAGGTTACCTAGCGTGTTATAGTGACATTTAGGGTGATATTACAGGTTTCTTTTATTAAAGTTACTTCTTATTCGTTGATCTGTATAGTATTTATTTATTTTTACCTTGTGAATCAAGTTACAAAAGATGATACTTTTATGACGTTTGAAGAAAAAATATTTTTTATCACAGTTGTTGCCAAAGGTGCCCAAAGCAAATAATTGCTGGAAAGTAAACGCCCGTAACAATGCTATCGGTTGTCACAATAGTGTGTTGTGGCCTAATTGACATTTCACTATCCGACGCGTGTATTTAATTACGTAGTGCGTTGGTGTGTCCGCGGTTAATTTGTACCCGAGAGCATATTTCCAAAGAGGAGTTATAAACAAGCCGAAGCCGCGGCAGCGACATGAATATGCAGCCGCTACTGTCACGTGCGTGTGCGTGTGCGTGCGAATGCAACTGCACCAACAGCAGGTGGAAACTTCAAGGATGAAGAGTACGAAGAGAGTGAAATTTAATAGCGAGCATTTTTTACACTTTTTAAATATTTACATGCTGAGTAATTTGCTTCTGAAAAACAGGAAAAAAAGTTATACAGACAATACGTAAATGGAGATCATGTACTGCAGTTTTTATACAGATGATAATAAAATATTTGTAAAACTAAGCTTATTTCAATTTATGAATAACTATAGATGATTGTATTTTATTGAATGGGCTATGATACTATGAGAATGAAGGCATTAATTTATCGGCCGATATTGTAAATGACCTGATTTCAAATCTAACAAATAAACTGTAGTAATTTATGGGAGAACGAATAATATGATACGTGTAGAGGTTATAACAGGATTTATTGAACACACAAACACAAAATATATAACACATACATAAAACACAAAATACAATAGCTATTTTTATATGAATTTAAAAACAGATTCATTGTTGTAATTTGTTTTTATCCACATATTTTTACCTCTCGCTAAGAGAGGTATTGCATTCATGCTAAAAATCGCATATCCAGATTTTATTGAATAAGCACGTTTTAAGGTCTCTACAATCCGATTTTAACATTTTTACGATGATGTCTGTGTGTGTGTGTGTGTGTGTGTGGATGTGTGTGTGTGTGTGTGTGTGTGTGTGTGTGTGTGTATGTGTGTATGTGTGTGGGATGTTGGAAGGACGGTTACTCAAAAACTATAAGACTTAAAATTTGTTTAACAACGTATTTCCCAATCGGACATTCATGGGAAGATCTGAAAAGGTTTTGGTAATAATTGGACAACCGGAAGTAGAAGATTCTTGAAAAAAAATCTTCTAAATATTATTTTTTGAAAATTTTTCGTGGTAATATTAAAGAAAATTAAATTCTCTATCTGATACATTTAAATATTTTATTATATATTCCATAGATTTAGAGATAAAAGAAGTATAATATATAAAATAATCTGTTGTAATAAATTTGACAGCCGAAAGAATGCCATGAAAAATAGTTGATAATTTAAATTATTTGTAACTGACAGATAAATGTCAGTGTCAGAAATAATGAGTAATGAATTAAAAATGTACTTGGAGAATCCCTTAGTTCTTGATCTGTGACTATTATGGAGATGACAAGTCTAGGTTGAACGAGTTAAATTTGTTTCAAACATTATGGGACAATGTACACCAGTACTGTAGACTAGAGTAACTTTGAATTGCGAAAAAGCTATCAAATTCTTCTCAAGTAAGTTGTAAATATTGACAAAATCGGAGTGCAATCTATCCGTCACTTTATTAAAGGGAATTAAGGTTATTTAGATGTAACAAGTATGAAAAAATAAAATGTAAAAGAAGATATATAAGAATAGATGCACAATCCAGATATATACATTTTAGACCGCCCAAAATTAATGTTTTTACTAGAAGAATATGAAGAGAAAGTAAACAAAGTTGTTCGAATTGAAAATTGCTGTTACCAGCCTAATATTTATATATGGTAAACTCTACTTTGTAATTTATTGTAACATAATTTATGGTAAAATATCTTCATGTTGAGACATGCTATTATTGAATAATAAAGAAGTTTATACGTCATAGATTTATATGAATATATTATTTGTATTTATAAAAATAATCTTTGCTTTATGCATACAGTCAGGTAAAATATACGGCGAGAGGTTATGTGCTGGCCACATCAGATTTTTTTATTTATTTCATAGTTAAAGGTGTTAGGGGAAACCTAATCGTTCACCCCCTTGTCAATAAAAGTAAAATGGCAGGCACGTTTTTATACACCTGGTCGAAAAGAGAATAGTGAGCCATGACTGTGGCTTGAAATAAAACAATGAACTAAAACAATTGTAACTATTATTATTAAACGATTTTTTTTGTAATAATAATACAGAAAATAAGAATAAGGAACACTTAACAACAACAAAAAGATTTTACAACAAATATTCTCTTTTCGACTAGGTGTATAAAAAAGTGCTCGCCATTTTACATTTTTAATAATGTAACATATGGATTATTTTACATGATTGTAAAGCAAATTTGATGTACTTTTCAAATTAGTAAAAATATATAGTATGTTCCATTTAAAATTTCAAAGTTGATATTAATTACTAATAAACAGGAAGTGGTATAATTAATGTACATCCGTCATCAAGGAGCTTACATGTTGCTGTATAAATCATGTTATATGAAAGAAATTACTAACTTAATAAATATTTGCGAGATATTTGCTGGCTCCATTAAAATATAACAATCTGTATATCTTTTATCCAATATTGCTCGCGTTCAGCTATTTGTTGGCGCTAGATGCGTACAGAACGATATTCATTTATTAAACATAGCGTACAAGTTACAATAATAGGAGGAGTCTAAGGTTAAATTATAAATAAAACTAAAACAATTACCCCTTAACCTTAAAATAATAATATAAGCTAAAAGCTATATACGTATTTCGAGAACTAAGTTCTCATCATCAGTAGAACATTGTTCTCCGTATATAGCTTTTAGCTTATATTATTATTTTAAGGTTAAGGGGTAATTGTTTTAGTTTTATTTATAGCGTACAAGTGCTGTTTAAAGTAAGAAAATAACTGTCTCTTCTATCTGTATAGTATTTAAAGGTCGCAGACTTCATTACTTGAACTGTTAGAAGATGCACCAGAAGTAAATATTGTTAACCAGGTAGTAAACTTGTTAGAAAGTGCCCACTAGTTCGCTAGATGTTTTAGCGAAACATTTCTCGCTAGCTATTTCTTTTAGCACTATACCAGCGCTAGATTCTTGCGAACCGTTCAATTATTTTGCTAGTCTACCGCTGGATGGCGCTAATCCGGCTAGCATTGTACTGCATGTTATTTACGTATTTACGTTCTTTAGTGCGATCTATCTTCCCAATTTCTAAATATGCTTTTATTAGAATTAAAATTGTAAATAATTTTCGGCCTCGAACCAGGGCCGTCTGTTTGTTTTGAATTCTGTGATGAGGCACTGCTTCACCTGCTCCTACATTCTATAACAAGCCATTAATGATAGTACTAATGTTTGGTGAAAATAATTATGTTTGTTAAATGAATGGTTTCTGAGTTCGTGCCAATCAGTTATAAGGAAAAGGCGTGTGTATGTATTTCACAAGTTATAATAAAAGGGAAAAAAGGTCGTTAAATCTATCTTCCTATCTATAAAACAGTGAGAAACATCGTGTAAATCTAAAAGCGTAAAGGTTAAGGAACATTAAATACGAATTGATATAATTATTAGTAATTATTCTTTATGAATCCTGTATAATCCACTATTATTACTTAACCTATATGTTAGTATGTCGTGTAGAGAGTACATAAAATTTTAAATTCATAAAATGCGGGTACCTAACCCAACTCATATGCAAAATAATATTCAAACAACGTCGTAAACTGTGGTATGCCTGTTAATTATTAACAAATTTCATACAACTTTATCATAAACATTTTATAGAGGACAAAATTACTTCATATTTTATAGTTGTCAGGTTTGTAATTACGCTCCGAAATATGACAAGTTGTAAGTAAGACCATAGTTTTCGTATTTTTTGAAGCATGGAAGGAATTATCAAAGTAACACCTAATTTTAAAAGCACGCGAGGTATAAAAAGACGGGTTCTATTGTCCCTGTGCACCGACCACGCCGTATTAATGTTTTTTAATAATATAATTATATTTATGTGTGTTTGGATTCTCCGTGTACGGGTAATTAAAGCAGCTTCTTGTGCGAGGAAAATGACATTTGAGTGGACCACCGACCAGTTCAACCGAGCCGCTTTTTGTTCTAAACACGGAAGAAGATGGCCAATTATGCATTATTAAATGAATAAGATCAACAAAGCATTAGACGGATACACGGGCTTTTGTAGTACCGACAAGAAAAGAATATCAGTTAATAACTACCAAGACAGAAAATTATTCAAATAAAAACAAAGTGGAATAATCTAGTATGAGTGACGGTACTATAGTCTGCATTTTAAGAGATGGAATAAATTTCATTCTCATATTTATATTATAAAGACCACCGTAAATATGACTAATGATTTTTTTATATTAAGCACCACAATAACTGTAAAAGTAAGTCTTGCAACTTTTTTAATTATTACTTCAGTAATATCAAAGCAATAAATTAACAACGAGAATGATTTGTTAAAATCGTTGACAGCTGATGCATTAAAAAGACAAAACTTCTAAACTTCCTGTGAATTATGATATACTGTACTATTAATTTTGATTAAAAATTCTATGTCTGTGATTTAAACTATCTAAAACACTAATGCTCTTCCAGATTTAGCGTAAATATACATGACATTGTTTTAAAGGGTGCTGATTCACTTCTCTAAATAATACCGCAATTTCTCCGGTAATATCTGAAATTCTTATAGCAATGTAATATTTACTTACGTTTACCATAATTTCTTAACGAACCAATTCAATCCCCACCACCGCCAAATATTTCGAATTTTAAATGACACAAAATTGGCCTTTGTGGTGCACTCACCACGACAGAAATGAGTGCCCGTGAGGCGACACTTGGAAAACGCCCGCACGATTATTTTTTTGACAATGACATTTATCTGTCAGTTACATAAATTCAAAATATGAACTGTGTAATTAAATAATTGTGATTATCTTTAAAACTCCGAGATTCATAAAATTGGTAATTATGTTAATTTATCTATAGAATATGTAGAAAAAATATGAATGCATGCTTGTACAAAATACAATAATCTTTAATTTTATAACATAAATCGCGAAAAAATGACATTTAAAGGTATTTTTGGAAGAAAAACTATTTTGAGCTGCTAGTAAAGTGCGATCTAATGGCTCCTTTCCATATTAGACGAAGGTCGAAACACAAAGTTTCAAAATTTTCAGAATAATAGTATTTGAGTTAGAGTGCCCAGAAAGATCCACACTCACACACATACACACACACACACACACACACCTACACACCCACAGACATCATTGTGAAAATGTTAAAATCAGATTCTATGGACTTTGAAACGTGGTCATTTAATCTCGATATACGATTTTTAGCATGATCCCTATACCTTCCTTGAGTGTAGCGGGAGGTAAAAATAGTAGTTTGTACAACAAGAGTGGATATGATGTCCATATTGCATGAGAATGAAGTTTGAATCATCCGAAGGCGAACATACTTTTTCTACGACTAACAAATATGCAAACTGTAGAAATTTGAAATTTCTTTGAACATTATTAATTTTATTGTCATTTTATGTACTTGTTTCTAGGATTTTTTAATGGCATTTGTTATTAAAATTATATTTCATTTTATATACAATGTTTTTACATACTACTCACAATTTTTCTAATTTATTTATCTTATGATTACACTTCATTTAAATATTATTAAATCCTTCACACTCTTCTTCTATATTCTGAAACTATTGCCAAATCTAAAAAGATAACATTGACTAGTCAAATGTGACATATACCATTCTGGTTCACATTTCTATACTCTTTTTTTGAATACTCACAACTTATCTAATCTATTAATTCATAATATAATTCAGTTAAATGTTATTGAATTATTCAAATCTCTTTGTATACTGAAAATTAATAATCTTCTAATAAATGAATAAGTTGCTTGGGTTACACGACTACGTGATTTGTGGACTTCATGTCCATTCTAGGATAGATATGACATTTAGATCCGTCCTGTTAACTAGTATTGCCTACATATCCATTCTGCAGATTGTGAAGAAACGATAAGTTTTACAAACAGGAGTAGAAAAAAGTACAATACAATACTCGGCATTAGAATAGCGATTGGACAAACTTCTTCCAACACTTTTATTTAAAAGTAAAGGGATTACGAAAGGCCGGTAACTGCACAGTCAAGGAATGAAGCCTGCATGATAGGAAGTTATTCATTTATATTCCTTCTTTTATGGCTTTCTTAATTTCGTTGTACTCCAGAAATTTAAGTAAGGAAGCTAGCTTTTGTTTCATTATTTTTATCCATTTATCTATCTATAAATTGTTATTCTTCGCACTCATTCCTTGATAGTATATTAAAACATTTCTTTATATAAATAGTTCACAATTTCCATTAAGTAAAATATTTGACAGAATAGTTTAGTTGGCAACAATGATTTGTGTTTTATTCTGTCCGTTGCCAAGATATTGTCACCAAAATTCGTTTAAGAATGAAGTTTCTTCTAGCATCAATAAGTGTTAGAATGTCATTCTAATTCTGAAACAGAAAAAACTATTTCACATGTTCGATACATTTTGTAACTTGCAAGAGTAAAATGTAAATAAACACAAACCCGACCCGAAATTAACCAATATTAACGAAAAATTTAAACCTGAATTTCTGGATTCGATAATCCGGTCTTTGGACGACCCCTTCCATCGCTAATTAAAATCAATTAGGTTCTACATTGCCAAGTATAAATTTGCACATTTATTTATTTATTTATTTATTTATTTATTTATTTATAATACCATGTCCAGACAGGCGAACCCAGTTATTTGGACAGGAATAAATGTACAAAAATACAGAAAAAGAGTACATAAATACACATCAAAAATAACAATTTAGATATAAACAATATTTATATACAAAGACTATAAAAGAAAAATGTAGGAGTACAACTCGAAATCAGTTTGATTTACTTGTATTGCGCAAAAAGGTTTTAAATTTATTAAGTGAGACATGAAAAATGTCAATTTTTGACTCAATGTTTTTATGAAGGGTATACATATGGTATAGAGGCGAATGTAAAAGGATGTTTTTATGAGCACGCGTGGGTAAGAAGGAATTCTGGTTTCTGGAGTTGAATGCTGGAATACGAAAATTAATTTACCGTGTTAAATACAACTATGTATATATAACAGATTACTTAATTATAATTAGTACCTATATAAGACAGTGAACGGATAGGAGAAATTATAATATGATAATGCAGGGAAAAAAGTTAGCAATTGCTACTTCACCACTCTTCTATCGTGCTTGAGCATAATTCCGCTATAAACACGAATCTAACACATTATCATCACCATTTGACTATCTGTTCATGTGTTGAACTACTCCACAGTCACATATTCTGGTCTCGCGAGTGCATTAAAGATAATATCCCGGTATGTGCATGTATAATCAATCGATTAGGCTTCGTCATTTGCAACGGAGTTGTAAATACTCATTTAGAAACACGACGCAAGCGGAGGATTGAAATTAACGCACCGACCAACCGACAGATATATGAATGAATTAAGTAATTGATGCTAGGGCAAGTAAATCTACTCAGCAATTTGCAATCGGAGAGTTATTGGATATTGCAATAAAGTAGTTGATTGCAAATATTGCAGAGCAGAGATTTCTAATCAAGAGAAATATTATACATCAATGTGATATAAAGGTGTTCGGGTTTCTATTGACACCACTGGGATCTCGGAAAGTACAAAAGTTATGATTTAACTCTGAAATTGTCATAAATCGAGAAAAACGTTGCGTATAAAAAGAAATAGATATTTACCTTCCGTCACCTTTAGGTAAGGAAGGTATTGTCTTTGGTCAGAAATTTCAATGATGAGTTTTTCGTGAATAAACATGTTTTAGGGTCTCTATAATACGATTTTACTATTTTTACGATGATGTCTGTATGTATGTGTGTGTGTGACAAAAGTTCCGGATCCCATAACTTCAATACCACGATTCCAAAAATTATATTTTTTTCGTATTCCTCAAGTTTACATCCAGAAGAACAAATGATTAAATTTTGGTTATAATTGGTGAACCGGAAGTACCCTCATTTGAAGATTTAACAGTTAAATTTGATTTATTGACATTTATCGTTATTATAACTTAAAGAATATGTTATTCTCTATACGATTTGATTACATTTTATACTTCATATTCAATAGATACAGAGTTAAAGAATTTTAAAGAAATTAAATTTTATAATTCAGCCAGCTATGCTAAACATAGAAATTGCTAATATATTCATATTATTCAAATTGACAGATGTCAGTATCAATAAAAAGTAAATTAATGTGGCAGAGATGAGGATGTTGAAGTAGATGTTGGGGAAAACACGGAAAGATACGGTAATAAAATAACTCTAGTGTTACAATTTTTTAGAAAGATACAAGAAAGACGATTACATTGGTTTGAACATGTCATGAGGACAAATGATGAATTATATTTGAACAAGAATGAGTAGTTTAGTAATGGGAGGTTGAAGAAGCAGAGAAAGACCAAAGATAAGATGGAAGGACTGTATTGCGGAAGACTTGAGAGAAAAAGAACCGAATGAGAACGACACGCAAAAATATCGACTCCTAACGAATGGGCAAAGCTAAAGAGGAAGAAGATGTGAGTGTCAAGTGCAATTTGAATAGTTTGTTTATGAAATAATTTTACTGGAAATTTAGAACCTTTTCCAAGAAAAATTATGTATGGAATTTATACATTATACACAGGATTGACGGAAGGTATTGTGCTGGCCACAACAGATTTTTTTATTTACAATCGGGCTTGGTCGCAGTTTGAATTGGGTTTCTAGCGATGGGATTAGAGAGGTCGGTACTACATTTGTAGAGGCTGAGTTGGTCTAGTACTGTTCCGTTTGTCCTATTCTGGATCTCCGTAAGGTTCTTTTGGAAATTGAAATTACTGCATTACTACCACTGCGTTGAAGCCATTGTGATCAATATTATGACTTAGAAATCCGCCGATTTGCGCCAGTTCATTTAGCGTTACACCAGGATGCACCATGAGCATGCGAACTAGCTCTACACGCCTGCTATTTGGATATACATGACAATAATTTTTTTCACCAATAGGTATAGAAATCGATATTTCTGATGTCAAAATAATTACAGAAGTAAAACATTTTGGCTCTAGGCAGTATAATCATTTTGACAGTTGAACTGCCTAATATAGGTAGGCTGCATCGTACAATTTCTAGATTTCACTGCATAAAAGTTTAGAACAGCTGCAGAAGCTACATCAACAATATCCTGAGGTTCTTTCGAGCATTCTTCCTTGTTCGTTATATTCTTGGTTTTCCGAAAAATAAAGTAATTTTTTCAAATGATTGAATTTTTAATTATAATAGTCGAATTTATCACAAGCTTTTAATTATATATTTTAGGAGTACGTACAAAAGTACATCTGAAATATTGTTCGCACCAAATGTTGCACGCAAATCTTACAGTTTTCATTATGTCAATGCTGTATGATAAGTCAAATTCAGAATATCCCATGAAATGTAGGTACACACACACACATATATATGTTTGCACTCTCAATATATGATACATTTTTATCATAAGATTGGCTAAAAATTTAGTGTATATGAGAAATATTTAAAAACATTTAAAATACTCGTACGTATTTTTGTACAGTTATTGTAAGCCTTTTGTCTAAGATAGAAATCATGCTAAGCCTAAATCACATTAGCATAATATCTGTGGGCGTGGGATTCGAGGCATCAAATATCTTGTAATTTGAACTTGAAGGGGTCATGCCTCATAAATTAAATATTATAAAATTTAGAGTTAAATTTTCATTTAATTTTATGTTTTAATTATGAGTTGTTAGTTCAGGAAGTACTTCCCAAAATACAGGACAGTATTAGAAAAATAATAATATCTAATCATTTTGTCATCTCACATTTGTTGTTAGTATTACATAAATAATAATAAATCAAATTATTTTTTTCATTACAAACCAAGGTACTTGTGATGAAACAGGAATCACTAATATCGTTATTTAAGATTTCATTGTACACATATACAATCACACGATAAAATTCAATACTAGTAATTTTGTTATTATGTAGTAATTCTATCTCTGCACATATTAAGTCAAATGATGGCTGTAACTGCCAGATGAGCTGGCTAACGACCTTCAAAAATACTGCAGTCATATAGATGATTAGACAGAAGACTCACGTCATCAACCTGAAAAAAAACCTTATAAAATGAAATAAAACTCGTAGAAATTATTGGGTGTTATTTATGTTTAAAAGAAGAAGAAAAGTATTAAGTAATATGTATATTAATGATATTTATAATTATGTCTAAGTCAAGCGTTATTCCTTTTACAAAATATAAAATATTTGTAATTTATTTTCGTACCAAACGTTTGCACTGCTGAGAATGACCATATTGTGTCAAATAATTTAATATTCCATAAAAGGAATAAGGAATGACTTAGAAATAATTGTAAATTCATTAATATATACGTTTCTTTAACATTAGTATATTTTTCTTCTTTTTTTAAAAAAATAATAACAACTAATAATTTCTACAAGTTATATTTCTTTTTATAAGGTTTTTTTCAGGTTCATGACGTGAGTCTTCTACCTGATCATTTTTACCATAAATACTTTTATCCTCGGAAAAAAATTGCATCGTTTGACATTTTAGCTTCAATAAAAACTTTTCCATTTTCCATTGAGAAGTTTTTTAATCTTATCATATACTTTTCCTACATTTTGAATTGCCGCCATTTTACTTAGTACTCGTATTATCTATCTCTTTTAATTCAAACGGTCTATTGAAAATGAAAATATATAGTTCCTGTATTTCAACTAGCAGTTCAATTGAAATAATAAATGGTTTTCAATAGAAATACAAACAAACTAAATAAATTTCCTCGGGTACGTTCCTGTTCTGTTATCTTCGCGCCTATCTTCACTCATTTCATAAAGAGCGCCTCAACTAATAACGGAGTTCTGCTCAACCGTCTTCTCATTGTTTTCATCTACAGTTGTTCACGAACACTCAACTTCTCTACATCTTCTTCTACATTTACGCGGCTATTGAGACGTCCTGTAGGTGATTTATAGCGCCCGCGAAGCAACCTCGCGTATTATATGTTATTAGTGTGACTAGCCAAGCTTCCGATATTATGATGTGATCTAGAATAGCCGCTTGGTGTTACATAAATTTGCGTTGTTCTGAACACCCTGTAATTTTACCTACCTTGTGCATATAAATTTGTTTAACTACGCAATTATACTAAGTAGCAGTATTTGCACAAAAGAAATTGCATGGGATGGGAATTACCCCCTTCGATATGTGCAAAAATAAGTAGAAATAAAAGAAATATTGACCATATTGTTGCAAACCAGATTATATGCAATTTATGCAGTTTCACAGTATAACAGGAAGAAATAATCATGATTCAAGTCATCGTATTCTATTTTTTAATATTTGTAATTTTTGCTTATACTTATTCTGTTTTATGGTTATTGATAGTATCTGCCTGGTTAAATACTATTAACCGAAGACTCAGTATTTTTTTCTTTGGTTAAGCTGACTGTAAACTGTCTGTTAAAAAATATATAAATATATCATCACGGCATATTACCCATTTCTGGGTATATAGTGAAAATGATTAGGCAGAGGATTCACGTCATCGACCTGACAAAACCTTATACAATGAAATATAACTTGTGGAAATTATTGGGTGTTATTTATTTATAAAAGAAGAAGAACAAAAAGTACTAGTATTAAGTAATGTATATATTAATGATATTTACAATTATTTCCAGTCAATTGTTATTCCTTTTACGGAATATAAAATTATTTGAAATAATTGTAGTTTATTTTCGTATCATACGTTGGCACTACTGAGAATGATCATGTTGTGTCAAATAATTTTATATTCCTTAAAAGGAATAAGGATTGACTTAGAAATAATTGTAAATTAATTAATATATACGTTTCTTTAATACTAGTATAATTTTTCTTCTATTTTTTAAATAAATAACAATTAATAATTACTACAAGTTATATTTCTTTTTATAAGATTTTTTCAGGTTGATGACGTGAGTTCGCTGACTAATCATTTCCACCATACAAATCTGTTTTAGTGAGCCATGACTGCGGCTTGAGTTAGTTAAATTCATTTTATAATAAATTAATACGGTACTACAATGAAACTTGTTAATAATAAAGGTCAGAACAATTATTACTGAGTATTTACAGATTGATATTTACCGTGTTACAATTGTTTTAGTTAATTGTTTTATTTCAAGTCATAGTCATGGGTCACTATTCTCTTTTCGACTAGGTGTATAAAAAAGTGCCCGCCATTTTACTTTTTAATAATGTAACATAATAATATGGATTGTTTTACATGATTGTAAAGCAAATTTCAAATTTGTAAAAAAACAGTGTTCCATTTGAAATTTCAAAGTTGATATTAATTACTAATAAACCGGAAGTGGTATCATGAATGTACATCCGTCGTCAAGTAGCTTACATGTTGCTGTATAAATCATGTTATATGAAAGAAATTACTAACTTAATAAATAAGCGAGATATTTGCTGGATCCACTAAAATATGACACGCTGTATACGTGATATATTTTACTTCCCATGTACTAAAATTTTCCATATTTTGTATATGATAAATTATATATTTTTATTTTCTAACCTGTATGCCACTAATATACGTATTCTAATACGTATATGATGCCACTATAACAGCAACATAATGAAGTTAGCTACTCTATAAAATGACATTTCGAATTTAAGAAATTAAATTTAAGTGAATTCATTAAATTATTTAAGAAACTCTATAAGACAACTCTTTAAGTTTAAATTCTACAATTCTTAAAGAGAAGACCATAATCGGGGCATTAAATACATAAATACTTGTAAGATTTAGTACGATGCTTTTTTAAAAATATATTTAATATCCATAAGGTTTTATGAATATGTCACCTTCGCATTATATAAGAAATTTGAAAATATGTATATTGAATATTTGAAATATGGTGAAGTGTTTTATTATTATTATTATTATTTCCTACGGAGTCGCTCTATTTATGCCCGAGACTGTATAATAAAGCCATTTGTGTGAAAGTAAACAAATAAAATAACAGTAAAACAATATGGTGCATTAAAATAAAGTAACAGTCGATTACTTTGGTGTAGCACCTCTCCTATGCCGATAATAGCTCCACATAATAAAAGTAAATTCTCGATATGACTTTCCATTACATTGTATCACTTTATAGCTAATCACACAAATTTATCTTCCATTAGCTTCTGTGGCGTGGCCGAAGGTTCCCACATAAATTATTGAAGATTTATTTTATCGTACGCGCTTGTGACGTGCTCAAAGCAGTCCAACTGATAGCATTTCATTTTATTCACATCATTTTTAATATACACGTCCATCTTGGTATCGAAAACAACCCACACGAGGTGCTATCTTATCGGAACACCAGTTATTTCACACTTCACTGTCGAGGGGTATCAAGTACAATGTAGCAAAAAAAGTAATGAGGACTCACAAAAATGACAGCGAAAGGGAAAGAAAACATGATGGATAGGAAGAAATTGACAGGAAGTGTCTGAGGAAAACAACAATGTTTGATGTCAAATTTTGTAGTATGTATGAGGCTATAATTATTTTATAAAAATATGTTTAAGTATTATTTAATTTATAATTGACTAAACTTAATATAATATATTTACGAGCCCAGACTCATAAAAGTCCCGTCGGCTCACATTTTTAACAAATTAGAAAACAATACATATGGAGAGAAATTTCTACAATTTTTTACCTCTCGCTAAGAGAGGTATTGCATTCATGCTAAAAATCGCATACCAGATTTTATTGAATAAGCACGTTTTAAGGTCCCTACAATCCGATTTTAACATTTTTACGATGATGTCTGTGTGTGTGTGTGTGTGTGTGTGTGTGTGTGTGTGTGGATGTGTGTGTGTGTGTGTGTGTGTGTGGGATGATGGAAGGACGGTTACTCAAAAACTATAAGACTTAAAATTTGTTTAACAACGTATTTCCCAATCGGACATTCATGGGAAGATCTGAAAAGGTTTTGGTAATAATTGGACAACCGGAAGTAGAAGATTCTTGAAAAAAAATCTTCTAAATATTATTTTTTGAAAATTTTTCGTGGTAATATTAAAGAAAATTAAATTCTCTATCTGATACATTTAAATATTTTATTATATATTCCATAGATTTAGAGATAAAAGAAGTATAATATATAAAATAATCTGTTGTAATAAATTTGACAGCCGAAAGAATGCCATGAAAAATAGTTGATAATTTAAATTATTTGTAACTGACAGATAAATGTCAGTGTCAGAAATAATGAGTAATGAAAGAAAAATGTACTTGGAGAATCCCTTAGTTCTTGATCTGTGACTATTATGGAGATGACAAGTCTAGGTTGAAGGACTTAAATTTGTTTCAAACATTATGGGACAATGTACACCAGTACTATAGACTAGAGTAACTTTGAATTGCGAAAAAGCTATCAAATTCTTCTCAAGTAAGTTGTAAATATTGACAAAATTACACATCGATATAAGAATAATCGGAGTGCAATCTATCCGTCACTTTATTAATGGGAATTAGTGTTATTTAGATATAACATGTATGAAAAAATAAAATGTAAAAGAAGATATGTAAGAATAGATGCACAATCCATATATACATTTTAGACCGCCCAAAATTAATGTTTTTACTAGAAGAAAGTAAACAACGTTGTTCGAATTGAAAATTGCAGTTACCAGCCTAATATTTATATATGGTAAACTCTACTTTGTAATTTATTGTAACATAATTTATGGTAAAATATCTTCATGTTGAGACATGCTATTATTGAATAATAAAGAAGTTTATACGTCATAGATTTATATGAATATATTATTTGTATTTATAAAAATATTCTTTGCTTTATGCATACAGCCAGGTAAAATATACGGCGAGAGGTTATGTGCTGGCCACATCAGATTTTTTTAAATATATACTTAAAAACTGTGGGCCAAATGATGGGTGATAATAGTACGACCGACATTTAAAGGGTAATCTTCTACAGTAGTCCCAGTATAGCAACTCATTTCTAGGTTACATGTGCAGAAGCAAAGCGAAATAAAAATTATATTGTACACTCATAAGCATAAAGCATAATACCTACCAATATCTTTTGTAAGCACGAATCTGAACGAAGAAGAGCGGAGGTTGCCGAGCGATCATTCAACTTGTTGCACGAACTGTACAAATAATCATTTACCTAGGATTCTATCATTTCATCGTTCTTTCGTATGTTTTGAGCAACTCAGATGAGTTCCAAGAGTGGACGATTGGTACCCAGACCCATAAATTTTGGCATATAACAACTTCGTAAAAGTTCAGTTTGTACAGTAAAATCGGCCTTACAAGACATATGGAACAATATTCTAACAGAAGAATGCGTGATAGAATTATCTGTTAATATCAATAAAGGTGATGTAACCGGCGTCGGGATCAAACCTGTGTTCCCAGATTCGCGACCAGATGCTCAGGCACACGGCCACGAAACCCCATCGATAATTTATTTACTTCGATGCCACGACGAATGCAATCTATTAAAAATAATTATTAACCCTTGTCTTCCCAAAATAGGGTCAAAACTGACACGATTATCGGTTTTTTGTTCATAATTCTCATGATAGAAATATTACAAATATTCCTCTTGAGAATTCTGCTAAAATATGTTAATAATTTGTTACATTTAATGTTCGTTAATAGAAGTTTAAAAAGTATTGAGTTTTTTAACATTTCTTTTAATATGGGTCTACGATGACCCGACTTTGGTTTTCGATGTGATGATTTAATAACCATAAAAAATAAAGTAATAAAGGAAATAATTTGTTTATATTCATCAAGATGAAAATGGAGAGTAAATTATAATTATATAAGATATTGTTTATTTAGATTAAGAATAATTTTGTTTTGTTTTTTTTATTTTTTCATGTTTTCTTTTAATATAAAAATTAATTATTAAACAAATAGAAATTTGTATTATTATTAATAAAGGAAGTTTAATAAATAAAATAAATATTCTCATATTAATAACAAAATGTTGCTTAAAATTTCAGGTCACATAAAATAAAATAAAAATGGTATAAAATTATTATTGTCAAACAACGGTTGAAGTATTAAATATGTAACGTTTATTTTTGGTCTAATTTAAGTTTCATTCATACATTTTTGATTCTGGTTGTTTTGTTAAAGTAAATATAAGATTTTTATACAGCCGCTCTATTGTATCGCATCTCATATCTGTATTCAAATAAACAAATACTTGTGAAATTTAGTACGATATACTTTTGAATTACTTATTTAATATCCATAAAGTTTTATGACATCTTCACATTATACAAGAAGTTTGAAAATATATTGAAAATTTAAAATATGAGGAAGTATTGATGTCCGATACTGTATGTGGTAATACTTCAATTATTTATATTACAAATGAAAACATTAATAAAACAATAATAACAAAATGTGTTCCGATATTTTCTGAAAATAAAAATAGCAATTTTTATATGTTACCATAAGTGTTGAAGATAACTGATAAGACTTTTCCACATATATTCCCATCTTCTTATCTTTCTCCACTCCAAAAACTCATAAAATATCCTTCTTTCCTCTTCCTACAATTTACTACCTTCTTTTTAAAATATTCATGTTCAACACTTCTTAAATCAAAACAACTGCTTCTCTCTCATTCTTTATTCCTCCGGATTCCTTCTCCCGAGACAAATGTCTGGTTGGGGCCCTGCCACCGCGGCCGGGTGGTCAGCTGACCAGGGGCCCTGCTGCGAGGAGAAGCTCTTGACGCTAAACGCATTCCCAGGGCATTGCCGGAATATCACCGAGAGGTAGACTATGATGACAGTTCTGTTTGGACGCTAGCTGATGACAGATCAGATAGATAAACTGGTTATTTGTTTATCAAGGAAAGAGATATCATCGAAATGAGATAGACAGTTGGTTTAGTGGATAATAAATATGGAAGAATATGGATATTGATGCAATTAAATGATAAGGAAATTATGAAATGTGACTACATACTTTTAATATTTTCGATGGTAGATATAATACTTTCCTGTATTTGTAACAAAATTAAATATAATCATATTTCAAACTACTTGTTTACCATCATTTTAAATCAAATTTTGTGTATCTTCCAAAAATATAAAAATCTGTTGTGGCCAGCACAATATTTTCCGTCAATCCTGTGTATTATGTATAAATTCCATACATAAATTTTCTTGCAAAAGATTCTAAATTTCCAGTAAAATTATTTAATAAACATACTATGCAAATTGCAGTTGACACTAACATCTTCTTCTTTAGCTTTCCTCATTCGTTAGGGGTCGCTATTTTTTATTTTCTTCTTCCACTCATTTCTGTTTTACGTGTTGTTTTCATTTAATTCCTTTTCTCTCAAGTCTTCTATTACTAAGCTATTCATTCTTCATCCAGTATATTCTTCATTTCTCCCCATGACATTTACAAACCAATGTAATCATCTCGCTTGTATCTTTCTAGAAACTTGGAACACTAGAGATATTTCTTTACCTATCTTTCCGTGTCTTTCCCAACATCTACTTCAACATCCTCATCTCTGCCACATTAATTTACTTTTTATTTATACTGACATCTGTCAATTTAAATTATATGAATATATTAGTAGTTTCCATGTTTAGCATAGCTGGCTGATTTATAAAATTTAATTTCTTTAAAATTGTTTAACTCTATATCTATTGAATATGAAGTATAAAATGCAATCAAATCGTATAGAGAATAATATATTCTTCGTTATAATAACGTTAAATAAATCATATTTAACTGTTAAATCTTCAAATGAGGCTACTTCCGGCTCACTAATTATAACCAAAAATCTAATCAGTTGTTCTTTTGGATGTAAACTTGAGGAATACGAAAAAATTATAAATTTTAGAATCGTGGTATTGAAGTTATGCGATCCAAAACTTTCGTCACACGCACACAGACACACAAACACACACACACACACACACACACACACACACACACACACACACACACACACACACACACACACACACACACACACACACACACACACACACACACACACACACACACACACACACACACACACACACACACACACACACACACACACACACACACACACACACACACACACACACACACACATACATACATACATACATACAGACATCATCGTAAAAATGGTAAAATCGTATTAAGGTAAAAAATAAAGTATGTGCCATTTGAAATTGCAAAATTGGTATCACATACTCCGAAACCGGAACTCATACAACGCTTCTTGATACGATATCTTTTAGCCCTTGATATCTATAGTAAATTTGCTTATAACGGATATTTGTTGATTCATTTCACAATAATATTTATTAAATTTATGATGCTAAGACAATAAAAGTAGCAATGAAACAAAATAAAAAACAATTCTATATTATTTTTTGTTCATATACGTAGCTAATTTTTTATATATTTCTTAAAATTCACTCCAATTATTTTAAATTTGTAGATCACATATTCTGATAATTTCATTTGTTTCATTCATAGTCATAAAAAATAATAATATATTGTTAGATTTCTATATGGAAGTTGTTACAAAATTGCACCATTGAAAAACACATCTTTTATTTATGTACAATGTACAATTTGTCACCGTTCATTTGTTCGAAACAGAGAAAATACAGCAATATTTTTTTAAAATTTATGGTATAAAAACATTAAAAGTAGCATTGAAACAAAAGTAAAACACACTTATAAATTGTATTTTGTTTATTTCCGTTGCCAAATTATTAATTTAATTCTCAAAATGCAGCTACTAATAATATTGGGTATCCACCATATTGGAGCCAGAATGATGAAATAAAAGTATATTTTTTACAAGTTTATGTAGTAATTAATTATTTTTTATAATTAAATTTAACTTTCGTATTTGTCATTTAGTATTTATTCAAAATAATAAATAAATATATCATTACGCATATTACCCATTGCTGGGTGTGCCAATCTGCTTTGTACACGGAAACCGGTAATGATGAAATATTTGTACCGAGCGTGCGTTTACCAGGCGTCACCTCACGAGCACTCCATGCTGGCGTGGAGAGCGCACCACAGGGGTCAAATTAATGCTATTAAAATTCGAAGTAATTTTTGGCATCGCTCAGGATAGAACCCAGGTCCCCAGATTCATGTCCAGACACTCACGCACACGACCACGAGATCCCACGATAATAATACAAGAAAAAAACGGTTCATTAAGATTTTTGAGGTTAGAGAAAAATTTACGTATCGCAAAAGTAATAAAACATATTATATAAATCCATTTCTCAAATGATTTACACAATTTGAAGCAGAACACTAGGCCAAATTTTACAATCTCGGGTTAAATTTTTAACTGCCAGTTAAATAAATATCACTGAAACAACAACTGTTCCATTAAACGGAGCGCACTAGACGAAGTAATAGTCGTCCTCACGAATACTCCCGACGTTTGTCGATTCTTCCACTTGTCGGCATTCGATAGGCCTTCACTATCATAGTATGTATGCACATACCAGTCAATAATATATTTTAGTGGAATGTATATTGAATAATAAATTGCGATTTTGATGATATAACGGCTTTTGTCTTATAATATAAAGGAAATCATAAAACTTTATGGCCATCCTGTGTGTGTTAAAGATTATACAAAAACTATATCAGCAAATTATCAAAACGTGCATAAAGTGAACTATCACACTTAACAAATATAACGTGTATGGAGATTTCTTTCGAGTCCTATATATCTATTTGTTCTTCTATTTTATTTAGAAACACAGAAACAAATAATTGTATATTTTTTTTCATATGTTTCTTAACTTTTCTACATCTACAACATCTTGGTAGACAATTTAATTACGAAGAGAGTCTTCCTGCAGCAATTCTAAGCATTTGCGAGTTTTGTATGAAGTGATCATCTTGTGAGTTCCGCTGTGGGTAAGGGTTAAAGGTCCCTGTCAGCTGTAGCGCGAGAAGCTGACACCGGCAGACATCCGGAATGCTGCACAAACTCAGGCGTGCTCTACCCGTCTTTACTTTTAATAAACGCCAGTTGTTTTCTCCTCAGCGAACAAGTGCGAAACGTGACCAACGCAGACTCAGAAGTTACTGATGAATTTTTATGTGGAAGTGTTTCTAAGAATCACGTCTTTTGCTCTTATTTATACTACATAGGTCATTTGAAGAGTTCTCGGCTTAGCCAATAGATGGCAATAATGTATCAAATATTATTAGTCTACAATCACAGATAAATCTACAGAACCGACGGATAATAGTGATGCACAAAGCAAGATATATGCTGATTTAAAATTATTTAAAGTCAGTTTCTGATTGCCATCAACTTCAGAAAGATATTGATAACCTTCTGGCTTGGTGCTCATCCTCACGTCGTTTCTTTAATGTCTCAAAGTGTAAAGTTACGTCTTACTCAATAAAGCATACTACAACTATTTCGTTTTACTTGTTTGTCTTGATAGAGTCAATATTCATAAGGACTTGGGAGTTATATTTGATCCCAGAATGCATTTCGGTTCTCATTATGATTATTTAGTGAATACATCCTATAAAACATTAAGTTTCATTATTAGAAATTCACGTAACTTCACTAATATCACAACTCTCAAGTCCTTACACTTTTCTCTAGTTAGATCCAAACTTGAGTACTGCCTGATTGTCTGGAATCCCATGTATCATACTCATAGTATCAAAATATGGGTACAAAGAAAGTTTTTACAATATTGCGCGATAAAATATTCTCCTTTTTACCTCTCGCTAAGAGAGGTATTGGATTCATGCTAAAAATCGCATATCCAGATTTTATAGAATAAGCACGTTTTAAGGTCCCTACAATCCGATTTTAACATTTTTACGATGATGTCTGTGTGTGTGTGTGTGTGTGTGTGTGTGTGTGTGTGTGTGTGTGTGTATGTGTGTGTGTGGGATGTTGGAAGGACGGTTACTCAAAAACTATAAGACTTAAAATTTGTTTAACAACGTATTTCCCAATCGGACATTCATGGGAAGATCTGATCTTTTGGTAACAATTGGACAACCGGAAGTAGAAGATTCTTGAAAAAAAATCTTCTAAATATTATTTTTTGAAAATTTTTCTTGATAATATTAAAGAAAAATAAATTCTCTTTCTGATACATTTAAATATTTTTATACATATTTTATAGATTTAGAGATAAAAGGAATATAATATATAAAATAATGTTGTAATTAATTTTACAACCGAAAGGATGCCATGAAAAATAGTTGCAAATTTAAATTATTTGTAACTGACAGATAAATGTCAGTGTCAGAAATAATGAGTAATGAAAGAAAAATGTACTTGGAGAATCCCTTAATTCTTGATCTGTGACTATTATGGAGATGACAAGTCTAGGTTGAAGGACTTAAATTTGTTTCAAACATTATGGGACAATGTACACCAGTACTGTAGACTAGAGTAACTTTGAATTGCGAAAAAGCTATCAAATTCTTCTCAAGTAAGTTGTAAATATTGACAAAATTACACATCGATATAAGAATAATCGGAGTGCAATCTATCCGTCACTTTATATAGATTAGATATTTAATCATACCAAACACGAAACAATTTCTTGCACGTCCGGATGAAGAAGAACCTAATGATTATTTCAGCTCTAAACGTGCCGATGAAAAAACAAATATTCTTAATTGGCGGAGGAACCATGAGTGTATGTACCCTATCTTATCTAAAATGGTAAAGGATATACTGAGTACTATGGCAACTTCTGTTCCATCAGAAAAACTGTTTTCAAAAGCATAGCTGGTCATTTAAAAACCCCGAATTCTGTTGAATGGAACACTTTGAGCGATATACAATCATGCTGAAAAATAGATTATTTTTACTATACTGTTGCATATTTTTACCTTCCGTCACCTTTAGGTCAAAAAATTTAATGATGAGTTTTTAGTGAATAAGCATGTTTTAGGGTTCCTATAATACGATTTTACCACTTTTACGATGATTAAATTTGATTTATTGATATTTAACGTTATTATAACGTAAATAATATATTATTCTCTATACGATTTGATTGCATTTTATACTTCATATTCAATAGATATAGAGTTAAACAATTTTAAAGAAATTAAATTTTATAAATCAGCCAGCTGTGCCAAACATGGAAACTACTAATATATTCATATAATTCAAATTGACAGATGTCAGTATAAATAAAAAGTAAATCAATGTGGCAAAGATGAGGATGTTGAAGTAGATGTTGGGGAAGACACGGAAAGATAGGTAAGAAAATAACTCTAGTGTTACAAGTTTCTAGAAAGATACAAGCGAGATGATTACATTGGTTTGAAAATGTCATGAGGAGAAATGAAGAATATATATTGAATGAAGAATGAATAGCTTAGTAATAAAAGGTTGAAGAAACAGAGGAAGACCAAAGATAAGATGGAAGGACTGAATGAGAACGACACGTAAAACAGAAATGAGTGGAAGAAGAAAATAAAAAATAGCAACCCCTAACGAATGGGGAAAGCTAAAGAAGAAGATGTTAGTGTCAAGTGCAATTTGTATAGTTTGTTTATCAAATAATATTACTGGAAATTTAGAATGCAAGAAAATTTATGTATGGAATTTATACATAATACGCAGGATTGACGGAAGGTATTGTGCTGGCCACAACAGATTTTTTAAATTTAATTATACAAATAATTAAGTTTTTGTGTGTACATAAAACAAGAAATCTTGCTTATTGCAAATTTCTTAACAGGAAATCTTTTCTTGCGCCATACTAGTGTTGTCTTGTTTCTTGTAACCAAGTTCTTGTTCTTGCAGTAAGAACAAGACACGAACAAGAAAAAAACAAGACAAGAATCACGTGAAATACTAATGATTAAATATGTCCGAAATTACTAAAGAACTGGGAATCTTAGATGAACGAACGTATTCACCTTGTATATCCTTCAAATAAAATATATACAACAGATCTTCATTATATTTAGTTGCTCATCTCTTTTTTTAAAATCTTCGCATATCATATTGGGATTTAGGCATCCTATTCCCGATCTTTGATCTAACGTAGATGTAATCTGTGTCGTGGTCGAGTGAAGCCATTCGCATGTACATATATTCCGCGTGTTATAGAACGCTTGAAACAATTATTGCAGTTAATGTGTGTGCAATTTTATAATGTGTGGTCGTTCAAGTTCGCTCGACCACAGCGATGAGCTAAGACCAACGAACACGGCGCCAGCCACAAGCAAAACCGAACCGATTAAATGAAAAACGAAGACAATATTTTTTAAATTGTAAATTTATCTCTATTAAATATATTTGCAAGAATGTTTTCACAATACGAGTATATTACAATTTTGGAATTCGCCAGGAGAAATATTTCAAAAGCGGTGCACTCTTCACGCCAGCAATGAGTAACCGTAAGAAGTCAGAAGCAAAAAATGTTGAAATATATGATTAATTTGAATTTGGGGTGGGACAAGACTAATTGAAACCAGTCAAAATATTGGTCTTTTCAGGGAATCTTTAAGCTATTGCTAGATAAAAAGAAAATAGAGAAAAAATATGATCTAATTATTATTTATAATATTCCTACCATTAGTTAAACATTTCCTTTTCTTATCTATTTCTTGTATGTGAAACCTTCGTTGGGAATGCATTAGAATTGTTTTATTTTTATATTCTTGTTTTTCTGTGTATTTACGACTTTTGTTTTTGTACATAGCAGTAGCCCAGTACGCTTCCAGTCTTGGTAGGCCGTGGCCGTGCGATGCGCGACTGTCTCGTCTCGAGTAGCGCTTAGAGATTTTTTCCCGTAGTGAAGAAAGTTACGGCCGTGTAATTATGTGGAATAATGAGATTTCATATTTTATTTGACCGGTTTTTTGTCACTAGACTAGAGCTGCTTTAAGAGCGGTCGTAGTAAATCTTATTAGGAATAACTGAAGTTGTCATTAAGGATTTTATTGTGGAAAGGAATTCCGATAATATGCATTCTTTTCAAGAAAATTAATTTAGAGAAATTGATATAAGTTCTAGGGAGATAAAGAAAACAGAAAATAAATAATGTTACTGCAATAAAAACTCGAAGAAATGTGTCTAAGTAAAACGGAATCTACATTAATAAACAGATATAACGCATTTCTGTTGTTCTATACAATCTAAACTGCTAAAGTCGTTTACTTAAATTTTACACGAATATTTCCAATTTCCAAATAGTACAAACTTTAAAAGCTCGGGAGGAGTCTTCTGGCAAGTGCCCTCATCGACACAGATATCTCGCCATTATGTGCAAATAAAAGCACTGGTTAACCAGCATTTAGTAATTCGTAATTACTACTTTTAAAATTAAGCGATAATTTTGAATCTAGTGATATTTAGTAATGAAGGGAAATAAATAGGAAAAAAAAACGTTACCATCGGACAGCAATTTTTGTTTCTAAAGGCTAATATAACATAGAAACTTATCTCCAAATGACAAATATAATTAACACAAAATCTAAAGTTATCATGGAACTGACAGATCAGTATCTCATATATTATTCCTATTGTATTTTGTATGTCTTCATTCTACACCAAAAATTGTACTTATACCAATTTTTACCTCTCGCTAAGAGAGGTATTGGATTCATGCTAAAAATCGCATATCCAGATTTTATTGAATAAGCACGTTTTAAGGTCCCTACAATCCGATTTTAACATTTTTACGATGATGTCTGTGTGTGTGTGTGTGTGTGTGTGTGTGTGTGGATGTGTGTGTGTGGGATGTTGGAAGGACGGTTACTCAAAAACTATAAGACTTAAAATTTGTTTAACAACGTATTTCCCAATCGGACATTCATGGGAAGATCTGAAAAGGTTTTGGTAACAATTGGACAACCGGAAGTAGAAGATTCTTGAAAAAAAATCTTCTAAATATTATTTTTTGAAAATTTTTCGTGGTAATATTAAAGAAAATTAAATTCTCTATCTGATACATTTAAATATTTTATTATATATTCCATAGATTTAGAGATAAAAGAAGTATAATATATAAAATAATCTGTTGTAATAAATTTGACAGCCGAAAGAATGCCATGAAAAATAGTTGATAATTTAAATTATTTGTAACTGACAGATAAATGTCAGTGTCAGAAATAATGAGTAATGAAAGAAAAATGTACTTGGAGAATCCCTTAGTTCTTGATCTGTGACTATTATGGAGATGACAAGTCTAGGTTGAAGGACTTAAATTTGTTTCAAACATTATGGGACAATGTACACCAGTACTGTAGACTAGAGTAACTTTGAATTGCGAAAAAGCTATCAAATTCTTCTCAAGTAAGTTGTAAATATTGACAAAATTACACATCGATATAAGAATAATCGGAGTGCAATCTATCCGTCACTTTATTAAAGGGAATTAGTGTTATTTAAATATAACAAGTATGAAAAAATAAAATGTAAAAGAAGATATATAAGAATAGATGCACAATCCATATATACATTTTAGACCGCCCAAAATTAATGTTTTTACTAGAAGAATATGAAGAGAAAGTAAACAAAGTTGTTCGAATTGAAAATTGCAGTTACCAGCCTAATATTTATATATGGTAAACTCTACTTTGTAATTTATTGTAACATAATTTATGGTAAAATATCTTCATGTTGAGACATGCTATTATTGAATAATAAAGAAGTTTATACGTCATAGATTTATATGAATATATTATTTGTATTTATAAAAATATTCTTTGCTTTATGCATACAGCCAGGTAAAATATACGGCGAGAGGTTATGTGCTGGCCACATCAGATTTTTTATATTTAGATCTTTTAATTTTAAATCATTCTATAGAAAGCGAGCAGTCATGTGACTTTGTTCGCCTTGACAAGCAGATATCACGGCCCGTTTCAGAATGACAGCTAGTAATTATGTATATAGATATTAAATGTCATAATTTTTCATTCAAAATTTCAAGATTTTCTGAGTTAAAGTGGTTAATTTGTCACCAGGAGTACGGAATTTACTTGTTGGTGAAAACAAACCATATGGAATTTGTAAAATTATGAAATTTGCAATGAAAAATTATGACATTATACATCTATGTAGATGTCTTTCTGTCACGGGCCCTCATATCTGCTTGTCAAAGCCAACAAAGTCACAAGACTGCTCGTGCCCTATGAAGAAATTTTGTCCTACTGTTCTAATTTTTCGACATGTTTCCAATTCGGTCGGAATTGACAGTATTTCTGAAGGGTAATATACCTATAGCTATAATTTTAAATATTTAACTATTAATACAATGAGAAATAATATAATATATGTATTTCCCAGAAAAAGTCTTCAGTAATGTCTCTGGATTTTTAACACTGGCATTTATCTGTCAGTTACATACATTTTAATTTTTCAATTTGTTCCATGACATTTGCGTTGTGAGATTTATTACAACAGATTATTTATTATATTTCTTCATCTCTAAATTTATAAAACATATAATAAAATATATGTATCAGAATTTAATGTTCTTTAATACTTGCAAGAACAAAAATTTTCAAATATAATATTTAGAAGTTTTTTTTTAAATCTGCTACTTCCGGTTGTCCAATTATTAATAAAACCTTTTTAACTCTTCCCAGTAATGTCCGATTGAGGAACACGTAGTTAAACTGATATTAAGTATTATAGTTTTTGAGAAATCGTCTTTCCAACATCCACACATACATACACACACACACACATACAGAAAACACACACACACACACACATACACACAAACACACACACACACGAACACACGCACACAAACACACACACACACACACACACACACACACACACACACACACACACACATACACATAAACACACACACACAGACATCGTCGTAAAAATGTTAAAATCGGATTGTAGGGACCTTGAAACGTGCTTATACATTAAAATCTGGATATGCGATTTTTAGCATGAATCCAATACCTCTCTTAGCGAGAGGTAAAAAGCAAATACACCAAGTTTCCTAATTCCATCTAAAATCATTTTCATAATAAAAACCAAATTATACATCTTCAAGACCGTAGTATTCTTGCAGGAGAGGGATTCGGACGTATGTTTATTTGAATTCTTTTTGCTTAACATTATTCCAAAATTTCTTTGGAATGTTGGGAACCGTTGGTAGGAGTTTTTTTTTTAAATTGTAGGCCTTTAAGTTCAACATATTTTAATTGAAGTCAATATTATATAGGATGTTTCGGGTGCACACCCATCCATCATCAGCAATTAAATATTACGTAAGACATTACATTATAACTTAAATATTTTGAAAAATAAATACAAATGTCGTAATTTAAATGACACAAAATGGTTGTGTCATTTAAATGACAACCTTTGTATTTATTTTTCAAAATATTTAAGTCATAATGTAATTTCTTACGTAATATTTAATTGCTGATGATGGGTGGGTGTGCACCCGAAACATCCTATATAATATTGAACCTAAAAGACTACAATTGTTATTTATTAATTATTCCAAAATATATATGTGTTGAAAAATTGACATTCTTTCATGGGACGCTTTGTATAATGTAGATTTATTGTAGCTGAAAGTGCGGTTATGTGTAGATAAATATAAACAGATTGTCAACTTTATTGCTTTTATTTGCTATCAGCTTGAGTCATCGCGGTGAAAGAATGCGCAGCTATAAAATTTAAAATTCGCATAACAATAAACAGTTGCCTTAACTAGATCGCCAAAAAAACTGTCAGATCTTTCACGAAACAAAATGGCGACTAGTTTTTACCCCGGGAACAAATTGACGATTTCGATAAAATAAATTCCAGCCAACACACTTGTTAAACCTCCGATCAATTCAATTGTTCTTTCGTAAATCAATTTCATCTTCTCGAAAAGTCATCTCGAAAATAACTCCCCGTAGAAAAAGCTGGCCCAGTCCCAGTGAGCGGGTTCGTTTTTCTCCCTTGACAGAATCGTTAGCAAAACAGAAGAACAAAAACGCATCGCACACGTCATTGAGAAACAATCGCGAATAAATAACAAACGCATGGAAGAATCGAGTTGGCTGGAAACCGTTGTTCACAGAACAAAAGAAAAACCCGTTCTGAATTTAATTCAACCAATCGAATCGGGGCGAGTTTTTGTCTTCGCTTCCATGATGCGACTGTCAATTGTCTCTGTTGTCACCATGGAATCATCTGCCCGAAATATTTCGAAACGGTTTCCTTATTGGATGACCAATAGACAGTTAATTGTTCGGCAAAAACTGGTCACATAAAATTCGAATTGGAACATGGGGAATTCGTTTTTCACTTCCGGTGAATCGGGAGGAATTTGTTGCGACATCTCCACATCGCGGTTTCATGATAAACCATCAAATGTTAATTGATAAAGCTGCTTTATTGTCTCGCGTAGATATTTCTTTGATTGGATGTTTTATGGTTGGTTATCCATGCTCCGACAACTTGTTTATATTTCTCTACAGTATAATGCACACCTGCTTGGAATATTATTCCGATCAGGAAAATTTATTGAATCGCAAACAGATAATTATTTTTCTCTTTCACCATTCAAATTCATGTTTTCCATTACTTTTCTTACATAGAATGTTTAAATGGTTATAAATTTATGAACTAACGAAGTTAACAAATTTATAAAGAACAATTTGTAACTGACACAAATGAGATCAGGACACTTTTTTGCTATTTTAAACAATCATTTTTCAAGATATACAATAATTCTTTTTAAATCTTTTTTGTTAGTGACAAGATATTTGAGACAAATATGAAATATGAATATGGTTATACCAAAGTTATGAAGTAATTTTAAGGATTGTTAATTTTCATTGACTGTTTTTGTCAATATTTGGATATTTTTTTTAAAATTAATTTATTATTTATGGGGTATCGTGGCCGTGTGCCTGTGTGTCTGGTCGCGAATCTAGGGACCCGAGTTCGATCCCGACCGACGCCAAATATTTCGGATGTTAAATAGCACAGAATTGGCCCCTGTGGTGCACTCTCCACGCCAGCATGAGTGCCTGTGGGGTGTCGACTAATAAAGCTCTCACGTTGCAAATATGTCTTCATCATTACCGAAATATGTATACAAAGCAGATTGGCACACCCAGCAGTGGGTAATATGCCGTGATGATATATTTATTTTATATATTTATTTGGCATACCCTATAAATCTGTAATACGTTTTCATTTATACCCTGTATAGTATTCTGCACGTAAGAATGGAATTAACGCAATTATGTTTCGTTTCGTTCGCTCTAAAATCTTTGCATAAAAAAACGTACATGCAGACAAGACCATTCTTTTCGATAATTTATCTTTGACATTATTGTTAAATCAACACGAGACACAAAAATGATAAAATCCTCGTCAATGTATATATCTTTACAATTCCAAATTATTTCCTGGACAGAGTTGCGACATACGTTGCCTTATAACCAGTGTGGCAAAAAGAAACTACTTCAATCAGGTATGTCGCAAAAATAATACACTAGCTTCTAAGTGTATGATTATACGCGTATTTATTAATAGTATCTTAAAAACAGTTTAGAATTTTCGTTGTTAATGTAGTCCTCTCTTAAACTTGTCATCTCTGACTGATGCGGCTAAAACAGTTGACAGTCTACAGCTAATGACACTGTGCGACAAGCCCACTAGAAATTTCACGTTTTTTGATCTATTTTCAACTATTTACGTCAAGTAGCATAGATAACATTTTCACAGTTACTTAATCTGAACTTTAAAGTATTTTTAAAACTTGTGAATAAGCTTACATTTCTTCAATAAATTAAAAATTAGTTCAGGTATACCAATAACATGTATGAAGAAGTCAATTAAGAAATAACCATTATCTGTGAAGTATTATAAATCATTCGAAGGGTGTTATTTAGCAAATTGGTACTTAATTAATCAAAATATATTGATCATTAATAATAATTCTATATAATAATTCGTACAGGTAGCATTATATCATATTTGTTACAATAACATTATAACAATGTGAAAGTAACAAAATTATCTTTTATCTTGAAACTATCCAGTGGCAACTTCGATTATTCATTAATTTAGCCACTTATCTCAGTCGGTAAGTCAGAGAGCTTCGAGGCATTTACCGACAGAGAGAAAAAGCTAACATTAATATAGAACTCAAGTTGTTATTTGCATAAAGTAGTAAATATATCGCACAGAACGAAAGTAAAAACTTACGGAAGAACTTAATATAGAAAATAATAAATTATTTTCTGTAATTGCTAAGTTTTCTCAATTTATTCATTGGATTAATTTTTATAACGACTTCACATCTCAGTTACATATATTAATTACTGAGCATGCGTGTTCAACCGGCTTATTTCGAGACAATAAATTTAATTATCTACGGTATAAATACTAATACTATATCGTGATATCAGATGTAAATTTTATATCGCTCGTCTTATTTGCATACTTGAAAATAATGTTAAAATCCCGCGTCTTTACACATCATTTCACGGCTTATCACAAACATGTAAAATTAATTTTCATTGTTCAAATGTCAAAAGCAATACAGGCAAAGGATTGGTGCCACTCCAATTTAGATAAGGGGCCAGAATTGAGAGAGGAGTGATGTTTTATCCCATCCCCTTTATCAAGGTGTCAAATGGATTTTTTGTTTTTGTCTTCCTCAAAAGTTGTACAGGCGATAAATACAAGGGTCGAGTTAGAATTATTGAGAATAAGACAAATTTTTAGAATTTTATTTGAAATATGTTTACAACCTTCTATGCTTTCAAAACAATCATAAATTGCATATTTCAGTATCAATCTTTTGCTTTAGGCAAAAACCTTCTATACAATAAAGTTCAAAAAATAGATAAAAGTCGCAAATTGCCAAATTAGGTGAGTATATATATTTGCCAAAAACTGATCTCTAGAACTCTATTGAGCACTTCAGGCAAATATTTTTCAGTATATATCATTTAGCTGTAAATTCCTTCTACCCTGCCTATCCTACTTAATTGCATTTATAGTTTTCTTAAGGCTCGCTGCTTCTTGGTTATTGTTTGTTTCCCAATCTTTAGTACGTCGAAAAAGAAATATAAGTCTTGTTACCTGTCACACTTTTTGAAAAATTGGCGCTCGTTACTATTTAATAGTACTACAGTTTCTTGATAAATTCTTATGCGTTCCGCTTTTTAGAATTAAGAGAGCAGATATGTAACGCAACTTTTTTAAATGCAGATAATGGACCTTTTACATTTTTATTGCACCGTGACGTGCGCCACGTAGTGAAATTCTTATTAACTAGAGATGGGGAGGTACCATATTGTCAAGCAAAATTATTAGAAGGACAAGCATTTATTGTCGATAAAAAAATATTTTAACAACACAAAAACTTAAATTATTTTGTCTTTGAGTATAAAGAAATTATTAATAATAAAAATCTGTTGTGGCCAGCACAATACCTCTCGCCACTTCCGTTTTTGGTTACATAAATATAGGGCGCGAGCAGTCATGTGACATTGTTGGCCTTGACAAGCAGATATGGGGGTTCTGTCAAAATGACAATTAGTAATTTTGTACATAAATGTGAAATGTTAGATTTTTTCATCAAAAAATTCAAGATTTTCTAAATACTTGACTTAGACAAGCAGATAAGGACGCCCTTGTCAAAATGACAGTTAGAAATTATTTGCATAAATGTCAAATGTCGTAATTTTGCACGTGGTTAATTTGTCACCAGGAATATGGAATTTACTTGTCGAGGAAAAAAAACCACATGGAATTGGAATATCATGAAATTTTGGATGGATTATTGACATTTGACATGTATGTACATAATTACCAGCTGTCATTCTAACTCGGGCTCCCATATTTGCTTGTCCAGTCCAACAAAGTCACATGACTGCTCGCGCCGTATAAATTTCTCATGTCTTTTCTTTATGTTTAGTTTTCTCCTATACTTCTAAATGTTCGAATTTCTTCCAATTTCTTGACGGGATTTCAGATGGGTATATGTATATAGCTAAAATTTTAAATATTTAATTGTTATTTTTGTTATACAACAAGAAATAGTAAACTTACCAATATCTCAGAAAAATTCTTCAATAATGTCAGTTAAACTTCTTCATTTAACGTAAAAGCGTAATTTGACGTTTTACTGGTATGTTGCCAAAAAAGAATATGTAAGATTTATTTTCAGCTGAAATCTATATAAAACCATATCGGTACTATGGCAAATTCTGAATCGGTTCTTATTCACTGCCATGTGTTTAGTTGAAATAGACAATTTTAGAATTGAGCTGCCAATACCGCCCAAACAGGTTTATGAACTACTGTTGGTTTTTGACAATGACATTTTTCTGTCATTAAACAAACATCTGATGGTTACTATAGTGTTGTTTAGGCTCTGAAATTTATTACAACAGATTATTTTATATTATTATATACTATATCTCCAAACCTATAGGAGATATAATAAAATTTTAAAATGTATCGAATATAGAATTTTATGTTCTTTAATGATAATAATAAAAAAATTCAAAAAAATAATATTTAGAATTATTTTTTTAAGATACTACTACTTCCGGTTTTCCAATTGGTACCAAAACCTATTCAACTCTTCCCATTAATGTTAGATTGAATAATCCGTAGTCAAACAGGTCTTTAGTCTTATAGAATTTGAGAAATCGTGTCTCCAACAACCTCACACACACACATCCACACACACACACAGACATCATTGTAAAAATGTTAAAATCGGATTCTATAGACCTTAAAACGTGCTTATTCAATAAAATCTGGATATGCGATTTTTAGCATGAATCCAATACCTCTCTTAGCGAGAGGTAAAAAAATATAGTATTCAAAAAACAATTTTATTCTTGTTTGCAACTTTCTTAGTAGCAAACTGGCACCTACGCACGCATTTATCTGTCACTTTATTTGGTGGTGTTTTATAAATATGGAATTTTGTGATAAAATACAAAGAAAACGTTTAAACGTTCTATAATGTCGTACAGAAAAATTGAAATGATTATATGATTAACTAATTCACCGTCAAATAAGTATGAACTGATATTTAACTAATTCCCTTCTCCGCCCGCTCCCTATCCCTTGCCATCGGTGTTGCCGCTTATTCATAACTTAGCATTTTCTACATTGCCCATGAATTAGCAACACTGTAGAAATCTCCAGATAATACTTATTTGACGGCAACTATAATAAAAGTAATTGTGATTTGATTTCACACAATTCACATATTCACTCTTTTTCGCAATCTCCACTGTGAACATAAAACTCCGTTGTTAATTCTTATCTCTTCTTCCTGTTGTTTTAAAATATTCATCTCAAACTTAATATAGTTGTTTTTACTTTCCGCCAGTTGAAATTTTATTTGAAATGTATCTGGCGTCCACAATGCGCGAACAACATCTGCGCGCTATGTATATGACATTTTTGTCTATCTCTTTTGATGTAAAAGGACCATTGTGTAGGTTCTCTAATGGCTAAAAATCTTCAATAGTTGATTGCTGCATAGGAAACTGTATTATCTTCCTCGATTATTTCCTAAATAGCAACAATGTTCTTTAGGGTAACAGCTGTTCCGTTTTGGTGCTGAACAGAATTACTTTTTTGAACAGAATCTTTATATCCGCAGTAATCAAAGAAAACGCTTACTCATTAAAAATTGAATGTAAACTTTCTTTGCATTCATAAGTACTTTAACCTTTTTTGAAATCATAATAATCCATGATTCGAAAACCTTAAAAAAAATCAGTTCTAACTTAACTTTCTCAGTTTAATTTCAAATGACAGATAAATACATAACTGATGCAAGTAATACGGTTTTAGGATTCATTGTAAGACTACTACTGCAATTTTTAAATATTTTTTTAAGAATGTGTCCCTATATTTGGTATTTTAAGTTAGTAGTATTTAAGTCGTCGACTTTGATATTTGAACCTGAGAACTTCGACCTCTCGCTTGCTACGTTCATGTGATAAATTGAAATTCAACCCTGTATTTCCGTTCCTCCCTTATTCATTGAGTTTACTCGCCGTGTTCAACCTTCGCGTGCTGGTTGTAAAGGCAGTGAACTTTACACTTTGATCGCCGGTGCTTCTAATGACCGTAATACGCACGCGAGCCGTCTCATTACCAAGTGCTTGACTGCCTTCCATGCCACAGCCACCTACAATCAGACAAATTGATTTTCTACTCTGCTATTTACACTTCAACAAACGTTTCCCACTATGTTCACGCCAATAAGATATACGAGTAGTTGTGACATCTGGTTGATGGAGAAGAATTTTAAGGACACAAACAGATTATTATCTAAGACGTCTTTGATATCTTGAAGGAACTTTCTTTTGTTAAATGACAAATAGGCTTAGGTTAAATATGTTAACAAGTACAAATAAATATACACAATTATGTTGTAGTATCTTCCTTTTATTTTAATTCAGTTATATATGACATATCATTTTCTATCTATATATTGTCAATACCATGGTTACTAAAAATAGCCTACTTATTTACAGCCCCCCTCAATTTTGCAATACTTTTATATACAATTTTTTAATCCTAATTTTTCACGAAGTTTGCAAAATTGTGGTTGAGCTAAACTTTTTGTTAAAACATCGGCGATCTGGTCTTGAGTAGATATATATACCAGTTTAATTATTTTATCATTTACAGCTTCACGTATAAAATGATGTTTAATATCAAGATGTTTCGTTCGTTTTGTTTCAAGGGTTTGGGCCATCTTTATGCACGATTGATTATCTTCATAAATGATTACTGGTTTAATTTTATTACTCGTATCTTCGGTCGATATTTCTTCTAACAGTTGAATTAAAAATAAACATTCAGTAACACATGCAGATAATGCTACATATTCTGCTTCGGCACTTGACAATGAAACAGTTCTTTGTTTTTGTGTTTTCCAAAATACAATTTTATCATACATTTTAAATAAAAATCCTGTAGTACTTTTTCTGTCATTTGTGTCACCAGCAAAATCTGCATCTGCAAAGCCATAAAGAATGTTATTTGAATTATTTTTAAAATAATTTAATCCATAATTTCTAGTTCCATTCAAATATCTTAAAACTTGTTTTAGATAATTCCAATGTTTTTCGTTATACTTATTCTGATATTTACTGAAGAAAGTAATGCAATAACTTATATCAGGTCTTGTCCCCAACATTAAATACATCAAACATCCAATAAGTTGCTTATAAGGTATATTACTTGCATTACAGTTTTCGTTTTCATATCCACTTGCTTCTAAATTCAATCTTGTTTCCATGGGAATAAGTAATGGTTTTGAATTTTCCATATTATACCGATTTAATATTTTATTAATCAGTTCAGTTTGTGTAATAACTATTCCATCTCTGTTTCTTTGAATTTCAAGTTCCAAAAATTTCATATAATTATGACATGTTAAATCTTTCATTTCAAATTTTTTTATTAATTTTTGTTTCATGTCTTGTAATTCAGTTTCACATTTAGACGTCAATATTAAATCATCTACATAAACTAAAATATAACTTCCATTTCGTATGTATAGGCAAGGATCACATTTTGATCTTACAAATTTTATTTCTCTTAAAAAATCGTGTAATCGATCATTCCAACATTTAGGAGATTGTTTTAAGCCATATAAAGATTTTTTAAGTTTACATACCATTTCCGGAGAATCACTCTTCAATCCCTTTGGCTGAAACATGTAAACAGGCTCTTTCAATATTCCATTTAAAAATGCAGACTTAACATCCATTTGACTTAAATGAAGATTCTTTTCTACAACTAAAGACAATAGTACACGAATTGTCACCATTCTTGCAACTGGCGCATATATTTCTTCTTCGGATATTTCTGGTTGTAAACATCCTCGAGCAACTAATCGTGCTTTCTTTATAATGTTATTTTTCATAGTTTTCTTTTGAAATACCCATCTGGAATCAATAATCAGTTCATTTTCTGGTGGTGGAACTAAATCCCATGTCTCATTTTTCTTTAAACTTGATAATTCTTCCTCAATAGCTTCTATCCAACCTTCATCAGATTTGACTGCTTCTTCATAAGTTCCGGGCAGTTCATTTGGTAGATTTCCAGCTGATAGTGCCATCATTAAATTAACTTCAAAACTATCAAAACGTTTCGGTGGATGACTAATACGGTTACTTCTTCTCGGCTGTTGTTTATTCTCTTCTTCAATCTTATTATCTTCCAGATCACTTCTTCTCGGCTGTTGTTTATTCTCTTCTCCAATTTTATTACCTTCATTTTCAGTTTTGTTTTCTTCATCAATACTTATGACATGAAATTTTTCTTGTTTATTTTCTTTTTGTTGTTTACTTTCACCTTTAATTCCAACTTCATCAAAAATTACATTCCTGGCTATAACTATTTTCTGTTTTTCTTTATCCCACAATCTGTAACCATTTGGAGCGTATCCTACCATAATCATCTCTTTGCTTCTTTCATCTAATTTTCTTCGGTCTTCTTGAGGAATATGCGAATAAGCTCGACATCCAAAAATTCTTATTTTATTTAAATCTGCTTTATATCCATACCAAATTTCAGCAGGTGTTAAATTTTTCGGAAGGACAGATGTTTCATTTCTATTTAAAATATATATTGCTGTTCTCAAGGCCTCGCCCCAAAACTTCTTATTTACTCCAGAATCAAATAATAAACATCTTGTCATATTCATCACAGTACGATTAAATCTTTCAGCAATTCCATTTTGCTCCGGATTTCTTGGTACAGTATATTCTATGTTTATTCCTTTTTGTAAACAGAGTTGTTTAAAATCTTGTGAAGTATATTCTCCCCCATTGTCGCAACGAATTCTTTCTATACTTTTTCCAAATTTCGCTGTAACCAATGCTTCATATTCTTTAAATTTACTAAAAACTTCACATTTCCTTTTCATCAAATATGCTATAGCAAAATGTGAAAAATGGTCAATAAATAAAACATAATATTTCATTCCATCGTATGAAGTAGTATTAAATGGTCCACATACGTCAGAAGAGATTACTTCTAGTATTCTTTTTGCTTTTTTTTCTTCAGGTAGGGACTTAAATTTATTTCGGGTTTGTTTCCCCTTTAAGCATACATCACATACCTTATTTATTGGATAAGATGCTGCATGCCCCATTCTACGATGCAGTAATTGATCATTTTCTATTGTATTTGCCTGAAATTTCAATTCATGAAGTTTAAATTTAATGACATATAAATTACCTGAAGCTTTTCCTTCTACAACATTCATTTTATTTTTGTTCTGAATTTGTACTTTTCCTGCTTCAAAAATAACTGTCATACCTCGTTCTTCTATTAATCGGACTGAAAGTAAATTTCGCAACAAACCATCACATTCTAATACATTTTCAATTTTTAGTGGAGTACCAGACATAGTTTTTAAATAAAGTGTTCCAATTCTTTTGGCAACAACAATTTCACCTTCTTTTGCAACTTTAATATTATAATTAACATTTCTTACATTTGATAAATATTTTCCAGTATATTTATTAACTAAATGATGTGTTGCACCAGAATCAATTATAAAATGAATATAATTTTCTTCAGTTGAATGTGAAGTGTTATAAATTGTATTTGTTAAAAATGTCACCATAGAGTTGTCATTTTCATTTTCTGTATTTTCAGTCATGTGTGATGATCTATACGTTTGTTTATTTTTATATGGACAATCTGACCGTTTATGTCCCTTTCTTCCACAACCATAACATTTATAATTAAATGTATAATTCGTACTTTCTTTATTTTCATATTTCTTAAAAGAATTCTTATATTTATTATTCCAGTTTCTTTGTCTTAAACCCGGAAATGCAGATGATGTATTTTCCTTTTCTTCTGTTATATCTTTATTAATTCTTGACTCTTCCATAAGTAACTTATTCTTAATAAATTCCAAAGTTACATTTTCATTATTTTGACAAAATAAAACATCTAATGCTGTTACAATTGACTGATATGACTCTGGCATTGCTGACAATAATTGTGAAATTATTTCATTTTCTTGAATTGTACCACCAGCATTTTGAAGTTCTGCAATTGTTTGCTGAAACTCAGAGAAAAATTCACTCAATTGAGTGTTTCCTGAAAATTTCAAATTTCTTAACTTTCTTTGAAGTTGTACTTGCGTGGCAATTCCTGATTTCATGTATGTTTGTTGTAATATTTGCATTATTTCCTTAGCAGTATTTTTTCCCTTAACAATTTCCAAAATTTTATCTGATAAACATTGAACAATTATATTTCTTGCTTTAACATCCTTCTTTTTAAATTCCGTTTTTTCAGGATCATTTTTAGGTATATCTTTACTTAGTACTTCCAAAACATCCATTTGTTCCAAATACAGTTTTACGCGAAATTCCCAATTTGAATATCCATTTCCATCAAATTGTTTTACATTAACCGAAAACTGATTATTTGACATATTGGAAGTTTTATATATATTCTACAGTTTCAGTGCAGTACTAATACTAATTCTACAGTATAATCACTGGACTCATAACCTGTTAACAAGTACAAATAAATATACACAATTATGTTGTAGTATCTTCCTTTTATTTTAATTCAGTTATATATGACATATCATTTTCTATCTATATATTGTCAATACCATGGTTACTAAAAATAGCCTACTTATTTACAAAATACACTAATGCAATGGAAAGTTTAAATTTAAATACATCTATAAATGAAAATATCTTTTGGTCAGAAAGCATCTTAAAGAGGTTGATAATCAGTTCACTTCTAAAATTGTATTATAAAAATATGTATACAGAGGATGAACCCGAGAACCCATGACATGGACGTTTAGTAACCGAGAAGACTTAATCTAAAGACGTAGTAAAAACATATTTAGTATGCGTTATTTCAAAAAATGAGCGTCAAATATTAAAGTCCAGCTTTATCATTGTTACCTAATTAAAATTTAAATAATAGTTAACTAAGCTATATGTTTTATAATTATGTCTGGGAAGTACATACATTATATTATTTTTTATTGTACTAATAGTTAAATATTTAAAATTATAGATATACGAGTATTACATATACCCTTCAAAAATACTGTCATTCCCGACAATGAATTGGAAACATTTAAAAAAATCTGATGTGGCCAGCACATAACCTCTCGCCGTATATTTTACCTGGCTGTATGCATAAAGCAAAGATTATTTTTATAAATACAAATAATATATTCATATAAATCTATGACGTATAAACTTCTTTATTATTCAATAATAGCATGTCTCAACATAAAGATATTTACCATAAATTATGTTACAATAAATTACAAAGTAGAGTTTACCATATATAAATATTAGGCTGGTAACAGCAATTTTCAATTCGAACAACTTTGTTTACTTTCTCTTCATATTCTTCTAGTAAAAACATTAATTTTGGGCGGTCTAAAATGTATATATCTGGATTGTGCATCTATTCTTATATATCTTCTTTTACATTTTATTTTTTCATACTTGTTATATCTAAATAACCTTAATTCCCTTTAATAAATTGACGGATAGATTGCACTCCGATTATTCTTATATCGATGTGTAATTTTGTCAATATTTACAACTTACTTGAGAAGAATTTGATAGCTTTTTCGCAATTCAAAGTTACTCTAGTCTACAGTACTGGTGTACATTGTCCCATAATGTTTGAAACAAATTTAAGTCCTTCAACCTAGATTTGTCATCTCCATAATAGTCACAGATCAAGAATTAAGGGATTCTCCAAATACATTTTTCTTTCATTACTCATTATTTCTGACACTGACATTTATCTGTCAGTTACAAATAATTTAAATTTGCAACTATTTTTCATGGCATCCTTTCGGTTGTAAAATTAATTACAACATTATTTTATATATTATATTCCTTTTATCTCTAAATCTATAAAATATGTATAAAAATATTTAAATGTATCAGAAAGAGAATTTATTTTTCTTTAATATTATCAAGAAAAATTTTCAAAAAATAATATTTAGAAGATTTTTTTTCAAGAATCTTCTACTTCCGGTTGTCCAATTGTTACCAAAACCTTTTCAGATCTTCCCATGAATGTCCGATTGGGAAATACGTTGTTAAACAAATTTTAAGTCTTATAGTTTTTGAGTAACCGTCCTTCCAACATCCCACACACACACACACATCCACACACACACACACACACACACACACACACACACAGACATCATCGTAAAAATGTTAAAATCGGATTGTAGGGACCTTAAAACGTGCTTATTCAATAAAATCTGGATATGCGATTTTTAGCATGAATCCAATACCTCTCTTAGCGAGAGGTAAAAATTAGAAGAGTATGACAAAATTTCTTCCTTGAATGAATTTAAAATTAAACAATCTAAATATAAGGAAAAGATGTAAGTAGAAGTTTTGATGTAGAGTGTAGATAACAAGAAATATAAAATATAATAGGGCGCGAGCAGTCATGTGACTTTGTTGGCCTTGACAAGCCGATATGGTGCTCGTGTCAGAATGATAGCTATTATGTACATAGATGTCATATATTTAATAATTTTGACCACAAAAAATTATATTTTACTTTCAGTAAAACTCCTTGCTGAGCGTGCCTTTGTGAAAATCAGTGTGAGATGCTTCATGACATTAGTTATTGATTTGAATGATTTAGAGCGATAATGAATCTGTAGAATTCTAGCTCCCGTTCCGTATCGCGTACCGACACAGACGTAGACATATGGAGTCGATGTTTCGATAGCACTGCAACGGCTATAGCTACGACTAGTCACTGCTGGCCTAATCTTCAGTAATTATCAATAGCTTCGTTCAGCCAGCTTTCATCTCCGAGATGATACAGCGATACACGAGGAAAATAGAGCAAAATCACTCAACGTCACTGATAAAAATAACCACAAGGAAAAAGTTAAAGCATCGATGTCACTGACGAACAAGATGATCTTTCTAATCTCTGAATTTTAAATAATATTACGGGAAAGTCGAGTTTTTCAAATTCCTTTAAGATTAAAACCAAAGTACTTTTTTGTTTATCTGAATTTTTCTATGAAAGCATTCAATGAGATGGTATGGCAAAATATTAACCTTATTTTCTTGATAAAATCTCCTTATAATTCTGGTGCTATGTTCCAGGAATGATAACTATAACAACTCATAAACAAGTTACACATCAATGAAAAGATAAATTGTCTTTTTTACCTCTCGCTAAGAGAGGTATTGCATTCATGCTAAAAATCGCATATCCATATTTTATTGAATAAGCATGTTTTAAGGTCCCTACAATCCGATTTTAACATTTTTACGATGATGTCTGTGTGTGTGTGTGTGTGTGTGTGTGTGTGTGTGTGTGTGTGTGTGTGTGGATGTGTGTGTGTGTGTGTGTGTGTGTGTGGATGTGTGTGTGTGTGTGTGTGTGTGTGTGTGTGTGTGTGTGTGTGTGTGTGTGTGGGATGTTGGAAGGACGGTTACTCAAAAACTATAAGACTTAAAATTTGTTTAACAACGTATTTCCCAATCGGACATTCATGGGAAGATCTGAAAAGGTTTTGGTAATAATTGGACAACCGGAAGTAGAAGATTCTTGAAAAAAAATCTTCTAAATATTATTTTTTGAAATTTTTTCTTGATAATATTAAAGAAAAATAAATTCTCTTTCTGATACATTTAAATATTTTTATATATATTCTATAGATTTAGAGATAAAAGGAATATAATATATAAAATAATCTGTTGTAATTAATTTTACAACCGAAAGGATGCCATGAAAAATAGTTGAAAATTTAAATTATTTGTAACTGATAGATAAATGTCAGTGTCAGAAATAATGAGTAATGAAAGAAAAATGTACTTGGAGAATCCCTTAATTCTTGATCTGTGACTATTATGGAGTTGACAAGTCTAGGTTGAAGGACTTAAATTTGTTTCAAACATTATGGGACAATGTACACCAGCACTGTAGACTAGAGTAACTTTGAATTGCGAAAAAGCTATCAAATTCTTCTCAAGTAAGTTGTAAATATTGACAAAATTACACATCGATATAAGAATAATCGGAGTGCAATCTATCCGTCACTTTATTAAAGGGAATTAGTGTTATTTAGATATAACATGTATGAAAAAATAAAATGTAAAAGAAGATATGTAAGAATAGATGCACAATCCAGATATATACATTTTAGACCGCCCAAATTTAATGTTTTTACTAGAAGAATATGAAGAGAAAGTAAACAAGTTTGTTCGAATTGAAAATTGCTGTTACCAGCCTAATATTTATATATGGTAAACTCTACTTTGTAATTTATTGTAACATAATTTATGGTAAAATATCTTTATGTTGAGACATGCTATTATTGAATAATAAAGAAGTTTATACGTCATAGATTTATATGAATATATTATTTGTATTTATAAAAATATTCTTTGCTTTATGCATACAGCCAGGTAAAATATACGGCGAGAGGTTATGTGCTGGCCACATCAGATTTTTTTATCTTGTATTGTCTTTGGTCAAAAATTTCGTTTTACTATTTTTACGATGTCTGCATATATGTATGTGTGTGTTTACGTGTGTGTGCATCTCTCTCTCTCTCTCTGTGCCTGTGTGTGCGTGTTATTTAAAATAAAATACATTATAAATTTTGGCGATTCATATTAAATATAACTTCAATTTTACAATCAATGTTACCAGAAACATCTATTCTAAGAACAGATCCACAACTTGTATTTTGCTGTACACTTGAGCATCGAATAATAGAACCATAATGTTGATGGCTTGACTGTCTTTGACTTCTCGGAAAAATATGCCAAAAGCACCTTTTCATTCACACTATTGATATTCTTTGCGCTTGTCCAATTTTGAAAGCATTCGTATTCTTTTTCATTTATTTTTCGTGATTTTTGAGGCAATAATCAGATAGAAGTTTTTCTTCTTGAAATTCCATTTCTTACCTTTTTACCTCCCGCTACCCTTGGTAAGGGAAGTATAGGGATCGTGCTAAAAATCGCATATCGAGATTTTTGTAAATGACCACGTTTTAAGGTCCCTACAATCCAATTTTAACATTTTTCACGATGATGTCTGTGTTTATGTGTGTGTGGATCCTCTTTACGCTCTAACTCAAATACTATCGTTCAGAAAAATTTGAAATCTTGTATTTCTACTTTATTCTAATATGGAAAGAAGCTATTAGATTTTGGTGTCAATCGGATAAACGGAAATGGCAGTTTACTTGCTCAAAATAGTTTTCTTCAAAATATACTTTTAAATGTTATTTTTTCGAAATTTATTATAAAACTTAAAGATTAATTCATTTTCTACAGGTTTGCATTAATACTTTTTCTATATATTTTATGGATAAATATATAAAATAAAAAAATTATATCTCGGAGCTTATGCACATAACTCCATGATTATACAGTTCAGCTCAAATGTATATAACTGACAGATAAATGTCACTGTCAAAAAAATAATCATTTCAAATTAATAACAGTAACGTTTTCAAAAGAAAATTGTAAATAGAACAATATTTACATGGAAAGGAACTTAATATACATAATTTCAAATTAATAATAATGTTTTAAAACGAAAATTGTAAATAGAACAATAGTTATATGCATATAAACTTAAGATAGATCATTTCTAGTATTAGTAAATATGCAGGTACATATGTATTTAAATAACAAAATAAATAAATATATTATCACGACATATTACCCATTGCTGGGTGTGCTAATCTGCTTTGTACACAGATTTCAGTAATGATGATAACATATATGTATCGTGCGGGTGTTTACCATGCGTCACCTCACGGGTACACATTTTTGGCGTGTATAGTGCATCACAGGGGTCAGTGTTGTGCCATTTAAAATTTGAAATATTTGATAGTAGGATTTGAATCCGGTTTCCCAGATTCGCGACCAGACACTCAGGCACGCAGCCATGAGACTCCATAGGTATATGTAGTTAAATTAATAAAGATTAAATGGCGGGAGGTTTTTTGTTGGTCACATCAGATTTTTGTACACAAAATCACGGAAAAACAGTATGACAGAATAAAATGAAATTCTTTTCAAACAAATTGCATAACAAATCACGCTACGGAGATTTTAAAATTGTTCTTAAATAATTTAATTTATAATCGGTTTTTCTAATTTTTGTGTGTGTGTTATTATATTCTGTAGATTTGAAATTATGGTAAATAAACTGTGCCTTCATGGGAAAACGAGAACTATCTTCGGTTAAAAATCGCTGTGAAGCAAATTAAAATGCCTTGGAAATAATTAATAATTTCATTCTGTCTCTTCACGGTGTCATGTTTTTGATCCCTCTTACTACACCGTCGTCCCACAACTCTGTCATCGCAGCGCTAATCACGCCCGCTACAAGCTTTCAACATCACTAATAGTAGGTACTCCTCGGCCGCGACTAATGTGCTGGTTAATTTTAGCCCGCCACTAACCACATGTATACGCCATGGGACCCAAAGCTTTGATATCAATGACAGATACATGTGTATGGGACTATGGTAAATAAATAAATTGGGAGATGAAATATATATGGGAGGAGTACAAGGTGGTATAACATACAGGAAAATTAAGTTGAAAGATATTTTGAAAGAATGATGACTGTATTCAACAAATTGTAATAAATATATCAAGTCAAATACCTTTTATTTTACATTTGATAGATTAATTCAGAGACACATATCGTTATAATAATAATATGATATCCGTTTTAAAAATATATCACAAATGAAATTTACAGGTTTACCTACATTTTTAAAAAATTAATGAAATTGTTGAGACCAGAATATTATTTTCTTGTAAAATAATAACTTTACATTACCTCATTATTACTTTATTGAGTGGCAAGACCAAATCTCCTTTAATTTTATACATACCTTATACTATAAGTTTGTTAAATTTATTGACATTGTTGACATTCAACCATATCCAAGAAGCATAGGAAGAAATGCTATAACAATTCAAACAAACTCATTAATGATATAATTGTGGAACTTTAAACGTCTTTATTGATATTGGAATATTTCAATAAGAATGCGAACATGGTGGCGAAATTTGGAACTAAAACAAAGGAGCAATTTTATTTTATTCGTATACTTTTACATAGGCTCGTACAGTTAATATAGTGGAAAATATATAATAGAACTCATGTTTACAATTTATTGAATACTACTATCGAATTTTTAATGTAAAACTGGTCCTAAGAAAAACACTAAACTGTGTATATAACGTATGAACTACTAACTAAAGTATTTAAAATGAAAAATAATAATTAATTTACTACTACAATTAATAAAACAGTAAATATGGGAATATATTCTGCCTAAAACAATAATAATAAACAATGAAAGAAAAGTCAAAATACAAGTAGAATCAAAGAAAAAATACTGACAGCAATGTTACGCTTGTGGAAGGTAAACAAATGTGCTCCCTTGTCCAAGGTTTGACGTTGATACACAACGCCATCTCTACGTATCCCAATAGTGCTAAATTTCTCTCAAATTGATGCTGAAGATATTGAGACATTAATTATAACGACATTCCTCTCACGAATGAAGAACTGCAACAAATAATAATGATAATTCTGATAAAACAACATTTTTGAAGAACTTATCCCTATTGTTTTACTATGGCGTTACTGTACTCGTAGTTCTATTTGTATTTTAAATATTTTATATACCGACTTTGGTATAGAAACGAGTACAAAATTATAATAAAATCGGCCATTCTTGTACCAAGTCAGGGCAGGGAGAGCTAAGGAATCGTAGAAAAGTAAGAGAATTTAGTTACCTGGAAATGCCACTAGTGACTAGAATTTCACCGGCAATTTTTTTGCCGCCATGATCACGACTGCTTGTTGCAACGAAAGGAGTGAGCTAGGGAGAAATTACCGGTAAAATTCTAGTCACGAATGATATTCGGCATGACAATTCGCAATTCCTCGAAATATATATTTATTCAACTAATTTTTAGATTAAGTAATTCTCATTAAAAAAATTTTGACGGACGTTGTGTCTCAGCAACACCTAGTCGTGAAATTAAAATGGCAATTTTCCTAGTGAAAATTGTCAGTGTATTTTTTTTTCTTAATTTAAGTAGAAAGAGAACTTTTTAATAACTATTTACTATAAATTAATGACTTTATATGAAATACATATTTTGTTAAACATTTTTCATAATTTTGACTCCTTAATTTGTGCTCTCTACAAACAAAATTTTCGAAACAAATCATATTTAGATGTTAGATACGGAAAAAATAAATTTTGTCATTCAACTAAATAAATAAATAAATCATGACGGTATATCACCCATTGCTAGGTGTGCCAATACTTTGTACACAGATATCGGTAATGATGATGACATATTCGTACCGTGCGGGCGTTTACCAGGCGTCACCACACGGGTACTCATTGCTGGCGTGGAGAGTGCACCATAGGGGTTACTTTTGTGCCATTTAAAATTCGAAATATTTGGCGTCGGTCGGAATCAAACCTGGATCCCCGGATTCACGACCAGACACATGCATACGGCCACGAGACCCCGTTGAAGTCATGAATATATTAAAGAATTTCAATCTTTGAAATTGTTGGCCACCCTGATCTTGTATTTTGGTAAAAAAATACATATAGGTACCAATAGTTTATAATAACTAGTTCAATTGCTTTGCTGATTATTCATTCTAATATGATATTTCACAATTTATCAAAACCATAGCATTTTGCATAAAGAATATAGTTCGAAATCTTTCGACAAACTAAACTCAAATAACATTTTTCAGAATTGCATTAACCTAATAAATTTTATTGAAGTTTTTCAAAAATTACATTTGCTGATCTAATATTTTTGTGTTTGTTACACCTCTGGCTTGAAAGTTAAGATCGTGTAGTAGGCCCGATGTAAAAAGATTCCAAAAATTTGTTTTTAATACCGAGATCATCTTTTTATAAATTTGCGGTGTAGAAGCATTTCGTCTGAAGAAGAGATTGATACTAGTGCAATTCATAATTATTTTGAACGCATTCCAAAAGAAGAATGGTTGGGAGTTTTTGGAAAGTGGACAGAAAGAATGATGACTGGATTATTATTATCGAAAGAAACTAGTTTGAACAAATTTAAAATAAAATTCGGAAAAGTATGAACCATCACAATAATTTCGAGCGTCACCGTCGAAGGTAGGCGGGAATTAAAAAGTTGTGATGCTGATATCTTATTTTTTTGTTGTAGGACGTATATTATGAAGTAGATAATCAACTTTGAATACAAATACATATGACTACTCATATATATTGCATAAAATTTCGCTGACCATTGACAGCTACAATTAATCATATATGTTTTGACATTAGATGAAACTTGACATTACATGAAAAATAGTTTTTAAAATAGTCTTTTAAATATAGACCTATAAACCATAATAGATTATACTAGTTTAAATAGTTCATATTAAACCTGTAAACATCTTTCAAAAAATAGAAATAGAAAATGCACAGTTTCTAAAAAGAAAACACTCGCCCAGGTGTAGAGAAATCATTCAATCAATCATTCCACATACGTCTCGTCTGTCACTCTATATATACACTTTCCACTCTACATTTGTTCTTTTCTTTGCGTCTGCATACATGTACTCCATCCATTGCTACCCTGGTGTAAGGGGTGGTATATAAAGGACCATATGCTGGTGTGATATCGCGCAACCCCGTAGCGATAAACACGGAGGGAAAGAGATTCATTGTGTAATTTGTATTTGTGATATGGGTGTAATTCTGGTTTGATACAGCCCGGGATGTTTTTTCGATGTTTTGTTTGTTAGAGGGAGTGGAAATCAGCGGGATGTTCCGGAATAGAAATGTTTCCAACTTGATTTTCACAGGGATTAGGACAAAATGTTCCCAATGATTTCATAACTATAGAACAAAAATAGTGTACTAAGGTAAAAACATCGGTTGTTGACACTTTAAGAAATGAATATTTGTAGTTATTTAAAAACATGGTTTCATTGTTAGCAAAAATACAAGCATTTATTCGCATTCATGGACGTTGTAGGAAGTAATATACCTATAAAAATAATAATAGTATATTACATCCGAGGTGGGACATGTTTCATTACAGCCGAGATATAGCGCGAGGCTGTAATGAAACTCCCACTGAAGTATGTATTCTATTTTATTCACAATCATCTTTTTAAATCATTAATTTTCAGAATAAATCTTTGAGATAAATTTTAATTTTATTAATATTTTTTGACAAGCCAATAAATATTAAAAACAGACAAATTGTTTTATTTTAATTAAACTCAAGTGTCAACTACTAGTCCTATGTCAACTACCGGTGCGTTTACCTTATGGCTGTATTACACGTAACGATAAATTGACCGATTTATTGATCAACTGCGACCTTCAATTTATCGGTATGTGTAATACAGGAAAATCGATCGATTTAGTTTTCCGTCGATTTTTTGGGGAATATTTGGTTACTTTTCTAGTGCCAACTCTATAACATTTGACATTTCAAACTATATTTGACGTATGTAGGTTATAAGTTTTCATTTCGGTTTTTTATACAAAAATGTCAAGATCGGTGCTTAGCACATAGAAGAATCGAAAATCTAAAAAGGATAACGTTTGCGTTGATGGTTATTCTATATGTGAAAAACAAAAAATGTACGAGATGGTGGGTGAGACCATGGTTTGATAAAACCAAAAGAAATTTACCTTTGGCCTTGTTAACAAAAATCCGGACCAGTTTAAATTATTTTTAAGAATGGATAAACCAGCTTTTGATAAACTATTAAAATTAATATCACCATTACTTAAAAAGGAAGATACTTTTATGAGAGTCAGTTTCGGTTGAAGATAAATTAATAATTAGAATTATTAAAAACTTCATCTCTTCTTTATTGAACGTATATCCGCTTTTATTCATTTTTAATTATAAATACACTGCAAACTCTAACAAAACTAATAAACGATACGACGGAAGCCATAAATCTATTGAAGCGCCACGAAGTTAAATTCCAACCTCAAAAACATTCATAAAAGACATGAGTAGTTGGTAAGTGGGTAGCGTTGATTCCAACAAACATAAATTGATAGAAAATCGTTGTGTGTAAATTCTCAAGATTTCTACGATAAATTGATCGATTTATTGGTCAATAAATTGATCGATTTATTGTTACGTGTTTAACCGCTTTTATACATTTTCTGTTTCAATTTCAGAAAAAATTAATTCAAATAATACCAATTTCAGAAATAATCATTTCGGATTCCATTATTTATTTACAAAAGAAAATAATCTTGGACAGAGTTAATGTTAAATATTTCAGAATTCAATGTATGTAAGTACGGAACTGTCGCCAGTCGACATTTTGAAAACTGCAGCAGTGAAATGTAAATTCTAACAAATGTGAATATAACCTTTTAGTAACCTAGTGTGGTATACTCGGAATTCATTTTCAACTCTTTTGTAATATAAGTTTTATTAACAGAAATAATAAATATCTTTAACAAAGGTACTAGAAAATATAATCTTGTACTAAATCTTCATTTAATCAGCATATAAGGATTTTATTTTCTCCTTACTGTATCCTGATTCCTGATAGAATACCAATAGTGCACACTGTAGTGTTTCTCTATCGTTTTCTCGTTGGTAACCTATCGAAATAAATAAGATCTTCCCATGGTATGCAAATGCGTTGATAAGGCGACGTGGAGCAATGTAAGTGCAGTGGTCGTGTCATCTAGGTATCGTGTACCTGTATACACACTGCGCAAGAAGAGTAACCGCGGTGTTTAATGAAATGCAATCAGCGATAGACGTGGGTGGCGTGGCGCGCAAGCAATCGCCACTCTGTCCAACGAGCTAATTACAACCACTACCCACCACACACGAAGGAGATCATACAAACAAGAAAAAATCAAACCAAAAGCTAAATATTAATTATATCACGCCTTATACCACAACATAGACAAGGAAGTAATATGCGTTTTTAAAAAGGATATTAGAGTATAATACAAGACATCCTTTAACACATTTTTCAGTTGTATTAAATAGATCTGATGCTGATTTTACGAACTGAACGTCTGTGTGTAACAATTTAAAAGGACATTAATCTTTAATTCAGCAACTTATATACAGTGATTTGAGGTTTTTATTGTCCGTTGCCTATAGATTATGAGTCGCCTTATCAACTTAAAAAAAATCTGTTGTGGCCAGCACAATTCCTTATAAATTCCGCATAGAAAATTTCTTGTATTTTCATTAAAATTATATATATTGTGTAATTGTACTTCACACTGACATCTGCCAATTAGTAATATTGAATTATTAAAACTGTTTCCATGGAGACGCAGTAAAGTTTACAAGATTTATAAAAAATAATTTCTTTATAAATTTTTATCTCTAAATACATTGAATATAAAAAATAATGCAATCAAATCGTATAGTAAATAAAATATTCTTTAATATTTATAATAACATTAAATGTCAAAAAATGACATTTAACTGTGTGTTTTTAGTAAATGAATATGGAAAAATGAGGATGTTGTAGTAGATGTTGGAGAAGACACGGAAAGATACGGTAAGGACATAACTCTAGTGTTCCAAGTTTCTAGAAAGATACAAGAGAGACGATTACATTGGTTTAAACATGTCATGAGGAGAGATGAAGAATATATTGGAAGAAGAATGAATAGCTTAGTAATAGAAGATTGAAGAAACAGGGAAAGATGTAAGGACTGTATTGCGAAAGACTTGAGAGAAAAGGAACTGAATGAGAACGACACGCAAAACATAAATGAGTGAAAGAAGAAAATAAAAAATACGACCCTTAACGAATGGGAAAAGCTAAAGAAGAAGAAGCAGATGTCAATGTCAAGTACAATTTGCATAGTTTATGAAATAATTATACTGGAAATTTAGAACCCTTTTGCAAGAAAATTTATATATATGGAATGCACACATAATATACAGGATTGACGGAAGGTATTGTGCTGGCCACATCATATTTACTCAAATTGTAGTTAAGTGGACAAGACGACTTTTGTAACAGATCTTCTCAGATATAGTCATACCAATCCCCAATAATAAAATGTCACCAAAAATCATAAGAATGAAGCCCCATCTAATTCCGAAACAGAAAAATTCATTCTATAATGTTTATTCAAATCAAATTTTCTGTCCTAAAGCATTTATACGTTAATTTCAGTGCATGTAGCCACATTCCTCAACTCAAAGAAAAATCTGAATTATAAATTCTGCTACATGAAAATGTTTCAATATTTACTTGTATATATTAAGATCTCTTATTGAGTTATCAAAATTCCGGCATCTCTTCTCACCGTCAAAACCGATCAGAGTACTCTGTGTACCAGGGCAATTGTTCGAAATCACACTGTGTGAAATGCGGGATCTAGTGGTCCATGCAAACAACTGACTCCGGTATATAAAGAAGGGATGTACAAACCAACTGGACCACTGGCGGTATTTGAATTAGCACGCTTGTACGAAAGGAATTGTTACTCTACCTACAAATCCGATTTGGTATTGTTCAGTTTTCGAGTGGATTATTTTTATATGTTACTTGATGTGGAAAATATGTTTGTGTTATAATACTTTGTGGTTTTGTGTGTGGATTTTTATTGGGTACAAGTACCTGTGAGAATTAGCCGACGAAGCTATATGTCAATAACTTTGCAGAGAGGAACTATTATATAATAAAGATCAATATTTTATAATATTTTCAAACGGAGATCAGAGCATATTCAACGTATTTGTTATGACTGACTTGTTATAATATCTTATTTTACAATATGAACGATTTCTAGCATAAATGTGGCAATTATTCGTTATTAAACAACTAATTGGCGTCTCGTGGCCGCGTGCCGGAGTGTCTAGTCGCGAATCTGGGGAACCAGGTTCGGTCCCGACTGACGTCAAATATTTATAATTTTAAAAGACACAAAATTGACCCCTGTGGTGCACTCTCCACGCCAGCAATGAGTGCCCGTCAGATGACATCTGGTAAACGCCCGCTCGGTACAAATATGTTATTGTCATTACCGAAATTTGTGTACAAATCAGATTGACACACCCAGAAATTGGTAATATGCCGTGATGATATATTTATTTATTGGAGCGACTATGCGTTATAAATTCATCATGATTCAATAATAAATCGTGTGAATGTTTGCTTTCAAGTTCAAGTAGGAAGCATATTTGAATATATTTTGTGGCAACAGAAGTGTACTTGGTTTTCTAATTTTATTTCATTTTAATAAATTTTAAATGTTAATATTCGTTTTTAATAAAATTTAAATGTTATTATATATATATATATATATATATATATATATATATATATATATATATATATATATATATATATATATCAATAACTTGGTACAAAAGATTTTATTTAAGCGCCTGAATCAAATCTCAAAAGTATGAAAGTCACTTCTGAGACGGACATTCTTATCAAATTTGATAACTCAGAGATCAGACAGTGGCTGAACATTTAAGAAATATTGATAATATTATTAACCGTGAATTAAGGAATGATTAAAGCCAAATCTTAAATTTTATTTTTCGGTAGTTATATCTTTAGGCTTTTATACGATCAAAAAAATTCAGTACGTGATGGAATGCCAGATTTTCAGTGTTGAAAATAACATATAATTTATTTTATTTAAAGTTGAGCCACAATGGTAAATTAATGAAAATATAATTTTCCTGTGACCGAGAGTAAAAGTCAATCTCTATGGTATCAAAATTGAAAGAAAAGTACACCATTATGCCACTAGAGACGAAATTTGGATTTTAATGTTGGTTTTATTACAATTTTCATATTCTATTAATGTACCGTGGGTATTTTTTGATTTAATTTTCCCGCACCTAATAATCTCAAAATTCTTAGATCTATTCTTTATAAATGCCAATGATGAATTAATAAAGGAACTAAAAAATATTGGATATTTTTGTCCGTGAATATATCAGCACATACATTTTGTTTCAATGGCATTCATAACTGTATGTAATATAAAATATATCAAAGAGGTCATTTATATGATCGATCGGATTTGAACTTAAGTTCTCAGAATTACATGCCTTACGTAGCATCCTACTTCATACAGCATGAATAAAATAAACAAACTATTTGCTTTACAAATAAAAAATAGAGGCGTTATACAGACTCCAAATCTATCCCACAAACCGTATTTAAATATCAAATACAATAAAAACGGAAACAATTCAGTTCCGTTTACAAAACCTCTCTATCCCTTGTGTGAACAGGCCCGTCTGCAGGGGGTACCCACGTACCTCCACCTCCTGCTGCGTTCCTACGCGGGGGCTTCTTTTACAACATCCCCAGCCTTACCGGGGTCGGTTAAATGGATTGTAATACAGTTGTAAGTTGTTGCCGATGGAGCCGTTGCTTTGTGCGAGGATAATCTACTTTCCACCGGCGGTTTCTTCGGGATTATATTGCATGGACTGTTGCGCACACAATGTTTGCAAAACTCTTCAGGGATGAATACATGATGAATGGTTCGAGTGGTATAAGACGTGTAAGAGTGTTACTTTCTATTGCTTTCAGGTTTTTGGAAGTGTAACATTCATATTTATACACAAGAAGAAAAGAGAATTGAAAGAAACTTGGAAAAGTAGGAATATGAATACGAGAATATTTCGGTGAAAATTTTTCTGCAGTTGTCATTTAACGCTTTGAAAACATTTATTATTTTCGTATAGTTGGAATATTAGTGCAAAATAAATCGTATACTCTTATTTTTTTGAAAAATGTATGCTAGCAATTCACATATTATTAGAGAATTCCGTTTCCGTGACTGTATTTAGGTAGACTTTACAAAAACTGAAATACTAGTATGTAGTTATTTTATCGAGTGGGAAATTAGTAATCCTGAAACGAATGCAAGATTTGCATGGGGTTTCAAAATCACGTTTTCTGCATATATTGCAATATGTATTTGTAATCGTCTAATAATAATAAAAATTACGAAATGTATTCTAAATTTTCATTCCGCATTGTAACGGAAAATGGTTATTTCCCGAAAAATATTGAGTTTGAAATTGTACAAACGTTACTATTAAATTTAATAATTTCATATTTCTGAATTCTGTTTAATTTAAGAACGACTAACTTATTAATCATTAACTTTACACCCAGTTCTGAAAATTGTTTCAGTTTTTAGTCAAAATTACATGTTTACATATGCAATTTTCAAAACAAGTCTTCAGTTTGATATGAAAATAGTTTCGGCACATGCATATTATTTGGCTAATGTAAGTATATTACGTTTTTCCATTATTTCAGTTTTTTACTTCGTACCATTACGCACAAAAACTACACAACTGACAGTTTATTTGTGGGTTAGTAATACTCGCAAAAGAACGACAGAAACATTAGGTTACGTACTACGTACGCATGCGCAATATCGAAACTGCATTTTAATTGTTTACATGAGTAGTTTTGAAACCAGTTTTCCGTCAAACCCACGAATTTTAGTTTTGGTTTGAGATAACTCAAAACCGTTTTGATAATGTATACATGGCGTTTCAAAACTGAAAACGATTTTAAAACTGCATGTAAACTTATTAAAATTTTCACAAAAATCGAATGTACCCAAGTTTTCAGAAAACAAAATAAAAACATTTCAACACCGTTCATTAATAACTCTCCGTATATGTATTAGGCATAAAAACATTGCGTTCAGTTTGAAATTTTATTTTCTGGATTCATAATTTATTAACAAATAAGAACATGTGAAATTGTTTGGTTTTTGAAGAAACATTACATTAAACCGGGATTATACAATTATAAAAATGAAGAAGGAAATTATTGTTCTTGCTTGAACAAAAAGGGCTTGTTTCGTTCTTGCTCGAGACGGTGGCGGACTAGCTTGATTCTTATAGAATTAAAACAAATATATTTATGTATAAATATTTTAAAAATGTGGCGTGACCGAAATACGGACTCTTTTAATGTTACATATATTTTTTTTTTGAATATTTCCAGAAGCACATGTTATTAATGCATCCATTTATATTATCGAAGTTTTATTTAATGATAAATTTTATCAATATTTCCTCTGGTTATTACGTATGCAAGTGAAATGTAGTGTACTCGTGTATATCTGAGTGCTTAATATGTGGTAGATATTTCCTGCCAATATTTTAATCTTTATGCCAGGTTAGTAAAAAAGGGAAAAATAAAGCGCAGTAGCTCCTGTCACGAAACTAATGGCAACGCATTAAGCACGAATACCAAGAATAAATTCATTTCAATAAATCTGTATCTCAACAATATTGTGGGGCGAAAAATTAAACTGGTTTGCATAATAGGAAAAAATTACTACTTACCTTTGAGAGGCTTACAAACAGGGACGTATCCGGCAAAATTATTGCAATATGCTCATAATTTTCCCGGAATTGAGCAATAATATTTTATTGAAAGAGTTACAACATTACATTAATTTCCTTTAAAGTACATCCCTTCTTCATTTACGTCCTTGTTCCACCTTTCGTACAGCTGTTCAAAACACTCCTGAAAATCATTTTCTGAAAGTGCCTTCAGCTGCTTCGTCGAATCATCCGTCACCTCTGCTGGGTTAGCAAAACGTCTTTTCAATTTCATGTTTAGCCAAGTGAACAGATAAAAATCGGCTAATGCAAGTTTGGGAGAATAGGAATGTTCCTGAGTGGTGATATTGTTCTTAGCAATGTAATTTTTCAGGGAGCGATGTACCGAAGTGTTGTCATGCAGTAAAACCCAATCCGTTTCCTATCCAATTTTCAGGATGTTTTCGTCTGTTCCTTGTTTACAGTTTGGCCTGGAGGAATGAATTCGTGGTGAATCACGCCATGGTAATCTTAAAACACCTTCTAATCACGTTCTCCTTCCTTTTGTCCAACCTAAATTTTTGCTTGTGCCACTCGTACACAGTCGATTTTTTCAAATACTCATTTCCGTATGCTTTCTTTAGCATCTGAAGGATGTCAGATAGTTATTTCTCCAGCAGAACGCAGAATTTGATGTTCGCAAGTTGCTCTGAAGAAAAGAAAATATGGCGAACGAAAAAAATTCAGTATAAGAAACAACCTGCAGCTTTCGAAGACAATAACTAAAAGAGGTACCGGACAGCTCGACGCTGCCGACTCAAGAAAAAGAAAATTCCCGCCAACGATCACTTCTCGTCTCGTATATCATTTCAAAAATTGTCACTTTTCAAAACTACCTATAACCGTTCCAACAAATACCTATTCGATATTTTGACAACAGTAAATTAAAAGAATATCGGAGATATTGTTTTTCCATACAATACATAAGGTACCTCAAATGGCATCATGAAGAGTATGTTGGGGCTTACTAGAAAAAAAATTGTACGTCCAAATGGCTTAGTTTAGGCTAAGATTGTGACAAAATTTATTTAAATCTAGCTTCTATATAAAAGAGTAATAATACTTGTTGATTTTCTCAAAAAAATTAATTTTCTTCAGTGGCCTTATTATACTACCACAGTTTAATAAAGCCTAAATGTATTTTTTTTGAGAATGCATGTTAATATGAAAATTATTTTAATAAATCTGATGTGGCCAGCACATTACCTTCCGTCAATTCTGTATAATATTATTTCATAAACAAACTATGCAAATTGCACTTGCTTCTTCTTCTTCAGCTTTTCCCATTCGTTAGGGGTCGCTATTTTTTTATTTTCTTCCACTGATTTCTTTTTTGCGTGTCGTCCACATTCAGTTCATTTTCTCTCAAGTCTTCAGCAATACAGTCCTTCCATCTTACCTTTGGTGTCCTTCTGTTTCTTCTACCTTCTACTTCTACTACTAAGCTGTTCATTTTTCTTCCAATATATTCTTCATCTCTCGTCATGTTCAAACCAATGTAATCGTCTCTCTTGTATCTTTTCGTGTCTTTCCAACATCTATCTCAACATCCTCATTTCTGCCACATTCATTTACTTTTTATTGGTATTGACATCTGTCAATTTGAATTATCTAAATATATTAGCAGTTTCCAAGGTTAGCATAGCTGGCTAATGTAATCCAATCGTATAGAGAATAATATATTCTTTAAAATTTATATTAACATTAAATATCAATATGATATTTAACTGCTTTTTTTCAAGAAAAACTGTTAAAAATTGCAAATGAGAGTACTTCCGGTGGACCAATTAAAACTAAAATCTAATCATGTCTGCATATGGATCTATACTTGAGGAATACAAAATATTATAATTTTTGGAATCGAGTTCTGCGATCCGAAACGTTCATCACATACACATACATACGGACATCATCGTAAAAATAGTAAATTCGTATTCTAGGGACCCCAAATTGATCTTATTCATTAGAAACTCACTATCGAATTATTTGACTAAAGACAATACCTTTCTTACCTAAAGATGACGGTAGGTAATTTTTTTAAACATTTTTAGATTTATAATAAAACAAAGTTTATCATGAACAAAGATTTTTCAATAAAGATTACTAATTATCCAAAATACTTCATTTTTAATTAAGGTGGATCTTATTTGCCTCCATGATCTTGTAATATATTGAATTTTAATATAATTCAAATCTGTTAATTTCAATATTCCATTACAATAATATTTCTGAATACCGTCCTGCCTAACATTTCGGATAAGTATCTGTAGTATGATTGAACTGTCACACATATGAAAGTGGACATTTCATACGTCATGCGCAAATCTGTACATACACTCCACCAGCCTCTATAATCTATATACTCCTCCTAATCTTCGCTTGATATGCACACACCATTGAGCATTCATCCAGCGATATATCATACGGGGCGACTTTGACTAATACGCATGAGAGAGACCCTAACATGTTATTTATCAGCTGTAATTTAATGCCTGAGCGATTCGGATTGTTATTCGCCTATCTTGAACTGTTTACTCCGAGCACTTGTGTCAAAACGAGGATGTATGAGTTACACCACAGAAAAATGTACGCGATATGAAGGAAATTGTCAAGTCAAAGAGAAGGATTCATTAAAAAATTACGTTATGTAGATTGATTGAAGTGGAAATGATAAAGGATTTGTTTATAATTTGTCAGAAAGGAAAAATTTTGATGAGGTGATTATTTTTAATAAATATGTTGGCTAGAGTTATGATCTTTGCAAATTTATAACGATGCGATCAATTTTTTAATTAAAAATACATAATAATTTATAAGTAAATAAATATTATTATAATAATTTTATGGCTTTATGAAGAGAGCCAACTTTAGGTATTTATGAAAGCCACTCATCTATAAAATTAGTATGGTTTTCAAGTTTAATTATACAGGCTGATTTATGAGAAGTGTAACATACTTAAACAGCTTATTCTTCAGGTCATTTTGAGTAAAGAAATATCAGATGAACGTAGGTCCTATGTTCCTTTTAGTTACACGTAAAGAACAATCAAGTATTGAACAAAATAACTTGAACATAAAGAACAAATTTGAAGACGAATTTCCAAATTGTAGTGCTCGTACTTGCATTACCATATACAGTAAAAATTTTGAAAGATGTCTGATCAAAGTCATCTGTATCACGAACGAATTAACAAATAGGCATACATTTATCTCTTTCTTTTGCAAAGTCTATAAGAGTGTGCGATAAGGATGGATATAACACGCTTGTCTTTCAAAAATTCATATTGTTTCGACTAAGTTAGGACATTCCATTCATAAACGATGCTCGTTGTTGATAATACTTTCGCTGTAACGTAAGTTTATTTATTAATTCAGATACATTACCTTAATTCATAGCCGTACGAATAACATTATTTTGTGTCAGAGTCACTGACACTGACTTTGTGTCAGTATCTTATTTTTCACATATTTGGTTTTACATTTGCTAATAAACTTAGCAGTTGACTTATTTTTGAATTTTGAATGCTTTTACTGCAACATATATTTTTATAATAATAAAATAACAGTAGTATCTTACGTACCCTCATAAAAACTAAGCAAACGACAATACTGAATTTGTCATAATGGGCGGAGCAAAAATCTGAATTCATACAATTCGTAGACGACCTTGATCGGACATCCCGTATGTATAACAACTCTCTGCGTAATATAAAACAGTTTATATTTATTCGATCAGTATTTTTTTTCATTAATGATCAGTATTTTGTAAAATAAATAATCAGTAAAAATGAATATTGTGTTCAGGTTAGATTAGTTAGTGATGATTAGGTTAGTTGAAGTTAGTTTAGATTAATTTGGGTTAGGTTAGATCAGGTTAAATTACATATTTATTAAGTTACCGATCACTTAATACTGATCATTTGCTTAAAATACTGATCCAACAAATAACAGCCATGTAAAACTTATAATACCTCTAATACCATTGTGTAAGTATTAGTTATTCATCGTTCGTTTTTCGTTGGTTATAAGTTTAAAACAGTTGCGGAAGCAACATTAACAATTTTTTGGAAATCTTCCGAGAGTTCTTTACTGTATTCTGCTGTATTTATGTAGTCAAGATGTTAATTTCAAATACTTAATATTTTTTTTAATTCATTGAATTATCAAAGACAAGCTTTTAATTCTTAAAAATATTACATTTTTGTGATGTTTTTACTCCTGATAGGTAGTTTTAGATAGATGGTGTATATGTTTCTCTCCATACCCATACAAAGACTGATATTTATTTATTATTTTTTTAAACAAACTGTAACCCAACCTAACCATTACTAGTAGTATAGTTCAATTTGAATTAAGTAATATCCATTGAAGTGGTAAAATTCTTGTTTGGGAATTTTAGAGGGAATTTCCAAGTGATTAAAACTGATGCTTTTTTCAAATTGTACCTCGAGAAAAATTGTCCATTTCTCTCCGTTTATTGTTATAAAATTATATCATAATTCTGTATACTTTGCATATATGCACTTTAAAAAATAAGACATCCATCATTCGGTTTCAACGAACCAAATTCTTTTCATGTACGATTATATTTTGTTATAGCCAGTTTCTTTCAAAATGACCATAACAGTATCTTAATTTTCTCTTTCATCTTATTGCAGGTTATTCGGTATGAAACGCTGCGGCCGTTGCCAAGCCGCCATCCTGAGCTCCGAGCTCGTCATGCGTGCCCGTGAGTTCGTCTTCCACGTTCACTGCTTCTCCTGCTCCGTGTGCAACTGCCCTTTGACTAAAGGCGACCACTTCGGCCTTCGGGACGGTGCAGTGCTGTGTCGCCTACATTTCGAACTGTCGTTGGGTCCTCCACCGCCCCCAGGGCCGCCTCCCCCGCCAGCCCCAGTGGCTGCAGCCCCTTACCAACATTACCCGCCGCCTTTCCCCTCGCCTGAGTTCCATGGACACCTACCTCCTCCCGCTGAACCTCCGAAGATGACGCCGTTCTTCAACGGGGCACCAGCGACGCCTAGGCAGAAAGGCAGACCGAGGAAGAGGAAGCCGAAGGATCTCGAGGCCATGACGGCCAATATTGGTGAGTCGAAAATGCTTCTTTGTTTATATAATTTTTTAACAATTTTGATTCTATAACTATTAACATTATTTTTATCCAACTACTTTTGCGTGAATTAAATTATTTTTTATGCTTGAATGCTTTTATTGACATATATTTTTATAATAATAAAATAACACTAGTATCTTTTGTACCCTCATAAATACTATGTAAGCAACTTTACTGAATTTGACAGAATGGGCGGAGCTAAAATCTTAATTCATACAAATCGTAGATGACCTTAATCGGACATATTTAAAAAAAATACTTTACGTTAAAAAATTGTTTTAAAAATATTTTTAAAAATGAGTTATTTTCTTAATAAGCGTAAAACAAGTTTTAGTCAGTATGTCAAAAAAGATAACAGAAAAATTCTTTAATAGGTAATTGTTAAATTGATTTAAAAAAATTGACCTTGAAATGTGCAAACGGTTTTATTAGATCTTTAATATTATTGAAATTCGCCTAAAATTCATAAAAATCATCGAAAATAATAGTATATTATTTAATGACCTTGTAATGTATGGTATTACTCATGGGAATGAAGTTTGCATTACGAGCCGGTAGGCGAGCGCTGTAAATCATTCGAGTAATAGCCATTACATGCGAATAGAACACTATACTTTATCCACAACTGTCAAATAATAACATACTGTACTATTATAAAATCAGAAATAACCTAACAAATTTTAGAAAATTGTTTGTTTACATACATAAACATAGTTAGCGTTGATCACTAGGTATTTGTTATAACAAAATTATGAAGTGATTTGACAGTTTTAAACCGACTATTCAGCTACATTTTAAGCTTAACAAGAAAATAAAACTATGAAAAAATGAGAAAACTAGTGTAATTTTACCTTTTTTGTGGAAATAAATTACTTATTAAAAGTAATTAGTTTGTACTATTTGAATGGTAAGATTTGATTTTGACATAGCGATTGTATAATATTAGTCCATCAAACTGTTAGTACTATTCAATTAGCAACTGTAACGAAGGTCGTTAATTATTATATTATATTTATATTACTTGACACTTTTTTACACGGCCGGATTTTTTTTATTGTATACCAATTATAAATTACTGATCGGCAAGTGATATTGTAATTACTTACCGATCAGGAGGCGAGGCAGGAAATAAATAAAACTACGTTTAAAGTTTACTTTAAAAATGACAACTAAAATTTTTGAATATGTCAAAATAATTTTCGAACCTTTTTTTAAATTTTGTAATAAGCATTGCGGAATCGGTTGTATATAATAATGTAGTTTTATTTTTATTCGACTCTAACTTATTGGTCAAGAAGACTTTATTTGGTGTTCTTTGTAACTACAAATAGACCATAAAGATTAATTAAGATGCCTTTTCATTGTTATTGGTTATATCAGTGAGCTTAGTCGACATAAGTAAAGGACCAGTGGATAATGTAATATTGTTTGAGTTAAATTCGATTGAAATTCTTGAATAACTTGACAAGTAAAGTTATCGCAATCATAGATAAAATTTGCACTCTAGTGGAGCAAATCAGTATAAGCGCCATATTGAATAAGTGACAGCTGAATAAGTAGTGTAATAATTAATAATAACTTTTTAAAACTCGGTTTGTATACATAGTCTACGAAACACATTGAACAAGTGAACTGTCATATGTCAAATCAATCATATAGCAGCCATCTTGTTTCGAAAATCAGCGCCACGAACATTAATTTCGATTGCGAATATAAAAATCTGATGTGGACACCACACGACTTCCTTGTACGATTATTAAACTATACATACTTTTTTAATAAATAAATTACAAAATATTAATTTTAACTTCAAAACAGTAAGATATATAGCGACCATAAAAGGATTTTTAAAGAGAGTTTTGATTACAACAAAGAAATATTTGATTACAACAATGAATATGACTAATTTCACAATGAAAATATAATATTTATTATTGCACGAATCATAAAATTGCACGTATGTATTTAACGTAATTGGACATGAACATTTTTTTTTATTTTTTGTCCTAATCCATAGAAAGCTTTATTACAAAAACAAAAAAGTATACAATTTTTAAATTTACATATCTCGCTTATACAAAGGGCTAATTTAATAATACTTCATGTGCTAGACGCAGAAATTAATTCTCTAAAACTTTTATTTGAAGCATTTATTTCAAAAATGAAAATAAAATCATTTTATTCAAGAAAAACTGTTAACAACTTCAAGTAATGTACCACTTCCGGTTAGCCTATTTTAACCAAAATCTATTATTATGACATAAAAGTCTTGTATACTAAATTTGAAAAGTTTTGGATTATATTTTAAAACAGTTTTTCATTAAAATCTATTATAAGCTTCATGTAAAGTGCCACTTCTGGAAATTATGTAATAACCAGAAAGGGAGGTGCACAACTAGATGTTATAGCAGTCCTAAATACAAAATTTCAACTTTCTACGGCTTGCCGTTTTTGAGTTATGCGAGATACGTACGAACGTACGGACGTACGTACGTACAGACGTCACGACGAAATTAATCAAAATGGATTCAGGGATGATCAAAATGGATATTTCCGCTGAAATCTGAAAACCGAAATTTTTCGCGATTACAATACTTCCTTTACTTACGTACAAGGAAGTAAAAATCAGTAACAAAATAACTTGGTTTGTATCATAAGTGTAGAATGGAATAACGAAACAAGAAACACTGCAAGTCAGATATTTATTTTCAATTGAAATATTTATTGGGTTTGGTGTTATCCAGTGCAATTATTATTCCTAAAGTTTGGTTGAACTATGCGTACTGTAATCACTCAAGTAACAACTAAAGGATATCTCTCCATGTCGGAAACGAATTTTTTCGTGCTCGTCGTTAGTATAACATCCACATTCGTCGTGTTAACCCAATTAAAACGTATCGATGGTTCGAACGCTTTGCAATTCAGTGATTTCGATATTAGTGAAGCGTGCAACGTGTAGAAGTGCACAACTCTCATCAAACATCGAACGAGTGGATTCAGTGGCGAACGGCGTGGCGTGGCGTGCATGTTAGCGGTGCGGTCAGTCGGCACGCTTCACCAAAGTGCGTTCAACCACTCAAAATCATTAAGGGGGAAATACGAATATCATCAAGCGCTTTACTCATAATTTGAATGCGGGATATTTATTTATATGGTGGATGATATACCTAGACTTTAAACCTGATAAAACTATGAAAAGTATTGCACTTTTTAGTATTTGAAATCTATAGTTCTTTCTATAAATTACTCAAATGTAATCTATCTTTATTTATCTGTATCCTAATCGAACCAAACTAACATACTGAATATACAAATAGACGCACATATACATACATGTTGTATGTATTTTTTGACACAGCCATCAATTACTAACCTACTAACTAAGTTACAGTAATTATTAAATATAATTATTTTTTACCTATAAATCCATTTAAAATTTAGAAAAACTCACGATCAAATACATAGAGAAATATTCTAATGGATGATGAAGCTGGGTGTATGGAAATAATTTTCTCCAACACTATTTTTGAAACTACACATTCCACAACTAAAAATTATGTTGGAATTAATATTATTCCAACAAACCGTGTGGAATAATTCCGTACGCCGTTTGGAATAATTCCGCACGGCTTTCGACGGATCACAATCTATTTAGCCGCATATTAGCGCGGTATATCAAATATCTTGGTTCCGTAATAGTACTATTATTGAATATGAAGATTGTTAAAAATACAAAAATATTACTAGTCCAGGCAATGGAGACCAAAAAAGACCATTTGCCTTACGAGTAGGGTGGTTTCGATTTTAACATTTGTTGTTTAAGGTGGGACTCTAAAGAAAAATTCGAGTTTTGCATCTTGGGGAAGGTGCAAAAAAGAGATTTTTTTGGGTTTTTGGTCATTTTCTCAAAAACTAGCCCGTATAAATTTTTTACAGGAATACAAAATTATTTAAGCTGGTAATTTTTTTACAAAATAGGGTTCTTACATTTGTACCTAGAATGAACTGTCAACGAGTTACGTTAAAAAATAGTTAACCGGAATAACAATTTATGAAAGAAATTTAAATTATTCAAAAGATAACATTATTACGTATTTTGTAATCTTGTAAAATTTTGAGACGGGCCACTTTTTTCAAGAAATGACCAAAAATTCAAGATGGTAGCTCACGCCGCTCCTCCAAAAACTCAAAAACTTGAATTTTTCATCAGAGTCCCGACCTAATATCGCCTTTTGCAAGGTAAAAACATCTGATGCGCGTACAAATTTTAATACAAACTCGTATATTCTTATAAAAAGTTTTATTAAAAGTTTAAATTGTACTTCATAGTTTCGAAGTACTAAATTATAAAAATTAAGTCCAATAAAATGGTATAAACTAAACTACACTGTTATTGGTAGGTACTACTAACAATAGATTTTAGTACGTCCAGTTAACAAAATTAATTTGAGCATTTCCTCCAAAAACCGCCATTCCCACAAAAATCATTTAACAAAGCCATCAGTTATAAAGTTTTACTATAGCAGGTGTAATTTTTAACCCTTTTTTGTCGTATTTACAACCCAAAATCTGTGTTACTTTACAACTAGGGGTCGGAAAAGTAGAGGGCGCCGACACTATGACTTTATAATCAGCTGAGTGCGTGATTATTTGACAACACTGTATAATGTTTACTGAACGAACGATTAGTGGTTCCCAGAATGGTTTTGGATAAAAAAATGTTGAAAGCGCTCTACCGACGAGGTCGTAAAAGCGATTTTATTGTTATTTTTGGCGTACATTTGGGCACGAGGAATAAAACTGGCTTTGTTTATAGCGTTTTATTTCTGTGTGAATAATAATAAACCCTGTCATAAGTTATGAGAATGACGATATATTCACACGTAATTCTGAACGTTGTAAAACAGATGACATAAAAATGTTCGTGTACCTGTTCACAGGAATTTCGACTTTTGCTTTTATTTCAAACTTTTTTTGGAGTTTAATTTTTGTGACGAAATATTTGTTCATCAGCTATGTCAATAAAAATAAAACAAAACATTTCTAACAATGTGATAGACATGTTCTCACTTCGTTTGTTTTCATAGATACAATACAAAAAAGTAAAAATATCAACACACATTTGTATTTACGTATTTTTATCTGAAAATGACAACGGCATCAGTTTTTAACAACCCACTTCCATAAGTTATGGATGTAGGGATGTATGCTAAAAATCAGATATTAGTATTTTGATAAATAAGCACGATTGAAGAGTCCTATTTAAACATATTTGCAATGATGTCGAAAGTGTGTTCATATATCTTTTTCTATGTATTTGTGTAGATGTAGTTAAAACAATTTCTCAATTATTACGAGGCCAAACTCATAATATTTCAACAAACAAATTATAAAACCTACGCAAATGGTGAGAAATTTCTAAAAATTTCTTTCGGCTAATTTAAAATATAGATTTTCAACGTACAAAAACAGAATATGTTATGTAAATATTCCACCATTTAATATTGGATTACATTGCATCCCTAAGCCCTGCAAATTTTTCTATGACTATATCATTCATTAAGTTATAAACCAATAAGAATGTGTGATTTTCCTTAGCTACCACGTATTACAGCGGTTATTATTGAGTAACCATGGTGAACGAATATACGAACCTTGGTATATTCGAATATACCTACCTTCGTATATTCACTTACAAGTGCGTTTGGTTATTTTGTTCTATGTACTCAGAACTGGCAATGTCATTTTTAATTATATTTACGGACATGATCTTTTTCATTCGATCACAGTATCGAGTATACGAGTATAAATGAATCTGTAGTTTGACTTTGAGGAGGAAAATCGTGCGTTGTATGCTTTAAGTAGACATTTAAAATCAGACTGACTGCTCCAAGTGCACCGAACCAAATAATTGAACGCATCTATTATTTGACAGCAAGGAATTATAGAAGTAAAAATTTGACAAATAAACAAATAATTATTTGGATCACAAATCAGGAACTGCACTATTGATAGTTTATTTGAAATACAAACATTTATTTTGAAATACGAGCATTTCAATGTAAAATTACATACTACTATAACTATATTTAAAAAGATAAGTTATGTGTTATGTAGCATATAGTTTGACGTTTCTGTCAAAATGAAATAGACCACAGGTCTACGTTGTTAAATTTACTATTTACTTTTTAATTTATTTTTTATTCATGATATAGTCTACCTGTATACAACTCGATAATAGAAAATTCTCGACATACTCAACGAGGTGCCTAATGGGAATACCACTCGACCTTCGGTCTCGAGATGTTTCCAGGTAACACGTTTCGTATAATCGAGAATTTTCAATCGTCTTGTTGTATAATATATGAATATTGTCCCAAATGTCTTGCAAAGTAGGTTTTACTTTAAGAGTGTACAGTGCGTACACATTTCTACATTGTGCCAAAGTAAAGGGCAGAAGCTAAGTCTGGACTAGAAGATGACCCTGAAAATTCCAGTCGAACTATTACCACACGTCATTTGGTTTTAAGTCTATATTTAAAACAGCCGCTAGAATTTTGTAGAAATTTCTACCTCAAATAATTTTTATATTATTAAAGATACAATAAAGTACTGTAAGGTACAATACAAAGTTATATTTTTTTAAGTGGGATGGCATATATTTTTACGCCAATTCGATAGTATTTTTTATGAATTCAATCGTCTAATTATTTTATATTACATAACAAAAATATTGAGACAATTGGAATTGAAAATTAAATAAATTTAAAATTTATAGTTATCTTTTAGTAGGCTATGTATGAAAAAAATTAAGATTGAAATCAAATAGAACATGGTTTATAAAGTTGTTACAGTTGCCGTCATATAAGTATGGACTGATGTTCAACTTTATCCCTTCTCTGCACCCTGTCCCTTGGCCTACGGTGTTGCCACTTCTTCATAGCTTCGCATTTTCAACGTTTTCACTGAATTGGCAACAGTATAGACATCTCCAGTCCGTACTTTTTGACGACAACTATAATAACTGTATAAGTAGTGTTTCAATCCTAAATCATTTAAATTGACAAATAGCAATTTTGTTTTTCATAATATAGACTATTGAAATATTGCTATAAAAATTTATTCATATTTCAATTGAATTTATGTACAGATATAAAATGATTATATGGTTGAATTGAGAAAAAAATACTCTATCGAATGTGCCCAAAATATATACCATGCCAGTTAAAAAATATAATTTTGTATCCAGACTACTGGTTTAAAAAAATATTTTCTCTATTAGCATGTCCTCCTTGGTCTTCTATAAAACTGTTTTATAGTATTTTATTGTATCTTTAATAATATAGAAATTATTTGAGGTAGCTCGTGTAGATGTTACTCCCTGTATACAGATCTTTTTGCAAAAAAATTTATGTAGTATACTTATTAAAAATAAAATGTAATTGGCAGGAAGTATTGTGCTGACAACAACAATTTTTTAAATTTATATTGTTATAGAACATTGTGTTGTTTCAAAATCACTTTACTCAAAAAAATTATATATATATATATATATATATATATATATATATATATATATATATATACATATATATATATATATATATATATATATATATATATATATATATATACAGGGTGATCACGCGAGAATGAACCAGCAATTATCTCCGTTATTATGTGAGATAGCGATTATCTTCAAATAAACAAATTTACTATAGATAATATAGGCAATAAGATGTATCAAGAAGCGTTCTGTTACTACCGGTTCCGGAGTATGTAATACCAACTTTGAAATTTCAAATGGAACATACTATATTTTTTTACATTTTTGAAAAGTACATAAAATTTGCTTTACAATGGTAGTAAATTAGTAGTACATTATATTATTAAAAAATAAAATGGCTGACGTTTGAAATATGAACATATTGAATTAAAAAAAATCAAGTGGGTGAGAATTTATTGTTTTTTTGTTCATAGCTGATGATATTTTTTGAGATAAATTCATTTATATGACGTAACCTAGGCAACAAATCCAATAAAACAAAATTCCACACTTTCTTGACTTATTTTGTAAAATATTTCAAACGTCCGCCATTTTACTTTTTAATAATACAACGTCCTACTTGTTTAATATCATTGTAAAGAAAATCTTGTGCACTGTTCAAAAATATAAAAAAATATAGTATGTTCCATTTGAAATTTCAAAGTCATATTGTCTATAGTAAATCTGTTTATTTGAAAATAATCACTATCTCACTTAATAACGAAGATAATTGCTGGTTCATTCTCGCGTGATCACCCTGTATATATATATATATATATATATATATATATATATATATATATATATATATACAGGGTGTATCACGGAAAGTAAAACATAGGCGTTTAACATGGGAAATCAGTTTTTACGTGCGCAATGCTCTCCTAATTATTTTAGACAAAAAATTTCAAATGGATGTTGTGAAATTTTCTACATCCGAATCATAAAATCAAAAATTCATTTTGGCTACTTCATAATTGCAGAAATAAAATTTAGCCATGGAATTAGAAAGAAGAGACGAACAAAAACGTAACTTTTTTTTTGATAAATACTAATAATTTGACGTATAAAATGTAACGCTTATATATATATATATATATATATATATATATATATATATATATATATATATATATATATATATAACGCCGTGAATGGCCTGGAGGACCACGCCAAGCGTTGTGTGGATTTAAAAGAAATGTATATTGAAGAATAAATAGTGGTTTTGATGATATAACGGTTTTTATTATTTATTTGTAAGGAAAGTCCTAAAATTTTATAGCCACTGTGTATGTTAGTATTAAGTTAAATGTATACATATTTAAGTCTGCAATTTCAAATAATGAACTCACAAATCGAATCTATAATTATTGCATATAATCGTATTATAGAACTTCAAAATTTTAAACAATATAAAATAGCGCATGACAAAATTTTTTAATATATCTTTTACTATTATTTACTAATAAAACTAAAACGTTTGTTTTACTTTTGTTTCAAATACAAGTTATCAATCACATAAAATTTCCTGATATTTATATTTGTAAATATGAAATCCGTTTATATAAACATATGCCGTACATATGAAGTGTATAGAGAATCAATTTTGTTTATCAAAGTGTGTCGGAGTAACCATAACATAAACAAAACTCCCCCAACAAAACTTACAGTTCGTAATACCTATATCAATATCATAAGAGTATTGTATGTAGTACATTCAACAATGAACAAAAGATAAGCAAACCTATTGTTAAGTACTGTTTTGACATGGATCATACGTATCTGCCTTCAAATCAGGTCATCCGTGAGATATAGGGGAAAATTAGATGTTAGGGTGGCCAGCATGAAATTTTATAAGCTTTACAATAGCCTCGCAATATATAACTGCCGTTACAATTTTAAAGTCGAGTATTTCGAAAAAGCTGTTTTTACCTTCCGACACCTATAGGTAAGGAAGGTATTGTCTTTGGTCAAAAAATTCGGTGGTGAGTTTTTATTGAATAAGCACGTTTTAGGGTCTTTACAATACGATTTTACTATTTTTACGATGATGTCTGTATGTGTGTGTGTGTGTGTGTTCGTGTGTGCGTGTGTGTGTGTGTATGTATGTGTGTGTGTGGACCGCTTATCGTGCACGATATCTCCAATACTAGAATTCCAAAAATTACAATTCTTGCGTATTCCTCTTCCTTACAACCATATGCAGACTTGATTAGATTTTGGTTATAATTGGTCAACCGGAAGTACCCTCATTTGAAGATTTTAACAGTTTTTCTTGAAAAACTCAGTTAAATGTTATTATAACTTAAAGAATATATTATTCTCTATACGATTTGATTGCATTTTATATTTCATATTCAACAGATATATTAGTTAAAGAATTATAAAGATAATAAATTTTATAATTCTGCCAGCTATGCTAACTTAACCATGGAAACTGCTAATATATTCAGGTAATTCAAATTGACAGATGTCAGTATCAATAAATAGTAAATGTATGAAAGAGTAAGGGAAATAACTGTAGTGTTGAACGTTTCTAGAAAGATATAAGAGAGAAGATTACATTGGTTTGAACATGTCGTGAGGAGAGATGAGTATATTGGAAGAATGATTGGCTTATAACAGAAGGTGGAAGAAACATAGAAAGACCAAATATAAGATGAAAGAAGAGAAAAGGAACTGAATGAGGACGACACGAAAAACAAAAATTAGTAGAAAAAGAAAATAAAAAATAGCGATCCCCTAACAAATGGGAAAAACTAAAGAAGAAGAAGATGTTAGTGTCAAGTGCAATTCGCATAGTTTTATTAAATAATTTAACTGGAAATATAGGATCTTTTATGTGTAGGCGCGTGCAGTGTCAAAATGACAGCTAATAATTACGTCCATAACTGACAAATGTCATAATTTTTCATTCAAAATTTCATGATTTTCTTATTTCATGTGGTTTATTTATTATCAGGGGTGTGGAATTCAGTTGCCGAGAAAAGGAATCATAAAATGCCAAAAAATGAAATTTTGAATGAAAAATTTTGACGTGAGGATGACCCGCAAAACAGAAATGAATGAAAGAAGAAAATAAAAAATAGCGACCCCTAACGAATGGGAAAAGCTGAAGAAGAAGAAGATGTCAGTGTCAAGTGCCATTTGCATGAAATAATATTACTGGAAATTTATAATCTTTTGCAAGAAAATTTATGTATGGAATTTATACATAATACACAGGATTGACGGTATTTTGCTGGCCACATCAGATTTTTTGAAATTATATTTCAAATCTACATTAATTTTCAGAGATACAAAAATAAATGTAAGAGATATAACATCTGTTAAATTAGCAAAGAAATTCTATTTTGCAAGACAAAAAAATCGATATTAAAAAATCAGAAATCGGCACTAAAGTAATCCATTCACGATGATTTCATGCAAATGCAGTGTTACTAACCTTATGATAATTATTGTACATGTAAGATAATTTGGATAGGTGTACGATGTACAATAGTAAATTTGCACGTAAAATGACAAAAACTAAATAATTCTGACGAACAAGTTCATCACCGCCCGCAGAGGGGGGCAAGATCCCCATCTTGCCAATATATGCATTTAAAGAAGAAAAAAATGAATAAAATTAATAAAAAAATATTTGTTATAATTTTATATATCGCCTTTGCGCTTCTATAAATTTATCAATAACTCAGATGTTGATATCTTTGTTTATGTTATGTACAAATATACTTCATTTCACCTAAGAAAATAGTAGATGGCGCTTGAGAGCCGACCGTTTTCACATGCATTAAATAAATCATTTAAATTCGTGAAACCAAACTTTGACAATAATAAATGTTTTAATGAATAAATAAGTATATCATCACGGCATATTCATGCTAAAAATCGCATATCCAGATTTTAATCAATAAGCACATTTTAAGGGTCCCTACGATCTAATTTTAACATTTTTACGATGATGTCTGTGTGTATGTTTCTGTGTGTATGTGTGTGTGTGTGTGGATGATGGCAGGACGATTTCTCAAAAACTGTAAGACTTAATATCTGTTTAACTACGTATTTCTCAAGCGGACATTAATGGGAAGAGTTGAAAAGGTTTTGGTAGCAATTGGGCAACCGGAAGTAGCAGATTCTTAAAAAAAAACTAAATATTTTTTGAAAAGTTTTGTTCCTGCAAATATTAAAGAAGATTAAATTCTCTATTTGATACATTTAAATATTTTATTATATCTTTCATTGTAATAAATATCACAGCCCAAATAATGCCATGGAAAACAATTGCAAAATTAAAATGTTTTTAACGGACATATGAATGTCAGTGTCAGAAATCCGAAGACATTACTGAAGACTTTTTTCTGGGAAGTACATACATATATTATTTCTTATTGTATTAATAGTTAAATATTTACAATTATTACATATAACCTTCACAAATACTGTCAATCCCAACAGTGAATTGGAAACATCTCGAAAAATTAGAAGAGTAGGACAAAAATATAAAGAATAGGTATAAGTAGAATTTTTGGTGTAGAGTGTAGGTATAAAGGATATGTTACAATAGGGTGCGAGCAGTCATGTCAATAATAGCTAGTAATTATGTACATAGATGTCAAATATAATTTTTCATTCTAAATTTCGTTATTTTCCAATTCCATGTGGTTTATTTTCCTCGACAAGTAAATTCCACACTCCTGGTTACGTGAATTTAGAAAATCTTGAAATTTTGAATGTAAAAATCTGACATTTGACAACAAAGTCACATGACTGCCCTATACTTATGTAACTAAAATCGGAAGTGGCGATAGGTATTGTGCTGGCTACAACAGATTTTTTTTTTCGATCTGTGGTTCTCAAAATATGAGATGCAAATTTCATATTTTAAATGAGAACATATATCTTTTATTTTCTTATACGGAACATAATTTTGTTCTAAATTTAAAATATATGGAAATAAATAAATGTGATTCGTTCATAAGTAACTGTGAAGCAAAATAATCAAATCTGTTTCCATGTTGCTTTGCATGTAAATAAAATTAAATGATCTAATTAAATATCTAATAATATTGAGAATTTACTGCCCTCTTTATTAATATCTTCTCATAAAAAGTCAACAGTTACAAAATAATTTGTAAGCAGGAAGTTGTGCAGGCAGGCTGCAGGCCAGACCGTCCTTGGGCTCATACGCTTGCTTGACTCATGATTACTCCATTAGATTCTTTTCGATTAAGCACTAAAGATGGAGCAGTTTTGTCATCAGTAATTGATTTATTGAATATTGGTTATCGCGTAATTATCAGGTACAAGAATCCAGAGCAAAAAGCAGTACATTTGAATGGAAATCTGCTTGTGACCGTTTTACGTACTTCATGAATATTTTACAGCGCATGTAGGCGTTACTGACCAACAGCAATTGCAGGCGCTGCAAATTATACTAATAATAGCGGTCAGGAACGATATTAATGGTATTTATAACATTTTTATTCTAATTCAATTTCTTTAAAATTGGTTCAATATACTTGTGACATATTGAGCTAGTTTACACCCAATTCTTGATGCCACCTGGCCTATACCTTGTCCTATAATAGGTCTTCTATAAATCATTTACACCATGGGGATCTATGATAAATTTAGGTCTAATATAGGTGTAATATAGTCATCGAGCCAATACCATCTGTTGAAATACAATCACACTTATTTTTCTTTTTTAACTGCAGTTTCATATGCCAAGTGTATAAACGTATTTCAGGTTCAAATATCATTCAATCTTTAATTTGTTTTATTGGTATATTAAGCTTCGAAACAAGAGTTTTTTCCCATAATAATTTAACTTACACAACCTACAAAACGTAATGTCAACAAAATTACAATACGGATCAACCACCACCTACAGGGTTTTTATCGAACACTTTAGGTCACTAAGGCGTTTACACGCAGTTTAAAACGTGGCCTAAACTGGGTCAGGTCACATGAAAAAGAGACCTGACCTAAGCCGTACTAAGTGTTTACAGCACGGCGTGCTATAAGGTATAGGTCGAATATAGGGTATAGGACGCGGCCTAAACGATGGGTGTAAACTAGCTCATTGTCTCTCTTTATCTACCACGCTGAAACTATGCTGACGTCACTATGCCCCTTCCCCAAATTTTGAATATTTTGAATGAACGCTCGAAATTACATTAACAAAACATTTTTTTAATTTCGGCGTTATTTATTCTTTGACGTTTACTTATCTATACAGAAATCGGAACAAATCGTTATATTTAGCATTTCGGATTAAAGAAAGGGTCCCTACTGTACAATTTTATTTTATTTTTATTTTGCTGTAATATTAATTTTAGACAAAAATGTTTCAACAAATAAGATGTAATCCTAAATTGAAATCACCAATCAAATTTTATATTGCATGTTTTGTAACCTATAAAATTGAGTTTGATTAAATAACATCCAGTCATATTTTTGACAAGTCGCATTTTTTAAAAAAAATCTAAAACAATTTTAAAATTTCCTTAATAGAAAAAAAATGTATAAAATACATACTTTAAAGGCCTGTTATCGCACTCGTCCTTTGTAAAACTCGCCGTCATGCGGCTTTTTTCCAAATCTGAACTCGTACGTTAACAGATTGCCTTATGAAACTTGTATTTTAATATACGCCTTTTATAACACAATTAGAAAACTGTAGTAAACTAATTTTTTCCGTTTGCGTCAGTAACACCGCTATTACAGCATCCTAAATATTTCATTCGAGTGTTATAATAAGTAGAACAATTTATTTTTTTAGGATTGGAGCGTCAAAAATATCAAATATCAAATCTCGCTAAATAAACCATTGTTAAGAATTGTATTTTAATATAATTTTGAATTTAAAAATAAGAATAGAGAGAAGGGAAACATATAGTAATAAAGTTATAAAGAAATCAAAAATATCATACATAGTTGATGTTACAAAAATAAGGTTAGAGTTTGAATTTTCCAATGTCACATTAGTATCACCAACCGACACCAAATTCGCTAAATTTTTAAACTACGATTTTTTATTTAAAAATGGTATAAAAGGCACAAAGTAGAAAAAATTAGTATAAACAACTCATTTCGTAATTGTCGTTTATTTTATTCGAAGAGTTGGGTCACTCCGCTCTGCGTCGTGGCCTAAACTTCCTTCTCACAAAATAAAATGACAATTATGACACTCGTTCTTTAATATACCATTTCTGTAGTTCAAACACTATGTATTTATTTGTAATTTTGTTTCAATGTTATTTTAAGAATATTAGGTACCTCTGTTCATAAAATGATTATAGTATATTACATCCGAGGTGGAATATGTTATGCAGTAATGAAACTCCCACCGAGGTTTGCATACTTTTTTATTCACAATTATCCTCTTTTTAAATCAATAATTTTTAGAATAATCATTGAGTTATAACCTATAATTTTGTTAATATTTTTTGACAGCTATATTAAAATTTGTTTAACCTATGATGTAGGGATCTATGACAATGTTGCTAGGTAACCCCTACATAAACATTTCCTTCCCGTGGACTGGAAGTGAAATCTGTTATTTCCTATCCAAGAAATTGTCATTGCGGTTAGGAATAACGTATTTCCCAACCTCGAAAAGGACAGGAATCAACAAATTACCATAATGGTTGTGAATAAAATAATTTTTGTACCTACAAATAAATCTTCCTTGATATGTTTCAGTTTAAAGATATATTATTCACAATATAGGTTTTGTTCTATGGATCGTATTGCTCGTTTTAAGATCTATTATTTTAGATGTAATCAGTGATAAGAATCTTCAATCATGCGACAACTTTTAATTATCATTTTTATATTTCTATCCATATTACACTAAAAATTAATTACCAATTAGTTTTTAATTAATTATATATTTTCTAAAATAGTAATTCATAAACCTCAATTTTCTTGTTTTGAAAATTCCAACTTAATATAGCTATTAAGTGGAAGGAAGTGGAATATAAAAAACACTTTATTTTCACCATTTATGGTTAGAATGATAACCGTGTATCAGAGTGTTTATTTTTGCGGTTTTAAAGGCTTTTTGCAGGTTGCAAAAAGATTTGATACCAGATTTGCAACCGGATATAACCGATAAACTACTTTCCGGTTAATGTGGGAATCGAATAATCGCTTTCTGTGGTTAGTTTTGTTTTGGCAACGATAACATTGTCTTTTTTACGGATTATAATACTATATGTTTGCGTCATTTTAGTATTACAAATATTATCGGTAAAAAATCTACATTAATGGGTAATTTTAATCTAAATTTCTAACGACCGGTATTTTCATATCTAGTTAAAACTGTCTGCTAACTGTCAGTTAAAACGAAAAAAATGTGTCAATATTTCGATACGACATCTTTTTCACTGACAGTTAAGAGACAGTGTAACCAGAGGTGAATGGCATAAATCTAATGTTTTAAATTGAATACTAGTCCTACAAAATAAATATTGTTTTGTACTTATTTTGGGTTATGTTCTATTGCTGCGTCATCTAATGGCGTTTCATCCCAATAATGTCAAATAGTGACGTCTTTATGCAGTACAGATATTTTCATTATTAAGTTAAGAGTTAATTTTTTTGTTAGTATTGCATCACATATGTTTCAATGAATATAACCAAAAATGCAAAATTTTGTTTATTTAAAATCGTCACTAATGTTTTTTCATTTGAAATTGTCACTAAAGTGCACAAAAATGGTCATTAAAAGTAAAGAAATTGGCACTAAAGTAATCCATTATACGACGATTTCATGCAAATGTAATGTTGCCAATCTTATAATAATTATTGTGCATGTAAAATAATTTGGGCAGATTTACAATGTATACAATATAGCAAATTTGTATGTAAAATGACAAAAAAAAGTAGAAGTTTGAGATAAACCACATAATTTTCACTGTTATTTACGATAAATTCAATGACCGAGATTAGCAATATTGAGAAAGACAGATATGTAAAGATAACCTATAAAATTAAATATTTCTTTTATTTTCACAATTTTTCGATTTCAAATAAACTAAATGGTAACCATGGAAACTACTAATATATTCAGATAATTCAAATTGACAGATATCACTATGAATGAAAAGAAAATTAATGTGGCAGAGATGAGTATGTTGAGATAGATGAGAATAAGGGAAATGGTTCGAGTGATAGAAGTTTGTAGATAATACAAGAGAGACGATTACAATGGCTTGAAGAGAGATGAAAAATATATTGGAAGACGAATAAATAGCTCAGTAGTAGAAGGTAGAAGAAACAGAGGAAAACTAAAGATAAGATGGAAGGACTGTATTGCGGAAGACTTGAGAGAAAAGGTGAAAAGGAACTGAATGAGGACGACACGCAAAACAGAACCGAGTGAAAGAAGAAAATAAAAAAAAGTGACCCCTAACAAATGGGAAAAGCTAAATAAGAAGATGTCAATGTCAAACGCAATTTGAATAGTTTGTTTATGAAATAATTATATTGGAAATATAAGACCTTTTACAAGAAATTTATGTATGGAATTTGTAAATAATACTCAGGATTGATGGACGGTATTTGTGCTGGCCACATCAGATTTTTTATCAATCATATGGTTTACTTTCCACATTCGTGGCAAAAAATAAAATAAAACCTTGAAATAACTATATGTGAAGTACCCTATATTTGTTGAAATTTAACAATTACTCTACAGTAAAATCTCTCTTAACAGACACCTCCAATAAGCGAACAACCTCTATTAACTGGGCAATTTTACGGAAACTGGCATTTTTACATTGATTTTCGTAAAAACATAGTTATATTACGAGGACACGCTATTAAACGGACACAGACACTAATTTTGGATCTCATTTTTAAGAAATGACCTTTCATATATGAACATTAGTTAAAATTATTGGCATTATACGCGGGATTCCAACGCTACTATTTTGTTCATCGTTCTGTTTGCGATTATCAATCCTAGAATTTTAAATAATTCTGTATAATGTAAAAACAAAATATATTGTTCCATTTTGGTTTTATATATTAATATTCTACAATTTTTGCCGAAGACGGGCTAACGTCCACTGTACGTAACAAAATAAAAAACCTGGAACATTAAGACCTTCATTTCATGTATGTACTGATGTACAGTGTGTTCAAAGAAAACCTAACGTGGAATAGGTTATGAACAAATAAATGTATGTCAATTTAAAAATATTTAATTAAATGTCAATTTGACACGAGATATTGTCAAAAATGTTTTCTAAATAAATCAAAGCTTTTCTTCTTGAATCTTATGTTAGAAACGGAAGCAAATTAGAAAACGGCAAATGGCAAACACTATCATTCTTTATTACCATGTTTCCTTAAAATTATATTTCAAGATGAATTTTGACAACTTGACTTTTGAATTGTATCAGATATACGTTTCTGTGTTCATAGCCTACTACGAGTTAGTGTTTTTATTGAACACACTGTACATATTTAGTATGCGAAATTAGTTGTATTGAATATAGGTTACGTTACACTATTGTAAAATTTCTATTCTCTATTTTATTTTATGCACAAATACAATGCAAAGCAATTTCACGGCTTGGCAATGAAAACAGAATTGAAAGACCACCCAACGTTAAAAATATCGCCTCAAAATTCCTCGCCAATATAAAACTTCTATAGAAGTGTGGGAAACTTCTATATTCAGTTATCAAATTTGCGTGAAGTAGTTAAATTCTAGATTACTGGCCGGCTTTTCTTCGCGTAGAATAAATCTATGCGGAATTTACATAAAATACCTCATTTGCATGTGTCAAATGTTATAAATAACAGAGCCATTAATAAATCCGGGAGATAAAAACACTTCTGACTCCTGCAAATTTGTTTTTGTCAACTTATTTACATTTTTACTGCTTCTTATGTTTTTTTCGGCGACAGAATTTAAATTTGTTTTGTTATGCTTTCAGTTTTTTATAGATCTATTTAGATAAAATAAGCCTAAATTAAATTAAAACAATTGGTGAATACTAAACAGTTTTTTTTCTACAATCAATTAATTTTGACAAATTGTTCTATTAGTCTTTACCCTTCAGAGCAGAAATTAATTTATCAATTTCCTGTTGTTAATTAAATACATATAAAAATGTCATCATCGTTGCCTCGACAGCCCAAGCCGCTAATAACATTGCTTCTCGCTTCTCGTTTTCGATCGATTTGTGCTTTTATAATTAGGAATATTTACACTTACACCAATTTTTATTATGCAACCAGAACTATATAATATACAGGTGTTTTAATAAGCTTACTCACTATTGGTTTTTGAATTCATGCTAAAAATCGCATATCCAGATTTTACTGAATAACCACGTTTTAAGGTCCCTCTATAATCCGATTATAACATTTTTACGATAATGTTTGTCTGTCTCTGTGTGTGTGTGCGTGTGTGTGTGTGTGGCTGTGTGTGTGTGTGTGTGTGTGTGTGTGTATGGCTGTATGTGTGTGTGTGTGTGTGTGTGTGTGTGTGTATTTTGGAGGTACGATCCCTAAAGACCTGTGTAACTACGGATTCCTGAATCTAACAGTAATGGGAAGAGTTGAATAGGTTCTGGTAACAATTATTGGATAATCGGAAGTAGTAGTATTTTACTACAAATCTTCTAAATAATATTTTTTGAAAATTTGTGTTTACAAATATTAAAGAACATGAAATTCTCGATCCGATACATTTAATTTTTTAATTTGATCTTCTATAGATTTAGACATACAAAAATACAATCTATAAAATAATTTGTAGTAGTAAATATCATAACCCAAACAACTCTATTGTAACCAGTTGAGAAATTAAAATGTTTGTATTTGACGGATAAATGTCACTAATGTCAGTGTCAAAAATTCAGAGATAGTACTGAAGGCTTACATACACACCCTTCAGAAATACCGCCAACCCCATCAATGAATTGTAAGAACTTCAAACATTATGCAGAAGAAAACTTGCTCATAGAATCAGCTTAAAATTATAAAAGAATATCTAAATATAAAGAACAGATGTAATTTTTTTTTTGTGCTTACAAGCAATGTTAAATACGATATTTATATATTGCACAAGGGAAATGGCGAGAGGTATTGTGCTGTCCACAACAGATTTTTTTATTTTAAATACTAACATATTTTATATTTGCTTATTCGCTAGAGAATTTAATTGAATTTAACGATATAATCGTTTCATCCCCTCGCATGACGATTTTTTTGAGATAAAATTATAAATTTCATATTAATTTAATTTAAATATAACTAAAATAAAAGTGCCACGAATGGAAAAAAATGACTATATGTTATTATTTTAACATAGAATTAGAATGACATTAATGAAATTAGTGAATTTGATCATATTTTTTATTAAATGTCAACACATACAAAATACTCACTTATATAAGTTCACGTTTGTATATATTTCTTGAAGTACAGAAGATTTCAATTAGGAAAATGTGAAATTATTTTTCCCTTTTTTAAGTACTGACTGACTATAAAGTAAAAATAGATCATTTGCCTTACATACTATGCCAAAATAAGCAATTGTTTGTAAAAACTATATGTAACAGTATTCAGTATCATTATGTTAAAAAATTAAGTGATGAAATCTACAAAATGCATACATCATTTCAGTTGTGTTCCCCAATGTCAAATAGAATCTTGTTTTTGTCCTTTTAACTTCTGTCACTCATTTCCTCAAAAAAACTGGAGCAAAAAGCGCACTTCCTTTTAAAAATGGAGTAATAATACTGATTAAAACATATACACTACGTTTACATGGCATTTTATTGCGCTCGCACGCAAAAAATCCTGTTCGTTTATACACGATACACCTGAGGACATTCCATGAGACTAATAATAGGCGGCTGAGGTATTTTCTCATGGAACAAAATAGTATCAACAATTAAAATGACATCAGACAGTTCTTTATGGATTTTATGAGGAAAAAATCAGGAAATTGTATAATGATATGTTTGTTTTCAAGAAGTGGTGTTCATTTAATTTAATACTTTTATAGAGTATGGTTGAGTAAATAAAATGTTATCATTATATGAATAAATACAATTTGTGGAAAACTGTGGAAAAGTAAAAAGTTTTGGATTAATATAGATTTATCACTGTTTATCAATATCTTCTTTTATCAACTCTTAAAATTCTATGCAACCCTGTAGAAAATTTAATAAACTTTAATCTCGAAAAATTAACATTTAAAGGTATTTTTCGAAGAAAAACTATTTTGAGCTTCCAGTAAAGTGCCATTTTCGGTTATCTGATTTACTCCAAAATCTAATGGCATCTTTCCATATAAGATTAAGGTAGAAATACAAGGTTTCAAAAATTTTTGAACGATACTATTTGAGTTAGAGCGTAAAAAGGATCCACACATACACACAGACATCATCGACAAAATGTTAAAATTGGATTCTAGTGACCTTAAAACGTGGTCATTTACAATATTTTATTCAATTTTGCCAAAATAAAAAACTAATCTATTAGAAGGTTGTGCATAACAATCGTCGATGATAGACATCAAGTCGTTTTTTTATAAATTATTAACAAGTCATTTGTGTTGTGAAAAATGATGAAAATGGTTGATATGTCTAATAAAGACTGTGGTGAGTTTTATTTTCTTGCCTGATGTATTAATTGCATTATTTGTTGCAAAGTGAGTTAAAATTCTAGGAGAATTTTTTTTTTAATTCACTAGAAAATAAACAGTTATTTATAGTTATTGCCATGGAGTTAATAATGGCAATTTAAAACGTATTGAATAAAATAAATTTATAATAATAAAAAACTGTAAAGTACAATTGCGACACTTGGTGGACTGCTCTAAATAATATTCAAATTACACTTGGCACGTTTCACAAAATTTCCGTCTGTCGGTCAGGAGGCGTCAGTACACTACACTGAAGAGCTCCAATAAGAGCGAAATGCGTCTGTGGTTCTGGTTGAGTGGGCTAGTCTCTGATAATGAGCTAGAGGTTGATTCAGAGACTGAAATTTTGTAAAACGTGCCAAGTGTAATTTAAATTTATAATAGTATAGAAAAAGGAGGAAATAACTACTATATTGGAAAATATAGCTAATTGTTTAATGATATACATTTCCTATTTCTGCGAAATAAAATAAGTAGAAAACTTAAAGAGATATAGCTATGAAGTGTTACAAATTATCAAGCTCATTATAAAAACTAATACGAGTAGTATATGTAATTTCTGTATTGGATTAAATTTATCTTGTGCAAATAATTAAGTATTTGTCGCTTTCGAATCTGAAAAGGGTATTGGGATGGATTTGTAGGGCAGTTTTTTCGCCGTTTTCCTCATTAGCCCGTTTAGTTTTTGCTTTAGTCCTGACCTGGCCTACTTGAGTTGAATGTCGCAGCCGCAATGCGTTAAGTGTATCGACAGGTTAATATAACGATCAGAATGGAGTAATTTATGTGAGCACCGTTTGCGCTTTTTGCATGGCTGAGCACTGTCGATCGCCAGTTGTTTTCACGTGTTTTTATGATTGAGCGATTTTACACCGCGACTGTCATGTCCAGGAAATTTATGGAATTTTCAAATTGGATCGACAACATTTTTACAATGCATGCACAACTCAACAACATCAATTAACGAAGAATTTTATTTACTAACTTAATTATTCCAAGAAGCTCAGAATACAGTAATGTGCAAAAGGATATTTGGATGCATTCATATCAAAATTGGAAAATCCAACTTAAATATTTATTTGTGGGTAATTTCTCGATTGTGATGTGGATTAGGTGTTAACAATTACTTGAAAGTTCGATCAAACAGCATTTATTCTTATTATATCAACGTGTCGGTGCACCCTTGCACCTTCTTCAGGGTAGTAAGATCTTACAAATTGTTACAATTCATGTACACAAAACACATTTTTTGTACGATGTTTAATAAATTAACTGAGTGTTTTGTACGAATGGATTTTGTGTACATGAATTGTAACAATTTGTAGGATCTTGTTACCCTGAAGAAGGTGCGAGGATGCACCGAAATGTTAGTATAGTAAGAATAAATGCTGTTTGACTGAACTTTCGAGTAATTGTTAACACTTAAATATTTATTTATCTCTTACGTAATACCCACAATAATTATTGAGAAATACTGGATGTCCCGAGAAATCCTTGACATCAATATAACAGTTTTTTTCCAAATATTCAAATATTGTTTGTCCCGTAAAATTTTATAGGAAGCTTTAGTTTATAGGTACATATAATTTTACTCATGACATATTCAAACCAATGTAATTGTTCCTCTTGTATCTTTCTAGAACTCGAGTTATTTCCCTTACTCTTTTATTCCTTACCGTATATTTCCGTGTCTTCCCCAACATCTATCTCAACATCCTCATCTCTACCACATTCATTTACTTTTTATTGATATTGACATCTGTCAATTTAAATTACCTAAATAGCAGTTTCCATGATTAGCATAACTGGCTGATGTATGAAATTTAATATCTTTATAATTTCTTAACTCTATATCTATTGAATATGAATCACTTCGTATAGGGAATGACATCTTCTTTAAAATTTATAATAACGTTAAATGTCAATAAATAATATTTAACTGCGTTTTTTGAAGAAAAACTTAAAAGTTGCAAATGAGGGTACCAATTATAACCAAAATCTAATCACGTCTGCATATGCTTCTAAACTCGAGGAATACGAAAAATATATAATTTTTGGAATCGTCGTATTGGAGTTATGCGATCCGAAACGATCGTCACACACACACACACACACACACACACACACACACACACACACACACACACACACACGCACGCACGCATACACATACATACATACAGACATTATCGTAAAAATAGTAAATTCGTATTCTAGGGACCCCAAAACTTGCTTTTCATCAGAAACTCACTAACGAATTTTTTGACCAAAGACAATACCTTCCTTACCTAAAGATGACGGAAAGTAAATAAGAGATAGAAAATTGGAAGAAATTAAAGTGAAAGGAATGAAGTAACAATTAACCTTGGGAAAATAATATTCCACACTCTACTACGAGATCAGGGATATGGAGTAGAAGAATAAGAAGAAATATGAAATCTATTGTAAATAAATATAAATAAGTAAATAAACTTACCTAACGAGTTTTGTATTATTTTTAGGTTTTTATTACACAGGTACATTTTACCTTCAGGAAATGAACCTGAAGTTATATTCTCCTCTTAATGTACCATTAACATGAATATGTATTTACAATAAAGATAACAGGGCATATTAATTCTTTAAGTTCTTGCCACGTGTGCGTTTATGTAGAACAAGTTATAAGGAGGCATTTGTTTAATATTTAAGCCGTGTTTTTACAGCTCGAGAGTGTGATAAGGCACAATAGGCCTGTGATCGGTTTCTATTCGGCGTAACATCGTAAACGCGGTTTATTTCCACGTTATCGGCAACGTCACGAGATCAGTAAAATAGTAATGCGTCTCCGACATTCCGCCTCAACGGAAGTGGACCATTTTTAACTGACCCTTCACCAGAAAGCGACAAATCTAACTCTACCTTACTGGGAAAGACAACATTCTTTAGTGGTCTATAACAATTTAATAATAGCCAAAGAGGTAGAGAAAGGAAACATTATGAACATTGCATGTCATACTGGTATACTATTTTTCTAACCAAACAGCCACCATATATTTGCCCCAATAGTCCGGTAAAGAACCTTGTGGCAGTGTCCTTTGGGTTCGACATATAATTTGTTGTAGTTACCTATTAATTTTACAGGAAAGTTATAAATAAAAACGTAGTTAGGATTACGAGACTAGCAGCAATTGCAATTTTCTTTTTTACCTCTCGCTAAGAGAGGTATTGCATTCATGCTAAAAATCGCATATCCAAATTTTATTGAATAAGCACGTTTTAAGGTCCCTACAATCCGATTTTAACATTTTTACGATGATGTCTGTGTGTGTGTGTGTGTGTGTGTGTGTGTGTGGATGTATGTGTGTGTGTATGTATGTAGGATGTTGGAAGGACGATTACTCAAAAACTATAAGACTTTAAATTTGTTTAACTACGTATTTCCCAATCGGACATTCATGGGAAGATCTGAAAAGGTTTTGGTAACAATTGGACAACCGGAAGTAGAAGATTCTGGAAAAAAAATCTTCTAAATAATATTTTTTGATTTTTTTTCTTGGTAATATTAAAGAAAATTAAATTCTCTATCTGATACATTTAAATATTATATAATATATTCTATAGATTTAGAGATAAAAGAAATATAATATATAAAATAGTCTGTTATAATAAATTTTACAACGGAAAGATTGGCCATGGAAAATAGTTGAAAATTATAATTGACAGGTAAATGTCAGTGTCAGAAATCCGAAGACATTACTGAAGACTTTTTCTGGGAAGTACATACATTATATTATTTCTTAATGTATTAATAGAATTGGAAACATTTCGAAAAATTAGAAGAGGACAAAATATCTTCATCAAAAATTAAACAATCTAAATATATATGGAATAGATATATGCGTAAGTAGAATTTTTGGTGTAGAGTGTAGGTATACAAGAAATGTTAAATACAATAGGGCGCGAGCAGTCATATGATTTTGTTGGCCTTGACAAGCAGATATGGGGGCCCATGTCAGAATGATAGCTAGTAATTATGTATATAGATGTCAAATATCATAATTTCTCATTCTAAACTTAGTGATTTTCCAATTCCATGTGGAGCAGAATTAAATGTTAAATATCTAAGGCATACAAGTAAATTTTAAACTCCCGGTGATAAATTAACTACGTAAATTTAGAAAATCTTGAAATTTTTAATGAAAAATTCTAACATTTGACATCTATGTACATAATTACTAATTATCATTCTGAAACGGGCCCACACATCTGCTTGTCAAGCCCAAAAATGTAACATTACTGTTCGCGCCCTATACTTATATAACCAAAAAAAAGGAAGTCGCGAGAGGTATTGTGCTGGCCACAACAGATTTTTTACAAAAGAAAACGCGTAATAAAAATAGCAATGTACACCAAATATTAGATTGCCATGGAACCAGTCAATCTTAAGTCCTGTTTGTTTCATGGAATTGCGAATTTAATTTAACTTTTCTTTTCGTTGTTTCTTGTTTGTTGTTTTAATATTATTTATAGAGGTCTACGGCCTGGCAGCGTCATTTTTGCCTTATCCAATTAAATTTCTAAAACCTCCAACAGTTACAAACATCTTACAATGCCGGTCATTATGCAGGAAATATCGACTTATGATCAGCCTAATCCATCTATAAGGAGCATATGTTCAGAAAATAACCAAACATTTAGAATTACGCGCCAACGGAGATATTTAGTGATATACAGTTGGCAGCACTACGTTGCGCATAACCTCCCCCGTAACCAAATTTTCTTGGATTGTTAATAACCCTTTTAGTTTTCGTGATATAGTTATTTGAGTGCAATGTGTTTAAGTGTTAGTAGCGATTTTTGAAATATACGATTTTCTGGAGCAATGATGCAACGTAAAATTTTGCGGGAAACTGGGGAAAACTTTCACAGAAACGTTTCAACTTTTGAAACAAGCTTACTGAGATGATGCTCTGGGTCGTACACATTGTTACGAATAGTTTTTCACAATTTAAAAGTGGTCGTCAGTTAATTGAGGATGATTCTCGACCAGGAAGGCCTTTGACTTCAACTGATAACTCCCACGTTCAGAAAATCAACGAACTGATTACACCAAAATTTGTTCCTCGTTTGATGACCGAACAACTGAAAGAAAATCGATGGACGTGTGAAGAAATCAATGACGATGATACATTCATGCATAGGATCATAACGGAAAACAAAAGCTTGATTTGACTATTGGTTACATCAAAGCAAATTTGTCACAGACCTTACAGGTCATTTCCAATGAAGCTATCCAGGACTGCTTCGCGAAATGGAAACACCGCTGGGAAAAGTGTGTGAATATGGGAGGGAAGTACTTTGAAGAGAACAAGAACCTATAATTTGCAAAATTAATAATAAAGTTTAGTTATTTTCTGAACAGAACACGTACGTCGTCGCTGCAAAATGGACGGCGAACAATGAAGAAGAAATCGTTAAAATCCAGAAATTAATAATTAAAAATTCCAACTTTTTATCTGATTTGGATAATAAAAATTTCTGTAATACACTCAATAAATTGATATCAGTGGAAAGGGCTCTCACTTTTTTATATCTGTGGCTATGTGGGTGTTGATTTCACACCTCCCGGTCTTAGTTCCCGATGTATAGAGACGTTAAAACAATCAAGCATAGCATAAGGCAGGTAACGAATGTTTATCAGTGACAAACGAAGGTGCCGTTCCCACGGCCAACGTTGGCGCTATACAGTACAGAAGCCGGCATCACACCACAAAAATGCTGTAAAGGCTGTTCCTTAAGTGACTTGCATTCTCCTCATTTTTTTCACAATGTTAATAACACATCACGTCTAGAAATTCTTCTCTTTTTTATTCCAACTCTAATAGTATAATTAATAGCTGTAATATTTTTATTAATTTATTTGTGGCTATTTTACGATTAAATTGCTACCATGGACAAGAAATTATAAATAATATTAACAAGATTAGTGTCATCGCAGAATTCGATGATGACTTGCGCCTTTATTTATTTCATAATAATTCTTACAGATTTATTTTATTTCTCTTTTAACTTTTATTTATTACTTCCATTCTTCATCAAGTTTCTTTTTTCTTTTTAGATAACCACAAGTACTGTTACTGAAACATAGCGAGATGTTATTGATTCGACTACTAAACAAATTTTCTATCCAGTAAAAATGAATAAGTATAATAATAGAATAGTAAATAATGAATAAAATTTGTTTGTGCGGTCAATCTCATAAAACCTGTGGGATTAGATTCTTGTATATCGAACTATGTATCTTTTTTACGTTGTAACTAAATAACTTGTTTAATGTTAATATTAACTTGGAGAGGTGAAAATAATGAAGATTCAGTCCTTTGTTAAAATATTATTTATTGAAAACAATACCGACGTTTCGGTTTCAATTAGACCATCCTCAGGTTCATCAACGGGGTACAAATATCATGCTCTACAAATTTTAAGAAACTAGTCACTTACATGTATAAAAAGTTTTTAGATTTGTTGAAAAATTGTGCCGTTAAATAAAAATTGTAACGTAATTGCAGTGACCGTTTCAATTTAATTTTCTTATGTTTTCCAACGGTATTATATGATTAATTATAGGTACGTCATTAATGCCATTTTTTTACAGTAATAATCTTTTAGAAATATTAGCCAAATATACCATTTACTAAAAATATCGTCCCACGTCAGTTGCCCCGAGCCCATTAAAATTGTATTTTATATAATTAGGTAATATATGATAAAAATAATAAATAACTTCAGTTGTCAAAAATATGTATAAGAGATATTTTGTCGTTCTAGTGCTATTTAGCAAGAAAAGTTTTAAAATATTTTATAGTCTTAAAGTAAAACGAAATAACACATAGTTTTATCAACAATAAAAGAAAAACTGGAAGAAATTTTAAACGAATTAAGGTCTTAAGATTGCCTAACAAATCAATTACCAAAAAAATTACAGCAATTATTTAGAAAAAAAGACGATGTTTTCAAATGGTTATAAAAAAATTGAAATTAACATATCGATTCAAATTATTTTTATACAGTTAATTTTTAATATTTAGCTAAAATTTGAATTTATAGTTACGTTAATAATGCGGAAATATCTCAATTTAAATAAAAATTAAACTTTTCTTTGTTTACCTGCTTTGTATTGAAAGATTTCTTCCACTTTGTGATTTTAGAGTCCCGTAATTTAACTGTAACAACAATTTCTAATTTATGTATTTTTTATTTTATAGGACTTTAACATGTAAAATCAGATTTTCTTAATTTCCTGCTTCCGTAATTATTTTAGGTAAAGAAGCTTCAAATAAAAATTGTAGAGCATAAAATTATCCATCTGAATCAATAAACAAAATTAATTTTGTATGCTTTGTAACGGCAATAATTAGGTATGAAAATCACCCAAAAAAAAGCAATAGCCATGGAATTGAGACAAAATAATTAACAAATGTCTAACGGTTTATCTGTCACGTTAGGGTAATTTAATTTTATTAGGTATTATTTCTAATTTCTGTTCCAGTTAACAATTATCTGTTAATTTAAATTGATATTTGTTCGCTTGAACAGAAATTACAAATAATAATAAAAATAAATTAACCTAGTATGGCAGATAAATCGTTAATATTTGTTAATTTTTTGTTTCAATTCCATGGCTATAGCTATTTTCATACCTAATTCCTGCCGTTACAATGCACACATATTTAATTTTATTCAGATGCAGAATTTTATGCCCTACAATTTTTATTTGAAGCTTTTTTACCTAAAATAATTAGGGAAGCAAGAAATTTTGCATATTAAAGTCCTATGTTCGGCTGTGCCGGTCGCCACAGTGTATATTAACATTTTGAATATCAAATTATGTGTCGTCAAATCTTTAGTATACTTTTTAGTGAGTAAAGCTAAATAATAAAGTTGTTTACACGTGTCATCAGTCATTCAACCACGTGTCAGCAGATAAAATAATTTGAATAATATAAAATTATATTCTTCCCATTTAATATTACTATAATCACTTTGAGGTTGTGATGTCATACCGTAATAGTGTGAATAGTAGGTATTTATTGTAATTAAAATTGATTTTTAATAAAATCATTTAAAATTAGTCATATTTTGTTCATTTTTGTAAAATCAAAACGTACCGTACTCGTAAATTGTAACAATATTCTTTCTATTACTAATATTAAAAATTATGGCCATTTTTAAGAAAACTATTCTCTCTCGAGATTGTAAGATGCTTAGATCTTTTTATCTTCTAGTGATGACACAAAACCACAACATATGCATCAATGTCACTCGTAGAGATAAAAAAAAAATCAGTAAAAAAGTCCTTAGCTTTCCAAATTGTGTAGGTTAGAGCAAAAGCTAACTGTTTGTGTACACCACGAACAAATGTTATCGACGTGTGATAGTGCTGATAAGAATATGAAACTAGTTTTGTTTTAAATTTGCATGGTCCAAGTTACCAAATTTAGAGATAAGAATAATTTTGCATAGAAAAAATTTGAATAGAAGATTAAGATACTAACATAAGAATAAATTTGTATTATGTACGCACATAAAATACATTTTTTTTTGTACGTCTTGTGCACATAATAATTTATGAGTTTAATGACGATTAGAGCAAGCGTATGTAAAATGTATTTAAAGATTATATTTAAACTTTAGACGTGAAAAAATTAATCTTTTTTGAAATGCAATTTGCAAACATTTAACATCTTAAATAATACATAGATGGTATATCCTCAGCAGGGCTGCATGGCCCATCCCAAAAAATATTCACATAAGAAACTAATAAAAAACTCCAATACAACCCGGATTAGCTATTTAAAACCTAAAAAAATCTGTTGTGGCTAGCACAATACCTTCCGTCAATCCTGTGTATAATGTATAAATTCCATACATAATTTTTCTTGCAAAAGATTCTAAATTTCCAGTAAAATTATTTTATAAACAAACTATTCAAATTGCACTTGACACACTGACATCTTCCTCTTTAGCTTTTCCCATTCATTAGGGGTCGCTATTTTTGTGTGTCGTTCTCATTCGGTTCTTTTTCTCTCAAGTCTTCCGCAATGCAGTCCTTCCATCTTATCTTTGGTCTTCCTCTGCTTCTTCAACCTCCCATTACTAAACTACTCATTCTTGTTCAAATATAATTATTCATTTCTCCTCATGACATGTTCAAACCAATGTAATCGTCTTTCTTGTATCTTTCTAGAAAATTGTAACACTAGAGTTATTTTATTACCGTATCTTTCCGTGTGTCCCCCAACATCTACTTCAACATCCTCATCTCTGCCACATTAATTTACTTTTTACTCATATTGACATCTGTCAATTTGAATTATATGAATATATTAGCAGTTTCCATGTTTAGCATAGCTGGCTGAATTATAAAATTTAATTTCTTTAAAATTCTTTAACTCTGTATCAATTGAATATGAAGTATAAAATGTAATCAAATCGTATAGAGAATCATATATTCTTTAAGTTATAATAATATTAAATGTCAATAAATCAAATTTAACTGTTAAATCTTCAAATGTGGCTACTTCCGGTTTACCAATTATAACTAATATCTAATCACTTGTTCTTCTGGATGTAAACTTGAGGAATACGAAAAAAATATAATTTTTGGAATCGTGGTATAGAAGTTAATGCGATCCGGAATTTTTGTCACACACACACAGACACACATACATACATACATACAGACATCATCGTAAAAATGGTAAAATCGTATTATAGGGACCCTAAAACATGCTTATTCAGTAAAAACTCATCACTGAATTTTTTGACCAAAGACAATACCTTCCTTACCTAAAGGTGACGGAAGGTAAAAAGCCCCGATTATACCAAAAAAAGCCCAATAAAACAAAAAACAAGAACCATTGGATCGGGTTTTTAAAAAAAAAACTCTAAGTTTTTACCAGTTCTGATCCTAAGCTAATTAAAGGGGTGAGAAAAGGTTCCGTTAATGGTAGTTTTGGAGAAATTAATAAAAACTAATTAAAGACTAAAATAAGCATTTTACATAAAAACTTACAATTAACAATTTGTAACTCTAAGTTAGCTAAACACTTTCTTACATCGCTTTGGTATTTTACTATAAGTAACAAAGTTGGCGGAATCTTTTCCTTTTACATCTGAACAAGAATGACGGCTGCAAATTTAAAAAATAAGCACTTTTATTATAAAATCTGTTCATTTTCTCGAAGCTACATCGTTACCAGTAAGGAAGCTCGAAAGTATTTTAATGATTATCTCAAATTAAAAAAAAATGCAAGATTGTTTTTGCAAAGTGCACCTCAACTTAATATCGCTCATAACTCATCTAATTTTGTGTTTCGGGCAAAAGTGTATAAAGTATTTTCGACCCAAGGAATACATCCTTAAGCATTCGTGTCGCGGGATAGCCTGTAAAAATTTATATTTAGGTAATTTTTTCGACTCGAGTGCAGATTAGGCATTAGCAAATACACGAAACACGAAATACTTTAAATTAATTTGCATTGATGCTAAATAATTGCACATTCATCTAAAATGAACATAGTTATTAAATTTTCAAAGTTACGGAACTTAAGCTAAATTGAGTACAAGAAGGAAAATATTCCCGGAATCTGTTTCTTTTACACTCAGATTCAGTTAGCTTGCCATGTAGAAATATATTCATTGTAGAAGTCGTTTGACGCGGCTTTTAAAGTAATGTAAAATATCTATCTCAGTTCTAAATGCCCAATATGTGCAATCATTTTCTTTTTCATCTCACCGCTTCAATTATAAATATTGCAAATAGAACCAAAGCTCGTAACTGAATTCATTTTTTTTTTACAAAAATCGAATGTATCAGAAAATTCTTATTTTCCGGAAACAAAAAACTTTTTATTTTCAAACCGCTCATTGTTTTGGCTCTGATAATTTTTCTCCGCACATACAGTAAGCATAGAAACGAGATGTTCAGTTTGAAATTTTATTTTATGAATGATTCATCATTCATAAAATAATAAAAACCATCTGGATTTGTATAATTTTTGTATTTACTCGATAAAAATAAAGAATGATATTTAAACAACAAAATAAAGAATATTTTCATACACAAAGGAGGAGTAATTTGGTTCTTGCAGAATTATTACAAATATACAACCTTATTTCTTGCTTGGTTTTGAATATATACCGGCATTGAACGATGCCTGGAACTTCAATAAATGAACTTGTTCATTGGAGTATTCTAATATATATTTTTTTATTTTCTAAAACTTTAACATATTTGATTTACAAATTCAAAATTCTGAGTTCTTTTAATTTTATTTGAGTGAGATGAATTTTTAAATATTACGTGAAATTGTGAATTTTATCGGATGTGACGTAGGAGGAGCTAATGACATTGAGAAATATTGTAGAAATAGAAAACCTGTAGCAACATAAAACGTAACTAACACAAACAAGACAGTTGAAACGCGTCAGTGCCAGAAAAAATGTTTTTTGTTAATGCTGTAGTTTTATGCACAAAATTTGTTAGAAATGTCATCAGTCCCTCGTACGTCACAGACCACGTGACATATTTTTAGCGCCAAAATAAATTGCAGAAAACTCTTCAAATTAAATTTAGTTATTTTACGTGATTCCGTTATTTTTTAGCATAATCCACAAGGTTATAACATTTTTTACCTTAAATTTTACTACATTAAAATACTCTATTCTTGTAAGAAAGTAAGAAACTCCTCAATTATACTTATTTTATAAATGAACAAACTATACACTAATTTATTTTAATTATTGTTATAATTTCATTTTCTCATTCTTTCAAAGGTTATTGGATAATATATATTATAATTATTACGTACAAAATGTTCAAAATGAATTTAGAATTTTTAAATTTTTATATAATATTTTTTTAATTATATTATCAGGGCTTAAACTAATTTCTGATTTTATCAATCTGCTTTTTTATTTGCAGATTTCGGTAAGACGATATATCCATACCGTAGAGGGCGCTAACCAGGCGTCACCTCACAATTGTCAAAGCTGTCGTGGAGAAAACACCACAGGAGTCACTTGTCGATTTTGAAAATTGGAATAATTTTCAAGTTGACTCCAATCTGATTCGAAATCGAGCAGTCAGAACAACGAACGGTTTACACACTAAAATAATTTTTTATGCTCATATGAATATTATTTTAGCTTAAATGAATTAATTAAGCCAAAAGTTTCCAAAATGTCAGTCCCGTATTAATCCAAATTTATTCATGCGCTGTGAGTCACATTCGCATTCGCTCGCGTGGTACATGCACATTACCCTTTGCGCGCATACGCATGTGCTGTCTAGCAACACCGAGCCAGTTCCGGTCGCTGCCTTTCTAGATTTAAGCGATTATTTATGCAGCTTTGTGTTAAACATTACTTAACAACACAATTTATTATGCGATTTACATTTGGAGATAATCACAACTACCATCTACCTTGCTCGGGCTCGGAAACAAGAACACTTGATTTGATTTAGAAAGCCCAAAAAATATACATCACAACATTTTTTATACACGCATGAAACTTCAAATTTAAAATAGAAGTGGAAACTCGCTTAAATTTAATATAAATCAGGAATCTCACTCGTTTTAAGTGATAATTTAAATTAATTTTAGCTACGCAAATTGTCGAGAGAAACTACAACTTATATGAAATGTGAAATCACTCAATTGCACCAATTTATTTCAGTTTATAATTCTTAGATACAACATTTAAACCATTCACTGGTTATATCTATCGGTTTACAGAATGGTTACACTCAAACTAAAATGCCGTAAGTATTTGGTTTATCGATAAAATATAGGTATAGAATAATCACATATCAGCCGAATGCGCGAATGCTGAAACTGTTTTCGAACAAATCTCTGGACAGTTTCTTGTAATTTTGAGTGAAAACTGAAGCAATTTTCAAAACTGCATGTAAACATAGTAATAAGTACAAGATCAGGCAAGAAATAGTTTATAATTTGTTTTTCAAATTTGGACGGACTTAAATGTAGCATATAATAATCTAATTGGAGATCGAAGTTCGTAGTTAGTTAACTAAACTAGCGTATGAACATCATCAATTAGATTATTTACAAGTTTACAGAGATATAAACATGATTGAATTTTTCTACGGCGGTCCAAAGAAATAACATTGAACTCAATCAGACAATTGGATTAATAATAACACATGCTTTGAATAGTGAATATCGTTGATAGTTGGTATAACAGCCACCTATATTGAATACCAAATTTGACGATGGGATATTTATTTTAATTCAAACGGCAGCATTTCTTATTTTCTATAAAAAATTTAAATTCATTTTCTAAAAAGTTGTAATTTTTAATTATGTCAGTTTTGTCAGATATGTTTATAATACTTTCTGATGGTAACATTTCCAACATTGGAATGTCGAGAATTGTAAGAATTGTAGAAAAATTGTATCATTATTTTTTTTATAAAAAAATTAACATTAATAATAATTTCAACTTACTATTACTAACACTCACCGTTAACATTATGATAAATATGACTATCTGAAAAGAAATATTGAATAATACTAATTGTTACATAAAATCTAATGTTATTATTTGAAATTTCAGCACAAGTAAACAGCGGCAAAAATAGGATAAAAATGTGTAATTTTATTATGATTTGAAAATTTTCTTGAGGGAATCAATTTTGAATCGAAAATCAATTAATAAACAAATGATTGAATAATCGATCACATCGATTTATGTAGATCTCTAATGCAGCGGTTGCACCAACAATGGTTAAATGTTAAGCTAGGCTTAAATAACAAAATGCAAATCGAAATTTTGACAGCAATGTATTATAATTCATTTGACATTTTATTTCGATGTAGTATTGTCAATTTAAGCCAAGTTTTTGGTGCAACCGACCATTAATAATCTATTAACGATTGTCCGCAATAACTATTAATAATCAAATTATAAAAAAAAATTAATCAATTATACCTAAGACTAACGATTATTGATTATCTCTTAGAAAGTAACATTGAACTTTAAATTTTAATATTCATTTAATTAAAAGTGATACAACGAATTTATATTACGAAATTTCATTTTTGATTGGTTGTTCGATAATATTTATTTATGGTAATTTTTATTGTTTTGATTTATCCGTAAAATTAAAAGTCAATTATTCAATTCTCAAACTATTAATTTAGTAAAAATCAAATAATCATTTATCGATAATCAAATAATCGACTTAATCTTGGATTATCAAAATAAAATTCGTTAACGTCGATTATTGATTTTTTAAATAATCGATTACATCGACTATATCATTCATTAAATTGTAAACCAATAAGAATGCGTGATTTTCATTAGTTACCACGTTTTATAGCGGTTATTTTTAAGTAACCATGGTGAAGGAATATACGAACCTTTGTATATTCGAATATACCTACCTTCGTATATTCACTTATAGGTGCGTTCGATTATTTTATTCTATGTACTCAGACTCAGAACGATCAATGTCATTTTGAATTATATTTACGATGGATAAAGTATAATCTTTTTTCTTTCGAACACAGTATCGAATACATACATATATAAATCGGTAGTTAGACTTTGAGGAGAAAAATCGTGCTTTTTATGCTTAGTTGACATCTGAAATGACATTGACAGGAGTAATAATGACAACTCCAAATGCGCCGAAAGAAATAATGAAACGCACATATTATTCGACAGCAAGGCATAATTAAAATAAAAATTTGAAAAGTAAATAAATAATTATTTGGATTATAAGCTTAGTCATTAGAAATACGAGCATTTCAATATAATATACTACAACTGACTACAGCTATATTTAAAAAGATAGGTTATGTGGCATAAAATTTGAAGTTTCTGCCAAAAAAATAGGTTGTAGGCCTATGTTCAATTTACTTTTTACTTATTAATTTATTTTTTATTCATGCTATAGTCTACCTGTATACAACTCGACAATCGAATATTCTCGATATACTCAAAGTGTTGCGTATAGGAAATACCAGGCAACACGTTTTGTATAATCGATAATTTTCAATCGTATTGTATAATATATGGTTATTCAATTTTATAATCGTGTTGCTCTTAGTTTTGTATCCATATTTTTAAACTGTGTTTAAGCTACAATACATTTTATTTTATAAAATGTATTTTTTTTTCAAAGTAGGTACTATGATTTAAGAAACACTACTGAATTTGGATTTACACTTCTTTAAACGAGCACTTTTTTATTTCCTTTCAAATGGCTATTTATTCATATTACCTTAATTCCATAGTACCATAGTAAAAGATTTTTTGCCTATTTTCATGTAAATAGACAAAAATTAAAATATCTGACACCGGCAAGTTCAATAACATTCTTTCGATTATCTTTAGAAAAACTTTTGAACCAATTCTATTTGTATTAAATGTATAATAATTTCCATTCCATATGCAATAATTGATCAGTGTCGTCAAACAAATACAGAGCGAATTTGTAAACAAACGGAGTGAGCAAATAAAAAAGGATTTAACGATATGTAAACAGAGTTTTTTCGGAGCTTTTTGCCATGCAAATAGTAATTTGTGCTTTTCATGTTGCGTGCAATCAATCAAATGTAAACGCAAATATGCGATTAGTTGACTGAACACGGGAACAGTTGCACAGCGAAACAAATGAATTACACCAGACAGATGGGAGGAGAATGTAGACAGGGTAACCAGGACAACCTGTTGGGAATTTCAGAAAATTAATTACACTTAAAAAACTACAATGAATATTTTATCAAACAATATAAATAAATATTTTTTATTCGCAATCATTATAGTAATATGTCGAGTAATAACCTTTTAGAGGTTGGGAAATACGTCATTCCTAACTGTAATGACAATCTCTTCAGTAAGAAGTAACAGAATTCACTTCCACCCCACTGGTTGGATTTTTTTATGTAGGGGTTGCCTAGCTGGCTAGCAACCTTGTCATAGACCTTATAATAAAGTAGGTTAAACAAATTTTAATAGAGCTGTTAAAAATATTAATAAAATTAAAGGTTATAACGAGGGCATCGAACCCGTCAAAAACTGGGTTCGGTTCAGGGTCAGGTTAATTTATTTTTTGAGAGATGGATTCGGGGGCGGATCTGGTTCAAACATTAATAAAATTTGTGGTTTTGTTCCGGGTTCAGGTATTGGGTGCAGGTTTGGTTCGACCTATAATAAAAATTGAATGAATGTTTTTTTGATTAACAATCTTTATATAGAAATAATTTAAAATGCGAGCCAAAATTTACGCAAGACACGAATGCAATTTTCAGATAACACAGGCGTCGACAATTGGCTGTATTAAGATTACGTTTCGTACTCAAAATGAACCTGAACCGCAGCCTAACCCTGAACCCGAATTTTAATACTCGGTTCGGTTCCGACTCGAGTTCAATTGAAAAAATATATTTGATGTTCGGTTCCGAGTTTGGGTTCGCCCAAATATTACAGCTTGGTTCCAGTTTTGATTTGGTTCAGGTTCGGGTTCGAAGCCTTGGTTATAACTCATTGATTTATTTTGAAAATTTTTGATAAAAAGAAGATGATTGTGAATAAAATAGTATACATACATCGGCGGGAGTTCATCACAGCCTAGCGCTGTATCTCACCTTGAGGCATCGCCTCTCTATAATATACGTAATCCCTCGGCTGTAAACATATCCCATCTCAAATGTAATATACTATTACGTGTCTGGTTATGATCAAGGTCATCTTCGAATTGTATCAGTTAAGATTTTAGCACCACCCTTTCAGTCAAATGTAGTAGGATCGTTTACTAAATTTTTATAGGGGTACATGGGATACTATTTGTACTTTGTTATTATAAAAATATATGTTACCGTAAAAACTTTCAAAATTCATTACTAGTAAATATTTCCAATAAAAATGTACCACTATTAGGTAATCTAAAATGTAATGAATATTTATTATTACCAAACACAAAAGTACAGAACGTGATGATGTATTTACTAATTTCTCGTCCTCATTTTGTCTCAATTGTCGTAGCAAACAAATCATACCCAAAGCTGTACAAAGTGTGCAAGGTTTAGAAAAGTGTATCAGGACATAAATAAAGCTCAAGTCGCTGGTAATTCTCTGCGCTTGGACTTGGCGAGAGCCGGAGGCCAGGGGAATAAAACAAATAAAATGGAGTGGTACAATACGGTTCGTAATCCCCTGGTGGTCGCAGACTAAATCAGCTTAGCTGCATCAGCACGTGGAGCACAAAGAGGATCAAACACGTGGAAAAGGAGGGCGAATAAAGAATAGTGACGAGAAAGGTGGAGGGGATAGAAGAGGTTTTAATCAATTACGAAAAATATGAAATTTTATGGAAGAAAGACTATTTCTCGTTTTTGTATAAATTTGAATGAAATAACGTGTGTAGTAAACATTTTATGTACCTGCATCCACTTAGAAGAAAATCACAGAAAACTGTTATACTTTTTGGGTTAAATTCTATACTAATTTTTAGAAACTTTTTGGCTGGAAATCAACAATTTTCATCAGAGTTAAATGTGGTGGTTTTTAACTAATATAAGATCCAGTATTATCTGGGTTTCTGATCAAACTGTTTGTTAACGTAACTGTCAGTTAATATAGTAATATCGATACTACATTTTTACCTCTCGCTAAGAGAGGGATTGGATTCATGCTAAAAATCGCATATCCAGATTTTAATGAATAAGCACGTTTTAAGGTGATGTGATGATGTGTGTGTGTGTGTGTGTGTGTGTGTGTGTGTGCGTGTGTAGGGATGTTGGAGGTACGATTTCCCAAATTCTATAAGACTAAAGATCTGTGTAACTACGGATTCCTCAATCTAACAGTAATGGGAAGAGTTGAATAGGTTCTGGTAACAATTGGATAACCGGAAGTAGTAGTATTTTAACAAAAATCTTCTAAATATTATTTTTTGAAAATTTATGTTATTACAAATATAAAAGAAAAAAATTCTCTATCCGACACATTTAAAATATTTATTATATCTTCTATAGATTTAAAGATATAGATATATAATCTATAAAATAATCTGTTGTAAATCTCACAGCCCAAACCAGTTGAGAATTTAAAATGTCTGTAATTGACAGATAAATGTCGCTAATGTCAGTGTCAAAACTTCAAAGATTGTACTGAAGGCTTTTTCTGGCAACGATATTTAATATTTTTTATTGTATTATTAATTATATATTCAAAATTGTAGGTATATTACAAACACCCGTCAGAAATACCGCCAATCTCGTCAATGAATTGGAAGAACTTGGAACATTTAGAAGGGTTGGAGAAAACTAGCTTATAGAATAAATTTTAAATTATAGAAAATATCCAAATATAAAGATGATGTAATTAGAATTTTTTGTGTGTACAAGAAATGTTAAATAAAATACTAATATATCCAACAATGGAAAGGGCGAGATGTATTGTGATGGCCACAACAGATTTTTCTTTTAAATGAAGTTAAGTTAAATAGTTTAACCATGGTTTAACCAGATATGATAACACCGGACCTAAGTCGAAAATCTCTAACTTTGAGTCACTGGCCAAAAAAAAATTTATTACACTATTATTATACATATACAAGGTGTCCTATGAAAGAATGTCAATACTTAAACCACATATTCTTTAAACAATTTTTTTAAAAAAGTTAGTATATATAGCTGTACCTAACATAACCTTTCGAAGGTGTCCCTAGATTTATATGTTTTGGTTTATAATTTGAGAATGGTTATAGATAAAATTATAAAACTTGGTATGTTTTTCACAACGTAAAAACAATATTTTGTAAATTTTTCCTCGATTAGTTACTTAAGAGTGATGGGGGTAAAAACAATGAGGTCTTTTTATTCATTGAGTTATATGATTTTTTTATTTCATTTGAAAGTCCTCTCAATTTTAAAGAAAAGCGCACTGTTATTTTAGTGATTTTCTTTATTTACTACTTTCGAGGCATTTAAATAATGATTATATTTGATATTTGCCAAAAGAACCGTCTAAATCTAAAATTGTAAAATAGTCTTTTGGATCAATAAATCCAAAATTGGGATTTTCAGTTTCACTTTAATAGGAAAAGAGTGTATGAGCTACTTAAAATTGATTATAGTTTTAAAGATAATAAAGTAATTACGAATGATAGATTCTAGGTTAATTTATGGCTGTAATTTTTTTTTTATAAAGATATTCAACCTGAAATTGAGAATAAAATTAATATCTGTGTGCGTATGAAAAATGAATATATTCTTGAAAATGTCAGATTTCACTCCAAAAATTACAGTAGTCCTGTAGATGTGGTTAATTAAATTCTTTGTGTTGGTGATTAATGAGCGTGCTATGTGATAAATGAAGAAATAATGCGTTGTCTATTCGTCGGTGCAGGAATGCACGAATATCTATTAAAATATTTCGCTACTGGTCACAGCATTTTTAACACGAGTGCAAAGCGAGTAAAAGGAGGAGTATGCGAGTCGGGAGTCGCAGTAGTCCATGAAGTGGCTTCCCGTATCTTTTTTATTTATCAGCGCTGGTCGCTGGTCGCCGGTTCATGGATTACGCGCTTTTAAAGTTTTAATTTGCCGAGGCACTGATAAATGAAGGTATTTGGGTATCAGAGGCGGCTGGGCGCAAACAGCTGAAGATCGGGGTGAGAGACGGCCAATGAAGATACGCGATATAACATGGATGCTGTATATTTTGCTTTGATCGCTCGTGATTCCCATACACACGACCGTACTAGCCCAACAGCCAAAGCATTTTCATTTTATTTTAATTGTTTTCTTAGATAAACACCCGAAATTTTTATTTTGTTGGAAGTTAATTTGAAATTAACTGGAAAATTTATCATTCATCAAGGATTTTAACCTAGAACTTTGAGTCAGCGTATTCGACCTATGGCCCGCGTTAAATTTTTGATGGATTGCAGAATGAAAGCACCTACCTTGCGGCAATGCTAATCTTTATCATATTATTGTAAGAATCTAGTGGAACTCACTATACCACTGTAACCTATGAGGTGTATTGTATCATGATCCGAACTCAATTTTCTGAAAGCAGTTCCAAAATTTTCCTAAAGCCAATTATAGCTTCAGGAGTCACTTTCCCGATCTCATTTGCCGTAAGGTACCTTTTACCTAGATGATTAAGAATACTTATAGCTACAGCTGGACATTCGCCTATGTACAGGATGTTTCTATAAGCTTGCTCACTATTGGTAACATTTTATTTGAAGAGATACAAGGTTGGTTGAATAATCAAAATTGTGCTATACCAGCAAAAAATATATATATCATCGGTTCCCAAAATATTGGACAAAATATATATTTTTTTAATGGAACCATATATTTTTTATTCTTTCATTGGAAAGATTAATTTTTCTCTTTTCAATAAGCTAATATTGTTTATGTACAATTTTTTTTTAAATAAACGAGTTATTAACGTGTAAAAATAAAAAAAATGTATATTTTTTCTAATTAATTTTGTCAAGTAAACCTTATAAACATTTTTTAAAACTTATTTTACAGTAATAATAATAGTTATTTAACTATCAAGTGTGTTAATGAGGGCGATTAATGATCGAGACATTTTATTGAAGAGATCATTAATCGCCAATTAACACACGTGTTAGTTACAATATTTTTTCGTTGACCGTATCTTACTTAAATGGAAAATCTAATTTTATTCCATGACAATTTTTTTTAGGTTAGTGATGCAATATTTGCACTGTCTAGCACTTCTGGCGGGGTCAATGTAATATTATCAATGTCCATATTATACATAATCGCTGACAAATTATAAATGATTTTACGTTGTAAAATTTTACGTCAGAAAATCAATAAGTTTTGTTATCAATTGTTTTCAGTGGGTTCAGTTTACTTAATGCTAGACAACACAAGCGGTTTTTTTATGTTATTTGAGGAATTTTATTCTTTCAAATTCATTTTAAAGATATGCTACGTGAATATACCTAGCTAGTAAGTGTCAAAAGCATGACTTTTAATTCTGTCTACCTTTTTGCTACAACTTAGCGTTAGCAATACATGCTGTGTGTGAACGCACCCAATAAATCGTTTATTAATAAAATCATGCATTAATAGGGGTCATTAATGAATGATTTTCTATACATCAACATAGCCTATTAATAAACGGTCGACGGAAAAATAATTAAAGTAAATAGTAAAACTAAAATCTAACATTTCTGCTCTTTTGGGAATAGTTCCGACCGTTCTATTTAACTGATATTGTCAAGCTTCTAATTTTTTTCTCGTAATTCTTCAACACTTTTACTGCAATTTACTTAAGTTCTAAGATGCTTTTTGCTGAGAGCGAATAGCTGTTTGGCGTTTGTGGACAAAGGTCAGCTAAACTTCTTAGTTTGACTGAGACCCGGAGTGTCTCTACAGTATGAGGGTACAACTGACCACCCATTTTTTATTTTCTTCTTTGTATGGCTTTTTAAATGCCACAAGAAGATTCAGGCACGTAAAATGATAATTTGGCTTCCTTTTTAGCGAGTTCATCTGCATTTAATTGCTTAAACCTAAACACAAAATACTGCATATTTTTATTTTTAAAAAGTATATCAATACTGTGGTACTAAAAATGAACTCCTTAAGTAAACTACCCCTAGTTTTATGTATACCTATGTACCTGAAGTTAAGAATCACTCTGTATAATGGAAATGGTCCCTACTCATTCCGTTAGTCAATATTAGCCCATTATCAGCAACTTGAAATATTAAAACAAATAATTAGTATTACAGTCCCTTAGTTATATTTTAATTTATTGTAAATCCCAGGGATTTGTTAGCAATACAAGTTTGGATTTGTATATAATTACAATGTAAAACTAATAAAATGTAAAAAAAATATTTTTAATCACTACTTTTGTTGATGGGCTAATTTTGTATTGTTTTAAAATATGTACAACCTGGAACTTTTAAAACCTCTTTATTCTTTCAATTATTGATTAGTATATCTTCGAATCCGATCCTGTGCATGGAAGGATAAATATTAGGCATGGCTATCAGGCCGAGCCATCACAGTAGCTGGTTGTTGCTGGCTATGTCTCCGAAACTAAGTCCTCTCGCGGTCTCGCGATGTTGGAGACGGAGACGTTGCTTTTTACCCACGCTCCCGACCAAGCTGGATTCCTGCCCAACGTGGATTAATACGCCACTATTAAAACTAAATGCTTCCAGCTACTGTACCAGAGGATGAGAACTCATCACCATCACGAATTCAAGAAGCTATCTTATTTTAGTAAAAGATTGAAGTTGATGAATGAAAAGAGATTTGAATGATTCATATGAAAATGCAGTTCTACGAAATTTTGATATATGCACTTTTGTTAATTAGTTGTGGTCGAAATGCATCTATCGAATACCATAAAAGCTTTGATGAATGACAATAATAAATGGTGTAAATTGCAAATATAACACCGCTATCAAAAATGGACGCTATAGATATTGAAAAATATCACAGTTGAAATAGTCTATTAAAATTAAATTTTATTTTGAGATTGTAGATTATGAAGCTATATTGTTAAATACAGCTTGACCTTCCATGTTCAAACCTACTAACCACTCAGCAATAATCGTGCAAATACAAGATAGGAAAGAAAAATTCATGTCGACTTCAAACCGCGTTATAATGTTTTTAACGGTGTTAGAGTAGTGCATAAAATATAAGAAATTTTCCGATTTCAAACTGATCAAAATACTAAAAAAAATCCATCGGAATTTCATTGGGTTTTATTATTGAACCATTCATTCGCTAAAATCTTGTAATACACATTAAGAAAGAGAACTTCATACTGAATTCATACTTTTAAACCGCGTTATCCTATTTTTACCTTCCGTCACCGTTATTGTCTTTGGTCAAAAAATTCAATGAATTTTTAGTGAATAAGCACGTTTTAGGGTCCATACTATTTGTACGATGATGTATGTATATATGTTTATATATGTGTGTGTATGTGACGAAAGTTTCGGATCGCATAACTTCATTACTACGATTCCAAAAATTATAATTTTTTCGTATTCCTCAAGTTTACATCCAGAAGAAAAGGTGAATAGATTTTGGTTATAATTGGTCAACCGGAAGTACCCTCATTTGAAAATTTTAAGTTTTTCTTGAAAAAACACAGTTGAATATCATTTATTTACGTTGTTATAAACTTAAAGAATATATTCTCTATGCGATTTGATTGCATTTTATACTTCATATTCAACCATGGGAACTACTAATATATTCAGATAATTCAAATTGATAGATGTCAGTATCAATGAAAAGTAAATTAATGTGTCAGAGATGAGAACGTTGAGATAGATGTTGGGGAAGACACGGAAATATACGGTAAGGAATGAAAGAATAAGGGAAATTACTCTAGCGTTAAAAGTTTCTAGAAAGATACAAGAAAAGAAGAATGAATATAGCTTACTAGAAACAGAGGAAAACCAAAGATAAGATGGAAGGACTGTATTGCGGAAGACTTGAATGAAAAAGAACTGATTGAGAACGACACGCAAAACAAAAATGAGTGGAAGAGGAAAATAAAAAATAGCGACCTCTAACGATTGGGAAAAGCTAAAGAAGAAGAAAAAGATGTCAGTGTCGAGTGCAATTTGCATAATTTGTTTATGAAATAATTTTACTGGAAATTTAGAATCTTTTGCAAGAAAATTTATGTATAGAATTTATACATAATACACAGGATTGACGGAAGGTATTGGCTGGCCACATCAAAATTTTAACCGTGTGAGAATGGTGAATGGAAAAAAGTTATCACCCGATTTGAATATATTTCTGTAATTGCAAATAGTCACCTGGTCTTTAATACCATTGAACATCTGTTGGAAACCATTGACAAAAATATTGCAAGGAATAATATTAATAATTCCAAATAATTATATAATTATAACGGATGCATGGAAATCTATAAACCACAAAATCATCAATGCCACGACGAATGCAATCTATTATAAATAATTATTAAAGTACTAAATATGTAACGGTGTTTATTTTTTGTATAATTTAAGTTTCTTTCATAATTTGTTATTCTGGCTATTTTTAAAGTAAATTTAAGGTTTTTATAAAATCGCTTTATTTTTGTCGCACCTTACATATGTATTCAAATACATAAGTACGTACTTGTGAATTTTAGTACGATACTTTTCAATTATTTAACGTCCATAACCTTTATATGTCACTTTTACATTATATAAGAAGTTTGAAAATATATTGAATATTTCAAATTTGGGAAAGTATTTTTTATTAGTAGCTCTATTTATGTCCGATACTGTACATGTACCTATGCTTGTTTCAAGATTCAAGACGTACCTACATATATGAAGACATACGTCAATTAGTTTAATGTTTCTAGCCCACATATTTACAATAAAAATGTACATAAACAAGTACTTTTATAGAATGATATATGCATATTATAACAAATTAAATGATTGAATTTTAAGATTTCCTGGAATATAATTTGTAATTATAAAAATATACAAACATGTGTGTTGAGTAATAAGTAAAAAGTAAAAGTCCCTACAGTAGGCTGAATTAATGTAAATTTTCAGCTGCAACTGTGCAGATATGTGGGTAAAAACTAAAGTATCTTCTTATCAAAATTAGCAATTAAAAAAATTATTATCTTTGTTTAACAAGTTAAGCAGCTCTTTAATTACAATCGACAACTAATTACTAGCAGCTGGTTTCGCCTCTTGCATATTAATTACTGATAATTACAGCATCTCGTAAACTAACACAAGCCATAAAAATATGAAATATTAATATACTCAATCAATAACTAATCTACAATTTTAAATTGAAATGTCGTATGCAAATTTTCCGCAATATAGGCGAGTATTTTTTGCAAATGCGTAAATAACTTACATATTTCAAGTAGATGAATTAATTTTATTTATTTACTGGAGTTATGAAATGTCACGGCCTTAATACATTACAGGAAATCGTAAAGAATTTTCAGGGAGTTATTAATTTATTTTCACAAACTTTGAAGGACGCATATTTTACCTCAATTTAAAAAACAACCGAATGAGAATAATTAATACAGAAATAGCATCAATAATTTATATTTTTAATTTTCAAATATTTTTCCACATTTTTAATTTGTAATTAGTATGACGTTAATTTCTCAAGAAAGATTATAATGATTATTAATAAGAAAATCAGTTTTTGAATTAAGAGGAGTTATTCTGGGTTTTATGCTGCATGTAATTTATAAAATTCATCCTACAAAAATCTTGGATTTGTAACTAGAAATTGTCTGTCTTTCTGTAAAACAACTACACTAAAAAGCTTGTATTGTGCATTTGTCCGCTCTAAGCTCTACAAATCTGGAAACCAATATATCATAAATATATATCTAAGATTGAATCTGTCCAGCATAAATTCATCGAATATTGTTATTTTAAAAAACATGGACAATATCGTAACTTTACCCATGATTATTCTGTTTTATTGCCTGAAGTGAACTTGGAGCCATTAAGTAGCAGAAGAAATTTACAATTATCTCTCTACTTATACAAATTAATTAATAATTGTATTGATGACCCATGTAGTCTTGAGCTAATACCATTTCGTGTTCCACGAGTCACGTCATGAAATAAAGTTTTATCACATACCTTTGTTAGTTGGCAAGTTTTCTTAAGAGCAACTGATTCTTCATATTCCTCCAAAAGTCCATTGTAAACATTCAACACGATTTGTTGTCCATGTTCGTGCAAAAAAGGTTTAAATATATTAGGCGATGGTAATACACTTTTACTAGCACTTTCTAATTCTTCGTTTTCTTCCCACGGGCGAAACATTGTTAACGTTGTTGACTGTTGAATTTAATTTAACAAAACAAAAAACACTTTCAGCCTTCGTACACTAGTTAGGAGGTACAAATGACAAGTGAAAATAATTAAACTCACCACCTATTTATATACCTACATAGCCACAAATAACGGTTTTATAATCCTTTGGAGACAAGTTCACAGACCTTATAATAAGCTATAAGAAAATTAGGGAAATTCTAAGTTCAAAAGATTAACGCATTAAAATTTTAAATATTAGCAAATACAGCCCTGGTAATCGGTTTAGAAAATCTGTAAAGTGCAGTCTTGGTCTACAGTCGAATACTGGGCGTAAAATATATACCAGCATTGCAAATACTGAACTGGTCGACTGTACGGACCGAAATATTTTGGCATTGCGGTTTTAGCTATTGTGAACCCATAATAAAACGATAACGAGTCTTCGGAACATGATCTCTGGATGAACTATACCATTTCATTGTAAAAGAGCTAGGATTAATTATGAATTGAAATCTCCAATAAGACAACTCTGTGTAGCATAAGAGTGTATCATGTACTATTGACATTGACATATTTGACGACTTCTTATCTAAATTTAATAGTATATTAATAAAATATTTTTCGTATTCTTAGTTGTTAAATTTCTCATATATATTTATCTATTAATTAATGTACTTACTATTTCAACACATTCGATTTGTATATCGTATGATCCTCCTGTAATTGGGATCTTGGATCCTGTTGGATTGATTTATTAATAAATAAATTAAATTAAACCACTAAATTAAGAAACTAAATTAAAATGATGTATGGGTTTATGCAGTAAATTAAAATTGAGAATTTTGTTTGACATTTCATACAACCCAACTTTCATATATAAAATTGACATATTTATATAAATAATGGATAAAAATGTCCATTTAATATTTCGCCGTTGTTCATTTCATGGCGCACAATTGTTATAGGTTAGGTTTTAACATCTGTCATAAGTGCGCGATTGACGCAGGCGCAAAACTAAAGAATTGTAAAATTGAACTAGAAAGTTGAAAATAGCCTACTTCTTAATTTAGTTTCATTAGTTTAATTCTTAAGTAAGTACCAATACTATTATGTCGTATTGGTTTCTAAAGCAACGTTTTTTGAACGATTTATAAAAGAAAAAGTGAAACATTATAAAGTCCTAGAATTTTAAAATATCATTTTAAAATTTTACTTTCATACTGAATTATTTAATTATGCGACATTAAATTATTCTTCGCCTCAGTAGCTTCATCCATATTATCTCGAGGAATGTATTTTTCATCAAAATTAGCGAATTTAAATGTATCATTCTCATCTAATAAGACAGTAGCCCACTAATTTCAAATACCTATTTTAAAAAATAATATATTGTGGAACAAGTGAACAGTGAAACTATTTGTCCACATGCGTGTATAAAAGGCTTTATCCATAGAATATGGGTTAAAATAAACTGCATAAGAAATGCATTGCATTTTGCGCATCGCTATTAAAAGTCAGACTTCACGTACTGCGATTAATGTGTGTTGCTACTACTTCACAATTTGGAATAGAAAAATTCTTTTAGTTCATCACTTATTGAATTGCGTCTTGATTTGTCTTATTTACGTCTTCGATATCTATACGATTAAAGCTATAGATAGCGAAAACTTTAGTACCTTTATCTCAAACCCGCGTGTTAACAAGAGTGCACATACATCCATATGGTCTTACATATGCGTGAAATATTTAGTATTCAAATACCTTTGAATACTCTAATTACCAAAAAGTACTTTAAGTTCTTTAAGTACTTTTTATGAAAAAAAGTATTTTACAGTGCTTTTACTTTAAATAGTTCCCAGTTCTGTTCACATGAACGTAAGTTTCTTTTTCCCAAGCAAAGGTCAAAAACAATTCTTATAAAAAAATCTGATGTGGCCAGCACATAACCTCTCGCCGTATATTTTACCTGGCTGTATGCATAAAGCAAAGATTATTTTTATAAATACAAATAATATATTCATATAAATCTATGACGTATAAACTTCTTTATTATTCAATAATAGCATGTCTCAACATGAAGATATTTTACCATAAATTATGTTACAATAAATTACAAAGTAGAGTTTACCATATATAAATATTAGGCTGGTAACAGCAATTTTCAATTCGAACAACTTTGTTTACTTTCTCTTCATATTCTTCTACTAAAAACATTAATTTTGGGCGGTCTAAAATGTATATATCTGGATTGTGCATCTATTCTTATATATCTTCTTTTACATTTTATTTTTTCGTACTTGTTATATCTAAATAACCTTAATTCCCTTTAATAAAGTGACGGATAGATTGCACTCCGATTTTGTCAATATTTACAATTTACTTGAGAAGAATTTGATAGCTTTTTCGCAATTCAAAGTTACTCTAGTCTACAGTACTGGTGTACATTGTCCCATAATGTTTGAAACAAATTTAAGTCCTTCAACCTAGACTTGTCATCTCCATAATAGTCACAGATCAAGAAGTAAGGGATTCTCCAAGTACATTTTTAATTCATTACTCATTATTTCTGACACTGACATTTATCTGTCAGTTACAAATAATTTAAATTATCAACTATTTTTCATGGCATTCTTTCGGCTGTCAAATTTATTACAACAGATTATTTTATATATTATACTTCTTTTATCTCTAAATCTATGGAATATATAATAAAATATTTAAATGTATCAGATAGAGAATTTAATTTTCTTTAATATTACCACGAAAAATTTTCAAAAAATAATATTTAGAAGATTTTTTTTCAAGAATCTTCTACTTCCGGTTGTCCAATTATTACCAAAACCTTTTCAGATCTTCCCATGAATGTCCGATTGGGAAATACGTTGTTAAACAAATTTTAAGTCTTATAGTTTTTGAGTAACCGTCCTTCCAACATCCCACACACACACATACACACACACACACACACACACACATCCACACACACACACACACAGACATCATCGTAAAAATGTTAAAATCGGATTGTAGGGACCTGAAAACGTGCTTATTCAATAAAATCTGGATATGCGATTTTTAGCATGAATGCAATACCTCTCTTAGCGAGAGGTAAAAATAATTGTACGATGCGTGAATGAAGAAATATAATAATTAATAATCTTTTAAATTAATATTAATACAGAAAGTTTGAAAGTTTTTTTTTTGAAGTTTATTAATAAGAGTGTATTGTTGTTGCAGATCTCAACTCGGACTACTTGGACATGCCGTTCGGGCGGTCGCCGGGTACACCAGGAATGGGCTCGAACCAGCGCACCAAACGCATGCGCACGTCCTTCAAGCACCACCAGCTCCGCACCATGAAGTCCTACTTCGCCATCAACCATAACCCCGACGCCAAAGACCTCAAGCAGCTCTCGCAGAAGACTGGCCTTCCCAAAAGGGTGCTACAAGTAAGAATATATTTTTTTTTATTTCCTGTGAAAAAATAGTGTTTTATACTGTACATTTTTCGTTTCTATTCGCCTTCCTTAGTTATACAAAAAGGGAGATACTACTTACCATAGACTGGATATGCTCATATAAAAGTATAAGCTGTAAAGCTAAGGCAGTCTTTAAATAGAAGAGTATTTGCAAAAAGACTTGAGAATATAAAAGAGCGTAGAAAATAATTTAGCGAGGGAGAATAAAAGATGGCAGGAAATAGACAGGAGTGTATTCAGCCCATTTGAGAAAATAAGTAAATTACCGATTCTTTTAATGTACTTTTAAATTTGGATTTCAGTAATGTTAATACGAGCCCGGCCCTGTATCAGTTGGCCCACGCGGTTTAATTTCATTTTAGTTAGTCAATATGTGAAACAAATTTATTTATTGTAATTTAATCGCCAATTTTTATTAATATTACGAACTTTTTGTCGTTTTAATGACACATAACAAGATATGTTTTCTAAAATATTTTATTGTTTTAGTGTAAAATTAAATAATACCGTGTGTTCAAAAATATTTAATTAAATGTCAATTTGACACAAGATATTGTCAAAAATGTTATCTAAATAAATCAAAGCTTTTCTTCTTGAATCTTAATTTAGAAATATAAACAAATTATAAAACGGCGAATGGCATTGTACTGTATCCTTCTTTATCATCTTTTCTTTTTAAAATTAAATTTCAAGATGAATTTGATAACTTGACTTTTGAATTGAATAATGATCAGACATACGTTTCGCTGTTCATAGCCTACTCCAAGTCAGGATTTTTTTTAACACGCTGTACTTAGTTTTACCAAGAATTCAAGAGAAACTGAAAAAAATTTAAACGAATTTAAGTTGTAAGGATGTTAGGTTAGGTTAGGTTTGTTGTTTTGACAACATATCTTGCTATGTGTCATTAGAACAACGAAATGTCCATAATATTAATAAAAATTGAGTATAATTTATGTTAGTTATTATTTGTACCAGCATAAATTAACTAAATAAAATGAAATTACAGCTGGTGGGTCAACTGATGGGAGATAAATAATTATTCACCTTGGCCTCACTCGGTTTGTTTGATTTACATATAATCATAGAAAAAATAGGTAATATATTGGAAACCCGTTTATACGAACTGCGATCATCCAGGCCTCTAGATTAAATCTCATATAATTGCTTTCGTTGGAAAGTGACACTCTCTGTATTTGTCAGAGAATATTCCCGGACTAATAATAAATATATCGGCTAATTCAGAAAATACAAATCAGCTGGGAATGTTGGATACCAAATACTCCATGAAAAACATAAATAGTAAATCAAATTAGGGTTCATGACGAAATATATTTTCCGTATATATCCTGTCTGTATAAATCCTCCCTCCCGAGTCCCTCCCTGCACTCACTCAGGGCTGGAGTTCCGTTCTAACAAGACTGAAGACAAACAACTGCAGTCGACTGAGAGATTTTAATAGTCCGAGTTTTTCCTGCGCTGCTTACCTCCCCCTGGCGTCTCTCGTCCCCTCTCCAGCCCAGAGGCTCTGTTTGTGAATGGAAAAAGCCGCTGAGGCAGCGCCGGCGCCGACGCCGACTCGGCATCGGGACGCTCTAGGCAATGGAGAGTATTCAGTGTTTGCACGGCGCGAGAATTAACAATAGCGGTTAGAGTTTGCTTTTCATTTATGAAAAATTCTAGTGGAAGGTAATTAGGATAGTAAATGTTTATTTTTTAATATAAAATTCATTATATATTTTATTATTTAAAATTTACACTATTTTATTTTAATAATTATAATGTACTCGTGCGTACTTCTTTTTAGTACCGGTTGAACTGCTTTCAAATTCTTAAGATTATTTACATCATAATCGCCGATTTATAGCCATTATCAATCTTTCCCTATCTTATAAATGAGAACTAAATTTCACTAATTTTCTATCCGGAATATTATTCGCAAGAAAATTGATCGCCGGAAATTGAGTGCGACGAAAATATGTCGCCGGTAAATTAATTGCCGGAAAAATTGTCGAGCATTACAAGCAGATATCGATCTCAAACATTTTTGTCATATATTAACCTAAATTGATGGAATTATATAATGAATTATTCTATTCTTAACGTAAAAAAAACACTACTCCATTTTACTATTATTCCTAAGATTATACTAACCTAAAACGAAAATCGCAGTTAGAAAAGGTAAATATCACCAATAAATTATAAACATGACAATAACACTGACACATCTCAAATGTCAAACCTAAATTTCAGACATTTCGCATATTTTTTGTCAAATGAAATTTATCCATCTCGAATTTCGCAACAATTAACGTAAACGGGATGAGCAGTAATGGTCCCTATACTAATTTCGCCTGAATTTGGGTTGTGACGAGCCTGCAAAAAATATTATGTACCACTGCTTCCAAATCTCATATTTAAATTTTGTATCTTTCTCTAAATATGTTAGTAAGACAAAGATGAAGCTATTAGACTTAGTATCGAAGAAAGAATGAAGAAAACCATAAGTAAGACAGAAATGAATATACAATTACTTGTTACACATTAAATTTAGAATGACAGACCGTAAAATCTGTTTTTACCTTCCGTCACCTTTAAGTAAGGAAGGTATTGTGTTTTTAATGAATAAGCACTTTTTGGGGTCCATAGAATACGAATTTACTATTTTTACGATGATGTCTGTATGTGTTCTGCGTCTGTGTGTGTGTGTGTATATGAGAGAGAGAGTGTGTGTATGTAACGATCGTTTCAAACTCCAATACCACGATTCCAAAAATTATATTTTTTTCGTATTCCTCAATTTTATATTCAAATGTAGACATGATTAGATTTTGGATATAACTGGTCCACCGGAAGTACCCTTATTTGCAACTTGAAAAAAAAAAACAGTTAAATATCATATTGACATTTAATGTTGTTATAAATTTTAAACAACATATTATTCTCTACACAACTGAATCGCATTTTATACATCATATTCAATAGATATAGAACTAAAGAATTATAAAAATATTAAATTTCATAAATCAGCCAGGTATTCTTACCATGAAAACTGCTAATATATATTCAGATAATTCAAATTGACAGATGTCAGGGTCAATGAAATGAAAATGAATGTGGCAGAAATGAGGATGTTGAGATAGATGTTGGGGAAGACACGGAAAGGTACGGTAAGGAATTAAAAGATAAGAGAAATGACTCGAGTGATAGAAGGTTCTAGCAAGATACAAGAGAGACTATTACATTGGTTTGAACATGTCATGAGGAGAGATGAAGAATATATTGGAAGAATAATGAATAGCTTAGTAGTAGAAGATAAAAGAAACAGAGAAATACCAAAGATAAGATGGAAGTACTGTATTGCGGAAGACTTGAGAGAAAAGAAACTGCATGAGGACGACACGCAAAATAGAAATGAGTGGAAGAAGAAAATAAAAATTAACGACTCCTAACGAATGGGAAAAAGCTAAAAAAGAAAAAGATGTCAGTGTGAAGAATTTGCATAGTTTGTTTATGAAATAATTTTATTGGAAATATAGGACCTTTTGCAAGAAAATTTATGTATGGAATTTGTACATAATACACAGGATTGAGGTTATGTGCTAGCCACATCAGATTTTTTTATATGAAACGCCAAGTCGGTTTTAACATTTTTGTTTGTAATTTTTCAAACATACCTTGACTTAACCTAACCTGATACACAAAACCGTCTGTAAAACGCGGACCGATAAACTAAATTATTAGTGACCGAATAAACTAAGTTAAAAAGTGTGGTCAAAACAAGTTTAATATGCGTTATTTCAACAAATACGCGTAGACTAACTGTCAATATCTTCTATTAGTTTGCCAATATAATCGTCGTTCATATTTAGACATAATCGCATATCAAAACTATTTTTATTACGGTTTTAATTTAAGTTTACTCAAGTACCAAACGTGTAATTTTAGAATTTTATACTGTCTCTACGTATTGCATAAAATTTAACAGGACATATAATATTTGAAAATAACTGCTTTTCCATGTTAAACGTCTGTCACGAATTCTCGTGTTCAGCCTGTACATACATCTAAAATCAAAAGTACAAAAAAGACACAAAAAAATACTAGATAAGAAACGTTGCAATAATTTTTATACACCACATATGTTTCCACTCATGTATATCCAAACAACCCTCCTATACTACGCCTACTACGTTTTATCTACCCTTGTATTGCTATTCCTGTTATGAAATCTATTTCCACTAATTGACGCTAGTGCTGGTGTGGATGAGAAATGATCTCGGTGGGCCCCGCTGCCGCTCCCGCCAGCCTTGGAGCGTGAGTGATCGCCATGGCAACTGGCGTCACGGCACGCGGTGACGTCGCGATGCTGGTGTACGGCGAGCGTCACGGCCTGCTGCGACCAGCCGTCGGGTCGATACCGGTGCCGAGACCGAGAAGACAACATGGCGGCCGCGAATCACCCGGAACGGACAGATTAACTTACACATGGGCCATTTGCAACTTGGCAGGAGCAGGAACATCCGGATATGCCATGAGCACTAGGAATTCTTTGAGGATTCCCGAACATCTTTTATACTCAAACAGAAACTCTACATCTATCATAATTTGTTACTTAACTTTGTATTCATATTTTTGGATATGACAGTTTGGTTACAAACAGATAACCACTGTGAATAATTGATATGTAAGACAATGTGTAACTTACTACTTTCTAGAATGGGTTACAAACATCTTGATTGTTTCAATGATCTTCGCCTAGAGACATTTAATAATAGCAATATAAACCAAAATACCGTTCCCTACAAAGCTAAAACAGTAACATAAATTTATATACCTACCTAGCGAACAAAATGTTAGTATCGGGGAAGTAGTTAACAAGGTTATGCATTTAAGGATTTTTATTTTTCAAGTTGATGGGTAGCACATGGTGATGCGCATCTTCAGAGATGGGTGGACTTTTTTCAGGTTTTATATCCTTTTTTGTGGATTTTCAAATCACGAAAGATAGAATCCAAACAGTACTTTAATCACTCTAATAATTTTTCTGTTTCGGAATTGAATGGCTCATTCTAGCACGCATATTGATGTTAGCAGAAGCTTCATTCTTAAATAGGGTTGCCACCCGTCCTCCTTTAGGGAGGAAAAACCTCCTTTACTCAATATTGTCATCCGTCTTCTTTTGCGATGACAATGTCCTCCCTAACAAAGTTTATCAGCGATACTGATATCAATACGAACAAATAAATTTTAAAAAAAGGTAAAAATAACAGAAAGACGAAGGTGAATGCAGATATATACAGTCGACTCTCTCTAATTCAAACTCTCTCTTATTTGAATTTTTCTCTAAATCGAATTATTTTTTTGACACGTACAACTGTATAAACTTTTATATGTAAAAATTATTCTTTAAATCGAATTTTTTTAATTCCAACTTTCCTTTAATCGAATTAAATTTTTTGCATTTGTCATCATTTTCAATGAAATTCGACTCTCTATAAATCGAAATTAGATACAATTCTTAGACGCAATCGTCCCCGAAGAAATCTTCAAAAACTTCCAAAAAGTAGAAGCGTACTTTGAAAAACAAGCTTACAACAAAATATTAAAACAAACAAAAATTTCAAATTTCTTCAAGCCTCTGTAATTGTATGTATTACATTTTTATTTTTCCGTTATATGTACTTCTTTTCGCTATGTTCATAAACGACTTATGTTCCAAAATAGTGTCTCCATCTTTATTATTTGCAGACGATTTAAAAAATTTCAGGCGTATCGAAACTTCTACAGATAGTGTAATATTACAAAATGACCTAGATATTGTTAATGCTTGGTGTCAAAATAACCATCTCACATTAAATGTTGATAAATGTCATGTTATATCATACACAAGGAAAAAGAATAAATATATTCATGAATATAAAATTGATGAATCTATTATTACAAAAGATGTTTTAATAAAAGATCTCGGGATAAACTTTGATAGTATGCTCCATTTCACAAATCACGTCAATGTCACAGTCAATGGTGCATACAAAGCTCTTGGCTTTATACTGCGCAACACTAAAGATTTTAATAATATAAATGTGATAACATTACTTTTTAACACATATGTTCGTTCAAAATTGGAGTATGGTGCGATCATTTGGTACCCCATTTATAATAATCAAATAAAAAAAATCGAATCTGTTCAAAAAAAATTTTTAAAAGCTATTACATTTAAATTTCTAAATTTCTATCCACAACCCGGTTATGACTACAATATTCTTTTAAACCAGTTCGAATATAATTCCCTTGAAGATAGGCGCACTCATTCTTCCCTAATATTTCTATACAAATTATTAAATAATATAATAGATTGTGCACACTTATTAAGCAAAATATACTTTTTAGTACCCAGAATTTCCTCTAGAAATGAACACCTCTTATACTGTAAAACGCATAAAACCAATCTATTGCTTAAATCCCCTGTATTTATAATGTCAAAAAATTACAACAACCTAAATAGTAACATTGATCTATTTAACATGTCGCTTGCAACGTTTATTTTACATTTAAAAAATTAGTATTAATATTATATTTCATTATGTATTAGTTAATAATTGTATTGTTTTTTTCTGTATTTCTTACATTTATCTTTATTATCTTGTCCTGTAATTGGTATATACACTGTTGGGCAATAAATACTATTATTATTATTATTATATTAACTGAATAAACTTTTTTTTTATTTCATATATAGATTTTATGTAATTTATACAAATGTTCATTTCATTTTCTTTTAGTCTATCTAGTTCGAATTCTCTCTAAATCGAACAAATTCAAATACCCCTTACGAATTCGATTTAGAGAGAGACGACTGTAGTTACTTGTGAAATCATAATTAATTTTGACTAAGAAACACAAATTTTGCTCGTACCTTTCGGAAAGTTAGTAAATAAAATTAACATTGAAAAGATTTTTATTTTAAAAATATATCATCTTCAATTTGTGCGGAGACAACCGATTTCGGAAGTTTGAATGAGATCTGCTGCATTTAAATATTATTATATATTAAATATATGGTCTGAAAAATCTAATTTGTAGACCGTTACTATTAGCAACGTCTTTCAAAGAGCTTTAGTCTAAATTTATACACTTTATGTAACCAAATGACCTTCGAAAACCCTACTTTTTCGTCGAAAAATATATTCGACTGTTAATTTTGAGCTCAATAGATGCAGTTTTAAATATTTGACCTTACACTTTGTACTCTAAAATTAATAGGTAAAGAAATATGCCCAAATTGAAAACATTAACATTTTATTTCATATACGTCAGAAAAAAAAGTAGACATCCGTTACATTATGATAAAAATGGTCTATAATGGAAACAGAACATTTGAATGTAATCATTTAAGTTATTAATGAAATAACGATTTAGTGTCTGAAAAATTGTAAACATTTTGCTCATTTTTGTGTTGAAACCTTAAAAATTTACAGTTCTTAAAATAATGTGCCAATTTATAACCATAAAAACTTATGCAACTTTTGCCGGTCTGCTTCTGTAAAAGAGTATTTCTCGGCGATTTTGAGAAAATTGTATGTATTATATATCAAACATTGCTAACCTAGTCTTTTTGAAAACAACTTCCCATAAGGATTTTCCCTCCTCAAATAGTATCAACACTCGTCTTTCAAGCCAGAGTCATAAATAACAAGTGCAACGCACATCAACAATCAAAGCCAAAGCAGCCGAGTCGGCAGAATTCCCCAGTAATTGCATGGGCCGTCACCAGACCGCGCTCGCATCGCCAGACTACACGTGTTCGCTGCAAAACGACGCCGCAAATGCTGCCGACGCCGACCGACGTCTTGCGGATGATGTATGCACATTACACGCTCGAGATCCTCGTAGGCCATGGACACAGCATGTGTTTGTTTGTTAGATCGGGGAGATTTTGTTTTAGAGACATAAAAATTTGTAGAGTAGGCTGGGCGATGTTTTTTATTTTGAACTCAGGAAGAATGTTGATGGTGATTTATTTTTGTTTGACGTATGGAAGTAGTGTTTTGGTTAGGTTTATAGATGTTGTGACGTTTGGGATTGTGTAATATTTTAATAAGAGTTAAGGATGTTTTAGTACTTTGTGACATTGTGTCGCGTTCTATTAGTCTAGAAATCATAATATTAGTGCGTATTCTAACTTGATGAGTCAAGCTATTTTACCGACTTGTAACTACTAATAGAACATGAATCCACCAATACATATTCGGAAATTTGGAATAAATAAACATCATCACGGTTTTGAATAATATAAATATAAAAAATTGTACAAATTTGATAGTTATTTCAGCATAATGGTTGTTAAAGTTGGTTTATGTAAAATTTTCATAAGAATAAAGATAAAACATCATAGAAAAGATTGATACGAGCATATTTATTTGACGAATTTAACGAATACCACTCTTTAAAAATATATATTGCACTCCTGGGCATTTCAACTTATCTTGCGAGGCATACATTCTGTAGCTATAATATTATAAAATTAATAATTAAAAATACAAGTCGAAGTCAATGTCACACTAACCTATTTCATTCAGGTACTAGTGACATTTTGACAACACATAAGCATAAAACAAGAAATAAAATTTGGTCATTTATTATGTATTATATTTATGTTCTTACGTTCATGTTTTATCTCAAAACTGCGTAAACGGCGCCATATATGCGTACACGTTTATATTTTGTTTTATTCCTTATTCCTTATAGTTGCATAAACCAGCCTTTGGGCATTCAATATTTTGAAAACATGTACCTATCCTTAAATTTATTTCTGTACCATTGAAAACGCTTACAAGCCGTCACCTCATTGGCTTTTAAAATGGGCGTGAAACGAACACCACAAGGTTCATTTTTGTGCTATTTGAAAATTACAAATAATTTTCAGTGCAATTTTCAAATTTAAGGTAAAAAAATCTGATGTGGCCAGCATGTTACCTTCCGACAATGTATAAATTCCATATATAAATTTTCTTGCAAAATATTATATATTTCCAGCAAAATTATTTCATAAACAAACTGTAAATTGCCCTTAACACTGATACCTTCTACTTCTTTAACTTTTCCCACTCGTTAGTGGTCGCTATTTTTGAATTTCTTTATCCACTCATTTCTATTTTGCTTGTTATCTTCTACCTTCTACTACTAAGCTATTTATTCTTCTTCCAATATATTTTTCATCTCTCCCCAGGACATGTTCAAACCGATATAATCTTCTCTCCTATCTTTCTAGAAACTGCTATCACTCGAGCCATTTCTCTTCTTCTCTCATTCCGTATCCTATCTTTCCATTTCCCAACAACCATCTCAACATTGTCATCTCTCTGCCACATTCATTTTCTTTTCATTGATACTGACATCTGTCAATTAGAATTTTCTTAATAAGTAGTTGTTTCCGCATGGTTATAGCATAGCTGGCTGATTTATGAAATTATCCATTGTATATGAAGTATAAAATGCAATTAAATCGTGTAGATAATAGTATATTGTTTAATATTTATAATAACATTGTGTCAAAAAATAATATTTAACAGCGTTTTTTCAAGAAAAACTGTTAAAATCTTCAAATGAGGATACTTCCGGTTGACCAATTATAACCAAAATCTAATCACCTCTTATTTTGGATGTGAACTTGAGGAATACAAAAAAATATAATTTTTGAAATCGTGGTAATGAAGTTATGCGATCCGAAATTTCCGTCACACACACATACACACACACACATACACACACACACACATAATACATACATACATCATAGTAAAAATTCACTAAAAACTCATTGAATTTTTTGACCAAAGGTGACGGAAGGTAATAAATATATCATCACGGCATATTACTCATTAGTGATTGTGCTTTGAACACAGATTTCGGTAATGATGACATATTTGTACCAGGCGTCATGTCACGGGTACTCATTGTTGGCTTGGAGAGTGCACCAGAAGGGTCAATTAGAATTCGAAATATTTATTTTGGTATCGGTCGGGATCACGACCAGACACTCCACGTATCCGGCCCCGAAACCCAATAATTTGATCAGTAGAAACTGAATGTTTCACAAGTCAAGTCTTGTATTCCTTATTGTATTTATTTGAATGAAACCCAGTCTCGTTTTACTTGCATGAGGCCTTAATCAGGTGACTAAAATGTGTATGTCCCGTTTGTGTGATGGCCGCAATGTTTAGTGCTATTAATAACAATAAAACCGAACGTGGTGATAATAGTAGTAGTTGTAGCAGTTGAGTTTACAGCCCGGCATCTTAAACGGGCCATTATCATTTGTTACACGGCCAGAAAAACCAACGGAGTCCGAGTAATGAATTAACGAAATCACGGAGTGCGGACTGCGTGTCGGGTTTTTATACTCGCCGCAGTGAAATTCATTCGCAGACGCATAAAGCCTTTTGCGTGCGCTTCAAACGTCTGCGTAGGCCATCAATAGCGCTGTAAATGTAAATTGCGAAACGCACCAGTTTTACATAACACGCTACAGACTTACAATCAACTATTTACAGTACAGGGAAATTGTGTCACACGTTCAAATTATTACCTTCGCGTTATTACCAACATTCTTTTCCAAACCAAAAATGCAATGGAATGGTGCAATTACTAAAAAACCGAATGAAATTGCTTTTAAAATTATAGCACAATATACACTTACATATATGTATGGTTTTAAAATATGTACTCGTATTAGTGATTGTTCCAAAAAATGTTTACTTTTTTTTTATTCTTCACAGGTTGCTTTACAAACAACTAATGTAAGTTAAAATAACGCAATAGTACAGTAAAAATTTTGAAAGATGTCCGATCAAACTCATTTTTGAAATGTATGAATTCAAATTTTTGTTCCGCCCATTTTGACAAATTCAGTAGTGTCATTTGCTTAGTTTTTATGAGGGCACATAAAATACTACTGTTATTTTATTATATATATATATATATATATATATATATATATATATATATATATATATATATATATATATATATATATATATATTAAAGTAAAAGCATCCAAAATTCAAAAATAAATCAACTGGTAAGTTTATAAGCTAATGTAAAACCAAATATGTGAAAAATAAGATAATAAGCATATACGGACGTTAGTTAAAATCCATAGCATTATATCGAAGATTCCACTGTTTACGATATATTTTGTCTTGAGTCAGAAGCAGTTCTTATTTGTTCTTATTGCAGTACTTCAATACGCACGACTACGTATTGGGTTTTGTTGAATTCACATTTTGAAAATGACATGTACTCGTAAACCTATGTTAACGTTGCGAGAAAAGCTACAAGATATTGAAGTTTTCGATAAAGAAAAACTCAGTGTAGATAAGTTAGCAAACCGATTTAAACCTCTCCTTGAAAAAGTCTTTCATTGAACTGCACTGATTAGTTCTAGGAAACATTCCTTCGCTTCCACATGTTCTGGCATGCCTTTTTCTTGTGAAAAGTTGTAAGTTTTAACCCAGTACTTTGTTTTATATTATTTTTGAATCCTTCTGCGTACCAACCCAAATGCTCTCGCGTGCCAACATTTGGGAACCACTTGAATAGTTTATTAAGGCGCGAAATAATAAGATTAAAGGAAATGCAAAGAGTAGCTGTCAGTGTACGTATTTGCTTTTTTGGTTATTATTTTGGCATTACTGTACACTTGAATAAAAAATAATAAATATCTAGGAGTATTGATGAAACCCCGATGTTCAAATTTCGAAACATAATATGAATTTTTCAATTCAAATTATCTGTGACGTCACGCGCTTATGCTTCTCAAATAGTTCATTCTAGGTGTATCTGCAGTAGACCTACATTTTCATTTATTTTTATTAAACCTTCTTATATACATGTGTAAAAAATTATGCATATCCCACTTAGTGGGATAGCACAAACCCGAAAATAATAATAACAACAAGAGCTCAGCTGACTATCTCCACTCTTAACAAAATTCTTATTAACCGTTCATCATCATACAACAAATATTCCTCATTCTTTCCATATTTAGTTGACCGATTTTCAGTAGCGAAATACAGTATCCGGACAACAATAATACCTACTCGTAGTTATTTACGCAACTAACATCCTTTGCCTTTCGCCATACATTCCTGTCCAAATACACTTCATACAGCAAATATTCCTCACTCCATATATATTAAAGTGACCTATTTTCGGTACCATCCGAATCACAATAATAGTTACGAAACGATCATTCTTCTCCATTTTCTGCTCTTATCAAAATAATGAATAATGAATATAGAAATAAAGAAAAATGTTTCAAATAAATAAATTATTTAAAATAAATATTATTTCGATGTATTTCATAAAACATTTTGAGAATGTTGTTAGGATGGCGTTAGTGTTGCTAGGATGCTTACATATACATAACCAACGAATAGCAGGTCAGTTAAGTCGGCAAATTTGCGCAAAATTTTACAATAATAATCGATTCGGGCCTGTGACGTTTTGTTTACAATAATTAAGCATTTTTATTTCAACAAAGATATATATTTGAGAATATAATTCCTTAGTCACGTGATATGTTTTCCGCCAATCAACATTCAGAATCTCCCTAGCTACACAAGTCTATCACAGCGATGATAAAAAACAAGGAAATTATCACCGTATTTATAGTCGTTACTAAGGGATTTGTTTTCTTTATTTATGACATTGACAGTTAATTTTGAGTATAAAAATAAATAATAACAATAATTCAAACTCCGAAATATTAAATAAAACTCGTAAGTACCATGTTTTAATACAATATGAATATGTATATCAAAAGTTAGGTTAGGTCAGATTACAAAAATTCATTATATTCTCTCATTAAATATAAGCTCGTGATATGATTAATAATCGAAGATATTGCTCGTGAAACCGAAGCAGCACATTTCAACTCGTCCTTCGGACTCGTGAAATCTGCAGCTCGGTTTCACTCGAGAATATCATCGATGATAATCAAATCACTTGTTATATTACGTATGATAATTTTATTTTTACTAAAACTCTTAATTTAAAGTATGCTAACTTATAATTAGAATTAATGAAGTTTTCTATTTCTGTGCCATAGTAAAATGTCCTATTGATCATGATAATATTGTAGGAAACTACTTATACCTACTAAATTGAAATATGTAGTAGAAAAAACAAGTACTGAATTACTACTTCATTACATATATTAATCGTTTACGTCAAACATGATTTTAAATTTTAAAACACAAGCATTAAGTTAAACTTTAAAAACACTTCAGATATTTTTTTCCTGTATAGATTTTGTTCTTCGAAAAACAACCACATTTTAATATTCTGCAAGATTTTCTCGTTTTATGTTTCCTATAAAAAAAAATCTCCACCTTCATCTCATATATTTCCCCTTGAGATGTAAGACCTCGGCTCAGGTTGCTTGATTTTATCCCTCGCTTCGATATCCCCGGTTGTTAAAATCAATAGCTTGCACACGCCTTTTTAAAATCACGAAGGCTGAGGGTGAAATAAATGACGGGGAGGCAGCGTCGCGTCGCCCACCCCCTCCGGCATCCAATTAGGCGTCGGCAGCGTCGGAGATGTCGCTCCGACTCCGGCTTATTCTTCTGCTTTGTTCTTCCCTGCTTCCTTCCGAGGGTTCAACCCGGCGGCCATTTTGTTTTATTCTACTGTTTCAAGGGATTTCCAAGAAAAATTCAAACGGTTTACTTTGTAGATGTGAGAGAAATACGATTTTGTTTTATTTCTGTTGCATTTTCTACTGCTATTCTGCAACTTAGCGGTTAATTTTTAACAAATAGTTTTAAATTTTCATTAATCAGAATTGTTGACAACAAAATATAGAGTTTTTATGTATCTAGGTAGGTATTTGATAAAAAAAACTATCACATTTTTTTAAAAAAAGTATAATTTGATATTTGTTTTCGCTTGACTAATTTAATAGAACTCAGAAGGATGGAAAATATTTAAAACTAGCTATACGCTGTCACCGTTGCAAATATTTACAACAAATAATATTATGAGGTAAAGTTATTAAGTAACCCCTGGTATGCGCTCTCCATACTAGCAATGAATGCCCGTGAGATGACGTCTCATAAACGCCCGCACGGTACGAATATATTCTGATATCTGCAAACTAGACTGGGACACCCAGCATGGGTAATATGCCGTTACGATACATTTACATTTTATTTATTTAAATTATTAAATTATTATTTTTTTGTATTTTTCATATTTCGTAGGTACTCTTCTACATTGGGTTTTTAAAACTATCCCACTTCTGCTTTCTTAAATACATAGGGAGAACTCTGATTTATTATTTAACACAACACTTAGTTAATAATAAATAAATATTTTAGGCCTGAATTGTTAATTCAAGGTTAAAAGTATCGCCGAGTGCTTGCGAATACTCCCGAATCCCGGTCATTAGCACCTCTAGCGCCGCCAATGCTTTTCTTATGTAAACTTTGAAAATTAGTTCTAAGACACGTTCGGTAGTTGAAAGAACATCTCCACATTTGGCGTTGATATGTAGAAGTGTAGATTTGTATAGACGTCAAATTTTCACTTTTATGTGTAATATATACAACATACAATTTGTTTTTCATAATTTTTACCTCTCGCTAAGAGAGGTATTGGATTCATGCTAAAAATCGCATACCCAGATTTTATTGAATAAGCACTATTTAAGGTCCATAGAATCCGATTTTAACATTTTTACAATGATGTCTGTGTGTGTGTGTATGTTTGTGGATGTGTGTGTGTGTGTGAGGTTGTTGGAGACACGATTTCTCAAATTCTATAAGACGAAAGACCTGTTTGACTACGGATTCCTCAATCTAACAGTAATGGGAAGAGTTGAATAGGTTCTGGTAACAATTGGACAACCGAAAGTGATAGTTTCTAAAAAAAAAAAATTGTAAATATTATTTTTTGAAAATTTGTTACTACAAATATTAAAGAAAATTAAATTCTCAATCTAACACACTTAATTTTTTTATTATATCTCGTATAGGTTTGGAGATATAGTATATAATAATATAGAATAATCTGTTGTAATAAATCTCGTTGCCCGAAAAACATTTGCGATATTTAAATTTTTGTAATTGACATGTAAATTCAAAATGTCACTGTCAGAATTTTCTGGGAGGTAAGAGTACATTTAATATATATTATTGTATTATTAATTAATTATAAATTTAAATTACAGATATGTTAATATTACATATATCCTTAAGAAATACCGTTAATACCGTCAATGAATTTGAAGAATTTTGAACATAATAGAATAGTAGAATAAAATTTCTTATAGAACGAAAGAAGAGAAACAATTTCAATTATTTGTGTGTACTTATAGGGCGCGAGCAGACATGTGACTTTGTTGGCCTTGGCAAGCAGATGAGGATACGTGTCAGAATGACGGCTAGTAGTTTTTACACAGATGTCACAATTGTCATATGTCATGATTTTTCATTCAAAATTTCAAAATGTTCTGATTATTTGTCATCCATTAGTATGGAATATACTTGTCGAGGAAAATAATCCACATGGATTTGGAAAATCATAATGTTTCGAATTTAAACTTATGATACTTGACACCTATGTATATTACTAGCTCTCATTCTGACACGGGCCCCCACATCTGCTTGCCAAGACCAACAAAGTCACATAACTGTAACTGCTCTCGCCCTATACTACATAAAATGAAAATGGCGAGAGGTATTGTGCTGGCCACAACAGATTTTTTTTGAAGAATTAGATACTAAAATTCTATTGAATCGAATCAGACAGTAACAAAATAAAACAAGAATTAACTGACATCATATGCTATTTATTACGTTCTAGAAACGTTCGACCAGTGGGGTCGGAAATTTGAGCTCAAAAATTTTGGCAACGTATTGTTTTATATTAAAATTCATGCTTCCTTCCACATACGTTTAAATATTTTAAAAGATGTTTCCGAGTATAGAAGTGAATGATAAAATAAACTAAAGTTTGAAAAGGAAAAAATGGACAAGTCCGGTATTTTTCTTTTTATGTCTTCATATAATATGTTGATAATGTTTATATTTTTTGTGCAAAATAAAGTCGGCTTTTAAAAGAAAGTTTCGAAATACAGAAAGTATTCTTTTAAGGAGCATGTTACCATTTTTAGGTCTTTGCATTGTTGGAAGACTGCGTTTAATTTAAAAAGAACATGTGAGAAACTCCGACATATGTGTCCAAGAAAGGACACTTGGATCTTGAAATGCTCACAGAATATTAACATTTAACCGCATTTTAATTCCCTCTACAACGTACCAACAAAAACTGCGTAAACACAATTTCAGTTTTAATAATGACAAATACCCCCAAATGACATGGTCAAACGTCTATGAAATATGACTTCCTGACATAGATGTCATTGTTGTTAGTTTAACCTGCATTTAACCTTGCAGGTAATGACAGCTTTAGTGGTAGGACAATGAAGTAGATGAGGTGAAAATAGGGAGGATTGGTGTGTTATTAAGTCATCATCATTTTGTAACACGATCTGGCACATGGTGTGACGCGTGACAGTCATGTGACACCAGCAACGTGACTTTCAACTGGGTATTGTTACATGGATTATTATAAGCTCAAAAGCCGATTTGCAAGGATTGTTTTTCGAATTGTATGGTAATTTTTATTACATGTAGATGAATTATAATGATTTTAACTTTGAAAATGAACGTAGGAAAAATAAGTAACATATCATTTTTGACAATTTTTAATATTTCGTAAATACGAGGAAATTGTTATTTTTAATATTGACCATAAAACAAATATTTTGCATGAGCAAATTTCATTTTCGAAGTAAAGTTTCATCAAAAGTTGCTAATTCTCAATACATTCAAAACTTTCTACCAATCACTAAGTTCATTATTAATAGAAATTGCAGATATCGTCAGAAAATCAAAAAACACAAAAACAAAGCAACTAAAGGGTTTTCCAATAAGAGGCGTTATTTTGAATAGCCCGCTGTTTCGGTAGATGTCGCTTTTGAAGCTGTCATTTTTTGACATTTGACAAGTAGAAACTACGCCATTAATAAAAATGGAACGATACACGCTTCAACAACGCATTGAAATTATTAAAATTCACTATAAAAATGGTGAAAATTTGGCAGAGACGGTTCGTAAAACTCGACAATTTTTGGGTCGTCGTGAAGCACCTTGTCGGACCTCGGTGGCTTCGTCAACAAACAAAATTGTCGCATCTGGGGCTCAGAAAACCCAAGAGTTATTGTTGAAAAGCCTCTCTATCCTCAACGTGTGACTGTTTGGTGCGGTTTATGGTCCGGCGGAGTCATTGGACCTTACTTTTTCGAAAATGAGGCTGGAGCAACAGTTACGGTGAATGGATTGCGTTATCGAGAGATGATTAACGATTTTTTATGGCCGGAATTGGGTGGTATTGATCTGGACAACGTTTACTTTCAACAAGACGGCGCTACGTGCCACACAAGCAACGAAACCATTGATCTTTTACGGGAAAAGTTTCCGGACCGTGTTATCTCTCGCAGAGGTGATCACAATTGGCCACCGAGATCTTGTGATTTAACACCTTGCGACTTCTTTCTTTGGGGCCACGTGAAAGAGAAGGTCTACGCCAACTGCCCAGCGTCGACTCAAGACCTCAAAGATGGAATTCGTGAGGCTATCGAGGACATAGGACAGCCACTTTGCGATTTGGTTATGGAAAATTTCATGAAAAGGATATTGTCCTATCAGCGTGGTCGTGGTGGTCATTTGCCTGATGTTATTTTCCACTATTAACGGCATACCTTCCTCTTTATAATGAAATAAACATTCGATCATTTATATTAAAAAATGGCATTTTTCTTTGAATATCAAAATAACACCTCTTATTGGAAAACCCTTTACATAGAACTGTCAACGTCAGCATTTTGCGTGATCAACATATTTTACATACCGCACATGCGAAAGTTGACGTATCAGGCATGTCATAAGCCGTGTTCCTTCGGGCTGTGATTGTGATTTTGTGAATCCTGATTAGTTTAATCGTATTCCTTTTAAATCATGATTTAAAAATTATACCCAGAAAACAACTTGAATAATATAAACACCATCTAGCGTCAAATTTCATATGCAGACCAATGCATACTACTTTGGTTTATTTTATAAATAATATACTGTCAAGTATTATAATCAGCACATTAAAAATGAATCATATAGATGTAAAAAAAAATGTTCTTGGTAACATATGATAATTCAACTTTATCTTACTTAAAACAAATCTTTTATGTAACATATTTTCTTTGTTTTCAAAAGTATGATTGGTCATTACAATGTTTTGTAGGAAAATCATATTTCCTTTGATGCAACAAAGTCCACATTTATAAATTTCTACGCTCAAAAACTTATCATCAGCCATTTTTAAATTTGCTCTGAAATGAATCCATGTGATCACTCAAAAAGGATGATTCAGAACGGAAAGGGGAAGCTTGTCTAGTGATCAGAAAATGAGAAAGCGGGGAAACATGTAATTACATCCTCATCTCTGCCACATTAATTTACTTTTTATTGATACTGACATCTGTCAATTTGAATTATATGAATATATTAATAGTTTCCATGTTTAGCATAGCTGGCTGAATTATAAAATTTAATTTCTTTAAAATTCTTTAATTCTGTATCTATTGAATATGAAGTATAAAAAGTAATCAAATCGTATAGAGAATAATATATTCTTTAAGTTATAATAACGTTAAATGTCAATAAATCAAATTTAACTGTTAAATCTTCAAATGAGGGTACTTCCGGTTCACCAATTATAACCACAATGTAATCACTTGTTCTTCTGGATGTAAACTTGAGGAATACGAAAAAAATATAATTTTTGGAATCGTGGTATTGAAGTTATGGGATCCGGAACTTTTGTCACATACACACAGACACACATACACACACATACATACAGACATCATCATAAAAATGGTAAAATCGTATTATAGGGACCCTAAAACATGCTTATACACTAAAAACTCATCATCGAATTTTTTGACCAAAGACAATACCTGCCTTACCTAAAGGTGACGCAAGGTAAAAATAAAATACAAAAATTCAAATAAGCAAATTCTTTTGCGCGGGAATACATATATTTCATCTGTACAATCTGAAAATAGCTAATCAAACGACAAACTTATTTAATTTTCATCATGGCATAAGTCATGTCCCCGTGCTTTGTTAAGCACATAATCCAATTTATTTTGACAAGACCTTTCACAGCAAATTGATTAAATCTTTGGTGCTTTCGTCTAATCAAACGCGAGTCAAATTTAACAACACAACTCTTCATCAGGTCACATCGAATATGGTGTCGTAAACCTATATTGCACCATATTCAATTATGCGAGAAATAAACACTGAGTTTTACGATCTCAAACTATAACGGGGAAGAAAAAATAAAGAATATATATTGGCGAAGGGTACAGTTGGAAATTGATCTCAAAACAATGGTTCGGGTTTCATATTGAAAATGGCTTGGTTAAAATTTACTAGTAACCGTAGAAACATAAAATGATAATTGATCAATAAACACGCAAGCAAGGATGGGCGCGGTTAGCACTTGGATGGGTTGCCCCCATGGATATACCATGTATAGTCTGTACGCATTTTAAGTTCAAGCTATTTGCGTTATCCCGGTGCGCGGTAAGGGGAAATAAAGCGTTTATTTGTGGTCGTAAATATAAATATATTATTACAGGAATGTATTTAATGGTGATTCACTTAAAAATCCATATTTTAATTAAAAATTAACATTTATATGAGCAAAAATAATTTTACTAAAGAATAACGTACAAAATACTAAATTGTTTTATTAGGATTAGTGTTATAAGCATGTAAAATTTGAATAAAATATCTCATAAAGTTCCGGATATATTACAAGATAAACCATTAAAAATCTGTTGTGGCCAGCAATACCTCTCGCCACTTCCGTTTTTGGTTACATAAGTATAGGGCGCGAGCAGTCATCTGACATTGTTGGCCTTGACAAGCAGATATTGGCACCCGTATCTGAATGACAATTAGTAATTATGTACATAAATGTTAAATATCAGAAAATTTCAAGGTTTTCTAAATTCACGTAGTTAATTTGTCACCAGGAGCGTGGAATTTACTTGTCGAGGAAAATAAACCACATGAAATGAAAAATTATTATATTTGACATCTATGTACATAATTACTATCATTCTGACACGGGCCCCGATATCTGCTTGTCAAGGCCAACAAAGTCACATGACTGCTCGCGCATCGCACCCGCAGTTGTCAAACTGACAAGCTGCGGCATGACATCTGGTGGGAAAAATATGTACTTTCCGATTTGGTACTATATTGTGACTGTATGCTTGAGTTACATATGGTTTGATCATTTGATGTGAATAAAAATAAGTCGTACAAATTGTTATGTATTCTGATGTCACCCAAGATCTGGTCGAGTCACAGGCATTGGGTTTTATAATTTTCCGAAACATGGCCTAAATTAAGTTAAAATTACGACAAGAGCAGGTGTTGAAATGGACATGGATCGACGAAAAGCATGGGAATATGCAATTCGTTGTGCATAACAAATAACAAAACATATGAAAGTTTGTTCTCGTCATTTTTAATCGGATAATTACATATTTCATGGTCTTTGTCCAGCTTTACACGTGCATTCTTCACTAATAATTTTTAAATTTTCTCTAAATGTATTTTGATTTCATGTGGCTTTGCAGAAATTGCACTGGTTTGCAGACAGAGTGCAAATATTATCCTCATTATACCGTCATTTTTTAATAGTCCACGTGATATTATGTGGTTAGCGTTTATAATTCGATCACCTGATCATCAATTTCGATTGATTAAATATACATATATAGAATTATAAATACATTTTAACATATCTTCTATAATACATCTAGAAGTAGCTGTTGGTTCCAGAAATCTAAAATGTTTTGTGATACCAAGCCCCATTTTAAGTGAAAAAATTGCTTTTGTTGTTTGTTTTCATATGTCACAACACTGTGAGTACCAATTCAGAAGCAGCTGATCGGTCCGATGGTGCTGCCGTCATCGGACATGTCAGTTCTCAATTGTATTTCACATTTCTTGTATACCTACACTACACCAAAAAATCTACTTGTATCTATTCTATATATTTAGATTTTTAAATTCACTCTATGAAGTTATTTTGTCCTACTCTTTTAATTTTTCGAAATGTTTCCAATTCATTGTCGGGATTGACAGTCTCTTTTAGCGAGAGGTAAAAATTGATATTTTTCTAATTTGCCAAAAAATGCGAAAAATGTAAATTAAGTTTGCTCCCTCTCGGAATGTTGCAAATTTATCATGAATAGATGGCGTACAATATCTGGATCGAATGAGATATTTTCAAAAAAGTCTTTTGATTCCACTGAACAATTTGTTGGAGGCGTGATCTGCAGAACCCAGTCATGACGTAGCCGGCTTGATCTTAACGTGTACGATTTCTACTGTATACTTATTGGCCGATTACATATTATGCTGTAATAAAATTGTTTTTATAGTTTGCTGTTTTATTTTGTATGGAACTTCATTTATTTAAAAATAAATAATCGCCATTTAAAATGGTTGAACTAAAACTATGATATTTTGGTATCGTTGTGAAGCTAATAAATACCGATTCCCTACGCTAGATTTAAAGTTGTACATATTTCCGCTAAAACCGGAAGTGATACAAAATTCTTCCTACGATCATCTTATGATGAGCCCCTTTAACTAGTTTAATTTTGCTTTTCAATATTTTTTGTATCTCTCAAAATAAACAAAATATTCTTGGTGCCGGACTTTCGGTAATCATCTGTATATACGTATAAAATTTTCATTATACTAATTCCTCTCTTCTTCTTGTTCTAGGTGTGGTTCCAGAACGCCCGAGCGAAATGGCGCCGCATGATGCTGAAACAAGAAGGCAAGGGCGACAAATGTTCAGGGTCGGACGGTGGTCTGGCGGACCTAGACGTCTATCCGGGCCCCGGCTCCATGGCCCCATCCTGCCAGAGTCTCCCCCCTCGAAGTCCACCCTTCATGCTGCCCCCCGCTAGCCCCAATTCTCTCGATTGTGCGTAGAGTACGCCACTGCGTAGGGACTGTGCGTTAGTGAAGGTTAGAGAGAGATACAGGATTGGTTAAAAAGAAGATGGTTTAGTAAAAAAATGCATTAATTTCGCGCTTTATCCGAAGGAAAAGTGATAAATTGAAAAATGTAATTAAAACTGTTTTTTTTTTTACTAAATTCCCAAATTCTTTTAGCTAATTCTATCACTGCACTAATACATGTATTATAATGAGATGTAGTGAAAATATATAGTGAAAAATATAGTGAATGTTATAAACGTGATAGTATATGGTGAAAATTTATACAAAAAAAAAATATGTATGTTCGAAAATTTGTTTGAATCAAAACAAACACAGTAATTAAAATTTAAAATACTGGGTATTAATTTATATATATGGTATTTATTATAGAAAAAATATTTTGTGTTGATAGTTTTATTTCTTTAAATATTATATCTGACAAGCGTATTTAAATAATCATTATTGATAAAGAGTTATTAATTATGGAAAAATGTTTTGATTTACAAACAAATTACGTGAGTTCAAAAGTCCTAAGCATACGAACTCTGCCACACCAAATTATTCGGTTAATCTTTACTAACTACTTTTTATTTTAAACAAGAAGTATTCTAGTGATAGCCAGTTAAGTGAAATATTACAAGTTTTAAGTTTCATAATAAATAAACATTGTGTCAATTTGTTTTAAACTTTAATTATACAAGTTGTTGACCGTGACACCGAAACTTGTAAAATCATATATTTGTAAATTCTTGCTTCCCTAATCATTCTAGGTAATAATACTTGAGATAAAAGTTGTAGTCGTAGAGCTAAGAATTGTACATCTGAATCAATCAAATTAATTTTACATGCTAACGGCAGAAATTAGGTATGAAAATTTCGGAAATCACCTCAAAAACGGCGCGATAGCTATGGAATTAAAACACAAATTACCAAATGTTTGACGTTTTATCTGTCAAATTTTTATTAGGTATTATTCGAAATATCTGTTCAAGTGAACAATTCTCTATTAATTCAAATAATTTTTCACTTTAACGGAAATTACAAATAATAATTAAAATAACCTAGGTTGACAAATAAATTTGTAACATTTGTTAATTTTATTTTTATAATCAAATAAGTATGGACAGAGGATTTGTACACTGTTGCCAATTAATGACCAATGTTGAAAATGTTATGACGAAGCGGCAACACCGCCTGGCAAGGGATTGGGTGCGGCGAAGGGAAAAGCATGAGTCTATACTTATTTGACAGCGACTATAATTTCTATTCCATGGCTATAGCTGTTTTTGAGGTGATTTTCGGCATTTTCATACTTAATTTCTGCCGTTATACAGCATGCAAAATTAATTTTGCTTATTGACTCAAATGCTTTTATTTGAAGCTTTTTTAACGTAAAATAATTAGGGAAGCAGGAAATTACGAAAGTATGATTATAGATTTTGAAGTCCTATGTTTTTAGTGTCACGGTCAACATTCCTGTATATAAAGTTATAAATAAAATAACTGTATCTTTTACAATTTGTTAAATATTCATATTACTGCTATAGTGAAGATGATTAAGCAGAGGACTCACGTCATCGACCTGAAAAAAACCTTATAAAATGAAATATAACTATATAAAGAAGAAAAAAAAGTACTAGTATTAAGTAATGTATATATTAATGATATTTACAATTATTTCCAAATCAATCGTTATTCCTTTTACGGAATATAAAATTATTTGAAATAATTGTGGTTTATTTTCGTACCATACGTTGGCACTGCTAAGAATGATCATGTTGTGTCAAATAATTGTGTATTCCGTAAAAGGAATAACTTAGAAATAATTGTAAATTAATTAATATATACGTTTCTTTAATACTAGTATATTTTTTCTTCTTTTTTTAAAATAAATAACAACTAATAATTACTACAAGTTATATTTCTTTTTATAAGGTTTTCTTAAGGTTGATGACGTGAGTCCTCTGCCTAATCATCTCCACCATAATAGAACTCAAGAAACATTAAAACTTCTGTGACTTCTTCTGTGCAAAGTAGTACCTACAAGCAATGAGAAAGAAAGAGACATTTAAAGCTATATTTACTTCACTCTCGTTTGTATTCCTTCACATACATGACGTCACAGAATTTTTAATACTGTTCCTCTTGAAAACAAATTTAAAAAATATGGTACCTATATCATTTTTGACTCGATTTTATTAATATATTTATATTTTCTATAAATTTGATTAAGTTCATATCAATCACGAAATATTTAGTTGTCATGACGTTTCTTTTTCAATTTGTGTAAAATTCAGCAAAATATTTTTAAAGATTAATTAATGTAATTTTAGTTAATCTATGCATGTCATAAAACAAATAATTATAAGACGCAGCATTGGAGCTGAATATAAGTAAAAATATTACCATATAAATTATGTAAAAAACTTTCATGATACTATTTACTATTACTTTATATTTTCAACTCATCTCATTATATTGCAGACGATGGTGAATTTAGGCTTATGTGAAATCTCTCGCGTGAACGTGAAGGTGAACCCGCGTGAGTGCGTTAGGTGTGGGGAGAGTGCGTGATTATTTATTCTCTTGCGAAATCGAGTGATTTTAGGTTAGCGTCATAAATGTCATACTCAAAATGGTTATGTTCCTCGCTGAAATAAAAGACGTCGATTTTTGTTATTTATTTATACTTAGAAGGACTTTGATGCAACGGTGATTCATAGGGTGAGATTATAAGATACTCATATGGTTGTAAATAGTAATTGTTGTGTATAGGTTATGTTGATTGCCAAAGCATTCACACAGAGAGATAAACATTCATAGGCTAACTTACAAGCTGGTAATCTATTTAAAATATACAAAATACATTATTTTGAAATAAATATTTCACATTTTCAATATCATTTTGATTTGTGGTTAGAATTTCGGTACACCCAAATAAATTTTAAAAGAATTTTTGAAAATATGGTCTAGTACTTATTAAAATATAGCTGATTAATAATTTACGTCAAAAAAATTAACGATGTCATAATATTTAGTTCCCGAATTATAATTTTTGCATTAGATCTATTTTCTTCATTATCTTTTAAATAAATATTATTTTGCGTTAATTCTAATAAAACGTAAGGAATGCGAGCATAGGCGTTTCAAATGAGAAAATAATTTTTCCTTTGCGTTGCATCCCAAATTATTAAAAATAAATTACTTCATATAAAAGTTGTAGAGCATACAATTCTGCGTGTAAATCAATAAACAAAATTCATTTCGTATGTTTTGTAACTTCAGAAACAAAATACTGTTTATCATCAATAATAATAAGTATTACACTGTATAAAAATAAATTATTATTCTGCTTATCAATTTCACATTATTATAATTTTATTAAAATATTAATTAAATTTTATGACAAATAAAATATGTATTTGTGTTGTTTTAATATCATGACCACTATTAAATTGCAATTTAAAAAAAATTCATATCTAATTTCTGCAGTTACAAAACGTTCGAAATGAATTTTTTTACTGATCCGCAGAATTTTATGCTCTAACATCATTTATTTGAAATATTTTTTTCTAAAGTAATTTAGGAAGCAACGCTCAAGGAAAAACGGCGAGTACTGGGTACATCGGTCCAGGTTCACCCACGGACAAAAAAATGATGAACAACAATTTTCTTCGTTCCTATCTTAATATTTTATATTCTTATAACTTTTAGAGCAAAACTACAAGAATAAAAAGTTGTTTAAAATTTAAAATGTTTTGCCATCTGCAGCATGAAATGTCATACACAAAATCAAATTTTACAATTTCATCAAGAAACAGACGGCCATGGATATTAAACACAATATCAATGTGACATTTTAATAACTATTTCCATTATGCTACAATTTTACAAACTAATCTTTTTCTCTTGTACCGTATACATCCATTTTTTAACATTTAAACTAGATTATTAACTATAATTGTATGAAAATCATGAATGCAACAACTAAATAATCAGCAGTATTGATACTTTATTAAACTGTCACTTTGATATTGTTTTTATTTCCATGGCTGTATGATTCTTTGACGATATTGTATCAGTATTTCTGAAATATCTCGCGCTGCAGATATGCTTTTACAACGAATTTAAACTTTTTTAACGCAAAATTTAATTTTAAACAGCCGTTATTGAACTCACATGTTTCATTTTTCGCCGCCCCTTACTTAATTAATTTAAAAGTCACTTATTCAATTTATAATTCCAAAATATAATATTTGTATTTTTTTTGTATATTATTAGCTTACCTTAATAAGATTATTATTATCTTGATATCTATTGTGAGATTTTTATGAATAGTGTTTATTTTTGTTTCATCATCCTTAGAATTGGATTTTTGTTTTGTTTATTTATTTTTTTATTATTATTAATCAATTTAAATGGCATGTAATTTGAAAAAGCAATAATTGTGTCATCTCTGTTTGAGCGCTATGGCGATTTGACTAAGTTTAATCGAGAGGGCGAGACAACATCCTCGAATTTGTACATAAAAGCTAATGATAAGCCGTACCTACAAGTAATATATATTTTGTATATATCTAGGCCACTGGATGGGGCACATTTCCTATTTTAAAAGTGCAAAAATATCGTAGTTTTACTAAAGTATATGTTTTAATCTGGTGCCCGCAGAAATTCAGATTTTTTTACTTTTTTAACGATAGTGTACCTCGAAAGAACAAATTCCTATTTGATCAAATTTGATAAAGCAAGTACGTAAAATTTAGTTCCTATAGTTACATTAGGAGTGCGCTGATATTATTATTATATTAGAGTTATTTACACAGTTTTAAATATATTAAAAGTATAAATTTAGTTGTAATCAAATTCTTTTTTCATTTATTTATCAGTTCTTTTGCACTCTTTACTTTATGAGTATATGGAGGGATATCAAGAAATATCTTACAAGAAAAATAAACAGACGATTTATTTTACCTACATAATACTTTTTTTTCGAATTGTAGATCAGAAATATTTAATATACCTAATATGTTTGTTGCAAGAATTTTATATGCCTTTCTAATATAAAATTTTAAAAACTATTGTTTTTTAAATAGTCTAAAATTTGAAAAAATTATAGTTAATTATTGAAATTTGTGTAATATTTAAATAAATTAAAGCATCATATTTTCATTTTTGATTCAGAAAATAATAATCTCTACGGCTTCGTACTGTGTATTTACTTACGACAAATTGTAGTAAATAAAAAAATTAAATTAAATGTTGAAATCTATGGGGTAAAAAAAACTGCGTACAAACGATGTGTACAATAAAATGGTGTTTTTTTTATAAAAAAAAAAAATACTAAAAGTATAAATTTATACAATAATGTGGAAGCGTACAAAATGAAGCCAAATACCTACAATGAAAGTTTAATCCGTACGAATTTCTTTTGTTAATCTATTGTTGTTTTTGTCTGTACTCTTGTACTTTATTGTTCATCTTTTTATTGTACAAAATATCTTAATATTGTATGCAATAAAAAATACGACGTCTAACAATGGACAAAAGGCATTATAATTTATGTATTTATGTTATTTAGATAAAACGTTATTTTTTGATTAAATTCTTTGATTTTTTTATTGTAATTACATGTATCCATTATTTCATGTTTACATATATTCATTATTATTTATTTAAATAAAGAATTAAGTTGATTCTCTTTATTTTCAATTTTTAATAGAATTGTTTGTTTTAAGTGTTAACAATTTGTTCACTAAATTCTCTTGCAATTATTTATATTTGAAAACTATTTTTTTTGTATTATATCGTAAATCATGTAGATACTAAATTTATTAACTGATATCCGTAAAATATTTCGATATTTAGAAGAAAATAATATTTTAATCGTCTTGTTATATTTTCGTGTAAGAATTATATTCTGAGTCCCTCTTCTCTTTTGATGTAAAATTCAGGCCATGAATACGGCCGTAGCAGCTGAAAATAAAAATTCAGTGGATAAAAATGAAATAATAAAGAAAAAAAGCATATACTCGATTCGAGCTGGGCACAAAACCGTAATATATCTGTCAAAATGTATTTCTTACCAATGTTTCTGCTCATTGTATTTAAAACAGTCTTCCCCGTACACAAAAAGAAGAGAATCGAAACAAAAGATTGGTGGCTGCAGAAGCCACTTGGATTCTCGGTTCTCGTGGTATGCACTGAAAAGAAATAAACTAAGCATGTCATTGTCTTCCTATATCGCCAAACAAGTTTTTACTATCTAGAATTCAATTCAAAATGGCGCACTCGAGGCACAGCTGTATGTGGACATTTTCGCGATACTCGATATAATTTGTACAATAAATCGAAAATTTTATTTGTTCCTGTATTATCAGAACGGGAGACACCACATTTTTACATTGAATAGTATACCATATTGAAATTAACCATTCCTATAAGATAAGTGTATAAATTCTCAAAGTACCATACTCCAAAATACAGGTGTATCATCTAAATGAGCTACATGAATTAATTTCTATATTATTAAGGATACAGTAAAATACTATAAGACCATCTTTTAGAAGACCAAGAAGAACTTCCGATTAGAAAATAAAATATTTTTTTTAAACCAGTGGTTCTCAAGTTACAATACAATGTTATGTTTTTTTAAATGGGATGATATATATTTTTTAAGTCCATTGAATAGAGTATTTTTTCTGAATACAACCATGTGATTATTTTACATCCTTACATAACAAAAATGTTGAGAAATATTCAATTGAATTTAAATAAATTTGATTTTTAGTTATTTTTTAGTAGGCAATGTATGAAAAACAATTGAGCTTAAATTAAAATAAAACAAATATTTGTTAATAACCTATTCTAAATAGGTTCAAAGTGACAAATAACAGTTTTTGTTTTTCATTCGTAGCCTACTGGAAAATGACTATAAAAATCAAATTTAAATTTCAATTGATTTTTTGTCAATATTTTTGTTATGTAAAGATATAAAATAATTACATGGTTGAAATCAGAAAAAATACTCTATCGAATGGGCCTATAAAATATACATCATCCTATTTAAAAAATATATCGTATTTGTTTGAAAAAAAAAACTTCTCTAATTAGATGTCCCCCTTGGTCTGCTATAAGATTGTTTTAGTATTTTATTGTATCTTTAATAATATAGAAATTATTTGAGGTACCTCGTTTAGCTTTAAATAATTAAAAAGACATAAGAAATAAAATATTATATATACACTAAAAAAGTTACATTATTTTTTGTTAAATTATCAAAATATGATTATTTTTAAATGATTTTATTATACCAAAATATTATTAAAATATAACACTTTTCACTCATAATTTTAATAAAAACTATTCACGCTATGACGATATGGTGTCACAGCTTCAATAATTATAGTAGTATTAAACTGCTAATACGTGGAACAGTGAAGCACATATATTAAATTCTTATGTCACATACATTTTGGAAAATAATAAAAATAAGGACCGAACCGCCGAACTCATACCTACCTAAAATATTTGTTCATCTAGTATGTTATGAATTTCAATATATTTTGAAACTAAAATAAAAGATACAACAGTCATTTAATTTTAAATGTTAATTCACCGAAATAAATAAAACGAAGTCAAATATTATACATGGTGTCTAATAATTAACTAATACTATGTCCAAATGTCAAAAATGTGGAATTTTCTCATGCTCAAATTGTTTTCTTGTACTCGCAGAAAGTGTCAAAGTACAAATTTTTATCGATAAGTGAAAATGTTCACAATTCTTTACTTTTATGTACGTTCTGTATATTATTTAACTTAATTATCTTAGGTTTATTTAAAGAAATGCATAATTATTTAAGGGCTACCTCGTTTTTTGTAAATACAAGGTGGTAGCATATTCCTATTAATGAATTTTAATAAATTCAAATATTTTCAACATACATGTTTTCATCTCGTCATATAATATGTACCAGAGGCCCTTCCTAATTTCCTAAAATACTTACTTACCCGTAAATATTGTGACGTCAAAAACAAATCGTGTAAGAAATGAGAATTATTGAATTACTTATTAGTTTATCGATAGTTTTCAATTTATTAATGACGTCACTCTAAATTGGAAGAAATATTGTGAAATAATGTGAAATCATTTTTCTAAATAAAATGTAATGTCTACCATCCATAAATCAATATAAAACATATTAAATAATAATATAATTATGTCTACTTTAATTCTATATGTGAATAACTAATTTTTAAGACTAAAAATTTATCTATGTGTTAGCAAATACTCAAAATCTCGGTCTCCTAAACCGACGTTTCGGTATACATTTATGTCTTCTTCAGGGCCATAATCATTCCAAAACAATTTAGTACATATAATGTTAATATGACCTTGAGCATTATCACACTTACAAGCAAGATCTTACAGATTCTTAAATATAAAATCATGTACACATAAATATTTGCATTCGTTTCATTGTTTTTACAACTTTGTACGAAAATTCGAAAAAAACACATGTCTTTTTCAAATCGCCAATAGAAAAAAAATCTTACTTGATGTGAAAATTCTAATGTTAATGAAATACATTATTTTGTATATTTGTAGACCTTGTGAATCTATATCAAATTAATACTGAAAATTAAAGATGTTGATTTTGGCAAAATTTACGGATGAAATTATACCGAGTCTTCAAAAAATTATTCCAAATTCCTTGTCCAAAATTGTTTAAATTATCAGGTAACGAAATTAATTTCATTTTTCAAAATTATTTACTTGTGTCTGTACGAAAGGGCGCTTTGAAAATACGCAATCCGATCATCTAAAAATTATTTTCGTTCCCTCGTGAGATTTATCTGTGCGTGCGTTTTTGTGATCCGTGTTTAAAATGTTCACAATTTGTCATCAAGTGAAAAGAACATTTTTAAAACGCTCTTTTGATGTCTGCTCGCCCGTAAAGAACCTAATAATTAACTTAGAATTCCATTCATTGTCTCAAATGTGTGTGTTCTGCTGTCTTTGAAATATTCTTTGATTTATTCGACAAATGAATCACAATTTGGCAATATTAAATCGTAATGATAGATGACGTAGAGGTAGCAATTAATTCCACTTTCGTTAAGATTCGTTTTGGTTCGTTTTGTTTTGTCAGTAGTGGTTCATTACTGTTGCAGTGACACATGGTGTTTGTAGGTAAATTTGTTTATAAAAGTAAGTGATATAGTGTGGCTTTTTATGGAAAAAAAGTGTTTTAAACTTATTATAGTGTTAGCATGTTTCTTTGGACAATATAGACATCTTTGGACACCCGAGATATGAAGCAGAAACGTCAAACAGTAAGTGCAAATATGTTTGATTAGGTTAGAATTTTTTATATGAAATTTATACTTGATAAATAGAAATGATATTAACGAAACTTCCTTGTAAAAGCATAAAAAACAGTTTATAAATATAGTATCAATTATTTATCTATTAAAAAATATGATTCCCTGTATAAAGTGTGTGGAAAAACAGCTGCTTCAAATGTTTCAAATATAAATATATACAAACATTAATTCGAATACATAGGTATCGAATTACATTTAATAGTGAATAAAAAAAGCTAAAATACATATTGAATAGTGAATTATACTCGTAGTAGTACGTGTACATTTTAATGATTTTAATTTCCAAAAATGTATAAGTAAGTAGTAAAAAAATTGGCAATGTGGCGATTCGATAACTTGAAAGATTAAAAGATAAACAAAAACTGGTAAAAGAAATTGAAGTTTTTGTTGGTGTCGATAATAAAAACAATACCAATTCCATGTTAATACAGAGTGATTAGAAAAATATGCGCATTAATTTTAGATCTATAGTTTAAATTACAAAGTTAGAGGCGAACTTAAATGCCACTTCTTGGTATGAAAAAGTCCTTAATTCTAATTCCGATTTTGCTGGAAGCAATAACATCGTTAAATTTTATTTATATTCTCCGAAATAAATTAAAATTAGCTTTACACTGATGTTATTTACGTACATTTTCATCAAAAATTAACTTACGAGTAGTTACTAATTTTTCAAAATTATACTTTATTATAGTATTTGATACACCACTATAGTCAGAAAAATTGACTGTGTAGTAAAATATAGTAAAATAATCTTACTGTTAACAAAAATGCTATTTTCGTTTGATATAAGTTCTTATGCACGACGAGGGAAGCGAGTCGGACAATTGCACAGACAGACAATTTTACTTCGAATGATACTGTGACGTGCGCCCCCGAGAGAATAGTATACAACGCCACCACTGAACGAATATACGAGAACGATGACGCAATCCCTGGCGCCGCAGCGGCTGGACTCTTAATTGCGCCGTGACCTCGTCCCTTTGTGTGCCGGTCATTGTCGCTTGGAAGGCTTCTAGTGGCTTCTAGACTGTTCCGCGCTGTATAAATATTGGCCGGGAGAAGACGGAGGGATCAGTCTCATATATACCAGTAACTTGATATGAACTCGGTGATATAAATAAACAGTTAAACAGTTGTCAATATAAATAAATGTAGTTATATAAATAAGTGTTGTGATATAAATGTTAGTTAAATAAATAATCGTAGTGTTTAAGCATTTAATAATATTCATAGTGTTTATAATTATTTAATCATTATTTAATTATCGTTTAATAAACGTATTCTTTTCGTTAATAATATTTGTTTATGATTTACACTTCACCCATATAAATAAAAACGTTACAATTGGTGTCAGGTGTGGGGTGGTTAAGTTGTGAAGTGTAAATAAATAAAAATAAATAAAATGGCGACTAAACAATTTAAATTAAGTGAATTAAAAGTAGGTGATCTCAAGAGAGAACTAGAAGAACGGGATGTTGAAACAACAGGAAGGAAGTCAACACTTCAAGAAAGACTGCGGCAAGCATTAACCGATGCTGGTGAAAATCCTGAAGATTACCTATTCGAAATTCCGGATGACGTATCCGACCTTAGTAAACAGATAGCAAAATTAGCAGAAAATTCTCGAATATTAAAAGGAGAATTGACAGAAAAATTAGAAGAAAGTTCTAGAACATTAGAAGAAAAAGTAGAGGAAAGTTCTAGAAAAGCAGATGAAAATTCTAGAACACTAAAAGAAGAATTGACCGAAACACTAGAACAAAAATTAATAGAAAGTTCTAGAAAATCTGAAGAAATTTCTAGAACATTGAAAGAAGAATTGACAGGAACATTACAACAAAAATTAGATGAAAACTCTAGAGCATTAGAACAAAAATTAGAGGATAATTCTAGAAGCTTAGAAGAAAAATTAGAAGAAAATTCTAGAAGTTTCGAAGAAAAATTAGAAGAAAATTCTAGAAGTTTAGAAGAAAAATTAGAGGAGAATTCTAGAAAAACCGAAGAAGACCTAAAGAATTTAAAAGATGAGTATGACAAGAAGATTGAAGAAATACAGGAAAAATTCACTAAAATTACATCGACGTCAATGTCGAATTCCGATGTAGCAAAGGTGGGTGTAGTAGAAGAAAGGAAAGTAGTAAAATCTGAAACTACTTCAAAAATGCACATAAAGACACCGGAATTTGATGGGAAGTCTTCGTGGCCAAATTATTTAAAACAATTTGAAGCGGCCGCAAAAGCGAATAATTGGACATCCGAGGAGAAGGCTACTGCGTTGACTGTCTCGTTGCGCGGAGAAGCTATCGACATCCTGCAAACGCTGAAAGAAGACGAACAAGAAGACTACGACCAGCTAGTCAAGCGATTGGATATGCGGTATGGAAATGCGCATCTGGAGCAGGTGTACCAGACGCAACTGAGGAACCGGTATCAGAGTTCAAAGGAAAGCCTTCAAGAATTTGAAGTTGACGTAGCTCGTTTGGTTCATCTCGCACATCCTACGGCTCCTGACAGCGTTTTGGAGTGCTTGGCCACTCAATCATTTATCTACGGAGTTCGAGACAGCGAAACTCAACAAGCACTGCGATTGGCCCGTCCTAAAACTTTAATTGATGCGCTCTCATATGCATTGGAGCATGAAGCTGCCAAACAAGCTTCCCGTAACCAATTGCGAGTGCGAAATATTGATGCTGAGAGTAATGAAACAACAGAAGATTTAGATGAGAGGTTACGGCGAATTGAAAATGAAATGTTTGCTGGCAGAAAGAAACTCCGCTGTTGGAACTGCGGTGAACTGGGCCATCCGCAGAGACTTTGCAGAAAAATACAAAAGAAGACGGAATCTGCAAAGGAAGAAAAGGAGTCGGAAAACTAAATCGGGTTGATGCGAAGGAGCAACTGTCGACCCGTAATCTAGTAGCTCCACAATCCATCAGTTATGTCGCATCTCTTCATCATAAAGCCAATAGCATCTATGTGGATGGCTCTATTAACGGAAGGCCAATGAAAATGCTACTGGATACGGGTGCGACAAAAACTATAATTAGGCCCGACTTCATAAGGAAAACTGGCAAGACACATCTTCAACCAACCAAGTGGCGGTTACGCACAGCGACGGGAGAACAAGCTATCGCGTTAGGAGAAGTAGATGTCACCATCTCTATTGGAAACACCTCCTTTAAACATCGTGCGCTAGTAGCTGAAGTTGAAGATGAATTAATACTCGGAATGGACGCAATGACAAAGCATGGCTTTAAACTTGACCTGAAGAAGGGCGTGATGATGGTCAATGAAGAAGAACTCGTATTAAATCCACGAGATGATAAAGCTGTGCGCGTACTAATGGCAGAAGACGTTACCCTCCCAGAACGAAGTGAAACTATCCTGGAAGCACATTTAGATGGTAGTTTCTGTGAGGGAAGTATCGTTATGCTGGAGCCCAAGAATGATGATGCCAAAACTGGCACTGGAGTTGTTGTCGGAAAATCACTCGTCAAAGCCAGCCGGGTAATACCTGTTCGAATAATGAACGTAAATTTTTATCCTGTTGTCCTAAAGAGAGGAACAATTGTAGGAAAATGCTCTGCAGTATCCTCGATTATTCGAACTGTAAAGGCCACAGGGAACACATCTCAGAAAGTTTCGGACACGTTAATCAATCAATTGACATCGTTCGAAGAATTGACCGCCGACCAGAGAACCAAGGCGAAAGATTTAATTGGGAGGTTTCAAGATGTGTTCCAATATGACAAGAAAGCCAACGGAAGAACTAATGTAGTTCATCATAAAATAGACACCGGAGACGCAAGACCCATCCGTCAACCAGCAAGAAGACTACCACTGGCAAAGCGTGAGGAAGCGGAAAGAATAATCGAGGACATGAAAATGGAAGGTGTGATTGAACCTTCAAGCAGTCCATGGGCTTCACCAGTGGTGTTAGTGAAGAAGAAGGATGGCTCTGCACGATTTTGCGTCGATTATCGTCAACTTAACAACGTGACGAAGAAGGATAGCTACCCGCTACCTCGAATAGACGACACATTAGACACCTTAGCTGGCTCAAAGATTTTCTCCACTTTGGACCTAAAGAGCGGATACTGGCAAGTGGATTTGGATCCAAAAGACAAAGAGAAGACAGCCTTCACCATTGGTACAGGACTTTGGCAATTCACCGTAATGCCGTTCGGGCTCTGCAATGCTCCTGCAACGTTTGAACGACTCATGGAAACAGTATTGACTGGGCTATCTTGGAAAACCTGTTTAGTGTACCTCGACGATATTATTGTGGTTGGTAAGACATTCGAGGACCACATGAAGAATTTGGAAGAGGTTTTCCAGAGATTGAGGAAGGCTAACCTGAAACTTAGCCCGAAGAAGTGTCACCTGTTTCGAAGAGAAGTCCATTACCTGGGACACGTGGTTTCCGGTAAGGGTATTGCAGTCGACCAGGAGAAGATAAAGGCTGTGAGAGACTGGCCAGCACCTAGGGACAAACACGAACTCAGAAGTTTCCTTGGTTTGTGTACCTATTATCGGCGATATGTACCTGGATTTGCCAACATAGCCAAGCCACTGACAAGGCTTACTGAAGAAGGAAGAAGATTTATCTGGGAAATGGACTGTACAGTTGCATTTAAAGAACTAAAACATGCTTTGACAAGCGCACCCGTCTTGAGTTATCCTTTACCTGAAGGAGAATTCATTCTAGACACAGATGCCAGCAACGTTGGAATTGGTGGCGTTCTTTCCCAGATACAAGATGGGCATGAGAAAGTTATTGCCTACTTTAGTAAGACCTTGTCAAAACCAGAAAGGAATTACTGTGTGACTAGAAAAGAACTCTTGGCAGTCCGTGGAACATTTCTACAAATATTTGTACGGAAGACGATTTTTGATTAGGACTGATCATGCTGCATTAAAATGGCTGCTACAATTCAAGAATCCTGAAGGTCAGGTGGCTAGATGGATTGAAAGACTACAGGAATACGATTTCAAAATCGATCATAGGGCGGGTACCAGCCATCGTAATGCCGACGCATTGTCCAGAAGGCCATGCCAAGATGAGTGCAAGCATTGTAGTCGACTGGAAGAGAAACATTTTACTGTCGCCAGGACAACAGTAGTCGACGATAATTGGCAGCCCGATGGACTACGCGAAGACCAAGAGAATGACCCGACGTTGAAAATACTGCTGGAGTGGAAAGCAGAAGAGAGAAAACCAAGATGGGAAGAAGTTGCACCACACTCACAGAGTGTAAAATCATACTGGGCGCAATGGGACTCGATGATGATTGAAGATGGCCTGTTAAAGCGTTTGGTGGAAAATACCGATGGAACTGAGAAGAGAACTCAGTTGGTTATTCCTAAGAATAGAATTCCAGACGTGCTGAAAGAGATCCATGACGGATCTGGAGGTGGCCATTTTGGAGTCAACAAAACATTAGAAAGATTGCGCCAGCGATTTTACTGGGTTAACTGCAAGGAAGACGTTAAAGACTGGTGCAAGAAATGTGTAGTTTGCGCTGGAAGCAACGGCCCTCATAGACGACGGAAAGCTCCAATGCGTCAATACAACGTTGGCAGTCCATTTGAGCGCATTGCGATTGACGTGGCCGGACCATTTCCAGAAAGCGAAGACAGAAATAAATACATCGTGGTTGTCATGGACTACTTCACCAAATGGGTTGAGGCCAATCCATTACCCAACCAGGAAGCTACTACGGTCGCCGAAACCTTAGTCAAGGAGTGTATATGCCGATTCGGAGTTCCACGTGAACTTCACTCCGACCAGGGGAGAAATTTTGAGTCTGCCGTTTTCCAAAATATCTGTAAGATATTAGGGATTAATAAAACGAGGACAACTGCATTACATCCGCAGTCCGATGGCATGGTTGAACGCATGAACAGAACGATCAACCGATATTTGTCGAAGGTAGTCTCCAACCACCAAAGAGACTGGGACCGACATCTTCATCTGTTCTTAATGGCTTATCGTTCATCCGTGCATGAAACCACAGGGCAAAGTCCTGCGAACATCTTATTTGGGCGTGAGTTGCGCCTGCCATGTGACTTGGTGTTCGGCAGTAAACCTGGGGAAGATCTGGCCGGGGAAGATTACGTAACGGACTTACGGAGAAGAATGAACGACATTCATGAACAAGTCCGCATAAACACTCAAGCTGCCAGCGACCGAATGAAGGACCAGTATGACATCAAGGCAGAAAAAGGTGGATACCAACCAGGGGATTTAGTGTGGCTTTACAATCCTCAAAGGCGCCGAGGTTTATCACCAAAGCTACAAAGAAATTGGGAAGGTCCTTATGAGGTCGTTAAGAGAATAAACGACGTGATATACAGAATTAGAAAAACACCTACCGGGAAGCCGAGAGTAGTACACTTTAATCGGCTAGCCCCGTTCGCCGGTGACAACAATGAAGACCAGCATGGAGCAACGGTTCGTCGGATCATAGCTCAGGAACCGACTTTTGAAGACTTCATGGAACAGTATTCCTTTGGTCACAAGGCGCGGTATGGCGTGACGACAGAAGAATATAGAGATCTGTTCACCGTGTCCTCAGATTATTCCCTCGGCCACTGCGTATCGGAAGACTTAAAGATGTCACGCGGCATAGCGTCAGTCTTTAAGACAAAATTTGGACGACTACAAGAACTGGCCAACCAAGGTCCATCCGTCGGGAAGACGCTACGACTGAGGGATAACAATACAGAACAGCAGCGGTATATCTACTACCTGGTCACAAAACCACGCTCGTACCAAAAGCCGTCGTATCGCAACCTATGGAGCTCGCTGTGTGACTTGAAGGATCATCTGCTAGAAAATGACATTTTGAAGTTGGCAGTACCGAAGTTAGGCTGTGGACTAGATGGCTTGGATTGGAGAGTTATTAGGAACATGTTAGAGATCCTCTTCCGCTATACCGGTATCGAAATTCTCGTCTGCAGCTTTAACCCTAACAGACAGAAAGGAGAACTCCAGCGGACCATCGACTGTCACTTCTTCAAGACTTCAAAGTGTACCAAGGGCAATGCATGTAGATTTCGTCATCAAGAACTGTTCCGGGACGAAACAGTCTTAAGGAGGGGGCAATGTGACGTGCGCCCCCGAGAGAATAGTATACAACGCCACCACTGAACGAATATACGAGAACGATGACGCAATCCCTGGCGCCGCAGCGGCTGGACTCTTAATTGCGCCGTGACCTCGTCCCTTTGTGTGCCGGTCATTGTCGCTTGGAAGGCTTCTAGTGGCTTCTAGACTGTTCCGCGCTGTATAAATATTGGCCGGGAGAAGACGGAGGGATCAGTCTCATATATACCAGTAACTTGATATGAACTCGGTGATATAAATAAACAGTTAAACAGTTGTCAATATAAATAAATGTAGTTATATAAATAAGTGTTGTGATATAAATGTTAGTTAAATAAATAATCGTAGTGTTTAAGCATTTAATAATATTCATAGTGTTTATAATTATTTAATCATTATTTAATTATCGTTTAATAAACGTATTCTTTTCGTTAATAATATTTGTTTATGATTTACACTTCACCCATATAAATAAAAACGTTACAATACATTATATTTTTTCTTCAAACGTAAATATTTAAAGAAAAATATCTACTACTGACGTTACATTTTACGTAAATTACGTTTGCGATTTCAATTGCCCTGTAGCTATGGATACGTTATTTGTTCACTTTTTGTTATACACATTGAAGTGAAAATTTTCACGTTTTGACGTTTAAATAAAAACTGCAATTTTATATCCTCCTTGTGTGCAATTATGTCGGAATTTGAAGCATTATAATGTACACCCCCTAAAGTTGTTCAATTGGATGGAAATCTAACAGTATGGCTGAAAGATATGTCCAGGAATCATTGCAAAACAATATAAACTTTTCTTATCACTTTAATTCTAAGTATTCTTATGTTCATTACCGTCCCTGTAATTATAATCTGTAAGTCTGCTATTCTTTAATATGTTGTTTCCTCAAAAGTAATCTCTGTTTATATTTCAATTCATAGGTTATTTATTTAAATTTGACAGCTATTGATGGTATTTAGTAACTTTATTCTTAGGTTACCTAGTGTGTTATAGTGACATAAGGTGATATTACAGGTTTCTTTTATACAAGTTACTTATTCCTTCATTCTGTATAGTTTTTATGGATATTTATTTATTTTATTTCCACCCCGGCGGCGTAGAAATTAAACTTATATCTTGTGAATCAAGTCACAAAAGATGCTACTTTTATGACGTTTGAAGAAAAATAGCATTTACATTAAAGGAACGATAAAATTATGGATGTCTTTATTTCAACAAAACAGCGCAAGTAATAGCTCGTTGGCATCCAATGTTATAATGCAAGCAGTGATATACCGCTTTTCCATAATGAGGTTATGCAAAAAAAAGAATTATATTTTTTTTGTTTAAATCAAACTAGTATGGTCTAATTTATCATTTTGTATGATTAAATTATTTTTTATTTACATTTTTTGTTGTATAGGTAAAATAGGTTTAAAGTATAAAAATTTTAAAAAGCAAAAACCAGTCATATCCCGAAGTCAGCAGTTCACACTGCAAGTTCAGACCCATTTTATAGAAACTTATATTAACACAGAATTTCTAAAAAATAAAAATATATAGACTATAGATTGAGAATTACATATCTAAACATTTGAAAGAAATGCTATATAATATACATATTAACGTAATATCATTTTATTAATTTTTATAAACATAATTTTCGTTTGGCCCGAAGTTACACTTCACATCAGCTGTGCTTCTTTCACTTTGTAGTTTGTTTAGCTATAGCAAACGCACGTGAGACACTGAATATATTGCGGAATATTCACAGAACAATGTTGATAACGTTTCAACCACATGTTTACTTTTGTAAATTTCAGGTTATCTTTAAATGTCTCTTTGACGTCTAGTGTGAAAATCAAAATGGCCGTTGAAGTGAACTGCGTACGTCACTGGGCGAGGAAAATCAGCTGCATTTTTAATTGAAATTTTTTGAGGACTTAAGTTAAAAATTAAAAATCGCTCATGACCTCATTACGATATTTATAGTTGTATTGCTGGACCCAACAGAGTCAATTTTTGTGACTGTAGAATGACCTCATAATGTACTTTATTATTATTAGTAAAAGCAAATTGGTACACCCAGAAATGGGTAATAAGCAGTGACAAATTTACTCATGAAAGCAAGGATTATAACGTTACATCTCCAAGCAATTTCGAACATCCATGTCTCCTCCTCAGCGTTTCTGTTATATCTATGATATATCGATTGACATCGGCGGTACATATGACGGTGCAGTATGATTCGGTCGCGGACACCTCGCATTGTGATTGGTCGGTGTGTGCGTGGGCGTGGTTCTCCTTGTCGCGATGTGCTACTGTCACCCAACACGCTCACGTAACATCACACCATACGGTAAGGTTTTCTTTTGTTTCCCAGACAATGAGGACGAACCATAGCTACCTATGATAGAGGACGGTAGGTACGAGTAGTGCACGCTACATGCGCGACAAAATAGTTGGCTGGGAGAACACACGAGTAGGTGTTTTGATTTGACGGAGTATAATCTCATGCGGTACTAACTAATTGTGTACTTATGCTGGATAAAGTGATACATTTCTATTTATTATTTATAAGTTTACATTATGAGAAATAGTAATATGATTTGTATACAAAACTATAACCTATGGAAAAATTGTTCATACATATTTTTATTATTATTATTATTTACTTTCCTAGTCCTAGTGATTGCATCGACCAGTAGTGTTTTTATTTATCCACTGCCGTATTGCTACCTTAAGGTGGGAACGGACAATTTTTACTCCTAGATGGAAAGTTCAGTGACCCAATCTGACTAGAATGGTGACAGATAGAAATGGAACAATTTTTCTTTTGCGCGTTGTGTCTCTTAATTCTTCATAATGAAAAGATAAATACGCACACAAACTTGTATATTTTTGGGGGATTCAAAACTAAGACATTGGGTATACGAAGAAGCGTCACTTTTAATCAGTTACTTCTTTTCAAAATCAGTACACAAATAAGCAAATTAATACTATGTACCGTAAATATTAAATCGTAACCAAGAATTTTTTACGTTTATTTTCGGTTAACCAATGGTTACTGAATTATGAATATTGTTTGCGGAATGATTTGACATTGAGATTGAACTGCTACGTTAAGCAGACAGCTGTGGCAGATGACAGTTGACACTTGACAGTATTACATTAACACATTTTGTGAATTTGAGGCCTGTTGTACATAATTATATAATGCAGCGACAAATTATTAAAGAGTTATTATTTTCCTGAAATAATAATGAATAAGGTTATTTATAAAGCATGTATTGAATAATATAAATACATCCCATTCTGAAGTTTTTTGAAGATACGTATTTATTGCTTTATAAATGAATCAAAACAAACTTGCCAAAAAAATACAACTGGTTGCCATTGCGCATCAGAATGCAAGTGGAGAGGGGGTAATAACCACAAAACAACCATGCCTCAAGCTCGGTTGATTTGGTTAGCAAAATCAGTAACCATATTTCAACAACCGTTTCCGTAAATATAATTTTTTCAGAATTTTTTTATTTTCGGAACAACAAACCAAGATTTTGGTTATGATTTGATATTTCCGGTACATTGTATAAATAAGCTGTTGTAATAAATCTCACAGCCACACAACTCCATGGTAACCACTTGAGAAATTAAAATATTTGTAAATGACAGATAAATGTCAGTGTCCAAAATTGAGAGACATTACTGAAAGCTTTTTCTTATTGTATTATTAATTAAATTATAGGTATATTACATAAGTACCCTTCAGAAATACCGCCCATCCCGTCAATAAATTGGAAGAATATCGAACATTTAGAAAAGTAAGAGAAAATGGCTCATAGAATGAATTTAAAATTATAAAAAATGCCTTAATATAAAGAATAGATGTAATTACAAAATTTTGTGTACGAGAAATATTAATTACAATACTTACATAACCTGAAATGAAATGGCGAGAGTTTTGTGCTAGCCACAACAGATTTTAGTCAATAAGCACGTTTCAAGGTTCCTAGAATACGATTTTAACATTCTTACGATAATGTGTGTGTGTGTGTGTGTGTGTGTGTGTGTGTGTGTGTGTGCGTGCGTTTTAAATTTTATTATATCTTCTATAAGATTCTAAAGATTATTGTATAATAATATAGAATAATCTGTTGTAATAAATCTCGCTGCCCAAACAACTCCATGAAAACTAGTTGAGATATTTAAATGTTGACAAATATATGCAAAATGTCAGTACCAAAAATCAACAGTTTTACTAACATTACTGACAGCTTTTTCTGGGAAGAAGGTATATTAATATTTCTCATTGTTTTATTAATTATAGGACGCAAGCAGTCATGTAACTTTGTTGTCCTTGGCAAGCAGATATGGGAACCCGTGTCAGTAGTTAAGTACATAGATGTCACAATTGTCATGTCATAATTTTTCCTTCAAAATTTCAAAATATTCTGATTTCATGTTGTTCATTTGTCATCAGAAGTGTGGAATATACTTGTTGAGAAAAATAATCCACATGGATTTGGAAAATCATGATGTTTTGAATGAAAAATTATGACATTTGACATCTATGTAAATTATTACTTGCTGTCATTTTGACACGGCCCCATAGCTGCTTGTCAAGCCTAACAAAGCCACTTGGCTTCTCGCTTCCTGGGCCCTGTTTCATAAAACTTCTACACTTGTAAATTACCACTGTAGAACTTGTCAAACTAATAATTTGACAAGTTTCTGTTTCAAAAACCTACAAGTGTAAATTACAAGTGACAAGTAAACTAGTCCGTTTCTACAAGTATATTTTTGCAGTTTACAAGTGTAGCGTTTCAAAAAATATTTTCTAGTTTTTACTACTAGTATTTTACAAGTGAACAGTAACCACGAATGAAAGATTGGTCATTTGAAAATTTTATGACAATTAATTATAGCAATTTTCTTTTGCAATATTAGAAATGTGGTCCAGTGATTCAGAAGAGGAAGAGGTTTGAAACTATCTGTAACACCTATTCCACAAACGGCCGGGGAATCTTTCCCCAAAATGTCGAGCACTGCATTATCAATTTCGTTAATTTTACAATCTGTTGCTCCTGCGGAGCCAGTTTTCTTTGCATTATCCACTTTAGCCTGAACATTAAATATAAAAAAGTATGTTTAGCAACTACTTCGTAATTTAATACTTTTCAATAGTAATATTTAAAAGAGAGCAATTATTCCAATATTAAAAAAATAATTAATCTAATTAAATTTTTAAAAGAAAATATGAAACTGAGTTTGTTGAAATAAATTAAGAAAATGGTTTATTATACTGCAAAGTGTAACCAAAGCATTTACTAGTGTCCTTTTTCTTAAATTTGGCCATAATGTATCCCGGCAATATTGCCAGTCCTTCTCATTTGAAATTAATGCGTGCGAAACAGCTAATTCATGGATTAATTTCCATTTTTCACTTTTCATATTTTTTGTTAAATTTGTGGAAAAAGCGCCAAATAGGATGTATTTATGTTCCTTAATTTCGCGAAGAAACGCCAATTTAATAGAATTTTTTGCCATATTAAATATAATTACAATTAATTATAATTTTGCCTGCTTAACTTTCTTTGATTGCAAGGGTTGAATGTCAAAATGTGGACAAAATTAAATTAAATTATTTTAAAACGCATACTTTTTAATGTGATTAAAAATATTACATTCACTATGAAACAATGGTTTCAAACTTGTCAACTTGTAAAAATTCACTAGTAATATTGGAAAACTGACAAGTAGTCAAAAATTATTCTTGAAACAGAAATTACTAGAACTTGTCACTTGTACACTTGTCACTTATAACTTGTAACTTGTCGACTAGTAATTTTTATGAAACAGGGCCCTGTAGGTATATTAATATTACAAGTATCCTTAAGAAATACCGCTAATACGAATACCGTCATTAAGTTTGAAGAATTTTGAACATATTAGTAGAGTAGGACAAAATTCTTTATAGAACGAAACAATACGAAGATACAATTATTTGGGTGTACAAGAAATGTTAAATTCGTTACTTATCTAACATAAAATGGAAATGGCGAGAGGTATTATGCTGGACACAGCATATTTTTTTTTTTAATTCGATATTCGAGATTGGCCGTTTTTTTTTTCATTGTTGTGATTTATGAATTATTTTTGATAATGCCACTCATGTTCTGTCGTCATCCAATGATATAGGTGTATTTTGCTATTCAAACCAATCGCAAATCATATTACTGTATTACAGGGGCAATATTATCAAGCTGCATTATTGCCGCAGCAATATTTTAAGCTGCTGAGATACAATGTGAGTTCTTTTGTTATTATTTAAAAAAATATATTTATTTTTCTTTGACTTGCCAAGCTAAATACCATTCATGAGTGATTTTCCTTAGATAATTTTTGTGAAGATCCCTCCTGTTTGTTGATTAGGAAAATCTACGCTCGTACAGATTTTCGTCGTAAAAAGCAGATATAGTGGCAGCACACACTTTAGAATTCTATGATAGAAAACAGGCAAATGCGATTTTACTTTTGCGAATCTTGGTAGCATGCACTTTAGAATTCTATATTAGCTTTTCGTTTCGGGAATTTTCGGATTTTATACTATTAACATAGAAAATATTATGACAATTGTATATAATAAATTTATAAATTATATATATTGTCTTTGAGTTGAATTGGGACGTTAGTTTATACAGGGTGGGGCAGAAAAACCTATCCGATTTCAAATCCCTTTTTCTCAAAAGAGGGAGCAGGTAGAGTAGTGGGGTAAAAACCGTTAGAAAGCCGGTTTTATGCCATTTGTCAGTAGTCAACATGCCTTGGTCTGGTGAACATCGTGCTTTTGTTATTGAGCGGTTTATCGAATGCGGCGGTTCGATAATTGCTACACAACGTGCTTTTCGAATTCATTTCGGACTCGGGCGTCATGATCCTGTTCCACATCACGCTACGATTAAAGTGTGGGTGTCAAATTTTAGACAGACGAGTTCAGCATTGAAAAAGAAGTCGCCTGGACGTCCCAGGACAGCAACAGGACCTGAAAACGTGGCCAATGGGCAAACCGTAACGGTCAACAGCGAGCGCTATTGTTTCATGCTGGAAAATTTTCTTAGACCCAAAATGGAAGAAAATGGCGTGGAAAATGTGTGGTTTCAACAGGATGGGGCAACCGCCCACACATCGCGACGATCAATGGACATTCTCAGGGAACTGTTTCCCGGTCGCCTCATTTCCCTGAGAGGTGATCTTGGCTGGCCGCCGCGCTCACCGGATCTCACTCCATGTGACTTCTTCCTTTGGGGTTACCTCAAATCGAAGGTTTACCAGCATCGACCAAGGACCCTTCTTGCTTTACGAAGGGAAATTGCTCGGGCAATTGAAGAAATTCCTGTGGAAATGACGGTGAAAGTCATGGAAAGCTACCGCGAGCGCCTAAATCAGTGTATCCGCTCCCAAGGACGACATTTGAGTGATGTGCTTTTCAAAACTTAAATTTAAAAATGGCATAAAATTTGCGATATGTTAATAAAAATTTTTTTTGACAAGTTGAGTGGTTTTAATTTTATAACGTTTTGAAATCGGATAGGTTTTTCTGCCCCACCCTGTACTTGCGCCTCGAGTCGTACGCTTGCAGGCGAATATTTTGAGACACGCATGTTACCAAATTTTCGCTTCACGGCGAAAAGCGAAAACAAATGCATCTAAAGTGTGTGCTGTCACTACTCTGATCTTGCTGGAAAAAAATGCTGGGAAAATCATAGTCACTAATGGAATTACTATTGATAATTTGTTAACTTCATTTGTTAATAAATTTACACCCATTTCAAACGACATTGAAACTATTTTCTCTGTACATTTCAAATTTTTTATCAATGATAAAAAGTGGCCATCATTCATAACCGTTCTTTCTTGGGCGCCTCACGTATCAGTGACACGTATGTGCGTACGTGTAACGCATTTGGGGCTTATAAGGCCTGGCGAGGTGAGGAATCACCTGGACATGGCTTGTAGTCTCTCACGATCTCCGCGGAGCTGCCACTGCATTGCCTTGTCTGTCCAGCTTTACGGCACCGGACCCAAGACGGGGATTTATTTTATCACCAACTCTGATGCGCTACCAAGCCGAAAGGGAGATAATTGTTCTAATAAAATTTACCTATATAGAAGAAGCTTTCAAACGTAGACTTATGATATGATGGTGATCTTGTTCTACGGAAAATATGGAGAGGAGAGAAGAAAATGTGAAGGTGAATGATTTGATTCACAGATTTTCTGGTTTTTATAAAATACTAGTCGCATATTCACATGAACAATGTTACGAATACAGTGAAAGTTGATAGTGGGATGATGTACACATTGTCGGTATATGTAGAAACTTGCCAAAAAACTACTTTCGTATTCAATTCAACCAAACACAACAACAATAACCTCACCTAACGCACAAAAGTCACTCATGGAAAACTCGGGCGAATTTGTGCTTTAGGTGAGTTTATTGTTATTATATTTAGTTGAATTACAAGCGAAACCAATTATAAGCGAATCCCTACATACTTTAACTGTAACATAACATAGGTATACAGAAAAAATATTTATTAATGAATATATCTTGTGCATAAACTTGCTCATTTTTATTTTGAAATACGCAATAGTTTTAATATTCGTAAAGTTAGTGAACGAAACGCCGCCAATGTGGAACTAAAATTTCCTTCTTCTGCAGCTATTTTGAATATTGAATGCTGATTGTTGACATTTGTTAAATGTTGTGTTTGAAGTTTATAGTTATAGTAACATTTTAAATTTAATGTGTCCCTGAGTGTCTGGTCGCGAATTTGGGGACCCGGGTTCAATCCCGACCAACGCTAAAAATTACTTCGACTTTTAATGGCACTAAATTGATCCCTGTGGTGCATTCTCCACGCCAGCATTGAGTGCCCGTGAGGTGACGCCTGGTAAGCGCCCATACGGTACAAATATTTCATCATTACCTATATCTGCGTACAAAGCAGATTGGCACACCCAGCAATGGGTAATATGCCGTGATGATATAAAGGGATTTCCAATAAGAGGTGTTATTTTGATATTCAAAGAAAAATGCCATTTTTTAATATAAATGATCGGATGTTTATTTCATTATAAAGAGGAAGGTATGCCGTTAATAGTGGAAAATAACATCAGGCAAATGACCACCACGACCACGCTGACAGGACAATATCCTTTTCATGAAATTTTCCATAACCAAATCGCAAAGTGGCTGTCCTATGTCCTCGATAGCCTCACGAATTCCATCTTTGAGGTCTTGAGTCGACGCTGGGCAGTTGGCGTAGACCTTCTCTTTCACGTGGCCCCAAAGAAAGAAGTCGCAAGGTGTTAAATCACAAGATGATGGAATTCGGGATCATTTTCATGCATTTCAACGACCCAATCAGCAAAGACACGACGTTGTTGATGATCGGCCGGCTTGAGTTCTTGTGTTAACTGGACTTTATAAGCCTTAAGACCCAAATCTTTATGCAAAATACGGTGTAATGACGTTTGTGGAATGCCTAATTCCAAAGAACGACGAGGAATGGACAAACCTGGGTTTTCTTCAACACTTTCGGCTACAGCAGCAATATTCTCGGCTGTTCTTGAGCGACGTGCACGGGTTTTATTCTTCACATCACTAACTTGTCCCAGCAGCTCGAATTTGTCCACCAATTTCTGTATTGCGGTCCGACAAGGTGCTTCACGACGACCCAAAAATTGTCGAGTTTTACGAACCGTCTCTGCCAAATTTTCACCATTTTTATAGTGAATTTTAATAATTTCAATGCGTTGTTGAAGCGTGTATCGTTCCATTTTTATTAATGGCGTAGTTTCTACTTGTCAAATGTCAAAAAATGACAGCTTCAAAAGCGACATCTACCGAAATAGCGGGCTATTCAAAATAACACCTCTTATTGGAAAACCCTTTATTTATATTAATTTATTTATTTACAGAATTTAATTGTCTACAATATTTATTTGAAGAATTATTGTCTAAATTTAATAGGCCACATTTGCACAATGAAAAACTGTTTTCTCGTGGCCTATAGTCCGTTTTCCATGTGTATCCTCTTTTAATTATGAAATACCATTTCTAAACTGTTTTTAGTTTTACGAATATGATACTGTATACTGTATTTGACTATTCTCTTCTTGAAAGTGGAACTGTTTGTTAAATGATATCTATGGCAAATTCTAAATCGGTTAGATTCGTTTCGTTTCATATGAAGTTTTTCTCGTTGAGTTGAAACATGTGCGACACATATGCGGCAGAGATTTGCCCGTGTTTCCCATCCCATGTAGCACGGAGTAATGTTGACTGATGGCGTCAGGAAACGAAGCGCGCGGCTTCAAAGGCACTGCCTGTCACAATACCCCCACCACACGACCGTGATCTATGCCTACCATGAATTATGTGCCTAATAAAATTTTTACTGTGCCATCACAACGAGAAGGAGAAAAAACAAACATCATGTGCTACACTTACACGCTTTTTATGTAACGAAATTAAAGCGCAGTTAAAGGACACGGAATTACTTCTCTTATTATGGTTAAATATACAGACATATTATTACGACTTTTAAATTATCTAGATACACCAAAATGCTTGAAAATACAGATCTATTTTGACGAACTAATTTTACCATGTCAGAATCCGAACTGCAATTTTCAGAACTACAATTTGTCACTGAATTTTTTTAACGATTTTTGATAGTTTAGCTTCGCCTATTCTGTCAAATTCAGTAGTGTCGTTTACTTAGTTTTTATGAGGGTACATAGGATACTACTGTTATTTACTTATTTGTTTATTTATTTATCATAAGCAATAAATACAACAAAAATACGTACATAATACAAAAGAACATATACAATAAATAAATATACATAAATACAATTACAATTACCAAATATATATAAATATGTACAACATATAATATTAATACAAGAAAATATGACGGAATACAAATAATTTATGATACCCAAATTTTTTAACCAATTAAGACAGTCAATACTACTGTTATTTTATTATTATAAAAATATGTTATAGTAAAAACATTCAAAATTCAAAACTAAGTCAACTGGTAAGTTTATTAGCAAATGTAAAACCAAATATGTGAAAAATAAGATACTGACACAATTGTCAAGCTCAGTGACAGTGACAGAAAATAACATTATTTGTACGGGTATGAATAAAGGTAATATCTTTGAATATATAATACATATAAGAATGGCAACGCATATGGCCTAGCAAGATACTATATCTGTCTCTTTTTATTCACAAAATTATTATAAATAGGTAGTGACTCCTACCACAAAACTATGAACTACGATAAATCATGCTGACAGCATTGCCAGTTACTATTTGTTAGAGGTATTCAATAATCAATAATTCAAAAATATTGTTTCATAATAACCAGATAATATATTTTGAATCTTCAATGTACATGTATACTTGTTTTACAGTAGCAAACTTAAAAACCCTATTATGTATTTTTTTAACTAACTCAGAAATAATTCGTATACGGAGGGATAGATGGCACCTTCTCTTGAAATATTTAATCTGAATACATTACGTTGCCGTTCTTATATGTATTATATATTCATATATTATACAACAAGACGATTGAAAATTCTCGATTATACGAAACGTGTTGCCTGGAAACTCACGAGACCGAAGGTCGAGTGCTATTTCCAATAGGCAACTCGTTGAGTATTTCGAGAATTTTGTATTGCCGAGTTGTATACAAGTAGACCATATCAAGTAGACATAAAAAATAAATTAAAAAGTAAATAGTAAATTCAACGTAGACCTGTGGTCTATTTTATTTTGACAGAAATGTCTGTGTCAAACTGTATGCTACATAACCTATCTTTTTGAATATAGTTGTAGTAGCATGTAATATTACATTGAATTGCTCGTATTTTAAAATAAATGCTTGTATTTCAAATAAACTAGCAACAGTGCAGTTTCTAGATTTGTGATCCAAATAATTATTTGTTTACTTGTCAAATTTTTACTACAATAATGCCTTGCTGTCAAATAATAGATGCGTTCAATTATTTGTTTCGGTGCACTTGCAGCGGTCAGTGTGATTTTAAATGTGTACTTAAACCATACATCGTACGATTTTCCTCCTCAAAGTCTAACTACAGATTCATTTGTACACTCGATACTGTGTTCGAAGGAAAAAGATCATGTCCGTAAATATAACTAAAAATGGCATTGCCAGTTCGGAGTACATAGAACAAAATAACCAAACGCACCTATAAGTGAATATACGAAGGTAGATATATTCGAATATACAAAGGTTCGTATATTCGTTCACCATGGTTACTTAATAATAACCGCTGAAATACGTGGTAACTAAGGAAAATCACGCATTCTTATTGGTTTATAACTTAATGAATGATATAGTCAAAGGTAATATATCTGAATTAATAAATAAACTTACGTTACAGCGAAAGTATTGTCAATTTGTTAATTCGTTCATGATATAGATGAGCTTGATCGGTCATCTTTAAAAAAATACTGTCTACTAATATTACGGATAACGTAACGTTATTCGTATGGCAATGAATGAACAGAATTAATAAATAAATTTATATTACAGTGAAAAGTATTGCCAAAAACGAGCATTGTTTTAAAATGGAATGTTCTAACTTAGTCGAAACAATATGAAGTTTTGAAAGACAAACATTTATATCCATCCTTATCGCACACGCTTGTAGTTTTTGCAAATTGAGAGAGATATATGTAGACCAATTTGTTAATTATTTCATGATATAGATGACTTTGATCGGACATCTTGAAAAAAATACTGCCTATTAATATTACATATATCCTTCAGAAATACGGCCAATCCAATCAATTTTAGAAGAGTAGGACAAAATTCCTCGTAGAATGAAAGATTAGAATAATTAAGAATATTTTAATATTTATGTGTACAAGAAATGTTAAATTCCATACTTATAACATAAAATGGAAATGGCGAGAAGTATTGTGCTGGCCACAACATATTTTTAAAGTTTGTAATCACAAATCCTAAACTTAAAGCGTTAAACGGAACCTATTAGTTGTACTACATTGATTATTACAATCTAACAAAGTAAACATATGTACCTATCCATCTTTAGCTGCAACTGAGAGTATACATTTTAGATTTTGGGACAAAATGACTCATTCTGTTTTGCTGGGAAAGCTGTGTAAATTGCGCCGATAACTGCATGAAGTATTTGGCGGAACGCTGTGAGATTGCCAAGAGTATTTCTCTGGCGTTGAGAGGCATGAATCACATAGAGGAAAACTCTTTGGCAGGACAATTCAAAGCTATTTCGGTTTCCGCGTTTCTGCGCTCGATACATCAAAGCAACTAAGAACCTTTGTTGAAAGCCACTCAAATAGAATTGGAAATTGTGCAACTGATCGAAAATAGAGACCAGGCGAATTTCAACACTCAACACAAAAGAATTCTTTTTTAAGAAGGTAATACGAGATTTGTTCTATATCAAAATGTCAGAAATTCTGTTTAATGGAACAAAGTACTAGAAAATTATATCAAAATAGTTGGAAAATATTTACAAAAATGTCAAACAATTCTAGTAGGGGAGAGTAGGGCAAGATGACGAAAGAAAAACTCTTGCAAACAGACACACAACATTTTTGAAGCAAGCTTCTATTGATATTAATTACATATATGTAGGCTATCTATCTTATAAAGAAGAACTAAATGATTATCAAAAACTTCATAAAAAAATCTGTTGTGACCAGCACAATACCTTCCGCCAATCCTGTGTGTTATGTATAAATTCCATACATACATTTTCTTCATTTTCAAACCAATGTAATCATCTCGCTTGTATCTTTCTGGATACTTGTTACAGTTATTTCCTTACCTATCTTTCCGTGTCTTCCCAAACATCTACTTCAACATTCTCATCTCTGCCACATTAATTTACTTTTTTATTTATACTGACATCTGTCAATTTGAATTATATGAATATATTAGTACGAGTAGTTTCCATGTTTAGCATAGCTGGCTGATTTGTAAAATTTAATTTCTTTAAAATTCTTTAACTCTATATCTATTGAATATAAAGTATAAAATGCAATCACATCGTATAGAGAATAATATATTCTTTAAGTTATAATAACATTAAATGTCAATAAACCAAATGTAACTATTAAATCTTCAAATGAGGCTACTTTCGGTTCACCAATTATAACCAAAATCTAATCAGTTGTTCTTCTGGACGTAAACTTGAGGCATACGAAAAAAATATAATTTTTGGAATCGTGGTATTGAAGTTATGCGATCACACACACACACACACACACACGCACGCACGCACACGCACACACACACACACACACACACACACACACACACACACACACATACATACATACATGCAGACATCATCGTAAAAATGGTAAAATCGTATTATAGGGACCCTAAAACATGCTTATTCACTAAAAACTCATCATTGAATTTTTTGACCAAAGACAATACCTTCCTTACCTAAAGGTGACGGAAGGTAAAAAGCGAATGCCTCAATTTTGCAACAAAAACTTTTATCTTCCCAGATATAAAACAACAAGCCCACTACACTCTGACCAATAGATTAACGAGAGGTAAAAATAAACTTTATATCATAGGAACAAAATGGATCAGAAAATATTCTATCTCATATTTTTATTATCGTATATTTAAATACCAGGAATTAAATTCGTCCGAATCTTTTGAATATATTTTCCTTATATATAGAATCTGTTTTTTTGTAAGTACTAAAAAATCTGAGATATTCAAATTTCAGATCCTCCTAATTAAGAACATAACTTCTCGGCAATAAATCTAAAATTGGCATTAAAATATGCACACAATCCATTAATAAATTTCCTGGAGTTTCATTGAAATATTTGTGAAAACACGGGGAGCAGCAAAAACTTCTAGTCGGAGTCCATAAATAACAGGCACGTAGAAATAATTGGGGCTCTCGATTGTGGAATATTCTGGATTCCAGGTCAAGCCGAGGACGACGGTTAGATGGAAAGACGAACCGAGAAAAAGAAATGAGAGAACGATTCGTGTCGTATGGGCCAATGATGTCATTTATCATCGAATACTAAACATATGTGCAGGAAGCTTCGCGTTAGAGTAATAGGTTTTTAATTAGACCAGGACTTTCACGCAAAAAGTTTGTGAAATTTCTTATTCTTTTTGGTGACACTTGGGAGCAAGGTTTCGAGTATAGTATTCGTCCCTGAGTGTGATTATGACCCTAATCGGTCCGATATCGGAGAAATTATGTATAAATAATTTTATTACATTTGGAGCTGTGAAAGGTTTAACTGAGTCACATCAAATTTCATTTATTGTGAAACAAATGTATTTTCCACAATAAATTTAAGTCTCCGTGTCAAATACAGTAGGTAATTCTTCTTTAATAAATATTTAATTTTTAATATAGGCTCTCGTGGCCGCATGCCTGAGTCTGGTCGCGAATCTGGGGAACTGGATTCGACCCCGACCGACGCCAAATATTTAAATTTTAAATGGCACAAAATTGTGTGGTATACTCTCTACGTCAGTAATAAGTACCCGAGAGGTGACGCCTGGTAAACGCCCGCACAGTACAAATTTGTCAGCATCATTACCGAAATCTGTGAACAAAGCAGATTCACTGAAAAAATAGGTTCACATTTATAGTGCATTTAAATATTTATTATCCCATTCATGGAATTTCGCTGTTACTAATTTAATTCACTAAAATAGTAAATGCATTTGTTATTTTTAGAATAAGGTTTACTTGAATTAGAATTTGTTATATTTATTTCAGTTAAAAATTTCACTGAAATAGCGATTTCTAGTCAGTTATATCAGAAACTATTTCAGTAACGCTAGTAAATAATTTTACTACTAATTATATTTCATTTTCGTAGGAAATATTTTAGCTGTCACGATATTAGAGTACCTTTTTTGATACTAGGAGCAACCTATTTTTTCATTGCTGGCACACCCAGCAATGGGTAATATGCCGTGATGATATTATATTTTAATAAATATTTCATTAATTAGTAGATTTTCATAACTATATAGTAAGAAACTGCTAATAATGTGACAATATGTTTATTTCATATACTCGTAATTGTATATTATTATTTTTGTTTTACAAATTATATTAATCATAATGAGTAAGTAGCCTTCATTTTCCTGACTTCCTAATTTTCTTAATTTGGATACCAATAAATATACAATACACTTTAGCTTCAACTAAAATAAAATATGTAATCACATTTTCATATGCTTTCACTTCTACAGTCTTTTTATTTAAAAGATCGTCATGAAATGATGAAACGCCTCTCAATTACGTTTACAGAAAAAAAATATGCATAAATGATTACTGGTTGGTTACACAAGGTTTGCACAGGGTTGTATGATTTTAGTTTCAACGATTGTGTTTCACGAGAGTATTACATTTTTCTTGCTCTTGTCTTGTCTTGCAGAAATTTCAAGACAAGAACAGGACAAGAGTTACATAGTCCGTTGCAAGACAAGACAAGAATGTCTTGCAAGAGAAATGCGAGAATAGCAAGATTTTCTAATATTTTCTGGAAAAACTACACCACAGAAAAGTTTTTTTAGTTTTCCAGCGATGTGTAACGTCTATGTTCATTTGTTTCCAACAGCAAAAAATGAAACAATTATTAAATTCAAAGGTTTAAAATAAGGACGAAAGAAATAAGTATGTCTATTTCTTTCACTTTCATTGTTTGTATTACTTCGCACAGGTGACGTCACAGAATATTTATTGCCACTTTATAGGGTTCTATACCATAGTCAAATTTTAACTATCTTAGATAAGAACCCGAAAATATACGTATATTAATAATTATTAGTGAAAGAATTTTGTGTAAATATTGAAGTGATAGTGATTGAAGTCTATTAATAACTAGGATGATATGTCATATGTCTTTGCAATTTTATTGGTTGCCTGATTTTAAAAGCCAGACTCATGTTGTGCCCGTCTACCGTGAATTCAACAGTGAACAAACCTAGCGCCATCCGCCGCCATAGTTTGTATTACAATATTGTCAAACAATGAACAAACTGTTTCAATTTTCTATAATTTATTAGAAAAAATACTTATTATTCATGTTATTTATGCTTAATAATACATATAAGTTTATAAATACATAAAAATATTTCAGGTATGCGAACATGAAAGATTTGTACCCTCTAGAACTAACAGTTCGTAGATCACTGGTGAGGACTAGTTACGTCATACATCAAAGTTTGAAATTTAAAAATTCATATGTCGCTTATTACATAAAAGTCGCATTTGCACTAAAATTCTAAGTCCATCCTGTACTTCCAGAAAAAAATTGGTATGCGGCCCAATTATAATTATATGGATTAAAAAAAATCAGCACATATATTATTAATAAAGACCACATTTAGTGAAATACTCGGTATTATTTTTAAATTGCACAAAAATAATATTTTTAAAAATAAATTTTCGACAAACCATCGCCGAGTAGAATATACACCCTGTTTGGCGTAAGTCCGGCACCACGAATATTTCGTTTATTTTGAAACTAGGCAAAGGGGCTCATAAGATGATCATAGCAGAAATTTTGTATCACTTCCGGTTTTAGCGGAAATAGGTACAACTTTAAAACTAGCGTAGGGAATCGGTATTTTTATACATATATTTTTTCAGAATATACATAAAATTAGCTTCACAATGATACCAAATTATCATAGTTTTACTTTAACCATTTCAAAATGGCGACCATTTATTCTTAAAATATGTATTAATAAAATTCCATACAAAATAAAACATAGCAAGCTATGAAAACAATTTTATTATCTTATAACAAAAGAAAATAATTTACCTACATTTGTGATAGTGACAATTTCTTGTAATAATTAAATAATTATGGCTCAAGTGAATTACACAAATGAAGAAATGGTTGATATGATTTTAATATTCGGAGAATGTCAAAGAAATTCTATTAGTGCACTTCAACTTTATGGAGAGAGGTATCTTCGCCGACGACAACCGAGAAGACAATATTTTAATGAAGTTGTTAATAAATTGAAAACACATGGATCATTTAAACTGAAAAATCGACGTGCAAGAAGAGGAAATGAAGTAGATAATCATCGAGATGAAGAAGAAGAAAGAATATTAGCTTACATTAATTACAATCCTGAAGTGTCGGTGAGGAATTAAGTAGAGAAGGCGCGGTATCATGTTGGAGAGCATTCAAAATTTTAAAAAAACATAGTTTTAATTTTTATAAGATGCACATTAGTCAATCTCTTCTTTTCTTTTGTTATAAGATAATAAAATTGTTTTCATAGCTTGCTATGTTTTATTTTGTATGGAATTTTATTAATACATATTTTGAGAATAGATGGTTGCCATTTTGAAATGGTGAAAGTAAAACTATGATAATTTCGTATCATTGTGAAGCAAATTTTATGGATATTCTGAAAAAAAAAATATAAAAATACGACTCCCTATGCTAGTTTTAAACTTGTACCCATTTTCGCTAAAACCGGAAGTGATACAAAATTTATGCTATGATCATCTTATGAGTCCCTTTGCCTAGTTTAACTTTGCTTATTAACATTTTTTTGTATCTCTCAAAATAAACGAAATATTCGTGGTGCCGGACTTACGCGAAACACCTTGTATAATTATTATTATTTATTATTAAACTGAATTATTCTAAGAATTTGAATATCGTAGCCACTGTTTTAAGCCCATAATGGGTTATTTTAATGAATGAAATTCCTATTAACCAAACCGAGTCGACAAAACTCTAAAATATTTCATTTAGCTGTAGCAATCATTCTCTTGAAAATCAGAGCTTACTACTGCATTTTTGTCTTTGAATGAAACAAGAAGTCTTGAATAAAAAACGTTCCTGTAGGCTAGTATAAATACTCGTCCATCTATAACCTCTAATTCTGTGTCAATTTACCTGGTTTTTGTGCAAAGAAAACAAGATGGCAATTAATTAAAACGACAATTTTCGCGAGGAACTTCAAAGGAGGCTGGAATAAAAGTTGTGTTATTGATGTAAAACGATACTTGGCAATTTATATTTGTCTCCTTGCAGACGGCAATCACTCTAATTCAATTAAAGGTGCGCAGAGCGGAGCCTACACCGAGTTCGCTTGTTTAATTGCCGGTAATTTGTTACCCGTGCAAATTAGAGCACACGAAACGGACAACCGGTTTAGAGATGTCGCCGGGCTTTGTTACACACAACTCAAGGAAAAATCTTATCAACCGACAAAGATATTGTTAATAAATAATAATGATTACAGCTAAAGTGGATTTACTTTATTTTATACTTCATTAAAAGCGAATATCTCCGGGTTTTTTTAACGATTTGATACGCAGTTTTATTAGTTCTTTTAAACTTTACTTTTTATCTAGTTAGATAATTTATAATTTACTTATTTTGTTTCATATTAAGTATTATACATGTTTTCTTTGTAAGAGTAAGTACCATAAGAAACAATAAATTTTTACCTTCCGTCTCCTTTAAGTAAAGAAGATATTGACATTTTGTGACATTTAATGTTGTAAATATTAAAGAATATTCTATTATCTACACGATTTGATTGAATTTTTGCACTTCATATTCAATGGATATAGAGTCAAAAAAATCGGATGTGGCCAGCATATTACCTTCCGTCAATTCATAAGGAGCGAGCAGTCACGTGACTTTGCTGACCTTGGCAATCAGATATGGGGACCCGTATCAGAATGACAGCAATTAATTATGGCCATAACTGACAAATGTCATATTTTTTCATTCAAAATTTCATTTTTTGCTATTGTACTCGTATGATTTTTTTTCTCGACAATACTCCACACTCCTGATAACAAATAAACAGGGACTAAAAACGAAAAATATTTCGTTCAGTTCTTATCCGAACGAAACCGAAAAATTTCGTTTCCGTTCTTAATGTTCCCACCTAAATATTTTCGTTTTCGTTTTCGTTCACAGTAGTTAAATACCGGTTAATACCGGTTATAACTATTAATGAGTAACAATTGATGAAAATATAGAAATATAATAAGTTTTTTTTTATTAAACATGAAATTAAAACATACATATAAAGGAAAGATAATACATATATAAAAATAAGAAAAGCTTATGCTATGGCCTGATTTTTTTACGATAAAGAATAAAACATTAATTACATTTTATTTCACCTAACTAATAGTATGTTTTCAAGCAAATCTTCCTTTATGTTAGTTTTCTTATATAAGCACTTAACATAAGTAATAAAACGTATACCGACAGTGTGTGCAAATGAAAATTATCGCAGTCAGTGTTCAATAGATGAAACTACGAGTATACCGTTTAACCTAACACGTAACAGGGTTAGCTACTGGAGAGCTACTTTGAAAATCTGCTTGTTTGCAAATCAAATATCTGAAAATTCAATAATATTTGCCTGTAAAATATTTGCTGTAAATAAAATAAAATATTAAATAAAATAACGGTTAAAACCGGTAACCGATATAAATTATTTCGTTTTCAATCATGAACGAAAAAAATTTATTGCGTTTTCGTTTCCGTTTTCGTTCTTATAAAAATTTCGGTTTATTTCGTTATTTCGTTTTCGTTTTCGTTTCGTTCTTAGTCCCTGCAAATAAACCACATGAAATAACAAAATCATGAAATTTTGAATGAAAAATTATGACATTTGTCAGTTATGGACATAATTAATAGCTGTCATTTTGGCACGGACCCCCGTATCTGCTTGACAAGGTCAGCAAAGTCACGTTACTGCTCGCGCCCTATACTTAATTTTCTTGCAAAAGATCCTATATTTCTAGTAAAATTATCTCATAAACAAACTATGCAAATTGCACTTGACACTAACATCTTCTACTTCTTTAGCTTTTCCCATTCGTTAGGGATCGCTATTTTTTATTTTCTTCTTCCACTCTTTTCTGTTTTGCGTGTCGTCCTCATTCAGTTCCTTTGCTCTCAAGTCTTCCTCAATACAGTCCTTCCATCTTATCTTTGGTCTTCCTGTTTATTCAATCTGCTATTATTAAGCTATTCATTCTTCTTCCAATATATTCTTCATCTCTCCTCATGACATGTTCAAACCAATGAAATTGTCTCTCTTGTATCTTTCTAGAAACTTCTATCTATCACTCGAGCCATTTCCTGATTTTCTTATTTCATGTGGATTATTAATTATCAGGTGTGTGGAATACAGTTGCCGAGAAAAATCATACAATAGTAAAAACTGTCATTATGATATGGGCCCTCATATCTGATTGCCAAGGTCAGCAAAGTCACGTGACTGCTGGCGCCCTATGGAATTTGTACATAATACACAGGATTGACGATAGGTAATGTGCTGGCCACATCAGATTTTTAAAAATATTTTTAGGCAGGTAATAGAATTTGTACAAAACTTTGAAGATTTTGAACACAACAATTTAGAAGATTTACAAAAAAAAAGTTAGGCACTAAGAAATTTTGCTAGTCTCGATGTGTTGTGTCACTGGTTAAATTTAATGAATGTGCTTTATCAGTTACATCCTGTGTTGACGTCATTATAGATACTTACATATAATAAACCAAAATGTTGAAACCAATTAATTTTCATTGACTGTGCTGAAGTAATATCTGGGTAAAATATATTTAAAATTCTAGGAAAGAAATTGTCCTCAAAAATTATATTGGTGTTCTTTTAAATTATTTTCTTAAATTATCCACTACGTATACCTAATTCTAATTTAATACATCGGTATCAAAATAAAAATTATTAACAACCCACTACTCTCAAATTAAAGGGTAAACACAGTCTATACAATTATTTCAAAATTATTCAAATTATAATAATTCCTACGTGGCGCTTTTTAGCTTTAAAAAAATCAGAACCCATCAAATTAACTTTACAAAAACGACATGTTTCCTCAACCACAGAATCGGAAATCATGCGCGATGCACGCTACAGTTCGCCATAAATGTCTCTAGGGCCAGAGAAAAAACGACATCTCGTCGGCTGATGCTTTGAGACTTGACTATGACATGTGACGCGCGTCTCCGTGTGTGGTCCGGGGCGAATGAGGGGTGTGTGATGATTAATTGATATGAGGGAATATAGGGGATGAAGAAATGAAGGGATGAGGGAAAACAAAATGGTGGATGAGGATGAAACGTGAATAGCGGTTGAAAAATTGCAGACTAGGATAAATTTATAAGAAGGAAATGTTCTTACTGGAAAAACGCATTAAACCTTTAATCTTATAGAATTTGAGAAATCGTACACACACACGCACAGACTTCATCGTAAAAATGTTATAATCGGATTCTACGGACCTTAAAACGTGCTTATTCACTAAAATCTGGATATGCGATTTTTAGCATGAATCCAATATCTCTTAACGAGAGGCAAAAAAAAATTGCCAAAACTTTTAGGACATATAATTGCTGCTAGAATTTTTTCTGCTATTCTTAATATTTTACTAAAGTGGATTTATATGGTTTTGATCTTAGATGATTCAAATAATGTAGATACTTTTTACCTCCCGCTACCCTTGGTAAGGGAGGTATAGAGATCGTGCTAAAAATCGCATATCGAGATTTTGGTAAATGACCACATTTTAAGGTCCCTAGAATCCATTTTTAACATTTTCACGATGATGTCTGTGTGTATGTATGTATGTATGTTGTATGTGTGGATCCTGTATAGTGTATACGCTCTAACTCAAATACTATCATTCAGAACGTTTTGAAACCATGTATTTCTACCTTATTCTAATATGGAAATATCTGATTAGATTTTCGTGGCAATCGGATAACCGGAAATGGCAGTTTACTTGAAGCTCAAGATAGTTTTTCTTCAAAAAATACCTTTAAATGTAATTTTTTCTCAATTTGTTACTATAAAAATTAAAGATTATTTCAGTTTCTACAAGTTTGCTTTAATACTTTTTCTATATATTGTATGGATAAATTTATAAAGTAATATAAAAATTATATACATAGGTAAATGGCGGGAGGTACTGTGTTGGTCACATCAGATTTTTTCTTAATCTAGTCTTACGATAATCTTTTTTGACACTAATGCCCATATTCGTAAACACTCGTAAAATTTTAAACAGTTCTTTATAATTTTAAATAAAAATAAATAAATATTTCATCACGGCATATTACCCATTGCTGGGTGTGCCAATCTGCTTTGTACAGATATCGGTAATGATGGAATATTTGTACCGTGTGGGCGCTTACCAGGCGTCACCTCACGGGCACCCATATCTGGCGTGGAGAGTGCACCACAGGGGTCAATTTTGTGCCATTAAAATTCGATGTAATTTTTGGCGTCGGTCGCGATCGAAACCGGGTCCCTAGATTCGCGACCAGACACTCAGGCACACGGCCACGAGACCCCATATATAGTAAAAACAGTCGACAATGAAATTAATATCGAAATGTAATTTTTCAAATTTGTAACGAGCCGTTTTGAAACTCTACGAGTATTTATGAATATAGACATAAGAGAAATAAATTCAGAGATATTAATAAAGGCCCGTAATTGACACGCTTGCATTTTGTGCATTAGAATAGGTCATGTTTAAATTTAAAAACATTGCATTCAAAAAATGTCCAAATTTTAAAGCGCAAAATTTGTGTAAGTAATATTGATTCTTAAATTAAATTTTTGATAGCAAAATTAATTATTTATTAGTTTGGTGTTGAAATTTTTGTGCTCGAACAAATATATAGAGATCAAATCAATACGAAAATACGATTTTGGGACTTGCATAGAAACAAAAAACAACCCATAAATTATTTGTTCTCTGCATATTTCAGGAAAAAATGAATAGTATTTAACAAAAATAAATTTAGAAAAATCTAGATTCATTGTAAGAAATGTACAATTAAAATTTTAAATGTTAATGAATTCAACTGCATTTTAACACAATTGACTTAACAAGTAACTGCTTCAGAATTCTCATCATATTGCGAATGTTTGAAAGAATAATAACATTTTCTTGCAGCTTGTATTTAACGTTAATTTGTAGGGAATTCAAGAATATTTTTAATAAGTCACGTCCTGCGAAACAATAACATCATTAAATTGAAAATTGTGTTAAAAATGAGAAATAATTCAATGAATTCAATTCTAACAAGAAGAAATTCTCAACAAAAACATTCAAAACACATAATTCAAAATGTCAAACATGTCATCCGTCATTCTGAATAAAACATTCAAAATTAAAATGACAGAAATGCATTTACTGTGTGGTACATAAATCTTAAAAGTACAAAACAGTGCATCTAAATATAGAAATTATATTTTATTCAACATTTCGAATACATTAATTGCAACCAGTTTGAAAAGTTGACAGTCGATGAAAAAAGCCGCACAATTATGTGAGGTTATATTAATCATTTATGGAATGCGTGCGTGCCATAATAGCTAATGCGAGTGCGCATGAAGAAAGACCACCTGCTTCGCAAAGTGAGGTTATCTTTCGCAATTTCGACCATTAGAAATTGACCACCATGGTTTCTTCCGTTTATTTCTAGAAATCAATTTTGTTGGTAATCACTGAAAGTGCATCTAACTGTATCTAGCTCTTCGATCATTGCTATTTTCTTATACGGGCTATTAAAGTTCCCTTTAGCAGTATTTTATATTTTTTACACTATCATGTGAAAACGTATTTGTGAACTAGATGATAATCTTTCATCTCGCACCTGATAAACAAGTTATTAAATCAAAATTATATAGTATTTTATTAATTGTGTTTCTGATATCTTATTGCTTATTACATTGAGCACATATTTATTATACCAATAAAAAACTTAATAGAAAAATAAATAGAGGAACACAAAATGATTTCGTTTTAAATTTATGAGCTTTTTGAAATTATTTTCCAACAGCTCGTATAACATATAGCACGTTTCGATTAATGATAGTTGTATTGTATAGTATGTTCCGAAATTATACTGTCTTTTATCTTGTGTGGTGCATAGCTTAAGAACTAGGTATACCTTGTCCAAAGATATTTCGTTATGGCTTTAACTTACTAAGTCTGAGGTGAACCGCACACAGCAAGAGATTCTACCTGTTGGCGCTCAGGGTAGGATTGCAAAATATTTAAATTCGGAAATCTCTAATCTCTGTGCGCATTAAGTATTTCAGATTTACTTGAAATAATAATGAATTCGCAAAATTAAATTCAGTCTTTCACTATTACTAGAAATATAAGATGAGAAAATCGTCCTTGACCGGTCCGGTATTAATACATATTGGGGAAACTAAGATACCAAAGGCATACCTAGTGAGTAGGTATGTAAATGAGTTTTAAAAAATTTAAAATCAGTAGTAATATTAACTTTCGTACTGAGGTCAACAATATACGTAATTAATATGTGGCGACCATTTGAAGAAGACAATACTGATGTTTTACCAGCTGAAAATTGTGATAATATTGAATACATACCTGTCTTTGCATCCCTATAAATCAAGCTTAAATCCCTAACAATAGACCCGCTGAGAGGGCCATAACGAAATATCTTTGGACAAGGTATACAAGGTACAGCTGCTCCTCTTGAATTTCTTTTGTTTTTTAATGAGAACCTGTAGCATAGCTGATTCTAGTAACTTACATAAGTTTTGGCACAAATCTCAACATTTTTTTTTTTATAAAAAAAACTGTTGTGGCCAGCACAGTACCTCTCGCCACTTCCGTTTTGATTACATAAGTAGAGGGCGCGAGCAGTCATGTGACATTGTTGGCCTTGACAAGCAGATGTGGAGGCCCGTGTCAGAATGTCAGATGTCAAATGTCAGATTTTGTCATTAAAAATTTCAAAATTTTCTAAATTCACGTAGTTAGTTTGTCATACTTGGCCTGGATAAGCAGATATGGAGGCCCTTGTTAAAATGACAGTAATTATTTACATAAATGTCAAATGTCAAAATTTTTCACGTGGTTAATTTGTCACTAGGAATGTGGAATTTACTTGTCGAGGAAAATAAACCAGATGGATTTGGAATATCATGAAATTTGGGATGGAAAATTGACACTTGACATCTATGCACATAATTACTAGCTGTCTTTCTAACTCGGGCCCCCATATTTGCTTGTCAAGTCCAAAAAAATCACGACTGCTCGCGGTCTATAAATTTCTCATGTCTTTTCTTTATGTTTAGATTATTTTTATAATTTTAAATTTATTTTTTGAGGAAGTTTTCTCGCACACTTCTAAATGTTCGAATTTCTTTCAATTTCTTGACGGGATTTCTGATGGGTATATTTATAAAGCTATAATTTTAAATATTTAATTGTTATTATTGTTATACAACAAGAAATATTAAACTTACCAATATCACAGAAAAATTCTTCAATAATGTCAGTTAAACTTCTTCATTTAACGTAAAAGCGTAATTTGATGTTTTACTACTACGTTGCCAAAAAAAAATTCTAAGATTTAATTTCAGCTAAAATCTACATAAAACTATATTCGTACTATGACAAATTTTGAATTGGTTCTTATCCACTGTCAATGACAGTCTGTCATGTGTATAATTAAAATAGACTTAAGGTCAATTTTTAGAATTGAGCTGCCAATACCGCCCAAATAGGTTTATTAACTACTGTTGATTTTTGACACTGACATTTTTCTGTCATTTACAAACATCTGATGGTTACTATGTAGTTGTTTAGGCTCTGAAATTTATTACAACACATTATTTTATATATTACTTCTTATCTCAATATATAGAAAATATAATAAAATTTTGAAATGTATCGAATAGAGAATTTTACGTTCCTTAATACTAATAATAAAAATTTCAAAAAAATAATATTTATAATTTTTTTTAAGATACTACTACTTCCGGTTTTCCAATTAGTATCAAAACCTATTCAACTCTCCCCATTAATGTTAGATTAAGGAATCCGTAGTCAAACAGATCTTTAGTCTTTTAGAATTTGAAAAATCGTGCCTCCAACAACCTAACACACATACACACACACACACGCGCGCGCGCACACACCACACACAGACATCATTGTAAAAATGTTAAAATCGGATTCTATGGATCTTAAATCGTGCTTATTCAATAAAATCTGGATATGCGATTTTTAGCATGAATCTAATACCTCTCTTAGCGAGAGGTATACAGGGTGTTTCCTTTAAAACAACCAGCGCTTTTTTGAGCGAACTAATGACTTTAGAGAAAAATGTTATATACAAAAAATTACCAGGAAAAAGGGCTTAATTTATGAGGAATAATAAATAAAAAATTCAACCAGTGGTTCTCAAACGGTAGAATAAAATTATATTTTTTTAAATGGCAACCTATATAAATTTAGATAGAGAATTTTTTTCTGATTTCAACGATATAAATATGATATGGGGTTGTATAACAATTATTTCGAGAAAAATTATATTAAAAATCAGAAATAATTTTACAATATTGAAGTAGGCTATGCAATGAACAACTATTAATACGACTATTGCCTAGGTTACGATAGTATATTATTTTCTTATATCTAAAATAACTTAATAACGTAAGTAACAAAACTATCTGTCACCTGTATCATTTGTTTGCATTTTTTTATTGCATAGCCTACTTCAATATTGTAGAATTATTTCTGATTTTTAATATCATTTTTCTCGAAATAATTGTTATACAACCCCATATCATATTTATATCGTTGAAATCAGAAAAAAATTCTCTATCTAATGGACAAAAAGGTTATATAGGTTGCCATTTAAAAAAATATAATTGTATTCTACCGTTTGAGAACCACTGGTTGAATTTTTTATTTATTAAAAAAGCGCTGGTTGTTTTAAAGGAAACACCCTGTATACATTTCCTAAAGTTTTATAATACTTAATAATTAACTGTTCATAAACAACAAAATAATGAACTTATATTAAATATAGATTGACGTGTTCTTCCACCAGGCGAAACTTTCTACGGACACCTACGATTGGCATCCTATATGAGTATTTATCTCACAAATTCATCAAGTGTTTTAAAAGAAACTTTTTTCGGTCCACTCTGTATATCCAAAATTGAACTTCATCTAGTGTGTTATAATCTGTTTGTGATTTGTAATTAGTTGTTGGGATTTATGCGTGGTGGATGTGAGTATAATTCAATAACCCCGTGGTGGTGTGGGGTCGCCCCCCGCTGGCAGGCCGAGGGCCCTATGGCCGCGGCCGCCGCCTCAAACGCCGCCCCCAACCGCTTTATCGATGGGGAATGCTAATTACATGACAACACCGAGCTTTATTGCTCTCCAAGTGTGAGCACACAGATTTATATGGGAAATATCATCATAGATACCCAAATGAGATTTTTTCTACGGGTTATTTCATCAAAACGAGATGAAAAGTCACCTGAATTATATTTTAAAATTATAACCACTTCATTTTAAAATGTAAACACTGGCACTGATTACTTGATTGTACATAGCATTTAATTTTCCTATTACTTTGATGTACAGTGAATTTGATTTTAATTTGAAAATATGGTAACGAAAATGATACGATAAATTATAAATTAAATTGATTATTTGTATATACCGGGAGTTTATTTTATAAGTAAACATAGGGTATGTCGTTACCAAAGTTACAGTATAAAATAATTGACAGCAAAGTATTAAAGCGTTTATTTTATAAGTAAATATAGGGATAATTAACACAGACTATAATAAATATTAAATTATGAATTAAAGAAACGAGAAATTATTTATTTATGTTTCTACACTTAAGAACTATATTAAACCTATGAGGAATTTTTATTTTAACTTATCAAATACTCAAAATTGGCACCACTACTTCCAAACAATATCCTAAACGATTATAAAAAGAATTAATAGCATTCGTTATTTGCTTAGGAGTAATATTTTGTGAAGCTGCACTAATTTTGTTTTTTAATTGTTCAATGTTATTCTCTCACCATTGTACACATTTTTTAAGTGTCCTCAAATAACATCAAAACGTTATAAATTTTACAAGTTACTTGCCACATTAGTAACGATGTTGACATGTGAAAATTGTGTTTTTCTTCAAACGTCATAAAAGTAGCATCTTTTGTGACTTGATTCACAAGGTAGAAGTTTAATTTCTACGCCGCCGGAGTAGAAATAGCTAATTTCTACGCCGCCGGCGTAGAAATAAAATAAATAAATATCCATAGAAACTATACAGAATCAACGAATAAGAAGTTGTCTCAATAAAAGAAACCTGTAATATCGCCCTAAATGTCACTATAACACGCTTGGTAACCTAAGAATAAAGTTACTAAATACGATTCATAGCTGTCAAATTTAAATATATAACCTGTGAATTGAAATATAAACAGAGTTTACTTTTGAGGAAATAACATTATTAAAGAATAGCAGACTTACAGATTACAATTACAGGGACGGTAATCAGCATAAGAATACTTAGAATTAAAGTGATAAGAAAAGATTATATTGATTTGCAGTGTTTCCTGGACATGTCTTTCAGCCACACTATTAGATTTCCATCCAATTGAACTTCAGGCGACTTACATTACATTATAATCCTTCAAATTCCGACATAATTGCACACAAGGAGGATATAAAATTGCACAGATTTTATGTAAACGTCAAAACGTGAAAAAAATCATTTCAATGTTTATAACCAAAAGGGAACAAATAAGTATCCATAGCTACAGGGCAATTGAAATCGCAAACGTGTCGCAAACGTAATTTACGTAAAATGTAACGTCAGTAGTAGATATTTTTCTTTAAATATTTACGTTTGAAGAAAAAATATAATGTGTCATTCGGAGTAAAAGTGTCTTTGTGTGCCTCGCGTGCATTTATCCGACTCGCTTCGCTCGTCGTTTAAACTACCACGCTCGTCACACAAAATTTCACTTCTACTCCTAATAACACAATATACTATTTGTTCTGTCATATGTATTAAAAATACTATTTTGTACTACTACATTATGGACTCATTATTTTCTTTTAATGAGAAATTGTTTTTCTATATCTAGTGATCAAATATAAATCAAGGTTATAACAGTGTCAAAATTATTATTCTCCGTTTTACTACAATATTTTTCCCAAATAATTATAAATAAATTAAAACTGGCTTAAGGAAATGATGAACCAAGTTTCATAATATTTTTAATATTAGACTCTTTTTAAATTATAAAAATATTAAATTTTAATTGCATATTTAACAGTTTTCCTACACATATCTAAATATCATTTTAACATTTTATATTGTACTATATTTTGTTTCAGTAAACAATTTTCTAGACGTGTGATGGCACATCACACGTAAAATGAAAAATCCACTATGATGAGATAAATTTAATAAATAATTATTATAATTACTTGTAAGTTCATTAGTGAATAAAAAAGCCGTGAAAAGTGTGGCAAAAGTATCTGAAATTTAAAGTTTTTGTGGAATATTTGATACTTTAAAAAATTAATGGTCGTATTCTGAACAAAACTGTAAGTTTTACAAGACTGTAATAAACTGACAAAACCACATAATATATTTTTGTTCATTATTTACACATTTACAGATCTGTAAGATTTACAGTTTTGCACAGAATACGATCATAACATCCATTCAATAAACCCATATAATTAACCATTAAGCACCAAATAAACTGGCATATAATTCATATTAATTTTCGACAACATTAGTTTAACAAACAATATTTAAAACAAAATTGAATTTAAAAAAAAATGTCTTCATAGTTTTTGGAAAAAATAATGTTGCGTTGTCGCATCAATTGCGGAATCTGTTAGTATAAGTAAAATATTAAAATTTTACGTATATCTTTATTTACAAATAGATACAAAAATAGCTATATACCTTTAATTCATATTTTGAAAACATTAAAATATAATTATTATGTTATTAAAAATATTTAAAACAGACTAAATATATGGGGACATCATATTTTTGATACATATGTTCCACCAATTTAGCAAATACGCAGCCTGCCAACAAAATTGGCACTTGTAGCCCAAATCAAAACCAACTTTGTTGGCCACATTATAATCCGTCATCCCGAAAAATCAAGAAGGTGCAGAAAATGTCAAAGCCAGACAGAATATATGTATCAAAAATGTGATGTTCCCATATATTTTGTCTGTTTTAAAAGTTTTGTATCTGTTTGGAAATAAACGCACGATACGAAAATTTTATTATTTTATTTATACTAACAGATTCCGCTGTTGATACGAAAACGCAACAACAAGTTTTAACAAAGGTAACTATTATTTAAATACACATACATATTTTGTTTTGGACGTAGATAAAAACTATACTTATATTCTATATTTTTTTTTATAAAAGAACTCATTTTAAGAAAAACTTTATTTTATAAAAAGAAGTATTCAAGCGTGACATATTCTCTGAAATTGCCTATTTTCAAAAATTTGTAAAATTTATAACAGCAAATATTTAAAACAAAATATATAAATTAACATCTCTACACTCTTTTAAACAAAACCTATAATAATAATAATAATAATAATAATAATAATAATAATAGTAAAAAAAAAATAATAACATTTATTTGTTTTGAGAAAAATCTCATACAAAGTGGTTGGTATGTACATAAAATGGAATTTCATTTCGTTAACATTTACTACGAATTTAATATAAATGCACGTATTTTTAAAGCACAATCTATATATTTCAAAATACTAAACATTTTTTCTACTGTAATATCAGCTAGAAAGGTTTGGTGTTGAACAGTAGTCGGACAGGAGTATGTTGCCAAGTATTTTTGCCTTGGTGCAGTGTATAATGGGCACTGGAACAAGAGGTGTTTTAGATCGTCTTCTTCATGGAATTGCGGAGAGTACACAGGTCTTCTTTTACCGATATCTCCGTACAAAGCAGATTGGCACACCCAGCAATGGGTAATATGCCGTGAGTGGAATTTGTGGAGGGTTCCATTGTGGTACAGGTGAAGATTCTTCTCACTTGATGTTCGGAGTTGACCTATTAAACGTAATATTTTAAAGGGGATGTTGAAGGTCAGAAAGTTGTAGTGATAGAAAAATTAAACAAAACCTATATAACAACCCCATTTTGTAAGGAAGTTGTTAAGTCTTAGCAACGGTGCTAAAAAAATTAACCAATAGCAACAAATGTAAAGCCTGTCAATTTCATATTTTAGTCAGTGTTCACAATTATTATTGGTTATTTGCTATAGCAACGTTGCTAAGAAATAACAATTTTCTTATAAAATAGGGCTGTAAACCTATATAAACAAATTTTCTGAAAAATTGATTAAATAAACAAAAAAAAAGTTTATTGTTGCGTTTTTGCATCAATAGTGCCTAATGGGTTAACCCCCTCATTCCATTTGAAATATCGGAAGAAATTAAATAAGCACTTATTTCTAATGTGATTTTTTAAATTTTATTTAATAACAAAGATGAAATGACATTAAAATAATAATAATACCCCTGTGTTGACGTCTCATTTTCCTCATATACTACCATACAACTTATCCTACTTACCGAAATATACTTTAAACTTATTTTCTGCAACAATCTATGGGTAAAATAAAAATGCCATAATATATTTATTTTGAATGAAATATAACCTCACATTATACCCACCACTGTTAACAGTCTTATATATTAATAATAACAGCAATATGTAAAAGAGAATACCAAATGAATGCATTATTTTCTATGTGCATATATGAATATGTAGCGTAGCGATGAACTGGTTGAAACACAAGTACCTTAGTTTACGGAGCCATCTCATCGCACCGCACCATTAGCACTCGAACCCGGGTCATTTATAACCGGACGATTAATAATGCAGATAACCGTGTAACACAGAGTAAACAAACAGGACCAGCACGAGCAAAATCATTTCAATTCGCATGCAGTGAGCAAAAAGACCAACTCATTATTAATATGCCAGCGTTCCCATCATAAATTTAGTGCGTAGGGAAACAGAAATGAATTTAGTGAGAGTGTGGCTAATACCAATTTGAATTTAAATAACTAAATTTGTATTATATTAAATGTGAAAATAAAATTATATTTGGCACAGTACTGAAAATTTCAACTTTACCGTTAATATTTACATTTTCCTTTATAATTTATAGTAGAATATGATACTCCACCATAATAACAAATTAAAATATTACTGGACTTATTAAAAAATCTTTCAGAACTCATAATTCAATTAAGATTATACAACCTTTTTAGTTTTAGTTCTATTTATTGTTATAAAAAACCGACGTTTCAGCAACATGAACTACTGCCTTCTTCAGGGAATAAACAACAAATCAACAAATATATAAATAATAACAAAAACATTAACAATAGGTAACCATGGTGACATATTACAACATATTTAATATAGTCATGCTCGACTAAGATCTAAACCGTCTCAATGATTGAGATTATTATTCTTGGTTTTGAAAAACTCAATGGCTTCTCTAATTAACCTGTTGTTTAGGTGTGTTGGTCTCGCTAATATTTTTGTTTCTTTGAATTTTATACGGTGGAATTCTTCCAGGGCATATCTACTCTGCAACTGAAGATTTTTCTGGCTGATCTATAGAAATAAAAAATTAAATGTGACGGATAGAGAATTTTGTTTTTAATATTTGTAATAACATAAATTTTCAAAAAATAATATTTAGAAGTTTTTTGTTAAAATATTACTACTTTTGGTTATCCAATTGTTACCAGAATCTATTCAACTCGTCCCACTATACTCTTAGATTGAGGAATCCATAGTTACACAGGTCTTTAGTCTTATAGAATTTGAGAAAACGTACCTCCAGCATCCGCACACACACGCACACACAAATCCGCTCGCACGCACGCACGCACGCACACGCACACACACACACACACACACACACACACATCTGGGGACCTTAAAACGTGCTTATTCACTAAAATCTGGATAAGCGATTTTTAGCATGAATCCAATACCTCTTGGCGAGAGGTAAAAATGAACACTCAATTTATTTTAGTGTTCCACATTGTTAAATTATCGTCAAATTTTTGACTAAACAATACCTTGTAAAAACAATTAAATTTATTATTTTAGTCATTTAACCAACCCTTGTTATTGTATTTAAATTCTAAGCTCATTCTTCTACTGTTTTCATGCACTCAATATTGAAATTTAATCAGAAGATGAATCAACTGTGTTTACAAAAATGATTTATTACCGTGGACTTGAATATAAATTCGGAAATACATGAGTTATTGCGCTATAAATCAGTGATCATTAGAAAATAATTAGAAGCAATGCATTTCATTTGAAATATCATGAATATTTTACTATTGTTTATGAACTTCATAAATAAACAAAATAAAATAATACTTGTAATTTTATTTTCATGTATGTAGTTCTATCGTTCTGTGATTCAAATGCAAATACATATTAACAGTCTTACATATTAATAATAGCAGTATCTTGTAAAACAAAATATGAATATTCTAGTAGCGCATACATGAATACAAGATGGCTCATTAAAAATGAACCAAACTATAGAGAATGTTATATTATGTAAAAATTATTTAACTATTTGCATATTAGTCAAAATCTTAAAGATTTCGTGAAATATTGTACCCGTATAAAATCGACAATGTTTGATTTCGAAATTGCAAACAAAAGGAAATAAAAAATACTTAAATGAACTGACCGTCTGAATGAATGAGTCACAGTCATTTAGGGGTTATATCTAGATAAAGAAGAAAAAATTACCTTTTAAAATAATAATTATTACAACGACAATTTCATTCATAAATTTATACACCAATGCAAATTCAGGATTCTATCTAGTTACCAAGTTTTATTTCGACAAAACGCCGTCACGAAAAAATTATCGCATCCTTTGAGCCAATAAGTTGCTGTATTTTTACAAATAATTGAATTTGATGAGCGTTTTTTTGACGTTTTAAGAATGCCTAGAAACTTATTCTTGATATACCTGTCAAAGTGTGTATATTTTCACTGTTTTCAGTTATAATTAAAAATGATTCGATCTAACAAGTATAAAATTTTACAAAAAGTTTTCCAGAATAAACATATTTGTTTTCCCTTTGTTCACAATCTGTATTTAGCTTCCAGGTGTGAAGCTGTAAATCAAGCTTTATTCCTTACAAAAACGAATAAAATTGAACGCCAATTGTAATTCCAAAAACCTAATAACTCGTTGGAAGTATGAGGGGTATTTATAAACGTTACAATCGGAACTAACAAAAACAGTACTCGAGCAACTATAAAACCATTCTTAACGTCATTAAACCGTACATAACCTCATTTATTCGCGGCCGCACGCATGCTAACTTTACGTATGCCCACCCCAGGGTCGCACTCAAAAGAATCAGCAGAATTCAACAAATAAATTCTTCAAATTTTCTAATTATCGTTATGTTGTTTATATGTTCAAGTTTCAATTCTGGATCGTACTTCAATAAAAGTTTATTCTTTGAGTTTCTGAGTGGAACATTGTCTCTTTCTATATTTTATCGTCAGATTCAACGATGTCAAAAAATAAAAGATCTGCTGTATCTAGAAGCTAGACCATATCTAACTTTTTTGTGTATTGTCCGCTTTTATTATTATAACAATACTTCCAATAAGAGATTTAAGAATTTATTTATTGATGTTGTTCTATTCATAAAATATTCCTAATGTCTGGTCGCGAATCTGGGGACCCGAGTTCGATCCCGACCGACGCCAAAAATTACATCAAATTTTAATGGCACAAAATTGACCCCTGTGGCGCACTCTCCACGCCAGCATTGAGTGCCCGTGAGGTGACGCCTGGTAAGCGCTCTCACGGTACAAATATTCCATCATTACCGATATCTGTGTATGAAGCAGATTGGCACACCCAGCAATGGGTAATATGCCGTGATGAAATATTTATTTATTTATTTATTTTAATTAACATAATTTTTAACATTTGTATGTCTGGTATTTTAAATGTAGGTACTAAACGCGAATATCATTCAGTATTCTAAGATTACGGTTGAATCTCTTTTAAAAACTATTTCATTACTACTAAGTACTAAGTATTAAATTTGATATATAGGAGTTTATCCATAATTCCAACGACGAATATTCCGATGATCAAAATTGCGATACCTAAAATTCCAACAGAATGCAAGACTATATTACACGAGCCTAGAGCCTTGATTTTTCTACCAACTGTAAGCGACCAGAACTCAACCCTGAAAATCAAATTGTTATTGTTATAAACAGGGGAGACATTTTTTGCGTGTGTTTTTCCCAACAAATAAAAAGTCTGTAATATTAGTTTTAAATAAGCCTTCTTAAATATTTATATTATTAAAATATGATGTGCGTCTGATGTTGATTAAATTTTGAGTCGTCGTCATATTTCAATTTATGACTACCAAAGTTGTTTTAAACAATTTATATATTTTTTCCGTTCACCGTTTATTAATAAGTTATGTTAATGTATAGAAAATCATTCACTAATGACCCCTATAAATGCATTTATTAATAAACGAATTTAGTGGGTAACATACCTTTTTTGAACAATTATCTAAATATATGTGTCAAACATTACTAAATAAATACACGGCCGGGGTCTATGAAAGTGATTCTTTTTCGGGTTATTGGGCCGTGGTCTAAAAGGTGCTTTACAATCTAAAGTTTCGCCTAACATTTGTTAGGCATCTTCAGAGGATAAGAAAGTTTTTACTTTTTTTTGACGGGTGACAGATGCTAATGTCAATTCTTGATTTGTTTTTGAAAACCTTTTAGACTTAAAAAAATTGTCATGGAATAAAATTAGATTTTCTAATCGTAGCGACCGTGTTAAAATGTTTCAATCATTAATCACATTCATTAAACACTTGATAGTATGTTAGTTAAATAACTATTAATTGTATTAAAATGGATCATTTGTCGTGACTTTGTTTTAGTGTTAAGAAAGAAGATCATTTCGGAACGGGTGCGCGAAACGTAGTTGAGCGCAACAATTACTCGAGTGTATGAAAACCTCTTTCTAGTGAGTTTAGTACACTATTTTCCTCACGACCACAAAAAACGGCATAATCTAATATATTTTTAACCTAAAATAAGTTGTCATCTGCAGGACACCCGATGGTGTATATTCCATAGAGGAATCGCTGTCACTGGAATTCATTTTGGTGATAATCACATTCACGTCGTCTCTGCAAATAAGTTTTGTTGTACAGTAATACTCTATTAATCACGTACTCATTGTTTTATACATGTTCGAATGTTTCTAATATCAAATCAAATGTCAAATAACGCAAAGTAAAACGGAACTATCGACTGCGGCAGTATTACCAATTGTTCTGTTTATAAGTACCTTATCAGAAATGTGAAATTATCGTCCCAATTATAGAGTAAGTCCGGGAGAGATGGCTTACCGGGTGAGATAACTTTTGTGCCAAAATCCAAGTAATAGTAGAACGATTCTAAAGAATGCTTCTACATGGATAGTACATTCAGTCAATCGGTAAATTTTACTTGTGTTAATTCTTTCAATCAATAAACAAGTGAGTTATTACTAGAATTTTTTTTGTGATGCTCCTTGAAAAAGTTTTACATATAATTCTTTTGACATTTTCTTCATACAAAGTAGTACATTTTTACAATTAATATAAATTTTCAAGCAGAAAAAGGTTCAATGTAACATTTTAATCTAAAGTGATTGTAATTTTGTTGTACGTGTTGTTGTACAGATGTGAGCCATCTCACCCGCCCAATTGGAATGAAGATGGCCCACTATTCTGGCCAATTATAAACGTACTAGACGCTCAAATAGAGAATAACGGGTACAGGGAAACTTAAAACTGACCTTAGAAGCGAAAAATAGTAAATGTGACAATAAAAAAAAAGAAACGAAATAAAAAGTAAGCAATATTATGTATCATCGTCATATGAAATTTTAATAAACATTTGTGAAAACAATGATTCCGAAATAAATATGAAAGACAATGAGTGTATGAGTTGTGATGAAGACTGAAGACGATCAGTGCATTAGGAAAACGGAATATTGGATTTAATGCGTTTTTTTTTTTAAAAATAAATCCATGAAAATTTCATGAATTTCGCTAACATATGTGACTTATGTGAAGAGAATACTTATACATAATTAGTTAATATGTGAAACTAATATTTTTTTTTTAAGTCATTTCACCCGAAAGATTTGCTTTGGCTGAAAAATATGACTCTTTGTTTTTCCTTTTTTTACCTCTCGCTAAGAGAGGTATTGCATTCATGCTAAAAATCGCATATCCAGATTTTATTGAATAAGCATGTTTTAAGGTCCCTACAATCCGATTTTAACATTTTTACGATGATGTCTGTGTGTGTGTGTGTGTGTGTGGATGTGTGTGTGTGTGTGTGGATGTGTGTGTGTGGGATGTTGGAAGGACGGTTACTCAAAAACTATAAGACTTAAAATTTGTTTAACAACGTATTTCCCAATAGGACATTCATGGGAAGATCTGAAAAGGTTTTGGTAATAATTGGACAACCGGAAGTAGAAGATTCTTGAAAAAAAATCTTCTAAATATTATTTTTTGAAAATTTTTCGTGGTAATATTAAAGAAAATTAAATTCTCTATCTGATACATTTAAATATTTTATTATATATTCCATAGATTTAGAGATAAAAGAAGTATAATATATAAAATAATCTGTTGTAATAAATTTGACAGCCGAAAGAATGCCATGAAAAATAGTTGATAATTTAAATTATTTGTAACTGACAGATAAATGTCAGTGTCAGAAATAATGAGTAATGAAAGAAAAATGTACTTGGAGAATCCCTTAATTCTTGATCTGTGACTATTATGGAGATGACAAGTCTAGGTTGAAGGACTTAAATTTGTTTCAAACATTATGGGACAATGTACACCAGTACTATAGACTAGAGTAACTTTGAATTGCGAAAAAGCTATCAAATTCTTCTCAAGTAAGTTGTAAATATTGACAAAATTACACATCGATATAAGAATAATCGGAGTGCAATCTATCCGTCACTTTATTAAAGGGAATTAGTGTTATTTAGATATAACATGTATGAAAAAATAAAATGTAAAAGAAGATATGTAAGAATAGATGCACAATCCATATATACATTTTAGACCGCCCAAAATTAATGTTTTTACTAGAAGAATATGAAGAGAAAGTAAACAACGTTGTTCGAATTGAAAATTGCTGTTACCAGCCTAATATTTATATATAGTACTCTACTTTGTAATTTATTGTAACATAATTTATGGTAAAATATCTTCATGTTGAGACATGCTATTATTGAATAACAAAGAAGTTTATACGTCATAGATTTATATGAATATATTATTTGTATTTATAAAAATATTCTTTGCTTTATGCATACAGCCAGGTAAAATATACGGCGATAGGTTATGTGCTGGCCACATCAGATTTTTTTGTTTGGCGATTTTCGCAAAAGACAAAGTCAAATTATCGATACATGAACGGTATTGTGAATTTTCGTACCTTGGTTATCGTGTGGAAACAATGTTTCGTGTGTGGTCGTGAGAAAATTATTTTACACCTCATCGAAAAACTGTTAAGACTTTCTAGAATAACAGATTGCTTTCAAATTGGAAGAAGTATAGTAAAAAAAATTGCTAATCGATATGAATATAGGATTTTTTGTCTATCGGAATTTCTGGTAGTACTTATGGAAATGAACTTACCTACATAATATTTTTGAAAAATGTCCGCTCAAAGTCATCTGTATCATGAACGAATTAACAAATTGGCATACATTTATCCCCCTCCTTACAAAGGCTTTAAGCGTTTGCGATAAGGATGGATATAACACGCTTGTCTTTCAAAAATTCATATTGTTTCGACTAAATTAGGACATTCCATTTTAAAACGATGCAGGTTGTTGATAATATTTTCGCTGTAACGTAAGTTTATATATTAATTCAGATACATTACCTTGATTCATAGCCGTACGAATAATGTTATTTCCTGTCAGTGTCACTGACACTGACATTGTGTCAGTATCTTAATTTTCACATATTTGGTTTTACATTTACTAATAAACTTATCAGTTGATTTATTTTTGAATTTTTAAATCTGTTATTGTAATATATATTTTTATAATAATAAAATAACAGTAGTATCTTACGTACCTTCACAAAAACTAAGCAAACGACACTACTGAATTTGTCAGAATGGGCGGAGAAAAAATCTGAATTCATATAATACGTAGATAACCTTGATCGGACATCTTTCAAAAATTTTACTGTACATTGTTTAATTCATAAGCTCCATCATATCTTCGACCACTCTGTCCTCATACCAACTCTCAAATTTATCTTCTTTGTTAAATCCACCTCTGGAGTCCTAACTTTTCTCTCCCTCATAAACCTCCGTGTGTCTAATTCCCAGCCTGGTTGGCGCCTGCGGTGACCTTGGCCGAGGCGACATCCGGCAAACCGCAAATGGCCCGTGGCGCCCGCCCTAGTCCTGTTCCACGCGGTTTCGGGTTCGAACACCGCCACCACTTGTGTCGGTGTCGGTCTCGTGTGTGCTGGCTGCAGCTATTCTCCGCTTCAAAGCCATTCGAAATTGAATATGCAGTTTATAGAGGGTGGAGAAAAACAGAATGGTTCTTAGAAGAAGGGTTAGGAAAAAAGAAAAGTTTTGTTATGGATTTTTGTTTGGTTAAATAGTTTCATATTGTACAATCTTATATACAGGGTGTATCACGGAAAGTGAAACATAGGCGTTTAACATGAGAAATCAGTTTTTCCGTGCGCATTGATCGCAAGAAGTTTCAAATGGATGTTGTAAAGCAAAAATTTCTACATCCGAATCAATAAAAAAATTCATTTTGGCTACTTCATAACTGCAGAAATAAAATTTGAAAATTCACGGAATTACAATTTAATAGTATTAGCTTTGAATATATAATACATATAAGAATGGCAACGCATATGGCCTAGCAACATACTATATCTGTCTCTTTTTATTCACAAAATTATTATAGATAGCTAGTGACTCCTACCACAAAACTATGAACTACGGTAAATCGTGCTGACAGCATTGCCAGATACTATTTGTTAGAGGTATTCAATAATCAATAATTCAAAAATATTGTTTCATAATAACCAGATAATATATTTTGAATCTTCAATGTACATGTATACTTGTTTTACAGTAGCAAACTTAACAACCTTTATAAATTTTTAACTTGCTGTTCTAGCTACGTGGCAATACTGTGCAACATCCACCTATTATGTATTTTTTGAACTAACTCAGAAATAATTCGTATATGGAAGGATAGATGGCACCTTCTCTCGAAATATTTAATCTAAATACATTACGTTGCCATTCTTATATGTATTATATATTCAAAGGTATTAGCCATGAAATTAGAAACAAGAGACGAACAAAAGCGTAACGTTTTATACGTCAAATTATTAGTTGATAAATTGTGATAATAAATCGATATTAGAGTTAACCTAATTAAACCTTTTGCTTTATTATTATTATTAAATTTGTATTTAGAGAATTAATATTTACTACGTAAAATATTTATTTTGACAATCATTATTCTGGCACTGGACAGTATTTATTTACATGAAAGGTCAAAAAGTGATATTTAACAAAGAAAAACTATTAAAATCTTCAAATTAGGGTACTTACGATTAATCAACCATAACCAAAATCTAATCAACTCTTCATATGGATGTACGAAACAGGAATATGAAAGAATTATAATTTTTGGAATTGTAGTGGAGTTAAAGAGAAATTTTTGTCACACACACACCCATACACACACACATACAGACATCATCGTAAAAACAATAAATAATTCGTATTGTAGGGACTCTAAAACGTGCTTATTCATTGTAAACTCACTATCGGTTTTTTTGACCAAAGACAAAATCCAGTGCGTACAGTAAATCTTACCGTGCAAGACGTATGGGACAATACAGAAAAATTTGCAGGGTTTACGGATATGACTTATAAAGGGTTTTCCAATAAGAGGTGTTATTTTGAATAGCCCGCTATTTCGGTAGATGTCGCTTTTGAAGCTGTCATTTTTTGACATTTGACAAGTAGAAACTACGCCATTAATAAAAATGGAACGATACACGCTTCAACAACGCATTGAAATTATTAAAATTCACTATAAAAATGGTGAAAATTTGGCAGAGACGGTTCGTAAAACTCGACAATTTTTGGGTCGTCATGAAGCACCTTGTCGGACCGCAATACAGAAATTGGTGGAAAAATTCGAGCTGTTGGGACAAGTTAGTGATGTGAAGAATAAAACCCGTGCACGTCGCTCAAGAACAGCCGAGAATATTGCTGCTGTAGCCGAAAGTGTTGAAGAAAACCCAGGTTTGTCCATTCCTCGTCGTTCTTTGGAATTAGGCATTCCACAAACGTCATTACACCGTATTTTGCATAAAGATTTGGGTCTTAAGGCTTATAAAGTCCAGTTAACACAAGAACTCAAGCCGGCCGATCATCAACAACGTCGTGTCTTTGCTGATTGGGTCGTTGAAATGCATGAAAATGATCCGGAATTCCATCGAAAAATCATCTTGAGTGATGAGGCCAATTCCACCTCGGTGGCTTCGTCAACAAACAAAATTGTCGCATCTGGGGCTCAGAAAACCCAAGAGTTATTGTTGAAAAGCCTCTCTATCCTCAACGTGTGACTGTTTGGTGCGGTTTATGGTCCGGCGGAGTCATTGGACCTTACTTTTTCGAAAATGAGGCTGGAGCAACAGTTACGGTGAATGGATTGCGCTATCGAGAGATGATTAACGATTTTTTATGGCCGGAATTGGATGGTATTGATCTGGACAACGTTTACTTTCAACAAGACGGCGCTACGTGCCACACAAGCAACGAAACCATTGATCTTTTACGGGAAAAGTTTCCGGACCGTGTTATCTCTCGAAGAGGTGATCACAATTGGCCACCGAGATCTTGTGATTTAACATCTTGCGACTTCTTTCTTTGGGGCCACGTGAAAGAGAAGGTCTACGCCAACTGCCCAGCGTCGACTCAAGACCTCAAAGATGGAATTCGTGAGGCTATCGAGGACATAGGACAGCCACTTTGCGATTTGGTTATGGAAAATTTCATGAAAAGGATATTGTCCTGTCAGCGTGGTCGTGGTGGTCATTTGCCTGATGTTATTTTCCACTATTAACGGCATACCTTCCTCTTTATAATGAAATAAACATCCGATCATTTATATTAAAAAATGGCATTTTTCTTTGAATATCAAAATAACACCTCTTATTGGAAAACCCTTTAGAATTAAAGCTAGTATTACTAATAAAGGCGATGTAACCCAATACTGAATGACGGTATACTTGAATAACATATTCAGTATTTGTAAGTTTAAAATTTATATTTTAAACTAGTCGAAAGAAATTTCTAGAAATTTATTACCATTTGTGTAGGTTTTATAATTTCTTTATTGAAAATGCAAACAGTCCGAAATATTATGAGTTTGGGCTCGTATATGTACTATTTTTTCCATTCCCGGAGATGAAAAACGTTATTTTTATAAAAATAAAAAAAATCGAAATTTTATTGTCATATTTAATAGACTTTTAATCGTTGCCCAAGGCAACAAAAATTTCTTGATATTTGAATCGTTACATATGAGAGCAGAAATTTATTGACAGTTTGTCGAAAATTGATCCAATATTTGTAATTTATATCAAAGAAATTGCAGCAATTTTAAACTTGCTACCCCGAAATCAAGAGAATTTTATGATAAAGCATTAAATGTCATAATGAAATCTCCCATCGGGGAAAAATGTGCGCATTTCGTCTCTAGAAGCAAAATGATGAACTCATTCAATTTTGATACTATAGATTTTGACTTTTAATATTATAGCCATGGGAAAAGTTGTTTTATTTTAACTTGTGAAATGTTCCACCAAATAAATACTCATTTCAATTTTTTTAAAGTTATTTGAAAATTGCATTTCTTCTATTTTAATAAGGACACTGGCCTTCAAATAATGGCAGTCTTACCCGTTCATCCCTCGGTAAACGAAAGAACATATGCTAACGCATCGCCCCTTTTATTTACATATTCTTTACACGTTGTTACATTTTTGACTTTTATTCATCTCCAGCGCATACATCAGGATTATCAAGTAGGCCTGTAAATCTGTTTACCAGAGGGATTACAAACAAGACGAGTAATTTCCGCTTGTCATTTGTCCGGTCGGGACATGGCCAACTCAGAGCTGAGCGGAGGCTCTATTATTATGCATATTCAAAGGATGCGTCGACTTTTTTATTTTCACACCTTTACATCATAATTTTGTGCAGTTTTTCTGTTTGAAAAGAAAGGATTTTTAGCTAGTTGTTATGCTAATTAGGAGTAAATGGTGGTTGCATAGGGATAAAAAGGGATAAATGTTTTGTGGTCAGTGTATTTTTTTCGAAAACAGGGAAATGTTTGTATTGTACCATGAATAATTAGGAGGCAGATGCAACAAAAAAAAAAGAAAATATTGAATAAATAATGCTACTAACAAATACATATATTATCAGGCATGTTACTTACCTACATTTTAAAATTCGATAAATATATTCATGTTATTACAATGGAAAAGGGACCGAGGGTTTCCTACGAATTATCGGAATTTTTGAAAAAATGAAGTTTAGAATTATAGAGAGTTTGTTAAAAATTACATATGATTAAAAAATCGTAAATAAAAACATTGTTTTGTGTTTATTTCTGGGTGTACCAGATTTCGGTAATGATGATGTCATATTTGTACCGTGCAGGCGTCACCCCGCGGGCATCCATTTGCTGGCGTGGAGAGTACACCACAGGTGTTACTTTGGTGCCATTGAAAATTCGAAATATTTTGAAATGTAACTTTAAGAAGCAAGGATAATAAAAACGGAAACAAATTATTGTCATTTACCATTTTCTAATTTAATTCCATTTCTAAATTAAAATTCAAGCAATCTTTTTTTTGTTTTCTTTAGTTAACATTTTTGACAATACCTCGTGACAAATTGACATTTAATTAAATTAGGTTTTTTCTTGAACACAGCGTAAGAATATGAATCTAATTCAATTTTTTCCACTTTTCATTTTCACCTCGATATTTTTGCTAGATACAATAAAGGTGCGTTTTATTTTTATCCCAAAATTCGATTAAATATGAAATACGATTTTTATCTAAATATTTTCCTAATTTATATTAACTACAATACTACAATATTAATTATTTTAAAATACCTTCTAGATGCTTCTAGGTAGATACAACGCTGAAACACATCATCATGGTATACTGCACTTATGGCCGGTTGCACTAACATAACTTAAATATTAAACTTGGCTTAAATTGACAATATTGAATCAAAATGAAATGTCAAATGAATTATAATATATTGCTATTAAAATTTCGATTTGCATTTTTTTGTTTAAGCCTATATTAAAATTTAAGCCTTGTTGGTGCAACTGGACATTAATTCTTTATAATATATAGTATAATTTATATACATAATTTTATATTTTTATTCCAACTGACTCCAAGCGTCAAAAATCTGTTTACTTTATTTACTCGTTATCCTAGAAACTCTTATTGTTTTATGAGATTTTACAGGTCTAATTCGAAAAGCAGACTTTGATTAGCCCGGTGAAGTTTTATTTACTCATTAAAAAATTATCCTAGAAATCGAACTGTCTATTTTCAATCGCTTATAGATAGAATCTTTTATTTTAAAATAAATAGAGACATGAGTTTTAATAACATTATATACAACAGGTTATGGGCCCAAGTCTCTTGTCTGTTTAAAATCATATCATATCATAAACATATCATCACAATAAACTTATATTTTAACAATAAACTATTTTTATAGTTACACATTCAGTCAAATAGTTGGCGTTGCATCAAACTCAAACATTCCAACAAATAACTAACGCGTCACCAGTATGCGCACAATTGAGTTCATGTGTGATTTTACTCAATGCATAAATAATATACCTACGAACAGTAAACAGTAGATAGTAGTTTTTGTGGAATAAAAGAATATAGATGTAGAAGAGTAGTTAACGATTTTTTGAGGTTAGGTCAAGTTAGTTTAAATTTCATTATTAGTATGCTAAGTAGAGGAAGCTTAAATGAACTTGGTAGAATTTTTTGCGTCTATATTTACTGTATACACATACAATAACAATTTAAAAGCCTATATAACCCGTCGACCTGAGACAAATGATCTAATTAACCAAGAGATAACTACCGAAAAACAATTAAACAAACGAAAATCACTTCTCCACTTACTTAACTTGCAAAGCCTAACATCATAAACTTAAATTCATCTGTCAAATACAATTAACAACAGCAAGGCAACAAAAACAAATAAATCATTTGGCGATCGTAAAACGCCAACATAAAACATGTCGGGTATAAAGCTCAGCGCATGCGCACTCGCCCGAGTACAAGCAAAGCACACTCCTGCGCGGATCTAGAAGGAAGGTGTCGACAACGTGGTCTTTCAATCAGATATAAATTAATTTCTCACGGGTGCGGTTGCAAAGGCGGCTGTGCTTGCCGCAGACAAGTGACTGTCTGATTGAGATGTCAGTGGAAAATGGTGTAATAAATTAACTGCTACCCTCGGTAATGCACAGTCCACTGTCGGCGATGACTCGGCAACTGTCGCACTATGCTGCTAATTAAATTGTTTCATATTTCATCGCCTGCTTGCTTTAATACTTCTTCATTCACTTGTCGCATTACATGGAAGATCTAAGACGGCCAGGAAAACAAATATGAATTTGATTAGATCAACGTATGTATTGAAAATTAGATGAATTCAGAAGCAACCAAAGCTTACTGGAATGACTTTTCTAAAAAGGATCACCAATAAAAATTCCAAATTACTCAGCAATATAATTTTGTGATAAATATGTTACCACCACCTTTTAAAAGTGAATTATAGACAGCACATCAATGAGGCCTTGCTTTTTCATCAAACGGACCCGGTGCGGCCGTATTGCTGCTGTGTATAAAAATTTGTTTATTATTACTCGGGATTGTACATTGAATTAAAGATGCAATCAAATGTGAACCTTAAGTGTTTTTATTACGAAGGTCGTCCAAAAATTATATATACAAAGGTACTGATGGCCTGGGTAAATTTTGTTTCGGAAAGTTGGCAATACTGTCATGTAGAGGGACTCCCCTTCCAAACGAGTAACCGACAGTTCTCTACAACGAGTAGTTTGGCAATAGCAACTATTTGCAATCAAGCATTCTCTTCACTCTCCCGCCAAGTATGAGATCTGATCAGTTATACGTTTTCTGCACAGGTCTACTGTGAATATGGATCACTTAAAGAAACTTCGAAGGGCAATCCAGAACGGAAGGCAGGGCATGTTAACTCACGACATGTATCTGTTCGTAGCCTACTTTATTAATACAAGGCCGGGAAACATCACAATAACTGCCAAACAGAAACTTTAGTTCCAAACTCGCCGTTTTGGCGTGATTTATTCACGCTGGCATTTTTGACATGTGTTTTGTAATTTCATTTCATAAGATTCACTGTAGTTTTCATTTAGCATTCATTTTTATTACTTTTACCTTCCGTCGTCACCTTTAGGTAAGGAAGGTATTGTCTTGGATCAAAAATTTCGATAGTACTATTATTATTATTTTTATTATTATCGTTTCGGATCGCATAACTCCAATACCACGATTCCAATATTTTTTTTTATATTCCTCTAGTTTAGATTCATATGCAGACATGATTAGATATTTTTAGAGTTATAATTTCCACCGGAAGGCATTTTTTGCACGATCGTCCCAATAATAACAAATTAAAGTTTAGGATTATTTAAAAATTATTTTGACATTTTAAAAAAATTAGTTGTCATTTTTAAGCAAGCTATGATCGTTTTTTTTTGTTATCGTTAAAGCTTTAAAAATTGTATATTTATTTTTACCTCTCGCTAAGAGAGGTATTGGATTCATGCTAAAAATCGCATATCCATTGAATTGAATAAGCACGATTTAAGGTCCATAGAATCCGATTTTAACATTTTTACAATGATGTCTGTGTGTGTGTGTGTGTGTGTGTGTGTGTGTGTGTGTGTGTGTGTGTGTGTGCGGGTGTGTGTGTGTGTGGATGTGTGTGTGTGTGTGAAGTTGTTGGAGACACGATTTCAAATTATATAATACTAAAGACCTTTTTGACTACGGATTCCTCAATCTAACATTAATGGGAAGATTTGAATAGGTTTTGGTACCAATTGGAAAACCGGAAGTAGTAGTATCTTAAAAAAAAATTCTAAATATTATTTTTTTGAATTTTTTTATTATTAGCATTAAAGAACATAAAATTCTCTATTCGATACATTTTAAAATTTTATTATATCTCCTATAGGTTTGGAGATATATAATAATATAAAATAATTTGTAATAAATTTCAGAGCCTAAACAACTCTATAGTAACCATCAGATGTTTGTAAATGACAGAAAAATGTCATTGCCAAAAACCAACATTAGTTCATAAACCTGTTTGGGCGATATTGGCAGCTCAATTCTAAAATTTGACCTTAAGTCTATTTTAACTAAACACATGACAGTGGATAAGAACCGATTCAGAATTTGCCATAGTACGAATATGGTTTTATATAGATTTTAGCTGAAAATAAATCTTAGATATTCTTTTTTGGCAACATAGTAGTAAAACGTCAAAATACGCTTTTACGTTAAATGAAATTTAACTGATATTATTGAAGAATTTTTCACAGATATTGGTAAGTTTACTATTTCTTATATAACAATAATAACAATTAAATATTTAAAATTATAGCTATATACATATACCCATCTGAAATCCAGTCAAGAAATTGGAAGAAATTCGAACATTTAGAAGTAGGAGAAAACTTCCTCAAAAAATAAATTTTAAATTATAAAAATAATCTAAACATAAAGAAAAGACATGAGAAATTTATAGGGCGCGAGCAGTCATGTGACTTTGTTGGACTTGACAAGCAAATTGGGGGCCCGAGTTGAGAATGACAGCTGGTAATTATGTACATATATGTCAAATGTCAATTTTCCATCCAAAATTTCGTGATATTCCAATTCCATGTGGTTTATTTTCCTCGACAAGTAAATTTCCACATTCCTGGTGACAAATTAACCACGTGAAAAATTACGACATTTGACATTTATGTAAATAATTACTAACTGTCATTTTGACAAGGGCCTCCATATCTGCTTGTCTAGGTCAAGTATGACAAACTAACTACGTGATTTTAGAAAATCTTGGAATTTTTGATGAAAATTCTGACATTTGACATCTATATACTAAATTACTACTTGTCATTTTGACAGAACCCCCATATCTGCTTGTCAAGGCCAAAAATATCATATGAATGCTCGCGCCCTATACTTATGTAACCAAAAACGGAAGTGGCGAGAGGTATTGTGCTGGCCACAACAGATTTTTTATTTATGTAATTTTCACCGCCTCCAGATCGGTAGGTAGGCACATCACTTACTGGTCAGTCACATCACTTACTGATCAGTACCACATCACTCACTGATCAGTAATTTGTAAACAAAACTTACTGCCTTGGAAACCTATCGGTAAGTTTTAAAAAAACCTGATCGTACAAAATCATTTATAAGTTGTACTGCTCAAAAATCCGATAGCAATTAACAAATGGAAGTCTATAAAATCTTCCTATTATCTCATATATTTAAAAATGTATATTTATTCGCCCTATTTTCTACAATTATTTTGCAAAATCTAGTTGTCCTTGTTTCAAAGTATGCAACGTCCTCTCGCTGCATAATCCAACTTTCCCTCTTGTAAAATTAAAATTCTGCTTAGTTCGGAATGCACTGAATTTCTAAAAGTTGATGAAAATCTATCAAGTCATTATCGCAGCCATATTGGGTCCTGATGATCCCAGGAGGCTGCGTAGTGCGCATGTGCATTCTTGTGTTACGTGCACGGCCTACTAGTCTGCGACAAGTCCCAGAAGTCGCGGCCGATATGGACATAAATACTTTACCGGATCCAAGGAGCCTGTGATTTAGACTCTTTTGTTATCTCCAGAATTGTATATATGTCTTTATTGAAATTCTTATTCAGAGTGATTTAGCGCTGAAGCAAGTGTGATTAATTAGTGATGGGAGGTTATTTTTGTGGAGAGATCGTTCTCGCGATGTTGTGTAAGGAGAAGCAACTTGTTCAACAGAGACGTTGATTTTTTATTTTTCTATCACAGGGACTAATCTACTCTTTGTAACAAAGCATTCATTGTTGTTTATTTATTGGAGCCGATTGATTTTTTTCAGATAACTCTTTTCTCATTTCTTATTTTACTTTTTATTTCTTTTCTTCTACCACAATACAGCTGCACTGAAAAGCATGTATTTTGTATTTCATTTTGCGAAATACGAAACACCAGAGTTTTATTATAAGTAAATACATTACTATATATCTTCTGATCACATAATTTGAGTTAAGGTTGCAAACTCTACGTATGGACATTCCGGAAGATTACGACGAAACAAAAAGCTAGTAACTTCGTGTATAATTGGTAACTGAAAAGGAACGCGGTAATAATTATTGTTGAGGCAAAAATTGACTAATTGAATAATTAATTCTTTCATATATAAATTAAGCCATCTGATTGGTCAGAAAACTCACCAAGTTCACAAAAGCGAAAAACAAATGACCTGTCAACTTTCAGTTATGAAATAAAATTGACAAAATTAAATTATATTTAACCATGTTTTTGATTTTGATTTTTAATAATCGGGTGTAGTACATTTTTACAGATAATAGTTATTTGTTTAACTAGGCACTAAAATACCAGATTTACAGCAGAGACTGCCGTTTCATTGCTGAGGCGAAGTCGAAGCAATGAATACTGCTGAAGCTGTATATCTGTGTTTAGTGCCATGTTGAACACATTTTATTGCCGATTTTATAGAATTAATATTAATTTAATGAATATTTTTAATACCGATTATGTTGATATGCGTTTGATGGGAGGTTGCTATGTAAATAGTAACAATTAGACATTAAAAATATTTTTACTGCCTGGGCAGTAAAAGTTACTTTTTACAGACTGTTAACTATCAAAAAAACTCCCTTTTAGTGTTAATCAGCAAAAAAAAATTTAGTATTGACAAAAATTGGTTTCATGTATTTAAATTATTTATCTAATGCAAGTAAAAACGGTTGGCTCTCATGCGTCATCTACTATTTTCTTAGGTGAAATGAAGTATAATAATTTTAAATGTATAGTCTTTTGACGGTGACATTTATCTGTCATATCTGAGCCGTGTAATCAAGAAGATGTGTATTTTATAAATTTATTTAAAAAGTATGAGCAAAAATTATCAATTTGTAGAAAATTCAATAATCTTTTTCTACTCCTGTAAAAAAATATCCCCATTATTTCATTTTTTTCGGTGAATTATAGGTTCATAATTCACTCTTTTCGTCCAATCATAGAACCAGAAATCAAATATTCCCGTTTATTTTAATTCTGATCGCGATCACCTGTCCTATGACCGTTCGACAGCTGACGGTTGACTCGTCATATTATATTTTTGTGTTTACGATTCCCATCTCATTTTGTATCGTTTTGTAAACAGCGGAACTAAGTTAAAATGGATACTAAGAACGACGAGGAGAACTGCACTCCGCTAGAAATATTTCACTGAGAATTGAACAATGTATATTACTACCCTGTCTCTGAATCTTACCAATTGCACAAATATTAAAATATATCTTCTCGCCAATCGCCAAAGTAGGTAATTCCTTAATAAATAGTAATAAAAAATAAATTTAATGCTCTGTTTGATAAATATTGTTCCAATAAATTGTGAATTTGTAAAGTTGTTTTTAAAATATTAACTCCAAATACACAGGAGTAGAAAAAGCAAAGTATTATATTCGGGGTTATGGGCATTATTCATGATTTGCATCACTAGCCTACGGCTCGTGACGCAAACGTCATCTTCTTGAATAATGACTACCATAATCCCTCTTATAATAATACACTATTATTTTTTTATAATAACATAAATAGCGAAAAATAACATTTAGAGGCATTTTTAGCTTCAAGGAAAGTGCCATTTCCGGTTGCCCGATTTACACCAAAGTCTAATGGATTCTTTATTAGAATAGAGTAGAAATACTTGGTTTCATAATTTTTTGAATAATAGTATTTGACACACACACACACACACACACACACACACACACACACACACACACACACACACATGCACATGCACGCACACAAGTGCACACTCACACATCATCGTGAACATGCTAAATTCAGTTCCTAGGGTCCTTAAAATGTACTCATCAAAATCTTGCTGTGATTTTTAACACGATCCCTATACCCTTCTTACGAGAGGTAAAAAGATACCACTTATTTAACGTAATCTTTTTTATAGCGTATTCCCATCGTTTTGAATTTCCAACAATTTTTAAAAACCCCCTCAATATAAATAAAAATAAAATAAATATTTCATCACGACATATTACCCATTGCTGGGTGTGCCAATCTGCTTCGTACACAGATATCGGTAATGATGGAATATTTGTACCGTATGGGCGCTTACCTCCTCAATATTATTTTTGAAATCAAAATCAAGATAATGTATTAACTGCCACACTCCATTCAATTTGCCAATAACTCTTCCAATATTTGTGCTGAAAAAAGTCAAAAGCCCTTTAGGTATATCAGTAACTCTAACAAACTAACTAAAGGGCATTCATCATCCACTCGTCCGAGCATATGAAGATATGATCATCCCTCGATTCGTAACGCTTGGTATTGAATGAAATTAGCGACAATGCGAGTTAATGCGGTCTGTCGCGAGGGTAGACTAAAGCACCCCTAGTCCTCCATAGGGATTACACTGTACAGAAACATATGCTGGAATAAAGGGGGCTTTATTTGCTAACGAAGGGATCACTTATCACGGATATCAAAATTTATAAATTGTGCACGGGTTAATTTGCAGAATTTTGTTTTGGGGATGATTTACAGAGGGATGAAATGGCGGTAATGTGATTAATTCTCTGCCAGGAAATATTTATAACGAAGAGGGAATACATGACAGGTTCTACCCTTTTATAAAGACGGGAAAAATCGTAAACGTAAATGTACTTTTGATTTTCTGATTTTCATATTACAGATGGAAGATTAAATTCTGAATGTATTTCGTTAACAAAATTGATCAGTATATCACCGTCACCCTTATCAGCACTGATATTGGTGTTCCAATGTTTAGGCAGATTCAGGAATAGAGAAGTTCATAAACCCTTCATTGTTTAACCGTAGTGATTATTCCCAGTTAAGCATTTACAATGGAATTCTAATGGCCGGTTGCACCAACGTAACTTAAATATTAAACTTGCTTTAAATTGACAATATTGCATCGAAATGAAATGTCAAATGAAATAAAACATATTGCTGTCAAAATTTCGATTTGCATTTTTTTTGTTTAAGCCAAGTTTAATATTTAAGCCTTGTTGGTGCAACTGACCATAAGTGTTAATGGTGTTACCGAATAGCATGTAGATTATCGTTCTCAAATAAGGCTATTTCTCTTACCCTGTAAACGTATCTTCATCACTCCATATCTTTTTCAGTTTTGTTGTTTTCTACCTACTAAATATACTCACTCTACCTTCTCTGTATATTTTTAAGTTTGCCTATTCGTATATAACAATAAAAAAGTTTTTAAAACGAATGCAAACATACATCCTTTTAACACGAGGCAAAAAGATTTATTTTACATACCCACATTGAAGCATAGTTCTTTCAAAAATACACCACAAATACAAGGTATAAATATATTCAATAAGTTGCCAAACAATATTAGAGAAGAGAAAAGAAAAAGTAAATTTAAAACTCTACTTAAAAATTTTCTTCTGGATAAAACACATTACTCGTTAAATGAATATCTGAGCAGTTTATAATGAAGTCTCCTTCTTATAATTTTATTACTGTATCATTATTATTTTAAACAAACTATGTACAAATGACGTATTCTATACATATGTATATATGTCAGTGGAATAAACTTATTATTATTATTATTATTATTATTATTATTATTATTATTACTTTTTAGCCTTCATGGATAGTTAGAAGTTCGTTGTAAACAATCTGATGTTATTTTGTGTCTTGTATGTCATATTTATTTAAATTTAAAATTAGAAAAAAATTACATTAGAGCCACGATAACTAAAAAAATATTTGTATTTAAATTTAATTTTACTAATTGTTCAAAAATCTACCTATACTCGCAATATCGCGGCGACACGGGAAGTAGAATTCACGACCTTTTCACACCAATAAGTGGCATCTGGGTACGCCCCCAACTTTGTAATTTATAAAGCATCGGTCTAAAATTAATAATAAAGAAAATATCTATTTTACAAATAAAAAATTATAAAAGAATTCGATTCCGAAGGACGTCAAACTTGAAAATTATTCCCAATTATGAAACAGCATAAAAGTGACTTCTATAGTGCTCTTTCCACGACAGTTTTGAAAACCCAAGATATATTGTCATTGTCTACTGATAACTGCGACTAGAAAGAGATTTGGACGTTCAGAACCGGGTAACAAGCAATGATGATATATTTATTAATGTTTTATAATTCTAGTATAATAAAAATGTTCTAATGTTCGATATTTAGCCCCCTATTATGAACTACATTTTTTATTATGGGAATATTTGTATTTCCCAAAAACCCACAGAATAATATTATTCTTCCTGCTATTTTTCCCAAAGTTAAACAGTCAGTCATTTTAATAACCACCCCTACATTTGACACAAGTAAGTTGTCAGCTAAACCACAATGACTGTCCCTGCCACGCCACCCTACAAATAATAAAATCACTTGTACGCGTTTATTACGCACTTTCCCGTCACAGCCAGAATCGGTGACACGCGATACGATCCAAGTTGGCGTCACAAGAATAAATCAGCGTCGCTGGGCGTCTCGACGTGAATGTGTGCAAGAGAGAAAGGGAAACAGGACCTAATTGCAAGGCTTACTGCGATGCGAAAATCCCTGGGGTGACATTGTGACAGGGATGTAGTAGGGAGAGAGGTTTTACGCGTTTTAAGGGTGGTTTTATTTTTATGCAATGATGTGGGAATTTACATAAAATATTTTTACACATATTTTATGAAAATTTCAATCAATTTTTCATAATTATTTTGGTATTTTTTTTTAAGGAGCTTGGTATACAAAGGATATCTTGAAATTAAATTGTACACGTATAAACAACTGTCATTGAAATTATACTTTGACGAATTAAAAATTTCTTACAAAGTTTATAATATGAAAATAAAAATACTCATTTTTCCTTCCAGAGAGTTTTTAATGAATAAGCACATTTTAGAGTTCCTACAATACGAATTTACTGTTTTAACGATGATGTCTGTATGTGTGTGGTATGTGTATGTGTGTGTGTCAGTGTGTGCGTGTGTGTGACAAAAAATTCTCCTGCGATAACTTCAACACTACAATTCCAAAAATTATAATTCTTTCATATTATTCTTTCGTACGTCCATATGAAGAGGTTAAATTTTGGTTATGATTGGTTCACCGGAAGTACCCTAATTTTAAGATTTTTAACAGTTTTTCTTGAAAAAACGTTGTTAAATATCATTATTTGACCTTTTATGTTATTATAAATAAAAGAAAATGTTATTCTCTATTCGATTTTTTTTTTCTCTTTATATTCAATGACTTTAGAGAAAAAGAATTATAAAGAAATATCTTCAAACCTAATGTTGCTAAAAGCTGCACCGTGGAAACAGAATATTCAAATATTTCTAACTGACAGATGTCAGTGTCAAATAAAATTTAAATATGTTTGTGAAAAGATTTCACTGGAAATATTAAAATGTAAAATAATTTAAGGTGGCAAAAACAGATCACATAAGGTAATGTAACAGATTGTAGCCATAAGCCAATTCAGCAGATTATTATGTTATAAATATGTATATTTTTTTACTTTTTACCTTCCGTCACCTATAGGTAAGGAAGGTATTGTCTTTGGTCAAAAAAATCGGTGGTGAGTTTCCATTGAATAAGCACGTTTTAGGGTCTTTACAATACGATTTTACTATTTTTACGATGATGTCTGTATGTGTGTGTGTGTGTTCGTATGTGCGTGTGTGTGTGTGTGTATGTGTGTATGTGTGTGTGTGTGTATGTGACCGTTTTTTCCTGCACGATATCTCCAATACTAGAATTCCAAAAATTACAATTCTTGCGTATTCCTCTTCCTTACAACCATATGCAGACTTGATTAGATTTTGGTTATAATTGGTCAACCGGAAGTACCCTCATTTGAAGATTTTAACAGTTTTTCTTGAAAAACTCAGTTAAATGTTATTATAACTTAAAGAATATATTATTGTCTATACGATTTGATTGCATTTTATATTTCATATTTAACAGATATAGGATTAAAGAATAATAAAGATAAAAAAATTCATATAAATTTCATAATTCAGCCAGCTATGCTAACTTAACCATGGAAACTGCTAATTCAAATTGACAGATGTCAGTATCAATAAAATGTAAATCAATGACAGAATAAGGGAAGTAACTCTAGTGTTAGAAGTTTCTGGATATAAGAAAGACGATTACATTGGTTTGAACATGTCATGAGAAGCGATGAATTATTAATAGAAGGTGGAAGAAACATAGGAAGACCAAATATAAGATGAAAAGATTGTATTGCAGAAGACTTGAGAGAAAAGGAACTGAATGAGAAAGACACGCAAAACAAAAATGAGTGGAAGAAGAAAATAAAAAATAGCGACCCCCTAACGAATGGGAAAAACTAAAGAAGAAGAAGTAGATGTAAGTGTCAAGTGCAATTTGCATAGTTTGTTTATGAAATAACTTTACTGGAAATATAGCATCTTTTGCAAAAAAAAAATATGTATAGGGCGCGTGCCTTTGGCAAGCAGATATGGGAACCCGTATCAAAATGACAGCAATTAATTATGTCCATAACTGACAAGTGTCATAATTTTTCATTCAAAATTTCATGATTTTCTTATTTCATGTGGTTTGTTTGTTATCAGGAGAATGGAATTCAGTTGCCGAGAAAGGGAATCATAAAATACCAAAAAATTAGAATCTTTTAGAAGAAAATTTATGTATGGAATTTGTACATAATACACAGGATTGACGGAAGGTATTGTGCTGGCCACAACAGATTTTTTATTTTAAGAAACACACTTTTCTTTTTAGGAGTAGTTCAGTTCAGTTCAGTATGAGGTAAGATCAGATCATTTCTCCCCTTAAAAAAAAACGTTCATAGAATAGTATGCAAAAAAAATTCTGTGTGAAATTTGTACAAAATACGCAGAAATGATGGAAGGTATTGTGTTGGTGACACCAGATTTTTTCTATTTCGATTGATAATATTATGTTTTCAATTTTTTGTTTCGATTATTCATTATATTTCATGAAATTTTTATTTTTAACCTGGTAAGATATTGTTTTTAATGCAAAGACACTTTTTCGGGTTCCTAAAATATGATTTTACTATTTTTTACTATTATACCTGTATATCTATGTGTAATGTACGTTGTGTAACGATTTTTCATCTCCGATAATTTCAACACTACAAAAATTACAGTTTTTTCGTATTTCTGTTTTCAACATTCGCATGAAGGGGTATTAGTTTTAATTAGTTAACCGGAAGTACTCTCAAATGAAGCTCTTAACAAATTTTATTGAAAAAAAAACGCAGTTAAATATTATTTTAGACGGAAAATAGGTAATATATTGGCCACATCAGAATTTTTTGTGAATAATTATAGTGGTTTTTCAAATTTGTATTTTATTTTACTTAGATAACTTATTCTACACTTATGCACTTCATAATTTAATTATATTTTTAATTTGACGTATGTACATTATGGGTATCTGATAAAAAAAGTATTTTTGAAATAAATGTATTTTATTAACCAACATATATTTAGCGACAATAATTGTTATTTATGATATAAGTGTTAAAAGTCTCATTTTATTTTGTATGATGAGATTTTGGGCACAACACAGCACAGTGATCCAGCACTTCGGACAAAGTAAAAACACTTTTAACACATACATCATACAATATTTTATCTATTTACAAACACTATTTCTACTCTCCGTCACCTTTAGGTAAGAAGGTATTGGTCTTTGGTCAAAAAAGTCGATAGAGGTTTTAGCGAATAAACACGTTTTAAAAAAATCTGTTGTGGCCAGCACAATACCTTTCGTCAATCCTGTGTATAATATATACATTCCATCCATAATTTTTCTTGCAAAAGATTCTAAATTTCCAGTAAAATTATTTCATATTCAAATTGCACTTGACACTGACATCTTCCTCTTTAGCTTTTCCCTTTCGTTAGGGGTCGCTATTTTTGCGTGTAGTTCTCATTCAGTTCTTTTTCTCTCAAGTCTTCAGCAATACAGTCCTTCCATCTTATCTTTGGTCTTCGTCTGTTTCTTCAACCTCCTATTACTAAACTACTCGTTCTTGTTGAAATATAATTCTTCATTTTCCTCATGACATGTTCAAACCAATGTAATCGTCTTTCTTGTATCTTTCTAGAAACTTGTAACACTAGAGTTATTTTCTTACCGTATCTTTCCGTGTATTCCCCAACATCTACTTCAACATCCTCATCTCTGCCACATTAATTTAATTTTGATTGATACTGACATCTGTCAATTTGAATTATATGAATATATTAGTAGTTTCCATGTTTAGCATAGTTGGCTGAATTAAAAAAATTAATTTCTTTAAAATTGTTTAACTCTGTATATATTGAATATGAAGTATAAAATGTAATCAAATCGTAGAGAATAATATATTCTTTAAATTATAATAACGTTAAATGTCAATAAATCAAATTTAACTGTTAAATCTTCAAATGAGGCTACTTCCTGTTCACCAATTATAACCAAAATCTAATCAGTTGTTCTTCTGGATGTAAACTTGAGGAATACGAAAAAAATATAATTTTTGGAATTGTGGTATTGAAGTTATGGGATCCGGAACTTTTGTCACAAAGACACACAGACACACAGACACACACACACACACACACACACACACACACACACGAACACACACACACACACACACACACACACACACACAGACACATACACATACATACATACATACAGACATCATCGTAAAAATGGTAAAATCGTATTATAGGGACCCTAAAACATGCTTATTCACTAAAAACTCATCATTGAAATTTTTGACCGAAGACAGTACCTTCCTTACCTAAAGATGCTTTTTATTTTCTTATAGTAGTATTTGATTCTTGACTACAGATACGTAAAAAGGTTGAAATCGGATTGTTAGACCAGACTTCAAAACTTATTACTTTATTTACTAACATCTCGATATGTGATTTTTAGCGTGTTTTCTATACCTCCCTCACCTAGGTTAACGAAAACTAGAAATTGATTTCCCATGTTAAATTCTTATGATTGAAATTAAAAAATATACTTGTTATTAGTACTTTTTATGAAAATTCATCGTACTCATATTAACGAATACAATTCAATCACATGACAAAAAACTCATTATCTCTTTACTCCCCCATACAAAATCCTCTGTCTCTTTGTCACAAATCACAACCCTCAGCCCTCTATGATCCTCTGGTAATGATCTTGTATCCACCTGCTCTGTCTCCATGGAAACGTTGCTCGTTGTTTGACTCGGTGCAGGTCGCAGGTGGCTACACTATTCAACTGTTCTGTGTTCATGGGTAACTGTGATCATGGCGCGATTATAATTGACAGCTAAGGGAGGTGAAGTAAAATGGACAGGGCAGGGATATAAGTTGAGTTAGTGCACGTGGACGGCGCAGGTGATGAGAGAAAAGAAGTACAGAAGCGTGGAATTGTTATGTGGTTTTAATTTAATTTTTAATGAAATCAGTGAACTTGTTACCATCATGGGCATATTAACTTGCGTGGATAGTATTAAAATTATAGAGATGCAGGGCTAATAATGGGTTGGGAAATATGGGGTGGTACTCTACCATCAGCTACTTATAAATTTTAAACATGTTTTTTTGGAAATGAAGGTAATAAGTTATTCAGATTTTTAATAGTGATTTATATCAGCAAAAATAAATCAATCTTTAAAATAATAGGGTGAATACCAATCACATTCATAGTATAATTATAATTAATCGTTATTACGCCCAGAAAGTGTTATCTAATAGGACGAGTACTAGAAGTCTGTTAGCCCTGTAAAGACACTTTCCAGACATGTTATGTGTAATATTTTTTTCGGCAACCGTTTGAAATAACTAAAAAAATGTTATCAATTTATAATTTCAAATGACAGTTATTATTAAGGACAGTTTGTTTAAAATATTTAATAAACTACATACAGTAAAATTTTTGAAAGATGTCCGATCAAGATTATCTACGAATTGTATGAATTCAGATTTTTGCTCCGCCCATTCTGAAAAATTCAGTAGTGTCGTTTGCTTAGTTTTCATGAGGGTACAAAAGATACTACTGTTATTTTATTATTATAAATATATGTTACAATAAAAGCATTCAAAATTGGAAAATAAGTCAACTGGTAAGTTTATTAGCAAATGTAAAACCAAGTAGGTGAAAAATAAGATACTGATATAATGTCATTGTCAGTGACACTGACAGAAAATAACGTTGTTCGTACGGCTATGAATCAAGGTAATGTATCTGAATTAATAAATAAACTTACGTTACGCCGAAAGTATTCTCAATAACAAGTATCGTTTTAAAGTGGAATGTCAAAACTTAGTCGAAGCAATATGAATTTTTGAAAGACAAGCGTGTTATATCCATCCTTATCGTACACGCTTATAGCCTTTGCAAAGGAAAGAGATAAATGTATGCCAATTTGTTACTTCGTTCATGATATAGATAACCTTGATCGGACATTTTTAAAAAATATTACTGTAAGTACAGTTGTATATAAACATAATATTTCAAACGTCAACTTTCAGTTTTAAACTGACAGCTTGAAAACCATACTTTTAAAGCATGAGAAGAAAATATTTATTTATCAATCAAGCCTGTATAAGTGGTATTTTTTGGTGGACTCTGAAGTTTTTAATAGGGTACTTTCGCATTTTTTACCTCTCGCTAAGGGAGGTATTGAATTCATGCTAAAAATCGATATACAGATTTTAATGAATAAGCACTATTTAAGGTCCATAGAAAGCGATTTTAATATTTTTACAATGATGTCTGTGTCTGTGTGTGTGTGTGTGTGTGTATGTGTGTGTGTATGTGTGTGTGTGTGTGTTAGGTTGTTGGAGTAACGATTTCTCAAATTCTGTAAGACTAAAGATCTGTTTGACTACGGATTCCTCAATCTAACAGTAATGGGAAGAGTTGAATAGGTTCTGGTAACAATTGGACAACCGGAAGTGGTAGTTTATAAAAAAAAAACTAAATATTATTTTATGAAAATTTGTTACTGCAAATATTAAAGATAATTAAATTCTCAATCTGGAGGAGGACACACAATTTTTGTGCCACCGTAAAAATTTACAAATTTTATTGTATTTAAATAGTTTAATTTATTGAAATAGAAAGACGGCTTTCATGCGATTGACATTTTATAAAAGAATTAATTTTATAAAAAAATTGTGGAAATGAGATTAAATAATTTCTAAAAAAATATTTTATAATATATTGTATTTGTTTTAAAAATAAACCAAGAAATTTATTGGTGTCATATTTTAAAAATGTCATCATATTATCTGTCATGTCAATTATTTTCAAATATCAAAGTGATTTTGATTAACAACGGCCGCAAAATTGGATTTCGCGGACTGTACTGCGTCTGCAAAATGTATAGTTCGCGGGCGGTTGCACAAAATATATATTTTTTCTATATGTACTAAAGAAAATTCATGTTTATTCATCGATGTCAGTAAGTGAGGTACCTACTCGTAAGTCAATATAAATATTATCATTTATGTTACTATAACAACATGTATTTCACACATTATTTCGCGCACTGGATTAAAAGTGTTGACGAACTTTCGTAAAATCATACATAAAACGTTCAAAAAAATGTATATTATTTAATCAATTGTATTCGTATATAAATCTTCTATTGAAATGATGCACAAATTAAAAAATTAAATGTTTCATAACATTTAGAAAAATATAACTTATTTGTCGTATTGACAAGATACCATAAAATATTAAAAAGTAGTATTTAACATATGAACCTATATCTTTATTTTTATTTCACTATTCCTACAATCTCAAACCCTTATCTAAAAAACTTCCTCCATCCATTGATCCTCTCTTTTTCCGTGTAACACTACCCTCCTCCAATCCTGCGCCTGCTGATTCCTATTTCATCCCTCGTTACTGGTACGGAAGCGTAATGATTTCCTGTGTGCGCGCCCTATAGCACTAGCCCACAGAGCTGTAGTCCTGCTGCCTGTCGAGTGATTATTCGCGAGGGCGGACACGTGCACGCACACGTGGCGCGCACGCGCGGATATGTAAACCCATTCATTAGTGCAACCACAGGGAAAATCCCACAGGGTACAAATGAGAGAGAGTGATTTTTGAAGGATAATAGTGTGGACAAATAAATATGGGAGTGTTTTTTGGATAACAATACAAATTCGCACATTAAAACAACTACTTTTTTTTCGAAAACATAACCATTATGATTCATATTTTACACAGTTAAGGAAATATGTATTGTATTACCACAATGGGGACATTTACAATTTTTTATGGCTCCATAATTATTCATAAAAACACCGCCCAAAAATATATCACTTTTACATATGTAACTTTCCGGCGTTGTAAGACGTAGGTTGCTGCGGAATGTTATTTATTTTTTACACGATCCGGATTTTTTTAATGTATACTGATAGGGTTTCCAAGGCAGTAAGCTTTATTTAAAAATTACTGATCGGTTATTTATTTATTTATTTAGCGTATACCACATTCATCACAAAATTTAAATATAATTAACAAGCGATAAATAAAATAAGTTGTTTAGCAAGGTCGCAATTGAAATTAGTGCTCGTTACTATTGAGTCATGGCTACATTTCAAGAGGCTGAGGGTGGTTTCCACCAACGACAGTTAAACAATTTATTCTCTTGTTACATTTAACAAGCTGCTAAACTGCATATTTCTCGAACTATAGTTAAGTCTATCAACCCAGTAAATCATTTGTTAAAATAACCGACGAAATATCAAGGGTTAGGCCGTTATTTTAATTGTTGCCCTGGTTATAGTAACAAACATAGCAAAACATTATGACAATTTAATTTTGACGTTTTATTTGTCGCATCCGAAATGTGTACATAACTGCTTGAAATTCTACTTTTGATTCTGATGAACAAATTCTTCCTAAACATCCAGAGATGTTGAGATGAAGAAATAATTCTTTATTAATTTATGATGATATTGACTTCAGAATGCGCTTGATATTGACAATGCGACAAAATAATATATACTTATATACGACAAAGTGTAATTCTTGCTTGCTCCATGAGTTTTTGGCGGGTTTTAAAATTTATTTTGCGGACTTGAAAAATCTTGTAATGTCTAAGTGTCAATAGGTCTCGTTAGAGGTACGTAAGAAGGATTGTTTTCGCGGAGTAAATGGTACTATCTAGAGACGCCTGCTTCCAAAATTCCTACACTCAACATTATTTTCTGAAAACTTTGCTTTGACTTCAAATTCTATATTGAAACTTTTTGGGCGTTGCTTACAAGAAATATATACAACAATCTGTAGGAGCCCCAAAATAAAAACATTTGACGGGAAGAATTTTTCAAAAGATAAACAAAATAAATTTTAAAACTCGCCAAAGACTCATGGAGCAAGTCAGAACTAAACTTCGTCGTCTAGAAGAAAACGGGACACTAGTTCTATATTAAACATGAATGTTAAAGTTTAATCTATGTTAATTATTGTATTAATAAGCAGATTCAATATACTTTCCTTAAACCACAGTATCGTCCTTCTAAAATTTTCCGAAAACTTATTTTACATAATTTATGTTATTAGATCCTCCAGAATTGTGTGCACCACGAGGAGGCGAACTAGTTTCACACCCTGGGGCCCGATTCTTGAAATTTCACGCATGCCCAAGTAAGAGAGATGCGTATGCGAACTGCATATTGGTATTCTTGAATCGAAATCGTGTGATCGTACGCGATAATTCCGTGTGTAATTACATCGCATGGTATGAATCACTTGAAAGTATCATTCGCACACGAAACTGTGTCTGACACATTGTCACTGTCACTTGAGTTTGGTGTATTAGTACTTTAATCAGGTCTTATAAATCTAATTATGATTTTAAACAATTCCGGGTACGTTTCATGATCTTATATATTGACACCAATTATAAATCTAGGGTTTCCATGCACTTTGAGTATCATTATTATAACATCCGACAAATGTATGCTCCTGCATTGTTAGAGCGATGCACTGTATTGTTAAAATAGAATTTTAGGTGCTTTTACCGAGTTCTGAAATCCAAACCTGAAATGGTTTGCAAAATTATTAATGCATGTTTAATATTACCTAGTACTTGCATATTAATACTGCCATATTGTGTACGTGTATACTATAACTATGGAAAAATAATACCTATTTAATATAATATACGTATCGTAAATTATAGATATTGAAATTACAATACTTATGATTTATGACAGCTTCGCTGGCAATTTTGTTGACAGTGTCAGTTAAAAAACAATAAAATGATGAAACATTCACGTGATACAATTGTTTCGTTTTCATTGGCTGCAACATACTACGTTCGTACAATACTGCTCGTGCCCGAAACAAACCAAACGAATTTTGTCGCTTGCGGAAAATTCCGCATGATTTCAAGAATCGGGCCCCTGGACGTTGTTGTGAACGACGAGAAAGGTAGTGCAACGCCACCGGCCTAGTTTCTTCCTCTGACCGTAGTCTCCTTAAAGATTTTAATGTTTTAGAGTTTAGAATGCAATCACCGTTAATTTAGAGATGCTAAACTATTGTACGAACTTTTTAAGCGTCCGTCTTTGTTTTCGGCCTTCTACAATGGTTTGCTGTTGTCGCTTTCGCGATGAAGCTATGTAGAAAGTTGAAACCAAGGATTTATAAATAAATCAAGAGGTGGAAGATGGAAGGGTGCCAGGCGTCCAACATATCAACAACCGATGAAAATGTGGCTAAATTTGAAGATATAGTTATAAGTAATTGCCGAATTAATAAGGAGTATTATATTCGCGCTGTTTGTAGTGAGACGAAACAATATCAACACAATTTTGATGCCGCAACCTCTGTATTCACCAGACATGCCTGCCCCCCCCCCCCCGTGTCTCTTTCCTCTTTACGAAGATAAAGAGGACATTCAAAGGACAACGTTTTGCGATCCTAGAGTAGATAAAAGAAAAATCACTGAAAGAGCTGAAGACTACACCACAAAGCGTGTACACTTGTGTGCAATAAAATTAAGCACACAATATATTGTATAGTATAGGACATGATAAGATGCCTAGTAATGAAAATATGTAAATTTGTCATTTTTCTTATAAATGTAAAATGCCGCGTCATTTAGACATTAGTTCTAAGATTAGAATTACAACTAGCATAGAAGATGGTTTCTCCATGAGACAAATCCCTCGGCTGATGAACATCAGTAAAGACACCGTTTTCAGAATTAAGAAACGCAAAGTTTTTCTATTTATTTACCAATTTTATACCGATCAGGTATGGTGTTTGTCATTCATTGAAACTTCTTCTTGTTCTTCTTTTAATAGGCTATTAGCCTGTTATATCCAGATTTCATCTTGGACTATCTTCGGAAGTTCTTACCCAGGAGTCTTTCCATCGTTTGGGGGGTCTTCCAATTGGACGTTTGGTCTCTGGTTTTCCATCGCGAGCAATTTTTGCTATTCTGTCATCTTCCATTCTGGATATGTGTTGGTTCCACTCTCGTCTTCTTTTTCTATTCCATTTTACAATGTCCTGCGTTTTGCATGTTGTTCTGATTTCTCTGTTGCGTTTCCTATCTATTAACCTATATCCTGCTATATTTCTCAGTATTTTCATTTCAGTTGTTCTTAAGATTGTTTTTGTTTTTCTCGTGTCAGCTCTTGTTTCTGCAGCATATGTTAATATAGGTCTAATGCATGTTTTATATATGTGCACTTTGGAGTCTTGATTCATATACTTGTTTTTCCATACGATTTCATTCATACTTTCTGATATTCTGGATGCGTTGTGGGATTGTTTTCTTACTTCTGTTGTTCTGTCTTGGATATATGTAATACATTGAAACTGATCCTAAGCAATTAAAATAAACAAGAAATATACAACTAAAATTTGCGAAAAAATACTCGCGTAATTTTATTGCAAGAAGTGTACATTCCACAAATGTTCAGCAAATTGGACACAACACAGCGTTGATATAAGTGCATTATATCTAGTGGGGTATACTTTGAAAGGAAACATTAATATTAATAAATAAATTATTTTTTTGAAACAAATGAAAATTGTTATTTTTTTATCAAACCTCGTACTTGATGAATCCCTCTTATGTAACCTGATTATTTTTCAAATCATTTTTGTAAATCTGCTTAAAATTATTTTTGTTAAGTGTTTATTATTATTGTAATTAAAGACCGTCGCACGGATAAAATCTTAGCGTCTAGAATGACTCAGTCTGGTCCGGACACAAGTACTTAAATATTTGAGTCAAAATCCATACAATGGCTATCTGTCTGATCGTTCTGCATTAAAAAATATGCATACAAAGAGTTAAAAGCATGAATATAATCGTTTCTTAATAATTAACATAATTTTCTTATATGTGTATTGCTTTATTTTCATGTTTTATGTCTGTTACATTTAAAGCAAAACAAATATTGAACAAACAACTTCACGCCTGAAGTTGAGCCATAAAGTACAAGTAAATTAATTTATTTTCTATAAAAAAGCCCATAAAGCACATTTCCTGCGAACGACACGGTGATATATATAGCTCAACTTTTTGCTGCACAAATAACAATTTCTTTAATTTGCTCCCAACAAAAACCATAATTTTTATATTACAAAAACACACTAACAAGAACTCGTTAAGAGCGAAATCATTTTGTACAACGGAACAATCACATCGTAGTAAGCCGTGGACAGACAATAAAATACATTTTTTACATTTCCGTAAATATCTAACTAACAAGTGACATATTCAATGCGCGCAAAAAATAATTATTAAATCTCAAGTTAACTTAGTTGAAGTTGCAATGGATTCTATGCTGTATGGAAGTAGGAATAAGGGTGAAAATCGAATCAAAAGGGAAGATAAATGAGTGTGAAACCATGCGCACTAGATCAACAAGCGTGCAAGTAACGTGACACGTGACGTGACGTCATTATGATGTTAGATCATGTAGTGCGTTCCTAATTGGCGAGGGTGCGACGAACGCTTCACCCTCGGTTAAGGGTGGCAGACTGCCCTTAATACTACCTCAACTAAATAAGAGTAGACAAGCAATTTTTGGGCCATTACACTTATGTGACATAAATATTATCCGACGGTTTTAGAGAATTAATAGATGTCATATTGCACATGCCAAGTTTTCTACAAAAAAAGGTTTTGGACTTAATGCAAAAATGCGAGAAGAATATTTATTAATTTACTGAACTAGCTGTTGCTCTTGCTCATAATAGTCACAATGTGATACTACCGAAATAACCCAGAAATTTCAATAAAAGGAATCGTTCTAATTACATATTGAAAAATCTTTCAGAATTCATTATTCAATTAAAATGATACAACCTTTTTAGTTTTAAATCAATAAACAAAACTAAAACTAAAAAGATTGTAAATTTCAATTAAAAAGGGATCTAAGTGACAATTTTTATGTTTGAAATTATTATTCAACAAAAAGAGATTGGTACTAAATTCTATTTTTTCCGTATTAGGCATGAAATCAAAATTACAAACATACTTTTACGAAAATAATAGTTATTTGTTTAAATAGGCACTAAAATATCAGATTTACAGCAGAGGCAATGAATGCTGCCGAAGTTGTAAATCTGTGTTTCATGCCGTGTTGAACACATTATTTTTTAACGTTTTTAGAATTAATATTAATTTAGAGATTATTTTTAATACCTTTTTGAAAGTTATCGCCAGCAGTTATGTTGCTAGGTGTTCGTTCAACGGTTGCTATGCGTTTGTTGAGCGGTTACTAGTAAAAAAAAATTACTGTCTGGGCGGTAAATGCGGTATTTTACAGACTCTTAGCTATAATAAAATCGCACTTTTAATGTCAATCGTATGTATAAAAATTTGCTGTTAATATTTACAATAAATAAAGCAATTTGTTACAATTAAAATAATAATCTACTTCTCTGAACGGTCAAATCAGACTTTAAAACTTTTCATTTTCATAGATGTGATGATATATATATATATATATATATATATATATATATATATATATATATATATATATATATATATATATATATATATATATATATATATGACATTTATACTAAAACAAGTGAATAGTGATTTTTGAAATTTGCCATTCAAATTTACTATTATACTGTGATAATTTTACAATTAGCTTAAAACGAATCTGGCTAATATTGAAAAAAATGTAATTTCATTTCGAGTTCGTTTGTAACATTGTCATAAATTTATTCTAAATTTTGTCCAATTAACTCGAGATTTGTTAAGTAAATTAAAGATCATTGCAACTTGTTATCAAGAAAAAAATTGGCCTGTCAAAAATATTGCGGAAGAATTTCCAGGGAAGAGGAGACAAGCGAGACGAGAAATATAAAATATTGTTCTCGTCTCGTTTTCGGATCCGTAATCTAGTTCTCGTACTCATCTGGCTACGACCCGAGATAAGATTCGAAAGTACTTTCATCTCATCGTGCAGAACTTCAATAAATTTTCAGAAAATCTGACACAGTTAATGTAGGTACTAAGTCTGAATTTTCATCATTTGTAAAAGTTATTGACAAATGAAGTGAAATGTAATAAACAACTAAATCATATATTACTTTGCATTCAATTATTTCCCTTCGTAGCTAAATAGTAATAATAAATAAACTAGTAATAATTCAATAGTAGTTATACTATTTCAATCAAGGTTTTACAAATATAAAATCTGTTTATTAATTAAATAAATGACAGCTTCTAGTTTTTCCTGAAACACTTGCTAATGTATTTTTTTTCCAAAACATACTTATTATTCTATTGTTATTGTAATGACAATTGACAACTACAAAACATAAACAACAAACAGCAGCAAATTATTCTAATCTCCACTAGTAAATAATAATTTATTCACCTATTACAATAGGTAATTGCATTAAACTACATCCAATAACTTCACCTATAATTCTCTTATGGTTCCCACGACCTTGGTTTGACTCCCGCCTCTGATTATACACCTCTGTATGACTATGAACTGTTACAGTATATTTCGGTAGGCTGTGTCACCCGTCACACCAAAGCTGAAGATCTCATCTCGGCGAAGAGGAACAAAAGTTTCCATGCGTCACGGTCCCGTCAGCGAGACGGGGAAATAGGCATGTTAGGTTAGGTTGCTGATGTGAGTTTGATGCCAGATAAAAATGTCCAAAATGTACACACAATCGTTTATTTTCTATAAGGAAAGGAATTTTGAGATGATTATAGAGGCAATAAAGGTGTTTAAAAAAGTGTGAATGGAATTAGGAAAACTTAAATTAATCGATTTTAAATTGAAGCATTTAAATTCAAAGAGATCTAAGGGCTAAAAATATTTTTTGTACTCATGCATTGAAATGTGTTGTTTCGCGTCGCCTAAGCAACGTCCAAAACGTCAATTTCCCAGGTCTCCACCAGATAAGTGACCGGGAAATTCTGAAAAAAAACTCCTATTTCTAAAGCATTTCTTAAAGAACTAAATTTATAAAGTATAGTTTCTCAAACACTATCTCACTTAATAATAATAAGAGAAAATGGTGGAACATTGAATGAAATTTAATTTTAAAATAATGAATTGAGTGTATTTGGTTCACTATGTTGGCAACAATTTCTGCTTGGCGGAAGTCGGCAAGACAGAGTACTCGGGAAGTCGGTAATACATAACCTACAAACTTAATTTAAATTGTAACAAAACAATAAGGAATTTAACAAGTTTATTAAGTTTAAATTTGGTACATACTTCAAGTGAAATACTTGGTTAATTATTTACATACTATGATTAACAACACTACATTACATAAAAATAAACATGAAAATAATTGGAATTTAAATTTGACACATCACTCTGAAATTAGCTACAAAGCAGTGTATATCTAATGAAGTTTTAATAAAAACAATTATTTGTATAAAAATTACTAATTATTAAGTTTTATACGTACAAAAAAATGTGCAAACCGCGTGCGTGAACTTGGTTCCCAGAATTGTTCTATCTATCATTAATGAATTATTTTCTATACATTAACATTACTTATTAACAAACGGTCGACGGAAATTGTTATTTTTGTAACAAGTGCAGGATATTAGTGATATTTGAACGAATGCAAGTTTTCGAAAACGATCGTTTGGATTTAATACACAGAGTGTTATTTAAGTGAGTGTGCAACGCTTAATCGATGGTATAACTAACCCCATAGATAGTAAATATGGCAATAATTTTTGTTTGACCTGCTTTCTATAAGAATTGGAGTCCCTTAAAACTGACAAATTAGGTCAGATATCAAAAATTTGTAAAAAATAAAATAAAAATCAATGTGTTCTCTGGAAAAAATGTTTATTGTCACAACTGACATTAAACGTTTTTGCATAGGCGTACAATTTATATTCTGTTTGTTTGATATTCTCAAAATTTCAATTATCTTCACCAATCCAAAGTATGCAGACATGCAACAGTGTTGATAAACATGTAGTTTTTCATTGTGAAAGTCTGAAATGATCTTATATATCAATTTTTTTTACAAAATTTTAAACTTCGACACAATTGGTGAGTTTTAAGGGGCTGCAGTTCTTGTAGAAAAGATGTAAAACAAAAATTATTGTTAGATTTACTATCTATGGGGCCAGTTCAATCATCGGTTAAGCGGTGTCATATAATCTGCTACTTAGGCGGCTATGCAGTGTATTTTTAAGTAATCATGGCAATCATTTTATGGCAAATAAATGAAAGAAAGATTTTGTTTCTATTTATATCCCACACTTGCGCAGGAATTGGCTATTTTCCGCACTCGTTTTGAGTTTGGGATCATTTTATGTTTCCCATATGTTATAGAAAACGGATCTGGTATTTCTCCGTACTCAGAACGGAATAGTAGAATATCATTTTTGTTGTAAATAACTTTTTTATTGTAAATATTAAATGTAACTCCAAACGGTGCACAAATAGCTATTTCTTCAATGAAGAATATTTTTTACGTTTACTTTTTGTAAGTTATGAAAATAGCGACTACTTTGTATTAATTCCAACAATATTCCTTATATAAAAAAAATGCGTCTAGAAATGTCACATTAATAAATCTGTAGAAAAACTGTAATGATAAATTAATATTCTCTCCTTTCTAACCTATAAAATTGTTGTTGACAATAGCGTAACAATTCAATTTGAATGTTATGTAGTATTCTAAGCATCCCCATCCCATACGGAACGGAACCCAGTGTTGCATTCTTCGTCTTAAATCGCAATGTGCCAGTCACTGTGACTTGCACTTTCCTACAGGTCTAACATACCGACCACATCGGCTGCAGCTATATATTTATACACAATTATACCGAATCATTAATCACGGGTTTACTAGGCCGTCTGCGATTCTATAACCACTGCTCACGCTGAAGAATGTCAGAGTAAAAGTCCCAGCAAGCGCTGGAAACAAAAGAAATGGAATTACTCAAGTGATAATCATTCTTAGAATCAGTAGCTCACTTTCCAATTGATACACAGATAGGCATTTGCAAACAATGACTCTATTCACCTATCGGAGATATTGGAGATTGGGAGATTTGCTCTTGTTACAGATATCTTTTTATCTTTTCTTTATTACAGGCGTACCAAAACATTCACTTTTCAACTTTACTTACCGTATTTATAATACAGGTGCGACATAAATAACAACGACTCAAAATTACCATCAAACGAGTATCACATCACTATATACAGTACGTCCCCGGATTGAGTTCACAAGATGGAAAAATCCTTATTTTTGCTTAACTTTAAAGAAACTGAAAATTGGGAAATAATCGGACACGCAGTCTGTGTAAAATTAATTTATTTCCTGGCCTACGTTTCGACTTTGACTAAAGTCTTCATCAGGGCTAGAAATTGTCAATTGTAGATAGTAACATGGGGAACCCCGATACGATCCATGGGTATAACAAGTAATTAAATATATCTGTATATATCAGATCAATATTAGCTGGAACGTTGGAAAAAAAAGAAAAAACTTAACAACTTTTTTAATTATTAACTTTAAAAAAAGGAGATTTAAAAAAAAAAACGTTTATAGAAACTAATCTCCAATCGAAACTGCGATAATTACTTGGGGTGTGTTAATAATAATAAAAAAAAACAAAAAAATATTAGAATTTTTTTATTGAATCATTCAATCAAAAATCAAATATTAAATTATTCTATGAACCCTCCATCTTCGTCTCTTCATAATTCAATCCTCTGACGCTTTTTAAAGCTATTCTGGATTTTCTCAACTGTTATATATATACTTAGCATATCTTATGCGATTTTTAAATACCTGTGCATCATTGGGTAAGTTTTCTGCATACACTAGTTGTTTTAAACGTCGCTACAAATAAAAATCTGCAATTGTCAAATCTGGCCTCCTTGGGGAGCCATGAAATTGGACCACAACATTGTATTAAATAAATTTTCTGTTCTAACGTTAACATTTTATTGTAAACATATACTTTCCAGATTAAACTACATACAAATATTGCAACAAAAAAAAGTTTTGTGATATTACTTTAACGATATGAAAGATAACGACATATTATGTCAGATTAAATATGACACTTGACATGTTGCAAGTGGATTAAACAAGCCATGTATCGAAGGCAATTTCCTAATTTCGAGGATGGAAATAACAAAAAATCTAATTAAAATATTATTAATTAAAAGTGTAAATGACAGAAGTGTTTCAAGTCAAAAAATTTCTTTCTATAACATTTTTCTGTAAAATCAAAAATATTTTTTTTCCTCTTGTAAACACAATCCGGGGACATACTACGAGTATTTATGTGTTAACTTATATTTTTTGTACAATAATTGGTCAAAGTTTTAAATATTTTTTATTAAATAACTTTAACGCATTTGTGTATTTTTGATATAATAATTATTCGACGTACTTAATTGATTCAAGATTCAATGTAATTTAGATGAAATTTTAATATTAAATAAAATAAGAAGAATCGAATATCCCACACACAATAAACTAATAAATGTTAGAGATATTTATAGGGCATCTATATCTATTAGACTTGCCTGGAAAATCCTGTGTACTCAGGAGCTATGATATATTCAATTAAGGTAAAAGCACCGGTAGTTGACATGTCACTAGTAGTTAACACTTTGAGTTTAAAATACAATTAAATAAACAAATTTAACTGTTTTTAATATAGCTTTTCCTGTTAATATAATAGTATAATCATCTGTATTGCATACATTTAATATTGGTTAATGCCAAAACCATCACATTGCATAAAAGTAGAGTTTCGTTGAACAGTGACAATTTTTTGTACCCGACTTGCTGAATTTTTGTTTAAATCCTTAAGAAAATAAGTTTATAAATATGTTGTAATAAATCGTTCAATTTTTGCTGTTGATAATGGATTTTAGTAAGTGAACTTATGATTATATAAAATATTAGTGATTTTAGGTTATATCGCAGCATTATGTGGGGTGCCAAAAACTGATACACATTTTTGGCATTTTTTTTTAGTTAGTTGACACCCACTGGCAGTTTTTAATACAGGGCATTTAAAAAAATATTATAATATTTTCATTATTTCATTTCTCACAAATGCAGCCAAATTGTTGTATATTTTCAAATTAGAAGAGAAAGAAATGAAATATAAAAAATCACAAAAATGCAAGAAAAACGAATTACTGAACTACTCTATAGCCTCTAATATTATAATAAGTTATTTCGGAAAACATTTGATATACGAAATATTTTACAAGGTTTCTACTACTTGTACATTTATCTGTCAACTAGGTACTAAATTTTAATAACTGACAAATGCCAACTATGCATTTGATTTTCTCAATTTAATAATTTGGTTTTTATAAGATAAATAAATTAATATATCATCACGGCATATTACCCATTGCTGGGTGTGCCAATCTGGTTTGTACACAGATATCTGTAATGATGAAATATTTGTACCGTGCGGGCGCTTACCAGGCGTCATCTCACGGGCACTCAATGCTGGCGTGGAAAGTGCACCACAGGGGTCAATTTATTGCCATTAAAATTGGAAGTAATTTTTGGCGTCGGTCGGGATCGAACCTGGGTCCCTAGATTCGCGACCAGACACTCAGGCACACGGCCACAAGACCGTATATTACTTCCTAAGACGTCAATGAATGCGAATATTTGCATGTATTTTTACTAAATATTAACCATGTTTTTAAACAAAAATAATACATATTTTCCTATAAAGTGTTAATTAAGTGTTTTACCTTAGTAGACTATGAATTTTAAAGTGTAGATGTTGGCAAATAGACAAAAAAATGTGATAATGAAAAAGTACATTCCAGCGAAAAATACAAATTTGTAATTCAAGCAGTAATTTTTATTACTCTGCAGAATATATTTAATAGACCTTCTTACCTTGGTTTGATATTTCATAATTATGGTGAATCTAAGTAAAGATGAATTTAATATTTGTTTTAATGTATAATAATTATATTAGAACAGTAAATTTTCAGAAATAATTTATTTTCTTTTGATTCAGAGACTAAATGCAGATCGAATATTAGAGCCTCATGCACCTGAAGTAACTGAAATGAAGGTAGGATTATTATTGCTTTTAGGTTCTTAATTTAATTTCTTACTTTTAATAAATTATCCACTTTTTCTCTTTCGAAATCTTTATGAGTGTATAAACGCACTAAAAACACGTCGTTAAGAAAATCTATAAACGCACTGTTTTTAGCGCTTTTCATTTTCTTGAAGTGGTATGAGATGACTGCTTTCAAAACCGACAGATGAATGACACATAACCTCAAATTGCTATCAGTCAACAATGAATTTTCCTCTGTAAAGCAGAAAAGCTCGTTTTCTAAACATGGATTGTACGGTAACAGATTGCCTTATAAAACTTATTTTTCCATGTACTAACCTACTTTGTTTTAAATTATTGTTGCAGTTTGTTAAAATTTATCTTTTATTTCAATTTGAATAAAAACTTTTTTTGGACAGATCGAAAAAAATGTTTCAGACAAATGTTATAGTAAATAGTTTAAGGATTTTATAAATTTTTTATTTTCAAAAAATTTTTGATCGGTCGCCATTTTGTTATTTGATAAAATAGAAAATAATTGTAAATACAAATGTTTTAGGGAATCGAAAGCAAATGCTGAAAGTTTTTGTATTTTTTTAAATATTCCTTAAAATAAGGGAGTAATGACGATTTTTCGAAAAACAAAAAACGCCAATAACTATGAACTGGGGCTCCAAATCAAAAATTTGAACTAAGAAAAGTTGTTTGTTTCAATAAGTTCTTATTGCCGTTTTCGGGTGTTACAACTTAGTATTCGTAGCTTAGATGGTTAGAGCGTCCTACTAAATATAGGAAGGTTCTGGGTTCAAATCCCAGAGAGGTCCATGAATTTTTCACAATTCTTTCTTTGTTTATTTAAAATCTCCTTGATCTATTAAGCCCATTTCTACAATTTAAACATTTAGGAAGGATCCAATTAATTATTATCATTGGACATGATTTCATACCAACGAAAAAGCGACTTAAAATTTTCTAATTATTTTAAGTAAATGCTTAATTTGTTCTTAAGTACAGTAAAAATTTTGAAAGATGTCCGATCAAGGTAATCTACGAAATGCATGAATTCAGATTTTTGCTCCGCCCATTCTGACAAATTCAATAGTGTCGTTTGCTTAGTTTTTATGAGGGTACATAAGATACTACTGTTATTTTATTATTATAAAAATATATGTTACAATAAAAGCATTCAAAATTCAAAAATAAATCAACTGGTAAGTTTATTAGCAAATGTAAAGCCAAATATGTGAAAAATAAGATACTGACACAATGTCAGTGTCAGTGATACTGGCAGAAAATAACGTTATTCCTACGGCTATGAATCAAGGAAATGTATCTGAATATAAACTTACGTTACAGCGAAAGAATGATTAACAACGAGCATCGTTTTAAAGTGGTATGTCCTTACTTAGTCGAAACATATGAATGAAAGACAAACGTGTTATATCCATCCTTATCGCACACGCTTATAGACTGCAAAAAAGAGAGATAAATATATGCCAATTTGTTAATTCGTTCATGATACAAATAACCTTGAACGGACATTTTTCAAAAATTTTACTGTAAGCCAGTGCACATATATGATTGGATAGATCATAACCTTTCCTTTTAATATTTTGATTTTGCGTTATCAAAGTAGATTAGAATCGATATATCTCGTTCATATTGTTTGACAATCACTGCTCGGCGGCACGTGCTCTGGGTTGATGGTATCACCGTCGTGGGCCCCGCTGCGCGGCTGATCGGGTGATGGGGCCCCGTGGGGCAGCCGCGGCGACGTCGCCAACTCGGGCTCCGCTGGTTCCGGGCCGTCATCGCGGGCGGGGGCCTCAGATCTTGCCGACTCTATCTTCCGCATTCAAACCACCATACTCCATATAACGCACATCTAATCACCCGCAAATATAAAATCAACCAGAGAGACATTTAGTTAGTTTCAACGACAGTTTCCTTATTGGTAACCCTTTTAGAGATTATATGAGTCTCATAATATTCTTACTTCTTTCTTATAATAATAATTATAAGGAAGTGCTTTAGCAGATGGTAAATTTAAAAAATATAATGTGTCCAGCACATTACCTTCCGCCAGTTCTATGCATTTTGTACAAATTCCATTTAGACAGTTTCTTGCAAAAGATTATATATTTCCAGTAAAATTATAACACAAATATACCGAATTGCACTTAACACTTACATATGTCAATCAGAATTATCCTAATATGGAAGCTGTTTCCATGGTTACAGCATAACTCGCTGATTTATGAAATTTAATTTCTTTGTAATTTTTTAACTCTACGTGAGCCCAACCCCAAATGTATCCATTTTTTTATTTTATGTATTAATGAAGTGTACTGGATTTAAATACAATGTTAATAACTAAATTTCTCATTTAAACAATAATCTACGGGCAAATATATGACAAAAGATAATTCCCAAAATTGTTCGTTCCATCAGTTAATAATATAATATATATGTTATAACTATAAAACTGGGGGTAAAGATAACTGAGAATATACTCAAATAAATGCCATCTTAAATTTTATTACTATTAATAAAAATTATTTGCGAATTATTAAAGACGAAAACATTTGTCGCATGCGATAATTGCTTATTTGCAAATAAATTATTATTAAACCTAAGAAATTTTATTATTAGCAATGTATTCAAGTTCTATACACTCTATTAATACACCGTATCAAAGTTTGTTGAATGGGAGTAATAATCATAGCACCCAGAAGTTTTATTCTTGTTTTTAATATAATTGTAGGTGGTACATTAATAAATAAATATCACTTTGCAAATAATTTTACTAAAAAAATAAAATTTAATATAGTAATTAATTGAATATATTGTCAGTTTCCTTTACCTTCAGTTTTATAAATAATACTAACATAAACATTGTATTATTTACTGTTGGAACTAAAAAAATTACCACGTGTCTGTTGTCATATATTTGCCCGTAGATTATTGTTAAAATACTAAATTTAGGTAATAACATTATATTTAAATCCAGTACACTTTATTAATACATAAAATAAAAAGTGCCCAAATATAGTTTTAACTATTGTAATCTAAAAATTTATTTCTTCTTGCTATTATTATATTTTTTCAGTGGGTACGAATACATTTGGGGTTGGGCTCGTATATCCATTGGATATGAAGTATTAAATGTAATCAAATCGTATAGAGAATAAAATATTCTTTAATATTTATTAATATAAATGTTAATACATTAAATGACAAAAAATGTTATTTAACTGCATTTTTCAAGAAAAACTCTTAAAATCTTCAAATGAGGGTACTTCCGATTGCCCAATTATAACCAAAATATAATCACGTCTTCATATGGATGTAAGGAAGAGGAATCCTAAAGAATTATAATTATAATACACACACACGCACATCATCGTAAAAATAATTGTATTCTAAGGACTCGAAAACGTGCTTATTTATTTAAAGCTCACCATTGATTTTTTTGACCACAGACAAATCTTTCTTACCTAGGTGACGAAAGGTAAAAAAAAAATAATACGCAAACACAAAATTGTCTAACACTATTTAAATGCTGTTGTAATTATATCTAAGAGGTCATTGTAATACTCAACTATCTGTCTCTTCGACTTGTTATCTTTGTCTAAAGGGGTTACTTCTGAAATCCGTAGATGACAACCATAAAATTTCAAAATCATATATCTCCATTTGGGTAGACAACATTTGATGGAGAATTGCATATTTTCATCTGTAAGAAAGTGCTGCAAGCTTCAAACAAAAAATAATAAAAAGTATTATCTCTTTGCGTGTGTTGTGATTGATCGCGGGGATGCGTGCATGGTAACTGAAGTCAAATGACAGGTTACAGAAAATTGTTTCTATGGAAACAAACATGCGACAATCAGACAGTTGCATCTTCCTTCAAGCTACAGATACGCAGTGTAGGTATTTAGTCACGATATAATAAGTTAAAAATTATTTTTCTTCTGTGCACAAAACCACAACCGAGATTATACAGTAGGTCAAACAAATATAAATACAGAACATCATTCACAAAAAATCTGTTGTGGCCAGCACAATACCTCTCGCCACTTCCTTTTTTGGTTACATAAGTATAGAGCGCGAATAGTCATGTTACATTGTAGGCCTTGACAAGCAAATCTGGAGCCCCGTTTCTGAATGATAATTAGTAATTATGTACATAGATGTTAAACGTCAGAATTTTTCATTAAAAATTTCAAGATTTTTTCACGTGGTTAATTTGTCACCAGGAGTGTCGAATTTACTTGTCGAGGAAAAAAACAATATGAAATTGGAAAATCACTAAATTTAGAATGAGAAATTATGATATTTGACATCTATATACATAATTACTAGCTATCATTCTGACATGGGCCCCCATATCTGCTTATCAAGGCCAACAAAGTCACATGACTGCTCGCGCCCTATTGTTAACATTTCTTGTATACCTACAATCTACACCAAAAATTATACTTATATCTATTCATTATATTTAGATTGTTTAATTTTAAATTCATTTTATGAAGAAATTTTGTCCTCTTCTAATTTTTCGAAATGTTTCCAATTCATAGTCGGGAGTAACAGTATTTCTGAAGGGTATGTCTCCGGATTGCTGACACTGACATTTATCTGCCAGTTACAAACATTTTAAATTTTCAACTATTTTCCATGGCATTCTTTCGGCTGTAAAATTTATTACAACAGATTATTTTATATATTATATTTCTTTTATCTCTATAGAATATATAATAAAATATTTAAATGTATTAGATAGAGAATTTAATTTTCTTAAGATTACCAAGAAAAAAATTCAAAAAATAATATTTAGAAGATTTTTTTTCAAGAATCTTCTACTTCCGGTTATCCAATTGTTGCCAAAACAATTTCAGATCTTCCCATGAATATCCGATTGGGAAATACGTAGTTAAACAAATATAAAGTCTTATAGTTTTTGAGTAATCGTCCTTCCAACATCCCATATACATACATACACACATATATCCACACACACACACACACACACAGACATCATCTTAAAAATGTTAAAATCGGATGCGATTTTTAGAATAAATACAATACCTCTCTTAGCAAGAGTTAAAAAAATATATTACCAGCGGTATATTCTGGGTATATTAAACCGCAGTTTTTTTTTTATCACGTCGCTTAGCTAACATATTCTTACTAAGAATGCTATTTAGATATGTTAATCAGAAAACTACCATTAAGTCGGTGAAGAAGATTGATTTAGTAGAAATTAGAAATGGAAGTATTCAAAGTACTCTTCAAATGCGAAATAAAAATGATATTCAGCCGCACTACAGCAACATCGTGACTGTACCCTGTGAGATGTCTACAGTACGGTCTCACCACGGACGCACCGGGTCCATTTGGCGAACAAGTACGACCGCAAACTCACAAAGAATGTGTGATACAAACGAAAAAATAAAAAGTTTGCACTACACTTCGATGCGGCCATGATTTTTGCTCAAACAGACACGGTGCGGCCATGTTGCTACAGTGTTTAAATATTTGTTCATTTTTACTAGGAAATATTTACGGGTAAATAATTTTTCATTTTTTAAAAAGAAAAATTTAATTTTAAAAACATGTGATTTTGATAATTAAATAAACTTTAACAATAAAAAATCTGTTGTGGCTTTCACAATACCTCTCGCCCTTTCCATTATGGTATATAAAGTATTTTATGTAACATTTCTGGTATACACAAAAAAAATCTAATTACACCTAATCTTATTTACATATTTTCTATAATTTTAAATTTATTCTATGAGCAATTTTCTCCTACTCTTCTAAATATTCGAGGTTCTTCCTATTCATTGACGGGATTGGCGGTATTTCTGAAGGGGTCGTGCAATATACCTATAATTTGAAATATATAATTAATAACACAATACGAAATATTGAATATCGTTCCCAGAAAAAGCCTTCAGTATTATCTTTGAATTTTTGACACAGACATTAGTCTATTCTAATTTGGAAATATCTGATTAGATTTTGGTGGCAATCGGATAACCGGAAATGGCAGTTTACTTGAAGCTCAAGATAGTTTTTCTTCAAAAATACCTTTAAATGTAATTTTTTCTCAATTTGTTATTATAAAAATTAAAGATTATTCCATTTTCTACAAGTTCGCTTTAATACTTTTTATTGTATGGATAAATTTATAAAGTAATTTAAAAATTATATACATAGGGAAATGGCGGGAGGTACTGTGTTGGTCACATCAGATTTTTAATATTTGTAATAACATAAATTTTTATATAAATATTTAGAAGATTTTTATTAAATACTACTACTTCCGGTTGTTTAATTGTTACCAGAATCTGTTCAAATCTTCCCATTACTGTTAGATTGAGGAATCCGTTGTTACACAGGTCTTTAGTCTTATAAAATTTCAGAAATCGTACCTCCAACAACCTGACACACACACACACATACATAATCGTAAAAATGTTATAATCAGATCTTAGGGACCTTAAAACGTGCTTATTCACTAAAATCTTGATATGCGATTTTTAGCATGATGCCAATACCTCTCTTAGCGAGAGGTAAAAAGATCATGAGGGAAATCAAATTGATCCCAGGTTGATAAAATTTTAAAGAAAATATGCTGCTATTTTTAAATCTGTGAAAAGTATATCAGATCAAAAATGAAACTATACCTAGCCAAACTTATAAGATGAAAATCTGTTACTAATATGCGAAAAATAGCAGAAAAATATTGTAGGAATCATCTCTATGCAATGAACAGCTTCAATGAAAAAGAACAATTATTTCCAATAAAAAATAAAGTACCAAATGTAATTTTCCGAAAATATGCAGACAGTGGGAAAAGTAAATTTACACTTGATCGAAGTTCAAACTATTCGGAAGTGACGGTAGGCAATTATACTGAAATAACTGAAGCTTTTATATCATACTAATTTTTTTTGTCAGAGGCTTATTTCCGCTACTGTATATTCAACAAAAATGTTGTTAAAAAGTGGTAACTTATTAAAAAACATTATTGTTGATTTGCATTTGCTGTTGCTAGGTTCAGCCTCCTTGGTGTATACGTGATGGCTACATATTAACTGAAATTGGTGTAGAGTAGGTTATGTGAATATTCTCATAAATAACACGAATTTAAAGCGAGATTTACATTTTATACTCGTATCATGCCTTGCTGCACTACTGCTACATACTTGTTAGACTTCAGATTTGAATATTTTTGTTTATTATTATATTATGAACTCTACATATTTGCATTTTAATTTATTTTGTTAATAATTAAGTACTCTTTGCTTATTCACTCATTTTAATATTGTTTAAAATTAAAGCGAAAATCATATTCAAATTTAACTTATTTAAAACAGCTATATTTTACATTGTTAATACTGTTTATTTACATTTATATTCATGTTAAAGTTCTGCCAAAATACATTTGCTTATAAATTCAAATTCTACTGAAATAGTTTTACATTGCAGACCCGATAAAAATCCTTCAAGAAACATTCTATATTTTTGATGATTGAATGTACTTAGATGTAATAACTACCTACTATAGTTTGGGGCAAGAATGACTATTCAAGGTCATTTATAAGCCGTCTGATATAATATTACTTTTTGATCTGTCCAAAAAAGGTTTTATTCAAATTGAATTACAATCTGCAACAATCATTTAAAACAAAGTAGCCTTGCTGCCATTAAACAAGAAAATTAAACAAGAAAAACAAAAAACAAACAAACAAACAAGAAAAATAAAACAATGAACAATGAAACAACAAGGGAGGGATTAAATTTGATTTTCAAAATGGCAGCAACGCAAGCCCGGCAGCGTGTTTTAATATTAAAAGAGACACTTGCAAGAGCTGCCTGCTTGTCTTTTATATCTTCTGCTGCAGCTACTATTCAATTTTTTTAATATTCCTTAAAATAAGGGAGTAATGACGATTTTTCGAAAAAAAAAAACGCCAATAACTATGAACTGAGGCTCCACATCAAAAATTTGATCTAAAAATAGTTATGTATCTACGTGCTGAGTGTCTGATCGCGAATCTAGGGACCCGGGTTCGATCCCGACGAATGCCAAATATTTCAAATTTTAAATAACACAAAATTGATCCCTGAGGTTTACACTCCACACCAGCAATGAGTGCCCATGAGGTGACGCTTGGTAAACGCCTGCACGGTAAAAATATGTCATCATCATTACCGATGTCTGTACAAAGCAGATTGGTACACCCAGCAATGGGTAATATGCAGTGATGATATATTTATTTATTTATATAATATTAAAAAAATATATTTTACGGCTCATCGAAGAACTTTTTAGAAGTACAGATCGTTTTCAATTTAGATGAAATTCGAAAAAAAGAAAAAGAAAATATAGTACCTATAGGATTCCATTAAAAAAAATCTGTTGTGGCCAGCACAATACCTCTCGCCACTTCCTTTTTTTGGTTACATAAGTATAGGGCGCGAACAGTAATGTTACATTTTTGGGCTTCACAAGCAGATGTGTGGGCCCGTTTCACAATGATAATTAGTAATTATGTACATAGATGTCAAATGTTAGAATTTTTCATTAAAAATTTTAAGATTTTCTAAATTTACGTCAATTTATCACCAGGAGTTTAAAATTTACTTGTATGCCTTAGATATTTAACATTTAATTCTGCTCCACATGGAATTGGAAAATCACTAAATTTAGAATGAGAAATTTATACATAATTACTAGCTATCATTCTGACATGGGCCTCCATATCTGCTTGTCAAGGCCAACAAAATCATATAACTGCTCGCTCCCTATTGTATTTAACATTTCTTGTATACTCTACACCAAAAATTCTACTTACGCATATATCTATTCCATATATATTTAGATTGTTTAATTTTAAATTCATTTTTGATGAAGAAATTTTGTCCTCTTCTAATTTTTCGAAATGTTTCCAATTCTATTAATACATTAAGAAATAATATAATGTATGTACTTCCCAGAAAAACTCTTCAGTAATGTCTTCGGATTTCTGACACTGACATTTATCTGTCAGTTACAAAAAAATTAAATTTTCAACTATTTTCCATGGCCATTCTTTCGGCTGTAAAATTTATTATAACAGATTATTTTACATATTATATTTCTTTTATCTCTAAATCTATAGAATATATTATAAAATATTTAAATGTATCAGAAAGAAAATTTATTTTTCTTTAATATTATCAAGAAAAAATTTCAAAAAATATTATTTAGAAGATTTTTTTCAAGAATCTTCTACTTTCGGTTGTTCAATTGTTACCAAAACCTTTTCAGATCTTCCCATGAATGTCCGATTGGGAAATACGTAGTTAAACAAATTTAAAGTCTTATAGTTTTTGAGTAATCGTCCTTCCAACATCCTACATACATACACACACACATACATCCACACACACACACACACACACACACACACACACACACACACACAGACATCATCGTAAAAATGTTAAAATCGGATTGTAGGGACCTTAAAACGTGCTTATTCAATAAAATCTGGATATGCGATTTTTAGCATGAATCCAATACCTCTCTTAGCGAGAGGTAAAAAGTTGTTCCACCCCTGTGTTGTGGAGCGTGGATGAGCGTTAAAAAGTAGAATTTGTCAGATTTGTCAGAAATCTAATGAATACATTACCATAAAATCCCGTGTCCATTTGAATGAAAAGCAAATAAAGCGATCAAGCAATCACGCTCAGATAATCACAGCGACTAATTCAAATTTCACGGCTGTCAATGCGATATTTACGATTCTAAGTAACGATTATCTTATGCATTAAATCCATAATATTTGTTTAGTTTTAATTTATAGTTACAACCATTTAAAAAACAATCAGCCGTCGGCTGTAAAAAATGCAAAACAGTCTGAAGTTCTGCTCAGGTGTTTTCGCTCACTGAAAAAACAATATCACCCTTATAGAAAGGGTCATATAGGGGTTAATATCCCATGCCAGGCAGTGTGTTTAACTGTCGTATATAACTCGGAACGAGTGGAAGGTAAAATATGATTTTATGGGAGCCTGACACGCCCACAACATAAATAACTGCGAGCCAAAGACGCTGTGAAGCTATGAATGATTTTAAAAAGCATTTTTACCATTCCCATTTTTAATTGAATGTTTGCTTAGGCGCTAGAAATTATTCCCTTTCGAAAAGCAAGTATGCATTGACAAATAATTCTCTCAATATATGAAAATAACTGTATTTTCAGATTACTTGGTTAATATTCGACCATTTATTTGAGTCAGCTTGTATACATTGTATTGTATTCTTGTAGTTCTTCTGATGATGGCGTAACAGCCTAAATTGTACAATAAAGAATTTTCTTTAATTTTGTGACACAACCGAGTGTTTTTGTTATTCATTTTTTAAATTATTTTTATCGAAGCTGAATCGAAACAAAAGAAGAAAAAAATCGTTCCGGGTCCCTGCTTTTAAATAACATTTCTTCGCGATTTTTAAACATTGATCGTTAGTTACATGTCCAGAATATTCAAGAATACACTTTACAGAAAATAGAAAAATAATTTTATATGTATTCCTTGATGGTAAAATATTGCACGAGTATAAATTATGGCATTAGAAATTAAATTAACATTATGTAGATTAAAATCAAAAATAAATCATCAGATGCGCGATATTTATTATCTTTGTATATCACAAATTAAACTCTTGCCATAACTATAAATTTGTCCATTGCAACTATTATAAAAAGGTGTAACATTTTATGTTAGTCATCTTGCAGAATAATTTAGATTTGCCGCCGATTTGATCTTATCCTCTAAATATAAAAATTAATTTTCTAGTACCTACTTGGTGATAGAAAACGCGATTAAAATTAAAATTTATTTAAATACTGGTACTAATTACCCACACTTGTATCATGACGTTTTAATATTATGTTAAAGTAATGAAAAAGGTATATCCTTAATGCTAATTACTCAACAAGATTTTTATCAGGTTACATAGTTGCAATATTATAATATTTACATATTTAGTAGAGTATGCACAAGGATTAAAAGTCTAAATTGAATCAATTAAAATTGAACACAAATCGATAAATTCTATATTTTATTATTTACTTAGAACAGTTATTTGTTAGGAGAGTGGAATTCCTTAGTAAATAATTTGAAATGAGTTTGGTAAAAAGATATTGACAAATTGGCAAATTATGTTCCAAATCTCACAAAAGAGTAAATCTTGTCAAAATCCATCAAGACAAGATGAGTCATACGGATTTGGCATATAGTTGCCACTTAATTTATTTATTTATTTATTAGAGTCGAATAAATATACAAGTACATACATACCCATAATTATTAATTATTTGGATGAACCCATTTACCTTTCCTATTTGAATATTCATACTTCTCGAATTATTTGAACAAGGGCCACGTTTAAGTATAGTGAAGGTTATTTAATTTGCCTTAAATTCTAAATAAAAACAGAAAAAATAAAAAAAAGCTATTCGTTACATCAAAAATGTGCGGAAAGTATACTATAACTTTTTTGTTGGGTTCGAAAAAACGTTGATGATCAATTGCACATTAATTATTAATTTTTAGGACATTGTTTATGTAGTAACGCTCAAAGTTTACTATATAATAATTTGTGACTAAGATACTTTTTTTGCGAAAAACAGTTTTACCAAACTGTTTGGCATCCTTGAAAGTAGATGTTGTTTTATGCTGTATGTGACTCATATTTACAATATATGAGCTATGGTTGTTTTTCTCAAAAGCTCAATTGTTTTCATCTGGTATATAAAATAGACAGTGAGATTTCATATTAGTCATATAGTGAGAAAATTTTATTTAGATCGTACACATATACAGGTATAATTATTAAAAATATAGGGAATTTTTGCTAGAGCTAAATGATGATCACAGGAAGTAACTCATTTTTCAACATGATAACGAACAATAGTTATTTACACAACGAGCTAAGAAAGAGGGTCATAGTCGCGCGCAGTAATCTCATGAGTGCATGAAATAGTATATTGTGCAATAAGTGCAGAAAAGCACCTATTGCCCACGAGGTGTGAAAGTTTCAGCACGAGACGAAGTCGAGGGCTGGAATCACACAAGTGGGCAATAGGTGTTTCTGCATGAGTGGCACACTATACTTTTTCTACGACCACACTCTTTTGTAAGATAAATAATTTATTTTTAATAAAAAAACATATAGTTGGCAAGTCGTGGGATAAAGTGTGAGAAATAATTTCTCACACTTTAACTCACGAAATGATTAACTTTCGGGCTTTGTAAAGCAAGGAAATGTGTGAGAAATAATTTCTCACACGACTGTGGGAAATTAATAACTTTCGGGTTATGTAAAGTATGGGAAAAGTTCAATTTTCTGTAGTGGTCGTAGGAAAACCTCTTTCTAGCGAGTTTTCTCCACTATTTTTCTCACGACCACAAAAAAAGACACAATTTAATATATTTTTAACCTCAAAGTAGTTGTCACCTGCATGACACCCGGTGGTGTACATTCCATATCCATGGACGAAACGCTGTCACTGCAATCCATTTTAATAATCACATTCACGTTCTTTACAGATAAATTTTATTGTATACTAATACTGTATTAACCACGTATTCATTATTCTATATATGTTCGAAGGATTATAACCGCAGATCAAATGTCAAATAACGAAAAGTAAAACGGAAGTGAATGCGGTAGTGTTGCCAACTGTTCTGTTTATAAGTACCTTATCATAAATGTGAAATTATCGTGCCAACAATAATTATTAAAGAAACAATATACATCTTATCACTTATTGGCATGTATGGCATGCTGGGGTGGCAAGTTTTGAACTACAGGTCGACCGAGATATGACGTTTACCTACTGTCAAATGGGCAAACACATAATTTATACAATTGTGTATTTCTCATAGTACTGTATTATATTTAATTTTCTTTTTATATTATTTTATAATAGATTTTATATTATCCATTAAGGGTAAATTAATGAAAATTCCAAGTACATTTTTATAAAACTTTAACTTAAATTGTATAACCACTTCTTTTTTAGAGGATATCTTCAAAAAAAAAAATTAAAATAGCAAAATTTCATGATTATATTTCTTATTCACTTGTAAACATTAATATAGGATGTATTCGTGGAAGTGAAGATAACTTAAATGATATTTTTGTGAACATTTATAAAACTAACCTCGTTTTGAAACAAAGTTTTCTTGAAATATAATGAATAAATCTTCAAAGTATACAAGACGGATATATTAATTTATAATTTTGTGATCCACGCACTGTATTCTTATCTTTTTTCATCGTGTCAAGCATATTTTTAATATAAACACGAACTTTTCGTTTACGCGGGAATTCGTAACAACATAATTTATTGCCTTTCTAATGTTACAATGTGCATTCAAGTAAGCAGCAATAATTGTTATTCATATTACAATATATATGCCAATTTAGATACACAAATACGTATAATATTTAACAAATTTCTAATATTACATACTTTAATAACAAGTCAACCTGTAGTTCATTATTTTGCCACCAGATGTCATATCAATACATGCCAATAGTCATATTTTTTTATTTTCATACAAAGCAGATTGACACACCCAGCATGGGTAATATGCCGTGATGGTATATATTTTTTAAATTTTTTTTTATACATTGATTTTTTGCGATTTCTTGTAAAAGACAAAGCCAAATTATGGGTCAATTGGCAATACTCCTGTGCCTTACAATAATACCTTAGTGTATTATGATTTATCTGATACATGAACGATATTGTCAATTTTCGTAATCGTGTGGAAACAATGTTTTGATGTGGTCGTGAGAAAAATCACTTTACAGCTATTTGTAACAACTTTTCTAGCTTACTAGGATGTTCTCCTAACCTCAAGTGCAATCAGCTCTATTTTTTGTTAGCCTATACCTATACAGGTACCTTTTTAAAAAAATTCTATGACTCAAAAATATGTCATCGCATTTTTTTCTCGTTAGGTATTAAGTCTTTATTTCATTTCGAAAATTTGGATGATTTAAAATATAATTTTACTGAAAATAAGCGTTCATTTGATATCATTTTTGAGCCTCTGAAAATTACAGCAACGAATAAATAATAAAAAAATAGTTTCAGGTCGAATTTGCACTTTTCATTTTTCAAACATTAATCTTATTTAGTTTATTCCTTTCAAGTTATTCATATTGAAAATTATATAGTAAGTTTAGGAAGTCTTTCATGCATTGAAGAAGTCCGCATTTGAACCCCGTCACATTTTAAAAATAAATCAACAATTCCCTATTGTTCATCTTGTGGATTGAAAGCAGTAAAAATAGTTGACTTTTTTCTCAACAATTGAGTTTGGGAAAAAAGAGCAGCGTGAAGTTGTACAAATATAATTCGGTGGTTTTTTGTGGCGTTAATGAAGCGTTGTGAACAGGGCCGGGCCCGCCTACTGCTTCCGAACGCGGAGCGGCCGGGATAATGACAGGGACGGCGCGAGGGCGCACCTGCACATACGCACTCGCAGACAGAATTAATGCGCTAAACGTGCAATTCTACAAATGCCTCCGGATACCACAAGGAATTATTTCGCGAATCACCAAAATTTACGAGCGTTTTTCGCATAATTTTGCCAGCAGGAATAAATTCTCACCAAAATTTTTTGTCGGTTTTTGATTGTTTAACAAGTTTTACGAATGGAAAACTGAATCATAATTATTTAGATAATAAGAAATTTAGATCCCATCCCTACTGCGGCAACTTAAAGTATCATGGAATGATATATTCCTATGATTTGCGAATTTAAACAATACTTTCATCACTCTAACTTCTAATAATTATTTTACAACTGTCATACTGAAAAACTAGAAAATCGTAATTTAATTACCCCCCGCTATATATTTTATGGATAAATTTATAAAATAATATAAAAATTATATCTTGGAGCTTATGCTTTAAACCATCTCCATGGTTACACAATTCAGCTCTAATGTATGTAACTGACAGATAAATGTCACTGTCAAAAAAATTCAAATTAATAACAATAACATTTTCAAAAGAAAATTGTAAATAGAACAGTAGTTACATGGAAAGGAACTTAATATACATAATTTCAAATTAATAATAATAACCTTTAAAACGAAAATTGTAAATAGAACAATAGTTATATGGAAAGGAACTTAAGATACATAATTTCTAGTATTAGTAAATATGCAGGTATGTATTTAAATAAGAAAATAAAAAAAATCACGGCATATTACCCATTGCTGGGTGTGCTAATTTGCTTTGTAGACAGATTTCGGTAAGATGATAACATATTTGTATAGTGCGGAAGTTTACCATGCGTCGCCTCACGGGCACTCACTGCTGACGTGAAGAGTGAGTGCACCACAAGGGTTAATCATGTGCCATTTAAAATTCGAAATATTTGATATTAGGAATTGAATTCGGTTCCCCAGATTCGCGACCAGACACTCAGACCTCACGGGTATATCTATTTAAATTAATAAAAATGATGAAAATTACTTAAAAACTTGTTAATTTTTTTTAGCATTTTTCACGCGTTAAAAGATATTCGACCAATAATTTTGAGCTCACTAAACGCAGTTTTTAATTCTGAATAACTTTTGTTCTTTACAATTATAATTCTTCCGTATTCCTCTACTTTACATCCAAATGAAGAACTGATTAGATTTTGGTTATAAATGGTCAACCAAAAGTTCCTTCTTTTGAAGTTTTTAATAGTTTTTCTGTTTTTCTTGAAAAAAGGCTGTTAAAAATATCATTTTTTGACATTTTGTCTTACTAGTATATTATTGTACTTTAATGACATAGATACGAGATACGATATACAGTATTTAATACCCGCGCAGGTATTATTTTATATGAAAAGCCCTAGGGCATTAAGAGTTACCACGGTAATACTAACAACCAAATGTCATTTTTTATTCAATTCTCTGGATTTTAAGGTAGATGCATGAACGCACCCTAGCTCAATGCAACAATGTAATAACCGCAAAAGTCAAAATGCGATATAATAGTATCAAAATCTGATTCATTTGTTATCTTATACATTTACTTATTATATAAACATGAAGTACTACAATGAAAATAAAAAGGTTATTAACGAATAAACTCCAATAGTGCTATTATTTGGTATCATTTACACTAAAATTGCAGTTATGAAATGATCCCGTAAAAGTGATATTACCGGTAGTAATACTGGACGATTCTATTGATTCAATAGTTGAAGCAGATGTAGAAGGCTCGCCAGACAACATCTTTGAGATTTTATTTTTTGAAGAAATACTATCTTCTAGATAACCCTCCGCAACAGCTGTACTTCTCCATCCTCCATGGCGTTTTAAAACTGTCATACTAGCCCCTGCATCTGCTAACAATGTTGCAGAAGTTCTTCGCAAGCAGTGGCCTGTATATTTAAAAGCATCCTTCAAATTCAAGTAACTTGCAATAGTGCTAGGAATCTTCCCGAATGTGTTCTTGCCTACAGACTGTACAGTACAGCAACCGTTTCTGTAATTTAAGAATAATCTTTTCTGGGAACAACCTTACGGTCGTAACGACGCATATTCTTTTATCAGTTTCAAACTATTCATTTCTTTCTCTTCAATAATTGTAAAAACTCGCTTCTTATCAGTCTTTGTTTCAGGAATATTTACAACAAAGACTGTGCCTTTATATTCAATATGATCAACTAACATATTCACCAACTCTTGTCTTCGACATCCACCAAATATACCAAACAACAGGGCAACTTTAATCATCAGATATGTTTTATTCGGTGCTTCATGAATGAACTTTAACACCTCCTCTCTTGTTAGAATTTTAGACTTTTTCGCTTGATATCCTTTAGAACTTTGCTTTAAATATTCCCCCAACATAGAAAACTTTCCAATATTGATATTCTTTTTGACTATCATCGTCTTCTTTAACATGGAATATTTAGTCCACAACGAACTTGGGGAAAATGATTCTGACTATAAAAAAAATTATTACAGTAATATTATAACAAAAACGTTCATCAACATACCAATTCCTCGAAATATCCGAGTAACATAGTCTCATTTATAATTTCCACAGAGTTATTTACCATCCAGTTTTCAAATTTATTGTATTCTTTATCGTACATGTCTTTAGACTTCTTGGGCAACAAATTTTCAGTAGCTTTTGCAGCTTGTGCCAGTATTTTTTCAGGAATTACACTAAATTGATTGTTCATCTTGACGCAGTGACAGAAAAAAGGAAAAAAAAATGTTGTTTACAAAAACAGAGTTGTACTTAGTTACCGCATTTATTTATTCATAGCCTACATTCTTAATTTTTTTTAATCCATTTTATTTATTATTTATGTTAGAAAGATACATTAGTAAGACATAAAATATTGTATGCACCACGGGTATTACTTGATGTTTATAGCCCTCGGGCTATTTATAAACCCTCGGGCCCTCGGCCTTATAAACTATAGCCCTCGGACAGGCATAAACATCTTAGTAATACCCTTGGTACATAAATAACTATTATGTTATAAATATTAAAGAATATTTTAATTTCTATATGGTTTGATTACTTTTTTATTCATATTCAATAGATAAAGAGTTAAAGAATTATAAAGAAATTAAATCTTATATATCAGCCAGCTATTCTATAACCATGGAAACAGCTAGTATATCAAGAAAATTCTAATTGACAGATGTCAGTGGTAATGAAAAAAAATTGAATGCGGCAGAGAGATGAGGATGTTGGGGAAGACATGGAAAGATAGGATAAGGAATGAGAGGCCACGGGAAATGGTTCGAGTGATAGAAGTTTCTAGAAAGATACAAGAGAGACGATTACATTGGGTTGAATATGTCATGAGGAGAGATGAATAATACATTGGAAGAAGAATGAACAGCTTAGTAGTAGAAGGTAGAAGAAACAGAGCAAATAGGATTATATTGCGGAAGACTGGAGAGAAAAGGAACTGAATGAGGACGACAAGCAAAATAGAAATGAGCAAAGCTAAAGAAGAAGAAGATTTGAGTATCAAGTGCAATTTACATAGTTTGTTTATGAAATAATTGCAAATTTATGGATGGAATTTGTACATAATCCACAGAATTGACGAAAGTTAATGTGCTGGCCACATCAATTTTTTTCTTATTATTTTTTTCCAAGCAACATATAATTTCTTAAAAACATTTTCTTTATTCTAGTTGAGCAACAAAGTAAAACGGAAGTTTATTAATTTGTCGTCATTGACTGTGCGGTCACTATTACATAATATTTAGTCATTTGTTAAAATTTTTATAGCTTACCACTGTGCTTGTATTGAAAACGAAACTACAATCCTTAAAAAACTTCAGTACATGTCAACAAACTAATAAGAAGCTGTTGTACGGGATAAAAAACGTAATTTTTCAAAAACTACCTTCACAAAAAAAAACTTGCTAATAATAATGATTCATACCTTTGTAGAAATAAGATTGTGTAATTAATTATTAATTTAATAACGTACGACCTGATTAGATTTTGCAAAAAATTAATATAGATTGGACTATAACTCAAACTTTAAACTATTCGAAAGTGATTGTAAGCAATATCAATATATTATATATTGCATTCATTTAATAAAGAAGTTTTTATTTTATGGAGTCTGAGTGTCTGGTCGCGAATCTGGGTACTCGGGTTCAATCCCGATCGACGCCAAAAATTAATTCGAATTTTAATGGCACACAATTAACACCTGTGGTGCACTCTCCACGCCAGCAATAAGTGCCCGTGAGGTGAGGTGATGCCTGATATGCGCCCGCACGGTACAAATATTTCATCATTACCGATATTTGTGTATACAGCAGATTGGCACACCCAGCAAAGGGTAATATGCCGTAATGATACAAACAGTGTGTTAATTAAAAACCTGGCCATAGGCCTTTAACATGGGAAATCAGTTTTCCTTGCGCAAAAGTTCCCAAATTATTTTAGACAAAAATACTTCAAATAAATGTTGTAGAGAATTAAATTCTGCACCCGAATTAGTAATAAGATTTTATTTTTGACATTTCATAAGTCATAATATTCAGTACAAATTTCCAGTGCCATAGTTTGCAAACGAGTTATAAAAACTTATATAGTATAGTTGTAACCCAAAAAAATCTGTTGTGGCCAGCACAATACCTTCCGTCAATCCTGTGTATAATGTATAAATTCCATACATAATTTTTCTTGCAAAAGATTCTAAATTTCCAGTAAAATTATTTCATAAAAAACTATTCAAATTGCACTTGACGCTGACATGTTCTTCTTTAACTTTTCCCATTCGTTAGGGGTCGCTATTTTTGCGAGTCGTTATCATTCAGTTCCTTTTCTCTCAAGTCTTCCGCAATACAGTCCTTCTATCTTATCTTTGGTCTTCCTCTGTTTCTTCAACATCCTATTACTAAACTATTCATTCTTATTCCAATATAATTCTTCATTTCTCTTCATGACATGTTGAAACCAATGTAATCATATTTCTTGTATCTTTCTAGAAACTTGTAATACTAGAGTTATTTTCTCACCGTATCTTTCCGTGTTTTCCCCAACATCTACTTCAACATGCTCATCTCTGCCACATTAATTTACTTTTTATTGATACTGACATCTGTCAATTTGAATTATATGGATATATAAATAGTTTCCATGTTTAGCATAGGTGGTTGAATTATAAAATTTAATTTCTTTAAAATTCTTTAACTCTGTATCTATTGAATATGAAGTATAAAATGTAATCAAATCGTATAGAGAATAATATATTCTTTAAGTTATAATAACGTTAAATGTCAATAAATCAAATTTAACTGTTAAATCTTCAAATGAGGGTAATTCCGGTTCACAAATTATAACCAAAATCTAATCACTTGTTCTTCTGGATGTAAACTTGAGGAATAAGAAAAAAATATAATTTTTGGAATCGTGGTATTGAAGTTATGGGATCTGGAACTTTTGTCACACACACACACAGTTACACATACATACAGACATCATCGTAAAAATGGTAAAATCGTATTATAGGGACGCTAAAACATGCTTATACACTAAGAACTCATCATTGAATTTTTTGACCAAAGACAATACCTTCCTTACCTAAAGGTGACGGAAGGTAAAAAACGATGAATTATTTTTTCTGATCTACTCTTTCTTGTCTTGTTTGGAATTTATGAGTCATGTTGATCCAATAATTCGTTGTAAAAATATGATTGCATTTCACAACGTAGTTGCGCGATTAGAATCAAAATAATGTATGGCGAATTTATGTTTCCGCACGGTTACAGTTGGCTGTGCTTTTAGCATGGCCAGCTTTGCTTTATTGTGCTTTATTCAAGCTGTAAATCTGAGATGCAGGCGCCTTTACGATGCTAATATAACTCCTAATGTCTAAATATACAGCCGAATTATGAATGATCTGTGTGGGTGGCCGGGATTCGCTACTCCGCAACTACAACTCGTTTGTAGCACATTAATTGGAGGTGTAAATTATTCTTTAATGTTATTATCCTGGTAAATTTACACTCTGTTGCAAGTTAGTATCACTACTTAACGTACATGGAATATATGACTGGAAAATTTGTTCTATACTTAGAGACGCGAAATAAATATAAATAAATTTCACTTACATAGTTAAGTATAGGATATCTATCCAAAAAATATACAGGGTATTTAAAAATTATGGAACAATATTTGGGGAATGTATCACTCTTTTCAAAACAAGAAAATATTCAAATATACCCAAGTCCGGAAACAAATCGGATTTAAACGCTCTTTTTTGTAGATTATTATAAAGATATTCTTGTTCATTTTTCTGAACTATGTTACTAATTTATTTTATCACGTTATCTTAGCAATTTATTGTAACCATAACAAATTGGGATTATTTATTTATTTAGAGAAAAAACTACCCTGATAGAACAAGTCCACACGAGTACGAGTATAGTGTGGTACATATACCATACAAAACAATAAAGAATTATAAATAACACAAAATATATAAAAAAGAAGATTAAGGTTTCTTCAGTAACCGCGACTTTATGTTTTCTTTTAATAATGAATGGTTATACAAACTCAAAATGCACCGATATGCATTAAATGTACGGACGTCTAAACTTTTCTAAGGATAATTATTTCCCAATTGAAGTCAACTAGGCAGAAAAATGTTCATATCCATTGACAATCGAGTGAATGAACATGTATTGGAGACAGCAAATAGGGGAAGGTCTAGATGTATAGAACTTCCTTAACACGCCTGCACCTGATGTTGAGAAAAAAAATTGAATTGTGCTCAAATCCGAAACGATTTGTTTCCAGACATAGGTATATCCCAATATTGCCTCCTATTTTTCGAACATCTGTATATAGTATATAGTAATAAGACGATGTTTTAAATTTAAAGGATCTAAGGTACCTTTGTTCGAATTTACCGGCAGACTAATGTCCCTATTCATGTAGCTGTTGTTGGAAGACTAAAATATAATATATGTATATGTATGTATGTTACTTTTCGACAATTTTTCAGACATGAAAACAATCTAATGGATACTAGTAATGGTAAACCGTTTAATACCACACCAGATGATAATATTTTAACGTTTTTTATTTATATGGGTGAAGTGTAAAACACAGACAAATATTATTAACTAAAAGAATACGTTTATTAAACGGTAAATAATTAAGGATGAAATATTAAAAGATGATAAAAACAACTAATACTATGATTAAATAATTATAAACACTAAGAATATTATTAAATGCTTAAACACTACGATTATTTATCTATACAATATTTATATCACTACACTTATTTATATAACTACATTTATTTATGTTAACAACTGTTAAACTGTTTATTTATATCACCGAGTTCATTTCTGGTTGCTTGTATATATTAGACTATCCCTCCGCTTTCTTTCTGCCGGTATTTATACCGCTTATCTCCTTTTAGAACTCTCGGAAGCGACAATGACCTGTATACAAAGGAATGAGGTCACGGCGTAATTAGCCTCTAGCCGCTGCTGCGCCAGGGATTGCGTCATCGCTCTGGAACGTTCTGTCAGTGGCGGCGTTGTATACTCTTCTCCCAGGGGCGCACGTCACAATATCTTTCTTTCCATCTTGCTATCGCATGTTATGTTATGTTTTGCACAACCCAGATGAGTTTCAAAATTACCATAAAATTATAAAAAAACAAACTATATGATGTTTTTGTCATATTTATATCTGCAAAAAATATGAAACCGAAATGAAACGACTGTTTCATAATACCTTTTTGCTGGTACCCGTAAACTATTTAGACGAAAATCTCTTACTGAAATGTCCGGAAACAGTATATTGAATATCGAAAAGTAATTTACTTAAGTAGATATTTACTTGTATTACCGAAATTTTTCGACTACCAGTACCAGAACAATATATCACTGAAATTTTTATTATGAACAACAAACTGATATTTCTAGGCATCTGTGTGTGGTAGCACTGTTCCAAATCAACAAAGAAAAACAAAAAAAATAAAACGAAAGCAGAGCAAGTATTTATTCCGAAAAAAGCGGGTACCAAACTAAACAATTAATCGATTCAGAAAAGCATCTTTGTTTTTTTGTGTCCCATTCTGTTGAATTCCTTGTGAACCGACCCTCGATCACAGATCAATAATACGCACTTAATCTGTGTCAACTCATTAGTCAACCAGGGCTGCGCTAATTTGAGGTTGCGGCAAAAACAAACTGTGTGGATCGCAGAAGGCGTAGACAGGAACAGAACAGATGAAAGAGAAAAAGAAAACGAACGTAGACTTTGTGCTGATTTGGTGAAAAACAGCTCTATATTTCACCAAGTAATTACAGAAGCATTTTACTTCTGCGTTTGATGTTTTTCTTTACTGGTATTCAATCAAGCTAGACATGTTTTTGTGCTATATCTGGAAAACGCAGTTAAGGAAAGAAAAAAATGTCAAGATATATTTATGAGCAATTAATATCAAATAAAAAATAATAGTGCAAGACTTTTCATTCTATATTTATTTACATGCAGAATTAACTTCAAAACTTAACAGTACTGTAACTTTTCATTATTTCAGGATATTCTGTATTTATAACTAAGTTTATTTAACTATTTGACCTGAAGTATGGAAAATATAGTACGATATTTTTAGCAAATTTTCTACAATAAAATACAGTGGCGGATTTACTATTAGGCAAAGTAGACTGAAGCTTATAAATTTCGGCAAATAAAAACAATTTAAAATGAATCAAAATTGCCGTATGTACACTCGCAAATACGAAAAAATAATTTGAACAGATTACCAAAAACTATTTTTTGTAATTTAATGAATATAAATGTTACTTTATCCTTTTAGGATTTTTTAAAGGTTTTTAATGTAACAAATGAATACTTGATTACAATAATGAGAATGTGATTGCAACAAAGAAAATGACCAAACACAGGAAATATTGATTTTAATAACTATTCTTATATGTATTTACTCTACTCGCAATTACAACAGAAATTTTAGATTACAATAAAGAAAATTTGATTGCAATAATAAATAAAATTAGGTATTTTTACCTTCCGTCACCTTTAGGTAAGGTATTGTCTTTGGTCAAAAAATTCAATGATGAGTTTTTACTGAATAAGCACTTTTACGGTCCATATAATACGATTTTACCGTTTTTACGATGATGTCTGTATGTATGTATGTCTGTGTGTCTGTGTGTGTGTGTGTGACAAAAGTTTCGGATTCCATAACTTCAATACCACGATTCCAAAAATTATAATTTTTTCGTATTCCTCAAGTTTACGTCCAGAAAAACAACTGATTAGATTTTGGTTATAATTGGTCAACCGGAAGTAGTCTCATTTGAAGATTTAACAGTTAAATTTGATTTATTGATATTTAACGTTATTATAACTTAAAGAATATATTATTCTCTATACGATTTGATTACAATTTATACTTCATATTCAATAGATACAGAGTTAAAGAATTTTAAAGGAATTAAATTTTATAATTCAGCCAGCTATGCCAAACTTGGGAACTAGTAATATATTCATATAATTCAAATTGACAGATGTCAGTATCAATAAAAAGTAAATTAATGTGGCAGATATGAGGATGTTGAAGTAGATATTGGGGAATACACGGAAAGATACGGTAAGAAAATAACTCTAGTGTTACAAGTTTTTAGAAAGATACAAGAAAGGGTTCTGGGTTCGAATCTCGGATAAGGCATGGCTGTTGTGTGTGTCTTTCATTATTTCATCCTCATCAAATAAAGGTACAGAACGTAGAAGTTATGAAAATATGGAAGAAAATTGACTCACCCTCATTAAATATCGATTGTAATAAGTAAAAAAAAAACTTGATATACAATAAAGATTATTATTATTATTATACAAGTTTTTAGAAAGACACAAGAAAGACGATTACATTGGTTTGAACATGTCATGAGGAGAAATGAAGAATTATATTGGAACAATAATGAATAGTTTAGTAATAGGACGTTAAAGAAACAGAGGAAGACCAAAGATAAGATGGAAGGACTGTATTGCGGAAGATTTGAGAGAAAAGGAATGAATGAAATGAGAACGCATGCAAAAATAGCGACCCCTAACGAATGGGAAAAGCTAAAGAAGAAGAAGATGCCAGTGTCAAGTGAAATTTGAATAGTTTGTTTATGAAATAATTTTACTGGAAATTTAGAATCTTTTGTAAGAAAAATTATGGAATTTATACATTATACACGCGAATGACGGAAGGTATTGTGCTGGCCACAACAGATTTTTTTTTATTATTTTGTTAATTAAATTTAACGGGGGATTATTCTTATAACTGACGCAGTTATAATTTTTTCGTATTCCTTTAAGCTTACATCCAAAAGAAGAGGTGATTAGATTTTGTTATAATTGGTTAACCGGAAGTACCCTAATTTGAAGATTTTAATACTTACTGTATTATGAAAATTCTAATTGACAGATGTCAGTGTCAATGAAAAGAAAATGAATGTCGTAGAGAGATGATAATGTTGAGATGGATGTTAGAGAATGCACTGAAAGAGAGGATACGAAATGAAAGGATACGGGAAATGACCGGAGTAATAGAAGTTTCTAGAAAGATATAATAGAAACGATTATAATGGTTTGAACATGTCATAAGGAGAGATGAAGAATATATTGGAAGAAGAATGAACAGCTTAGTAGTAAAGATAAGATGGAAGGGCTGTATTGCGAAGGACTTGAGAGAAAAGGAACCGAATGAGAACGACAAGCAAAAAAAAAAGAAATGAGTACAAGAAGAAAATCAAGAATAGCGACTCCTAACGAATGGGAAAAGCTAAAGAAGAAGAAAAATAAAATGCCAGTGTCAAGTGCAATTTACGTAGTTTGTTTATGAAATAATTTTACTGGAAATATAGAATATTTTGCAAACAAAATATGTATGGTATTTGTATACAATACACAAAATTGAACAAAGGTATTGTGCTGGCCACATCAGATGATTTTTTTTTTAATATAGGAGTATAGCTAACTGAATATTTGATTTAATTTAAAAAAAAGGCATGGAACTTTTCTAACTATCGATATCTATTAATAAATAATGTTTAGTAGCAATTTGAATCTAGATTTTTGCTTCCTTGTACGTAAGTAAAGGAAGTAATCGCGAAAAATTTCGGTTTTCAGATTTCAGCGGAAATATCCATTTTGATCATCCCTGAATCCATTTTGACTAATTTCGTCGTGACGTCTGTACGTACGTACGTACGTCCGTATGTACGTATGTACGTCCGTACGTGCGTATGTACGTATTTCGCATAACTCAAAAACGGTAAGCCGTATAAAGTTGAAATTTTGTATTTATGACTGCTATAACATCTAGTTGTGCACCTCCCTTTCTGGTTATTACACAATTTCCAGAAATGGCACTTTACATGAAGCCTATAATAGATTTTAATGAAAAACTGTTTTAAAATATAATCCAAAAATTTTCAAATTTGGTATACAAGACTTTTATGTCAATCGAAATAACATAATAGATTTTGGTTAAAATAAGCTAACCGGAAGTGGTACATTACTTGAAGTTGTTAACAGTTTTTCTTGAATAAAATGATTTTATTTTGATTTTAGAAATAAATGCTTCAAATAAAAGTTTTAGAGAATTAATTTCTGCGTCTAGCACATCAAGTATTATTAAATTAGCCCTTTGTATAAGCGAGATATGTAAATTTAAAAATTATATACATTTTTGTTTTTGTAATAAAGCTTGCTATAGATTAGGACAAAAAAATAAAAAAAATGTTCATTTCAAATTACGTTAAATACGTGCAATTTTATGATTCGTACAATAACAAATATTATATTTTTATTGTGAAATTAGTCATATTCATTGTTGTAATCAAATATTTCTTTGTTGTAATCAAAACTCTCTTTAAAAAGAACTGGGTTAGATTAATTTATGGTCGCTATATATCTTTCCGTTTTGAAGTTAAAATTAATATTTTGTAATTTAGTTATTAAAAAAATACGTATAGTTTAATAATCGTACAAGGAAGTCGTGTGGTGTCCACATCAGATTTTTATAATTATAATATAAATTAAACGCAGTGTTCTTTAATCATAATATGGGTATTACCTTATAATCACGATAATAAAGTAGTCTTCCACTTCCGTTTGATTTCAAATTAAAATTCAGTCGGTATCTAACCAAATATATTCATATCGTTATCAAATCTTGGGAAAAATGAAATGTAGAAGTCAAGTGTCTACCTGTAGGAGCGTGGTGTAGATAAAAACAATCAATGAAAACATTGACCGTTTTCGTGAAACATAAAAAAGCACTAACCGCGTCGCGCGATCTCTAAACCAGCACTCCGAGGATCAAATCCAGAGACATAACCGGTCAGCGAAAAGCCCGGATGCGAAAATAGAAACACTACATCCATACAGAATGATCGCGCATACAATAAATGTTGAGATAACTTAGTTAATTTTATAGTTCATAGACTTCAATTACGAATCAGTATCTTACAATTTAAAATCGTTTTGATAGTAATTCACTATCAATTTATGATACCCTTTGATTATTATTTTAAAATAATCATATTGACATTCAACTCTCAATTAACACATTTGAATACCCTTAAACCTAAACTATGAAGGATTTTTTTTTTTAATATATTATAATTTTGAAATTCTATGTTTTTGTAATTATGTTTTTATTATTTTGTAGCTCAGACTCGATATAAATAATATTGATAATATTTAAGAGAGTATCTTATATAGGATTCACATACACACAATCTAATGTGTGCGACATTATAGTTACTATGCCACTCATCGGAAAATAGACCAATCAGATAGCTCAATTTTTCTTAGTTACGCTGTAAACATCGGTTATTTGCGTTGCTAAGATGTGTTTCACGAAACACAAATCTTGGAGTACGTAGGTCGCAAACAAATGAATCATATGTAATCATATCTTCCATGGATATAAATAAACAAGTAATATTTTTGACATTTCGTAATTTTTTTGTAAAAATTCTTAACATATACAACTCGAGCTTCGAAAATCATCTGAATATACAGTTTGCGGACTCGATGTGATTCCTATGCTAGATATCTTGTTCTCTCAACTGTATATTCGATTATTTTCAAACCTCTTGATGTATAAATCTTTAAAATTAAAAATTGCATCCTAAAAACCTTAAAACGTGCATATCTTGATACGCATTTTTTAATACGATCCCTATATTTCCATTACCAAGAGGAGAAAAAATAATATGCCTATCGAGTATTCTTTTCAAGTATTAAAATGAGAAATACATTTTTGCAAAAAAAAATGAAAATTGTTTATTTAAAAACTCTAAATTATAAAATGTAGGAATCTGTTAAATTAGTTTTATGGACAGATTTATACAAAATATATTCATATAGGTACCTATGTATATTTTAATTAAAAATTTGTTGATATTTTTTTAAATAAATATATTTTTCCATTTACTACCTTACACATTGCAAAGTTCATTGACTCCAATATCACAATTTTATAAACGATATTTCTCATTCGAGTATTTCTATTAACTCCAAATTTTATCACCGTATTTCCATCACGCTAATAAATTTACAACAATAAATCTTCTCCTTGCCTTCTTTTATTTCCTCGCATAATTAAAAAATAAAACAACCCAACAACATTTGTTTATAGAACAAACAAAAAACTAAAACAAAGTAGAAAATGAATAAACACTGCTTCGGAGCAGTAGGACCCAAAACAAATCAGTCTGATTTATATACCATTTGCATGCTGAAAGAACGATTCTCTTTCTTTATCACACAATCATCGCTCGCGTCTATCTTTCTCTGTCTGGCTTATTCGAGCGCGGGAACGCTTCTTTTTCTTCTTCTCCATTGACGAATGGGTTGCCCGGGGTGTGTACTAAATTGTTTTCTGTTTTACTTTCGGACGACGGAGTCTCCGAGTCCAATCTTCGTGGACTGTTTAGTGACGGCCATAAAAATGCGATCGTTGCTCAGTTCGTCTTCAGGGGTTGATGCTTTAAATCTAAATCTAAGAAGGCCGAGAAACAAAAGCGTGGCGATGAAATATTGCCGCCAAATATTTTTTAATTGGAGGTTAGAATGAATGAGTGAATCATTGGTTGTGATTTATTTATTCTTTGCTGTTTGTTGTGAAATATTGAAGAATAAAATATGACAAATGCAAATTAACGAAAACTATATTATATTTATTAGACTATTGCGACGTGGGTTGTGGGTTCAAATCGTCATTGAAGTTCATAAATATTAATCAAAAGTGTTAATATATCTTATTCATGCTATGTTTATATAACATAGATATTGCAGACTTACCATTGATTATAATATACTATAGTATAAAAGATCAGTGAGACTTGCATACAATATTAGTTCAGTTTAGCTTATTTATTGACTATTTTACATAAAAATGTTAATAATGCGTCACTACATTCATAAACAGTATATTGAGAAGTGATAAAAAATATATGAAACCAGATGTCATATACGAGGTGCTACCCAAAAGTTCCCGAACTCTGTGTGTAACTCTTCTAACTATTGTAGTACACCGATTTGCCGCTAAATTTTAATACTAGTACATCTCCCAAACCCTACATTTCGTTTTCACAACATTTTGCGTTGGTGATATCTGTGTTACTGTTTGTTGTGTTCTGCGATAGCGTGATGAGTGATTTGAAAGAGCAACGCATTTGCATCAAATTTTGTTTCAAGCTCGGGAAAACGGGGACCGAAACTCACTAAATGCTTCGATGAAGCCATGGGAAAAACCCAAGCTTTTCAATGGTTTAAGAGGTTCAAGAATGGAAGCATGAGTGTGGAAGACGATGAGCGCTCTGGACGTCCTTTAACTGGAATCAATGACCAAAACATCCAAATTGTGCGTGAAACAATTCTCCGAGACTGTCGACAATCAATTTATGACATTTGTAATAAAGTTGGAATGTCCTATGACACAGTCCAAAGAATTTTGGCGGACGAACTTGGGATGCGCAGAATTGCAGCAAAATTTGTTCCCCGTTTGTTGACACATGATCAAAAGCAAAATCGTGTTCTCATTTGCCAGGAACTGAAAACACGAGCCGAAAATGACGAAAACTTCCTTGCTACTTTTTCGTCTTCCCAAAAATGAAAACCAAGCTAAAAGGCAACAGATTTGAGACTGTTGAGGAGATTCAAACTATATCGCAGGAGGTCCTAAACGCTATTGAAAAAAATCTGTTGCGGCCAGCACAATACCTCTCGCCACTTCCTTTTTTTGGTTACATAAGTATAGTGCGCGAACAGTAATGTTACATTTTTGGGCTTCACAAGCAGATGTGTGGGCCCGTTTCAGAATGATAATTACTAATTATGTACATAGATGTCAAATGTCAGAATTTTACATTAAAAATTTCAAGATTTTCTAAATTTACGTAGTTAATTTATCACCAGGAGTTTAAAATTTACTTGTCGTATGCCTTAGATATTTAACATTTAATTCTGCTCCACATGAAATTGGAAAATCACTAAATTTGGAATGAGAAAATATGATATTTGACATCTATATATTCATAATTACTAGCTATCATTCTGACATGGGCCCCCATATCTGCTTGGCAAGGCCAACAAAATCACATGACTGCTCGCGCCCTATTGTATTTAACATTTCTTGTATACCTACACTCTACACCAAAAATTCTACTTACGCATATATCTATTCCTTATATTTAGATTGTTTAATTTTTAATTCATTTTATGAAGAAATTTTGTCCTCTTCTAATTTTTTGAAATGTTTCCAATCATTGTCAGGATTGACAGTATTTTTGAAGGATATATGTAATATACCTATAATATTACATATTTAGCTATTAATACTTTAAGAAATAATATAATGTATGTACTTCCCAGAAAAAGTCTTCAGTAATGTCTCCGGATTTCTGACACTGACATTTATCTGTCAGTTACAAACAATTTAAATTTTCAACTATTTTCCATGGCCATTCTTTCGGCTGTAAAATTTATTATAACAGATTATTTTACATATTATATTTCTTTTATCTCTAAATCTATAGAATATATAATAAAATATTTAAATGTATCAGATAGAGAATTTAATTTTCTTCAATATTACTAAGAATAAATTTCAAAAAATATTATTTAGAAAATTTTTTTTCAAGAATCTTCTACTTCCGATTGTCCAATTGTTACCAAAACCTTTTCAGATCTTCCCATGAATGTCCGATTGGGAAATACGTAGTTAAACAAATTTAAAGTCTTATAGTTTTTGAGTAACCGTCCTTCCAACATCCCACACACACACACACACACACACACACACACACACACACATACACACACACATCCACACACACACACACACACACAGACATCATCGTAAAAATGTTAAAATCGGATTGTAGGGACCTTAAAACGTGCTTATTCAATAAAATCTGGATATGCGATTTTTAGCATGAATCCAATACCTCTCTTAGCGAGAGGTAAAAATGACTACAAAAAGTGTTTTGAACAGTGGAAAAAAAGATGGGACAAGTGTATAACTGTAGGTGGAGATTATTTTGAAGGAGATAATTTTTTGGTTTCAAGTTTTAATAAATACAGCTTTTTTAAAAAAATAAGTTCGGTAACTTTTGGGTAGCACCTCGTACAATGATTAAAATTTAAAAATTCTTCTATGTTGTAAAAGCAGTATCTTAGCAAGTACCGTTTTATAATTTTTTTTAAATTTTGTTTCTTCGAATTGTTTAATATACTCTGGCAAAACGTTATATAGATCAAAATTGAAAGAATTTTTTTTTAGATTTACTTAAATTTAGGCTTACGTAACTGAGTAGCTGAACGAGTATGGCAGGAGTGGTAGTTTTTGCTCATAGAAAAGAAGGTTTTCATTTTATGAATTTATATGATTTGTTCATATATATAAATTATTGGAAGAGACCTGATTTCTAGATCAATAAAAAAAATGTTTACATGAAACTCTTTGATATAAGTGAATCAAAAAAGTTGAATTGCGCAGTAAATGGTTAATCATATGAGTGAAATGTTTTTATTATTTACATATAAAATTGTTTGCTGAATTCAATAGTAAAATAATAAATATAGCATAATACTATTTCATATAAGTAAGTTAGGGATTAATTCCGGTTATACCGGAAGTGCCAGTGCTTTGAAAGTATGTATTTTAGTTAAAACGGACATATCGGAAAACTCCAAGATATCAAATTTTGTAAAATAATATTGAATAGTTTTTAAAATAAAGATAGTGTAAACTTCCCGTAGGTCAGCCTGAGTGAGGTTCTATCATATACAGATGTTAATGAATATTTACATGATATGTATTTATAGCGTATGTAGCGGATGTAAAATAGATTGACGTTTACTAATAATAAAATAATTATTATCTTCCTAATTTTAGTTGGCTTTGATTTATTACATCAGTAATTAGTTTTGTTTATTTAACTTCTACATAGAATTGATTTTTTTAAAAATATTATTCATTCTTTAATACATATTAATAATTGGTCAAATAATAACCACCAATTTCAATGCAAGCATTGCAACGTACCTAACATGTTTTGATACATTCGTTAAAAAACGTAGTCAGAATAAAATAAACAAAACTAATAATTGAAGTGTAAGCTCATAGCGTATTAAAATAATATATTAAAAAACAAGTTTCATAAGACAATCTGTTAACGCACTAGTCTATATTATGAGGACGAGGTACTTACCTGAGAAATTAGACATACCTTTAACTGTCGCTTCGATTTCAATAAAATTATTTGTTTTGAAAATCATAGTCAGAGATACAAAATTTTATATTTTAATTATAAATGCGGATTTACAAAATTAATTGTCAAGAAATCTTGATTCTTGATGGTAATATCTTGTCTTGATTTCAAGACAAGATCAAGAATATATCTTGATTTATGTGAAACACTAGTTTGATAAATGAAAATATCATTTTCTCACGACCCCATACGAAACATTTTGTTTCCACACGATTACCTAGGTATGAAAATTGACAATATCGTTCATGCGTATCAGATAAATCATAATACACTTGTGTATTATTATAACGCACAGGAGTGTTGCCAACTGACCGGTAATTTAACTAGAAGTCGCTAAATATCAAAGTATAAAAATAAATAATATGGCTATGAGTGATAATATGCAATTTTAACCCTTTTTCTTTATAATAATTATCGTTGAGACGATAAGTTCACATTTATGTAAAGGTACATATAAACAGAACTTTGCGTTATTTGACATTTAAGGGTAGACTCGTTCAAACATATATAAAACAATAAATAAGTGGTTAACACAGTACTAATTATACAATAAAACTTATTTGTAAAGAAACGTTAATGTGATTATCACAAAAATGGTTTGCAGTGACAACGATCGTCTATGGAATGAACATCAGCAGGTGCCGTGCAGGTTACAACTAATTTGAGGTTAAAAACAGGGACTAAAAACGAAGAACGAAAACGAAATAACGAAATAAACCGAAATTTTTATAAGAACGAAAACGGAAACGAAGACGCAATATATTTTTTTCGTTCATGATTGAAAACAATATAATTAATATCGATTACCGGTTTTAACCGTTACTTTATTTAATATTTAATTTTATTTAAAGCAAATATTTTACACGCAAATATTATTGAATTTTCAGATATTTGAGACAAGCAGACTTTCAAAGTAACTGTCCCGTAGCTAACCCTGTTACGTGTTAGGTTAAACGGTATACTTGTAGTTTCATCTATTGAACACTGACTGCGATAATTTCATTTGCACACACTGGCGGTATTCGTCTTATTAGTTATGTTAAGTACTTATATAAGAAAACTAACAAAGGAAGATTTGCTTGAAAACGTACTATTAGTTAGGTGAAATAAAGTGTAATTAATGTTTTATTCTTTATTGTAAAAAAATCAGGCCATAGTATACGCTTTTTTTCTTATTTTTATATATGTATTATCTTTCCTTTATATGTATGTTTTATTTTTATGTTTAATAAAACCGGTATTAACTACTGTGAACGAAAACGAAAATATTTAGTTGGGAACATTAAGAACGGAAAGGATTTTTTTTGGTTTCGTTCGGATAAGAACTGAACGAAATATTGTCATCAACATTCACACGCGTTATGAAAGGGCCGTGTAAATTTATACACTAAATATTTAACACGGATGTAATTTTTTACTGTGTAGAATTGTAGATTATTAAAGTGCTAAATACCTTTTAGTAAATATGAAACAGAATCATAATTAAAATATTATCATTCCTCTCCTATATTATTATAATATTATTTTATATATATATATATTAGATTTAAAGTTATAATTATAGAATTAAATAACAAATTACCATAACTTTAAACACTTTATTTACAATTTCCTTTAACTAGAAATAAAGTAATAATTAAGTTTACTTTATAGCTTTAAATTATAGTATACTATGTATATTTTATATGAATTGCAAATAAAATTTAGATTTACATATCTTAAAAAGTTTAATACTAGATAATAAATAACTTCAAAAAAACTTTCAGTTTTTTGTCGTCATAATTCATGTGTTTATATTTATATGATAATGACTGATAATATAAAAGTTTATTAACAGAAATATGTTAAAAAGATGAGAGACAATGGCGCTTTGTACATTAATTAGTTTAATTAAAAGTGACCAGTAGTGAGTCGAGTTATGAATCATTTTTTACAAGAGTATACATAGTTGCTGAGTTCTTTCAAACCTAATTAAATTGAAAAATGAGCAACAACTATACAGGTGTAACATATTCACCAAAATAAGAGGAAACTACACTACAGGCATTGTTAGTTAACAAAGTGGAAATGTAAATAAAATACAAGTACTTACACGAAATCTAATTATGGAATTTAGTAATAGTACATACACGGACATGAGGAATATTTTTTCTAGGAAATTTAAAATAATTAATGTATTTTTATTCCAGATGATGCAAAATGGACAGCCAGGAAAATCGAAACTGTATACAAATTAACTAAAGGTAATAATTTTAACATTTTTATAATTCTTTGTGTCGGATGTAAATTTTAAATTATGTAACAATCTTATTCTTTTGGCTTTCCTAGTTATATTACAAAAGAATACTTGAAATAAAAGTTGTAGCGCAAAATGTTTTAAAACTCCATAGAAACAGTTAAAGTTTGACTTTCCTGACAGTTACTTTTTCATAAGTAACCTTGCTGCCGCTGCTAAATGAAGATTCACATTTACGCATAAAATTCTCGACTTTGGTTTGGTTTAGATGTTAACAAATACTCGAATTTTCAGCCATACAGCATTATTTATTCGTCGGTTTTGAAAGAATAAGTTATGTACGACTGAGATTTTGTGTATTTGTTTTGTCTAATCTACACCCGACTCAAAAATTTATACAGACTGTCCTACAAGTCAAGTCATCGTTAAGGGTGCAGTCCTCAGGTAATTTTAAGTCGAAAATACCTTATACACTTATGTCCGAAACTCAAAGTTAGAGAAGTTATGAGCGATACTAAAAATTGAGGAGCTGTTTGCAAAGAAAAACAGTCCATTATTTTTTTTAAATTTTAATTAGTACTCAAATAAAAAACTTTCTAGCTTCCTTACTGTTAACGTTGTAGCTTTGAGAAAATGAACAGATTATGTAATAATATGTAGATGTGTTTATTTTTAACTATTTTCGGTCATCATCCTAGTTGAAACATAGAAGGAAAAGAATCCGCCAATTTTGAGTATAACATACTTATAGTACATACTTTTAAAATACTAAAACGATGTAAGGAAATGTTTAGTTTACTTAAAGTTACGAATTGTTAATTGTTTTTTCATGTAAAATACTTACTTTACTCCTTAACCCGCTGTCACTCACGCTATGTGTTGGAACGGCATTACTCGCGTGATAGATTTTATCTAACATATGAGTTTTTTTAACAATACGTAAATGTGGATTAACAAATAAAACCAATATTTGAAATATGTTATTTACATAATCAACTATATTGTTTGATGAATTTTGCCAAAATGAGCGAAGCGAGTTTTGCAAATTATGTGAATATTTTATCTATTTCCGCTAAAATAATTTAAAAATACACAAAATTCTAAGTTTTTCTATGACAGCTTAATATACAAATTTCAAAATCAATTTATCAAAGCGTTGCCGTGAAAATAAATGATCTTTTTTTACCTCTCGCTAAGAGAGGTATAGGATTTATGCTAAAAATCACATATCCAGATTTTATTGAATAAGCACATTTTAAGGTCCCTACAATCCGATTTTAACATTTTTACTATGATGTCTGTGTATGTGTGTGGATCTACCATTAACGGAACCTGTACCTTTTACATCTCACCGCTTCAATTAGAATGAATTCGTATAATAAAATCCCTCTCGAACCTTACAAGATCGCAGAATAATCGCTAAAAGGACTCACTGTAGTTCTTCCCCAACATTTACTTCAACATCCTCATCTCTGCCACATTAATTAACTTTTTATTGATACTGACATCTGTCAATTTGAATTATATGAATATATTAGTAGTTTCCATGTTTAGCATAGCTGCCATAGCTGGGTGATTTATAAAATTTAATTTCTTTAAAATTCTTTAACTCTATATCTATTGAATATGAAGTATAAAATGCAATCAAATCGTATAGAGAATAATATATTCTTTATGTTAAAATCGTATTATAGGGACCCTAAAATATGCTTATTCACTAAAAATTCATCATTGAACTTTTTGACCAAATACAATACCTTCCTTACCTAAAGGTGACGGAAGGTAAAAATCTAAATATAAAGAATAGATGTAAGTAGAATTTTTGGTGTGGAGTGTAGGAATAAAGGATATGTTAAATACAATAGGGTGCGAGCAGTCATGTGAATCTCTTGGCCTTGACAAGCAGATATGGGGACCCGTGTTAGAATGATAGCTAGTAATTATGTACATAGATCTTAAATATCATAATTTTTCATTCTAAATTTAGTGATTTTCCAATTCCATGAGATTTATTTTCCTCAACAAGTAAATTTAATGAAAAATTCTGACATTTGACATCTATGTACATAATTACTAATTATCATACTGAAACCGCCCCCATAGCTGCTTGTCAAGACCAACAATGTCACATGACTGCTCGCGCCTTAAAATTATGTAACCAAAAACGGAATTGGCGAGAGTTATTGTGCTGGCCATACCGCTTCAATTAGTATGAATTTGTATAATAAAATCCCTATCGAACCTTACAAGTTCGCAGAATAGTCGTTTAAAGGACTCACTGTAGTTCAATAATGATACCTTGTCATATAAAAAATAATTAACATTCATTTGTAGTGCCATATTTCATTTTAATTTGTCACAAATTTTCAAGTCACACTACATATAATATTTAATCACATAGTCAATTAAAAGTGAGACAATGGTGATTGCGTGTATTTTGGGGCGTTAGCATTAAAATTCCAGATTGCGCGAGTTTGACAGTGAGTGGCGATAATGTATCAATGGAAGGGGCGGGGCCCATAAATCCTCCCTGCACTGACGCCTAGCGCCTGCAACAACCCGAGCCTAAATTATTTTCATCATTTCCATTTAAAACAAACACTCACATGATGCATAGCCGTTAATGCCGCATTCATTACTCCGACTCCGACTCCGACTCCGGACCCTAGCCACGGCCACAACCACACAAATTTATTATAATAGAATGTCAATTTTTATTTTCTCTCTCTAGGCTCCGCTCCGCTCCGACCCACGCTTATACGATATGTTTACGAGACAACCAGTTAATGCCTTATTCCCTATCGATATCTCTCATTTTCATTTTAATTTGAAATCGACAATTGCGGCCTTCGATTTTGAATAATTTTATAACAAGAGTTATTACTTTATTAACTTCCTGGAAGTACGAGTATTCTCATTTATGCCTCTTTAATCAGTTTCTAAATGAATGCATATTTATTTTGTAATATCACGCATGGCTTCATATTTATTTCCATATTGTTGTCAGCTTTTAATTGAATATCGTAATTTACTGTTTTATTTATTTCCATACATGACACGAATGCAAATTTAATTCATATTTATTTTTTCATAAGTTTCAAATTATGTTTGGGTGTGTAATTTATTGGACAAAAATTATTCAGAACATAAAGTATATGAATTCATATTAAAAACTAACAAGCTTTATATTAATTAAATCACGTAATTTCTCACAAACTAAATTCAATCAATGATTCTGTACCACACATTTTCAAATATATATACTTTTGCTTGTTTCGTTTAAGCATAGTTATAATAATTCATATTAACTTAATTATGAGTTTAAGATCATAGACTACGTTTATCTCGCAGTGACATAACCCGCTTAAAAATCTAGTGACTTAAAACTAACTCTTAACTCCACTTCGTTTATATCGCATGTTTTAAAGTGACTACAGGATAATTAGCGTTTATCCACTGCTGTTAAACAAGCACAGATAAAAAATTTTGCGGATGACTTTCTATAATAATAATAACAAAACGCACACGATCTTGAAGCAAACCTCGAAATAAACAGTTTTTAGAAGTTTTGAGTGTAGTAATATATATTTTTAATAATTATTTTCAAGTTTTTAAAAAAATGTTGAGGTTAATCCATAGCCTAAACCGTTTATCTCGCAAAATTTCAAGTAGGTTAGTTAACTCAACCCATTATTTAAGTTACTTCACTTAGCGCTAAACAAACATGTTTATCTCGCACGTTTTATCCGCTTAACTCAAGCGGGTTAGCATTTAAGTGGATAAACTAGTGCGAGATAAACGTAGTCATTGTAATTTGTAGAGCCTTAGCCTCCCGCTACCCTTAGTAAGGGAGGTATAGGGATCGTGCTAAAAATCGCATATCGAGATTTTGGTAAATGACCACCTTTTAAGGTCCCTAGAATCCAATTTTAACATTTTCACGATGTATACGCTCTAACTCAAATACTATCATTCAGAAAGTTTTGAAACCATGTATTTCTACCTTATTCTAATATGGAAAGAAGCCATTAGATTTTGGTGGCAATCGGATAACCGGAAATGGCAGTTTACTTGAAGCTCAAGATAGTTTTTCTTCAAAAAATACCTTTAAATGAATTTTTTTTCGCAATTTGTTATTATAAAAATTAAAGATTATTCCATTTTCTACAGTTTTGCTTTAATACTTTTTCTGTATATTCTATGGATAAAGTAATATAAAAATTATACCCATAGGTAAATGGCGGAAGGTATTGTGTTGGTCACATCAGATTTTTTATTATGGAAAAAATCTTTGGAAAATTACGATATTTAAAAAAATAAATCTGATATGGCCAACACATTGCCTTCCGTCAATCCTGTGTATTATGTACAAACTCCATATATAAATTTTCTTGCAAAAGATTCTATATTTTCAGTAAAATTATTTCATAAACAAACAATGCAAATTGCACTTGACACTGATATCTTCTTCTTCTTTAGCTTTTCCCTCTCGTTAGGGGTCGCTATTCTTGATTTTCTTCCACTCATTTCTTTTTTTTGCGTGTTGTCCTCATTCAGTTCCTTTTCTCTCAAGTCTTCTACCTTCTATTACTAAGCTGGTCATTCTTCTGCCAGTATATATCACTCAAGCAATTTCCCTTATCCTCTCATTCCTTATCCTATCTTTCCGTGTCTTACATACATAACATAAACTAAAAGTTTATATTATTGTTGTATTACGAGTTTTGAAAGTTTTTTTAATAATTTACATGTTTCTTATTACTTATTCAAAAAAGAGGTACTAAATTATTTGTAAAATAAAGAAATCTTGTATTGTTTTATTGAAAAATACCAGTAAATATCATAATGAATGTTTTCTATACGTTATTCACCCCAATTCTGTATAAGAAAGTTACTGTCTTAGCAACATTGCTTAAAATTGTAACGAAGTGAAATAAAAATGTAAATCCAGTCATTTTTCTTTTTCATTCAGTGTTCCCGATCATTATTGGTTATTTGCAGTAGTAACGTTGCCACGAGTTAGTAACTACATATGTTACAGAATTGAGGTGAATACATTATTCTGGGAGAATGTTTCCCAATAATTGTTTTTAAGTGTATTGCATTCGGTATATATTTTTTACTAATGTGATATTGTTTTTTTTTATACATAATACACCATTTCATTAATAATTTATATATATATATATATATATATATATATATATATATATATATATATATATATATATATATATTTATGTGTTGTATTCAACTGTTTAGCACACAAATTTTGTATAAATGTACCTCAGTTTGGGAAACAACATAAGTCAAGGAAACAATTTTTTTTTCTTATCCAATTATATGTTTTTGATTATTTTAATTATAGTACCATCTGGAAAATCATAAATAATGTATAGAGCAATAAATTTTAGTTTTTTTGTCCAGTATATTTGACAGTTTTGCGTTTTGATTTAAGTGATTCCTCAAATATATGATTCATGTATAAAAATGAATTATTATTATTTTATCTATAATATAGCTATACTCGTATATAAAATAAAATTACCTTGAACAGATTTGTAGAAAATTCAATTATGTTTATTTGTTAAAATTACATAAATCGCAAAAAAAATAATTTTTAAAGGTATTCCAAAAAAAAAGTGCCATTTCTAGTTTATCGCTTGACTTGAAACTTAATAATTTAATGGTTTCTTTCGATTTTAGTATAGACTAGAAATACCAGTTGTCAAACTTTTCTGCAAAATTTGAGTTAGAGCGCACACATGATCAACACAAATAAATCATGATCAACACAAATAAATAAATGTAATAAGTAAAACTTGTTTTACAAACCAACATAAAACAACTTGTTAGCTTAGGAAATCGTTTCTCTTTACTTTTTATTTATATTTGTTGAAAATAAAATTCGCCTATTATCTATTTAATATGTTCAGTATGTTAGTCATCTATCATCTTTAACGGAACATTTGTGCATCTTATTTAATGTTAGTATCGTCATATTAAGTTCTGCATTAGAACGGAAGAGGCGATAACGACTCCGCCCCCATTTCAGATTTCTGAACCACCTTCATCCTGTCAAAAACACACAAACACACGTGCCACAACCACAAGAAACACATTCTTTTTGCGACGGAAAAAGAAAAGGCCAATTTCTCGCATATTGTAATTTATCTCATAATTTAAAAAATCTGTTGTAGCCAGCACAATAGCTTCTGCCAATCCTGTGTATTATGTATAAATTCCATACTGTGACGTGCGCCCCTGAGAGAAAAGTATGCTTTCGCCGCAGCTGATAGCATGTTCGCGAACAATGACGTAATCCCTTCGAAAGAACGTACCAGAGCGTTGATGCAATCCCCGACGCGTTAAGACATGTTAATTACGCCGTGACCTAATTATTTTGTATGCAGGTCACTGTCGCGTCCGAGGGTTCTAGAAGGATATGGACTGTATAAATACCGTCGGGAGAACAACGGGAAGACAGTCTGATATATATAATCAACGAGCAATGAACTAGGTGATATAAATATACAGTTTACCAGTTGTTAACATAAATAAATGTAGTTATATAAATAAGTGTAGTGATATAAATATTGTGTAGATAAATAATCGTAGTGTTTAAGCATTTATAATTATTTAATCGTAGTGTTAGTTGTTTTTATTATCTTTTAATATTTAATCCTTAATTAATTATCGTTTAATAAACGTATTCTTTTATTAATAATATTTGTCTGTGTTTTACACTTCACTCATATAAATAAAAACGTTACAATACATAATTTTTCTTGCAAAAGATTCTAAATTTCCAGTAAAATTATTTCATAAACAAACTATGCAAATTACATTTGACATTAACATCTTCTTCTTCTTTAGCTTTCCCCATTCGGTAAGGGTCCCAATTTTTAATTTTCTTCTTCCACTCATTTCTGTTTTACGTGTCGTTCTCATTCAGTTCCTTTTCTCTCAAGTCTTCCGCAATTCAGTCCTTCCTCTTATCTTTGGTCTTCCACTGTTTCTTCAACCTTCTATTACTAAGCTATTTATTCTTCATCCAATATATTCTTCATTTCTCCTCAAGACATTTTCAAACCGATGTTTGTCGCTTGTATCTTTCTAGAAACTTGTAACACTAGAGACTATCTTTCCGTGTCTAACCAAAAAATTGCATATCCAAATTTTAGTGAATAAGCACGTTTTAAGGTCCCTAGAACCCGATTATAACATTTTTACTATGTCTGTGTGTGTGTGTGTGTGTGTGTGTGTGTGTGTGTGTGTGTGTGTGTGTGTGTGTATGTATGTATGTATGTATGTATGTATGTATGTGTGTGTTTGGATGTTAGAACGACGATTCCTCAAGAACTATAAGACCTATTTAACTACGTATTCCTCAATCTTACATTAATGGTCAGAGCTGAAAAGACTGGTGATAATTGGACAACCGGAAGTAGTCGTTTCTTAAAAATAAAACTTCTAAATATTATTTTTTGAAAATTTATATTATTACAAAAAATAATGAACATAAATTCTATATTTTTTATTATATCTTTTATACATTTACAGATAAAGAATATAATTTATACAATAATATGATGTAATAAATCGCACAATCCAAACTACACCAAGGTAACCAGTTGACAAATTCAAATGTTTGCAAATAAATGTCATTATCAAAAATCAACTGTTTTGGTGACATTACTGAAAGCTTTTCTGGGAAGTACATTTAATATTTCTTATTGTTTTACTAAGTATTTATAATTATACGTAAAATACATATATCCATAAGAAATACTGTCAATCCCGTCAATGAATCTCTGACATTTAGAAACTTCCTCATAGAATGAAAAATAGGGCGCGAGCAATCATATGACTTTGTTGGCCATGACAAACAGATATGGGGGACCTTGTCATAATGACAGTTAGTAATTATGTGCATAATTTTTCAGTTAAAATTTCAAGATTCTGTATGTTCACATGGTTAATTTGTTACCAGGAGTGTGGAATATAATTGTCGAGAAAAATAAACCACATGGAATTGGAAAATCGTGAAATTTGGAATGATAAATTAACATTTGAAAATGGCGAAAGGTATTGTGCTAGCCACAACAGTTTTTTTTTATTCTACCAATATTGTCTTTGTCAAATAAGCAGTAATAAAATATTCTTCTTCGTTATTTTTATAAATTTGTGATCATCTAAAAGTCTAAACTAAATCAAGCGATAAAACAAAAAACTAATAAACATTATCGAAAAAGTTTCTGGGAAAATCAAAGTAGATAATATTTCAAAATGTTTTCTTTGTTTTTAAGTTTGTTTATAGAAATATTTCTCAAGGACTACTAGGATAATAAATATGTTCTGAGATGTGACAAAAATAAACCATAAATTCTGTGAAATTACTTTAAAAAATTTGTTCTGAAGAATTTTATAACCTAGAAACATGTTGTAAAAAATAAAACATACTCTTCCAACATCTTTACGACAGAGATTTCATAACCTGTCAAAATACATTACTTTTATTTACTCAACTCATTAACGAATATGTCACATAAAATTCGTCGTAAAACTAAAATGTTCATTAAACATATTCACTAATCAGATTGGTCTGTCGTCTGGGGGAATTTAACTTTTCTTGAATATGTTGTGCATGTAGTGTAATTTATTCGTGTGTTTGGTGCACAGCGGGATAGGTGGCAGCACTGGAAATGACTGACGGCTCGAATCATAAAAGTAACTAACACTGACGGCGGGCATTTATCACTGATGAACTTGGGACAGGTGCAACAATGTCAGGGAACAAAATTCCCTAAATCATAAGATATAATAAGCTTTATAAATTCACTTCCTGCCTAGATAGATAGATGGGTGTCAGAAAAAATTAGTGCTTCCTGAAAATTTATTACAATAAGTATGGGTAATAATAATATATTATTATGTCTGTTATAGAAATTAACTTTAAAAATGTAGCACTTCATTTTCAATTTTTGAATATTCTACAATTGATACGTGTTCATGGTAACGTGTAATTTATTATCTTATATCATCAATCAAAATAAGGTAAAAAAATGTCCTAAATGTATAACTATACTCGTATAATAATAATTTTGACCAGCCGAGTTTCCTTAAATCAATTATTTTATCATAGAAAAGAAAATTCTGATACATCTAGATAATAGTTCCCTTCTAAAGACATTTTTCTCTGCCTTACGATCACGGCAACTATTGAAGATTGGACCTATATTGATTAAGCTTTTTTACTCATTTTGGTCAGTACTATATGCCCTTAAAAAAATTACACTTTCTTTGAAACACTCTGTACACTATACAACGAATTTTTGAAAAAAAATTACGAAATGTCAAAAATATTATTTGTTTGTATGTATATATCCATGGATGATATGATTACATATGATTCATTTGTTTGCGATCAAAATACGCCAAGAATTGTGTTTCGCGAAAAACGATTTCGCAACGCAAATATACACCGATTTTTTTCACTTGAGCTTCACGTCATTGATTTCTGAACCACAAAATAACAAATAATAGTATATTTATCTCTGTCTTACTTATGGTTTCTTACATTATCTTCGATACATAATGTCTAATGGCTACATCTTTGTCTTACTAGCGCAGTTAGTGAAAGATACTTATATGTAATTCGAATATGACATTTGGAAGCAGGGACACTTAACATTTTTGCTTGCTCGTTCGCAACCCAAATTCAGGCGAAATTAATGAAGTTACCCTTATGGCTCACTCTTTTTAAGTTAGTATCGTGAAATTAAAAAAGAATGAATTTCATTTTGGATAAAAAATATGTGAACTATCTCATATGTAAGTTTGACATTTTAGATGTATTTGTCAATGTTATTTTTATAATTTATTGATGATATTTACCGTTTCTTACAATGATTTTCGTTCTTAGGTAAATATAATTATTAAAAAATCTTTCAGAACTCATATTTCAATAAGAATGATACAACCTTTTTTAGTTTAAATTCTGTATATTTATTTAAATAACGACGTTTCGACAGTATTAATTACTGCCTTCTTCAGGAATGAACAACAAATCAACAAATACAAATAAATAAATGTCGTTATTTAAATAAATATACAGAATTTAAACTAAAAAATCTGATGTGGACACCACACGACTTCCTTGTACGATTATTAAACTATACATATTTTTTTAATAAATAAATTACAAAATATTAATTTTAACTTAAAACAGTAAGATATATAGCGACCATAATCTAACCCGGTTCTTTTTAAAGAGAGTTTTGATTACAACAAACAAATATTTGATTGCAACAATGAATATGACTACCTAATTTCACAATAAAAATATATTTGTTATTCTATGAATCATAAAATTGCACGTATTTAACGTAATTTGACATGAACATTTTTTTATGTTTTTGTTCTAATCCATAGCAAGCTTTATTACAAAAACAAAAAAGTATATTATTTTTAAATTTACATATCTCGCTTATACAAAGGGCTAATTTAATAATAGATGTGCTAGACGCAGAAATTAATTATCTAAAACTTTTATTTGAAGCATTTATTTCTAAAATGAAAATAAAATCATTATATTTAAGAAAAACTGTTAACAACTTCAAGTAATGTACCACTTCCGGTTAGCCTATTTTAACCAAAATCTATTATGTTATTTCGATTGACATAAAAGTCTTGTATACCAAATTTGAAAAGTTTTGGATTATATTTTAATACAGTTTTTCATTAAAATCTATTATACGCTTCATGTAAAGTGTCACTTCTGGAAATTGTGTAATAACCAGAAAGGGAGGTGCACAACTAGATGTTATAGGAGTCCTAAATACACAATTTCAACTTTCTACGGCTTTCCGTTTTTGAGTTATGCGAGATACGTACGTACAGACACAGACGTCACGACGAAATTAGTCAAAATGGATTCAGGGATGATCAAAATGGATATTTCCGCTGAAATCTGAAAACCGAAATTTTTCGCGATTACAATACTTCCTTTACTTACGTAGAAGGAAGTAAAAAGGTTGTATCATTCTTATTGTAAATATAATCTTAGGAATAATCGTAAAATGGAGTAGTATTTTAGTTGAAATAATGAATGAAATAATTCAGTATAAAATTTACAAATTTGGTTATATTTTGAACAATTTTGGATTACAAACACATGAATTTCAAACGACAAATTACCCCCGAATATAAATAATTACGAACGTGGTCTGAAATTATTTGCAACATCAACGAACAAGTTGCAATCTTTTACTTGTTACACGTGTAAACATGTAAAAATGAAGAAAATTTTATTCCAACTACGTATCAAATTTCAGCTCCGGTTAAAATGGTTGTAAAAAGTTGGGATAGATAGACAATGCAGGTTAAATGAAAGGATGAAAACAATATGTGATTCGTGATTATGAAAAATAACTAAAGGGGTATAAATACGTACACAACTCGGTACTACACAATTAAGGTAAAATACATAATTTTAATAATAGTTATTTTATTTTCGAAAATGAAAAGGTCATTCCATATGTATTTTATAAATGTAATCATGGCTCGTCTATGACGTATTATATGACGTAATTGCCTTGTACACAAAAATATTTGAGATCTGCTAGTAATCACTTTCCATCACTACCAATATCATTCATACGAACATCAACCTATGACGTGAAGCTCAAAGCTCAAGTGAGAAAAATCGGTATATAATCCATGCTATACAGCGTAACTAAGAAATATTGAGCTATCTGATTGGTCTATTTTCCGATGAGTTGTACTCATTTTTATTTTGTTGATATTACACTACCGTTCTTATTAACCCTTTCATTTTCATCCCGTTTAATATTGTACAGAATATGCGATTACATGTGCCAGAAAGTTAGTTCAGTTGACTAGTTCCAAGTCAGAATGGTCATAAATCGAGTTAGGCACAAGTAGTAATTAATTAAACAAACTTAAAAATCGTGTTTAGTTGCATTGTTAATATGTACATATGTTTTTGTATCGGAAAGCATTTAGTCAAAATGTAAACAAAACTGACAGGTGCGCTTAAAGCACCGTCAACAAATTCTGCGGGTCTCAATTGCCCGCATTTTCAGCTACCTTGAATTAGCAAGAATCACTACTTTAGATAACACTAATGTCACCTTCAATCATAAATTTTTTAATATGTATTAAAAATCAATTAAATCTCAAATAGCATGCATTTAAAATATTTATTTACAAAAAATAAAACATACTTTCCTAAAATAAAATAAAATTTAAGACATCGAAATTACACTTTTTCTTAAGTCGAGAATAAGAATCTATGTTTTTACATCCCGCTACCCTTGGTAAGGAAGGTAAAGGGATCATTTTGAAAATCGAATATCAAGATTTTGGCAAATGAGCACGTTTTAAGGTCCCTAGAATCCGATTTTAACATTTTCACGATGATGTCTGTTTGTGTATGTGTGTGTGTGTGTGTGTGTGTGTGTGTGTGTGTGTGTGTTTAGATACTCTGGACACAGACAAACATTTATTTATGTTTGTCTGTGCTCTGGACGCTCTAACTCAAATACTATTACTCAGAACATTTTTAAATCATGTATTTCTTTCCTATTCTAATATGTAAAGAAGCCATTAGATTTTGGTGTAAATCAGATAACCGGAAGTGGCACTTTATTTGATACTCAAAATAGATTTTCCTACAAAAATAGCTTTCATTTTTATTTTTTCGCGATTTATGATATCATAAAAATGAAAGATAATTAACTTTTCTACAGATATGCATTAATACTCTTTCTATTTATTAGATACTAGATAAATTTATAAAATAATCTATACACTGTTTTGATTTCAAATGTATGTAACTGACAAATAAATATCACTGTCACAAACATTATCATTTCTAATTAAAAATGATAACGTTTTCAAAAGAAAATAATAAATAAAACAACAGTTATAGTTATATTCTACACATTATAATATGAATGCAATTGAACATTATGTTTCCAGCATCATTCAATACACTCTTCCACCTTGCCAATTCAGTATTGTAGAGAATAGGGCAAAATTGGAGCCAAGTTTATGCAGTGCAATTTCAGTGTACATGTCATGTGACATCGCGTGTACAGCAGGTACATAATACTTTATATTTCATACCTACGAACTATAATATACAAAGTTTCAATGGTATTATGATACCTTTTTATTATTTTAATAAAATGTCAGATGACAGCAGCTAAATACTGCATTTTGTTTTATTTTGGCTGTTAAAAACTGGCGCTAGTGTGAGCGTCATCTACTGAATTAAGAGGAATTGTGCTGGTCACATCAGATTTTTATCTTCCGTCAGCTTTATATAAGGAAGGTATTGTCTTTGGTCAAAAAATTCGATGCCGAGTTATTAATGAATAAGCACGTTTTAGGGTCTTTAGAATACGATATTACTATTTTTACGATGATGTCTGTATGTGTGTGTCTGTATGTATGTGACAAAAAATTCTCCGACGATAACTCCAACACTACAATTCTAAAAATTATAATTCTTTCGTATTTCTCTTTCTTACTCCTATATGAATATCTGATTAGATTTTAATTGATCAACCGGAAGTACTCTTATTTGCAGTTCGTAACAGTTTTATTGAAAAAACGTTTGATTACACTTTTTTTCATTTTCAATAGATATAGAGTTAAAGAATTATAAAGTAATTAAATTACAAAAATCAGCTAGCTATGCTCTAACCATGGTAACTTTTAATATGTTAAGATAATTCTAATTGACACATGTCAGTGACTCTATTCAAATAATCTATATTTAAAAGGTAAATTAATGTTTTTCATTACAAGTAAATTAAATATGTATAAATAAGTTTACATAATTTTAGTGACTCAATATGAAGATCAAGAAAAAGAATGAAATTAATAAAGTTAAAAAGAAGATTAATAAAAAAGAATGCAAAAGACTAGCGGGCAAGAAAGAATGAGGAAAATTCAAGAAAATACAAATTAAAAGAAAATGAGAAATTTAGTAAATATACGGAAGAAAAGAGAAAATGAAAACTACAGGAAAATGAGATAAATAATGTAATCATGGAAGACAGAAGAAAAGATGAAGTATATAAAAGTGCAGAGAAAGATACAAATAAAATAAATAACCAAAATAAAGGGTATATGTGATCCGTGGTCACTATCATTTTATTATTTTATTTATTGTCTTTCATTGTGTTTAAATACAAATATGTCCCAGAAAAAATATAGAAGAACCAAATATATATTCTCGTTTTCCGTTAATTTTGGCATTTTTATTGACACTAGTGACAATGATAATTTAAAAATAAAGACCGACCCAATACAGAAAAAAATGTTGTACACGATTTTTTTTTTGAAAGCCAGTGTATGATTTACGTAATATTCGTGATATAATATTACTGAAAATATATTTTTTCTTTTACAAGAGACTTACTGTACGGGATTTGTATAAAATATATAAAATTAACGGAAGGTTATGTGCTGGCCACATCAGTATTTAGGTGCCATCATCAATACTGAAATTATAGTACTAATGTAGAACCTTACCGACAAAACTTAATCGTTAAGTATTGTCTAGTAACTGTTTACCTCCCATTATTCCTTGTGAGAATTCCATCCCATGGCCTCTCCTGGTGAGAACAGAGGTGAAAGATGATGTTTCTACCGTTGTTCATAAATTAAGTCGAGATGTGTGCAGCCTTACTGTTCTGACATGCTAAATTTGTAACGTGATATTTGGCTTAGTAATAAACGTGTTATATAGTAGCTTTCAGCCTTTTACGGTAACTATACACCATATCTGAGCAAACAGTAGTCGCACATGTATGTTATTTGTACGTACACTCACTGAGAGACATTATTCCAAAGCTAAACAAGAATGCTAAAGGCAAGCAAGAGCCTGGCTACCTTCTGCAACTCAATGAGGACGAGAATATATAAACTTATTTGTTATACCGGTTGTGTTGTGTCTCTAACAATCCCAGTTTCAATCCGATAGAATGCAATTAGTCGTATAAAACCGAACTCTATGTGGCACTCTTCACAACAGTTATGAGAATTCAAGAATAAAGTCTACTACCTTCCGTCAATCTTATGTATTATGTACAAATTCCTTATAGCATTTTTTTTTAAATGTCCGATGAAGGTCATCTGTATCATGAACGAATTAACAAATTGGCATACATTTATCTCTTTCATATGCCATAACACTAAGCGTGTGCGATAAGGATGGATACAACACGCTTGTCTTTCAAAAATTCATATAGTTTCGACTAAGTTAGGACATTCCTTTTTAAAACAATGCTTCACCTTCCGTCACCTTTAGGTAAGGAAGGTATTGTCTTTGGTTAAAAAATTCGATAATGAGTTTCTAATGAATAAGCACGTGTTGGGGTTCATAGAATACGAATTTACTATATATACGATGATGTCTGTGTGTGTGTGTGTGTGTGTGTGTGTGTGTGTGTGTGTGTGTATGTAACGGTCGTTTCTGATCACATAACTCCAATACCACGATTCCAAAAATTATAATTTTATCGTATTTGTTAGTACCCTAATTTGCAACTTAACAATTTTTCTTAAAAACCGTTAAATATCATATTGACATTTAATTTTATTATAAATTTTAAAGAAAATATTATTCTCTATATTATTGGATTGCAATTTATACTTCATATTCAATAGATAAAGTTAAAGAATTATAAAGATATTAAATTTCATAAATCAGCCAGCTATACAAACCATGGAAACTGCTAATAAATTCAAATAATTCAAATTGACAGATGTTGAGAAGACACGGAAAGATAAGGTAAGTAATGAAAAAATAAGGGAAGTGACTTGAGTGGTAGAAGTTTCTAGAAAAATACAAGAGAGACGATTACATTGGTTTGAACAAGTCACGAGGAGAGATGAAGAATATATTGGAAGAAGAATGAATAGCTTAATAATAGAAGGTAGAAGAAACAGAGGAAGACCAAAAATAAGAAGGACTATATTGCGGGAGACTTAAGAAAAAAGGAACTGAATGAGGACGACACGCCAAGTAGACATGAGTGAAAAAGAAAAAAATAGCGACCCCTAACGAATGGGAAAAGCTAAAGAAAAAGAATATGCCTGTGTCAAGTGCAATTTGCATAGTTTGTTTATGAAATAATTTTACTGGGAATATAAATTTTTATCTTTGGGACAGTTGAAGCATCTCATGTATACTGTAGAAATAAACACTCGCGATCAATTAATCGAAAGGATTGTGGTAGCATTAAATCAAATACATACTAATACTGACTAGAATAGCGTATGTTTATAGGATTTCTTGACTCGTCGGTGTCATGCCATTCCTATATTCAAGTAAAGGAGCTCACTTTGAACATTTGTTGTAAAATTATTTACTTTTATCTTTTTTTTTCAACGGTAACTTGCTTTTAAATTGATAAATTCAGTATGTAACTAATAAAACTTTAATTTCTTGTAGTTGCTTAACTAGATAAACATATGGCCTCGCTAAGAAACTGTAAAGTTTTGTGACGCGCGCCCCTGAGAGAAAAGTATGCTTGCGCCGCTACTGATAGCATGTTCGCGAACAATTACGTAATCCCTTTAAAGAACGTACCAGAGCGATGATGCAATCCCCGACGCGATGAGACATGTTAATTACGCCGTGACCTAATTCTTTTGTATGCAGGTCACTGTTGCGTCCGAGGCTTCTAGAAGGATATAGGCTGTATAAATACCGTCGGGGGAACAGCGGGAGGACAGTCTGTAATATACAAGTAACGCGAAATGAACTTGGTGATATAAATATACAGTTTACCAGTTGTTAACATAAATAAATGTAGTTATATAAGTAAGTGTAGTGATATAAATATTGTATAGATAAATAATCGTAGTGTTTAAGCATTTAATAATATTCTTAGTGCTTATAATTATTTAATCATAGTGTTAGTTGTTTTTATTATCTTTTAATATTTAATCCTTAATTATTTATCGTTTAATAAACGTATTCTTTTAGTTAATAATATTTGTCTATGTTTTACACTTCACCCATATAAATAAAAACGTTACAGTTTGGTACACTCGTTATAAATTATCCTGTATATCAAGATAGTTTAAAAAAGTTAACCAGTTGTAAAAAAATAACTATTGATTTACAGAATAGGCCCGATTGTCTGATTATCGAACTACTCGCGTAATCTCTGCAAGATCTCGGTCAGTTTAATAATTTCTTTAGTCAAAAACTTGATAATAATGCATTGTAAAATATGTGGTACCTACTGTTTGTTCGTTGATCGTAACTCGTAGCTACGGAATGGAAGACACGATTGTTTGGTTTATATTTGACTGACCCTCGTGTAATAATAATTCGGCTCAAGCATTAAGCATTGTTTCGTAATTTATCTTGAACATATTAATATATTATACTTGGTTTTCTTTCATATCTACTGGTATGTATGTAGTTGTAGATTGTCATGATAGGAGATATTGTTTAATTAAAGGCACAAGTTTGCAAAACAAACAAGGCACGGCCGTGCCGTTGAAAGCTGATCCGTCCCTTAATCACTCGCACTCCTGCCAACTTAATAATATTTGCATATTTTGATCATTTAATTCCCACAAACAACCACAATTAATTACAGCTGAGATTCGTTATCATGAACCCGACACCGCTACTGTTGTAATCCTAACCACACGAGCCTCGTCCATAACAGCAAACATCAACAAACAAAACACACACACACAACACCTACACCTCACGCAAAAATACCCCCAGAGAATAGATATTAAATACCAGAAGAAACAGATACCATAATATATTTATTTTTAGTTGTAAGCTCCACATCTACATTAATGATACAAATACGTATACCTCTGGTGCCCCAAGCCCAAAGTAATCCTTGGCACAACCATTTAACATGGGAAAATGAATGTACTGTCGCACGTCATCCTTTTCCTTTAACCAAAGAAGACAAATATCATCCTACTCTATCAGTCGTCTTCAATTCTCAACAACATCATCCTAGTAATGCTTCTTTCAATACTAATTACACCTATAATTTCAAAGGCGCTTATTTTGAATTAATGTACACTCTTTTAGATGAAGTTGATTGGACTGTTTTATTACTGTACAAAGAGGTCAATTCAGCTTTTAAAAAATTCTACAATATATTAGATGATATATTTAAACAATGTGTCCCACTCACTAAGAAGAAAAAATCACCATATCCACCCTGGTTTACAAAAGAAATAATAGAGGATATTAAACTTAAAAGTAAGTACCATAAACTTTATAAAAAAAATAATATTGAATATTATTATAATACATTTAAAAGATTACGAACAAAAGTAAAGAATGACATAAAACTAGCACACAAAAATTATATAATTAATATCGAGGAAAACATTGCTAAAAATGCCCAATGTTTTTGGACTTTTTTAAACAATAAAAAACAGTCATCTCGTATTCCTGGGGAAATGCATTTAGATAATATCGAGTACAAAGACACCCCTACTATAGTTCAGGCTTTTGCTAATTATTTCGAGTCTGTATATACACCCTCATCTACATCAATTAACTTCGAAAATATTAGTAGTGAACCATTTAATCTTAATCAATTTAAAATTGACAAAATTACGGAGGACGATATTAGGCATTCAATCAATTGCCTAAAAATGTCTTGTACACCAGGTCCAGATCATATTCCTGCCTATATTCTCAAAGGTTGTAAAGAATTATTTATCAAGCCATTATACATTTTGTTTAATCTTTCTCTTTCTACATATACTTTTCCAAATATGTTAAAAACTTCCTCCATATGTCCTATTTTCAAATCTGGTGATGCACATAACATTTCTAATTATAGACCCATTTCTATACTATCTAATATTTCTAAATGTTTTGAAAGGATTATCTATAAATGTATTTATCGTTCAGTACAGAATGCTATTACACCTAATCAACATGGCTTTATAGAAGGTAGATCCACATCTACAAATCTTATGAATTTTACAAACTTTGCAATTAATGCGTTGAATAAAAATAACCAAGTCGATGTAATCTACACAGATTTCGCAAAAGCATTCGACACAGTAAATCATGAAGTACTATTATACAAATTAAGTAAACAATATAACTTCTGCCCTGAAATGATTTTATTCATTAGATCATATATTAGCAATCGTCAACAATATGTATCATATAATAACTACAAATCAAATTACTTTGTTCCTTCCTCTGGTGTTCCGCAAGGTTCAAGCCTAGGACCATTACTTTTTGTCTTGTTTATAAACGACATTACTAGATGCCTAAAATATTCCAATTCGCTACTGTATGCTGACGACTTAAAAATCTTTAAAATTGTTAACTCTTTATCTGATCAGGCAGAATTACAATCTGATATTGACAGATTACTGAATTGGTCTTCATCCTCACATTTATTGTTCAATTTTAGTAAGTGTAAACATATGACATTTTCAATGAGAAATAGTTTATTGAATTTTACATATTACATGTATAATGCTTCCTTACAAAAAGTCGTGGAAATTAAGGATTTGGGTGTAATTTTTGATCCTAAATTACAATTTAATTTACATATTCTGTATATTACTAATACAAGTTTTCGAAATTTAGGATTTATCTTAAGAAATTCAAGACATTTTCGTAATTTGAGTACTCTCAAGTCCTTATATTTTTCGTTTGTCAGAAGCAAACTTGAATATTGTTTTGCAGTGTGGAATCCACTATACAATAAGTATGTTAATGATATTGAACGGATACAAAAAAGGTTTGTTAAATATTGTTCACTAAAATTTTGTCATTCCTTTAATTCATTGGCATACAGTTATACATCATCATTAGACGATTTTAACCTCGTATCTTTATCTACAAGGCGCAATATATTGTCTTGCATATATCTTTATAAGCTTGTGAATAATATAATCGATGATGTTTCAAGTTTGGGTCTCATAAATTTCAATATTCCACGACTACCAATTAGAATCAGTAAACAGAAATGTACATTTAGTCTCAATCTTGTAAAAACCAATTATGAACTTCGTGCCCCACTTCGAATGCTTTGTAGAATTTTTAATCTATGTGAATGCAAAATAGAACTTGATATTTTCAATGATTCCTTCAACAACTTTAAAATGTCTTTATATAAAAATTCAGTATCACTATAATTGTACATACACACATATATTTATATGTATTATTGTTTCTTTCCGCTCTGTATATGTTCATAATCATTTGTAATTATGTATTTTTTAACCCTCAATTATTGGGATTTTTATTCAATCCTGTTGAGTGGTATCAATAAATAAAAATAAAAAATAAATAAAACAGTTTTTACCTTCCGTCACCTTTAGGTAAGGAAAGTATTGTCTTTGGTCAAAAAATTCAATGATGAGTTTTTAATGAATAAGCATGTTTTAGGGTCCCTATAATACGATTTTACCATTTTTACGATGATATCTGTATGTATGTATGTATGTGTGACTGTGTGTGTATGACAAAAGTTTCGGTTCCCATAACTGCAATACCACGATTCCAAAAATTATATTTTTTTCGTATTCCTCAAGTTTACATCCAGAAGAACAAGTGATTAGATTTTGGTTATAATTGGTTAACCGGAAGTAGCCTCATTTCAAGATTTAACAGTTAAATTTGATTTATTGACATTTAACGTTATTATAACTTAAAGAATATATTATTCTCTATACGATTTGATTACATTTTATACTTCATATTCAATAGATACATAGTTAAAGAATTTTAAAGAAATTAAATTTTATAATTCAGCCAGCTATGCTAAACATGGAAACTACTACTATATTCATATAATTCAAATTGACAGATGTCAGTATCAATAAAAATAAATTAATGTGGCAGAGATGAGGATGTTGAAGTAGATGTAGGGGAACACGCGGAAAGATACGGTAAGAAAATAACTCTAGTTTTACAAGTTTCTAGAAAGATACAAGAAAGACGATTACATTGGTTTGAACATATCATGAGGAAAAATGAAGAATTATATTGGAACAAGATTGAATAGTTTACTAATAGGAGGTTGAAGAAACAGAGGAAGACCAAAATAAGATGGATGGACTGTATTGTAGAAGACTTGAGAGAAAAGGACCTGAATGAGAACGACACGCAAAAATAGCGACCCCTAACGAATGGGAAAAGCTAAAGAAGAAGAAGATGTCAGTGTCAAGTGCAATTTGAATAGTTTGTTTATGAAATAATTTTACTGGAAATTTCGAATCTTTTGCAAGAAAAATTATGTATGGAATTTATACATTATATACAGGATTGACGGAAGGTATCATAGATGAAATTTTTATGTTACAACAGGTTAATCAATCCAAAAATGGTAGGACATTTATAGGATGCAGTCGACCAAGAACAACTCTACAATTGACGGAACAAGAAAACGCATAAAGATGATTAAAAGTGATGCAGACTTAAATGAAATCACAATAAATGTTCAAAATGGCCACCGTCATACAATATTGAAAGCGTCGATGAAATGATGTAACTATTGTAGTTTCAATATCCTCTAAATTGTCATATCTGACACTCTGTGTTGTAGTGCTATTCTTCCAGTACTAGACCCTGGTTGAATCCAAAACATCCTCTTCAATATTCTCTATGTGATCAGGGCGAGTCCTACCACAGTCTTTAGCAACAGGCTTAAAGGACTCATGATGTCGAAGATTTGTTTATTTTATTTACATACATGTACAAACGTGCGAACGTTTAAAAGATGACGATTCAGAAAACGTTCCAAGTAAATTTGCCGACCACCATGGCCATCACAATGCCTGTATACTCGCTATCCGTAAAGGCAGGCATTTTTACTGATTATAACTTTTATAATAATTATTAATCGATTTATTTGTCAAAATTTATTGAAAAAGTTGATAACTCACATTTGTCAAAAACAATTGTTTCATTGTTATGACTACTGGATCATATAATTATGAAAATACCTGAACGACTCGTTAATTTATGGGGGGGGAGGTTAAATATACTAAAAAAATGAGATTTCGAAAGAAATATTGTTGCTCTCGGTTAAATTGAATGTACTTTTTTCTATTACACCCTTATCTGTTCTGTAAAATTGTGATGCGACGATTTAAAAAATGAACATAGAGTCAGCTGTCAGCGATATTGTTATTGTTGTTGCAAAAGTGCTCGTTTCTTAAAATTTAGACGTGCGTATTTACGACCATAAAAATATAAATGATTCTGTCTTGATTTTGACAACAATGTTTTTTTATTTTCTTGTTCCTTAGGGTATTGTCTAATTATGATCACTACCAAAACCACTTATCTAATAGCTACTTACTAATAGTTTAACTTGATTTGGCACATTTTTTATATTAAATAAAAAAAATATATTTAAATATCTTTCGCAACATTGTCCCTCCTTGTCTTTGCCGTCTGGTATTGTTGGTGTAACAAAAATCAGACGATCAGCACTCACATAAACAATGCACAATCTGGGATCTCGCGTGGGTGCGCATGCGTACGTGCACAGTGGTTCACCTGTGACCCGCCAGAGGCGCTGTGCGCGTTATCAGATGACAGCTACACTCGTAATGGCATTCCTCACTCTGCACGTGAATCATGGACCTCAGCCACTCGCTTTTTATACCCAACATGTTTATTCGGATATTATTTTGACCATAATGCGTTAGATTTTATTTTATTGCGTGAGTCCTGTGAGGACGTGTAGACTAGAACTCTAGAGATCTACAGATAGACTGAGGGAATTTTTGAAGATGCTTATCTTCTTGTTATGTTTAAGTTATTGTTGCAATGGCATCATATTTCCTCAAACTCAAACCTAGATAAATTTTATTTCATATCTAAAGTATTATGGGATTTTTTTCATATCTGAAATTTTTACAAGCTCTTATAAATGTTTTAGTGGAGACCTTGAGTTCATAATTTTTAGATAATTTGCATATCTTCTGCATATATGAAATACCTCGAGTATCTTCCTAATTTTTATACAAGCTAACATAATAATTCACATAGCTTTATAAAAACAGTCGTGCAGATAAGATGTTATAGTCTATCCAGCCAGCCAAACGATTTACGTCATCGTTTAGGGAAATTTTCTATATATTTTAAAATATATTTCATGAACGGTGTTTTATTGGTTCTTCTAATTATTATTATGCCTTTGAAATCTTTGTCTAACACTATACTTCTAACCTTTATTGTGAATTTGTAATTGTATTTTAAATAATTTTTATTGATATTACTATATTTTCTCTCTAAATCCGTTTTTAAAGATTTTCCTATTTTGCGTTTACAAAATTTTCTACAACTGTTTTTATCAAAAACAATGATACAATCAAAAAATTTGTACAAATGTTTCTTGGGATTTTTAAAAATGTTAAGTTGGTAACTTAGCGAGGTATCAAATAAATATCTTTCATTTTATTTTTAGAAAATTTACTTTTTTTGGCATTCTTTGAGGAATGGAATACAAAAAATTAGATTTTGTTGAATATCTTATTTATTAGTGGGACGTTTCGGGGAACAATTTCACCCAATCTTCAGCCTTTTGGTATAATTAGTCTATGTTGGTTACATAGTTTTATAAAATAATATAGGGCTGCTTTGCTCAAGAAATACAATTCAAAAAATTGAAAGAAATGCGGATATTAAAGATGAAATTTATTGGAAAAGTCATTTTTCGTCGTTCAATTTAAAACATTTTTTTCCCAAAACACGAGGTACCCATCAATGTAATATTAGATCATGAATGTTTTAATATAACAATCTCCAAACTCGGTTTGCGTTTAAATTAAAAGCTAAATATGGTTTGAGAATTGATATTATTATTATTTCTTAATGTTTCATCTCCAGTATGTAAAATTTTAGGAGTATGTACGAGTACTAAAAATGAATCACTCATTTCCAATTAATTATTGTTCTCACCTCCTATTAACCAGGTTACCCACATCTGACAACTCGAAGTATGTACCTACTTCTCTCTGATTTATTCTGTGTCTTGCCACATGTTGTCGACCGGAAGTGGTTGTCGGTGGTTCCGTTGTGGTCTGAGTCAAGCCCGAGCTCGAGCGGCATCGTCAGGGCAACATGTCGGCAGCGCGCCGCTGTTTACATAGCAAACACGCTCTAATCATGTTACAGCACACCAAGCAAACACATCCACACCGCAACAACAACGACAAGAGCTAGAACTGGAGGTTAGGATGAGCTCCTGTGGTCAACAAGGACGTTCAAATAAGATATTGCCATTGGTAATGCCGGTGCAGGTGCAATAGACTACTTGGTGAGTTAAAGAGCAATAATCATGAATTAAATCTTATTTGGGTTGTAATTGTTAGAACTTATAGTTCAATTTAGATTTGAATCTGGGATGTAACCCAACACCTTGAAAGCCAACAATCGAAAATTTAGACAGCCTAAATCCCGACGAATCAAAGTTGTAATAATCTGAAATTAAGACATCCGAAAATTCTATTGGACCAAAAATTTACCAACAAGATTAGCTAAATGTAGTTTTCCACTACAGTAACAAATTAGAACATATTAAAACTGGACCTTGCAACTATATAATTAGGACTTAAAATTTAAAAAAATATATTAATTTTTAAAATATTCGAGTTTTTATTGTCATTAACATCTACGACACACATCTACTTAATTGCAAATTCTTAATGTTTTCAGTCTTCTTGAAATGCGAAATCCATTTTCAAGAAAATGATTGCAGAAAATAACGAAACTAAACCAACTAACACTTGTTTGAATTTATGGTGCCACACCAGTTAAAAGTAAAAGAAATGTTAAATGAATAACATAGGCTGTCAAGGAAGGTATTGTCTTTGGTCAAAAAATTCGATGGTGAGTTTTTAATGAATAACCACGTTTTAGAGTCACTAGAATACGAATTCACTGTTTGTACGATGATGTTATTATAAAAATTAAAGAAAATCTTATTCTCTATTCGATGTAATTATATTTATTTCTTTATATTCAATTAATTTAGAGATAAAGAATTATAAAGAAATATCTTGCAAACTATCTTGTTCAAAGCTGCACCATAAAAACAGAATATTCAAATTGACAGATGTCAAATAAAATTTACATAATACTTTTGTGAAATGATTTTACTGGAAATATAAAAATGGAAAATAATTTAATGTGGCAAAAACCATTACATAAGGTAATACAGCAAATTATAGCCACAAGCCAATTCAGCATATTATTATGTTATAAATATAATGCTATATATGTTTTTATTTTCTACTTCTTATTTTAAAAAATATACTGTTCCTTTTAGGAGTAGATCAGTTCAGTTCAGTACGAGGTAAGAACAGTTCATTTCTCCCCTAAAAAGAAAACGCCGATAGAATAGTTTGCAAATATATTTCTGTGTCGAATTTGTACAAAATACGTAGAATTGACGGAAGGTAATGTGCTGGCTACATCAGATTTTTTTTATTAAATAGATTATTATTCACGTATATTTCTAATAATTAACCACAAAAGTTATTTTAAACACTCCTAGTAGTACTAAAAATTTAAGTCCTGTAGTCATTTCGGGCTAGTAAAATTAGAATTCTTTCCGATCAGGAATTATTGTAATTAAAGCAGCCACGGGATTCTTATATGCCCCCCCCCCCTTAAACCCTCCAGTCACTAGTTTTTGAATCAGACAATTATTCCATTTCATTTCGCATCCCACAGTTTGGGAAACACTGTTCTACACTCACGTATAGAAACAAAAGAAATTGTGAAAAACATTTTCACGTTGCTCTGAATTTTTGATATGTTGTATGGGATGGTTGATTAGTGAAAAATCCAAATTTCCACAATCCCGGGCTCCGCTCCTTGCGCCATCTTATGAAAACCGCAGAAAATCGGCACTTGTTTCAGTTTTTTTCCCTATAACTTCTTTCTGGTAAATTTTATCACAAAAAAGTTATTAGCCGACTTGTAGACTACAAAATTTCCTGAAAATTTGTTATTAAAAGTTTTTTTGTACAATTAATAGCAACGGAACTATGAAGTTACCAAAAAAGACTAAAATTGTACATTTTTAGCAATTTTTTTAGTTTCTTTCTACTTTATAGCGCAATAACGCTGTAACAACCAGTCTTGTAAAGAATTTAATTACCTATAGAATCCATGTATCAATTTATGACGACCAATGCAACGTAGTGGGCGTAAATTTAATTTACACTCATAATGTAACATCCACATCTTATGGCTGTAATCTAAATATGAGAACAGAAATCACTGTGTACCTAGTTCGAACACCAATACTATAAACCTCTTTTTAAACCCTTCACACTCCGTCCCCATTTTGGCGGGAGTTCTCCATTCACCCTGTGAATCACCCACTGTGTAAAGCAGCGCGGCTTCGGCTTGTTGAGTGCTGCACAAAGGGCTGGAGCTCGAGTTTCATAGCAAGGCAAGCACGGAGCTTGGTGATGCTGAGGCCGTAGCCCAGGCTATGTTCGTGAGGAGTTCCGTGTTGCTTTGAGCGCCGACAAGCACGCGTCACCGACGAGGGAAACTTCACAGAGGGTAGAAGAGAATCAGGGGAGAAAGTTAAAGGATGCTTTGTTTTATTTTTGGAGAAGCGTGGGACTGTTTAAAAAAATATTTTTATTATGTAGGGTATAAATTTCAGATTGGTATGATCTTCGATTCATAAAATTGAATAACTATGTTTTAATTGTTTCTTACTGGTGAATAACCGTGTGAAGTACAATATTAAAGCCCAGTATTTTCATCTCTGGTTAGACTGTATGTTCACCTACCAGTAAAAACAAAAAATACAGCTTCGATATTATAGCATATGTTGTACAAATTATATGTAACAATTTTTCGATGCAACATTTTTCTATTTAACTGGCAGTTAATTTAACAGACAGTTTAATCAAAGATGAAAAAATCGGGCCTAAGACTGTTACTTTTTCTACGATCTCAGGAATGTCCGGAAAGTTTATCGAGTAAAAATTGATCGTGAAAAAATGATCGCGGGGAAAATTGGTCGTCTGTAAATAATTTGTCGCGAACAAAATTTATCACTGGTAAATTAATCGCATTAAATTGATCTCAAGGAAAATTGATCGCTATATCGCTAAGATGCACAACTATGTAATCAAAACTTTATCGCATTATTTAACATCAATTCTAAATTGGTGACTGAGTGCAATGTGTTGGTGGATGGAGTGAAACTGGAGCAGGTAAATGAGTATATTTGGGTAGCATAATGTCGAGGGATGGTCGAATTGATCGAGAGATAGAAAGGAGAGTGAGTGCGGGATGTAAGGTAATGGGTGCTCTGGGTACGTTTGCACGAAACGTTAACGTATCAAGGGATGCTCGGTTAAGTGTATATAATGAAGTGCTAGTGCCTGCTTTGATGTATGGAAGCGAATGCTGGGCATGGACGGGGAAGCATAAAAAGAGAGTGACTGCCGTGGAAATGAGGTATTTACGTGGTGTATGTGGGTATGTAAGACGGGATCGCGTGAGGAATAATTTGGTGTATGAAGAATGTATGGTTAGGAACAACGTGATTAAGAGAGTTGGTGTGAGTCAGTTGAGATAGTTTGGGCATGTGGAGAGAATGGCGAGTGAACTTCACCAAGATATATACGCTTAACAAGCCGTTAAGCGTATATATCTTGGTGAAGTTGAGGGTTTTCGATTGCGTGGCCGACCAGTGTGTAAGTGGATGGATGTGGTTGGTAGGGTGCTTAAAGAGAGAAAGTTTCCTAGTATGAAGGGAAGAAGAGCATGTATGAATGCATTATGAGTGTGGCCGAGGCGAAAGAAGTCTGCCTAGTTAAGAATGTGTGGCGAAGGATGATTGTTTCCTAACTATTACTGTGATCCGGATGCGGTATTTCGCTACCGAAAATCGGTCACTTTAATATGTTTAAGAGTAAGGATTTGTTGTATGATGTTGATGTTGTTCTTATTGTTATCGGGTTTGTGCGAACCCACTAAGTGGGACACGCGTGATTTTATATATGTATGTATGTAATTCTAAGTTAAATACAAATTATTAAATTTTATAGTTTCTCGGCTCAAGTGTTGCAGGCGTGAGTTGGAATTATTATATGCGTTAGATTATAGTTATTTAAGTATTAAGGACAATAAGTGCTTCCTTCTGATACCGGTAGAAAAGTACTTACCCGCAATACTTTACGTTTTTTGCACGATCGACGCATAAAATTAAAAAAATAAGATTTGTAAATTATTTTGACATTCAAAATTTTTAGTTGTCATTTTTAAAGTAAGCTTTCATCGTTGTTTTTATTTACTTATCGCCTCGCCTCCTAATCGGTAAATAAACACAACCATTTACCGATCAGTAATTTGTAAATAAAACCTACTACTTTGAAAACCCTATCGGTAAACATTACAAAAAAAAAATTGTTGTGGCCAGCAAACAAATAAATACTATTTAGAATTTTTTTTTTCAGAAAATACCACTTCCGGTTGCTCAATTGTTACCAGAACCTATTCAATTCTTCCCATTACTGTTAGATTGAGGAATCTGTAGTTACACAGGTCTTTAGTCTTATAGAATTTGAGAAATCGTGTCTCCAACAACCTGATACACACACGCACACACACACACACACTCACACACACACATATATATCGTAAAAATGTTATAATCAGATTTTAGGGACCCTAAAAAGTGCTTATTCATTAAAATCTGGATATAAGATTTTTAGCATGAATTCAATACCTCTCTTAGCGAGAGGTAAAAAACTGATCTTGAACAGAACCCGAACCCTAAAACCCAAATTAACCAAAAAAAAATTAAAACCTGAACCCAAATCCAAATCCTACATTTCAATTTTAAAAGATCTGTACCCGTATCCGAACCGATGTTTCATAATGGGTTACCCGAAATATATAAGGGATCAGAAGAAATTTTATTATTCCGAAGTAACAATTATTTAGGCGTCAATATTTAGATTCACAATCATTTCAATTTAACCTTCCACTATTGTCAAAGTTAGGTCTTTTTCGACCTAATAACAATACATCATTAAATTATTTTTCTATTGAATTTATTATTTATCTGAACCGATATTAACCGTTATTTTAAACGGTTAACCGGAGCATATTTTTTGGGTTTTAAAAACCGAAGCGATCAATTTTCTTTGCTAAAAAAAAACCGAGCCCTATATGGGGATTTCGAGTACTATAAGAGATACGAAGTGGGAAAATTAGTCAAAAGTTGTTCCATCAGGAGCCCTTTTTATTGGCATATCGTCATTTGACAAAAAATGTGTCACTCGATATTGACAGAACTTTATCAAAACACTTTTTCATGCATTTTGAATGCGATGTTCATCTTTTTTATCCCTAGTGGATTTCCATTTAATTAAAGTTTTAAATTTAAAAGGTTTAATGTGTTGTGAAATATTCAAATAATTCATTTTTCTTCTCAGAATAAAATTTACGACCATCATCAAGTTGCAATTCGTCAAACTATTAGGACATGTTTTGTTTGTTTAAAAAACAGTTGTTTCACAAGTGGTGAAACCCAATATCGTCATTGAAGCAGAGACTCTGTAGACAGTCGTGACGCGACGCGGAACTGTTTTTTGTGGGTTGTTGGTTTAGTCGCACGTTCCACAGGCTTGGGATGGGACCCAGGACGTATTGATGACACAAAGACGCCGATACAAGCATCACATAGTATCATGTGCAGCTATGAGAATCGTGCACTTGTCATCCCTGTGCGTTATGATATGGTCTGATACAAGATATTGAAGGATAGAAACCAGAAAAATGAGAGATTATATTTTGTTAGCTATCAAAATGTGTTAGTTTTTACATGTGTCATATCATCAAGGCTCGCCTATAATAGATTAGTGCGGATACGTATAGTCCTCAGCGATAAAAATATGTCATTAATATATGCAAATAATTAGATTCGTAGACAGTGTCTAATAGTCTACAATAGTACGAATGTATTTATATTTATTTACTATTTTTACTTTCCGTCACACTTTAGGTTAGGAAGGTATTGTCTTTGGTCAAAAAAATTAAAGATGAGTTTTTATTGAATAAGCATGTTTTAGGGTCACTAATACGATTTTACCATTTTTAAAATGATGTCTGCATGTATGTATGTGTGTGTGTGTGTGTGTGTGTGTGTGTGTGTGTGTGTGTGTGTGTGTATGTATGTTTGTGTGTGTGTGTGTGTGTATCTGTGTGTGAGTGACAAAAGTTTCGGATCGCAAAACTTCAATACAACGATTCGAAAAATTAAAATTACATCCAGAAGAACAACTGATTAGATTTTGGTTATAATTGGTGACCCGGAAGTAGCCTCATTTGAAGATTTAACAGTTAAATTTGATTTATTGATATTTAATATTATTATAACTTAAAGAATATATTATTCTCTATACGATTTGATTGCATTTTATACTTCATATTCAATAGATATAGAGTGAAAGAATTTTAAAGAAATTAAATTTTATAATTCAGCCAGCTATGCTAAACATGGAAACTATTAATATATTCATATAATTCAAATTGACAGATGTCAGTATCAATAAAAAGTAAATTAATGTGGCAGAGATGAGGATGTTGAAGTAGATGTTGGGCAAAACACGAAAAGATACGGTAAGAAAATAACTCTAGTATTACTAGTTTCTAGAAAGATACAAGAAATATGATTACATTGGTTTGAACATGTCATGAGGAGAAATGAAGAATTATATTGGAACAAGAATGAATAGTTTAGTTTAGCTTAGTAATAGAAGGTTGAAGAAACAGAGGAAGACCAAAGATAAGATGGGAGGACTGTATTGCGAAAGACTTGAGAGAAAAGGAACTGAATTAGAACGACACGTAAAACAGAAAAGAGTGGAAGAAGCAAATAAAAAATAACAACTAACAACCCCTAATGAATGGGGAAAGCTAAAGAAGAAGATGTTAGTGTGAAATGTAATTTGCATAGTTTGTTTATGAAATAATTTTACTGGAAATTTAGAATCTCTTGTAAGAAAATTTATGTATGGAATTTATACATAATACACAGGATTGACGGAAGGTATTGTGATGGCCACAACAGATTTTTTTTCTATTCTCATGCATCCAGTAGTAACTTCTTCCACTGATCGCGGTACCTGAAATGTGCTTTTTAATAGCGGTGTGTAAACAGGGCCGCTCCGTGCGAGTAGGCAGGTTGTGCCCCGCACAAAGGCACATGACCTTGAGGGGCGCCATTTCAAGAGGGTAAATAATAGCAAATTTTTATAAAATGCTGTTATTCGCAAAGAAAAAAAAATACTATACAACTTACACAGTAAGATGATAAGAGTTAATTATATATTTTTATTTGAAATCGTCACTAAAGAGCACAAAATCGTCATTAACTCGGCACTAAAGTAATCCATTCTACGACGATTTCATACAAATGTAGTGCTGCCAACCTTATGGTAATTATTGTGCATGTAAGATAATTTGAGTAGTTGTACGATGTACAATATGTAATTTGTACGTAAAATGACAAAAAATATATGCAAAAAGAACAAACAAATTGTTCCGATGAAGAAGTTTGAGATAAAACACATAAATTTGAGTGTTCTTTACGATAACCTTAGTATCTGAAAATTAGCAACATTGACAGTGAGACTGACAGATGTAATGTACATAACCTATAAATATAAATATTCCTATCATTTTCACAAAATTTTGTTTTCAAATAAAATTTAATATGTACCTCGGCATTGAAGTTCCTTTTTATCACTCATATGGTTTAAAGTCCATATACGTGATAAAAACTAGAACTTCAGTACTTTGATACATAAATAACTATTTTTCTAGCTAATGTCATCTTTCCATAGAAGAGTAAGGTAGAAATTCAAGGTTTCTAAATTGTCTGAACGATAGTATTTGAGTTAGAGCGTAAAGAGGATACACACACACACACACACACACACACACACACACACACACACACACACACACACACATACACATACACACAGGCATCATCGTGAAAATGTTTAAATTAGATTAGGGACCTTAAAACGTGGTCATTTACCAAAATCTCGAAATGCGATTTTTAGCACGGTCCCTATACCTCCCTTACCAAGGGTAGCGGGAGGTAAAAATTAAAATAAATAAATCCTAATTGTAATCTCTATTTTCCATAATTAGTCATTTTCATTATTGTAATCAAATTTTCTTTGTTGTAATCAAGCATATTATTTTAGTTTGATTCGCAATATAAGCAACAAACACAACATAAACCGATCCACTCTCATATAAATTAACTATAAAATTTAGTAATTTTATATTGATGACATAAATCGGTTGATTTCGTGGAACGACCATACCTATTTCACCATTCTTCCTTCCATTTTTTAAAGGCTCCTAGACAATCTATTTTTGGATTGCTTTCAAAATAATCATGAATTGCAGCATCTCTTCTTTAGACAAGAACCTACCTATAAATTTAAAGTCCAAAATATAGCCAAACGTCGTACATTCCGAATCAGGGAGTATGGCGGGAGATTTTTACTTATATATATTTTGTTCTTTTTTCGTCAAAATATGAATCTTTTTTTAATTTTATATTTTCACTGACAACGATACTTAAAAAAATTGGTTAATTAAGTTCTAACTAACTTAAATTTCACAACTTAATTTTTAAATTAACAGATAAATAACTGTTTAAAATGATAGCACAAATTTTGTTTTCCACAGTCTACCTGATTTTCTTATTCTTAATAATCATTCTAGCATGACCCTTGTATAGCTCTGTAATTTTCTTATATTAGCTCAATTGAAATTCAGGTTTTCAAACGTTGCACATTTAAAATTAATCTCCTATTTCTTATCTTCCAAATTAGCATCTCTTAAATTTAAGTAAACTACCTGATCCCCTTAATCAATTCTCTATCTTTTCACTTCCGCTTGCATTAAAATGCTAAGCCTGTCGAGTGTAGAAATCGGCGGGGACAGTGGAAAAAAGCTGAGGCCACATGCGATAAAAGACAACGGGAGACGAGAGCCGAAAGTAGTTCAGGACAGTTGCGGCTGCGACTGCGACGGCGGGTTCCTAACTTGGGTCTGGCTTAGTTCGCTACGCTGACTCATGAATATGCAAGGTACAAACGAATTCAAACCACACAGAAGGAGAATACTCATTTGGGAACGAAAGGAAGACGTAAAAAGTTTAGAGATTTAGAACAGGATTCTTCAATAGAGAATAACATTACATGTTCTATAATATTCGTAGTCATTTGTCATGTGTGCAACAAGTAAAGTGAAACTTTTTTATACTCGTATTATGAGCAGTGAATAGTTGTTGCAGATTTCATACTAGGGATAATAATCGTTAAGGTATAGTAAAAGATTAAAATATCCGTAAAGCATAAGTTGAATAAAATATTTCAAAAGAGAATATTATAGGTTAGGTTAGTTTCACTTTTGTAAAATAGCTTTAACGATTATTATCCTATGAAATTTGCATAATTTACCGTAGTTTGAAAAAAAATAACGTACAAGTTGTTCATAATTTTTTGAACGACAAAATTATTATACATATTGATCTATTTCAACACCATATACCATTATACATATTAATCATAGTCTGTCAATTTTTTTTTAGGAAATTATATAATGGGCTACCTGCATGATATTAAGAAAATTTTTTTTTGGAATATATATATAAAATAAAAGACCCCCTATTTTTTCTTTTTTCAAAATTTTGTCACTTACGGCTAAAAATAAATATTTTCTTTTTATGACGTCACAATCACGGATGACATACGTCCTAGTTCTGTAGTTTGGGAAGACAGAGACGGAGATAGTGGAACGTTGTCTGATCCTCGATCTTCCCTTTACCTCTCCCACTCACATTAACGAATCAAATGCTAGTGATTGTGTCGTCATCAAGATAGGAGGGATACATTTATGTTAAATTTATTAAATAATAACACAATGTATTTGAAAAATTTATAATGTAAATAATGTAGTTGAGTAAACTAAACTTGAAAAATATAATAGTTTTCAAAATCCTCTTGTATGCAAGTAGCCCATTACATAATGTTTATTCGAAGACGAACGCGTCTTTATTAGTGGAAATATTTATGGAATATGGAAGAATACTGGATTTATATTCCATAATATAGATTGATGTTTGACGTTTATAAATATTTTTTTTATTTTGCAATCGTAATCTTTTTATCCGCCCTCAAAAGCGGGCACAATTTGGCTTTTATTGTCCGTGAGCCTATAAAGTTGCCAGACAACAGCTATTGAAACATATCGAAATCGTGATTTATTATTAAATGTCGGATAACGCAACAAATTCGATATTTTAAAACCACTACTCGTAAAACTTTCGTATTGTAACGCCACTGGTACAAAGATCTCGAACGATGACGTAATCCTCGGCGGGATAAACACACTCCTCTAGACCTATCTAACTACTTAAGGTTACCTGATTCGTTTGTATTCGATGTTATTATTGCGTCGAAAAGTTCCAGAAGGACGCCGCGCTATATATAAACCGGAAAGAGAAGCCAGTGGAGACATCCTGATATAAGACATGCATCGTGATTCGTGACTGAACTAATCGTGATATACCTAAATAAATAGTGTACGAGTGGTTAACAACTCAATACAGTTATATAAATAAATATAGTGAAATAAACAGTTTAAATAAATAATCTTAGTGTTTAAGTATTTAATAATATTCTTTGTCTTAAATTAGTGTATATAATTGTTCAATCATAGTATCAGTTATTTTTATTATCTTTTTAATATTTATCCTAATTATATATCGTGAAATAAACTTTTATTTTAATTAATAATATTTCTCTGATTTTTACACTTCACCCGAATAAATAAACACGTTACAGTATTCTTTCTTGTATACGTGTTTTGACTTCTGAGGAACTAAATTCCCCTTGCAACTTCAAATGCATTTGATATTTCTTTGGAATAATCGGTGTATCATTTTCATTTGACACTAAATTAATTTTTTTTATATCAAACAACATAGCAACATCATCAAATGACGTAGATACCACAGCATACATTGACAACGCCAGCACAACGACAACGAATATACAAATATATCTATTAAATCCTTAAATTTCGAGAACCAAAATAAAATAAAACATTGTATGTACCACGGGCATAATCAAGATTATAGCTACAATCTTTTTATTATGTCCGTAATACATAAATAACTATTATGAAAACCAGAAAAAAGAAAACAAGTGTCATGCTATTGCTACGATTGGATAGAAATTTTGAAATTTCTTTTTAAAATTTTGAAAAAACCAAAAGCATTATTCTCGTAAAAGATACAAAAAGAAGTTTCATATGCAACTTTTAATTCTGAATAACTTTGCACTTTACATTTTTTGAGGTAAAATAAACAGGAGAGCAGAAATTGCATAAAACTAAAATCACATATGTTAAATCCCTATGTTCATCCCTAATCACAACCACCAAGTACCTATAAATATGTTTAAAATAATTTTCATTGTCAATAATTAGAAATATACACGGATAATAAGCAATTTAATAAACGAATTAATAAAAAAATCTCCGTATATTTATAGTCCAATTGTGGGTAATTTCTCGACTGTGATGTGGATTAGGTGTTAACAATTACTCGAAAGTTCAGCCAAACAGCATTTATTCTTACTATACCAACGTTTCGGTGCACCCTTGCACCTTCTTCAGGGTAGTAAGATATTACAGATTGTTACAATTCATATACACAAAATACATTCGTACAAAACATTCAGTTAAATTTATTAAACATCGTACAAAAAATTCAAAAAGCAAATTGAATTTTTTGTACGATGTTTAACAAATTTAACTAAATGTTTTGTACGAATGTATTTTGTGTACATGAATTGTAACAATCTGTAAGATCTTACTACCCTGAAGAAGGCGCAAGGGTGCACCGAAACGTCGGTACAATAAGAATAAATGCTGTTTGACTGAACTTTCCAGTAATTGTTAACACCTAATTATAGCCCAAGTTTCGATTGACACTGGCAGCCTAATCAGTCAACATATTTTCCATTTTCATATAAACGCACTTAATTTAGATTGGTGTTCTTTATTTCAATATTCAAATGACAAGAAATAGTATATTATGTTATTAGGAGTAGAAAGCGGTCTTTTTGTGTTGAACCCAGCTATTGCGGCCGAGGCGTTAGCCGAGGCCAGGCAAGCTGGGTAAAACACAAAAAGAGCGTTCTGCTCCGAATAACATATACTATTTTTTCTTCAAGTGTTTCAAATAAAACTGGGGATTTTTATTTTATATTTTTCTAGAATTGTTTTAATTATAGCGTTAGCGTTTGCAATTTCAGCCATAGTTGGCTGTGTACACTACAAAACACAAACGATACAACTGTCAAATAACAATTTTTCAATATGGTCTGTGTTGGTGTGACGACTGCTGCCGCCAGCGGTGAACTAAGAAGCTAACATTTTTTTACTAGTACAATAATGAACAACATTGTGTATATAGTAGCATAATATGAATATTATTGTACACTTGAAGAAAAAGTATTTTTTCCGCACTCAGTGTGGAAAAGTATTTCAGTGTAGAAAAATATTAATCTAGTAATTAAAAGTAGACTACCATTTTTTGTTGTAGCAAACAGCTTTATAATAAATATTAACAGTAACAATTTTAGGATAAGGGTTGTTTCTTGGTTGGGTAATTGATGAAATGAAAGAGTTTCTGGGATTCAGCCACATTTATTACTTCAGTCTCGATAGTTTCGACCTCATATGGGTCCTCTTCAGGAGATGAAAGTTGAAATAAATATTACACTTATATCAAATCAACTTTTATCTCCTGACAAAGACCCATGTGGGGTTGAAACTGTCGAGACGAAAGTAATAAATGTGGGTAAATTCCAGAAACTCTTTTATTTCGTGTGCAACACAGTAAAAAAAATATTTTTTCTTACATGTCGCGTAAATAGCAAAATAGCTTTTAACTAGAATCAAATATTTCATTTGTCAATATCGAAGATAGTCTGCTCATTCATATTTCGGTAACGACAATTTTCCAGTGTCATACAAGGATATTTATTAGCCGTCACTTGCCATGCACTTTGAGGTGATACAAAAAAAAAATCTGTTGTGCCCAGCACAATACCTTCCGTCAATCCTGTGTATAATAATATAAATTCCATATGTAATTTTTCTTGCAAAAGATTCTAAATTTCCAGTAAAATTATTTCACAAACAAACTATTCAAATTGCACTTGACACTGACATCTTCTTCCTCTTTAGCTTTTCCCATTCGTTAGGGGTCCCTATTTTTGCGTGTCGTTCTCATTCAGTTCCTTTTCTCTCAAGTCTTTCGCAATACAGTCCTTCCATCTTATCTTTGGTCTTCCTCTGTTTCTTCAACCTCCTATTACTAAACTACTCATTCTTGTTCAAATATAATTCTTCATTTCTCATGACATGTTCAAACCAATGTAATCGTCTTTCTTGTATCTTTCTAGAAACTAGTAACACTAGAGTTACCACATTAATTTACTTTTTATTGATACTGACATCTGTCAATTTGAATTATATGAATATATTAGTAGTTTCCATGTTTAGCATAGCTTGCTGAATTATAAAATTTAATTTCTTTAAAATTCTTTAACTCTGTATCTATTGAATATGAAGTATAAAATGTAATCAAATCGTATAGAGAATAATATATGCTTTAAGTTATAATAATGTTAAATGTCAATAAATCAAATTTAAGTGTTAAATCTTCAAATGAGGCTACTTCCGATTCACCAATTATAACCAAAATCTAATGAGTTGTTCTTCTGGATATAAACAAAAATATAATTTTTGGAATCGTGGTATTGAAGTTATGGGATCCGGAAGTTTTGTCACACATATACAGACACACAGACACACACATACATACATCATCGTAAAACTGGTAAAATCGTATTACAGGGATTCTAAAACATGCTTATTCACTAAAAACTCATCATTGAATTTTTTGACCAAAGACAATACCTTCCTTACCTAAAGGTGACGGAAGGTAAAAAATGTGTTATTTTATTTTAATAACACTAATGAAGTATCTTATCATGCTTAAAATATAATGTTTGCAATGAATCTACTTATATTTTTAATAAGGTAACTTATCATACCTTTCATCATTTTTTTATTTTCTTATCATATTGATCTCCTCGTATAAAACATATCAATTTTCTTTGGTTAATGTAACAATAGTTACAAACTCCTATATCCGTTCTACAAAGAACATTTCTTTTCAAATAAAACATATAAAACTATAAAAAAGAACTCAAACGACACACTATTGCTTTTCTAACATTGAAAAGTTTTGTATTTGTGTGTACTTGGGACGGAAGCAGTGATTCCGAGATACGCGACCATTGTGCTGTGTTTACCCTGGTAATGATAGATGCGAGCATTGATGCTACAGCGATAATTGCTAACGGAGAGATCTCATTTGCCTCTCCGACTAGAGAGTGAAGTTATCGCGAGCTATCTCACGGCCTACCCACGAAAACAAACACTAACATTATAAGATTCAATTGTCTAATTGCTATTTTTCATTTATCTTTCTTTTGGCTGGTTTTATAAACGACAGATAAATTTATTTCCAAAGTAAATCAAATTTATTCTTTTAAATGACAATCTAACTTTTGAAAATAATGTTATAAATGCCATAAAATGAATAAAATTGATTCGAATTTGTAAATTATGTCCTTTATAAAACCGCAGGTTTATGAAAGAAATATTTTACTCTGCCACTATTAGTATTACTACTACTACATATAACATAATATGTAACATAAGTTTTCGGAAAAATTTTGAATGGACGATACTGCTTATTACTACAATAGCTTAACACTTTCGCTGCGTACGACGCACACGTTGCGTCCTGTATGTTGTTGAACCATTGCGCACACCGCAACAGTTGCGTCCAGTACTCTATCTTGTTTCAACCGGCATCGTTTCGTCAGCTTTTTAAAGAGAACACTGTGCGTTGGTCAGCATTGTCAGACGACTACAGAAAAGTGATTTGTGGGGTTAGTTTACAGTTTCTTTTTTTTGCGTCATGGAGACAACGACCAGGTCTATTTACACCTCAAAAGGGCTAAAATAATGGGTATTACATAAATAAAAGCTAAAAAATCAAGCAAATAAACATGAATTGTCTAACAATATGTTGATTTCAGAATTCAAGAGGCTGGACGTATAGGTGCGTCGTTAGCACTGTCGAACAAAGGAAGTCTACAATGCTGCCGGCGCACCGTAGGCGTTAAAAAAATACTGAAAAATAAGAGTAAAGACTTCTACATACACACAATATTAACAAATTGAGAAAAAAAAAACTAGAATTGCACCAAAACTCATTACCGCATTACAGCTGCGACGCGTGAATTTATACGCAGCGAACGTGTTAAACTTTAATTTTTATGTTTAATATAGAGTTAATGGTCCATTTTCTTCTATACGACGAAGTTTAGTTCTGACTTGCCCCATGAGTCTTTGGCGGATTTTATAATTATTTTGCGTACTTTTTTGAAAAATCCTGCACGTTATTTATTTTCATTTTTGTTGTACATCTTTCTTGTAAGTAACTCTAAAAAATCTGATGTGCCCAGCACACTACCTTCCGTCAATCCTGTGTATTATGTACAAATTCCAAACGTAAATTTTCTTGCAAAATATTCTATATTTTCAGTAAAATTATTTCATGAACAAAATATGCAAATTGGAATTGTTGACCTCATTCAGTTTCTTTTCTCTCACGTCTTCCGCAATACAGTCCTTCCATCTTATTTTTGGTCTTCCTCTATTTCTTCTACATTCTATTACTAAGCTATTTATTCTTCAAATATATTTTTCATCTCTCCTCATGACATGTTCAAACCAATATGGCAACACGTTTCGTATAATCGAGAATTTCAATCGTCTTGTTGTATAATATATGAGAATATAATTCATTAGTCACGTGACATGTTTTCCACCAATTAACATTCAGAATCTCCCTAGTCTATCACAGCAAAGATGAAAAACAAAGAAATTATCACCTTATTTATAATCGTTACTAAGAGATTTGTTTTCTTTATTTACAACATTGACAGTTAATTTTGTGTATAAAAATGAGTAATTACAATAACTCAAACTCCGATATATTAAATAAAACTCGTAAGTTCCATGTTTTTATACATTATGAATATGTATATCAAAAGTTAGATTAGCAGCACACACAATGTGTTAAAAAATTCATTATATTCTCTCATTAAATATAAGCTCGTGATATAATTAATAATCGAAGATATTGCTCGTGAAACCGAAGCAGCACGTTTCACTCGTCCTTCAGACTCGTGACATCTACAACTATTATTTTTCATTGAATTGTCAAGCTAAATATCTTTCGGGACTAATTTTTATTTTGAAAATTTTGCTTTCAAAAGTACACTCGTGCATTTGGACAGATTTTTGTAGATTTTCGTAGCAAGAAGCAGTTGTAAACTTTCTGGCAAAAATTGATGTGAAAATCATATTCACTAGTGATATTACTATTGACAATTTTGTTAATGTATGTAGTAAACATGTACTCGTACTTTTAATTTTGTAACTCTTAATTTTGGGAACTTACTTAAAATGTAGTAAGAATAAACGAGGCCTTAAAATTACAATAAGTTTGTATTTATTATAAATAAATATAGTTTTCAGTTTTGTAGGCTTGAAGCCAACATACATTAAAGTTTATTTTTTGTAGCAAGCTGCAATCAGTAATTACCATTAAATATTATTATTGTTATTATATATTAATTTATTAAATACTAGTATTTTTGAAGATAAAATGATTTCTTTTGCACGACTACAGGGTGCATAAAGCTCGCAATCAAACCATTATTCAAGAATGTGGATTGACCGAGCGACGGAATTTACAGTGTGGATTTAGCGCCTTATGATTTCTTTTTGTGTAAAAATTTAACAAAGAATCAATGACAAATGATTTCCTTCAGATAATGAATCAAAAATACCTTTCTTTTAAAAAATTGTAGTAATTTTAAGTGTGATTAAAGAAGTCTGTCAGGGTACTATTATACAGGATGTTTCCTTTAAAACAACAACCGCTATTTTGGGCGAACTAATAGTTTTAGAGAAAAATGTTATATACAAAAAAATGATCAAGAATAAGGGGCTAATTGTCAGTAATAACAAACCGAATATTTAAGCAGTAGTTCTCGAACGGTAGAACAAAATTATATATTTTTAAATAGTACCCTATATAATTTTTAGCCCGTTCCATAGAGAATGTTTTTCTGATTTCAACGATATAAATACTGTGTATGAGTTGTGTTTAAATCGTAGGGTCCGGTATTAAAATTATAGATAATTTTATAAATTTATCCATAAAATTTATAGAAAAAGTATAAATGCAAACCTGTAGAAAATTTAATAATCTTTCATTTTTATATGAGTATCGAAAAAATAACATTTAAAGGTATTTAAAAAAAAAACTATTTTGAGCTTCCAGGAAAGTGCACATTTTCTGTTATCTGATTTACTCCAAAATTTAATGGCATCTTTCCATATAAGATTAAGGTAGAAATACAAAGTTTCAAAATTTTCTGAATGATAGTATTTGAGTTAGAGCGTAAAGAGGATCCACAGACACACACACACATACACATATACACAAACACATACACATGCACACATACACACAGACATCGTCGTGAAAATGTTAAAATTGGATTGTAGGCATCTTAAAACGTGGTTATTACCAAAATCTTGATATGCGATTTTTAGCACGATCCCTATACCTCCAATATCAAGGGTAGCGGGAGGTAAAAAACCGTATAAAATGAAATATAGATATTTTTGGGTGTTATTTATTTTTATAAGAAGAAAAAAATCTGTTGTGGCCAGCACAATACCTTCCGTCAATCCTGTATATAATATATAAATTCCATACATAATTTTTCTCGCACAAGATTCGAAATTTTCAGTAAAATTATTTCATAAACAAACTATTCAAATTGCACTTGACACTGACATCTTCTTCTTCTTTAGCATTTCCCATTCGTTAAGGGTCGCTATTTTTGCGTGTCGTTCTCATTCAGGTCCTTTTCTCTCAAGTCTTCTACAATACAGTCCATCCATCTTATTTTGGTCTTCCTCTGTTTTTTCAACCTCCTATTAGTAAACTATTCAATCTTGTTCCAATATAATTCTTCATTTTTCCTCATGATATGTTCAAACCAATGTAATCGTCTTTCTTGTATCTTTCTAGAAACTTGTAACACTAGAGTTATTTTCTTACCGTATCTTTCCGCGTGTTCCCCTACATCTACTTCAACATCCTCATCTCATCTCTGCCACATTAATTTATTTTTATTGATACTGACATCTGTCAATTTGAATTATATGAATATAGTAGTAGTTTCCATGTTTACCATAACTGGCTGAATTATAAAATTTAATTTCTTTAAAATTCTTTAACTATGTATCTATTGAATATGAAGTATAAAATGTAATCAAATCGTATAGAGAATAATATATTCTTTAAGTTATAATAACGTTAAATGCCAATAAATCAAATTTAACTGTTAAATCTTCAAATGAGGCTACTTCCGGTTCACCAATTATAACCAAAATCTACCCACTTGTTCTTCTGGATGTAAACTTGAGGAATACGAAAAAAATATAATTTGTGGAATCGTGATATTGCAGTTATGGGAACCGAAACTTTTGTCACACATACCTCGTGGCCGTGTGCCTGAGTGTCTGGTCGCGAATCTGGGGACCCGGGTTCGATCCCGACCGACGCTAAAATTTACATCGCATTTTAATGGTACAAAATTGACCCCTGTGGCGCACTCTCCACGCCAGCAATGAGTGCCCGTGAGGTGACGCCTGGTAAGCGCCCACACGGTACAAATATTCCATCAATACCGATATCTGTGTAAGCAGATTGGCACACCCAGCAATGGGTAATATGCCGTGATGAAATATTTATTTATTTATTTTTTACACAGACACACATACATACATACAGACATCATCGTAAAAATGGTAAAATCGTATTATAGAGACCCTAAAACATGCTTATACACTAAAAACTCATCATTGAATTTTTTGACCAAAGACAATACCTTCCTTACCTAAAGGTGACGGAAGGTAAAAAGTACTAGTATTAAGTAATGTATATATTAATGATATTTACAATTATTTCTTAGTCAATCATTATTCCTTTTATTTCTTAGGAATGTTGGGAACCAATCGGTAAGAGTTTTTAATAAAAAAATATTTAGGCCTTTAGGTTCACATATTTCATATTTTAATTGAAATTGAAGTCAATATAAATTTGAACGAATAATTGTTCACTTACCTAATACAAATTACGTAAGAAATTAGATTGTAAAATAAATATTTTGAAACATAATTATAAAAGTCGTTTTTTATATGATACAACCTGTAACCGATTTGCATTTGTTCATTTACTATGGATTTAACTGGATGTTTATGATACCGGTCCTTAAAATTCGAAATAATTTTGGCTTTAAATTTTAATGCTTAAGTTGTAAAATACTCTGTATATATGGACAGGTATCTCAAAACTAATACCTGTGCTTCTGAGATTTGATTCATGAGCCTAAATCAAAAAATCTAATTGTCTTTCGTTAGCAACTACTACATAATTGTAAAAAAAAAATTAACATTAAAAACGAATAATATTAGAAAAACTTTTTCCACATCTGTTGTCACCAAATGGGTTCATCAAATAGGTTACCTTTTACTTGAAGGCAGGTATTTACACGATTTATAATAAAATCTAGTATTTTTTTTTATAAACTGACTGATGCATTCTTTAGTTTGCATATGTGATGTGAGAGCTATTAATGTAGTAAAATATGCTATACGAGTAAAAAGGAAATATTATTATGTTGTACATGTAAGTAAATTTATATCGTTAAAGGATCTAATATTATAATTCTAGGTTCTATATCTCTCCAACTCTTTTCTTGTAAGGCGTGAATGTGTGAATGACTGGATAACTCTACTTTTCTGGTAGTTGAAACTAGATAAAAGATTGTGGATTTGATAATTGCTTAATTAAAATATAGATTAGTTTTCGGGCTTAAGATCCTATCGTGCTTAGAATGATGTATTTATTTGGCAGCCAGATTCGGAATACAATTCAGGATGTGAAACAAAGAATTGTTTATTTGCCTCAAAAGATTACTACTTTAAAAGAATGGAACAGTTAACACTAAAATAAATCTTCAACACAATGAAAAGTAGGAACACACATTACAAAGTATTACGAAATAAGTAAAATTTATAAGAAGACAAATTTATATTAGCATAGATAGGTTAAAAAATAAATAAAAATCTGTTGCGGCCAGCACAATACCTCTCGCCACTTCCGTTTTTGGTTACTTAAGTATAGAGCGCGAGCATTCATGTGACATTGTTGGTCTTGACAAGCAGATATGGGGGCCCGTGTAAGAATGACAAATAGTAATTATGTACATAGATGTCAAATGTCAGAATTTTTCATTAAAAATTTCAAGTTTTTCTGAATTCACGTAGTTAATTTGTTACCATGAGTGTGGAATACTTGTCAATAAAAATAAACCATATGGAATTGGAAAATTACTAAATGTAGAATGAAAAATTATGATATTTAACATCTATGTACATAATTACTAGCTATCATTTTGACACGGGCTCACATGTCTGCTTGTCAAGGCCAACAAAGTCTCATGACTGCTCGCGCCCTATTGTAGTTAACATTTCTTGTATACCTACACTCCACACCAAAAATTCTACTTACATCTATTCTTTACATTTTCAAAATGTTTCCAATTCATTGTCGGGATTAACAGTATTTTTGAAGGGTATATGTAATATACCTATAATTTTAAGTATTTAACTATTAATACAAGAAATAATATAATGTATGTACTTCCCAGAAAAAATCTTCAGTAACGTCTTTGGATTTTTGACACTGATGTTTATCTGTCAGTTACAAACATTTTAATTTTTCAATTCGTTTCCATGATATATTTGGGCTGAGAGAATTATTACAACAGATTATTATATACCTCATATTTCGTTATCTCTAAATCTATAAGAGATATAATAAAATATTTATATGTATCAGATAGAAAATTTGCACTTCTTTAATACAAGCAAGAACAAAAATATCCAAAAAATAACTTTTTTTTAAGAATCTGCTACTTCCACTTGTCCAATTATTACCAAAACCTTTTCAGAGCTCTTCCCAGTAATGTCCGATTGAAAAATACGTAGTTAAACAGATACTAAGTATTATATTTTTTGAGATAACATCCTTCCAACCTCCCCACACACATATACACACACACACACACACACACACACACACACACACACACACACACACACATACACACACACAGACATCATCGTAAAAATATTAAAATCGTATTGTAGGGACCGTATAACGTGCTTAATCATTAAAATCCATATGAAGACGTGATTAGATTTTGGTTATAACTGGTCAACCGGAAGTACCCTCATTGGAAGATTTAAACACGTTTTTTTTAATGCAGGTAAATATCATTGTTCACATTTAATGTTATTATAAACATTAAAGAATATTCTATTCTTTATACGGTTTGATTGCATTCAATACTTCATATCTAATGGATATAGAGTTAAAAATGTTAAAGAAATTAAATTTCATAAATAACCATGGAACAGCTTCTATATTAAGATAATTCTGACTGACGGATTTCAGTGTCAAGTGCAATTTAATGTTTGTCTTATAATTTGACTGGAAATATATAATCTTTTGTAAGAAACTTTCTGAATAGAATATATACAAAATACATAGAACTGACGGAAGGTAATGAGCTGGTTATATCAGATTTTTAGATTTGTCTTTGAACTATACCAAACTTTATTACTTTATCGAGTCTTGTGAACTTGTCATTCCTAAACAATACAAAATAACGATTCATTACGATAAACATCAGAATAGGATTTGGCAACGAATCGTAACGATACATATTTTTTTAGTAGAAATTTCGAATATTAATTTAATTGTTACCTATCAAATATTCACAGCTACCTGAATTACATGATGTATTATTTTGTCCAAGAAATGTCGAATTCATCCAATAAATTCTGTTAGATTTGATTCACCAAAACCACAGCCGATTACTTTGCTTCATGTAACCAAACCAGCCAGTTACATAATTTCTGAGAAATGCGCTGAGCATATTTAATAAAAGATACTCGCACTAAAATTAAAACATGTCATCTATCGTGGAAATGTATGTTTCGGTTTCGAAATCGTATGTCAGACGTTAGACCGGCGCAAATGTTGCATGCAGTCCAACACGTGGTTGAAGATATTTAAAGTAGGCCATAAATAACTGCGTAGTTTGTCTGTCATTTTTCCAATATCCCGAAGATGATGTATCGCTTGAAAATGTCCACCCACCGACATATCTGCGGCATTTTCTGATCTTGGAAACCCACATTACCGCAGTCCGCATTTGAATACGTCCCAGTTGGAAGAAGTTTCCATTTTGAAAATTAAAAAGTTAATAAGTCTTGCTTCGTGCACAAGCATTTTGGCTCTTACTTCCGAAATGAAAAGCAATAAAACTAAATCAATTTACTTATTCAAAATCCAAACGGAAATTTATAATGAATGCCCTCATTTTTTATGAATCAACGTTTTACGATTGTTTCGAGGAATTAGAATTCATTTACAAAGGGAAGTACATAAAAGTCACGTTGTTTCCAAATAAACTAAACTATTAAACTTGTAATTAAATCATATTCATATTGGTTACAAGTTTTATGATCCTATTAACTTGTTGCTCAAACAAGTTATAAATTATAACCACTTCTAATTTACTCGGTATCAGGTGCAAATGCCCAAATTACACGCATGCTTCTAAGAATCGTAAATTATGTTATTTACCCATCACGAAAAAGAATAGGAAATAGATTCACATGCATTGTTACATATAATTTTAAAAATATATAAATAATGGGTCTCGTGACCGTGTGCCTGAGGGTCTGCTCGCGAATCTGGGGACCCGGATTCGATCCCGACCGAAGCCAAAAATTACTTCGAATTTTAATGGCACAAAATTGACCCCTGTGGTCACGCCAGCAATGAGTGCCCGTGAGGTGACGCCTGGTAAGTGCCCACACTACAAATATTTCATCATTGCCGATATCTGTGTACAAAGCAGATTGGCACACCCAGCAATGGGTAATATGCCGTGATGATATATTTATTTAAAAAAATCTGATATGGCCGTCACATATCCTTCCGTCAATTCAGTGTATTATGTACAAATTCCATATATAAATTTTCTTGTAAAAGATTATATATTTCTAGTAAAATTATTGCATAAACAAACTATGTAAAATACACTTGACACTGATATCTTCTTCTTTAGTTTTTCTCACTCGTTAGTAGTCGATATTCTTGAATTTCTTCATCCACAAATTTTTATTTTGCTTTATATTCTTTAATATTTATAATACCATTAGGTGTCAAAAAATGATTTAACAGCGTTTTTTCAAGAAAAACTTAAAATCTTTAAGTGAGAGTACTTTCCGGTTGACCAATTATAACCAGAATCTAATCAACTCTTCTTTTGGATGTAAACTTGAGGAACACGAAAAAATTATAATTTTTGGAATCTTGGTGTTGGAGCTATGCGATCCGATAGGATCGTCACACACACATACACACACGCACACACACACACACATCCATACATACATACAGACATCATCGTAAAAATGGTAAAATCGTATTATAGGCTCTGAAATGTGCTTATTCACTTAAAACTCATCATTGATTTTTTTACCAAAGACAATACCTTCCTTACCTAAAGGTGACGGAACGTAAAAATGTTCATTCATTTTAAGTCAGTATAAATGACTGCTTAAAATTCCTGAAAATATTTGGCAACATAGAAAAGTAGAGGGGAGGTTTGGTTTAGTTATGTTACTTTGGTAAAAATAGGTTGAACCCTTTCTGTCCCTGTTCCATTCATATCCTTAAGGGGTGTTTATTTGTTAAAATATACAAAGTACAAGTACCTACATGGACATGCAAAAAAAATAGACCATGTATAAAATATAATCCTAATGACATATTTGGTATCTTTTAATGAATACTCAGTTTTTAAAACATGCTTCTGTCTTTCGCTTTCGCCATCGAATATAGCGAATTGACACAGGATGAAAAATTAATCGGAACTGCAGTCAAATACGATTTGTTTGGATCAAACCGATGTTTCGCTCATACTATGACCATCCTCAGGGCTACCCAAAATCAACAAAAATATATTTTTTCAATGCCCCCTCAGAAAAATTTACTCTAATGTATATAGGTAGTATCAAAGGATCGGCATAAAACGATGAAACGCATCTGTACTATAAAACTACAAAGAAATCTCAACTCGCGTAATAAAAATTGCCTAATGCCTCTAAAATACGAAGTTGAATGTTTTCTCTCTATTTATGGCGCTTTGGCAACAGCACCTATGCTATGACAATTCGTCTTTAAGAGTTCAAATTTATGAATTTGTCGGGTTCAAGAATATCAGATTATGATTTTTTTCTGTTAAATTTCGATAGTTAATAAAAAAATCTGATGTGGCCAGCACATAACCTCTCGCCGTATATTTTACCTGGCTGTATGCATAAAGCAAAGATTATTTTTATAAATACAAATAATATATTCATATAAATCTATGACGTATAAACTTCTTTATTATTCAATAATAGCATGTCTCAACATGAAGATATTTTACCATAAATTATGTTACAATAAATTACAAAGTAGAGTTTACCATATATAAATATTAGGCTGGTAACAGCAATTTTCAATTCGAACAACTTTGTTTACTTTCTCTTCATATTCTTCTAGTAAAAACATTAATTTTGGGCGGTCTAAAATGTATATATCTGGATTGTGCATCTATTCTTATATATCTTCTTTTACATTTTATTTTTTCATACTTGTTACATCTAAATAACCTTAATTCCCTTTAATAAAGTGACGGATAGATTGCACTCCGATTTTGTCAATATTTACAACTTACTTGAGAAAAATTTGATAGCTTTTTCGCAATTCAAAGTTACTCTAGTCTACAGTACTGGTGTACATTGTCCCATAATGTTTGAAACAAATTTAAGTCCTTCAACCTAGACTTGTCATCTCCATAATAGTCACAGATCAAGAACTAAGGGATTCTCCAAGTACATTTTTAATTCATTACTCATTATTTCTGACACTGACATTTATCTGTCAGTTACAAATAATTTAAATTATCAACTATTTTTCATGGCATTCTTTCGGCTGTCAAATTTATTACAACAGATTATTTTATATATTATACTTCTTTTATCTCTAAATCTATGGAATATATAATAAAATATTTAAATGTATCAGATAGAGAATTTAATTTTCTTTAATATTACCACGAAAAATTTTCAAAAAATAATATTTAGAAGATTTTTTTTCAAGAATCTTCTACTTCCGGTTGTCCAATTATTACCAAAACCTTTTCAGATCTTCCCATGAATGTCCGATTGGGAAATACGTTGTTAAACAAATTTTAAGTCTTATAGTTTTTGAGTAACCGTCCTTCCAACATCCCACACACACACATACACACACACACACACACACACACACACACACACACACACATCCACACACACACACACACACAGACATCATCGTAAAAATGTTAAAATCGGATTGTAGAGACCTTAAAACGTGCTTATTCAATAAAATCTGGATATGCAATTTTTAGCATGAATGCAATACCTCTCTTAGCGAGAGGTAAAAAGGAATTGATAAATCAATAAATAGAGATAAATCAGTATTGTCCGACGGAGATGTTATATTTTCAAAAGAATTTTTGAATTTATATTCGCTGAAAGTCCATTATAATATTTTCTGCGATGAAAATCAAATAAATGTATATTCATAATAAGGATATCCAACTGTGTCCAGTATTCATGAAACCAGAAACAGTGTTTATATTTTGAATTATGGTGGTTATAATTTTAAGTCCTTGTATTCATAAATGAAGACTTTTATCGTTTATGCACATTTATTAATATTAAAAACATTTTTACAATTTAATTGCAAAATTTTCCTCGTTATATGTCTGAGTTTGGAATTACGAGTATGCGTGAGATAGTACGCGAAGTAATGTGCGCATTGCACGAAATATTGCGCCCACTGTACGAAATAATGTACACAGTGTGAAATATAGGTACGTTACGTAATTAATGAAATAATGAAATATTTTGCATACTGATATCAATGTCCAAATATCCACTTTTTTGACAATTGCCGCGTTCAAATAATGAATTTTGTACAATTGCTTTGTCAAAATCAGTGATACAATGTGTTCAGAAAAAAACCTAACTCGGAGTAGGCTATGATCAGAGAAACGTATGTCAAATTGTCAAAATTGATCATGAAATGTAATTTTTAGAAGAAAAAACAATTAAAATAAATTAAATATCAAAAAATGACATTACACTGTGTTAAAAAAACAGTTAAAATCTTCATTTTGATGTAAGAATGAGGAATACGAAAAAAATGTAATTTTTGGAATTGTAGTATTGGAGTTATCGCGGCCGAAACGCTTGTCACACACACACACACACACACACACACACACACACACACACACAAACACAAGCGCGCGCGCGCACACACACGCACACACATATACATGCAGACATAATCGTAAGAATCGTAAATTCTTATTCTACGGAGTCCTAAACGTGCGTTTTCTTTAAAAAAACATCGATTTTTTGACCAAAGACAAAACCTTATGGTAAGAAGAAACACGCAGAATCTAAATTTACTAATAACTCATTTTCGCTGTAAATAGAAAATGGGAGATATTGCCAGTAGATGAAACTTTGAACTTTGAAATTACAATATAAAAAGTCACGAATAATTGTAATTAAAAACTTTAAGTAAAAAGTGTGTATGTATTTTATATTTTAAATTTAGCAGAGACCATCAATGGCACGCAGTTTTCTTAGGCGGATAACCCACCCGTGTACTATAATGTACTCACTTTTGCTTAATTCTATTATAGTTATAGATTATATACTTGTAGCTGTAGCTTGTAGCTAAACATACTAAACATACTAATGATTACAAGACTATTGTAAAATATAATTTTGAAAAAAAATCTTATAATTCTTTAAATTCCAAATCCAGTAGTCACCCTTCCTTTTGTAAACATTTCTCACTGCACCCCTATCTGCTAATTATCTGCTGGCAATTTTCCCGTTGGGTAGAGATCTGTTTCTAATTGAGTGCAACTCGACGTGCTGCACCTTCAAGATTTACACTTCCTGAGCTGAGATTTTGAGGAAGAGGAACTCACAATCAGCTTCAAGAGGGAGTGAGTTCCCCGCGTTAATCACAGATGTCAGCACTTGTCTCTGATGCGGAGTGCGCTTGCGTTTGTTCATTGTTTACAGATTAACATGGTAACTAGATTCCCTGGACCTGTGATTTATATCCTACGTTTTACTTTGAATCACTTGAGCGTGAAAATATACACGAGGAGTAACAGTTACACTAACACTGCTTCTAACTGTGCACATGTTTTTTTGGTAGTCGTATTCATTCATACATCCTACGATTAAAGCTACGCGATAAAATATCAGGTGACTTTTAGAATCAGATAAACGAATTATATAAATTTCTGGATTTGCATTTGCCAATCTGTTTCTATTCACAAATTTCGGTACCTACTAATAAAATATTTTTACCATTGAGGATGATTAAGGACGCGGACTCACTTTTGCGCTATTTGAAAATTGAAAACAGTTTTCAAATTTGACGTTAATTGGATTCGAAACCGGGCATCCGAACCGCAATCAGTAACTGCAACTGCACGCACTTAACCAAATATAAATTACACAAAAGGCATGCACAATTATTGAGAATATGACACATGGTTTATATTTTTCTGAATTTTACTTTAAATAAATATTCAAACTAATTTACTTCAACAATAGTACACTTCATCATCTTTCCCTTCACTACTTAAAAGCTCCAAAACAATTATCTTTTGAATTGCTCTCAAAATAATCTTGAATTGTACTAATGCAGACTCAATCTCTGCTTCGAATGAAACATTTCTACTCTGAAACTGAAGAAAATGCTCTTTGGCTAATTCATAACGATACTTTAAAAAGTTGATTAACTAAATTTTAGTTAACTTAATTTCAAATAAGAGATAAATAACTGTTTAAAATTTTGTTTTTCCATGGCCTACCTGATTTTCTAGTAACGTATTATAATTTATAATGGGCAAAATTTCATAATTGAAAACAACAGTGCAAGGACCAGCTCAATTCTTATAAATTTTTCAGGAGATAAAAACTATTTCACTTCTTAAATAAATATTTTTTAGATTTTCTATAAATACTATAATATGTAACATAACGTTTCACATTTTTACCTCTCTATAAAAGAGGTATTGGATTCATGATCAAATATCCAAATTTTAATGAACAGGCACATTTAAGGTCCTTACAATCCAATTTTTACGACGATCTCTCTCTCTCTCTGTGTTTGTCTGTGCGTGTGTGTGTTTGTGTGTGTGTGTGTGTGTGTGTGTGTGTGTGTGTGTGTGTGTATGTATGTGCGGATGTTGGAAGGACGATTGCTCAAAAACTACAAGACTTTATATCTATTTAACTACGTATTTCCCAATCGGACATTAATGGGAAGAGTTGAAAAGATTTTGGTAACAGATGAACAACCGGAAGTAGCAGATTCTTGAAAAAATTCTTCTAAATATTATTTTTTTGAAAATTTTTGTTCTTGCAAATATTAAAGAAAATTAAATTTTCTATCTGATATATTTAAATATTTTATTATATCTTCTATAGATTTAGAAATAAAAGAAATATAATACACAAAATAATCAGTTGTAATAAATCTTACAGCCAAAATAATGCCATGGAAACCAATTGAATTTTTTTCTGGGAAGTTATTAGTAGTTAAATATTTACAATTATAGGTATATTACACACACCCTTCAGAAATACTGTTAATCCCGACAATGAATTGGAAACATCTCGAAGAGTAAGACAAGATTTCTTCATAGAATGAATTTAAATTTAAAAATCTGATGTGACCAACACAGTACCTCCCGCCATTTACCTATGTATATAATTTTTATATTACTTTATAAATTTATCCATACAATATATGGAAAAAGTATTAAAACAAACTTGTAGAAAATGGAATAATCTTTAATTTTTATAATGACAAATTGAGAAAAAAATACATTTAAAGGTATTTTTGAAGAAAAACTATCTTGAGCTTCAAGTAAACTGCCATTTCCGGTTATCCGATTGCCACCAAAATCTAATCAGATATTTCCACATTAGAATAAGGTAGAAATACATGGTTTCAAAACTTTCTGAATGATAGTATTTGAGTTAGAGCGTAAACAGGATCCACACAGACATCATCGTGAAAATGTTAAAATTGGATTGTAAGGACCTTAAAACGTGGCCATTTACCAAAATCTCGATATGAGATTTTTAGCACGATCCCTATACCTCCCTTACCAAGGGTAGCGAGAGGTAAAAATCTATATATAAAGAATAGATATAAGTAGAATTTTTGGTGAAGAGTGTAGGTATACAAGAAATGTTAAATACAATAGGGCGCGAGATACATATGACTTTGTGCACCTTGACAAGCAGATGGGGGCCCCTGTCAGGATGATAGCTAATAATTATATACGTAGATGTCAAATATCACAATTTTTCACTCTAAATTTCGTAATTTTTATTTCCATGTGGTTTATTTTCCTAGACAATGCCACACTGCTGGTGACAAATTAACTACGTGAACCGATGAAGTATCCTTCTTAATATATCTGGCTAAAAAGTTGAAATCTATCGGAATATTTTAATAAAAATTGTTGCCCTTATGTAGTTGAACTGTAAGATTCGACTAATGACCAATTAAAGCTTTATCTGTCACATATAACTTTTGAGGGCTAAAATTTACTACCCAAGCAGATATAACTATAAAAATGCTACAAAGGAGATATTTATATGTACTTTTTTATTCGTTTGACATGTAAAATCGACTCTTAAAGTAGAAACTAGATAATATAGTGACACCTTAAGTTAAAGCGGATTTCACTCTTGAATATTAATCAAAATAAGTAAAAATATCAAAACAGTTTAATTTGTACATTACAAATCTCTAAAATTAAAAAAATAAATAAATTATAATTGTGATTGACCCTGAAAAACTTTTATAAATTATAAATAATATAACATTATGGGTTATTATCCATTTGTGTTTATGCTTCTGCTTCTATTCACAGATTTCGGTATTGAAGACTATCTGTCTCGATTGAGGACGTTTACCAATCGTTACCTCACGGGCTCTTGAAGCTGTCGTGAATAGAGAAACACCGCGCATCATAGGGGTCACATTTTTATTTTAATTTTTTTTTATTAGACAGCAAAATTATACTTAGTACTTTTACTTTATACTTAAGAATTAGTTAGTGGCGACATCTAGCGATTCATTTTGTAATATAACCTCACTTTTCAATCAGTTCCATAAACAAAATCTACTAGAGCAAGTTGATATATGGTATTGTTTATCACTTTTAAACAATCAACATAATGAGTCACAGGTTATTGATTGACATTGAATTTAAACTTTTAAGACACTAACACGAAAACAAATATGTAAATCAGATTACATTTTTTAAGTTTTTTTTTGTCATATACGAATTTATGTATATGCTTTCACTACTCTCCTGAAGTTTGGCATATTACTCTTGACTAGCCATGTATTTTGCTTGAGGTATAGAAATATTTCTTCGTTCAACATTTCATTCGAATGTTATTAGAGTTTTTAATCCGGGTATCAATTTCGATTACTTATCATTTCAAATAATCAAATTTATAAAACAAGTGAAAAAATCTGATATGGCCGATATATACCTTCCCTCAATTCTATGTATTTTATATAAATTACTCACAGATATGTTAGTTTCTTGCCAAAGATTATATATTTCCAGCACTAATTATGCAAATTAATATATCTACATATAGTATATTGTTTCCATGGTGAGCTTGTAACAGCATATAGGTTGCAAGATTTATGAAAATTAATTTTTGTTTTTAATTTTTTATCTCCAAATACGAGTACATTGAATATGAAGAAAAAAGGCAATGATATTGTAAAGGGAATAAAATGTGAAAAAATGATTTTTAATTGCGTCTTTTCGAAAAAAACTGTTAAGAACTTTAAATAAAGGTACTTCCGGTTTACCAATTATGGCCAAATCTAAACAACTCTTCATACGAACATACAAAAGGGGAATTTGAAAGAATTACAATTTTTGGAGTTGTAGTATTGGAGTTATCAAAGGAGAAAACACACACACACACACACACACACACACACACACACACACACACACACACAAATGCAGACATCATGTAAAAATAGTAAAATCATCGTATTCTGGGGACTCTAAAACTTGCTTATTTATTAAAAACTCATCATCGAATATTTTAACCAAACACAATACCTTCCTTACCCAAAGGTGACGGAAGGTAAAAAATATCAATCCCTTCTGCTAGTCTTTTATGAAATAATTGATATTTTAGTTTTTTTATAGGCTAGGTACCGTTAAGTAATATCAATTCATCATACATCATAGTGCCCAAAAACCATACCAGTTATTGATTTCACTGTCACCCATCCGCATTCAAACTTCTCTCTTACAAGCTTCCCATCAATATCTTTCCTTTGCATCTCATCTCACTCTAAATCATCTCTTCCGCAGCATCCCTCCGCCATGAGCTTTCCACCAATCACATCCATCGGATGTCTCCGTGGTTGCGGTTGATTGGCCACCGGCGTCTCTCGCACGGTGGGCGGGGCCTATCAGCGTCTGCGTATCATAGGGGGCGGGGTTTGTGCAGCATCCCACTGGCGATCGACAATGTCAGGCTAAAAAACAGTCGCAGAAGTGTAGCTTGCCGTCGCCGTATGCTAACTGACGGTAAGTTCTAAGTTAAATTAGTGTGTAATTAGTACGTGGTGATTAGATTCCGATTTGACAGCTACACGTGATACCAAGTGAGTTGAGTGTTTTGTTTTTTGATGTTGTTTTGTTGCATGGATAACTTGATAAGTGAACGGTATTTAAATTTATTTAAATCGGTGCAAGATGTACGCATTTTGCATTATATTTTCATACATATTTTGCATTGAATACAGTGTTTTGTTTATATTTTGTTTTTGTTTAATCCTCAAATCTTGTTTGAATCTATCCCTATACATTTGCCATAATTTTATTTTGAAATAACCATATATTTATATTTTATTATGCGCATTATTTTGTTTATTTATTTTATATTAAAAAAAAAAAATTATTATGCAGATATGAAATATTAGACAATTCTATTTACAATTTAAAATATTGTTATAGTGTTATAAATAATGTTATTATTAATATTGTCTCACTTGTTTTTGTGTAATTTTCATTATATTAATTTATTAATAAATTCAAAATTTATAATTAATTAATCATATGCATTATATGCATAGTAATGAACAAAACATGTCGTCATTTATATGTAATTATTATAATATACTAATTATAATATTTTGATTCATGTCTATGTTCATCAGTGAAAAAAACGCCTTGTTTTACTATTTGTGATGTGTGAAACGCTAGTGTATTGTTGGTTGCGGAAGTGTATTTTTTCTGTTAGGGTAGTAATTTTTTTATTTAAATTACAGCAAATTTTAATAATTTATATTGTTATATACTTAAATTGTTTTTGTTTTAAAACTGTTTTGCTTTATATTGTTAAAAATTTACTGACAATATTTTGCATAATATTTAATTAAATTAGTAAATAATAATTGCTTAACGATTTTTTTTAAATGTTATATTCAGTTACAAATTTGTATTCGTATAGTGCGAATCGTTTTTATGCATAAAATTTGGTATCAGTTGGTATAATTTTAATCGTGTGACCAAAATTACTTGTTTGTAGTCAACTATTAATTGTTATAACTAAATAAGTAATATGTGCAATAGATTTTATTGCAAAAATGGAAAAAAAATGTAAGAGTAATTAAAGTTATTGTTGAAGATGGCAGATTACTATAAGTTAACAATAGGTACGTGTTAATGTTACAATTTATACTTTTTCTTTTACATCACAGAGTACGTTGATTTTAGTGCTAATATATTTTTTTATATAAATTCATTGGAAAATGTTAAAATCGAATTATATGGTTTTTAAAGCGTGCTCATTTACGAAGTATATTTGCAATTTTAACAGGCTCGAATACCTACGGTGTATAACATGAAAAATTTACGATGAAATTTGAACAGGGGCACACACGAAATATATGTATATTTCGTCTGTACCGTGGGGTAATGTTTTCTTATTGGTTTTATAAGAGTATTAATACGTTCTTTGTGGTACACAAGTCATTTCTTCCCTAAACAATTGAAGTAAATATGTCCTAGCGGGGGCGGTGTGTACTCGCACTTGAGGAATAGTTTGAAGGTTAGGAACTGTTATACAAGTTTCATACCTTAGTTAGGGTCGTCGGTCGACGTGATTACTAACACTCGGGTCTAGTTTCTAGTTTGTATCAGGACAATGAACCCGCCAAAAAGTGGGTTCGGTTCAGGTTTCAGGTTCAGGTTAATTTGTATTTTGAGAGATGGGTTCGGGTGCGCTTCTGGTTCAAACATTAATAAAATTTAGTTTAGATATTGGGTTCAGGTTCGGTTCGATCCAATGAAAATTGAATTAATGTTTTTTGAATAACAATCATTATATAGAAATAATATTAAACGGGAGTACAAATTTACGCAAAACAAGAAACAAACACAATTTTCACGAAAAGTCAACATAGGTTAGCAACGCAAACGCCAAAGGCGTCTATTATCAGCATCAGCTGTATTACAAGTACGCTTACGTTTCGGTTCTGACTCGGATTCAATTGAAAAATATATTTGAGGTTCGGTTCCGGGTTTAGTTTCACTAAAATGTTACGGTTTAGTATCGGTTTTGGCCCGGTTCAAGTTCGGGTTAATGCCCTGGTTTGTATATAATCCCACAACAGTTAAGATTGAAAAAAATCTCCGCAGTGAAGGTGAAAAGAAGTACCTGGGTAAAACCGAATAATTTTAAATATCAGTTTGCTGTACCTAAGTACAAAGTAACGATTTCTAATACCATCGGTACTAATACGTCGGACGTTATTATTTTATATACCAAAATATCCATGATCATCTACAGCTTTACACTTTTACACTATATCGTTTAACTTTTAACACATTCAATATAACATAGTTTTTCTGCACATTAAAAAGACGCTAAATTTATATAATTCGTTAGAACACAATTTGACTAGGACTCTAAATTTGTTATTCCGTGACTTTTTTAAATTCAGCGACATCAGTGATCCGTCGGTGGTTATAATGCAGTATGCCGGCTCTTCCCGATCTTGGACGAATGAGCTAAAAGTGTTTATATACAGGCGGTTAATAATAAATGCGTTTCTGACGTTCAAAACGGTTCAAAAGTGAATCGTGTTTACTTTACTTTTTCCGGCTAGCTAAATGCCACTTATCAATCGCTGAAAATTCATTTTCATTGCCATTTTGAGAAGTTATGGTAATAAAAATGATAACTGATAGAATCAATAATATGTTTTCAACTCGTAACACTGTTATTGACCTCAGGCAAACCAGACCAATCAAATTATATTAAAACTCTCAAAAAATATTAAAGCAATTAATTTTAAGTAAAATAGTATACACACCTCGCGGGAATGCTTCTAGCGCTCATAGCTTTCTTCAATATCTATCATACCACTCGGCAGTAATGGAGAATTTCCCGACTCAGTAGTAATATTCTATTTTAAACTCTGATGTGTAAATTTGATACTTTACACACTGCAGATAATATGTAAAGTAAATTATATTCGTATTTTATTTTATTTACACATTACAGAGGACAGAGCTAACACTATCAATACACGTTTGGCATTTAAATTGTCTTACTAAAATTTAGTTTTTTCTATGCATTAATGTTGGTAATACTGACAGAACTGCAGTATTAACTCGGTATTTGGTGTGTTCAAATTGTCGTCTGCTCATCTGTCAAATTTCTAATCTGTTTCAGGAATTTAATTTAAGGTCATATAAAAAATATTGTATGCAATTTAAGTGTAAACAATCTTTATACCATTCGGTCAATAATTTTCGTGACTCGACAAGCTTCGTCATGAAATACTTGACACTTGACCTCATGTCATAAAGATTGTGTTTACACTCTTGTTGCATAAATAACTATTATTTATCAAACTGTTATAATTTCTCTGAATTTTTCCCTTTATATTTCTTTGCACTTTAACATTACGACTTTGATGAAGGAAAAACATCAAGCGTTCCTATTAAGCACTGCAGTCGTCTACATTATTATATAAGTATAAGATATTGAAAAAATCTAATTGTTGTACATATACAACTATTCTTACTTGCGTTTCGCGATCCTTACATAGTCATTGACCTCGTTTCACGTATCCAGATTTTTCACATTTTCTGTAATGTAAGGTCGTATTGTCAAAAACTTATGCCGTATATTTTAGGGGACGAATACTTGCACAACGTTAATTATTTCAAACTTTATTTTATAGCTAAAATAATGTCTATAACTATAGCTTTAAAAAAAAAATTGGAAGATTCCCAGTTGTGTGAGGTCCCTCGCAATTATCACCCTATGTCCAAGTATCAATTCCCCTGGTTGGCATTGCTGACAATCACGCATCGCGCCATCGCCATGCACGGCCACCTGCGCCGCGTTGCGTGAGGACGCCGTTGCTGTTGCCGCTTAATAAATCGCCTCATTTGCTCGTCCGACTCGGTTAATTGATGTAATTAGCGACAAGCGCCAGCGCAAGACCAATTATCAAAGCCTTATCAAGAAAGAGAAGAGTGAGCAGAGTTTGACAGGGATATGTATGTCTAGATTCATTTGGAATATGGAATTATGGGATATGGGATTCAGTTGTTAATTAAATTTTCAAGATTTTTCTTATTAAATATAATTAAAATTTCCAAATATTTAAGATTCATAATCATTAATTTTTAGGTTTAAATAAATTTTGAACAAGCATTAATTTAAAAAAAAGATTTAAATTTAAACTTTATTAATAATAAAGGTATCATAATTATAATTATTAAAATTCATGTATTAGTAGTGTAAGGATGGCCGAGAGAACGATTTCGGTTTTGCCGTTTCCAATCCAAATCTATAATGAAATTTTGTTTATCTCACATGCCAGGCGGCGGCCGAAATCCGTTATATATGCGTTTAACATAAAAGTTTTTTATTTTTCAAATATTATCTGCCCCCTAAAAAAGTATGTAGTATAGAAATTTAGAGAAACAAATCTGATTTTGTCAACACATTACCTTCCGTCAATTCTGTGTATTATGTACAAATTCCATACATAAATTTTCTTACAAAAGATTATATATTTCCAGTAAAATTATTTTATAATCAAACCGTGTAAATTTCACTTGATACTGACATCTTCTTCTTTAGCTTTTCTCACTCGGTAGGGGCAGGGGTCACTATTCTTGATTTTCTTCTTCTATTCATTTCAATTTTGTTTGTCGTCCTCATTCATTTCCTTTACTCTCAAATCTTCCGCAATACAGTCCTTCCAACTTCTCTTTGGTCTTCCTCCGCTTCTTGTATCTTCTAGTAGTAAGTTGTTCATTCTTCTTCCAATATATTATTCATCCCTGCTCATGACATCAAAATCAATGTAATCGTCTCTCGTATCTTTCTAGAAATTTCTATCACTCGGGCCATTTCCCTTATCTTTTCATTCCTTATCCTATCTTTCCATGACTTCCCCAACATACCCATCTCTCTACCACATTCATTTACTTTTCGTTGACACTGGCATCTGTCAATTAGAATTTTCTTAATATAGTAGCTGATATACTTCTTTTAAATCTTTTAACTCTATATCCATTGAATATGAAATATAAAATGCAATCAAAACGTATAGATAATAGAATATTCTATAATATATATAATAACACTAAATGGCAAAAAAATATATTTAACAGCGTTTTTTTCAAGAAAAACTGTAAAAATCTTCAAATTAGGGTACTTTCGGTTAACCAATCGTAACCAAAATCTAATCAACTCTTCATATGGACGTACGAACGAGGAATATGAAACAATTATAATTTTTAGAATTGTAGTATTGTAGTTATATGATCCGGAAGGATTGTCACATACACACACAGACGCACACACGCACACACGCACATACATACAGACATCATGGTAAAAATAGTAAATTCGTATTCTAGGGACTCTAAAACGTACTTATTCATTAAAAACTCACCATCGAAGTTTTTGACTAAAAACAATACTTACGAAGGTAAAAAATTTAATGAACGAGTAATAGTATACAGTGAATTTATTTTTAAATGCAACATTATGGTCAATCATTTTCATGGTTACACACTACTGTCAATAAATGACAGCAATGTAATACATGTCCATTGTAAAATACAATATTATAAATAAAATTTATTCTTAATCACAGCCAGTATTACAGTTTACAAAGTTAATTTTGTTACAAAGTATCGACTAGAATATTGCCTCAATGTGAATGGAGGTATATTTGAACATTTATTACTTAAAATTATAAATTTTTGAATCGTAATGATTAAATTGTCATTTGACAGTTCATTTCGTTCCGATTTTGTTTAACTTACAGTTAAAATTTTAAACAAAGATTGTAAAACTGGCCCTGAATCTGTTTTTACAACGTCTTTAAATTAACTTAACTCGGACAACGGAGCATAAATTTAAAAATTTCAACACCCAAAAATTCAGAATTTAATTCTTTAAATCTCTATTTATCAGGGCATCGAACCCGAACCGGAACCAAACCCTAACAATTTAGCGAACCCAAATCCAGAACCGAACCACAGATATAATTTTGAAGTGAACAGGGTATTAAAATTCGGGTTCAGAGTTCAGCACCAGTTCAGATTCATTTTCATTTCGAAACGTAAATGTAATCGTAATACTTATAGCCGATCATCGACGATCGACGCTTTCTGCGTTTGCGTTGCTGCATGTGTTAACAGTTCGTGATAATTGTGTTCGTGTTCTTATCTTGCGTTACATTGCTTATAAATTTCGGCTCACATTTTAAATTATTTCTATATAAAGAGTGTTATTCAAAAAACATTAATTCAATTTTCATTAGGTCTAACCGAACCTGAGCCCGGAACAAAACCGCAAACTTAATAATGTTTAATCAGAACCGCACACGAACCCATTTTTCAAAAAACAAATTAATCTGAACCTGAACCGAACACTGTTTTTGATGGGTTCGATGCCCTGCTATTTATAAAGCATCGCATGAAGTTTTATTATACAGATGTTTAAAACATCTGTTGTGGCCAGCACAATACCTTCCGTCAATCCTGTGTATTGTGTATAAATTCCATACAAAAAATTTCTTGCAAAAGATTCTAAATTTCCACTAAAACTATTTCATAAACAAACTATGCAAATTGCACTTGACACTAACATCTTCTTCTTCTTTAGCTTTCCCCATTCGTTAAGGGTCGCTATTTTTTATTTTTTTCTTCCACTCATTTCTGTTCTACGTGTCGTTCTCATTCAGTTCCTTTTCTCTCAAGTCTTCCACAATACAGTCCTTCCATCTTATCTTTGATCTTCCTCTGTTTCTCTAACCTTCTATTACTACGCATTCATCCAATATATTCTTCATTTCTCCTCATGACATTTTCAAACCAATGTAATCATCTCGCTTGTATCTTTCTAGAAACTTGTAACACTAGAGTTATGTCCTTACCTATCTTTCCGTGTCTTCCCCAACGTCTACTTCAACATCGTCATCTCTGCCACATTAATTTACTTTTTATTTATACTGACATCTGTCAATTTGAATTATATGAATATATTAGTAATTTCCATGTTTAGCATAGTTGGCTGATTTCTAAAATTTATAATTTCTTTAAAATTCTTTAACTATTATTGAATATGAATTATAAAATGCAATCAAATCGTATAGAGAATAATATATTCTTTAAGTTATAATAACTTTAAATGTCAATAAATCAAATTTAACTGTTAAATCTTCAAATGAAGCTACTTCCGGTTAACCAATTATAACCAAAATCTAATCAGTTGTTCTGGATGTAAACTTGAGGAATACGAAAAAAATATAATTTTTGGAATCGTGGTATTGAAGTTATGCGATCCGAAACTTTTGTCACACACACATACAGACACACACACACACACACACACACACACACACACACACACACACATACATACATACATACAAACATCATCGTAAAAATGGTAAAATCGTATTATAGGGACCCTAAAACATGCTTATTCACTAAAAACTCATCATTGAATTTGTTGACCAAAGACAATACCTTCCTTACCTAAAGGTGACGGAAGGTAAAAAGAAAAGTACTTCCGTTGTTAAACACCTATGTAACCCTATAAGGTACAATATGTGCAGAAAAAAATACTTTAAGCTGAAGATAAAAAGCATAAAATATCAGCCTAAAAAACCTTATAAGATTAAGTATTCTGTTCAATATAGAATGAGTGATCATATATACTTGTAATTGTAAATGAACTAAATGTTTCCTATTAAACATAATCACGTCGCCATTACTTCACAAGTAATAAATAACAACCTCCTTTAATATTTCTTCCAATTACAAGATTCCATTCTTTGAAAAACTTCCTAGCTGTCCTTCATACTGCATGTCAATGCAAATGGTAATAATAATCTCAGAACATTTCGAAAACGAGCTCTGTAGATCATAAGTGTAAAAATCCGATAATTGCTAATGTTGTCTGTCTCTACAATGGTTTGAAATACCGCCAAAGAACAGAGATAAAGACTTACTTAAAGTGAGATACGATGTGTCAGTTATTGTCTTGATTGTGTTTTGTTAATGGAGCAATTATAGCTTTCAATCAGTGAGCAATTACTCCAAGACTCAAGTAGAAAATTAGAGATATTTGCTATTAACGAGACGGTGCGGTAGCCGCGAACATTAAAGCACGTTATATGTTTTAGGGCCGGTATTTTCACTTGCGAATAAAGCTATAGATAAATTTAACCTTCGGATAAATATTTTTGTTGTCTTTTCACTTGCAAATAAATTTATTCGAAAGAATAACATCAGTTATTCGCGGAATAAGTTATTCGCTACTTGGGTAGCGAATAAAGGGTTTATTCGTATGTACATTACATTTCTACATAGTGCAGATTTAACAAAGTGGATATATTGAATATTTTTAATGATTCTGGTCATTGTCAGAGCTATGAATAAATAATGCGAGAAATCGAAAACACACGATTAGACATCGACCTAACCACACACATCAAGGAAATTTTTGACAGATTCCGATTGAAAACAAACTGTTCTTATTTTATTATTACAAATTGAAATTCGTATTTGATCTCAAACAGTGTATACATAGGTAAATCCCTCCTTGGGTAAATCATTATAAAGTTCCTGACATTTGATGCTGGTAAAATATTTTCGGATTTTGAATACTTTTGAATACTTTTATATAGTGACATTCATTTACCTCGAACTGAAAGAAATATACAAAAATTATAAGGACAATTTTACAATGTACATATATTTCGTTTACCACGTATGATTACTGCAAAAGATTACTTGTTAAACTACACTCTCCCGGGGCTAAAATGCAGAAGGATATAGATGACATTAAGGATGTCAAACAAAATTTTGACAAGTACGGATTCAAAAGAAGTTGACACATTTCATCCTTGTCTGCTTAACGTGGCTACGCAAAACTCCATCCTGCTCCACTGACACAAATTCACTCTGCAAGGTTACCAATTTACGAATGTAAAAATTATTCGACAGATAGCTATTTGTTTTTGTCAAATGTGTGAAAAGACTCAATGGAGTTATTCGTTGAATAAATATACAGAATAAATTTATTTAACGAATATTTATTCGAAACTTTATTCGGAAGTGAAAATACCGGCCCTTAATCAATCGAATCTAAGGTAGCTCGGTTCGAAACTACCCGCTGGTTAGCTAGTAAACTGTAAACATGCCACCAATATTTCAAAATATAGAACAGTTTCCCCCTTAAATATACATATGTAATGCTGGTTGCATTATTCCTTAGTTTCCATGCTAGTTAAATTGTCGTACAGATTAAGGACTCCAACATTTTTTTCTTTTAAATGCGTCATTTTCATTAAAACCCTATGTATTCTATAAAGTGCCGACATTTTATGTTTTACACAATTCAACAAGCTTTTTAAATAAACTTTCATCTGAGCTGATTTTACAGTGCCTTGTATTTATTGTTACAGTAACCCAAACTAACTTAATTTAATCTACTCTAATCTAACCTAAATAATACATTCTACCAGATCATTTTACATGTAGTACGAGTACGGTCTGTTGGTGGTTCATAAACCTCGTTTAGACCGTGCGTACTATTCTAATACGTAGACCTAGTTTCATACTATAATTATATTTTGGGGGTGAGTCAATTTTCGCTTACATTTTTGTAACGTTTTCGTTGTGCTTACACATTTACTATGTACTATTTACTAGATAAATGTGTACATTTACTAATTTTTTCACATTTACGATAACACATACATGGGGTCTCGTGGCCGTGTGCCTGAGTGTCTGGTCGCGAATCTGGGGACCCGAGTTCGATCCCGACCGACGCCAAAAAATTACATCGAATTTTAATGGCAAAATTGACCCCTGTGGTGCGCTCTCCATGCCAGCTATGGGTACCCGTGAGGTGACGCCTGGTAAGCGCCCGCACGGTACAAATATTCCATCATTACCGATATCTGTACAAAACAGATTGGAACACCCAGCAATGGATAATATGCCGTGATGAAATATTTATTTATTTATACATACAAGGTGTTTAAAAAAGGGTAAAAGATTTTAAGGGCAAGTTGAGTAAAAAATCTTACCTCTGCTATCTCAAAAACTATAAGAGTTAAGACTTCGATTAAATGAAACTTTTTGTTCACCTTTCAGCATCTTAGATGTGCTTTTGTTCTTTTTAAAAAATCAAAAAATGTACTAAGTTAAATGTTACGGCGAAATTTAATTTAAAATAACTTCGTAATTATTAGATATTGGGAAAAAAATTTCATAAAAAATTTTGACTGACAGACAAAATTTTGCTCGGTCACTATTTATCATCACTGTCAGTTTTTCTTCGTTTTCTCGTTTTTCACGGGAACGGTTAAAGATCAGCCGTATATTGATTAAGCTTATTAATTCAGTTTGGTTAGTACTATACGTCCTTAAAAAAAATACCTTTTATTTTAATGCTCTGATATTTATACATGTACCTATGAAAAAAAAACACACTATGCAACCGGATATTTGTTATGTGCAAATTTTCTAATATATCCTGCCTCATTGTATGTTATTTGTGGTGTAAATATTGTATAATTATTTATTTATATACCTCTCTGATATTTATTTATTTATTTTGTAAATTATGAAGTATGTATATTTTCTATAATATTTACGTTAATAATTGCAATCAAACAAATCAAAATATCCACTAATTCTTGTTGATTATAATGAACTGCCGCAAATCCAAACAAATACAGATTAAAACTGGAGTATGAATATTGGGTATAATTATAGCCACATGTTTATTTGTTGTGTACCTATGCGGTTATTTATTACGGAAAGCCGTGATGGAAGTTTGTTAGATTCATTATGTGGTGGAAGTTTTGTGTTACACGGTGTAATGACGATGGCGTTGGCAATGTTCCTCGCTCTATGGAGGGAACTGCTTTATTTTTGCGGCTGGAAATGAATCTCTGGAGAGGATTAAGTTTCTCGGGCTTGTTAAATTCAGCCTTGAAATTGTAGAGTTATTTCTCATATTTACAAGGCACTAGACATTCTATATTGTTAAATTAAATTGAATATATCATCACACCTTCTGGCTGCATTTTCCACATTTCATATCTGTTAGAACTGTAGATAACTTACAGAACATACAAGGAAAATTATTATCACAAAATAGTCTACAATGTTCTTCCTTGCTTAACACTTTAATCTCTTTAACGATTCCCTAAATTTTTGGGGAAAAGTAGGAGCTGATGAAATGCCATCATTTTAGAAAAATAGTACGGTCTCGACTTGCTCAATATTTCAAAAATATTTTTTGATAGCAAAAAGATATGTGGGTACTTTTTTGTGTTTTTTTGTTATGTTTAAACGAATATATTTATATGTACATGAATTTATGTAACTATAGTGCGTTACACGTAAGAAAATAGCGCTGGTTTAGATAGAAAAATAATTTCTGCCCTCTGGTCAGAATATACACCAGGTTTACAAAAGCAAAAAAAAATCTGATGTGACCAGCACATTACCTTCCGTGTACAAATTCCTACATACATTTTCTTGCAAAAAGTCCTATATGTCCAGTAAAATTATTTGATAAACAAACTATGCATATTGCACTTGACACTATCTTCTTCTTTAGCTTTTCTCATTCGTTAGGGGTCTCTTTCTTATTTTATTTTTCCACTTATTTCTGTTTTGCGTGTTGTCCTCATTCAGTTCCTTTTCTCTCAAGTCTTTCGCAATACAGTCTTTCCATTTTATCTTTGGTCTTCCCCAGTTTTTTCTACCTTTTATTACTAAGTTATTCATTCTTCCAATATATTCTTCATCTTTCCTCATGGCATGTTCAAACCAATGTAATCGTCTCTCTTGTATCTTTCTAGAAACTTTATCACTCGAGCCATTCCTTTTACCTTACATTTCATACCCTATCTTTCCGTGTCTTCCCCAATATCTATCTCAATATCCTAGTCTCTGCCACATTCATTTTCTTTTCATTAATACTGACATCTGTCAGTTTGTATTATCTGAATATATTAGCAGTTTCCATGGTAAGCATAGCTGGCTGATTTATGAAATTGAATATCTTTATAATCTTTAACTCTATATCTATTGAATATGAAGTATAAAATGCAATCAAATCGTATAGAGAATGATATATTGTTTAAAATTTATAATCATTATATGTCAATAAATGATATTTAACTGCGTTTTTCAAGAAAAACTGTTAAAAGTTGCAATTGAGGGTACTTCCGCTGGACCAATTATAACCAAATTCTAATCAAGTCTGCATATAAAGAAGAATACGTAAAAATTATAATACAGATATCATCGTAAAAATAGTAAAATCGTATTGTAGGACCCTAAAACGTGCTGACTTATTGAAAACTCGCCACCATGTTTTGCCAAAGACAATAACTTCCTTACCTAGAAGTGACGGAAGGTAAAAATATCACATGTCAGTTGTCAATAATAAAATAAAATCGTTAGAATTATGTGATATTTAACCATTTCGACTTTGTAATTTTTAATATTCAGGTATGGTACATTTTTACTGATAAAAATATTTAATATTGACAAACTTTGGTTTCACGAATTTAAATTATTCATTTAATGCATGTTAAAACGGTCAGCTCTTAAGCGCCATTTACAAATTTCTCACGTGAAATGAAGTAGAGTAGGTATTTTCAACAAATTATAAAATCTACACAAATGGTTAGAAATTTCAAACAAAATTGCTTCGTCTACTTTAAATATGGACTTAAAACTTTAAAAAACTATGGGCCTTTACTTTTGGCACAATGAAAAACAACTTCGTAAAAATCTAGTGCATACAGTAAAATCAACCTTGCAAAACATATGGGACAATACTCACAGGGAAATGTGCATAGAATTAAATCTGGTATTACTAATAAAAGTGATGTAACCCAATATTTAATTTAAATGGCGGAATACTTAAATAACAAATTCAGTTTTTGTAAGTTAAAAATCTATATTTTAAACTAGTCAAAATAATTTTGTATAATTTTTTCAGCATTTGCGTAGGTTTTATAATTTGTTTTGTGAAAATGTTAACCGGCCGAACTAATATAAGTTTGGGCTTGTATATGAATCTTATTTACCTAGACGAAGGTATAAGTGTGTACCTACCCGTTACCTAAACGCCGATTTTATAAGAATAAATGCTATACAACTTAAGATTTTGAGAAATTTCATAACTTTTTAATTGAGGATTTTTAAACGAGATTGATTAATTTGAATTTATTAGTAAAATAATTAGTACTAGTTTTGTAATTTTTTCTGGTGGCTTCCCATAAATAAATAAAATAAATTAATACATAGCGCATAAATTGTACTACACAAATTCTTATGAGTTTGTCAATCTATAAATATTTAATCAATGTCGATGCCTATGTCATGTTTTTTCACACACCAGCCTAACATTATCTTTCTTCTTCCAGCGATGCACTAAGTCCCCCGAAGGATGCTGAAGGACCGCGAGCAGGGGTTGGCTTGCTCCCCGTGTCCTGCAGGTGGCGGTGTAGAGGCCGCACATTGTGCCGGCTGTGGAGGCCGTATCCATGATCGTTATTACCTCCTAGCTGTGGATAGACAATGGCACGCACCCTGCCTCAAGTGCTGCGAATGTAAAGTACCCCTCGATACAGAATTGACCTGCTTCGCTAGGGATGGAAATATATACTGCAAGGAGGACTACTATAGGTGAGTAAAGATATACAATTTTTAGAAATAAGCCAAACATATCGATAAAATATATTACACTAGTAAGGACCTCACACAAAATTATCTTATATTCCCATACCCCATGTCATACCAAAAAATCTGTTGTGGCCAGCACAATACCTCTCGCCACTTCCCTTTTTTGGTTACATAAGTATAGGGCGCGAACAGTCATGTTACATTGTTGGCCTTGACAAGCAGATGTGGGGGGCTGTTTTAGAATGATAATTAGTAATTATGTACATGGATGTCAATTGTCAATTTTTCATTCAGAATTTCAAGATTTTCTAAATACACGTAGTTAATTTGTCACCAGGAGTGCGGAATTTACTTGTCGAGGAAAATAAACCACATGGAATTGGAAAATCACTAAATTTAGAATGAGAAATTATGATACTTGACATCTATATACATAATTACTAGCTATCATTCTGATATGGGCCCTCATATCTGCTTGTCAAGGCCAACAAAATCACATGACTGCTCGCGCCCTATTGTATTTAACATTTCTTGTATACCTATACTCTACACCAAAAATTCTACTTACATATATCTATTCTTTATATTTAGATTGTTTAATTACAAATTCATTTTATGAAGAAATTTTGTCCTCTTCTAATTTTTCGAAATGTTTCCAATTCATAACTATAATTTTAAATATTTAACTATTAATACATCAAGAAATAATATAATGTATGTACTTCCCAGAAAAAGTCTTCAGTAATATCTCCGGATTTCTGACACAAAACATTTCTGACACTGACATTTATCTGTCTGTTACAAATAATTTAATTTTTCAACTATTTTGCATGGCATTCTTTCGGCTGTAAAATTTATTATAACAGATTATTTTATATATTATATTTCTTTTATCTCTAAATCTATAGAATATATAATAAAATATTTAAATGTATCAGATAGAGAATTTAATTTTCTTTAATATTACCAAGAAAAAATTTCAAAAAATATTATTTCGAAGATTTTTTTCAAGAATCTTCTACTTCCGGTTGTCCAATTGTTACCAAAACCTTTTCAGATATTCCCATGAATGTCCGATTGGGAAATACGTAGTTAAGCAAATTTAAAGTCTTATAGTTTTTGAGTAATTGTCCTTCCAACATCCTACATACATACACACACATACATCCACACACACACACACACACACACACACACACACACACACACACACAGACGTCATCGTAAAAATATTAAAATCGGATTGTAGGGACCTTAAAACGTGCTTATTCAATAAAATCTGCATATGCGATTTTTAGCATGAATCCAATACCTCTCTTAGCGAGAGGTAAAAAGACTTGGAATAAAGGAGATCCTGGCAAAATTTTCTATTGACAACTTGCTGCCCAAATCATCGCAATAAATTGTGGTATTTATTTGGCTGTATAATTTTTTACGATGCGCCCAATTATTTACCTAAATCCGTAGAATTTGTAAGCGGTAAAAAAGTTGTGGACAAAGAATGGTTTGTGGGAGTTATGGCATCCGTTGGACCCGGCTATAAATTTCCCTCTGTCTTAATTAGGGTGCGTTAGCGTCACAAATGGGCCTGGGAGCTTCCCTGTAACGCCCTCTCCCTGCGCTACCGGGCTTACCGCAACCAACACCAATATTTTATCTGCACCACCCAATTTTATTTCCGTCTTCGAGAGACAAGGTCTCAGAACTCTATTAGCTAAACTGTTATAGTTGAAATCACAAGAATTATTTTTTACAAAATATCTTTACTTTAGCATACATTTAAGAATCATTTCATATCTATCAAACATTTTTTAGGATATCAAGACGCAGAAATCTATTTGATCCAGTAGGAATACCTGTATCCTAATTATTAAACATAGACCATGAACCCAGCAATGTTTACAATTAACGAAAAACAATAAATTAAACATGAAAAAAAAAATCTGATGTGGCCAGCACATAACCTCTCGCCGTATATTTTACCTGGCTGTATGCATAAAGCAAAGAATATTTTTATAAATACAAATAATATATTCATATAAATCTATGACGCTTCTTTATTATTCAATAATAGCATGTCTCAACATGAAGATATTTTACCATAAATTATGTTACAATAAATTACAAAGTAGAGTTTACCATATATAAATATTAGGCTGGTAACAGCAATTTTCAATTCGAACAACGTTGTTTACTTTCTCTTCATATTCTTCTAGTAAAAACATTAATTTTGGGCGGTCTAAAATGTATATATGGATTGTGCATCTATTCTTACATATCTTCTTTTACATTTTATTTTTTCATACATGTTATATCTAAATAACACTAATTCCCTTTAATAAAGTGACGGATAGATTGCACTCCGATTATTCTTATATCGATGTGTAATTTTGTCAATATTTACAACTTACTTGAGAAGAATTTGATAGCTTTTTCGCAATTCAAAGTTACTCTAGTCTATAGTACTGGTGTACATTGTCCCATAATGTTTGAAACAAATTTAAGTCCTTCAACCTAGACTTGTCATCTCCATAATAGTCACAGATCAAGAACTAAGGGATTCTCCAAGTACATTTTTCTTTCATTACTCATTATTTCTGACACTGACATTTATCTGTCAGTTACAAATAATTTAAATTATCAACTATTTTTCATGGCATTCTTTCGGCTGTCAAATTAATTACAACATTATTTTATATATTATATTCCTTTTATCTCTAAATCTATAAAATATGTATAAAAATATTTAAATGTATCAGAAAGAGAATTTATTTTTCTTTAATATTATCAAGAAAAATTTTCAAAAAATAATATTTAGAAGATTTTTTTTCAAGAATCTTCTACTTCCGGTTGTCCAATTGTTACCAAAACCTTTTCAGATCTTCCCATGAATGTCCGATTGGGAAATACGTTGTTAAACAAATTTTAAGTCTTATAGTTTTTGAGTAACCGTCCTTCCAACATCCCACACACACACATCCACACACACACACACACACACACACACACACACACACACACACACACACACACACACACACACAGACATCATCGTAAAAATGTTAAAATCGGATTGTAGGGACCTTAAAACGTGCTTATTCAATAAAATCTGGATATGCGATTTTTAGCATGAATGCAATACCTCTCTTAGCGAGAGGTAAAAATTGGTTAGCCGATTACATTTCAAAGATTCCGTTAATATTGATTCAAATATTTGTCAAATATCTCTCAAAAATGATATACATGCCTAAATAAATTCTGTTTAATATTCTTTACTAGAGTTCATTCTAAATTCTCTGACACATATTTTCTTATTAGAATATAATGAATCGGTGTTATTTAAATAAAAATAATTGTGGGCAAACAATTTCTGGATTTTGCATCACGACTACGCTCGGGCTTTTATTACTTTTCCTCTTCTTGAAGATGAAGTGTAAATTGAATGGACAATATTTGCGACCATAGAGGAAACAAAGGTAAAATCGCGGAAGGATAAGGTTATTCAATAAGTGTATTCCACAACTGTTTTACAGCTAGAAAACAACATTGATGAATAAGTTATTACTTTTTGAAACAAATGAAAATTCTCGTTATTTTTTATCAAACTTATTATTTAACAAAAGGCTAAAAAGGAAATTTTAAGCCAAGGTACGCAAACAATTTTTTTATGCAATTATCACTAAGTTATTAATTTTTATTTAAAAATATATTTCATAATTGATTTATTCATGTTACTTGTACGTTCTGTGCTGTCATCTTGACAACTCACAAAACAATCAGCTTACTGTCAAAATATATTACAACCTAAAAATGACAGTAGAATAACTGCAATAATTAAATGTTGAGCAGGAAAATGAGCAACACTAAATTTATTTGTCATTTAATCAAACGTTTGACAATTGAGTTTATAGAGTAAATGCGGCCGTAAAGTAAAAGCGCCCATAAAGTAAAAGCGGCCATAAAGTAAAAGCGGCCGTGAAGTAAATGCGGCCGTAAAGTAAACTTTGACATGTCAAAATAAAAGTTATACTTTACGGTTGCCAAAGGATACGTAAAACAACTATTTTTTAAAAACTGCTTAAAAAAATAATCTAATACGTATAGCTGTAATAATATTTTTGTTTAATGGTCATTTAAAATTAAATAGATGGTTGTAATAAATTATAAAATAAGATAAGGCGTTTTTTATTCAATACCGAACTCACAAATACAAATTTTCCGAAGCCATTCCTTCATTCTCACATTAAAATCACTTTGAATTAAAAGTCGTTTTATTCTAATTCTCTATAAAATAATGGACACATCAGTGGGTACATAGATAAAATCACTGTAATATATTTATTACAATATAAAAAAATAAATATTATTATTATTAATTGTATTATTCTAAATGAATTTTATTTTATCAGTTTAATGAATTTGTGGTTTTGTGGTTTCCATAAAATGTTTTTTGAAAGAAAATAAATTGATGATAGTTCGGAATTTACAATTAATTTTCCAACTCATCGAAATGTCAGAATATCTGGACAAGTTTCTGATTTTAAGACAGTGGGCTGCTAGTATTTAGCATAAACATGCGTTTACTCTTTCCTGCACTGCCGCCATTAGTCAGCTATGACTGCTCTGCTCCTGCCTGTGTCGAATTCCGAATCTAGCCAGCCGTGGCCGATGCTCTGCAACGCCTGCTACGATCATTCCTCGCATTTTTATTTTACCCGCACCGATACGTTTGAAATTCAACGAATATTTACTAATTGTGTCTATAAATTATCATGAATTTGTTTCTCCATGTGGAATCTGATTGTGTGTCAACACAAACATTTAATTGGGAATTAAAAGGACCATCCGTTTTTTGTCAAGATGAATGAAACTTTTTCAAAACTGATATGTATCGATTTGGGGATCTTCGACTGAATTCTGGTTTTTAATCGTTAGACAAATATTTCCTAAAACCAAATCAAGATTCACATTTCAAGAATATAAATGAAATTATATCAGGGCCACGCAAGAATTATTAAGAATAAGAAAATCAAGTAGGCTGTGGAGAACAAAATTTGCACTAGCATATTAAACAAATCATAGACAATACGAGCCCAGTCTCAAATGTATTCGTGCCCTCTGAAAAAAATATATTAACAGCAAGAAGAAATAAATTTTTAGATTACTATAGTTAAGACTATATTTGGGCAATTTTTTATTTTATATATTAATAAAGTGTACTGGATTTAAATATAATGTTATTACCTAAATTTATCATTTTAACAATAATAAAAGGACAAATATATGACAACAGACACTTGCTATTTTTTACCTCTCGCTAAGAGAGGTATTGCATTCATGCTAAAAATCGCATATCCAGATTTTATTGAATAAGCACGTTTTAAGGTCTCTACAATCCGATTTTAACATTTTTACGATGATGTCTGTGTGTGTGTGTGTGTGGATGTGTGTGTGTGTGTGTATGTGTGTGTGTGGGATGTTGGAAGGACGGTTACTCAAAAACTATAAGACTTAAAATTTGTTTAACAACGTATTTCCCAATCGGACATTCATGGGAAGATCTGAAAAGGTTTTGGTAATAATTGAACAACCGGAAGTAGAAGATTCTTGAAAAAAAATCTTCTAAATATTATTTTTTGAAAATTTTTCGTGGTAATATTAAAGAAAATTAAATTCTCTATCTGATACATTTAAATATTTTATTATATATTCCATAGATTTAGAGATAAAAGAAGTATAATATATAAAATAATCTGTTGTAATAAATTTGACAGCCGAAAGAATGCCATGAAAAATAGTTGATAATTTAAATTATTTGTAACTGACAGATAAATGTCAGTGTCAGAAATAATGAGTAATGAATTAAAAATGTACTTGGAGAATCCCTTAGTTCTTGATCTGTGACTATTATGGAGATGACAAGTCTAGGTTGAAGGACTTAAATTTGTTTCAAACATTATGGGACAATGTACACCAGTACTGTAGACTAGAGTAACTTTGAATTGCGAAAAAGCTATCAAATTCTTCTCAAGTAAGTTGTAAATATTGACAAAATCGGAGTGCAATCTATCCGTCACTTTATTAAAGGGAATTAAGGTTATTTAGATATAACAAGTATGAAAAAATAAAATGTAAAAGAAGATATATAAGAATAGATGCACAATCCAGATATATACATTTTAGACCGCCCAAAATTAATGTTTTTACTAGAAGAATATGAAGAGAAAGTAAACAAAGTTGTTCGAATTGAAAATTGCTGTTACCAGCCTAATATTTATATATGGTAAACTCTACTTTGTAATTTATTGTAACATAATTTATGGTAAAATATCTTCATGTTGAGACATGCTATTATTGAATAATAAAGAAGTTTATACGTCATAGATTTATATGAATATATTATTTGTATTTATAAAAATAATCTTTGCTTTATGCATACAGGCAGGTAAAATATACGGCGAGAGGTTATGTGCTGGCCACATCAGATTTTTTTTAGTTGCAACAGTAAATAATACAATATTTATGTTAGTATTATTTTAAAACTGTAGATAAAGAAAAACTGACAATATTTCAATTAATTACTAATTTTATTTTTTCGTAAAATTATTTGCAAAGTGATATTTATTTATTAAAGTACCATTTACAATTATATTAAAAACAAGAATAAATAAACTTCTGGATGCTATGATTATTACTCCAATTCAACAAATTTTGATATAGTGTATGCATAGAGTGTATAGAACTCAAATACATTGCTTATAATAAAATTCCTTAGGTTTAATAACAATTTATTTGCAAATAAGCCATTGTCTGCATGTGACAAATGTTTTCGTCGATAATAATTCGCAAATAATTTTGATTAAAGTAATACATTTTAAGATGGCAATTAATTCAGTATATTGTCAGTTACCTTTACTCTCAGTTTTATAGATAATACTAACATAAATATTGTATTATTTACTGTTGGAACGAAAAATTTTGGGACTTGCCTTTTGTCATATATTTGCCCGTAGATTATTGTTTAAATGAGAAATTTAGTTTGTAACATTGTATTTATATCCAGTACACTTTATTAATACATGAAATAAAAAAATGCCCAAATATAGTTTTAACCATTGTAACGAAAAAAATTATTTTTTATTGCTGTTAATATATTTATTTCAGAGAGTACGAATACATTTGGGGTTGGGCTCGTACACTCTTTAGACCTGAAACTAATGTGTACTTGAACTGAACATTACACCTGGTGATTGGAATAGAAGTAAAATGTATATTGGGCATTCCACTTTTAATTTTATTCAAAATATTTTAGTTTTGTTAGTTAATATAAATATATTTGGATATTAAATAAAATATATGTGTACAATTATAATGTTAAGTTGTATTTTTCAATAATATTCATAATAAAATTTTAATTTCAAAATTATATTCGACAACTTAGTTCACAGAAATAATTATAACTGGGTTGAAAATAAAACACGGATATCTTATACGAACACAAACATTAAAAACTCGCTCAGTGGAAACACAGAAAGTGTAATTAATAATCAAATCAAATTAAATAGAATCAAAAACACAAATATTTCAAAATGTCAAATTCGCAAATTCACGTCAAATCAAATGTTTTTCATTAATCCTTATTTTCCACCACAGAAAAACACGCGCACTAATAGTTGTGTTGATATTAAATATGTAGGTTCTTAACACGACGTTTGCGACATCTATTGAGCGGAATTGAGTACTAGTGGCAAATGCCTGGCACTGGCCATATAAGTTTCCAAAGGTTGAAATAAATATATTTTTTTTATGTTAAGATTGAACTTAGTTAATCAATCAAAAATATGGAGCATTTTGATTTGAGATTTATAATTTGGCAATATTTACGTCACCATAAAATAATTTGACAGCTTCGACATTTTGTAAGTCGAAATTAGTTTGAAGCATTCCAAAAGAAAATTAATTGGAAGCTTTTAAGAAATAGAAGAAAAGAAATTTTAATAAAATTTAAAATAAAATTCTAAAAAATATAGACCATATATCTTATTCTCAAAATTCTAATGTGACCCTCGTGTTATTCTTCTTACAAAAGTGAAGATAATATTTGAATTGATAGTCGTAGAATACATACTACGTGTTATCTTCTATAATCAGTAGAAATAACTACAGACATGATATAAAATAAATAAAAATAGCAGTTTCATGACAATTTTACTAGCATTGTAATTGTACAGAATGTCAATCTATAGTTTACAAGAAACATAAAGATTGTAGTAGATTGTTAACAACTCGGACGTAGATAACCAATTTTTGTTATAAAATATTGATTACGCACTTTTCATTAACATTCAGAAAGATGTTGATTCTTGTTTATTATCTGATAGCATTATAAATTTAATTCCATCTTTCCTTATTTATATACAGATAATTAAAATTATACATTCTATTACTATTTTAATTTAATATGTATGTTCTTGAAAACGTACGAACCTTGATTAAAAAAAAGATTTTTTTAAATTTCGTAAATAGGTTTTTGATTGAGTTGATTTTTTACCTTCCATCACCTTTAGGTAAGGAAGGTATTGTCTTTGGTCAAAAAATTCAATGATGAGTTTTAAGTGAAAAAGCACGTTTTAGGGTCCCTATAATACGATTTTACCATTTTTATGATGGAGTCTGTATGCATGTGTGTGTGTGTGTGTGTGTGTCTCTGTGTGTGTGTGTGTGTGTGTGTGTGTGTGTGTGTGTGTGTGTGTGTGTGTGTGTGTGTGACGATACTTTCGGATCGCATAACTACAATACCACGATTCCAAAAATTATAATTTTTTCGTATTCCTCAAGTTTACATCAAAAAGAAGAGATGATGAGATTTTGATTATAATTGGTCAACCGGAAGTACTTTCATTTGAATATTTTAACAGTTTTCTTGAAGAAACGCTGTCAAATCATTTTTTGACACTTAATGTTATTATAAAAATAAATATATTATTATCTACACGATTTAATTTTATTTACCTACCTTTCAGAGATCATCTTAGATGTGCTTTTATTGTTCAAAAAATAATCAAATAATTATCACGGCCGAATTCACTATTCTTTAATCATGAGTTGATCCTCAGATCAACGCTGATTCTGAATCAATCCAATTCACCATTAAAAATCAAGCTAATCTACTAATCCAAATCAATAATTGATACATCATATTGCATTAATCAAGGACTGATCACATATTTGAATCCCAATTTTAACATGTATAGCAATGTTAGGATTTACTCATTTGCAACTTTATCCCATGCTTCTTCTTTATCTTTATTTAAAACCGCATTAATTTTCATTTTCACTATATTTAAAAGCAGTCCTTTATTAGAATCAGTGTAATAATATCGAAATATAATATTGTTATAGGAAAATTATACAATATATTTTATACATAAATTAAAAACTTACATATTAACACCTTTTTAATGGGAAGTACAAACATAACTGTGAATCTGTTGATCATGATTCCTTGGTTCATAAATCAAGGTGGTGAATTAGAATATACGTTGATCTTCGAATCAGCTTGATTCCTAAATCAGCTGATTGTCAATCAACGGATTAATGGTGAATTCGGCCGTAAGTAAAATTTTACGGCGACCTTGACAAATATTTAATTTTAAGAACTTATTAAATATCAAATTGAAAAATTGTTTTATATAAAATTTTATTGTATTTTTACAATCTATTTACTGGCATAGACAATATTTTGTTTGATCATCATCTTTGTCAGTTTTTCTTTGATTCTGATACAAAATGGCCTTTTTCTCACAAATAGTTGAAGTTGATTAAGCTTTTTTACCTTCCATCACCTTTAGATAAGGAAGGCATTGTCTTTGATCAAAAAATTCAATGATGAGTTTTTAGTGAATAAGCATGTTTTAGGGTCCCTATAATACGATTTTACCATTTTTACGATGATGTCTGTATGTATGTATGTATGTATGTGTGTGTGTGTGTGTGTGTGTGTGTGTGTGTGTGTGTGTGTGTGTGTGTGTGTGTGTGTGTGTGTGTGTGTGTGTGTGTGTGTGTGTGTGTGTGTGAGTGTGTGTATCAGTTTGTATGTGACAAAAGTTTCGGATCGCATAACTTCAATACCACGATTCCAAAATGAGAACGACACGTAAAACTAAAATGAGTGGAAGAAGAAAATAAAAAATTGCGACCCCTAACGAATGCGAAAAGCTAAAGAAGAAGAAGATGTCAGTGTCAAGTGCAATTTGCATAGTTTGTTTATGAAATAATTTTACTGGAAATTTAGAATCTTTTGCAAGAAAAATTATGTATGGAATTTATACATAATACACAGGATTGACGGAAGGTATTGTGCTGGTCACAACAGATTTTTTATTCATTTTAATCAATGCTATATGTTCTTAAAGTTTGTACCCGAAATTGTGAAACACACTGTAAAAAAATCTGATGTGGCCAGCACATAACCTCTCGCCGTATATTTTACCTGGCTGTATGCGTAAAGCAAAGAATATTTTTATAAATACAAATAATATATTCATATAAATCTATGACGTATAAACTTCTTTATTATTCAATAATAGCATGTCTCAACATAAAGATATTTACCATAAATTATGTTACAATAAATTACAAAGTAGAGTTTACCATATATAAATATTAGGCTGGTAACAGCAATTTTCAATTCGAACAACTTTGTTTACTTTCTCTTCATATTCTTCTAGTAAAAACATTAATTTTGGGCGGTCTAAAATGTATATATCTGGATTGTGCATCTATTCTTATATATCTTCTTTTACATTTTATTTTTTCATACTTGTTATATCTAAATAACCTTAATTCCCTTTAATAAAGTGACGGATAGATTGCACTCCGATTATTCTTATATCGATGTGTAATTTTGTCAATATTTACAACTTACTTGAGAAGAATTTGATAGCTTTTTCGCAATTCATTAAATGTATCAGAAAGAGAATTTATTTTTCTTTAATATTAGAAGATTTTTTTTCAAGAATCTTCTACTTCCGGTTGTCCAATTGTTACCAAAACCTTTTCAGATCTTCCCATGAATGTCCGATTGGGAAATACGTTGTTAAACAAATTTTAAGTCTTATAGTTTTTGAGTAACCGTCCTTCCAACATCCCACACACACACATCCACACACACACACACACACACACACACACACACACACACACACACACACACACACACACACACACACAGACATCATCGTAAAAATGTTAAAATCGGATTGTAGGGACCTTAAAACGTGCTTATTCAATAAAATCTGGATATGCGATTTTTAGCATGAATCCAATACCTCTCTTAGCGAGAGGTAAAAAATGTACTATCATATTTTACAGTGAAATTTTGGTGTTAGCAATTTTGATGGAAGCCGGGAATGAATTCAGGATGACCTTAAGGGCGGAAGTCATGTGGAAGCAAAAACGAAGAATGAAAGTGTTAGTGGTTGCAATTGAAATCGTGATATCAGAAGCAAATAAATAAAACATACTTTACATTCAATTGTTTTCCTTTATGGCTAGTTAAATAACTTTCTATGTCTAAAGCATCCTCGACTGTCCTTTTTATACATCCGGCCTTCTAATCATTTATGTAGAATCAGCTCTTTCCAGTACGATAAAGTTCAACAGTTGAACTATACACAGTCTTAAAAAAACTTGTAGATATAATAATAAACATAATCAAAATATTTGTATCGAAGTCTCCCATGAAAATAATCATCCATCTTGTATCTAATTCATGCAATTAGCATTCTTCTCGTTCATAACGCATTCTTTTCACCTTTCTTGTAACAAAAATAATTTAACAGGTTGTCATAGGTTTACATCGCGTTGCCTGCGCTTATATCTCATTATAACAAGCTGGGCGTATCTGGTTGTTCCATCTGCGGAGGGGTCCGGGGTTCGAACCCGGGACATGTGCGCGTGACACCTCCGATGCGAGTGTCAGATAGCGTGTGTCACTATTAAACTACGTGTTATCTGCGTGTCATAACAACGGGAAATAAAATTTTGATGAGTCAATCGAAAAGGACGGAGAATATGAAGTGAATGTGGGCGTTAAGGGCGGGAGTTGTTTTGTTGCTCTGTTTCCTCAGTGATTTCTTCTAAAGATACAGGAATAACTTCATAGAAATTAATAAAAACCATTATGCTTTGATAATATATGCATTGTATGAGTAGCCACGTATTAATAATATGTGTGGGTTTCCTATGTGAAAATGAAGTAACCAGTTGTGATTCTAATATTCTAAGTTCGATTCTAAAAACTCAGTTATAATATATTATGTCACGTAAGTTCTCGAAATTTTTTTGAATGAACGATACTCTGTATTTTAAGCAAAGTATAATGAATCTACTTATTACTACAACAAGTACATGCTTAAGGTTTAACATTTTTTGTGTTTAATATGGAGCTAGTTGACATTTTCTTCTATACGTCTAAGTTTAATTCTGACAAGAAAGATGTACAATAATGTATAGGAACAACACAATATTCTTTTCCTCACAAATAAATGTTATTCACTAAGAGAGGTATTGGATTCATGCTAAAAAACGCATATTCAGATTTTAATGATTTAAAGATCCCTACAATACGATTTTAACATTTTACGATGATGTCTGTGTTTGTTGGATGTATGTGTGTGTGTATGTGTATGGAACTCAAAAACTATAAGACTTTATATTTGTGTAACTACGTATTTCCCAATCGGACATTCATGAGAATATCTGAAAAGGTTTTGGTAACAATCGGAAAACCGGAAGTAGCAGATTCTTGAAAATAAAATTTTTAAATTATGTTTTATGATTTTTACCTCTCGCTAAGAGAGGTATTGGATTCATGCTAAAAATCGCATATCCAGATTTTATTGAATAAGCACGTTTTAAGGTCCCTACAATCCGATTTTAACATTTTTACGATGATGTCTGTGTGTGTGTGTGTGTGTGTGTGTGTGTGGATGTGTGTGTGTGGGATGTTGGAAGGACGGTTACTCAAAAACTATAAGACTTAAAATTTGTTTAACAACGTATTTCCCAATCGGACATTCATGGGAAGATCTGAAAAGGTTTTGGTAACAATTGGACAACCGGAAGTAGAAGGTTCTTGAAAAAAAATCTTCTAAATATTATTTTTTGAAAATTTTTCTTGATAATATTAAAGAAAAATAAATTCTCTTTCTGATACATTTAAATATTTTTATACATATTTTATAGATTTAGAGATAAAAGGAATATAATATATAAAATAATGTTGTAATTAATTTTACAACCGAAAGGATGCCATGAAAAATAGTTGCAAATTTAAATTATTTGTAACTGACAGATAAATGTCAGTGTCAGAAATAATGAGTAATGAAAGAAAAATGTATTTGGAGAATCCCTTAATTCTTGATCTGTGACTATTATGGAGATGACAAGCCTAGGTTGAAGGACTTAAATTTGTTTCAAACATTATGGGACAATGTACACCAGTACTGTAGACTAGAGTAACTTTGAATTGCGCAAAAGCTATCAAATTCTTCTCAAGTAAGTTGTAAATATTGACAAAATTACACATCGATATAAGAATAATCGGAGTGCAATCTATCCGTCACTTTATTAAAGGGAATTAAGGTTATTTAGATATAACAAGTATGAAAAAATAAAATGTAAAAGAAGATATATAAGAATAGATGCACAATCCAGATATATACATTTTAGACCGCCCAAAATTAATGTTTTTACTAGAAGAATATGAAGAGAAAGTAAACAAGGTTGTTCGAATTGAAAATTGCTGTTACCAGCCTAATATTTATATATGGTAAACTCTACTTTGTAATTTATTGTAACATAATTTATGGTAAAATATCTTTATGTTGAGACATGCTATTATTGAATAATAAAGAAGTTTATACGTCATAGATTTATATGAATATATTATTTGTATTTATAAAAATATTCTTTGCTTTATGCATACAGCCAGGTAAAATATACGGAGAGAGGTTATGTGCTGGCCACATCAGATTTTTTTTGTTTATATTAAAGAAAATTAAATTCTCTTTCTGACACATTTAATTTTTTATTATATCTCGCATAGGTTTGTAAATATAGTATATAATAATATAGAAAAATCTGTTGTACTAAAACTCGTTGCCTAAAAAACAGTTGAGATATTTAAATGTTTGTAATTGACAGATAAATGCAAAATGTCAGTGTCAAAAATCAGATTTTTCTGGGAAGTACGAGTACATTTAATATTATTGTATTATTAATTAAATATGTATTTAAAATATAGGTAATATTACACATATTCTTAAGAAATACTGCTAATACCGTAAATGAATTTGAAGAATTTTGAACATATTAGAAGAGTAGGACAAAATTACTCATAGAACGAAAGAAGATATACAATTTCAATATTTGCGTGTACAAGAAATGTTAAATTCGTTACTTATAGGGCGCGAGCAGACATGTGACTTTGTTGGCCTTGGCAAGCAGATTTGTGGGTCCGTGTCAGAATGACAGCTAGTAGTTATTTACATAAATGTCACAAATGTCATAATTTTTTATTAAAAATTTCAAAATATTCTGATATTATGTTGTTTATATGTCATCAAAAGTATGGAGTATACTTGGCGAGGAAATTAATCCACATGGATTTGAATGAAAACTTATGATACTTGACACCATGTACATTATTACTAGCTGTAATTTTGACATATATATCTTGTTAAGGCTAACAAAGTCACATAACTGTTCGCGCCCTATGCAACATAAAATGAAAATGGCGAGAGGTATTGTGCTGGCCACAACAGATTTTTTGTTATTGTACTACTGATGACGACCACCTGGCAGTTGAAATGTACATTTCATATGTTTTAATAAAACATTTATTTATAAAGAAAAGAATATTCTATTGTTTATATTAAATTTATCACGTTGCTCTAAACTCTACATTAAATTAGTAAATTCGTATTTTAGGTATTAAAAAGAGGACAGAACTATTGAAAAATTTTGATTCACTTGTTAATTCACAACAGAAGTCGAGCTTTTTTGAAACAAAAGGCCTCAACATACATACATATGAATAGTTTATTAACGCGTAAATTAAAAATATTCCTTTGTACTGACATATAATTACAACGAAAGGTAAGAAAATTTTGGAACATTTAGTTTACGAAAATTTCACTGCTTAAATGTCATTTTCTCTTTAAGTGGAAACCTCTTTTACCCGGACAAGTGGTGTCCACTTAAGAGAGATTTCATTTTATATTGAAATTCGATCATGGTCACATACCCAATTGTTGCCACACGCATCGCACTCGTATTTTATTATACCCACTGAAGGTATAAAGAAGTTAGAATATCGTTGGTCTAAGTGTATTATAGTGAGTTGAAAGGAGACTAATGAACAATAAAAAATAAAAATGTTCGGGCCTATTCTGTAACTCAGTCAAAAAAATTAACCAATCAAGTATGTTGATATGTAACAAAAAATTGGATTTTTAGTTGTCATATCGATCTCTATTGGATAAAATTTATAACCATTTGTTAAAAATTAACCACTTTGTTCAGAATAGGCCAAATCTTCACAGAACTCGCAGATTTCCAGTGTTCGCCCCACTTTCCTGACATGAATATAACGTAAATAACTATTTTAGTTGATTGCAGATTAATAACTATCGTATTACATTATACTATAAAGAAATATATTTTTATACGATGTGTAAAGTAGATATTTTACACACTGTAGACAATATGTAAAGTAAACGATTTTCGTATTGGCATTTAAATTGCCTTACCTAAATTTAGTTTTTTCTATACATTCATGTTGGTGATACTGACAGAACTGCAGTATTCAACTTCAGATCTGTTATCTGATAAATGTGAACTCGATATTTAGTGTATTCAAATTATCGTCTGCTCGTCTGTCAAATTTCTAATTTGCTTCAGGAATTTAATTTGTCATATAAAAAAATAGTGTATGCAACTCAAGTGTAAACAATCTTTATGACATTCGATCGATAATTGTCCAATTTTCGTGACTCGGCAAGCCTCGTTACGAAATACTTGACCTTATGTCATAAAGATTGTGTTTACACTCTTGTAGCAAAAATAACTATTTATTTTAAAATTAGCTAAATTATAGCACGATCGTGACAGAGAAAAATTGATCTAAATAATTTTCTTAAAATTAGTAAATCATAGACAATATTACAGTTATATACTCGTATCTCACAAAGCAGGAAAGAAATTCAAATTATAATTTATAACATTCTCAAAAAAATATGCTGAAATGGTTTGCATTTCCAATTGGTGTATAATGATTAAAAAATGAAACTTTTAGGAGCATATTTCCATGCAATATTATATTTTAACATTCATAATAAGTTCCTTTAATATTTACATACTTTCATATTCTCTCATTTGCACCTCATTCGCACTTCTGTCATTCTCGCTATTTTCACACAGTATCTATATAGCCCGGGGCGGTAGGGTTTATTTTGTCCGCGAGCGAAGCGTCGGACGCCGACATCGTGAGTGGATGCGGGCGGGCTTCGCACGGTACACAAGCAACCATTGTACTGCCCATGAGACACAGAAGTGTCAATTGCACGTGTGTTGTTCTCACGGGAAATTCGCGTTGATGTCTTGTTTTTATAGAAGGTGGAATGTTTTTACTAAGCCGGTGAAATATTTGTGTTTTCATAGGTGTGTATAGATAGGAAACAGCATATAAACATGTGGAAATAATAATAACAAGAAGTAAATGTGGATGTAAAAATTAATTCTGAAAAAAAATATGAATGAATTTAATTAATATATTTTTTGTACAACCGGACGCGAACTAAACATTTCGCAGACGCAATTATTTCGCGGCCATTACTCTATAAAAATCACTTTGACAATTGAGAGTTGAGATGATAAATAATATGACTATGACAGTGACGTTTTTATAATATGGCAACAACAATAAAAATAAATACAACAAACATTGGAAAATAATTATTTTAGAAATTAGTTAATATCTTTTCTACGATTTTCACAAAATTAATTTTTACCGGCCTAGGCCAGTAACAAAGACTTTCTGGGCAATTTATAGAAAATAGGACGGAAGTCATTTTTGCTGAGTATTTCACAACTCACTTGTTGTTTTTTCAAAAAATTGTACACTTCAGCCAGTAAAATGACACTTTTTGGATAACTGCTAGAAGAGCTGGGAACAACTTAAAATAAAAGTACTGAAAGTATTACTTTAAATACATATAGTATTTACAATATTTTTCTTAAAATACGTTTGAAAATTATTATTTAGTACTGTACTTGAAATACTTTTTTTCATAAAAACTTCTTAAAACACTTTTATGTCATACTGATTTCTAAAGCAAAGTTTTTTAAACGATTTATAAAACAAAAATTGAAACATTAGAATCCTAGAACTTTACAACGATATTTTAAAGTTCTAGGACTTTAAAATTTTACCTTCATATTGAATCCTTTAAAAGTTCAGTTTTAATCTGTCAAAATTTTGCTAAGATTTTTGAACAATTGCTGCATATTTCTCTTAATAATTAAACTACAGTATGACATAAAATTATGTATGTACCTCAAACGAAAAGTGTCTAAGGTGCTCACAAGTAATTACTGCCTCGGCTACCCACCTCGGCCGAAAAGAACTTACCTTAAAGATTCACTTTTCATCCTAGATACATAAAATACTATTTAGTACTTAAAGTATCCAAAAGTATTTAAAGTAATTTAAATACTAATTAATTCACGCATGCGCAATAACATATTGCTGTGTGTTTTGTACATTTCTGTCAACACAGGTTTGAGGTTGAGCAAATATAGGTGGGTACTAAAGTTTCCACAGTTTTAATCGAATAGTTGAAGGCGTAAAGATAAATCAAGACATGTAATACATTATATGATGAAAAATTTGAACAAATTATTTATTAAAGTCTAATTCTAACTACTTAATAATATTGTACAACTAAATAATTAAAACATTTTTGCAGTCCAATGCGTGAAGTAATAGCTACACACATTAATCGCAGTACGTGAAGTCTTATGGAGTTTATTTAAAACATCTTATACGTATATCATATATGTATAGCCTCTTTTACACGCATGTGGACAGGTATCTTCATGCAATTGTTTCACAATATACTATTTTTGTTAACATCAGAGCCAGACTATGTTAAGTCAAGATACGCAATTTTGGACTTAATATAGTCTGGCTCTGAGGTACCGATACAGAACCTTAAAATCAGTGGATTACTTTAACTCTAATTGCTAACAATAAAAGTAAATTTGTAGGTATATTTGTTTTAATTTGTATTATTTAAACGTACATTTTCTATTTATTTTTATTTTTTTCATTGTAATTATAAATTATGAATAGTGATATCTGCATAATACATCACGTAGAAAAATGGAAACATCCTTAAGTTCTTGTAAATACGTTTGATAAAAACTGTTATGTTTTGTGGTTTATATAATTATTAGTCAATACATTATTCAACATTTGTATCGAGTTTCCTTGATTTGTGCTCGGTACAAACTCACAATTATATCCTGCTGATTGTTAGCGGGAAAAATAAACGAAAACAACGTGAACGTTGGTTCTGTATCCACGACCTGCTTGATTTTCAATCTTCAGCTGTCACGTCAACGCACACTGTGATGCGACACAGCGGCTGCGGCCTTTTTTCTCTCAGATATATTTTTGTTTATTCCAAACCGGTATTTTTATATCGATTGTTGTTCTACAGGGCTTTTTATTAGAACTTAATTTTAGTTTCAACCAGCTCCAGAAGAATACAATAACAAATAATACAAGTATACCGCAATTGTTTTCAATAGCTTTGTTCATATGTTGATTTTGGTAGATCTGCATGATATTGTATGTATTATTTTATATTTTCTATTTATTAATATCAACTGAATGAAACAGTTTTACCATTTTTATTCATTTTTAAAAATTTCCTGTTTCATAAAATGATCATAAATAAGTTATACATCGTTCAAAAGCTAAATATATTTGTTTTCAATTATGTAAGTTTCCACTATAGCATCCATATAAAAATTACAAATTTGATATCAACTCAAAATCTAACAATGATAAAATAAAATTGAGCATCATCATTCGAAAGAACATAAAAGTGTCTTATATAGAGAGTAAAAATTAAAATTAGCAAAGTTTAATTTTTTGTATGCATCTAGTGGTCTATGTATATTTCAAGAAAAACACACAGGTATTTTTAGTTTGAAATGGCCTAATAATGGGGAAGCTTTGCCCTAATTTAACCAACTCCGTATTTCTTAAGATAAGCGAGTTTCCAATTGTAAGGGTCAAGAAACGGGCATCCTGTAAAAAGGGTATTAAAAACGGATAAAATTTTTGAGGGTTATACATTTTGTCTGTTCCTGCCTAAAATTTTAATGATAGGCAAAATACAATATATTCCCATAATTACTGTGACGTGCACCCCTGGGAGAAGAGTATACAACACCGCCACTGACAGAACGTTTCAGAGCGATGACGCAATCCCCGGCGCCGCAACGGCTAGAGGCTAATTACGCCGTGCCCTCATTCCTTTGTATACAGGTCATTGTTGCTTCCGAGTCTTCTAGAATGTTATAAGCGGTATAAATACCGGCCGAAAGAAAGCGGAGGGACAGTCTAATATATACAAGCAACCAGAAATGAACTCAGTGATATAAATAAACAGTTTACCAGTTGTTAACATAAATAAATGTAGGTATATAAATAAGTGTAGTGATATAAATATTGGTATAGATAAATAATCGTAGTGTTTAAGCATTTAATAATATTCTTAATGTTTATAATTATTTAATCATAGTGTTAGTTGTTTTTATTATCTTTTAATATTTAATCCTTAATTATATATCGTTTAATAAACGTATTCTTTTAGTTAATAATATTTGTGTTTTACACTTCACCCATATAAATAAAAACGTTACAGTACATTAGTATTTTAAATCGAATTATCATAGTAGGTAGAAGAGCAAAACAAAATTTTAAAAACCAAAGGTAGTAGCTTGAATGGTGATTAGGAGATGGCTACGGAAGAGAAGATTAGCAGTGTTTTAACTCTGTCAATCGTATATAGTTTATTTTAGAGAAAAAAAACTTCAAATAACAGTTATAGAAAAATTGATTGTACGCACGTTGCTTTTAAGTACCACTCCTTCGTCTTCGGCGTCGGGCTGTTACCAAGCAACGCGCTTTCGGCAACTGTCATAAAATTATTTCGTAATTATCAATGTCCTCGGGATATTATAGCTGATAACTTTATAATAATTTTCTTTTTTCTTCAGGATGTTCGCAGTGACCCGCTGCAGCCGCTGCCACGCCGGCATCTCCTCCACAGAGCTGGTGATGCGCGCCCGCGATCTTGTCTACCACCTGCAGTGCTTCACCTGCACGTCGTGCGCAGTACCGCTGGCCAAGGGCGACCACTTCGGCATGCGGGACGGCCTTGTATACTGCCGACCGCACTTCGAACTCTTACAGCTTGACTACTGCGATCCCGTGGACCTCGTCTACAGAGGGGACAGCCCCACACACCAGTATTACGGCACACCGACGGGACAGAAAGGACGGCCCAGGAAGAGAAAGATACAACAGGGGGCGGAGAGTCCGGAGATGGTGATGAGGATGACTGCGGCGAATATAGGTGAGGGAAATTTTATTTTTTATTTTTAGAGTTTTCCTAACTCTTATATTGAGTATGTGGAAGGAAGGCAATACTTCTATGCTAACAAAACAACTCCTAAATGGTCATTAATTCGAGGTTTGATTAAAAAAATAACGAGAATTTTCATATTTCAAAAAATTAATAATTTATTCAATGATATTAATATTGTCGCCTTCAAAATATTTCCCATTAGATGTAACGCACAAATGTCAACGTTGTTTCCAATCTGCAAAATGTGGAATACACTTTGTGGTTATAGCCTTCAACACCTTCAGCAGTTTTGCCTCTACCTCTTCTATGGTAACAAAACGTTGTCCATCATCTTTGGGAAAAGAAAAAATTCACAGAAGACATGGTGAATTCAGTGATTGCGGCATCACGACAATGTTGCTTTAGACCAAATAAAATCACGAATGATAGCAGGGGTGGCTAATAAATTAACAATATAATTTAATCATATAGTAAAACAAAAAGCGGTCCAACTGTTTATAGATAAACATAAAACATGCAAACTAGAGGCGAGATGGATAGCTGCTCTGAATACTTGGCTGCTTAGCGGCCTGCGTTGCTATGACAACGTGACGTATTGTTTGTGTGACTAGCCATGTCTTGTAAGTACTGTGTGGCCGAATTTATTTTGCGGCTTCGGCTCAGTATTAAAATACATACCTTGTTGTAGTGCGTGGTTTCGCGGTACGACAAATCACAAATAAATTAATAGGGCATTGAATATGTTTTGGTAAAAACGAACTTTAATAAACCTCCTTTACAAGATACTGGAGCCGCCACTGAATGATTAAGAAACAACTAAATTTGTTATTTTAGTCATAGCTTCATCAACCCTGATTAGGAGGTCTTCATTTTTTTCTACATTTTCATCGGTGATCGGTGATTGCTAGACTAGGACGCCCGACTGTTTTGCCGTCTTCCACGTCGTTACAGCTCTCTTGAAAACGTTTAATTCTCGTTACTTTCTGAATTCTGAGTAAACCTCGTATATTGCACAAACATTCAATATACCCTATAGATGACAAATTTTATTGTTCAGTAACAAATTTTGTGCAAAATGATTGAAATTCTAGACCTAGGGGCTCCTTCCTAAGATCCGATCATAATATAGTCTCAACGATTTAATGCAGACGGTTATCCACAACAGTCTTAGCAATGTCGTGATAACATGAATACAATTTAAAATATCTTTATCTCTAAGACACAATTACCGTAGGTACTCGTTTTATGACCTATTCATTTTAAAGTGCAGTTAAAATCTTTAACCCATGCGAACAAAATAATAAAGGACATTCTAGTCCCGTAAGAACACATAATTAAAATGAACAGCACTTATTTTTTTGATAGTTTCGCGCTTTGTTGAATATCACATAACACATACATATGTTATTTTCTGAAATGCGTATACGTATTTATGTATGTAGCATTAGTTATAAAAGACTGAATTGAGTTCTCCCAAAACATTTCACCATCAGTAAATTTTGTCTTTGAATGTCTCAGCCTCTCAACGGAAGTGCAGCTTCCACACCAATCAGTTTGTGTCTTTCTCTTTAACCCTTCGTATATCCCTCCCTTGATCTCTTTCTTTTTCCTCTTTTTCCATCTCCCCTTCAATTATAAAATTCTGGAGACAAACTCACCTTAAAATATTTACAATCCAGTAAACCTTATTCTATCTTATTTTTCTCCAAATTCTTCTCTTCCCAATCCTTTTCAAAACATCTTTATCTCCATCCAATTTTCAACAACCTCATCTTTTCAAATACTTTTCCTCTTTCTTTCTCAAGATTTATCATCCACACAGTACTATACTCCATATTGTTTTGTAAACCCTTTTCTTCCGTAGCTGTCATTATTTTTGATTTATTTATGTTTATTCTAATTCCACATACTCTACAAACTTCGTTCAAGACCAGGTTCGAAAATTTCTGTACACGTTCGGAAATTTTATGATTAACTCAATCTTTACCGTAAACAGCGTTCGAAAAATCAAGTTACTTTAATCGGAATTCCATTTCTAACCAACCTCGAGCAAGATGAGTTAGTTTTACTGGAAATGCGTAAAAGGTAAATCAAGTAAATATACTGTCATTGTCATTCTTTGGTTGTTTTGGTCACTGACATCAGTAGTGTTTTCTTTATTTGACTACACGAATTACATGAAACTCGAAATCGTTCGTAAAATGTGTTGACTCGAACTTAATCCCAAAGGTTACGACTCTTACCTAACTCTAACTTCAATGTAAAGTTGCGAATGTAGTCCAAATTTTATTAACATTCTCTGAATTTCTTCCTCATTTTCTGCGATTTACATAGAGTTTAATAAGGATTTCCTGCGTTTCAGCAGTTTCTGGAAATCCTCAACGAGGATCACTGCTTTCTATGCTTCACTACAACTAGCAGATTCATAAAAAAAGAGTTAACTCACTCCATTTTGAATCCGGATTAAAATTTTATTATTAGAGCTATTCACAAAAGAGAGTTAAATTTGAAGTTAGTGCTAATTCTGTAACTGTCACATTAATTACAATATTTTCCGCCTTGGCGCTGTATTTCGCGCCAAAACTTTTGTGCTTCGTGTTTACATCAAATAGTTCCAATTTTTATATTGAGTTTTGTGAGAGTTTGTGATTTTTATTTATTGGTGATTATAATAGAAAAGGAGAGAACACAACGCAAGAAAAAAAAATTCAGAAGCCGAAATAAATATCTTGGTTGAGGAAATAGCCAAATACCACATTATTTATTAATTTATTCATATTCAACCACAATAAAGGATGGAAATGAAAACAATTAAGGTTATTTTCAAAAGTATTCCACTCTTTGCTATTTATGAATTGATTACAACAAATAAATTATTTCATAATTGATTATAACAATACTTACTGTTAAATACTTTTCTTTTATTCTTATCTTATTCCCTTTCAATATTAATAATATCAAATATATCGTATATATACACTTTTCTATCTACTATTTGTGATTTGTATCTATTTTATTCGGACGCATGCACAATTTTTTGTGTTAGAAACGTGGTTTATACGTTAGAACAACTACTAATTCTATGGAACTAGTAGCGTTGTCTTTGGAATTAAATAATATACTTAATAGGCGATGGGAAATAAGCAATATGACATCTGGTGATATTTTGCGGAACTATAGTTAATTATAAATTTGTAAAGGAGTTAATTTGACATTACAAGGAATTAACAATGGGATAATGGGAATTAACTCCCGATTAGCGACTATTCCCTTTTATGAATACCAAATGGAGTTAAAATTGGGATTAAAAATGGAGTTAGAACTAATTTTTTTTATGAATGTGCCAATTTATAATACATTGATAATAGAAAACACCTTTATGCCACTTCATTTCAATTGACTTCAAACTTAGATTGTCAAAGCAACAACTATTTAATGTACGGCCTTACATACCATTTTAATACGAACAATAATTTTCATTATCTGAATAAAAAAGCAATGTCTTACATACTGCTTAGTCTCCCACAATTTGCGTGAACGTGTTGTGTTATAAGTAACTCCAAACATTGATATCGTTAGCATTATTTATCAGAATCTTTGCAACTACACAGTGCTGTTATAATCCGCGTCACCGTTTTATGGTTTCCAAAACAAATTGTAAGTGCAGTAAGTGCAAGACGTAACAGTGCTTGGGACTTGTCAGGAACAATATTCCATTACCCAAGACCGTGTTGCTGTAAATTGCAGCGCGACGAAGGTTCGACCCGTCATGCTTTACCCAGCACTAAAAACAACAAAAAGAATAAGAAAAGAAACTGAAAAAAGTCGCCAATGACACAGGGGAGAATTTAGAAAGAAATAAATTTTAAAAAGAATTGAAATCCGAAATTTCTGTAAAAATTACTGGGTTTAAAATTTAACTAGTAGATTCATAAAAAAAGATTAAATTCGAAGTTAGCTAACTCAATTTTTAATCTAGATTATAATTTTTGGTTATAGACTTAGAGCAATTCGCAATACAGAATCAGGTTGGAATTAACTTTGAAGTTAGTGCTAATTCTATAACTCAATTTAATTACAATTTTCTCCGCTTTAACTCTTGGCGCTGGACTTCGCGCCATAACTTTTGTGCTTTGTCATAGTGTATGATCGAATAGTTTCAAAAATATTCTATTTAGTTATGTATTTGTATCTACTTCGCGGTCGCATGCGCAATATTTGAACTATGTGTCAAATTTACGTATTAGAAGAGTGGTTTATACGTTGGATTAACTAATAATTCTATGCAATTAGTAGAGTTATTTTTGGAATTAAATAATATACTTAATCCTTTTTATGGATTTGCAACGGAGTTTATTTGACATTTCAAGGGATAAAAATAGAATTAAAAGTGATATTAGCGTTAGCTCGGGGTTAGCGACTACTTTTTTTGCCCGATAGTATAAAACGCAGTTCATTATTCGAACGTAAGTTAAATGATATGCATAGTATAAAACTTCCGAATATTACGTTCCACTGAACTAAGTTTAAACCGACTCAGTCGGTAAGGTTACTATGTAACTAATTTCACAGATATTTATGAAATGTCACAAATAAAGTTGTATAGTAAGAGGAGAGAGTGATGATGTCTGACAAAAAAATATTCAGAAATTTTAGTGACATTATAAAATGTTAGAAATAATGGAGGATTATTTAAACATAACTAATAGAAAATAAAAAAAAATCCGATGCATCCAACAACTGCGCAAAATTAGCTGCGTGGAACGATGTAACAAAAAAAAATCTGATGTGGCCAGCACATAACCTCTCGCCGTATATTTTACCTGGCTGTATGCATAAAGCAAAGATTATTTTTATAAATACAAATAATATATTCATATAAATCTGACGTATAAACTTCTTTATTATTCAATAATAGCATGTCTCAACATGAAGATATTTTACCATAAATTATGTTACAATAAATTACAAAGTAGAGTATACCATATATAAATATTAGGCTGGTAACAGCAATTTTCAATTCGAACAACTTTGTTTACTTTCTCTTCATATTCTTCTAGTAAAAACATTAATTTTGGGCGGTCTAAAATGTATATATCTGGATTGTGCATCTATTCTTATATATCTTCTTTTACATTTTATTTTTTCATACTTGTTATATCTAAATAACCTTAATTCCCTTTAATAAAGTGACGGATAGATTGCACTCCGATTTTGTCAATATTTACAACTTACTTGAGAAGAATTTGATAGCTTTTTCGCAATTCAAAGTTACTCTAGTCTACAGTACTGGTGTACATTGTCCCATAATGTTTGAAACAAATTTAAGTCCTTCAACCTAGACTTGTCATCTCCATAATAGTCACAGATCAAGAACTAAGGGATTCTCCAAGTACATTTTTAATTCATTACTCATTATTTCTGACACTGACATTTATCTGTCAGTTACAAATAATTTAAATTATCAACTATTTTTCATGGCATTCTTTCGGCTGTCAAATTTATTACAACAGATTATTTTATATATTATACTTCTTTTATCTCTAAATCTATGGAATATATAATAAAATATTTAAATGTATCAGATAGAGAATTTAATTTTCTTTAATATTACCACGAAAAATTTTCAAAAAATAATATTTAGAAGATTTTTTTTCAAGAATCTTCTATTTCCGGTTGTCCAATTATTACCAAAACCTTTTCAGATCTTCCCATGAATGTCCGATTGGGAAATACGTTGTTAAACAAATTTTAAGTCTTATAGTTTTTGAGTAACCGTCCTTCCAACATCCCACACACACACACACACACATCCACACACACACACACACACACACACACACACACACACACACACACACACACACACACACACACACACAGACATCATCGTAAAAATGTTAAAATCGGATTGTAGGGACCTTAAAACGTGCTTATTCAATAAAATCTGGATATGCGATTTTTAGCATGAATCCAATACCTCTCTTAGCGAGAGGTAAAAATGTAGAAATAACTATTACCGAATTATGTCACAAATAAAAATGTGTTACGAAAACATTAAGAAAAGAAAGAAAAAAAACAAATTTAGCTTACGATAAATTAAGTATTGTAGTCCTACCTGAATTAAGAATTGAATTTGTTAATCGATTATTTAACTTTTCTTCATTTGTCTGGATCATTTTAATGTAACTGGGACGAAACAATGCTATATGGAGTACTACTTTGTATTATTCGACCCGCAACTGCAACAAGATCACCAGCTACACTCTGAAATATTCCTGTTGCGAGATACCTCAGAAGAATTAAAATTTGTAGCAGTGAATTGATAGACTTATTTCGAAGTATGACTATTTGTAATTCTGAACTTAATTTTTCTACAAAATCTTAATTTAAATTATGTTATCAACTTCAAATGGATTGTTCCTATCCCGAAATACGCAAAGAAGTTTAAAATGCATAACTTGATCTTCCTCATTATATGAGCTCGATTAATCAAAATTTAACCTTTTAAATAGTACTGTAAAGTAAATACAAATTGGATTCTTCTGTTACGTAAAAAAAATGTTTATACTACTAAACGCTAGTTCATAACAGTCAGTCAATATCTGCAAACTAAGATCAAAAGTTGAACTATTAACTATTTTTATACTATCGACCATTTATGAATTCAAAATGGAGTTGAAATTGGCATTAAAGATGGAGTTAGTAACTAATCCGTTTTATGAATCTGCCTGTTAGAATATAAAATATACTCATAAAATTGTAATTTTGTTCCAATATTTTCATAATTCATTTCTAAATTATGCTGATGAAAACGACAAAACAATACACACCTACAAATATTCACATATTACTTTTGTAAATGCAATCATAACTTCATATTGTATTCAATTTTACATTTGTTCCGTAATGCAATTGTAAATTACTTCTGTTTTGTTCCAACTTGATTGTTTCCTTTATATCTTATTGTTTAATTTTTCGAAAGTAATTTTATTCTATTATATCGTTTCTATATTTGAATTTCTAAATTTTATGATGTTAATAAAATAGTTGCAGGGCCGCCGCAAGCGGGTGTGCAGATTGTACACCGCACAAAAGCGCCGTATGACAAAGGGCGCTGGCCCAATTTCAAATTATTACATTTTTTAACAATTTCTGTATATTTCAAAGGTTAAACTTCAGTATAAGGTCCAACTTGCGCCGTGTCAATACATTTAGAAAGAGGTAGGTTATGTGTTATATTTTTGAAGTTCCAGCTTCCGGAATGCAATATTTATAGTAATTTTGGCACTTCTGAAAAAAAAGTAAGGTTAGATTATTTTAATATGAATATAATACAACCACCCGAGTTTCGTCAAATTGAGTTCTGTGCGTTGGGTTACATTACATTAAAATATTTTTTTTTTAATTTGCAAGCGAAAAAAACAAGTTTTTCATCAGAGACCTGAAGCTGAATCCGAACCTGAACCGAAAACCCGAATTTTTTGTTAACCTGAACCCGAACCAAACCTTTATTTATCAAGGTCAATAAACCTGAACCCAATTTAAACCGTTTTAAATTTAGATTCGGTTCATATCTACTAAATATAATTCAAAATTGTGAATTCAAATTAAATTATTAATATGATTTTAAAAATAATAAATATTACTCTATTTTTGTGATTGTATGCTGATCCGAAATTCGAACCCAAACTCGATAAACCGTTATAATTTTCTTTTTCTTGAACCGAAACTGAATCTGAACCGACAATTATTTCTTGAACCTGAACCGAACCTGAACCATAAATACGTTTCAGTTCAGGTCGCTGCTTTTCACAAATATAGACTGAAAAACTAATAATCATTTTGGCGCGAAATACCTGTAAAATGTATGCAACCACTCGAATTTCGTCAAAGTGAGATCTGTGCGTTAGGTTACGTTACATTAAAGTAATTTTTTTAATTTGCAAGCGAAAGAGTCACATTGTTCAAAAATACAGCTTAAAAAACTTATTATCATTTCGTCGCGAAGTTTTACCATTTCGAATAATATATTTTTTTGTTATTTATTTGTAATAAAATACGTATTTAATTAAAACATTGGTTTTCAATTTCATATATTTTTATGGGGGAGGCTCACATACCATTCTTGCACAAAGGCGCGTAACAAGCCAGCAGCGGCCCTAAATAGTAGCTATTATAATATACGAGCCCAAGTGCATAATACATAGTTCGGCCGGTCAATATTTTAGGCAACTAATTTCTTAAATATACTTAATCTTTTATAATAACTAAATATGTAAATTTGGCATATATTTACGAACTTTAAAAAAAGTACAATGTAATAAATTGTAGATTAGATTAAAAACACACTATTTTCGATATAAAGTTACTTCGAAAATGTAAATTTAATTTTATAAAAAATGTTAATTCGGTCCTGCATCTAAGGTCACACGGTCCCATTTCATGCGACACTTGCTCGTGATTTTCAAAGCTACCAAAATCATGCTATAGTATGTTCTCAAAACATGTGCTTCAATGAATGAACAAAAGTTATTTAGGCTTAAAATATGAATTAATTTATAAATTATATAAATATATTTTTTTATTATTCTGGCGAAAGTAAGAACTATCATGTTTCACTTATACATTGTTTAATAAACTGTGCTAGAATGTCAAAGATTATTTAAGCGGCTCTCTAGGCTTTTAGCTATATTGTGCACTTGTACAATAATATTATTTAAAAATATTGATGCTGTCTTTAGACATTTCAATAAAATTAATCGAATTGTACAATAACTCATCTCTTTCTTTGATTATCTGCAGATCTTTTTTTCAATTTCGGAAATTTTTCATTGGTGGATAAAATAATAAAACAAATATTTTTTTTATTATTGACATTTACTGTCTGTTACATAGCAACTACTCAACAAACACATAGGAACAGTTCAACAAAGGCATAGCAACATAATTTGATGAAGATACTTTCAAAATAGTTATTAAAAATAATCACTAAATTAATATTAATTCTAAAATCGACAAAAAATAATGTGTTCAATATGGCACTAAACATAGATTTACAGCTTCGGCAGCATTCATTAAACGGCAGCCTCTGTTGTACATCCGGTATTTTAGTGCCCAGTTAAACAAACAACTATATTTATAACGGCCCACCAAAAAAAAAAATCTGATGTGGCCAGCACATAACCTCTCGCCGTATATTTTACCTGGCTGTATGCATAAAGCAAAGATTATTTTTATAAATACAAATAATATATTCATATAAATCTATGACGTATAAACTTCTTTATTATTCAATAATAGCATGTCTCAACATAAAGATATTTACCATAAATTATGTTACAATAAATTACAAAGTAGAGTTTACCATATATAAATATTAGGCTGGTAACAGCAATTTTCAATTCGAACAACTTTGTTTACTTTCTCTTCATATTCTTCTAGTAAAAACATTAATTTTGGGCGGTCTAAAATGTATATATCTGGTTTGTGCATCTATTCTTATATATCTTCTTTTACATTTTATTTTTTCATACTTGTTATATCTAAATAACCTTAATTCCCTTTAATAAAGTGACGGATAGATTGCACTCCGATTATTCTTATATCGATGTGTAATTTTGTCAATATTTACAACTTACTTGAGAAGAATTTGATAGCTTTTTCGCAATTCAAAGTTACTCTAGTCTATAGTACTGGTGTACATTGTCCCATAATGTTTGAAACAAATTTAAGTCCTTCATCCTAGACTTGTCATCTCCATAATAGTCACAGATCAAGCATTAAGGGATTCTCCAAGTACATTTTTCTTTCATTACTCATTATTTCTGACACTGACATTTATCTGTCATTTACAAATAATTTAAATTATCAACTATTTTTCATGGCATTCTTTCGGCTGTCAAATTTATTACAACAGATTATTTTATATATTATACTTCTTTTATCTCTAAATCTATGGAATATATAATAAAATATTTAAATGTATCAGATAGAGAATTTAATTTTCTTTAATATTACCACGAAAAATTTTCAAAAAATAATATTTAGAAGATTTTTTTTCAAGAATCTTCTACTTCCGGTTGTCCAATTGTTACCAAAACCTTTTCAGATCTTCCCATGAATGTCCGATTGGGAAATACGTTGTTAAACAAATTTTAAGTCTTATAGTTTTTGAGTAACCGTCCTTCCAACATCCCACACACACACATCCACACACACACACACACACACACACACACACACACACACACACACACACAGACATCATCGTAAAAATGTTAAAATCGGATTGTAGGGACCTTAAAACGTGCTTATTCAATAAAATCTGGATATGCGATTTTTAGCATGAATCCAATACCTCTCTTAGCGAGAGGTAAAAATTTACAATATTTCGATTATTTCGTGATGTGCTTGAGCTACACTGTGCATGAGTACTGTCACGTGATCACTGTATACTTCTGTGCAGATTAAAATTAAAAGAACGAATTATGCAGCCTATGCCTTTGATAGTATCGTGACAGATAGATTTAGCAATTGAAAATCTGTGTAAGTTCAGATTATTACTGCTAATATCAATTATATATTAAAACCGTATGTGTTTGATTGATGGCTGAATATGAATTTTCGTGTTCTTGCAAATGTGGTAAAGTAGCGCGTAAATTATTTTTCGATGAGTCGGACAAAGAAGAGAAGTATGATTGAAATATGTCTGACAGGCAGTTTAAAACTCATTTTCGAATATGTACCGTTACTTTGAAGATTTATTATATAAAATTAATCTTGTTCGCGAACTACATGAATATGAGAAATAAACTTTGATGACATCCGAAAATGGCTTGGAAAAAGAGACAATTATTTTAATTGTTGTTTAGGAAACCCAGAAAATTTTCGGTAAATATTAATTATTGCAATAGCTTATATATTTACAAAATTATACTTTCGACCTATGTACAATCCTTCTTACTTCATACTGTGCATGTACAATCACAGCACGGTATTTACCGAATGCGTTCTGTGCGACTCATGAGTTCACAAAATTACCGAACGCGTACTGTGCATTTTATTAAAAATGTGTGCATAGACCTATATAACCGAACACCTATTGTGGGCAGCTTTACGAAGTTAGTAGTAGAAAAATAATATTTGTGAATACTCTCTTGATATTCTATTAAACATGAAACATAAAACCAAAAGTAATATTGATTTAGTAATGTGTCTTTAGTTTTCAAATTTATTCATATAAATTTTTGAATTTTAAAATAATACAGGTTGCTTTGGTTTTATATGAGCTCTGTTTATTTAATTTTTAATCTAGCAGTTGTTACTTTAAATTATACGTCATACTTTGATGTGTATTCCTTACATATATTTCTTAATCTGTAGTTTAAATTCATACTTCAGTGAATATTTGTCTAACAATGATATCTGTCCAAGAAAAATCACATTTTTTATGGTTAACCAAACTGAAATCCAGGGTAGAGGTGAAAAAAAAGTTTAGATTATGAGTACCACAGTTTTAAGAGATAGTTTCTCTGGAAAGAAAAAATCATCGGGAATATTCAGGACACAAAGACAAATGAATTAATTTATCAGTCATCAAAAAAATGTATTATTATCAGAGATTGAAGCTTGACACTTAAAAAAATCTGATGTGGACACCACACGACTTCCTTGTACGATTATTAAACTATACATATTTTTTTAATAAATAAATTACAAAATATTAATTTTAACTTCAAAACAGTAAAATATATAACGACCATAAAGGAAGTTTTTAAAAAGAGTTTTGATTACAACAAAGAAATATTTGATTACAACAATGAATATGACTAATTTCACAATAAAAATATAATATTTGTTATTGTACGAATCATAAAATTGCACGTATTTAACAAAAAAGTATATAATTTTTAAATTTACATATCTCGCTTATATAAAGGACTAATTTAATAATACTTGATGTGCTAGACGCAGAAATTAATTCTCTAAAACTTTTATTTGAAGTATTTATTTCTAAAATCAAAATAAAATCATTTTATTCAAGAAAAACTGTTAACAACTTCAAGTAATGTACCACTTCCGGTTAGCCTATTTTAACCAATATCTATTATGTTATTTCGATTGACATAAAAGTCTTGTATACCAAATTTGAAAAGTTTTTGATTATATTTTAAAACAGTTTTTCATTAAAATCTATTATAGGCTTCATGTAAAGTGCCACTTCTGGAAATTGTGTAATAACCAGAAAGGGAGGTGCACAACTAGATGTTATAGGAGTCCTAAATACAAAATTTCAACTTTCTACGGCTTACCGTTTTTGAGTTATGCGAGATACGTACGTACGTACAGACGTCACGACGAAATTAGTCAAAATGGATTCAGGGATGATCAAAATGGATATTTCCCCTGAAATCTGAAAACCGAAATTTTTCGCGATTACAATACTTCCTTTACTACGTACAAGGAAGTAAAAAGAACTACGACAATAATGACTTAATTGAAATATTTCTTAAAACACAAGCAACCCTTTTCGGAACTCCTGTATATTTTGGAAAGTCATAGGGAACTGAATGTCCCCGTTTCCTGTATTGAACCTAGTATAGTTTGTTGTTGATGTTTGTTGTTTTATTGTTTGGAAAGTGTCGTGGTCTGGGAGCCTCGGTCTCGGGTCTCGCTTCTCGCTCGATGCCCGGATCGCGTCGCGGTCGCGCTATCGTCCGGTTATTTATAGGCGCAGGCTGTCGGTGGGTGGTCAGCCGGCCGCTGACAGATGAAAAGTATTCGGAGATCATTGATTGGATAAAGGGAATTCGGTAGCCAATTGGAGACGCGAGACGTGAGACGGCATTATGGCGGCACCAAAAAATGTGCATTCCGTGTCCCACCAAAAACCCAACCACAATAAAATTCACTTTATTGCTATTGTTCCACCACACCTGCTCCACAGCACCACAGCAGCAGCAGCTGGGTGATGCACCAATTAATTCATCTTAATACGCACTAGACTGAATTATTTATGACGCTTTTCTCAGATCGTTACTTCACAACTATCAAAAGCTTTTAATTATTATACCTACCTGCACCCAATAAATATACTACAAAGATCAAGTGTATTTCTAAAACCTCTTTTGTAAAATACACAAAACAGTTTTTATTTGTTTTATAAACAACTTGATAGGAAATTTGTGCTTAAAACTTTACATTTCTTTTCATCTAATTAACTTTTTTATTTACAATATACGAAAATTATTAAAGAAAAATTTGTTTTTTGTAGGTAAATATATCTTCATATTTTAAAAAAGTTACCGAAAGATGTTGTTGTGAATCAAATGAATATTAATTATGTATTATAACGATTCGATTTTGTAATTTGTTTAAAGGTGTAAACTAAATCGTTATGCAATCCAATTAAGATTTTTTTTTAAATTTGATCATAAATCAAGAACAAGATCACTTATAATAAACGCAGTTATAAAGTAAGAAAGGATTTATAGAATACTGTATAGAGAAAACATCTATTATGGCCAGCACAATACCTGTCGCCAATACTCCAATACCACAATTCCAAAAATTATAATTTTGGTTATAATTGGTCCACCGGAAGTACCCTCATTTGCAACTTTTAACAGTTTTTCTTGAAAAAAGCAGTTAAATATCATTTATTGACATTTAATGTTATTATAAATTAAAGAATGTATTATTCTCTATACGATATGATTGCATTTTAAACTTCATATTCAATACATATATGAGTTAAAGAATTATAAAGATATTAAATTTCATAAATCAGGCAGCTATATACTAACCATGGAGACTGCTAATATATTCAAATACATAAATCAAATTGACAAATGCCAGTGTCAATGAAAAGAAATTGAATGTGGCATAGATAAGGATGTAGAGATAGATGTTAGGGAAGACACGGAAAGATAGGGTAAGGATTTAAAGGATATAGGAAATAGCTCGAGTGATAGAGGTTTCTAGATAGATACAAGAGAGACGATTACATTGGTTTGAACATGTCATGAGGAGAGATGAAAAATATATTGGAAGAAGAATGAATAGCTTAGTAGTAGAAGGTAGAAGAAACAGAGAAAGACCAAAGAAATGAATGAGGACGACATGCAAAACAGAAATGAGTGGAAGAAGAAAATAAAAAATAGCGATCCCTAACGAATGGGAAAAGCTAAAGAATAAGATGTCAGTGTCAAATGCAATTTGTATAGTTTGGTTATGAAATAATTTTACTGGAAATATAGGATCTTTTAAGAAAATAGTAAATGGAACAATCATTATATGGAAAGGACCCTTATACAGTTTTCAATACGTAAATATGTAGGAATATAGGTAAGATAAAAAAATATATCATCACGGCATATATTACCCATTGCTGGGTGAGCCAGTCTGCTTTTTACACAGATGTCGGTAATAATGATGACATATTTATACCGTGCGGGCGTTTACCAAGTATCACCTCACGAGCACTTATTGCGTGGAGATTGCATAACAGGGGTCATTTTTGTGCCATTTAAAATTCGAAATATTTGGCGTAGGTCGGGATCGAACCCGGTATTTAAATTTAATTTGGTAAACCTGCAACAGAGCTACTTTACCTCCGATTTCCATGAAAATTTGTTGTGATTTTATAAAAAAAAAATATAGACAATAACCTTACCTAACGCAAGAACTCAATTTGGCAAAAGTGAGTGGTTGCGTTATTCACTTTTTATGTGATTTTATAAAAAAATATCGACAATAACGATACCTAACGCAAAGAACTCAATTTGGCAAAAGCCGAGTGGTTACGTTCCTTATTTGCTGTGATTTTATAAAAAAAAATATAGACAATAACCTTACCTAACGCAAGAACTCAATTTGGCAAAAGTGAGTGGTTGCGTTATTCACTTTTTATGTGATTTTATAAAAAATATAGACAATAACGATACCTAACGCAAAGAATTCAATTTGGCAAAAGCCGAGTGGTTACGTTACTTATTTGTTGTCATTTTATAAATATATATATAGGCAATAACCTTACCTAACGTAAGAACTCAATTTGGCAAAAGTGAATGGTTGCGTTATTCACTTTTTATGTGATTTTATAAAAAAATATAGACAATAACGATACGTAATAAATACGGATAAAAACAAAAAGAAACGATGAGGTTAAATCATTCCGACCGCCAATTGTTAGTATTTTTCCCATAATCTCCCTCGCTGAGAGGAATCTTTTCACAAAGTTTCATGCAAATCGGAGGTGAAGTAGTTCTCCTGCAGGTTAACCTTTAATTTTAAGTATTTGCGTGAATAAAAATTTAATTAAACGGGAGGTATTGTGTTGGCCACATCAGATTTTTTATTTTGAATCATATGAACACAGCAGCTTTTCAATCTCATTTGTTGGATCCCTATATTTAAAGACCAAACTTTTCGTTTAATGAACAAGTTTATTAGTAACTGAATCTCGTTTATATGTATATAATTCTTCGTTGATCTTTATTAACATTATTTTCTTATTATAAATTCTTGCTTTCATCATATCTCTCGCTGTTTCCTTCTCCGTTGATAATCAACTGGGCAGGATTGTCGTTGACAAGTGGACAGTGAGACGACCGGATGTTGCGTTGCGTCCACTCCGAAGCTCGCTCGCTTTAATTGATGCGAGATGTGGTAATTAATGCACCGAGTATACGAGTACACTGTCTTGACAACGTAGATATACAAGGTGCACAGTATGTCTCAAATCAACGGCCAGGAATATTAAATCTTTTGCTTGTAGCTTGTTTCCTGTGGATATAGTTGTTGTGAAATGTTTTCGAATTTAATGAAATGATAAGGATTTTAATTGATTTTCTTCTGAAAATATAAATAAATCATTACGGTTTTTAAGGCCAATGTTACAATCTCCAGTTAAAATTTTAACTTTTTATAGATAAATACACAATATAATCGGAGTATTGACAGAAATAATAAATTTGTCATTTGACAGTTAATTTCGTTTGTTTTGTTTATTTAACTGGTTCCTTGCTACCTTGCTTACCTCGAATTTAAACCATCAGTGGTCTCGAAAGTTGTTTTACTCACTTTTTAAGGAGGTTCATTATGTCAAATAATGTCTACTATTTATTGAATCACTATTTTAAATAAATGATTAATAACTTATAATAAAAATTTAATTTTACATAGTGAGTCGGATAAATACGGAATAGGCATGTAAATAAAATTTGAGATCTATTTACATACTCAATGGGTCCTTCACTACAACCATAACAAAAATAATAAAATATACACTTACACTTAAAATATTACTTAATAAATACCGATGAAGATAAAAAAATATATTGTGGCCATCGAAGTACCTATCTAACATGTCTTGTACACACAAAAAAATTCTAATTACACCTAATCTTTATACTTACGTATTTTCTATAATTTTAAATTCATTCTATGAGCAAGTTTTCTTCATTTCTTCTAAATGTTCGAGTTTTTCCAATTCATTAACGGGATTGGCAGTATTTCTGAAGGTTTCATGTAATATACCTATAATTTTAAATATATAATTAATAATACAATAACAAATATTAAATATCGTTCCCAGAAAAAGCCTTCAGTACTATCTCTGAATTTTTGACACTGACATTAGTGACATTTATCTGTCAATTACAGATATTTTAATTTCTCAAGTAGTTACCATGGAGATGTTTGGGCTATGAGCAGGCTGTGAGATTTACAACAGATTATTTTATAGATTATATATCTATATCTTTAAATATATAGAAGGTATAATATTTTTTTTAAATATGTTGGATAGAGAATTTTGGTTTTAATATTTGTAATAATATAAATTTTCAAAAAATAATATTTAGAAGATTTTTGTTAAAATACTAGGTACTACTTCCAGTTGTCCAATTGTTACCAGAATCTGTTCAACTCTTCCCATTACTGTTAGATTGAGGAATCCGTAGTTACACAGTCTTATAGAATTTGAGAAACCGTACATACAACCTCACAAACACACACACACACACACACACACACATCCACCCACACACAAACGCACAGACATCATCGTAAAAATGTTATTATTGGATTCCAGGGACCTTAAAACGTGCTTATTCACTAAAATGTGGATATGCGATTTTTGCATGATTCCATTACCTCTCTTAGTGAGAGGTAAAAACAATTATTATGCGAGATATTTGAAATTTGTTGTCAGCGCCACTGACGTCACAGTATTGCTATCTTTCTCTCGCCACCTAATATACAGTCTGGTGCGAGAGAAAGATAACATTAGGTGTCGTCGGGACATCATATTGACATTAAAAATCAAATGTAGTTAAACTAAAAAAACAATTAAGACTTTTTAATACTACGAATTGCTTCAAAATTAACACATAATACATGTTTCGAATAAAAAATTGTTTATTTTTATGGTTCTTTTTTGTTTTTATTTTGTTTAACGAAGAAAATATTTAATAATTATTCTTATATTACTTATATTCTTTTAATTGGCACAAAATTGGCCCCTGTGGTGCGCTCTCCAAGCCAGCAATGAGTGCCCGTGCGGTGACGCCTGGTAAACGCCCGCACGGTACAAATATGTCATCATCATTACCGAAATCTGTACACAAAGCAGATTGGCACACCCAGCAATGGGTAATATGCCGTGATTATATATTTATTTTTATTTTATTTATGTTACTCAAATATGTATTTTTCAGTGATATTGAGTATCATATGTTTACTATTTCACTAAATATATACCCATTTATATGTAAATACACGGGTATTTACCTTGAAAAATTAATACGGGAGTATTTTACATCACTAATCAAACCTAATCAAATCTAATCTAAACTAACCTCAACTCACATAACCTAATCTAACCAAGGTAGGGATCCCAAGAAACGCTGTGTTAGCGTAGCGACAAATAACACGTCATTTCCCAAACAACCGTGGAAGGTGAAACAAAAGGGGTAGAACTTAGCAAACAATGCCTCTCCGTCGGTAAAAGGCGCCTTTGTGCAAAGTTATATTTCAGTGCCCCTCATAATGTATAATTTGCAAATTAACACACTCTTTAAATTTTAACCTATACTTTTGATTCTTCGAAAAGAACTAGATTTGAAATATTGATGAAATATCCTTTCTTAGATTCATTCTTGTAATCAATATTATTTTCTTATAATCAAAATCGTTTGTTGTAATCAACAATTTTACAGTTATAACAATGTCAAAAAATTATCCGTTTAGCAGGATTTTTTTATTCAGTAAATTCATTGTCAGATTCATTCTTGTAATGAATATTAATGAGCTATAATGAAAATATTCATTGTTGTAATAAACATCTTCACAATTATTATTTGAATATAACGATGGTAGAAAAATATTCGTTTGGTAGGATAATTATTTTACTTAAACTTAATTAGAGCTCTAATGCAAACAAATTAATAAAAAAAGATTGTTCACTTCTATCACCTTACAGTATACGTTGTATATGCAATTTTTTTCTTTACAAATAATAATTTGCAAAAAAATACTATTATTTTGTGCGGGGCACAACCTGCCCATCCGCACGAAGCGGCCCTGTTGGCAAATTTCTCCGGTTTATCATACAGTTTACAACTATACTGCCATACTCAAAAGAATTAATAGAGAGCCATAATACTTTTTAAAAAGTATACCACGAATCCTTTTTACCAATTATGCTTGGATTATGAAAATATTATTCTATTAATATTAAAGAGTAGGTATCTACCTACAGCATACAGCAAGGAATATATTAGAATAAGAATGTATAAGTTTGAAGTGATCCAGAGCGAATTACAATTGGAGTGGAGTTATCTGGTAACAATATGCCATCAATCACTATCAGCTCTCCGTATGTCACAGATCATTGTCCGCTATCTAATTAGTATTGCGTTTGCGATCGAAGCAAATCAATAATCAGCATCGAGTTGCTGGTCGCAGTCGCCATCGCTCTGCGCCGTATGAATTCGGTTTCCGCCGTCTCCGTACCGGTTTCGGAATACCGGGGCAAGTTTTTACTCCACAACTCAACTCAAATCGGAGAATTTTAGTAGAATGAACGAGCGTGCACGGAATACTAAATCAAACCAACATCGATAGCCAATAACAATTGAGAGGAAAAAATCGGAAATGTGAAATCGATGGGAATCGCAACAGCTTGACATTGATGCTTTATAATTTTTCTCATATCATGCACACAAATGGAATAACTACATTTTCAACTATAGAATTTTATTAATCTTATACGTACGATGTTTTAACTTTTAAATTGTATGTATTTCATATCTACACTATTTGAACAGTATGAATAATTCCAATCCTGGAGACAGTAGTGATTTAAATTAATGTTCTTAGACTTCTCGACTGGAAAAATTCTGGAATTCAATCAATGGTTAAAAATGATTTATTTTCGGCCTCTACCACTACATGTGCCTTCATCAGGAGCTATAAAATTATTATAAACAATAATACAAATATTAAAAGACAAAAATCAGGTTATAACCTTACGTGAATTTTTTAAAAATATTATATATTTACAGGCTGTATCACGGAAAGTGAAACATAGGCGTTTAACATGGGAAATCAGTTTTTCCGTGAGCATTGCTCCCCTAATTATTTTAGACAAAAAGTTTCAAATGGATGTTGTAAAGCAAAAAATTCTACATCCGAATCAATAAAAAAAATCATTTTGGCAACTTCATAACTGCAGAAATAAAAATTGAAAATTCACGGAATGACAATTTAATAGTATAAGCCATGGAATTAGAAACAAAAGACGAACAAAAGCATAACGTTTTATACGTCAAATTATTAGTATTTATTTTGGCATTCATTATTCTGACACTGACGTAATAAAACATTACGCTTTTGTTTGTCTCTTGTTTCTAATTCCATGGCTAATACTATTAAATTGTAATTCCGTGAATTTTCAAATTCAAAAAAAATTATAAATAAATAATTGTTTCAATATTTAATAATTAATGATCAAGATTTTCAAATGTCTTCCGAGGCACAATGGTTACCGAAGCTGCCTTTGAAATTTTACATTTTTTAGATTTGGGTTTCTTCAGCAGAACAATTTTTTTTGGAAAAAGTATTAAACTTTTTAAAAATCTATCTTTTATGTCCTATTACAAGCATTTAGAAATAATAATACTTTTGTAATAAATAAAGAGAAAATAATTAACAAAAATTCATTACAATGAAAACGGTAATATAATAAAAATGCATTATATTTTCTTTTCATGTTAATAAAAAATAACTGAGATAGATAGATATAATGAACATGTGCATGTATTGCATTTTTACTGTATTTATAAAAATCAAAGTTATTTTTCATTAACATCAAAGGAAATATAATTTTTTTTATATTACTCTTTTTACCTCTCGCTAAGAGAGGTATTGCATTCATGCTAAAAATCGCATATCCAGATTTTATTGAATAAGCACGTTTTAAGGTCCCTACAATCCGATTTTAACATTTTTACGATGATGTCTGTGTGTGTGTGTGTGTGTGTGTGTGTGTGTGTGTGTGTGTGTGTGTGGATGTGTGTGTGTGGGATGTTGGAAGGACGGTTACTCAAAAACTATAAGACTTAAAATTTGTTTAACAACGTATTTCCCAATCGGACATTCATGGGAAGATCTGAAAAGGTTTTGGTAACAATTGGACAACCGGAAGTAGAAGATTCTTGAAAAAAAATCTTCTAAATATTATTTTTTGAAAATTTTTCTTGATAATATTAAAGAAAAATAAATTCTCTTTCTGATACATTTAAATATTTTTATACATATTTTATAGATTTAGAGATAAAAGGAATATAATATATAAAATAATCTGTTGTAATAAATTTGACAGCCGAAAGAATGCCATGAAAAATAGTTGCAAATTTAAATTATTTGTAACTGACAGATAAATGTCAGTGTCAGAAATAATGAGTAATGAAAGAAAAATGTATTTGGAGAATCCCTTAATTCTAGATCTGTGACTATTATGGAGATGACAAGTCTAGGTTGAAGGACTTAAATTTGTTTCAAACATTATGGGACAATGTACACCAGTACTGTAGACTAGAGTAACTTTGAATTGCGAAAAAGCTATCAAATTCTTCTCAAGTAAGTTGTAAATATTGACAAAATTACACATCGATATAAGAATAATCGGAGTGCAATCTATCCGTCACTTTATTAAACGGAATTAAGGTTATTTAGATATAACAAGTATGAAAAAATAAAATGTAAAAGAAGATATGTAAGAATAGATGCACAATCCAGATATATACATTTTAGACCGCCCAAAATTAATGTTTTTACTAGAAGAATATGAAGAGAAAGTAAACAAAGTTGTTCGAATTGAAAATTGCTGTTACCAGCCTAATATTTATATATGGTAAACTCTACTTTGTAATTTATTGTAACATAATTTATGGTAAAATATCTTCATGTTGAGACATGCTATTATTGAATAATAAAGAAGTTTATACGTCATAGATTTATATGAATATATTATTTGTATTTATAAAAATATTCTTTGCTTTATGCATACAGCCAGGTAAAATATACGGCGAGAGGTTATGTGCTGGCCACATCAGATTTTTTTTGTTGTAATCAATTTTTCTTAATTATTTTCCCCTTATTTATTATAAAGTTATTATTTTTTCTAAATGATTGTGATAGGAAATAAAAGACAGATTTTTTAAAGTTCAATATTTTTTTTTTTAAATAAAAAGAATGTCATGCTGGAGAATCAAACCCAAATCAATAAAATTGAATATTCCAAAAGCAGCTATGCTAACCATAGCGATACGGAAGACATTTGGAAATCAGTACACCATAAAATAATGCAACAATTATTTATTTATAAATTTTAGCCACCTAAAATATTTGGATAAAAATTATATTCATATATCTCAATTATCTTATTTGTCTCGATTTTTTTCAAATGCATTAATAAAAACTAATACATTGTTGAAAAGACAAAAATGGCGGTTTATTTCTTAGTAAAATAATTACAGGTTGCTAGTTGTATCTCGTAAACCTGACTTTATAAAAAAATATCTACATTTGCCATCAAATAATATATTTAAAATAATAAAACTTTTATCGGGCCTATTCTATAACTCTGTTGTTAATTTTTAACAACTGGTTAAAAAATCTGTTGTGGCCAGCACAATACCTCTCGCCACTTCCTTTTTTTGGTTACATAAGTATAGGGCGCGAACGGTAATGTTACATTTTTGGGCTTGACAAGCAAATGTGTGGGCCCGTTTCAGAATGATAATTAGTAATTATGTACATAGATGTCAAATGTTAGAATTTTTCATTAAAAATTTCAAGATTTTCTAAATTTACGTAGTTAATTTATCACCAGGAGTTTAAAGTTTACTTGTATTCCTTAGATATTTAACATTTAATTCTGCTCCACATGGAATTGGAAAATCACTAAATTTAGAATGAGAAATTATGATATTTGACATCTATATACATAATTACTAGCTATCATTCTGACATGGGCCCCCATATCTGCTTGTCAAGGCCAACAAAATCATATGACTGCTCGCTCCCTTTGTATTTAACATTTCTTGTATACCTACACTCTACACCAAAAATTCTACTTACGCATATATCTATTCCATATATATTTAGATTGTTTAATTTTAAATTCATTTTTGATGAAGAAATTTTGTCCTCTTCTAATTTTTCGAAATGTTTCCAATTCTATTAATACATTAAGAAATAATATAATGTATGTACTTCCCAGAAAAAGTCTTCATAGTAATGTCTTCGGATTTCTGACACTGACATTATCTGTCAGTTACAAACAAATTAAATTTTCAACTATTTTCCATGGCCATTCTTTCGGCTGTAAAATTTATTATAACAGATTATTTTACATACTATATTTCTTCTATCTCTAAATCTATAGAATATATTGTAAAATATTTAAATGTATCAGAAAGAGAATTTATTTTTCTTTAATATTATCAAGAAAAAATTTCAAAAAATATTATTTAAAAGATTTTTTTTCAAGAATCTTCTACTTCCGGTTGTCCAATTGTTACCAAAACCTTTTCAGATCTTCCCATGAATGTCCGATTGGGAAATACGTAGTTAAAAAAATTTAAAGTCTTATAGTTTTTGAGTAACCGTCCTTCCAACATCCACACACACACACACACACACACACACACACACACACACACACACACACACACACACACAGACATCATCGTAAAAATGATAAAATCGGATTGTAGGGACCTTAAAACGTGCTTATTCAATAAAATCTGGATATGCGATTTTTAGCATGAATGCAATACCTCTCTTAGCGAGAGGTAAAAAATTGTCCAATAGATGAACATTTGAGAACTAAAAATCCATTTTTTTGTTATATATCAACATACTTGATAGGTTAATTTTTTTAACCAGTTGTTCAAAATTAACCACTGTGTTACAGAATAGGCCAGTATATGAGCTATTTTTTTTCTATTACTCATAATAAAAAAGTTAAATAGTTCAAAATAATATAAGTATTTGTTTACAATGTAAAATGCCAGCATCATAATAATGCGTAGAGAACATCGCAAGGAATTATATGAAATTAACTTACCGTTTCACACAGGCCTGATCCTCCACCTCTAGTTAAAGTGACAGTTTATTAAGTTAAGAATTAAACTGAAGGTTAGAAGCGATGCGAACAACAATTTTAACTTCCAGTTAACTTTAACCAAAGGTGGTAAGAACAATTTTACAACATAAGCGTTGGTTTATCAATAATACTGTATTCTGAAATTAAACCACTCTAACAGCGGTTACTTTTTCAGTAAGGTTGTCTTTTCGGAACGCGGTTACTGAAGGAACAGGTAACTTTTCTGTAACCAAGGTAACCGCGCTAGATTTACATTTTGGCGCAGGTGCGCAGGACAGATGAGCACTTGCATGCACGTGTCACGTTTACATTTGGTTTGTCTCTACAGAAATTTTAATTTGAGAAGTTTTACTAGCCCGGTGCTGGTAACATTGTAACCGCGGTTAAACCGTAACAATTTTCAGTGGTTACCTTGGTTTAATTTTGGAATACATTATAACTATCACTTTAACTAGAGGTGGTAGAGTTCCCGTCAGCTAAGAAAAAGCCATTTACGTCACCAGCGCAGAAATCAATTTTTGTCATTGTCCTGTTCACGTAATACGCCAGTGTCGTTCGTGTCTTATTCTGAGGTTTAGTTCTAATGAAAATGTATGGCACGCCACTGTCTACAAAATATGTGAGCCTACGTCATTGCTTCGCGCATCTATTGATGACGTAAATGGCTTTTTCTTAGCTGACGAGTACTCTAGAAGCGGGCCTTAAGGAATTTCTTACGCTTATGTTTGACAAAAAAGTAGTACGGATTCATATTTCTATAAGTATTAAACTTATTTATTGTGTGTGTCATGAAAAATCAATTATCTGCAATTATTAAAAAATGTATAAATTTCTTATATCATTATTCATATCTTTTGTATCATTCCTCATTCACAAACCTTTCCTACATTAAACAAATATATGCACTTATATCCATACCAGCAACAGTTATTACTATTCACACAATAGCAACACTTTGAATTCTACGTTGTAGAATCCTTATCCGTCGGTAAAACAAATAGTACAATACAGGAGGGTCAGAATCAATAGAACTCTTCTGCTATTCTTGAGCCTGTGGCGTTGTTTGCATGCGCCAGGTCGAGAGCTGTGCGTTGCAAACATGCCACTTGATCACGTAGTAAGCCACGACACAGGAGAGCCGGGAGCCAGCTAACAAGGGAATACACTCGTGTCGAGTGTTTGCCATGGGGGATGTGTCATTATAGCGAAAAATTTGAGGTTATTGGGGATGTAGTTTGTTTAGAATTCAAAGTTTGTTTATATATCAATAAGAAGATTGAATGATTGATTAGGGAAATAGCAATATATTAATATGACTGTATACAAATTTTGGAAGTAACAACTCTTTTTTATATAAAACATAGCATACGCAATCTGTGGCAGGTTATCAAAGGAAGCAGGTGAGCTCAAAAACGGCTACTAAAAACTAAAGAACTAAGACTAGTCTCTAATGCAGAATAAAATAAGTGCGTAAAGGACAAAATATGCGCATTTGTCAATGTCAGACTATACATGGCGGGCTCACAGGCTCACACGTGACTTTTATTTCAGCCAATCCAACTTCGGTTCACATCTGTCACGTAAGTCGTCAAATGAATCATTCAAATAATGTAAAATTTTGTTGTTTCATTTTTTTCGGTATTTAAATAATATTTATTTAAAAGTTAAATTATACTATAATCCATAGCAAGAGAATTTTAAACTAATTCGTGAACAGAGATATGTCATTCTTCCGACCAATATAATGAGTTGTCTCTGTTCGCAAATTAATTCAAAATTTTGTTTGTTGTCCTCATGCAGTTCCTTTTCTCTTTAGTCTTCCGCAATACAGTCCTTCCATCTTATCTTTGGTTTTTCGCTGTTTCTTCCACCTTCTAAGCTATTCATTCTTCTTCCAATATATTCTTTATCTCCCTCATGACATGTTCAAACCAATATAATCGTCTCTCTTGTATTTTTCTAGAAACCATATCCCTTATCCTCTCATTTCATATCTCATTTTTCGGTGTCTTCCCCAACATCCATCTCAACATTCTCATCTCTCTGCCACATTCATTTTTTTTCATTGATACATCTGTCAATTAGAATTTTCTTAATATAATAGTTGTTTCCTTTATTATTCTTTAAATCTATATCCATTGAATATGAAGTATAAAATGCTATTAAATCGTGTAGATAATAGTATATTCTTTAATATTTATAATTATATTGTGTCAAAAAATGATACTTAATAGCCTTTTTTTCAAGAAAAAAAATTATAATTTTTGGAATCGTGGTATTGGAGTTATGTGATCCGAAAGGATCGTCAGACACACACACACACACACACACACACACACACACACACACACACCACACACACACACACGCAGACATCATCGTAAATATGGTGTAATCGTATTATAGGGACCCTAAAACGTGCTTATTCACTTAAAACATAGCACCTAAAGATGACGGAAGGTTATAAGATGAAAATGACAAAATTTTACATGTTCGTTCATCGTCTTTGACCAATGATAGATATGATACAAACTTGGATTGGTCACAGAAAAATGTCATGTGTGGGTTTGAGATCCATAGGTAAATCAGGGGAAAATAACATGAAACGGGAAATTTAAATAAAACATTGCTCGTATTTTATACTTACGTCCGTTATTAAAACCTTTTTTATTCAACTCGTCCTTTCTTTCCTACTTGTAAAATAATAAATCACGGTTTACTCTTGTTTCATATTCTCATTCTGTGGATCTATGGCAAAAGTAGATTCATTTCAAAACTTGTCTGCTTACAGAAAATCAAATTATAAAATTTCTTTCAGCAAATTTTGAAAGTTGGCAAAAGCAGGAATTGATAAATTGATAAAAAGTAATAAATCTGTAATTTACGAAGGAAATATTCTATTTTTACGTATTAAACTATTGGGAAATAGGAGCTAGTGAATTAATTGACTAAATACAATTGAAATTAATTATCAGTTTTTTAGGATTTAATTTCTTTCAGAGAAAGCCTCCACGAATGACAATTTTACTTGCATTTTATAAATATACAAGAGTACAAGGGATATTCAGTTTCAATTTGTTCCCATATTATTTTTAATTCATATATGTACAGGTGTTTCCTTTAAAACAACCAGCGCTTTTTTGGGCGAACTAATGACTTTAGAGAAAAATGTTATGTACAAAAAATTACCAGGAAAAAGGGCTTAATTTATGAGGAATAATAAATAAAAAATTCAACCAGTAGTTCTCAAACGGTAGAATAAAATTATATTTTTTTAAATGGCAACCTATATAAATTTTTTGTCAATTAGATAGAGAATTTTTTTCTGATTTCAACGATATAAATATGATATGGAGTTGTATAACAATTATTTCGAGAAAAATGATATTAAAAATCAGAAATAATTCTACAATATTGAAGTAGGCTATGCAATAAACAAATGCAAACAAATGATACAGGTGACAGATAGTTTTGTTACTTACGTTATTAAGTGTTTGTTTTCGTAATTGTTTAATTACTTATTAATAAAAAATGGCTTTGCAGTTGCAAGAATTAACAAATTTAGACTATTTTAATCTTACTGTTATGTATGGAGAGTGTGAAAGAAATTTAAATTCTACGATACGAAGATTTTCATGGCTTTATCCCCAAAAAGTGCAACCCACTCGTGAATTATTGAGAACAATTTTTCGAAATGCCCAAACTGTTGGGTCATTTCACAAGTTGAAAAGAAAATAATATACTATCGTAACCTAGGCAATAGTCGTATTAATAGTTGTTTATTGCATAGCCTACTTCAATATTGTAGAATTATTTCTGATTTTTAATATCATTTTTCTCGAAATAATTGTTATACAACCCCATATCATATTTATATCGTTGAAATCAGAAAAAATTCTCTATCTAATGGACAAAAAAATTATATAAGTTGCCATTTAAAAAAATATAATTTTATTCTACCGTTTGAGAACCACTGGTTGATTTTTTTATTTATTATTCCTCATAAATTAAGCCCTTTTTCCTGGTAATTTTTTGTATATAACATTTTTCTCTAAAGTCATTAGTTCGCCCAAAAAAGCGCTGGTTGTTTTAAAGGAAACACCTTGTATAGGTGACACTGAAAAACGGGCCACTGAAAATAATTTTTATTTATAATTATTTTTGAATTCTCTTTGCATATTTGTAAACTAGGCTATATATAGGTGTCTTATTTGAAATATTAAAGTTACTTTCAAACCGGAAACGCTACCGTCATGCCAAATATCCTGATTTGTGAGCCCCTAATCCTAGTTTACAAATATTTAAATAGAATTAAAAAATAATTATAAATAAAAAAGTTATTTTGAGTGGCCTATTTTTCAGTTTCATCCTGTACATGAATTTAAAAATAATGATATGGGAATGAATTTAAACTAAATATATAGATAAATCATCACGATTTTTACTTAGCCATTTTACAAATTTATTTTATTGTGCACAAATTACAATAACTACCTTTTCATTGTATTGTACTTATTAAACTTCCAATATTCTTAAAAAATGTTCGTTCAACAAATATTAAGATTTATGACACTCGTCAAACCGTCCTTTATGATTATATTATGTGTATTAGGGCTATTCTTAAATCGTTTTATATCAAAGTAGCCAACATTCGTAAATTCTACTAAAATAATCCTTCTTTTTGTAGAATTATTGCACCCTTCAGACCTGTCATCATCAATGGAATCTCTTTCCTACGACTCTTCTGTCTCAGTGGCCTCACCTGGATCAAGTTCCGGACAACACCAACAACAGAGAACAAAACGTATGAGAACATCGTTTAAGCACCACCAGCTCCGAACCATGAAGTCCTACTTCGCCATCAACCAAAACCCCGACGCCAAAGATCTCAAACAGCTTGCGCAGAAAACGGGACTCTCCAAAAGGGTACTACAGGTGAAAAAAAAAATAGTAATTGTTCATCTATAAATGACAAAGAAAATATTTTTTCTGATCTTTGAAAATTAGATAGTGGTTATTTCAACATACACTAGCGGTCGTTGAAATCGGAACACCAAAAAATAATAGCTTTGAATATATAATACAATACAAGAATGGCAACGTAATGTATTTAGATTAAATATTTCGAGAGAAGGTGCCATCTATTCCTTCGTATACGAATTATTTCTGAGTTAGTTCAAAAAATACATAATAGGTGGATGTTGCACAGTGTTGCCACGTAGCTAGAACAACAAGATAAGATTTTAAAAAGGTTTTTAAGTTTGCTACTGTAAAACAAGTATACATGTACATTGAAGATTCAAAATATATTATCTGGTTATTATGAAACAATATTTTTGAATTATTGATTATTGAATACCTCTAACAAATACTATTTGGTAATGCTGTCAGCACGATTTATCGTAGTTCACAGTTTTGTGGTAGGCGTCACTAGCTATCTATAATAATTTTGTGAATAAAAAGAGACAGATATAGTATCTTGCTAGGCCATATGCGTTGCCGTTCTTATATGTATTCAAAGATAATAGGAATAAATGCAGTGGCGGCGCTAAGGCGGGGGGGGGGGGGATCCTACAAAGTTTTTTTATAGTGCACAGCCACTATTAATATACAATAGTATATTATGTTATTAGGAGTAGAAAGCGGTATTTTTGTGTTGAACCCAGCTATTGCGGCCGAGGCGGTAGCCGAGGCCAGGCAAGCTGGGTAAAACACAAAAAGGGCGTTCTGCTCCGAATAACATATACTATTTTTTCTTCAAGTGTTTCAAAGAAAACTGGGTTTCTTTTTATATTTTTCTAGAATTTTTTAATTATAGCATTTGCAATTTCAGTTATAGTTGGCTGTGTACGCTACAAAATACAAACGATAAAACTGTCAAATAACAATTTTTCAATATGGTCTGTGTTGACGACTGCTGCCGCCAGCGGTGAACTAAGAAGCTAACATTTTTTTACTAGTACAACAATGTTGTTCATTGTTGTACTAGTAATAAAATGAATATCTTCTATAGTGTGTGTATAGTAGCATAATATGAATATTGTTGTACACTTGAAGAAAAATAATATTTTTTTATACAGGTGTGCAACGAATCAACGAAATATGCAACAAACATAGAATTTTCAAAATGTGCGGAACTTGGATTTCCTATACATTGTTGAGGCAAAATACAAGAAAGAAGAGTTGTTTAAAATTAATGTTTACTTTAAAAAAAAAAATCATTTAATACAATAGAATATTTGTAGCATTAAATATTTATAAAATTAAATATGACATTTTCTTCAAAAATCAGATAGCAATGAAAATAAAAAAAAACAAATAAAACAAAATCTTATTTTGACATGTCAGTGTTATTGATGTTATTGTTGTAATCATGCCTAGATTGTTATAATTCAGCTTTAAATATTCAAATATTATGTTCTTAATTGATGTTTTGCTGAATTATAAAATGTAGACACATTGGCCCGTACTACGATCACGGTTTTAACTAAAACGTTGTTTTAAGAAGTGTCAGATATCATTATTTAATAACAATAATAAATAATATAGAATTTATCAAAATATGTTTTAAAAGCAGAACATAGTTTGTATTCAAATAAATATTTTTTAAAAAATCGATCTTCAAAGATACGTGCAAAATTAAATGTTGAAATTTGAAATTGACATTTTTTAAAACAGCGTTTTAGTTAAAACCGTGATCGTAGTACGGGCCAATGATTACAACAATAACATCAATAACACTAAACTGTCAAAATGAGATTTTGTTTTATTTGTTTTAATTTCCATTGCTATCTGATTTTTGACGAAAATATATTTTATTTTCTAAATATCTAGTGCTAAAGATATTCTATTGCATTAAATGATGCATTGCTTTGAAAGAATACTTTTTTAAAAGTAAAAATTAATTTTAATCGAATTTTTATTCTTGTACTTTTGCTATAAAATGTTCAGGAAAGCCAATTTCCGCACATCTTTAAAATCCTATGTTGAACTCCTATGATCCGTCTCCCAGTTACGTTGCACACGTGTACATAAAATTTATAAACAAAATTTTGTTTTTAATTATGTACATTATTTGTGTTAACACTTTTGTTCTAAAATTAATAGGACAGAAATTACAGCCATAAGCAAATTTCACCATTGCACTTCCAGTAATTCTTAAAAAAGTAAACACCCGTTATACGTCCTCTTTCGCTGATGTCCTCCGACGGGCTTCAGTTCCTGTTTGTCGTCTCTCTGTACCTGTCTGTACCCACTTTCGCCATATGCGTGATATCGTACTTATACTGCGAGTTACACGAGCCGCTATATTACGCAGTGACAATCCTTTTTCACCCATACACACGATATGGCCCCTTTCAAAATCACCCACTGGCTCAAATTAACGCTGTTGTCTTCGACAAGGCATGTCTTAGCGATTCCAAATTTTAATCATTTATTCTTCTAATAATAAACAACCTCTGTGCTGAATTTCGTCCGTTTATTCCTATTATTTTTTGGTGTTCCCGATTTCAACGACCGCTAGTGTAATTGTAAATAAATTATATAATTTATTATTTATTAAAATACAAGATTCATAATTGAAAATTAATTATAATTCATACCATCGGCGCATTAATAAATAAACCTTGCTTAAAATATTTCATAAAAACTTGAACCAGAAAAACTTTAAATTGAACTTTGATTAATTGAGGTCTAACTACTTCTCAATAATTCTAGCGTTTCTCGTACAAAAAAATCTAATTTATGTAAACAAATAATTAACAATAACATCCAAAGATATCACATTGTAAAACTATAATCTTCGTCTTCTTATAGGTGTGGTTTCAAAATGCGCGGGCGAAATGGCGCCGGAATATCATGCGCCAAGAAGGTCAAAATCAATCAAACACCAACAGTTCCGGGCAAGGGTTAGGTAGCTCTCCTTCTGTGGCGACGCTGCTGGACTCTAACAGCTTACAGCACCCTCCAGGTCCCAACAGCACTAGCTCTCTGGAGGATTTACATCATCAGCATCATTTACATCACTCACAAAGCTCGCAGCAGACGCTCGCATTCGGCGACATCTACTGAAGGGTGGTTAAATTGGCGGTAAATTTGCTGAAAAACATTCTCATTTAAGATTTTAAGTTATAGTCAGTGCAATGAAGTAAAAGATATAATAGAAAAGAATATATTGATGAAAAATTACAATTATTATCAAACTTATCGAGTGCCATATTCAGTCAATATTGTGCCAGTGCCAGAAAGTTTATTTCATTTTATTAATTTATTTCAAAGACATCTTACAATTCTTTGGAACTTCTGTATCTTGTACTCAAAACCTCGATAAGTCTTATGGTTTATTTTTAAGTTAAAAACAGTAAATTTTAATGTAAAAACTAGTAATTTCTGTCTTTTATTCGACATGAAATTTATTATTAAGCCCATTTGTTACGATCTATAATTTTGGACAGAATTCTGAATAACATTTTTATGAACAAGTTAGTAGACATAATTTTGTGTATGCTACTGTGTACGTAATTTGCTACAAAATTCTGGCTATAAACATGGATGTTCTTCATAACATTCTGTGACCTTTGCTACTTGCTCACGAGGCAAGATAATTTAATAATATTTTATTAAATTTAAAACTGTACATAATAATGAATGACCACAATAATTATCAAAAATTCTACTGCTAATTGCCAGATGTCATAACATATTGCGCGCGGACTTTATGGACAGAATAAATCCTTGACGAACATTTCTGTATTCGATCGTTTATAAAATTTGGTCTATAATTATGTCCATAATTCTTTCCAGAATTATAGATCGTGACATATGGGCTTTAAATAACCATGTTATGATATTTATTTTGCTTCATAAATACCGGCATAGTATGAAATATCAAAATTTAATTGTTTATACTTACAAAAACATTAATTTTTAATTTTATTCGAAATTTCTGAAGCTGTGAATGTTTGTTGATTGGTGAGCATTTTTGGATAAAAACTTCAAACGATGTTAAATTCATTTATTGTTCAATTATACAATGTGACGATGTTTCGGTTATAATTATGTCTATTATCATGACCGAAACGTCGTCAAATTGTATAATTCCAATAAATTAATTTAACATCCGTTGAAGTTTTTTTTCAAAAATATTCATCAATCATTTAATTTTTAATATAAAATTATAGTCGTGTTCCTTCGGGCTGTGACTCGCAATATAAATCATCAAAGTGATCATGAATAAGAAGAACTATGTTTTCTTCGTTTCCTATTCGTTATCCCCACTTTCTCATTTTATGATCACTAGACAACTTTCCCCTTTCCCTTCTGAATCATCCTTTTTACCTCCCGCTACCCTTGGTAAGGGAGGTGTAGGGATCGTGCTAAATATCGCATATCGAGATTTTGGTAAATGACCACGTTTTAAGGTCCCTAGAATCCATTTTTAACATTTTCACGATGATGTATGTATGTATGTATGTGTGTGTGTGTGTGTGTGGATCCTCTTTACGCTCTAACTCAAATACTATCATTCAGAAATTTTTGAAATCATGTATTTCTACCTTATTCTAATATGGAAAGAACTGATTAGATTTTGGTGGCAATCGGATAACCGGAAATGGTAGTTTACTTGAACTCAAGATAGTTTTTCTTCAAACAATACCTTTAAATGCAATTTTTTCTCAATTTTTTATTATAAAAATTAAAGATTATTTTCTACAAGTTTGCTTTAATACTTATTCTATATATTGTATGGATAAATTTATAAAGTAATATAAAAATTATATACATAGGTAAATGGCGGGAGGTACTGTGTTGGTCACATCAGATTTTTGAGTGATTACACGGATTCATTTCAGACTAAATTTAAAAATGGCTGACGACAATATCGTTTCGAGCGTAGAAATTTATCAATGTGACCCACCATACTTTTGAAAATAGAAAATATGTTACATAAAAGATTTGTTTTAAGTAAACATAGTTCATATATCATGATTAAACTAATCAGGATTCTCAAAATCACAATCACAGCCCGAAGGAACACAGCTTTTAATAACTTGCTGTTTTGGTTACAAAGATAGATAAAGATTGTGAGATGACCAGGTTAAGGCATGAATTTGTAGCTCTACGTTATGATAATGAGAATATTTTAAAGCAAATAGTCAGTTTAATATGAAGAAGAAATTTCTGGTTAATGATTTTTTTTTCATTTTATAATAATTATAAAGATGAGTTTATGTGATATTCAACTGTAAAATTAGTTATAAATGTATAGTTTTATTAGAAACATTCTCTAAAGCAATTGTATAGGAATTCCAATTTTTACTGGAAATATTTTCAAAAACTTTGATAATGCCAACACAAAATAAATCAAGTGATCTAGGCTTAGCTCCTGAAGTGTGTTCCTTTAGTACCCTCGCAGAAATGAACAAACGACGCTTGATATATTTTGTATTTTGTACATTTTGTTGCACTAATTTAATTATTTTATAATAAATTGTTTGTTCAATTCTGCAGCTAAGTAAAAATTTAGAGAATGATAGTCTTTGATAAGTCATAGCTACCTGTGTTAATTTGGGTGTAAGATATAAATTTATTACTATGTACTAATATAACAGTGTACTTAATGCATTGTTAGGTGATGTTATGCAGATTATTGCAATGTAAAAATAAATACTATGAAAAACTTAATACACGTTCACTACTAAACTATGTGCAATAAAAATACAAAAAACCTACTATTTCCATACTTAAATAATAAAATAAATATATCATCACGGCATATTACCCATTGCTGGGTGTGCCAATCTGCTTTGTACACAGATATCGGTAATGATGAAATATTTGTACCGTGCGGGCGCTTACTAAGCGTTACCTCACGGGCATTCAATGGTGGCGTGGACACTGCATCACAGGGATCAATTTAGTGCCATTAAAATTTGAAGTAATTTTTGGCATCGGTCGGTATCGAACCCGGGTCCCCAGATTCGCAACCAGACACTCAGGCACACGACCACAAGACCCCATAAAGTTTCAATATGTGTTCTGGCTACTTGATGCAAATAGTTATTTATGCAACAAGAGTGTAAACACAATCTTCATGACATGAGATCAAGTATTTCGTGACGAGGCTTGCCGAACATACTAATCTTTATTGGCTGTATCAAACGAAATATTCGGAAATATTTACCGGTTACAAAATTGTAATTATTTTGTTTTACTATTACTTCAGTATATGTGATAATCTACTATCTACCTAATATGTATGTTATTATTTTACTATAATAGGTCCACAACAGTATTTTAAGTATTTACAAGATGTATATAATTTCGAATGTACCTATACCTATACGATCTTATATAATTCTTTCTTGATACCAGTTTAGACCCGCTAAAATTGTTTTTTTATATACTCCAATGTACAAACTTGGTACTTTACACTGAAACAGTGTGTAAAGTAAATGATTTTCGTATTTAATTTACTTTACACCATAACTATGCTTCACACATTACAGAGCTACCACCAACAATACACGTGTGGCATTTAAGTTGTCTTACTTAAATTTAGTTTTCCTGTAATATTGACTGAGTACATAGGCGTAACTAGGGGGACCAGGGAGGTCCCGCCCCCCAAGAATGGCCATAGCCCCCCCTAGGAAAACTACACAGTGTATTTTTTATATTTTAATTATTGATATACCTAATTTTGTGAATGTTGTGGTTTAAAGTTTAAATTGATTAACCGACAACAAATTATGCTCAGTGATTTTCAAGACACTTTCTTTAATGCGTACATGCGACAAAATGAGAATTCCTATCTACTTTGCATTGCCTGCTACCCGCCCATAACTCTATACTGGAGAAAAAAGCAGTATGTATTGCAAAGAATCTGAATAAGCTGAAGCTGTAAAAGGAAAGAATCCTGAACGAGTTAAAGAGGCTGTGGTAGTTCTGAGCGAGTTTCCAGGATATGGAAAAGATTTCCCGGGAAGACCATGCCCAGACTATACCCCAAAAACATCTTCATTATGTACCTGTACCCCTCACAATCTTAGCAATAAAAATTACATAAACAAAACCTTTCTAAATATTTATATACTACATTTTGATACAACATAAGGTTGTTTATGATATATTCAATATATATTTACACATTTAAAAACAAATTATCTAATTTACGACATTTCGAAATATAAAATTATGAATTTCAAATATCAGCTGTCCTTTTCAAGGTCTGAAAAACTCAACTTTCACAAATAACATGCAGCTAGCTTCGTTGATATTCGTATTGTTATTGTTATTTGTTTTCAAGGTGGCGAACAGTGTACAATAAGTTCAAAATTATTATACACATTTACATGAAATATGCAGGTACCGTCGGAAGTAGATCAGCCCTGTCTTTGTTTCAAAAATATATAGTATAAAATAGATATTGTTTATTTACTATCACCCCTACTAAGGCAGTACAAGTGGTGGTCAGTTAGAAATGTTAGAATGTTTTACAAAAAAGGACGGATTAGTTTATGAGGCTGGCTGGATTTGAATTAGCTAAAAAACATGTACTAGAATTTCCAAATTTCGGTAATCATATCATAATCGATCAATGAAGCGAAAAAATCAATAAATCTACTAAACCTTTCAGTTATACAGGGTGTTTCTATATTATACCTCTGCACGAAACCTTAATGACATAATTTGATATACTACTTACAGAACAAAAAGATTTATTTTGAAATTCGCAAAAATAAGGGTATATAGTTCATTCCTAGCGAACATTTTTAGTGCCACTGGTTTCATAGCACATTTAATTATTTACAATTATGTTATTAATGAAATAAAAGTATAAACACTGCCTACAAATAATCATTTATTAATTATTTATTACGTAAGTAATTAAATGTACTATGAAACCAGTGGCACTAGAAATGTTTAGAACCATTGGGATCTCGGAACCTATTAAGATATACTACATGTGGTGCGTGTTTGGAGGGCCATATTAGATGTGCTTTTGTTTTGCCAAAAAATCTCAAAGGTTAGATAATGGCGGAAAATAAATTTGGTGGATTTTTTCGTTTTGAAATTATTTTTTATCCAGTGGTGTAAAAAAATAATTTTTCTATCGCCAAATCTCTTGCTAGAAGAGATCATAACTTTTAGCTTTTGTTTAATAATATACTCGTAGGTAATAATAAATCTAGTTCATTATAAGTTTTTATTAAATAAAATGATAAAAACACAATCACAATTTGTTACGTATTGCTGATTTGCTATTAACATACCGTAAAAGACATAAAATTTATAATTCTATCAAATAAGAAAAATACCTATAAGTACTGACCTTAAAGTATTTTTACAGATTGAAAATTGAAACATTAAAATATAAAAGACGTATTAAACTTAACTTACAATATCTTGTGGAAAATTTATAGATATATACATGAACACAGCCTTGCACGTATTATTACTTGGTGTTATTATTATGACATGATATAATTTGAGCTTTGCGTCGATTGTTTTCGGCCATTAATTTATTGTAGATATGTACGAGTTGCCCACCGCCATCTTGTGGCCGTTCTTTGTACAAGCTGATGGTAAAACAAGGATCCAGTCGGCCACGTTTCAAACTGTGATGGAAAAATGATTTCAATTCATCGGTTTGGATAGGTGAAGGTGCTGCATCGTCGAATGTACCTGCAAAGGAATTTACAAATAATTATAATTTATATAAAAATTATTTCTTTTAAAGCGGCCCCTAAACGTTCAATAATATTGCACAATGTTTGTGTTTGTTATTGTACACAATTCTTGATCGTCTGTAGGGTGAGCATCCGTGCAATATACAGTGTCCAATTTAGAGATTTCGACAGCTGCTATTGGAATATTTTATTAAAAATGCAAACATGGGGGCAAAATTACGCTTATGTTTTTACATACGCTAGTATTTCATACAGTGGAAAATAGATAATAGAACTAATATTTACAAAAAAAAAAACAGAACTGTGAACATAACCTAACAACTACTAACTAAAGTATTTAAAATGAAAAATAATAATTTTTCTACCGCTACATTTAATAAAACAGGACACAAGGCAATATACTCTTCCTAAAAAAATAATAAACAGAGAGAAAAGTCAAAATACAAGAAGAATCAAAGAAAAACTATTGACAACAATGATACGCTTATGGAAGTTAAACAAATGTGCTCCTTTGTTGAAGGTTTGACATTGGAACACAACGCCATCTCTACGTAGTGAAATATCCCAATAAGAAATATGTAGTGGGTTAACTTCATTGATCACTAGGTATAAACGGAAAAAATAATACATTACAAATTACTATTACTTTCAAGTTTGCACTTCTTTACAGCACTTTTTTAAGCTCTTTCGAATGGCGATGCTATTTTTTTATTACTATTAGGCTTCGATTATGATGCTAAAGATATTATTCTTTTATTTCTAAAGCCTACTAAATATTTATCGAAGACCAAATTCTGATGGATCCAATGATTAATATAAGTTTAAATTAGGTCTACGTAGACTAGGTTTAAACTGGGACTAAAATTTATTAAGAATAGGTCCAGGATAGTCTAAGTGCGATCTAATTTAAAATGTCTATCTCAGTTATTATGAAGATGGCTGTTACACTTTTATTAAATGTAGAAGGCTTTGCAATTCAACTATTTGAATATGAGTGTGTTAAAAAAACTAATTCGGAGTAGGCTACAAACAAAGAAACGTCTTAATTTAGTATTTTTTCCACAATCGTGAGCAAAATTCATTATTATTCACCTGAAAATAGTGAGCAAAGTAGCATATTGAATCACAAATGAGCAAAGTAAATATTTTTCTTCACAAATGAGCAAAGTAAATAACTTTCTTCACAAGTGAGCAAAATTACACAAGCGTATAATTGGTTGCAAACTCTGAGCACCATTCTACATGATGGAATTTATTTTTTTTGTATTTATTTTTAATTAGTAATTAAATTCAATTGTAAACATAATGTACTTCTGAGTTTTTCAGTAATAAACAAAGTCCAATGTTTTATTTTTTTGGGAAAATTGTATTTCAAGATTGTGGAAAAAAACATGTTTAGCACACGTGAGCATGTCTTTTTTCTCATTTGTCCAGTTGGCGCACTCGCTTCGCTCGTGTGGCCAATTTCTGGACGCGTGAGAAAAAGACATACTTTGCTCACTTGTACTAAAAATAGCTATAATCAGGCTGCGGAAACTTATATGTAAAATGACGTGACCATGTAGTAGTCTATGGATAATACTTTTCTTCCAATCGATAGATGGTGCCAGGTGCACTATAGCCTACGCGATAAAATTAAAAAAAAATCATATTTCGATCTGTAAAAATGGTCACTATTATTACTATCAATTACTCGAAATCCGACAGTAATAATACTGAGCTACTTCCGAAATTTTGTAGGTGGGGTTAATATACAATAAGTAATTTTTTATATGTATAGTAAAAATTGCTAAATGTAATAATAAGCAAAATATTCTTCGATTTATTTATAGACATTTCTATACATACCTACAAATGCCACTACTATTCCCATCTCTGTACCATCCTGCACTCCTATTCTCCATCCCTGTCCTTCATACATGGCACCATCTCCAGCTACTAAGAATCCATAACCTATATCTGTCATATTCATTTCTTTCATATGCTTTGTCTGAATATCTCTCACTATTTTACTACATGTGGGATGACTATCACAAGTATCCGTGTCTGTCTGCCTGATAGACACGTGATGGACTTTAGGAAAAGGATAAAGAGGGAGGGTTAGTTGGGGCGAGGGGGGAAGGGCTCGCCATCCAGAACGGGAGATTAGGGTGTAGCGTGTTGTTGCCGTATTTTCGGTGTCTGCAAAAGAGAAAATTATTAATTATTTGTAATTTTATATACCAAAATAATTACACATTGTAACGTGGATATACCCAGAATGTGAGTGGAGCCGAATTGAACCAAAGGGGGACGGAGATAGCCAAGCAAATACAAAAGGCGTGTAATTATGTGTGAATAGGAATATTCTCATAGCTACATGTATTCAACAGAATGGTCTAGAAGAGCATACAGCGTGATAATGGCGAAGATTCCAGAACAATATTCAGAGTATTAAGTCAGAATTTCTAATAGTCATCCAGTGCAAATATATGTTGTGTGTATAGTGTAAATTTGCGTTAAAAATAAATTAAATAAACACTACGTATAAATTTTTAAATCCTCCGTAAATAAAAAAATGCAATATAATAATCCAATTATTTCCAATTTTTAAATCGCACAGAACAAATTACTCTTCTGCTGGTCACATCAGATTTTTATTATAATCTTATTTGATAATGATATATTACTTTAATTTATTTCTACGTCCAAACTATAATATTTTTTAATCAATTTTAATTCCATATTTAATACATACATGCATAATTAGGGTTGCCAGATAGGAATTATGAAAATAGAGGACACTTAAATCAGTATGTACTAGTGTAACAAATATAATTTGATTTAAAAATTATATCAACAAAAATAATCTCAGAATATGCTCCCCAAATTGGCGCCGCTATTGGGGAGCTTTCCCTGTCCCACCCTCCACAACTCTCATTTTCTAACTTTTTCTAAAAAAATTACATGGGGTCAGAAAATTAATTACAAGAAATATGTTCAAAATGATATAATATGAGTACTATACAGGGTGTATCAGGACTAGTGTAAAAAAAATAGCATATTCCTGACATCATTTTGAGTAAAAAATGTTATATGAAGATAGGTCCTATTCCTTTTGGTTACCAAAATATAAGAGATCAATGTTTTACAAGTAGCAGCAATTTTATTAATTTTTTTAATCAAGATACATTTAAAATAGTAACAAACAATGGAAACATTAAATATTGTAACGTTTTTATTTATATGGGTGAAGTGTAAAACATAGACAAATATTATCAATAAAAGAATACGTTTATTAAACGATAATTAATTAAAGATTAAATATTAAAAGATAATAAAAACAACTAACACTATGATTAAATAATTATAAACACTAAGAATATTATTAAATGCTTCAACACTACGATTATTTACCTAACTAACATTTATATCACTACACTTATTTATATAACTACATTTATTTATGTTAACAACTTGTAAACTGTTTATTTATATCACTGAGTTCATTTCTGGTTGTTTGTATATATGAGACTATCCTCCCGCTGTTCTCCCGACGGTATGTATACAACCCCTATCATTCTAGAACTCTTCTGAAGCAACAATGACCTGCATACAAAAGAAGTGGGTCACGGCGTAGTTTACCTGTCTCAGCGCGTCGGGAATTGCATTATCGCTCTGGTACGTTCTTTCGAAGGGATTACGTCATTGTTCGCGAACATGCTATCAGTAGCGGCGCAAGCATACTTTTCTCTCAGGGGCGCTCGTCACAATATATTCATTTTGTCTTATAGTAAGTGTTCAAAATGTACCCCTCGAGCTCGAATGCAAGCTTGACATCGACGAATCATGGAATCATAAACTAAATTAATTGTATTTTGGAGGGCACTACCATCACAGAATCCATACACAAATATTATATCTGCATATTCTGCAACACTAAACCCAGCCATTTCACAATAACAATAACTCAGGTAAAAAAATTCAATTTTAGATTAATTTTGCATTGTTTTCCATTGTTTATTACTCTGGATTGAAGGTATCTTGATTAGAAAAATTTAAAAATTGCTGCTATTTATAAAATTTTGAACTCTTGTATTTTGGTAACCAAAAGGAATAAGACCTATGTTCATATATTTTTTACTCAAAATGATGTCAGGAATATGCTATTAATTTTTTTACACTAGCCCTGAACCAGCCTGTATATAAAATGGGGTCCTCCACTATTTGTTATTTTATATTTTTTTTATAAAACTTCATCTACAATGAAAGTGATCTGTAGTTTTAAAAAGTCTTTATTGTTATTCGTTAAACCGTAATAATTTTTTTAATATTCCTTTGTCAACTGCGTACATATTTATCATAGAAAAAACACTTTCGACATTGACATTTTAGCCAGAAATAAAAAAAAAACAGAATTGGCAGATTACTAGATCTGAATAAATTTCTTTCTCCTTTACCAGCAGTGACTGGCCGATGTTCGTATATCGTAGTTCATAGAGAACAAAATTAAATGGTGAACCTAAATATTACCTACAACAAAAAAACTGTTGAAAAAGAGGACAACAGATGTTTTACATTAAAAAAGATAGAGCAAAAAAGAACTTTACTAGAAAAGTGGACATATTCTCTTAAAAGAGGCATTTGGCAACCCTGTGCATAATGTGTATGTATGACGTGAAGTGAAGATATGTAAAATAATCACATCTCATATCACTTGGGAAATTTGAAACATGGGTACATCACAAAATGTATAATATGATTGCATATAATACTGATAAAAACAAAATGTGAATTACTTTTTTATCTTCCTGTATATTATTATTTGTCCACAAAGAAAAATAACTTCAATAATTGAAATCTGAAAAAGAAAACACATTGCTACACTGTGAATAAAGGACAATATTTATTAAAATATACAATTAAGGGAACGCCAAAAAATCTATGTATTTCAAAAAATATGAACCCTCTGTCTTTCATATTTGTATCGGTAATTCTACATCTACAACAAGTAAAATGACGATATAACACCTAAATATAACCACCTACTAAAGATTATCATTTATCGAGGTGTTAAATATTGCTCGGTCTTTAGCTAGGTCTTTAGTTTCATTAAATATAGGTGTTTAATTTGTGTTCACTATAGATTAAGGATTTATAATCGTTTATACTTTTGTTGTTTCAATTCTAAGTATTTAGAGTAAAAAAAAATATTTTAAAAAATCTGATGTGGCCAGCACATTACCTTCCGGCAATCCTGTGTTTTATATACAAATTCCATAGAGCGCGAGCAGTCATGTAACTTTACTGACCTTGGCAATCAGATATGGAGACCCGTATCAGAATGACAGCTATTAATTATGTCTCAAATCTTATAATTTTTCAATCAAAATTTCATTTTTTTGGTATTATATGATTCCTTTTCTCGGCAAATGATCCTATATTTCCAGCAAAATTATTTCGTAAACAAACAAAACAAGTTGCACTTGACACTGACATCTTCTTCTTTTTTAGCTTTTCCTATTCGTTAGGGATCGCTATTTTTTATTTTCTTCTTCCATTCATTTGTTTTGCGTATCGTCCTCATTCAGTTCCTTTTCTCTCAAGTATTCCGCAGTACAATCCTTCCATCTTATCTTTGGTCTTCCTGTTTCTTCTACCTTCAACTACTAAGCTATTTATTCTTCTTTAAATATATTTTTCATCTCTCCTCATAACATGTTCAAACCAATGTAATCGTCTCTCTTGTATCTATTTAGAAACTTCTATACTCGAGCCATTTCCGTTATCCTTTAATTCCTTACCTGTCCTAATAATGTTAGAAACATAGAAAAAAATAGTTTTTTTATTATTCTAAGTTTTCCACTGTTTATAAATAATTATAATTAATTAATTATTACTTAAAAAATTATAATTTTCCGTTTTTTTTTTAATATTTTTTCTACTCTAAATACTTAAAATTGAAATGACAACAGAAGCATAAATGATTGTAAATCTATAGCGAACACGAATTAAACACCTATATTTAATAAAACTAAAGACCGAGCACTATTTAACACCTCGATAAATGGTAGTCCATCTTTAGTAGGTAGCCATATTTAGGTGTTATACCGTCATTTGTTATTTGTTGTAGATGTAGAATTACTAACACAAATATGAAGGACAGAGGGTTCACACTTTTTGAAATACATAGCTTTTTTGGCGTTCCTCTAATTTTGCCGGTGTTTGTAGTTCAATTTAAAGGTACAAAGACCTTGAGACAAAAATGGTAAATGCCTATTTAATCATTTATATATAATAATTTAAAGATTTTAAGAGTATTCGTAAATCGTTTTATTTATTTTTTATATAAAAAAAAATAATTTTATATTTTTAAATTAATGTATCTAAAATCTTTTTGCCTCAAAGCTCTTCTATTGACTATTGCTAACACGATTAAAAAAAATTAAAATAGATAATACAATCAATATTAAATAGCAAACTTTTTCTACAGTGTATTTTTATTGTAAGGCTGCAATAATTAATGTTTATTTGTAAATAAATTCAAATGAGTTTAACAAAATCAGTAATTCTGTTTATTTATACTATTCGAAAAATGCGTAAATATTATTGTAACTACATACATATTTTTAAATATTTAGTATTGGCCAATAATTTAACAATTTACATAACACTAAATAAGCTTGAGTACGAGTACAATTGTATATTCTGTTCTTTATCAATAGATACACTTTGTTATCTATTGTGGTTTATATATTCCGTATAAAGTACAAATATGTATAAAGTTATTCATGCAGAAATATGTATAAGTGAACAAACGATTATAAAAATTATTGGACAGATGTCATCAGATATTCCATAATATTATTTGCGTTAATTGTGTTATTTTAAAAAGGGAGATGTGTTTATATAAAATAAAGATTAACACAGAAAAACATAATAAGTGACAAAAAATGAATGTGTTTATAATTGTTTTTCACAGGAATATGAAATAAATAATATTGTAGTACTGTGTTATACAAATTAATTTTTTTGAAAAGGTGTATAAAAACAAAGAAATATGAGATATTGCGTGACACATTAAAAATATTTCAATGATGTCATACACATAAATATATCTTCATATTTTTTACTTATAATTTATGGAATTATTCTTAATTTGTTATTTGTATACATACAAAGTAAATAAAATAAAATAATATGAAAATGTATTAAATAATATCATAGTGTCACCATAAATTTTAATATTACATTTAGGATTTAATTTATATTGTTTTAAAAGATAATTTATGGCTGTTGTGGAAAATACCAGGGTAGGACAACTTTTATACGAAAAGTAAATAGAAAATTTTATGTTCAGTATTAAACTAATTTTGTGGAAAATATGACTTTTATTTATAAACGTAAATAAATAAAAATTTTAAAGTATCATTTTATATTTTTATGAGCAATATAAAATATGAATTCATGAGAACTTAAACAAAAGATAAAATTAATAGTTGAATACTCTATTCCATTCATTTATATTTTCAAATTATTATCTCTCCAAAAACTTATTGGAATCTTATTTAAGAAGTAATTATAATACGGTTTTATTTAGCTTTTCATAGCTACATATTTTACATAAAAAAAGTTAGTCACGCTCACGCATCTATAGTTCTTGCTAATGGAAATATACATAAATGGTTGTTTTTTTATTAAAAAAGAAAAGTTCTAAATACATGCGTTTAAAATTTGTAAATGAGAAAAAAGAACATGAATTGACACGGGCCCTGGGACAAAAAATAACTTGACTGTCCATGCCTCATATAGAAACAAACAATGAAAAGTAGTAAAAAAGAATCAGTTTTTCCATTAAAATTTCCTCACCTTCCTCAAAGATCAAGTAGCATCCTATCACTAGTCCCGTACAAAACAAAATCGTGAGGAACAAGATCCAGAAAATCTTCGCATACTTGATTCCAGTCTCTCTGTACCCCAACAATGGATTTCTCTCCTCATCTGGCCCTGAATATTGCACACTGTAGCTGTATCCAGCTTGTTCCACTACTCGATTATAAATCACTATTTATTTGTTTCACACTATGTAGTGTGGTTCACTTACCATCTCGAAGCCAGTCTGACATGATAGTTTCACATTCTAGCAACCACTGAAAACCACATAACCTCCTCTTGGCTCACTGACAGTTGACAAAGAATAAGCACATAGCACATGATGCGCGGAGTAAATGCGCAGGAAATAGGCAGTGGTAGCGGTAGAATAAAGGGGCATAATAAAAATGAAGGAGAGTCTTTAATGAAATTAATTGAGTGAATGTGTCATTTCTGATTTAAAAAGACAAATTAGTCATTTTGTGTTGTATATAACAGTATTTAGAATATTACTCGTACATTTCTGAAATTGGAATGTAAAGAATTTGAACAACTACGTGATTAGATAAACAAAGAATAAATAAATAGTGTTTTCTTTTAAATATGAACGCGGTGTTATTATTGATCAAATACAAAATAAACTAAATTATATGTATCAAAAACGGTTAATATGTTATAAAAAATAAGTGATTTAAGAGACTTAGTTTAAATTGAAATTAATTAATGAAATAGGTATATAATAAGTAAACTTAACAGAGATAAATTGTAATCTTTGTTGATAATAACCGGCGTATAACCTTAATATCCATACAAATATGCGATTTACGATTAACCGGCTATTTATACAAATACCTACTGATTTTTGTTAAGTTTTTTAAAAGTCGTATAACCGCTTGTAAATCGACGAATAGCATACTTAGCTTGTAAATATAACAATAACCTAACGCACAAAAATCACGCTTGGTAAATTCGGGTCGCGTTTTGTGCGTAGTTGATTTTGAAATTACCGTATTTGTCGATATTTTTTTTTGAATTATTTCATATGTAGGTTAGTAACCGAATTCCATGCCAGAAGGCTGTAACATTTAATTTTATTTGTATTTTTTTCGCATTAAATGATATTTTTGTTTATTTTATAATTTTTAAAAGGGCCGCCTTCCAACATCAAAAGGGCAATTTCTAGGGCAACTAGAAATTCAAAATATATTATATTTTTTACAAATTTCCAGCATATATCAATACATATTTTGATATTTTTAAATTTATGCTTTTATATTTTATTAAATGAATAACGTTTAAGAATTAAATTTAAGATATTTTCTAATTCATTTTTCTACATTCTCTAATAGACACACAAATGCAATTTGTACATAGCACATCTAGCGGCACTGCTTAGAAGTAATGGTTACTAAAGTTACGGCAATACAAACAAAGAACTGCCAGCCATTCACAGAACCTGACTGATTGAAAAGACAACTGGAGGTGGTTTGTTTGTATCAAGATGTTCTATTTCTCTCTTGCGTGTGACATCAATTCTGTGTCAGAATGGAAATTTACGGTTAAAGTATAGTCATAATTTTAAAACTTTCCCACAAAATATTGACATGTGATATTTTGATATGTATTTATTTGACAAAACGTTAATTTTATTTTACTCATTTTAAAATACAAGCTTATATTGTTTATTATTTTTCTTTAATAAACACTTATTTTCTGACAAAATTTTCCGTGAATTTCCGGTAACATTGGACATTAGTGAGTAAAATTCCTTAATTTCAAAATTATCGGGAAATTTCCAACTCTAAAAAAATTAGCAAAAACTAATTTTGCCATTTTATTTTCTTATATTATTTGGATCTGACGGTGAATCAATATCTTTGATGAAAAAGTATAATGAAAGTTTTGTCAGTAAAAAGGGGGCCTCCACAACAGTAAAAAAAATTAGGGACTATCAGGGGGGGGAGGCAAAATCCCTGGACCCCGTAATATCAAGGGGCCTCGGAACGGAACATTTTATCTCAAATGGTCAAATGATATGTATTTTATGTATATTATTATTCTTTGAACCATTTGTTACTTTGTATTGTCACATGATAAACAAAAATGGTTGTTTGTGTTGGTGAGTTCAACCATAGACCCAAACTATTATTATAATAGTTTGGGTCTATGGTTCAACTTAGGTAGTTGGATCACGAGAGCAATGCCATCTATTGATTCCGTGCCGAACAATGTGGACAAACTCTAGGGTTGCCTGCTTGCTTCAAGTCAGATGGCTATTTGCATATTATGTTTGTTTATTCTGCTGCGTATCGCAACAACTAATGGTTGTAATCGTGTGGTTAACAAGGTAAAGAAAAATACCGAAAGTTAGAAATCATCGCAGATGTTTCTCGAAACGTGAGCGGCAGTGCTACCAACTATGCGCGTTAAAATTTCAGAGATTGAAAATATCTGATAAATTTCTATTTTAATTTGTTATATCTTTGAAACCAGATGGGCTTGCATGTTTTTCTTTAACTAGTTTCTTTCCCCAGACTTTCATTTATATTCACCTAGTTATTAGTCAAAAATTTATGGGTTATCGCGATTCTAGAGGCAATTATGTCGATGATTTCTTGTACTTCCCTATACTCGCCATGTTAAATATTCCAACTTTGGAGTTCAATAACTCCGATCGGAACTGGGCAAGTTGGTTAAAATTTTGGATTTATATAGAGCAATACGCTAAAGATTATTAAGATTTTATGGATTTTACTTCATACTCAAACTACCTTAATGCAATTTGTAGATTTTTTTTTTTTTTTTAATAAAAATAAATAAATATATTATCACGGCATATTACCCATTGCTGGGTGTGCCAAACTGCTTTGTACACAGATTTCGGTATTACTTACTTACTTACTTAATCCGTACCTTTCGGTGTCAGGCTTCTTGAGTTGATGTGTTTTCTTACCGGTCCTTCCTCCAAAAATCTTTCCATTCGTTCCTATTCTCCGTGAGTTTTTTAATACTCCTCCAATTCCCTCTTCGGTTCTCGACAGCGAGTTTAACATCTTGATCCCATGTTCTGATAGGTACTAATGATGACATATTTGTACCGTGCGGGCGTTTACCAGTCGTCACCTCACTGGCATTCATTGCTGCCGTGGTGAGTACGCCACAGGGGTCAATTTTGTGCCATTAAAAATTCGAAATATTTGGCGTCAGTCGAAATCGAACCCGGTTCCCCAGATTCGCGACCAGACACTCATGCACGCGGCTACGAGACCATAAATAAATAATACGAGAGTAGGGAGGGGGAAACGAATGCAGCGTTGGATAGCTGAAAGTGTCTACTATTCCGGTACGAAAACACGTTTTTGTTGCTGTAGTAGTATATTTTCTATAGAGGTTAGAAACGAACGTGTTTTTTCTCGTGCCGATAACAATGTGTGACGAAAAACACGAGCAACGGATCAATGTGAAATTTCTCGTTAAATTAAAAAAAAACTCCGACTGAATTCTATAAGTTGTTGAAAGAGGCCTATGGTGAGAATTCTCTATCTCGTGCGCGTGTTTTCCAATGGTATAAACGGTTTTCTGAAGGCCGAAAGAGCACCGAAGATTTAAAGCCATGCTAATCGTTGTTTTCGACATCAAAGGCATCGTGATGACTGAATGGGTTCCCAAGGGTCAAACTGTAAACCAAACTTACTATTTGAAAGTTTTGGCAACACTGCGAGAACGAGTTCGTAAGAAACGGCCGATGTTGTGGAAAAACAAGTCGTGGATTTTGCACCAGGACAACGCACCTGCTATGAAGCGTTATTTAGCCGCTAGAGGCATTCCAGTGCTCGAACACGCGCCGTACTCGCCTGATTTAGCACCCTGTGACTTTTTTCTGTTTCCGAAGATCAAGTCTGCCTTAAAAGGAACCCGGTTTGAGTCGATGGAAGAGGTGAAGCGAAAATCGGCGGAGCTACTAAACGCTCTTACAAAAGAAGACTTCCAACATTGCTTTGACCAGTGGAAAAAACGAATGGAACGGTGTGTGGCGAGGGGACGGGAATACATTGAAGGGGAGTATTCGATTATAAAATAATTTTTAAAATAAAACTCTTTTTCATAAGCAGTCTCGTTATTTAATAGCCAGACCTCGTATACATATATTCGGAATTTTATAGATTTTATGCCAATAAGTTATATATTTTATTTATAGCATATTCAAGTAACTCTATATGTTCCACCTCTGTGTGTCTGTTTATGCCCCGAAAATCCTTCAAATTAATCGCCCAATTGTTTTTTATCTTTTAACTACTGTTTTGTATATCCATACGCAATATTTGCACATTTGATAACCCATTCTCATTGCTCACGCGTTTTGCAAATATAATACGCTTCTGTAAAGGCGATTGTTCCTAAAATTATCACAAACTCTCATGCATACAGAGAGCATTATTGTAGAAGTGGATGAGCTCACATATCAATTATAGATCAATGAACTCCAATAAGAGGATTATTTTTTATTTCCGCATTTTAGATAGCTCATAGGAATCAAGGTTGAAACAAATATGTTTATTTTAAGCAAATAATGAAATGTTGATATAAAATTGTTTTTATACTTGAACTTTGTAAATAAAAATAAATTAATACGCATTATCAACATATTTTTAAATAAATGACGATGCCAAAGCGAAGCCAACTGGTCTAATATTTACAAATTATTTCTGAATAAAAAACATTTCCTATACTTGAAATAAAATATAGGTTTTCTTTGTTCTCAAAGGCAATAAATTTTATTTGAGAAATGTGAATTTTTATTTTGATTTATTTATATAAATTTTGTAAAAAATGGAAGGGTCGAATTATTAATGGTAGCTTTCACAACGTATCCTCCAGGTTTGTGTCAATAGACTCTTGCGTTGTATGTTCTACACATTCTGTTTTATTCACGCGATTAAACTTTAATTCCTTTATTCAGCTTGAATAAATGCGTTGTTTCCGCCCTTTATAACATTTAGAATTCTCTCTAATTCCTGCTATTAAGGATTAAGGACATGAACAAGTTTTAAGGATGCTTTATATGAAAATATCTATATTTCAACATTCAATAATACAACTAGTATTAAACGTACAGTGGCACATCTATATGGTTAAAAATAAATATAAGTGCATTTTTATTATAATATGTTAACAGGAATAAATATTCACAACCATTATATATTTTCTTACTATTTTGATTATTAGATTTGATTAAATATTTGGCTTTTATACATATAACAAAAATACATTTATGTCATTATTATAAACATTGTTGCGTTTATACCGGGCTTCGAATATAAACATAAATATTAAGTAAATAAATATATTATCTCATTTTGCTTCTTAGTTTATAAAAGTCTGTAAACTTTGTATAAAGTGTTGCATACATTGTTAAGATGCTACAATTTTATTATATATTATACTTGCCGTCAAATAAGTATGGACTGGAGATTTCTACACTGTTGCCAATTCATGGGACATGTTGAAAATACTTAGTTATGAAAAAGCGGCAACACCGCATGACAAGGGACAGGGTGCGGAGAAGGGGAAAAGTTGAGCATTAGTCTATATTCATTTGACGGCGATATTATTGTGGGATTTTTTTTGATTTTCTTACATTGTCAAATTATTGATAAAAAAACTAATTATAACATTTAAACTTTATTAATTTTTTTATCTCTCCGTATAATATGCCGGTGCATCGTCATATTGGAACCAATATCGCAGAACGATTTATACATTGTTAACATCGCTAACTTGGTAACGAATGACGATCAGAAAATTTTCCACTCTTCATTTTTTATTTGATTTAGCCCCCTGAATGAAATCCCAAAAGCATGGGCATCATTTTTGAGATATTATGTAAAGAAAAGTATGTTAAAAATGAAAAAAAAATGTTCATCTAGAAAAATCACTAATTTTAAAATTTCTGCATTATAAATTAATTGTCTTCTATTTTTTTTTTCTGTACTGATTATTAATGCTTTCAAATATTATAAATTCGATAAATAACCAAAATAATATTCATCATTAAAATAAATGCGTAAATAACGGAATTTAAAAATGAAAATGAGACACTATTACTCCAATCGGGCGAAATGTTAATAGATAATTTATCATTATGTAAGGTAAACTCGACGAAGTGCGAAAGTCGGGAGAGTGTGTTTGACTTAATAGCGAACTTATTTAAGGCTAGGTATGAAGCGTCACAATGTTTATACATCGTTCTGTTCATTTCTTGTTTCGTTCTGTTTCATAACGTTCAAATCTTGACCATGAAGTTAGCGCAGATGAACTTCGCGCGCTCACAATTTAAAAAGTACACTCCGCAGTACAAATTAAAAAATACTAACAATAACTCTACCTACTCCACTTCAATAAATAATAATTTTCATTTACATTTTGTACTTCGGAGTGTACTTTTTAAATTGTGAGCGCGCCAAGTTCATTTGCGCCAACTTCATGGTCAAGATTTGAATGTTATAAAACTGAACGAAACAAGAAATGAACAGGGCGCTGTATGAATATTAGGACGATGTGTGTGTTCCCCTTACTTAAACATGTTTCAACTACCCATAAATAGATGGCATCACTCCGAGCATCTAGTGTGAGTGCTCAAATTAAATTTAAAAATCTAATATTTTTCTAGAATTTTATGCATTTACCTTATCAATCGTATTGTACGTTTTAATATTAAGTTATCCGCCTGGGCTTCGATTTTGTAACTTTAAATTCTACTGGATTTCAAATTAAACGTAATAAATAAATGTCAAGCATAAACGATAGACCTGCTTCGGGCCAGTAGATTTTGAAATTTACTCTGAGAAATTGTGAAGAAAAATCTCAATTCTGAATTTGATCCAGTAGAATTTAAAGTTATAAATCGAACCTCTCTGTTACGCATTTATTCTCCGTCAGAATGAAAGTGCATTCTAGTGACGGAAATTTGAAAAATCACCCACATAAAAACTTGGTCAGTCCAAATAGGAATACAAATATAATATAGTTTGATATAACCAATAAAGTCTAACAAATAATACAAAAAACGTGCAATTCATTATTCTACAATTTGGAAAAAAAAATATGAAAAAAGTAATGCGCACATCCCCGAATTTCTTATTTCTATTTTTATTATGAACCAGTATCATCATCTATGTTCAAAATAATAACGTTAACAATATAACAAACATTATATGGGAAAATATTGATATAAATAAAACATGAAACAAAAACATACCCTTCATTTATTTTCTTCTGTTTGACATTCTATCAAACTCTAATTTCGAAACATAATCACTCGCTTATACTATTATCACTTTCTGTATCTTCCGTCTTCTTCTGCTTCTCCCTATCTATTTCTTGCCACTTCCCAAGGTTCTCTTCACACATTTCCAACAAAGGTTTAGTTTCTGGCAGAAGGGTATTAAGTAATGTGTAACAAGGAACGCAGATACCCATGAGGAAACCGACTTGAGATGCTGCTTGTTGATCGGGTTGCGTTCTGTCCATCATGGGAATAGGGCTTCTTCCTGCTGCTCGTTCGGCGTCACCTTGCTGGTAGAATTCTTCAAAGATGACTTTTACAGTTTCACTCTAAAGAAAGAAAAATATTTTTAAATATAAAATATAATATTAGAAAATTATTTATTTTAATTGAACTTATTACGTAATACGAAATAAGCAGCCCAGGCAGTGTTCAGGGACAAGTTCAGAAAGACGACAAAAATTGGAAAGTAAAATCTACTGTGTGGTGGTGGTTAGGGGTTAGGAGCATGGGCGTCGTTAACCCGAAATCCAAGGGGAGGGAGAAAACATGAAATATTAGAAAAAATTCAAAAAGAAATTACTTGTATTGTGTTCCTGAACTCTTTATTTTGTGCACTTGCATTTTGCATACTAATAAATATTAAATTAAATAATTGTGGGTAATTTCTCGACTGTGATGTGGATCAGGTGTTAATAATTACTCGAAGGTTCAGTCAAACAGCATTTATTCTTACTATACCAACGTTTTGGGGCACCCTTGTACCTTCTTCATGATCTACAACAATTATACAACAAAAATGTAATACATACAAAATAACATGGACATTATCACACTTACAGTAAGACACTAAAACACACTTTTGATCTGGATAATTTCAAGATTTTGGAGGAAGAGCAGAAGTTTCTTGAAATGTTACGTATCAGGGATGATTGCAATAACATCAATGCAAGAACTGATATTCACGGACTTAACAGCGTATATTTTGGTGTATTGGAAAAGTTCAAAAAGGAAAAGGCAAATTTCAGGCCAAACTGAGGTTCATTAATTTCCTTACATTTTATTTAAGTTCCTACAACTTGCTACAATCTTATTGGTGTACAGACGACCAATAGAAGTCCGTATAAAATATGTCTCCTAGAATCCTTACACAGGATATTTCCGGCTATTTTCCATATTATTCGGTTGTCGTTTTTACTTCTTTGTACGTAAGTAAAGGAAGTATTGTACTCGCGAAAAATTTCGGTTTTCAGATTTCAGCGGAAATATCCATTTTGATCATCCCTGAATCCATTTTGACTAATTTCGTCGTGACGTCTGTACGTACGTACGTATCTCGCATAACTCAAAAACGGTAAGCCGTAGAAAGTTAAAATTTTGTATTTAGGACTGCTATAACATCTAGTTGTGCACCTCCCTTTCTGGTTATTACACAATTTCCAGAAGTGGCACTTTACAAGAAGCCTATAATAGATTTTAATGAAAAACTGTTTTAAAATATATTCCAAAACTTTTCAAATTTGGTATACAACACTTTTATGTCAATCGAAATAACATAATAGGCTAACCGGAAGTGGTACGTTACTTGAAGTTGTTAATAGTTTTTCTTGAATAAAATGATTTTATTTTGATTTTAGAAATAAATGCTTCAAATTAAAGTTTTAGAGAATTAATTTCTGCGTCTAGCACATCAAGTATTATTAAATTAGCCCTTTGTATAAGCGAGATATGTAAATTTAAAAATTATATACTTTTTTGTTTTTGTAATAAAGCTTGCTATAGATTAGGACAAAAACATAAAAAAATGTTCATGTCAAATTACGTTAAATACGTGCAATTTTATGATTCGTACAATAACAAATATTATATTTTTATTGTGAAATTAGTCATATTCATTGTTGTAATCAAATATTTCTTTGTTGTAATCAAAACTCTCTTTAAAAAGAGCCGGGTTAGATTAATGTTAATTTAAGAATGATAGTTGTATCAGATAAAAAATATATGTATAGTTTAATAATCGTACAAGGAAGTCGTGTGGTGTCCACATCAGATTTTTTTTAGAGAAAATGGATGTGTGTATGCTCTTTGAATTTTTTGTACGATGTTTAATAAATTAACTGAATGTTTTGTACGAATGTATTTTGTGTACATGAATTGTAACAATCTGTAAGATCTTACTGCATGTATGTGTGATAATGTCCATGTTATTTTGTATGTATTACATTTTTGTTGTATAATTGTTGTAGACCCTGAAGAAAGTGCAAGGGTGCACCGAAACGTTGGTATAGTAAGAATAAATGCTGTTTGACTGAACTCTCGAGTAATTGCCACTTTCATGAATGTAAACAAAATTTCATTATAGTAACTACGCATTTTTTTGTTATAATTAAAAATCTTGATTTAAAACAACACTATAGGGACAATAAATTAAAATTTGTTTTATTACTATTATTTACTATCATTCCTATTAATTAATGTTTGGTATCACTGATTTGATTAATATTAACTAGACTGCTAATTACTCGAAATTTTTATTATTATGAAAATATTGCTTTAATAATGATATTTCAATAAATAAAATGTAAAATGTTATTTTAAAAGTAGGTCTTGGAATAATGATTTTTATCGGAAACTACTCGTAATAGTTTTCTTACTTGTATATCCCAGGGTTTGGCGCTGGCACATAAATCACTTCCGGTCATTGAAACCGCCAAAATTAACAATCTATGTTCTTGATTAGTCCACGAAAAGGAGCCATCTTGAACTAACTGAGACAATCTGGCTTTGTTTGGAAAGAACAACGCCAGATCTGTTGCCAAGATACAGTGTTTTATCAGTCCTAGAACTTGCTTGTATTCACTGCTCGACAGCTTGCTGAAAATGTTGTGCCCTTCCTGTAACAATATCAAAGAAATTACATCGCTTGTAGAATCCAGAACACAATTTCCTTAATTTAGATACCCCCATACGAACATGAACTACTAAAAGTTATTTAATTGAAATCTTTAGAACTTGCAGTAAAGTTTAAATGTAGTAGAAATAGGGGTTAACTAAACAATGCCGTGAAATCACCTTGTGAGTAGTAGTTCACATAATTTGATTTCATTTCAAGATAAGCATATCGCGAAATTGAAAATTACTGCGTTGAATGTTGAGAAATTCAATTTCGCGCTTACGTGCATTTGTATATGAATCAGTAAATAAAGATAATCCCATTAGTTTACAATACGCACTAATCAAACAATGAATATGTGTAATAAATTCAAATTCAGTAAAAGATGGAAAAGAGGAGGAATATTTTTTATATGTATACAGGGTGTTCATGAATACGTGTTACAAATTTATAAGATATTTGGGGGATCTAAATTTTTTTTTCTAAAAATCAGATATCCGGAAACGCACCATTTTTGAGTTACAAGCTCTTAAAAGTGTAATTATCTACCTGACCTGTAACGTTTATAGAATATTACCGAAATAATGAAATGCTTTGGAATCACCAATTAAGCGATTTTAAGAGTAACAGTAACTATCTTGAGATGTTTCGTTGTGCAAACAATTGTCTATTCCATCACCGTCGCCTTTTTAGCTTCCGTCACCTTTAGGTAAGGAAGATATTGTCTTTGGTCAAAAAATTTAATGATGAGTTTTAAGTGAATAAGCATGTTTTAGGGTCCCTATAATACGATTTTACCATTTTTACGATGATGTCTGTAAGTATGTGTGTCTGTGTGTGACAAAAGTCCCGGATCCCATAATTTCAATACCACGATTCCAAAATTTATATTTTTTTCGTATTCCTCAAGTTTACATCCAGAAGAACAAGTGATTAGATTTTGGTTATAATTGGTGAACCGGAAGTAGCCTCATTTGAAGATTTAACAGTTAAATTTGATTTATTGACATTTAACGTTATTATAACTTAAAGAATATATTATTCTCCATACGATTTGATTACATTTTATACTTCATATTCAATAGATACAGAGTTAAAGAATTTTAATGAAATTAAATTTTATAATTTAGCCAGCTATGCCAAACTTAGGAACTAGTAATATATTCATATAATTCAAATTGACAGATGTCAGTATCAATAAAAAGTAAATTAATGTGGCAGATATGAGGATGTTGAAGTAGATATTGGGGAATACACGGAAAGATACGGTAAGAAAATAACTCTAGTGTTACAAGTTTTTAGAAAGATACAAGAAAGACGATTACATTGGTTTGAACATGTCATGAGGAGAAATGAAGAATTATATTGGAACAAGAATGAATAGTTTAGTAATAGGACGTTAAAGAAACAGAGGAAGACCAAAGATAAGATGGAAGGACTGTATTGCGGAAGATTTGAGAGAAAAGGATCTGAATGAGAACGACATGCAAAAATAGCGACCCCTAACGAATGGGAAAAGCTAAAGAGGAAGAAGATGTCAGTGTCAAGTGCAATTTAAATAGTTTGTTTATGAAATAATTTTACTGGAAATTTAGAATCTTTTGCAAGAAAAATTATGTATGGAATTTATACATTATACACAGGATTGACGGAAGGTATTGTGCTGGCCACAACAGATTTTTTTCTTTTTTAATTGAGTCAAAACGAGATACGTCGCAGCTGCAATTACATTCGACATTTTAAAAATGTTGCACTCAACTGAGGTAATTAGTTGTTTTGGTATCATCGGTCTATCGCATACTACAAGTCGCAATAAGCTGATTTTTGTGCGACCGGCAACATTCCCACAAATTGTAGCATGCTACCTGTTGCCAGTTGTTGCCTTGGTGTAAGGCCTGCTTTATATCTTTCGAGATAGCAATAATGGACAAAATAAAATAAACACTCTGTATATGTATGTAACTTAATTTTAGTTCATATTCGCAAATAGGTAGTTTGAAAAATTAAAAATGAGTAAATTTTATATTTACACATATCTTATGCTATGCATTTCTTATTTTCTGAAAACAAATACATAGCAACTGTTGCAATAACTTTCGCTTAATTTAACATAATTAACAATATAGGCGAGACGAAAATTTTAAATAGCTACCTATGGTATTTGATCAGAATCAGAAGGCCTCTTTATGAAAAATTATATATTCTAATTTATATGTATACAGGGTGATTCATCGGTCTGTCCTCTCTTTATAACTCTTTTATTTTAAGTCAGATAGAAAAACTCTTCAGATAAAATTTATATGATATATTATTGTCTATCTACGTACTATATGCACTTGTATACAGGGTGCTCCGTTGAAGCGCAACAATATGTAACTTTATATTTCTTAATGGAACATCCTATTTATATTTATTTATTTTGATAGTAAATTAGATTTCCTTTAAAAAAGTATTAAGTAATAAGGGGACTAAAATTATAAATTAAGAAGTTATTTACCTTTATTCGTTGAATGATATTTTGTATCATGTTATTATTAACAAAGTAAGCTATGGATAATTTGAAGGACAAGTTTTCGAGCATTTATTATAATTTTGCATTATTTAGTCTGTCACTAAATTTTAATAGCCTCTTTGTAATTAGTGTAATGTTTAAAATAAGTATTAATAAAAAAGAATCAAAATTTTGTATTAAATTATGGTTTTTTCCACTATGAACTACTATTTTTTATGAACGTAAATAACTTCTTAAATTATAATTTTAGACCCCTTATTACTTAATAGTTTTTTAAAGGGAATCTAATTTACTATCAAAATAAATAAATATATATAGGATGTTCCATTAAGAAATATAAAGTTATATATTGTTGCGCTTCAACGGAGCACCCTGTATACAAATGCATATAGTACGTAGATAGATAATAATATATTTTATAAATTATATTTGAAGAGTTTTTCTATCTGACTTAAAATAAAAGAGTTATAAAGAGAGGACAGACCGATGAATCACCCTGTACAGAGTGACACTGAAAAACGGGCCATTCAAAATAAGTTTTTTATTTATAATTATTTTTTATTCTCTTCAAATATTTGTAAACTAGGCCACAGACGCACTAGGCTTAGGGGCCACAAATCATGGTATTTGTCATGATGATAGCGCTTCCGGTTTATTGAGAAAAAGTCAATTGAAATTTAAATAAAATTAATTTTTATAATTATTTTTCAGTAGGCTATGAATGAAAAACAATTGAGCTTAAATGAAAATGAAACAAATATTTGTTAAAAACGTTATAAACAGTGTTCTATTTCTATCCTAAATAATTCAAACTGACAATTAGCAGGTTTTGTTTTACTGAAGTGGTTGAATTCAGAAAAAAGGACGCAATCGAATAGGCATAAAAAATATGTATAATCCTATTTGAAAAAATATAACTTTGTGTTGTAACTTAAGAACCACTAGTTTAAAAAACTATTTTCTTCTTTAACATCCCGTCCCCCTTGGTCTCCTATAACGTTGTTCCGTAGTATTTTTTTGTGACTATAATAATAAAGAAATTAATGACGGTGGTCGGTTTTGGCGTGACACCCTGTATATATGGACGATTAAATTTACATTGCTAGACAATCAAATTAAATATTCATCGTTTCATAATTTTATAATAAAAACTCTCCGACGGTATTTCGAAAACATGAAAACAACAAATATACGAGGTGTGTTCAAAAACTATCGCGAATTTTGAATTTTCGCGGGTTACGTATATTCGAATTTCGATCTTTTTGTGGCTTTATGTTGGTACTCATGTCTCTCACTTATGTCGACAAGCTCGGCGATTTGTTACGTGCAAATTTCGATTATTAACTTTATATTGTTGTACATTTATTTACAACTTAAAATATGGATTTTACTATCGCCTTCGGGGTAGACAATTTCGAAACTTTTTAGTTTAGCTGGTTCACTAAAGACAAATAAATACTTTGTACCTGTATTCTTAATTAATTAATAGAATATGCGAGAATAATCTTTAAGAGATCTTGCCAAATCACTCGTTTACTGACCACTGTGTTGATTTGTTCTATATTCAGTATATTGGAGTTTGATTTTGTGAATTTAGTTATTATAGTTCAAATTTCGATTGCCTCTGTTGAGGGATTAATTATATAGAACATCAAAGGAAATAGTTTATTTTTCACGGAAGAAGTCCGGATTAAATAATACATGGTCAATAAATTTACTACAAGCCGTTTAACATCTTAAGGTAAATATAGATCAATTTAAAGTCCAGTCTAAATTCTATTTGAATGTGTCGCATTTTTATTTTAAAATTTTAAAGATAATTATCCTAGTGAACTAGTGAGAACTAATAAGTTTCTTTCAGGCTTTTTTTTTTTTTTTCTCTATTTATGGGATTTTTTTTTATCTATTTGCCCCCGGAATCTTGGGAGTAATGATCTTGGAGAGGCATATCATTTGAAGTATTTATGGGAGTAGTACTAGAATTTTTTTTGGAGGTTAAAAGCACGTGCCCTATTGGAAGCGGAAATCACGTCACATTCGTTACCATAGACGTCATCCCCGCCCACTACGTCACTCGGACGTCATCATCTCGAACAGATAAGCTCGATTCTTCTTTTACTTGTTATCGTTAGTTTTGTTTAACATTAATATGTTTTATTTGCGTTAATGTTTAATGATTGTTTTATTATTACGGTTGCTATTGATTATTTAATATTTGGGACACCAAATTATTTGCAACATTTGTACAGCTCACGCGAGTTTCTTTTTTTTTGATATTTAATATTTGTTTATGAGAGATCACTCAAGTAGGGATTGTTCGGTAATAGGAGAGTCAGGATTCTTACTCACGTTCTCTCATTATACCTTACGCCCGCACTACCCTGCTTGGTCGACCAACCACCCGTCGTGCGTGATATTCGCGTATGTTTAACATATATAATTATTCTTACTATTATTTAAAGTCCTGGATCATCCACGCATCGCGCATCCCCTGTTTGATGCAGATCATTTTAATTCCATTCACTTACAAATATATTTTTGTTTACCTCGCTTGGGTTATAAGTAATTTCGTCATTTTGTGTATTCACAATAGTGATTATAACAATAACTTTCTGTAAACTTTTATATATATCTGAATATTTATCATTACTAATTTTTTTTGTATAATATATACATTCAAACTTTTTCAATATAATTCATTTCGTTAAACTTGATATCGAGTATCTTTTTTTTTGTAACTCCCTTCTAGTAACTCTCCAAATTCTGGCATTTTCGTGGTTGTATGCTAGGATACTATCTTGTTATAAACAATTACGTGGCGCCCTAGGTATGAATAAGTACTCTTTGTTTATCATTGCAATTTATTATTGTATTTTTCTCTAACCCCCCCTTAATCTCAGAGCAATCTCACTAAGCTAGTGGCCGCATACCCGTTCATCTGTGGGTGCGTTATCGTAACAATAGCAGTCCAAAATTTTATTAAATATTAATTTAACTTTTTATTATTTTGGGAAATTTAAATGTTACAAATTGGCGCCCAACGTGGGGCCTGAAAAGAAATAATATGTATTAGAAAGAAATTGCAAAGAGTTTAATCCATTTTATGATAAAATATTAGAGTTGTTAGATACTATTTTTGCAAGATAGACATTTCTGATACTTTTGTATATATATTTTTGTTTGTTAGTACTAATCCATTTCGAATATATTTTTTTATATATATTCTGTTCGTTCATTTTGTCCCAATTTATTTTCATATTTTATGTAGTAGAGCATTAAATTTAGTATAAAAATGGATCTTATAAAATTGAACCGAGACGAACTAGAATACGAATTAGCGGTTCGTGGTGTTACTGGTATGGAACATTCAACCGTACATGCAATGAGAAAAGAATTAGGTAGAATTATTAGAGGCGAAGACTTTGGTCATTTAATTAATATGCCCATCAATGCATTTGATCCTTCCCAGGAAGTTGATATTTGTACAAACAAAATAGTTCAGATACAAACTGTTGTGGAAAAGTATTCTCGTTCCAATTATGAATTTTCAAAAATCTGTACTAAAATTCAGCATGTTATCACTCGATTAGAAAGAATCGATCGCACTAATGACGATATTGCTGCAGCTGTTAGACAATTAAATGAGCGTGTAAGGCAAGAGGAAGATAAACTATTAGAAAAACACGATATTTGTGAAGATAATATACAAGATTTAAAGGAAACTAATCCAAAGGTTCATCAAGCTGTATCACGAAAGCAGAATCCAGTTGTACATTGGAATATTAAATTTAGTGGAAATGCTAACGAGCTTAGTGTGAATGCATTTCTAGAAAAAGTTAAGGATTATCGAATATCACGGAATGTTTCAGAAGAAGAGCTCTGTGATTCGGCCATCGAATTATTGTCTGGCAACGCTCTGACCTGGTATAGATCTATACGCACGAAAATAAATTACTGGGAAGATTTCGTTAAGTTAATAAAAGAAGAATATGAACCCCATGACTATGATCTAGCCTTGTGGGATGAAATTCGTACAAGGACACAAGGAGAGGAAGAGACAATTGGTGCTTATATAGCCTGTATGACCAACTTATTTCAAAGACTGCCGAAACCTCCTTCAGAGGATGAAAAGCTCAGAATTCTAAGAAGAAGTATTTTGCCTTATTACGTTCAGGGGATTGGATTAACGTCTGTCAATTCCGTTGAAGAATTATTAAAACTATGTAAACAACTGGAAATTAATCATTGGAGAGCCGAACAATTTCGACCACCTCCTCAAAATCACAAAACTTTATTAGAGCCTGACTTAGCCTACCATGGTCGATCTAGAGGATCCGCAGTTAATGCGACGGAGACAAATCAATCGAGCTCAAGGTTCAATTTTGCTTGTTGGAATTGCCAGAAAAAAGGGCATAAAGCCTTGGATTGTCCACTACCAGAAAGAAGGTATTGTTATAAATGTGGAAAAGTAGGTTTCACAAAATATTCTTGTCCGAAGTGTTCGGGAAACGGACCAAGGAGGTCTCAATAAGCCGAGTTGAGACACCAGGTATAAGTTCTTCGGCTTACAGCATAGAAATGCAGAAGAATATCGCCATAATAAATTTTATTATATCTCATTTAGGAGAGGATCAGAGACCCTATTTACAAATATCGATTTTTGGACAAAAGTTTTTAGGACTATTAGATTCGGGGGCTACCAGATCCATTATCGGTAGAGATGGTTGGAATATTATTAAAGAAATGAATATTTGTCTGAATAAAACAGATGTGCCAGTATGCACGGTTGCGGATGGGAATGAGTGCAAGTGTTTAGGATCCATTCAAGTACCAGTTTTATTAGAGAATAAACTAAAATTAATTACATTTCTAGTAGTTCCGGATGTAACGAGTACCATAATTCTAGGAATGGACTTTTGGTATACTATGAATATTGTGCCTAACATGAAGAAGGATGTCTGGAATTTCAGTAATGCGGCTACGGTTCAAGCTTCTAGTATGGGAACATCACGTTTGACGGAAGAAGAAAGTAAAAAGTTGGAAGAATTTTTAGAAACTCAGTGGGGTATTATGGGAGATAAAATTGGTTGTACAGCTTTGGTGGAACATAAGATCATCACTACTTCGGAACCGATAAAGCAGCGGTATTATCCTGTTTCGCCAGCAATACAGAAACATATCGATGCAGAATTAGAGGATATGCTAAGGCAGGACATTATTGAACCTTCTAGTAGTCCGTGGTCGTCGCCGGTGTTATTAGTCCCAAAGAAGGACAGTGGTTACAGATTCTGCGTCGACTATCGTAAACTGAATAAGGTCACTAAAAGGGACGCCTATCCTCTACCCTACGTTTCAAGTATCCTCGATCGCCTGAGAGGCGCTAAGTATTTAAGCTCACTGGATATAAAATCTGCTTATTGGCAGATCCCAGTAAGTGAGGACAGCCGTGAGTTTACTGCTTTTACAGTCCCTGGAAGAGGGCTATTTCAATTTAAAAGGATGCCCTTTGGGCTAACCAATGCTCCAGCTACGTGGCAAAGGTTGATTGATTCAATTTTAGGACCCGAGTTTGAACCATACGCGTTCGTGTATTTAGATGACGTCATCGTTATTTCTGTGAGCTTTGAAAAGCATATAAAAATTTTAAAGAGGATTTTTGAGCGAGTTCGACTTTCTGGGCTAACGTTAAGTAAAGATAAATGCCAGTTCTGCAGGCCAGAATTAAAATATTTAGGGTACGTTATTGATGACCGAGGTTTAAGAGTTGACCCAGATAAAGTCAACGCTATTTTAAATATTTCAGCACCTACAAATGTTTCCGAACTTCGAAGCTTTTTAGGCATGGCCTCATGGTATAGACGCTTTGTTCGGGATTTTGCCAGCGCAACATCACCTCTTACAAATTTACTGAAAAAGAGTCAGAAATGGTTGTGGACTGACAAATGCAATTGTGCATTTCTATGGCTCAAGGAACAGCTCGTTTCAGCTCCTATTTTAAGTTGTCCAGATTTTTCACGTCCGTTTACAGTACAAACTGATGCCAGTGGATTTGGTGTAGGAGCCGTCTTGTCTCAAATGTTTCCAGACGGTGAGAAAGTTATTTCTTTTCTTAGTCGTTCACTAAGTAGAAGCGAAAGAAACTATTCGACCACTGAAAGGGAGTGTTTAGCCGTAGTATGGGCCTTAGGAAAACTGCGCCCTTATCTTGAAGGTACACAATTTACGGTCATAACGGACCATCATTCATTGGTGTGGCTCAATAACTTGAAAGATCCATCTGGAAGATTGTGCCGGTGGGCCGTCAAACTGCAACAATATGATTTTGAAATAATTCACCGTAAAGGTAAGGAACACGTTGTACCGGACTGTTTGTCTAGAGCAGTTCCCAAAGTTGACTCTTTAAAGATTCTTCCCGTGACGACCGAGACCACTTGCCCTTGGTATGAGAAACTTAAAGAAAATGTAGAAACGTATCCACGAAAGTACCCTCAATGGAGGATATATAATGATGTGCTTTACAAATACGTAAAGAGTAAATTTTGCGAGTTTATGAATGAAGAAGATTGTTGGAAGCGAGTTGTGCCAAAACCTCAGCGTAGGAAAGTTTTACGCGAAGCCCACGACTCTCCCACGTCTGGACATCCAGGCATTACGAAAACATATGCTAGGCTAAAACAAAAGTACTTTTGGTCAAAAATGAAAAGCGATGTTGTAAGATACGTCAATCATTGTGTGACTTGTATGGAACACAAAGTGGAACAAAAATGTCCACCGGGATACATGGGATCTCGCCCTCGTGTGTATCGTCCTTTCCAACTTGTAAGTACTGATATTATAGGCCCACTACCGACCTCCTCAAAAGGAAACAAATATATTTTAGTGATTTGCGATTATTTCAGCAAATTTATTCTCACATTCCCGCTTAGGGCAGCAACTGCGGAAAAAGTTACTCAGCTTTTAGAAGATAACCTATTTCTATTGTTTGGGGTTCCTCAACACATAATTTGCGACAATGGAGTTCAATTCCGTAGCAATAATTTTCGTAATCTATGCTCGAAGTATAATGTCAACATCTTGTTCAACGCTTTATACCACCCACAAAACAACCCAACAGAAAGGGTAAATCGTGTCATTAAAACGATGATATCATCCTATATTAAGGATAACCAAAAACATTGGGATAAGTATCTGCCTTCGGTTAGTTGCGCAATTAGGACACTAGTACATGAAGCTACAGGCTTCACGCCATATTTCATCAATTTTGGACGTGAGCATATTTTATCTGGTCTGGATTATGTGGTAGATGTTGCCGAACCAAACGGAGATATAAATTTCGACCGGAATCAAGTGGAGACCAAGGTACCAAAAAGAATGTTGGAAATCTATGAGGATGTTCGAAAAAGGTTAGATGACGCACAGGCACGGGTCCGATCGCGTTACAATTTAAGGAGACGACCAGTAGAATATAAAGTAGGACAAATAGTTTGGCGAAGGAACTTTAAATTATCAAACCAGGCTGATAATTTTGCCAGCAAACTTGCTCCAAAATATGTAGGACCATTTAAAATCAGAAGAAAGCTTTCTAATTTGGTTTATGAATTAGTGGATCAGAATGATAAACTTTGCGGTAACTGGCATGTCAAGGATTTAAAGGCTAGTCCAAACGATGATATAGAGAATATGAGTTCAAAAAAAAAATATTCACTCATTATGTAATTCGCTTGTCGATGTTAGTTAAGTAAATATTCCATTTTATTTTTTTTATTTTTGGGTATATTATTCACTCACGGTGTTCACATTGTGAGGTAAAATTTTGGGAATTTCACCTCAAGAGAGTGGAGGGGGGATTTGTTACGTGCAAATTTCGATTATTAACTTTATATTGTTGTACATTTATTTACAACTTAAAATATGGATTTTACTATCGCCTTCGGGGTAGACAATTTCGAAACTTTTTAGTTTAGCTGGTTCACTAAAGACAAATAAATACTTTGTACCTGTATTCTTAATTAATTAATAGAATATGCGAGAATAATCTTTAAGAGATCTTGCCAAATCACTCGTTTACTGACCACTGTGTTGATTTGTTCTATATTCAGTATATTGGAGTTTGATTTTGTGAATTTAGTTATTATAGTTCAAATTTCGATTGCCTCTGTTGAGGGATTAATTATATAGAACATCAAAGGAAATAGTTTATTTTTCACGGAAGAAGTCCGGATTAAATAATACATGGTCAATAAATTTACTACAAGCCGTTTAACATCTTAAGGTAAATATAGATCAATTTAAAGTCCAGTCTAAATTCTATTTGAATGTGTCGCATTTTTATTTTAAAATTTTAAAGATAATTATCCTAGTGAACTAGTGAGAACTAATAAGTTTCTTTCAGGCTTTTTTTTTTTTTTTCTCTATTTATGGGATTTTTTTTTATCTATTTGCCCCCGGAATCTTGGGAGTAATGATCTTGGAGAGGCATATCATTTGAAGTATTTATGGGAGTAGTACTAGAATTTTTTTTGGAGGTTAAAAGCACGTGCCCTATTGGAAGCGGAAATCACGTCACATTCGTTACCATAGACGTCATCCCCGCCCACTACGTCACTCGGACGTCATCATCTCGAACAGATAAGCTCGATTCTTCTTTTACTTGTTATCGTTAGTTTTGTTTAACATTAATATGTTTTATTTGCGTTAATGTTTAATGATTGTTTTATTATTACGGTTGCTATTGATTATTTAATATTTGGGACACCAAATTATTTGCAACATTTGTACAGCTCACGCGAGTTTCTTTTTTTTTGATATTTAATATTTGTTTATGAGAGATCACTCAAGTAGGGATTGTTCGGTAATAGGAGAGTCAGGATTCTTACTCACGTTCTCTCATTATACCTTACGCCCGCACTACCCTGCTTGGTCGACCAACCACCCGTCGTGCGTGATATTCGCGTATGTTTAACATATATAATTATTCTTACTATTATTTAAAGTCCTGGATCATCCACGCATCGCGCATCCCCTGTTTGATGCAGATCATTTTAATTCCATTCACTTACAAATATATTTTTGTTTACCTCGCTTGGGTTATAAGTAATTTCGTCATTTTGTGTATTCACAATAGTGATTATAACAATAACTTTCTGTAAACTTTTATATATATCTGAATATTTATCATTACTAATTTTTTTTGTATAATATATACATTCAAACTTTTTCAATATAATTCATTTCGTTAAACTTGATATCGAGTATCTTTTTTTTTGTAACTCCCTTCTAGTAACTCTCCAAATTCTGGCATTTTCGTGGTTGTATGCTAGGATACTATCTTGTTATAAACAATTACGTGGCGCCCTAGGTATGAATAAGTACTCTTTGTTTATCATTGCAATTTATTATTGTATTTTTCTCTAACCCCCCCTTAATCTCAGAGCAATCTCACTAAGCTAGTGGCCGCATACCCGTTCATCTGTGGGTGCGTTATCGTAACAATAGCAGTCCAAAATTTTATTAAATATTAATTTAACTTTTTATTATTTTGGGAAATTTAAATGTTACACATTTTGAATGTTCACTTACTTGTTGACAGCTGCTTTGCTTGCACGTGTTTTGGATCGTCTTCGATTTTTACCTAATGTGCTTATTCGTTAAAAACTGACTATGAATTTTTTGACCAAGACAATATCTTTCTTATCTAAAGGCGACGGAACGTAGAAAAAAATAATTCATTTAAAATTTGTCATTGTCATAAAATGTTTTTATCAAAGAAGTTATTTCATTTCTACGAGTAGAAATGAAATAACTTCTTTGATAAAAACATTTTAGGACAATGACAAATTTTAAATGAATTATTTTTTTCTACGTTCCGTCGCCTTTAGATAAGAAAGATATTGTCTTGGTCAAAAAATTCATAGTCAGTTTTTAACGAATAAGCACATTAGGTAAAAATCGAAGACGATCCAAAACACGTGCAAGCAAAGCAGCTGTCAACAAGTAAGTGAACATTCAAAATGGCCGAGCTTGTCGACATAAGTGAGAGACATGAGTACCAACATAAAGCCACAAAAAGATCGAAATTCGAATATACGTAACCCGCGAAAATTCAAAATTCGCGATAGTTTTTGAACACACCTCGTATAAGTACATTAATTTAACTTCGCGCGCTATTTCTTTATCATTTGTCTTAGTCTTTATATTTATAAACAAGAGTGCGAACGCATTTTCTCGCTTACCTGTTGTAGAATGGTGACAGTTTGATTGAAGTGATGGTGTTCCATAGTTGAAGTGCTGTATATTGCTGCTAATGGCGATTCTGTGTCCAACATAAACTTGTTATTCTTTCCACGGTGATCCAAGTCATGGCAGAGAGCTCCAATAAAAAGTGCCAGGCTCTGCGAAAACAAAACGAAAAAATAATGGAAGTTTGATTACGTTACTTTTTTAATTTTCATATGATTTTTGCATTTCTGCTACAAAATTTAATTTTTGGAGAAAATTGAGGGTTTATAATGAAAAGAAAATATCAGAAGAATACAGTTATATTTCAAGGTTTATTTTAACGATTTAATTTAGTTTTAATTTTCTTCTCCCCTATGGAGAACATGGGACACTTTATTTTCTAATAATTATGTTCTTTCATTTCAGTTTCATTAGTAAAAAGTTTTTGAAAACATTATTATGTCTTAATCAATTAATAATGTCTTACAATTGTAGAATTGAAGCTAAATTGCGTTATACAATTCTTTTTTGGGGCAGTTCTTACCCATGTCAATAAGGTTTTATATCCTAAAAAAAATGATTAGATGGATTGCTGGAGTTACCAGCCAACGATCATGTAAACCTTTCCTTAAAGAATACAGTATCGTGACATTTCCCTGTCTCTACCTTTTTGAATTAAATGTTAATATGTATAAAAATCAAAATAAATTTAAACGACGTAAAGACGTGCATAATTTTAACACAAGGCATAAAAATAATCTTCATAAATAAGTGGCTAAGTATAATTGTACTAGGAATTCCCCAGACTTCATAGACGTTGATGTATTCAATAAAGTTCCTGATCCTGATGATATGAAATATTGTAAAACTCTTACAGCTTTTAAACAATAGTTTCTAAGGCTTCTACGATGTAAATGGTTATCTACAATGTTCTTAATTCTATGCACCTGACGATTACAGTATTTTTTTTTAAAGATGTCCGATCAAGGTCATCTGTATCATGAACGAATTAATAAATTAGCATACATTTATCTCTCTCCTTTGCAAAGGCTATAAGCGTGTGCGATAAGGATGGATATAACACGCTTGTCTTTCAAAAATTAATATTACACACATGTAAATTTACATCACGTATTAAAGTATATTGTGTTATTAGGAGTAAAAGTGATACGTTGTGTGGTGAGCGTGGAGGTTTGCACGACGAGCGAGGCGAGTCGGACAATTGCACGCGAGGCACACAAAGACACTTTTACTGCGAATGACACATTATATTTTTCTTCAAACGTAGATATTTAAAGAAAAATATCTACTACTGACGTCACATTTTACGTAAATTACGTTTGCGATTTCAATTGCCCTCTAGCCATGGATACTTATTTGTTCACTTTTTGTTATAAACATGAAGTGAAAATTTTCACGTTTTGACGTTTAAATAAAAACTGTGCAATTTTATATCCTCCTTGTGTGCAATTTATGTCGGAATTACAAGTATTATAATATACGCCCCCTGAAGTTGTTCAATTGGATGGAAATCTAACAGTGTGGCTGAAAAATATGTCCAGGAATCACTACAAAACAATATAAACTTTTCTTATCACTTTAATTCTAAGTATTCTTATGTTCATTGCCGTCCCTGTAATTGTAATATGTAACACTGCTATTCTTTAATATGTTATTTCCTCAAAAGTAAACTCTGTTTATATTTCAATTCAACGGTTATTTATTTAAATTTGACAGCTATTGATGGTATTTAGTAACTTTATTCTTAGGTTACCTAGTGAGTGTGTTCTAATGACATTTATGGCGATATTACAGGTTTCTTTTTTACAAGTTTCTTCTTATTTGTTGATTCTGTATAGTTTCTGGATATTTATTTATTTTATTTCTACCTTGTGAATCAAGTCACAAAAGATGCTACTTTTATGACGTTTGAAGAAAAAAAAGGTGTTATTATTAATATTGTTATTAATAATTAGTCTAAGACAATGTTTAATTATAAAGTATTTTATTAAATTACAAATTATTTAATAATGTTGTGACGTCACGGCACCAATATAGCTGCTTCATATTCTTGAGGCGCGACGTCACACGTCAAATTATGAACTATAAATTCATATTTCCCTCATTGCGAAAAAAAATTTATGCCGCGCTTGAACTTTTTTTTAAAATTTAGCCTGTCCTTGCAGAAGAAAAAAATACAAAAAATTGACGTAGGACCCCCATTTGTTCGAAGAACAAATGAACAAGGATCTAATTTTTTTTATCAGGATTGAAAATTTAAAAAAAAATAAAAAATCGTGGAAATCTCCATTGTTGAAAGGGCAATTTGTTAATTTATACTTTTGTAAAGCATATAAATAACTATTTCGATATTGGAAAAAGAATCCACACCTAAACATATAAAATGAAATTGTTTCCAGTAAGCTTTGTTAGAGAATTTCGAGGAGAATTTTTATTGTTTGAATTCTTTTATTCTGCAGTAAAATGGCTTGTGTGAGGCAATCAATTTTATTTGTTAAATCGTGAAATATACATACGAGTATACAACCGGATTCAATTTCAAATGTTATTTTGGTACCAAAATAAAATAATTGAATTTATATTGTATCGAATTTCTCTATTTTGTTTTTCGCTTTAGAATGTGTACCTACCTATACTCCTTTCAGTTTTTTAGTGTGTGATGCAATTAAATATATTTTTTACGTCCGTTAAAAAAGTACACTTTTTTCATTTAAATTTATAAAGTATGTCTTTTTTTATCGCAATAAAAGTGAAAAAAGTGCACTTTTTTTAAACGCAAAACACTTTTTTCACACTTTTATTGTAGACGTAAAATAATTTGTATGAAACTAGAGTAAAAACTGTATTATTTCATTTGCAGGATTTGAAGAACTCGCCTAAGACTCGTCTAGTCAAACTTTCCTATTCGTGAAAAAGACTATACTTATTACTTAAGTTGCATAAATAGGTATTATGATTTGATAAAATGGACTTACATATAGGAATTTTGAGACAAAAAGTGAGTTCTTATTGTACGCAAATGTGTTATTTGTCAAACATTGTAAATTGGTAACGTTAATTAGCTTATTACTGAAGGGGAACCTACGTATTCTGCATAATGCTTGATAAGATGGAATAAAATATAAATAAATATATCATCACGGCATATTACCCATTGCTGGGTGTGCCAATCTGCTTCATATCGGTAATGATGAAATATTTGTACCGTGCGGGCACTTACCAGGCGTCATCTCTCGGGCACTCATTGCTGGCGTGGAGAGTGTATCACAGGGGTCAATTTTGTGCCATTAAAATTCGAAGTAATTTTTGGCGTCGGTCGGGATCGAACCCGGGTCCCCAGATTCGCACAATGAGGTACATGGCCACGAGACCCCATAAAATATGGTTTATAAATATATTAATCTTCCAAAACGGATTTAAAAAATTACGTTATTATTTCTATTTTTACACTGTAATTTATAATATGTATATTGAATGTACTAATAGTACTGTATCTATGGGCGTAGCCAAGATTTTATTCCAAGGGCAAAAAATAATTACAATTTTCTGGTGAACAAAAAAATATTTTTTTTATTTTATTTTTGAAATTTTCATATTTTTATTACAAATCTAATATTTTGAGCTCCTGTGCGTGTGTGTGTGTGTGTGTGTGTGTGTGAGTGCGTGTGTGCGTATGTGCGCGTCAGTGTGTGAGTGTGTGTGTGTGGATGTTGGAGGTACGATTTCTCAATTTCTATAAGACTAAAGACTTGTGTAACTACGGATTCCTCAATCTAACAGTAATGGAAAGAGTAGAATAAATTCTGGTAACAAATGGAAGACCGGAAGTAGTAGCGTATTTTAACAAAAATCTTCTAAATATTATTTTTTGTAAATTTGTTATTACAAATATTAAAAAACATGCCCGACACCTTTTTTTATTATATCTTCTACAGATAAAGAAATATAATCTATAAAATAATCTGTTGTAGTAAATCTCACAGCCCAAACATATCTCCATGGTAACCAGTTGAGAATTTAAAATGTATGTAATTGACAGATAAATGTCGCTAATGTCAGTGTCAAAAATTCAAAGATAGTACTGAAGGGTTTTTCTGGGAACGATATTTAATATTTCTTATTGTATTATTAGTTATACGAGTATATTTAAAATTATAGGTATATTACATGAGCCCTTCAGAAATACCGCTAATCCCGTCAATTAATTGGAAGAACCTCGAACATTTAGAAGAGTAGGAGAAAACTTGCTCATAGAATGAATTTAAAATTATAGAAAATACGTAAATATATAATTAGGATTTTTTGTATGTACAAAACATGTTAGATATAATACGTCTGTGTGTGTGTGTGACGAAAGTTTCGGATCGCATGACTTCAATACCAAGATTCCAAAAATTATATTTTTTTCGTATTCCTCAAGTTTACATCCAGAAGAACATGTGATTAGATTTTGGTTATAATTGGTGAACCGGAAGTAGCCTCATTTGAAGATTTAACAGTTAAATATGATTTATTGACATTTAACGTTATTGTAACTTAAAGAATATATTTTTCTCTATACGATTTGATTGCATTTCATACTTCATATTCAATAGAGTTAAAGAATTATAAAGATATTAAATTTCATAAATCAGCCAGCTATGCTAACCATGAAATGGCTAATATATTCAGATAATTCAAATTGACACATGTCAGTATCAGTAAAAAAAAATGAATATGGCAGAGATGAGGATTTTGAAGTAGATGTTGGGGAACACACGAAAAGATACGTCTAGTGTTACAAGTTTCTAGGAAGATACAAGAAAGACGATTACATTGATTTGAACATGTCATGAGGAGAAATGAAGAATTATATTGGAAGAAGAATGAAAGCTTAGTAATAGGAGGTTGAAGAAACAGAGGAAGACCAAAGATAAGATGGAAGGACTGGATTGCGGAAGATTTGACAGAAAAGGAACTGAATGAGAACGACACGCAAAACAGAAATGAGTGGAAGAAGAATATAAAAAAATAGCAGTCCCTAACGAATGGGAATAGCTAAAGAAGAAGAAGATGTCAGTGTCAAGTGCAATTTGCATAGTTTGTTTATGAAATAATTTTACTGGAAATTTAGAATCTTTTCGACCCCGACCGACGCCAAAAATTACTTCAAATTCGAATGACACGAAATTGACCCCTATGGTGCACTCTCCACGGTATCATTGATTGCCCGTTATGTGACGCCTGGTAAGCGCCCGCACGGTACAAATATTATATCATTACCGATATCTGTGTACAAAAGCAGATTGGCACACCCAGCAATGGGTAATATGCCATAATGATATATTTCTTTTTTGCAAGAAAATTTATGTATGAAATTTATACATAATACACAGGATTGACGGAAGGTATTGTGCTGGCCATATCAGATTTTTTTGATTTTGTAATAATATTCAGGTATGGTCGTATAGTAGGTACCTACCTACATTTTTAAAGGTAAAAATATTTAGTATTGACAAAGTTTGACTTCAAGATTTAAATTATTAATTTAATGAATATAAAAACAGTCAGCTCTCAAGCGCCATTTACTATTTTCTTATGTGAATCGAAGTATAATTCAAAATTTGAAATTGCTAAGTACCCTAAAGCTTCCTCGTAACTACGGCTATGTACTGTACCTACTAATAACTACGTTGCCAATCATATCGGAAATGTAATACTTCGCTTGAATAATGCCATTACTTTTCACAAATTGTTAGAGTGAATTTTTCCCCGGCACTAATTGACTTTTATTCTCTGGATTACAAATGAACTGGCACCTCTGAATTAACTTGATTACCAAAATCGATCGCGTAAAGCGTAACTCGACTAACTGTTGAACCGACAACAAACGTTGATTAACAATTTAAAAATCTTGCAAATGCAAGTTTTGGAGATTTGTCAGAAGTCATTTGGAAGTTGGAAATGAAAACTTCCCGTGTAGAGATTTCGAACAATGTGCGCATGAATCGAGCAAATGTTTGAGTTTCAGTTGAGAACGTCAACATTACAATCCCAACCAAGTCCCAACCGCACAGTGCACAGTAGATATACATATCTCTATTATGATAACGTATTTTACCACTGCTACTGGTTTAAATTATACAAACTTTTTGTAAGATAAATAGACAAATATTAGTATATTTGTTTCTTAATTATTTTTATAAATAAAGACTAATAATAGATTTGAGAATGAGATGCCTTTGATGTCAAGGATTTCTTTATAACAATTACATAATTTTGTTTTTCTTCAAACGTCATAAAAGTAGCATCTTTTGTGACTTCATTCACAAGGTAGAAGTTTAATTTCTACGCCGCCGGAGTAGAAATAGCTAAAATAAATAAATATCCATAGAAACTATACGGAATCAACGAATAAAAAGTAACTTGTATAAAAGAAACCTGTAATATCGCCCTAACTGTCACTACAACAGGTAACCTAAGAATAAAGTTACTAAATACAATTAATTGCTGTCAAATTTAAATAAATAACCTATGTCAAAAAATTCAATGAGTTTTTGGTGAATAAGCACGTTTTAGGATTCCTATAATACGATTTTACCATTTTTACGATGATGTCTGTACTTATGTATGTGTGTGTGTCTGTGTGTGTGACGATTTTTTCGGATTGCATAACTCCAATACCAAGATCCCAAAATTTTAAATCTTTTCCTCAAGAATACATCTAAAAGAAATGGTGATTAGATTTTGGTTATAATTGCTCAACCTTAAGTACATTCAATTGAAGATTTTAACAGTTTTTTTGAAAAAAACGCTATTAAATATCAATTTTTGACAAAATGTTATTATAAATATTAAAGATTATACTATTATCTCACTATTTAATTGTATTTTATACTTCATATTCAATGGATATAGAGTTAAAGAATTATAAAGGAATTAAATTTCATAAATCAGCCAGCTATGCTCCATGGAAACAGCTACTATATTAAGAAAATTTTAATTGACAGATGTTAGTGCCAATGAAAGAAAATGAATGTTCAGATGGATGTTGGGGAAGACACGGAAAGATAGAATGTGGAATGCGAGGATTAGTTTCTAGAAAGATACAAGAGAGACGATTATTTTGGTTTGAACATGTCATGAAAAGAGATGAAGAATATATTGAAAGAATGAACAGCTTAGTAGTAGAAGGTAGATGAAACAGAGGAGGACTAAAGATAAGATGGAAAGGCTGTATTGCGAAGGACTTGACAGAAAAAGAACTGAATGAGGACAACAAGCAAAATAGAAATGAGTGGATGAAGAAATTTAAGAATAGCGACCACAAACGAAAACGAAAAGCTAAAGAAGAAAAAGATGTCAGTGTCCACTGCAATTTACATAGTTTGTTTATGATTATAATTTTACTGGAAATATAATCTTTTGCAAGAAAATTTATATAAGGAATTCATACATAATACACTGAATTGACGGAAGGTAATGTGCTGGCCACATCAGATTTTTTTAAATAAGCATCAATCTAAAATCTCAATAGGATGACCTTAGTGTTTCTGTTACTCAAACATAACTAACAAAAATTAATCAGTTTTTTATTTGTTTTCGAGAGACAATGTCTTAAAAGTTTATTGAAATTACCCTAGCACATTTAATTTGTCAAACTATAACCTGTCATTAATTATTGATTGTTGAAAAGTGAAATGTACAAAAACAAAAGAATAGTGAACACTCGATTCACAAATTCTTTGTATGCATTTTGAATGTTATTTCTCAAATAAAGGAACTTCAAGATGAACTCGGACTCAACACCAGCAACACGCACTTTTGTAAACGACCTTTGAAAATTTATTATAGATAAACATTTAAGATACTGTAACTGGAAAACAAATAAACATTTTTTGGGTTTTTTAGAAATTTATTTATGTGTGGTATACACTCTCGAAGTATAATACTTTCCTCCTGACTCAATCTTATGTAAATATGTATGAGTAATGTTGGTTTGAGAGTGATTAGCAAATAAGTGACGTCCTAAATAAACCGTACCGAGAATATCTTTTAAGAAAATTATGAGTGAAAAATATTATATATTTGGATGTTTTATATTGAAGTACTGAGAAAAATGTGCGCCATGTGGATGCCGCATTTGCACGAACTTCAGCCGAAAATTTGGAGTTGTTTAAGAAAAATCCGGTCGATTTTAAGAGACGTTTCATAACCATGAATGAAAGCTGGATACACCACTACACTCCAGAGACAAAAATTCAGTCGAAAGCGTGGATTGGACATGGTGAGCCTTGAAGAAAGCGAAGTTGGTTTAATCGACAGGAAAGGTGATGGCGTCAGTCTTTTGGGACGCCAAAAGCATTCTGCTAATTGACTACTATGATAAAGGAAAAAATGTAACTGGACAATACTACGTCACACTTTTAGACAAGCTGAAAGCAGCAATTCAAGAAAAATGCCTGGAAATGGCGAAGAAAAAAACTTGTTTCACCATGACAATGCGCCAGCTCATTCAAGTCTTATTGCTCAACAAAAATCCACCGTACTCGCCCGATTTGGCTCCCTCGGACTTCCATCTTTTCCCGGAACTCAAAAACATTCCCCGCTGGAAAAAGATTTTGATCCAACGAAGAAGCCATCGAAGCAGTAAATGCTTATTTTGAAGACCTCAAAGAAAACCATTTTCGAGCGGAATCGAAAAGTTAGATAAACGTTGGACCTAGTGTGTTGACCTCCGAGGGGACTATGTAAAAAAATAAAATGTAGTCCGTGTTAAATATATATATATATATATATATATATATATATATATATATATATATATTAATTAAATTAATTAAAAACCTGGCCATAGGCGCTTAATATGTGAAATTAGTTTTTACTTGCGCAAACGTTCCTAAATTATTTTAGACAAAAATACTTCAAATAAATGTTGTAGAGTATTAAATTCTGTACCCGAATTTGTAATAGCTGATTTATAGCGGTAGCCATGAAACTCAAACAAAATTACGACCAATTGTGTGCCACCTTAACTGTCAAAAAAAGTTTGTGTTTTGTGATTTTCGTTCAATAACATATTTCTTTGAAAGCATGGAACAGTTTTCTCATGAATAAAAGCTTCAGATTATAAAATGGTGTTACTCTGGACAAATTTTATTTGAGTTGCATGGCTTTCGCTATAAATCAGCAATCTTCAAAAAACTTTAAAATTGATTTTCTCGGTTATGAAATGTCAAAAATAAAATTTTATTAAAAAGGTTTTTTTTAATCAAGAAATAAATATAATCCTAAAATGCCGCTCTGAAAATTTGGCATGACAACCAGTCGTTTGTTTTAATTATGCTTAGTCTGGCCTTGAATAGTACTCTATATTATTATTGTTACACACAGCCAGAAAATTGGGGCAAAAATAAATATGGGAAGTATGTCTTTTTGAAATATACCGCCCTTATTAACTTTAACGACGTAATAACTCACGTTTTATATCTGATTTGTACGTGAAAAAGATAACAATATTTCTGCAAAATAGAGTGGATTATAAATAAAAGTAGTATCGCTGAGGCTGTGTATTTTATCCCCCTTCAGTAATATGTGCTTCTAAGATGACAGTTACTGTGGAGCGTTCTGAGTAATAAATGCGCGTTACCCCCAGGGCTCGAGGAATCGTAAACTCTTTTATTTCCACTTCAAATGTTTTTACGTGTGGATGACATAAATCTACTTTGTAGTTGGCTTTGTTCTAAGTAGAATTTTTGCACTTCATGGGCAAAATAATAAGATGTTCGTTTAGTGTATTTTATTGCGTGATATGAGAAGTTTCGTTGAACTCGTATTTTTTTATTGTGAATTGTAAATGTTGTTTAATTTTTTAAAAAAGATTGTTAACTTGTTACGTACATATATGCAAAAATGCTAGAAAACGTGTTAATAAAATTTTATTATTTATTAGTAAGCATGTACAACATGAGCAAGTTATAAATATAATTTAAAAGCTAAATATGGGTAATCCATGTTTATCCTGGGGCATTTGACAGTTTAATTAATTCGATATATTTGACATCACTTTTTAGGTTTGATAAAAAAAGTAGGAAATTGGAAGTAAAATCTAATTTTTGATCGATTTTGTGTCACATACTTATTATGATATTTAAAAAAATACACTTTTTCACAAATAGTTATTTGTATATCAAGGCCGCGAAATCACTCTTTAGCGTACTGAAATTGTCGCCAAGGCCGCTTGCGGCCGAGGCAAGACAATCTCGAGGACGCTAAAGGATTTCGCGGACAAGGTGTACACAATATTTTTTGTGCAACCGTAAAAATATGTAATTACAAATTTTATTAATTTTAAACAGTTTCACTGTAAATTGAAAGTTGGCTTTCAAGGTAGCTATGGAATGGACATTTGATAAACAAAACACTTGTCATAGTGATTGTTTACTCAATTTCGCGGCCGCTACCATGACAGCGGCCGCGAAATAGATTTCACGGCCGTTGCCATAACAACAATCGCGAAATTCAATTTCGTGGCCTATATTGCGACTGCGAAATGCCTATTTCGCGGCCGGTTGCACAAAAAGGTATTTTAAAGAATTCGCACAGAGAATTTGAGAAGACAAGGTACTAGTCGCCTACGAATGTAATCCATATTACCAATGAGTATCACGTTTACTTACATAATACCTATATTTAATGTGATCACTGAGTCTGCTTTTTTCAATACCATTGCATCAATATCTCGTTTGACAGAGGTAGTAAGAAGTAAGGATGCGAACAGTGAACAGGATTGTCTAGAATTTTTGTTTCAATTCAAAGTTGCTCGCCGCAAATATACGTATTCCCCAAAGGGACGTTATGAACAGGGCATGTTCATGAAGTATCGAATATTTTTCTTTTGGGCATGTACAATTTATAAAAGTCCAATAAATACTACACTTAGATAATATTTTTGAATTTGGACAACTGATTGCGCATCAATTTCCCATTTGAAAGTTTACAGACAACGTCATAGGCTTAACACTGACATGCAAATTTCAGTTGCGAAACACTTTGCTAAGGCTAGGCGCTGACATGCAATTTTCAGTTGCGAAATAGTTTGATTGCATGAGTGACTGCCAAGGGTTTATATGACTGTGCGCAAACATGCAACTGCAAATTTGGCCAACTTAAAAATTTGTGTTTTGTCACAAACTGATCAATTGCGAAACCATGTGTAATTTGTTTGTGTCCTGTATATTCAAATACGTCTGAGCTCACTTGCAACCACATTGTTGCACAATGAAAAGATTTTACAGTTATTGACGCCATATAGTATAGTGTTATTTATAATTAATTTTGGTGCTCCGCAAGAAAAAAATGTTTTCTACAATGGAACAAGTTAAAAAAATATATATTTATCCTGAATTAATTATTTTTGAAATTACATATTGAATTATAAATTCGATAATATAAAGTCAATAATAATAAATAATTACAGCAATACATAAGTATTGATCACATTATTTGATAACTTGAAATCTTCTCTAAATTTCTTATTTAAACGAAGATTAAAATTTAAACGTCATTGATAAAATGACCCGAAATAAATAAAATCCATATCGAAACCAAACAATTTAGGTCCATGTGTGCTCACCTCATGGTTTAATTGCTTATGTTAGCGCAGTTTAACCTTTGGATGAGCAAACTGTTGCGAACCAGTTGCGTTATTGAAAATTGCATGTCAGCGCCTAGCAAGGGTTTATATGGATGCGTGCATACATGCAACTGTAAATCTGGCCAATTTAAAAGTTTCTGTTTTGTCACAAACTGATCACTTGCGTAACCGTGTGCAACTTCTTTGTGTCCTATATGTTCAAATACATCTGAGCTCACTTGCAAACAAACAGTTGCACAATGAACAGATTTTACAGTCATTGACCACAGAATCCAGAATATTGTTATAATTAGATTTGGTGCTCTGCAGGAAAAATTGTCTTCTCCAATGGAACGAGTTAAAAACATTATTTATTTATTATTCTAAATTAATTAAACATTTTTGAAATTTTATATTGAATTATAAATTCGATTATACACGGTATTATATTTTAATGGACCCAGCAAATATCTCGCTTATTTAGTAAATTATTACTGAGTATTTATAGGTTGACAATTACCGTGTTACAATTGTTTTAGTTAATTGTTTTATTTCAAGCCATAGTCATGGCTCACTATTCTCTTTTCGACTAGGTGTATAAAAAAGTGCCCGCCATTTTACTTTTTAATAATGTAACATATGGATTATTTTATATGATCGTAATGCAAATTTGATGTACTTTTCAAATTTGTAAAAAAAATATAGTATGTTCCATTTGAAATTTCAAAGTTGATATTAATAAACCGGAAGTGGTATCATGAATGTACATCCGTCATCAAGTACCTTACATGTTGCTGTATAAATCATGTTATATGAAAGAAATTACTAACTTAATAAATAAGCGAGATATTTGCTGGGTCCATTAAAATATAACACCCTGTATAAATAAAATAAATATTAGCCATTGCTGGGTGTGCCAATCTGCTTTGTACACAGACATCGGTAATGGTGAAATATTTGTACCATGCGGGCGCTTACCAGACATCACCTCACAGGCACTCATTTCTGGCGTGGAGAGTGCACCACAGGGGTCAATTTTCTGCCATTAAAATAATATTCGATAATATATTCAATAATTCACTGCACAAAGTATTTTATTTGCGAAACAAATTTTAAATACAAATACATATCTTATGATGACGTTCTCCTAGCGAACAACGTCATCTCTTAGCATAATGTTCCGTTGAAGATAACTTTGATCTTAATCAGAACGTGATCAGAACTTTTTCAAAACGTCACGTCACTCAATCATTCTCATTCCTGTATTTGAATTTATTAAATTTCAAAGGTAAATTCATAATTTCTTTTTTAAATAATTCTTTCCTACTTTCTCATGTACATTCTTATTCTTACTGAATATAATATATTTATTTGTCTTGCACAAATTTCAATTTCCCACTGCGTTTTTTTATTTTCCTACTGTACATTTTGTGTCCAGCTGCACATTAGAATAAACCCTTAAATTCAATTTAGAATGAAGTAGCAAATATATTGAAATGAGAAGTGCATTTCGTGTTTTTTAAAAGTTTAAAATTATTTTGTCATATGACAAAATATGAATTAATGTCCAATATTTCACTGTTGCTGAATTCAGTATGAAAATAAATTAAATTATTGTTCTTAAACTGAGACTGTTACAATTTCAGTTTAATTTTAGAAGCTGTCACTGAAATAAATAATTTATTAATTGATTGTCACTTTAGAGACGCACGTCCACTAAAATTTCTAAATGATAAATCAGTCAACCAGTTCTGATTCAGGTACATATTTTTCTTTTGAGCCCATAATTTATTTTTTAATCATAGTATAATCGTTTACATGACACTGACCGTGGGTTAAACACCCGTGTTCTACTAGTTGTTGTCACGCCAAAAAATATTATCAAAAGATGTAATAATATATTTATTTTAAACTCACCTCGTTCGGTCGAAAAGCATGTTCTGAATTCTTGATAATCGTATACATGCTATTAGACACTGAAAATCCATGAGTCCAATTATGATACGGTACTCTTCTATAATTCTTCTTCACTGTTAGCACAAACCTTATTAGATTATTTTTCTCAAATCTAATTAGCCCAAACAGATCACTAAACATATAAAGAGCATGTCTCGCTTTTTCATAATCGTCTAATTCAAAAGGATTGAAGAAATAATCTTCCACACCTATAGCTTGTTCTGGTATGCCTTCTCGCAGAGCTAGTTTCACTTCTTCCTCTGCACAGGTATTGTGATAGCTTAGAACTTCTAAAGCTACTCTATATTTCTGTTCAGAACGTCTGATTTTGTCGTAAAGTTTAGCATGATGTAAAGCGAGACCACAATAAACAGCAAACATTTCGAAAGCTTCTTCGTCTTCTTTTGTAAAAACACCTGAATGCTTATTGACCATTTGTACAACTCCAATAATACTACCTCTTATGAATATAGGCATACAAAGTATAGTAACAGTTTTATACCCAGTAATCTGATCCACCGTTCTATTAAATCTTGGATCCGAGTAGGCATCGGTAATATTTAAAATTTCTCCTGTCATGGCGACTTGACCGGCTATACCAGTGCCCAAAGGAAAGCGAATTTCTTTTGAGGTGTTGATCTTGACGTTTTCTTCGCCGTTTTCAGTGGAGGAAGGGCTGTTTTCGGTTTCAATGCCAACGTCGAAAATGGTGGCATAAAGTTCTTTGTTTTTGGAATCAACGAGGAATAATGAAGCGCGATCGGCATCGACTAAACGTTGAGCGAAGTTCATGATTTTGATGACAAGCATGTCCATGCTTACCATGTCCTGGAAGATGGATCTGGAAAGAAAAGAAAAAGAATGTTTTAGTTATCTAAATCTATTTACAAAATGGTATACAACTATTTAAATGTAGGTTCGATTTATTTTAAAACCATTATTTATTTTACTGGTTGAAATTCAAATAGATAAAAATCTGTTGTGGCCAGCACAATACCTTTCGCCACTTCCTTTTTTTGGTTACATAAGTATAGGGCGCGAACGGTAATGTTACATTTTTGGGCTTGACAAGCAAATGTGTGGGCCCGTTTCAGAATGATAATTAGTAATTATGTACATAGATGTCAAATGTTAGAATTTTTCATTAAAAATTTCAAGATTTTCTAAATTTACGTAGTTAATTTATCACCAGGAGTTTAAAGTTTACTTGTATGCCTTAGATATTTAACATTTAATTCTGCTCCACATGGAATTGGAAAATCACTAAATTTAGAATGAGAAATTATGATATTTGACATCTATATACATAATTACTAGCTATCATTCTGACATGGGCCCCCATATCTGCTTGTCAAGGCCAACAAAATCATATGACTGCTCGCTCCCTATTGTATTTAACATTTCTTGTATACCTACACTCTACACCAAAAATTCTACTTACGCATATATCTATTCCATATATATTTAGATTGTTTAATTTTAAATTCATTTTTGATGAAGAAATTTTGTCCTCTTCTAATTTTTCGAAATGTTTCCAATTCTATTAATACATTAAGAAATAATATAATGTATGTACTTCCCAGAAAAAGTCTTCAGTAATGTCTTCGGATTTCTGACACTGACATTATCTATCAGTTACAAACAAATTAAATTTTCAACTATTTTCCATGGCCATTCTTTCGGCTGTAAAATTTATTATAACAGATTATTTTACATACTATATTTCTTCTATCTCTAAATCTATAGAATATATTGTAAAATATTTAAATGTATCAGAAAGAGAATTTATTTTTATTTAATATTATCAAGAAAAAATTTCAAAAAATATTATTTAAAAGATTTTTTTTCAAGAATCTTCTACTTCCGGTTGTCCAATTGTTACCAAAACCTTTTCAGATCTTCCCATGAATGTCCGATTGGGAAATACGTAGTTAAAAAAATTTAAAGTCTTATAGTTTTTGAGTAACCGTCCTTCCAACATCCCACACACACACACACATACACACACACATCCACACACACACACACACACACACACACACAGACATCATCGTAAAAATGATAAAATCGGATTGTAGGGACCTTAAAACGTGCTTATTCAATAAAATCTGGATATGCGATTTTTAGCATGAATGCAATACCTCTCTTAGCGAGAGGTAAAAAAATGTAGAATAAACAAGAATAATGTAATATACTATTTTTTATAATTTAAAACAAACCAGACAGCAATTCCTGTAGTCTAACTTATCCGAACACCCGACAACATAGATGTTTAGAATTGCGAAGCGTTCAGATTGTACTTAGCATGTAGTAAATATTTTATGAAGGATGTTCGAGTCAAAACAAGAATTTAATTTTCATACTGATAATGAAAAAATATTAAGGTAAATAAGAAATATTTAATTTTCAACTTATTCTTTGTTTAGCATTTTTTTATACCTGCAGAATAGAATTTGTTAATAAGTGTGAATATTCTAATACACATTTTCAACACACTTGTGAATGAAATATTTTCCCAAGCAAATGTTCATATGCTAAAATAAGCATAAGAAATCAGATTAGCGTTGTTACGAACACATTTGAGATTTGAGCACTTTTTAAACTATGCATACCTTTCATACAATTATGGGTGCTTCTATACCTCTGCACGAAACTTTAATGACATATATAATTTGATATACTGATTATAGGACAAAAATATTTTTTTTGAAATTCGCAAAAATAAGGGTAGGTAGTTCATTCCTAGCGAACATTTTTAGTGCCACTGGTTTCATAGTACATTTAATTATTTACAATTATGTTATTAATGAAATAAACGTATAAAACTGCCTACAAATAATCATTTATTAATTAATTATTATGTAGGTAATTAAATGTACTCTGAAACTAGTGGCACTAAAAATGTGCGCTAGGAATGTACTACTCTTATTTTTGCGAATTTCAAAAAAAAATCTTTTTGTCCTATAATCACTATATCAAATTATATATGTCATTACAGTTTCGTGAAGAGGTATATAAACACCCTGTATAGGTATTCTTCAGAGTTTGATCTTCGCAAAATGTCAGAAGATATGACATTTTCGTTTACAAGAAACTGAATAATTGCCGTTGCGTACTACACGAAAGTACTTCACGCAATAAAGCAAAAGTACTTTGAGTAGTTTTATGGAGCTACTCTGCGCTTTGTCGTTGATAAGTGCAAATTTCTCAATTAAATAAAGAGAAATCAGTAGATTCACCGTCTGTCATTTCGTGTAAAATATTTAATATAAATGTTTGTTCTTGGAAATAACAGATACTTTATATAAAAATAAAAACGATATGCATTTTCTGAAACTATGTAATTTTGACGAACGACCCACGATTTAGGCCAAAACCGCCGAAGGCAAATAAAATATTTTGATAGTTTTAAGTTTAAGTATATTTCTCTGATCCCCCCAATTTGTTTTATTAATCAATAAAAAATTATAATAATCTTTACATAAAATTATTTTAGATTATTATTATTATTATTAATATACTTTTAACTGTTGATATATTTAATCTGTTTCTTTCATCTCTTGTCCACTGAGTAGTGAAAACACCCGTTCAATGTTATCGTTGTGACCAGGAGTAGCAAAATATAATTCACATACTTTTAAATAAATAAATAAATATATGACCACGGCATATCACCCATTGCTGGGTGTGCCAATCTGCTTTGTACACAGATATCGGTAATGATGAAATATTTGTACCGTGTGGGCGCTTACCAGGCGTCACCTCACGGGTACTCAATGCTAACGTGGAGAGTGCACAACAGGGGTTAATTTAGTGCCATTAAAATTCGAAGTAATTTTTGGCGTCGGTCGGGATCAAACCCGGGTACACAATTCGCGACCAGACCCTCAAATATTATAAAATTTTATATTTTGGATTTGAAAAAAGGACATATGCATTGAAAATGAAAAAATATACCGGACCCGGACCTTTACCTCAAAAATGAGGACATTTCGGCAAAAGAGGACGTCTAGTAACTCTAATTCTGAAAGTATTCTCCAATTTTTGTAGCTAGTGAAAATCGAATAAGTTAAAAAATATACTAATTTTCTATAATACACAAACTATTTTACAACTAACCTGGTTGTAAATATATTTGCATAATACACAAACGAGTATTTGGCCCCATTCGGTGGCTAATTTTTAGCAAGCATCATTAACAAAAACATAGATATCTAGTTTGTTACAAAATAAGCCCGACTAAGCTCTAAAAATGAGGCAGAACAAAAACTTTTGAAATCTGGTTGTGGTTGAGGTAAAAGAAATTTATTTAGATAAGAAAGATAAATGTATTTCGGGTTCAGGCCAACTCATTTAGTAGGGCTAGGTCGACTAGGCGAGAATTTATGTTTTATGTCAGCATGTAAAAACCTTAATATCAGTTTCAGCGATTTCGAGAAAGAAATTTGTAATTTTAATGAATTTTTTTATAATACTTATTCATTTAAATTTAAAATGCAATTATTGATTGAAGTTCTTTTTGTAATTATATATTTTCAAATTTATAATAATGTGTTGTGTATGACTCACGACATAATAAGTGAGAAATAATAGCGAGTTCAAATATTGTACCCCAGAACTATAAAAATACATCTGAAAGTTGTGTTTGACAGAATATCTTTCGTGAATAACATTAATAGAAAAAAATATCTGTTGTGGTCAGCATAATACCTATCGCCATTTTCGTTTTTGGTTACATAAGTATAGGGTGCGAGCGGTCATGTGGCATTGTTGGCTTTGACAAGCAGATATGGAGCTCTGTGTCAGAATGACAATTAGTAATTTTGTACATAGATGTCAAATGTTAGAATTTTTCATTAAAAAAATCAAGATTTTCTAAATTCACGTAGTTAATTTGTCACCAGGAGTGTGGAATTTACTTGTCGAGGAAAATAAATAACATGGAATTGGAAAATCGCTAAATTTAGAATGAAAAAATATGACATTTGGCATCTATGTACATAATTACTAGCTATCATTATAACACGGGCACCCATATCTGATTGTCAAGGCCAACAAAGTCACATGACTCTTCCGCGCCCCAAAAATTCTACTTATATCTATTCTTTATATTTAGATTTTTTAATTTTAAATGCATTCTATGAAGAATTTTTTTTCTACTATTTTAATTTTTCGAAATGTTTCCAATTTCATTGTCGGGATTGACAGTATTTTTAAATATACCTGAAATTTTAAATATTTAACTATTAATACAATAAGAAATAATATAATGTATGTACTTCCCAGAAAAAATCTACAGTAATGTCTCTGGATTTTTGACACATTTACCTGTCACTTACAAACATTTTAAGTTTTCAATTGATTTCCATGACATTATTTAGGCTGTGAGATTTATTACAAACAGATTATTATATACCTTATATTTCTTTATCTCTAAATCTATAAAAGATATAATAAAATATTTATATGTATCAGATAGAGAATTTCTTCTTTAATACTAGCAAGAACAAAAAAATTCAAAAAATAATGTTGGAGTAACGATAATCGACTGGAAGTTGGATGAGGGAAGAAAAAATATTTGTAGTAACCCTGAAGATGATCATTGTATGATCGAAACGTTGGTTTAAAATCAAAATTAAACATCTTTAGACTGTATTCCGACTATTTTTTCTTCCCTCAAAAAATAATATTTAGAAGATTTTTTTTAAGAATCTGCTACTTCCGGTTGTCCAATTATTACTAAAACCTTTTCAGCTCTTCCCTGTAATGTGCGATAGAGAAATACGTAGTTAAACAGATATTAGGCATTATAGTTTTTGAGAAATAGTCCTTTCAACATCACATACACACATACACACACACACACACACACACACACACACACACACACACACACACACACACACACACATACATCCACACACCACATCATCGTAAAAATATTAAAATCGGATTGCATGGACCTTAAAACGTGCTTATTCATATATTCTGGATATGCGATTTTTAGCATGAATCCAATACCTGTCTTAGCGAGAGGTAAAAAATATGGCCGCTAGTATGAACAACTGATTAAGGGCGATTAGCGAGTATTTGACTAGCACTGTTTTATCTCTGTCTCTGATATATTTTTCTCTAATATAATCTATAAACGATTAACAGAGATAAAACAATGCTAATCAAGTGCTCGCTAATCACCCTTAATCACAGTTCATAGTAGCGGCTATAGTGTTTTCTGTTCATTTGTTACACTTTGTGTTAGTAACATTCTATTTCGTATTGTATATTTATTGCAAAATATGCAGTGATGAAGACCTGAAGATAGAAGAAACTCCCACAATAATACAACAAGTTTACGAAAAAATTAAAAAGTATTTATTTTATAAAATATTTCTTAATGGCATTTCATTCAATCAATTCATCTGTCTCGAAAACAACTGTATCACTATCATACTAGATTTCTATTTTTATTATTAAATAATTTGGCAATCATAGCAATCATTTAAAATATTAAAATTCAACAATATTGAACAGCAACTTTTATATCTCGTGCAATTTGCAAATGAAAATTATTTTTTTACACTTATATCTGTCATTTTTATATCATTATTGATAGTCAGTCTTTTTTATGATAATACTAAATTAGTAAATCATAACAAGCTTGCGGGAAAACATATTCTATTGGAATGGAACATAACAATTTGTTGATCACACTGAATTATAAAACAGTTGTATACACGTCAGATATATCAGTCATATCATATTCTTTATCGAAAAGAACATTTCTATAAAATAAAAATACCCCATAGAATTTATGGCCGTATAAACTAAAAAAATAAATAAAAGAAACTCTCTTTGGAAGTAAATAAAACTCTTACATCTATTCATAGTGTGGGTATTATATGTGTTAGGTCTGATTCAACTGGGAAAGATTCCTTCGTATTGAAAGTGCTGGCCGGTTGAGTTCCGCGATTTCGTGGAAATCACGCTTTGTGAATGGTGAATAGGGAGTCAAGCAAAGGAAGGCAAGGCAGATATATTAAGAGGATTGGAATGCCAGTGATTGTGTAAGTACGTGTGAAGTGTAAGGAAATTGAACTCTGCAACGAGGGGCTTAATAGCTGATGTATTGTGCCAGTGTGGGAGTCATTTTAATTAGTGCAGATAATTACTTTCATACTGTAGAATGTTAAAGTGATCCTACTTTTGACATACAAAAGGGCTGATGTTCTCTAAAGATTGTATAGACAGTTTTAGTATTGTGGTATAGCGAAATTGTTTGAAATTCAAACAGTAGCATTGAGATTACAATTCAAAATCTGTTTACAATTTGCATCTAACTACTTCGGAATCCGAACTCATTATGAATTCTATGTTCTTCGCAGGTTCTGTAGACCGATATTTGAATTAATGAAATTTTCAATCAGAATTTCAATTAATTAGTATGATACAAGTAGGTAAATAAAGGCATGAAAGTTTAACACAAGAGGTATTAGCCGAAGGCTTTAATAATTATTTGTAGACAGTGTCTCCGCAACCGGCGTCTGTTGCAATTTCGGCGACCGGCGGCGGTTACCGTTAGTTTACTTAGCTTTATATTATACTTAATATAACACCCCTTAAGTTTTCAGGGACGGCAAGAACTAGTGATGCACGCGAGACGAGAGAGAAATAAATAAAAATAAAATATCGATCTCGACTCGTTTTCAGATTTGTAATCTCAATCTCGGTCTCGTTCTCGCCTTTTTTAGCCTCGTCTCGTTCTCGAGCGAGTGTCTCGCAAGAATCTCGCGAGATTTCGCGCTTTAAACCGCAATCTCGCTTTTGTTCTCGTCTCGCAAAAAGCAATGAAGACGAGACGAGATGCGAGAGTACTCTCGCCTTATCATGCATCACTAGCAAGAACTATATTAATCGTGGTTTTAATTGGGATGACGGAGGGGCTGGAATTTAATATTTGACAAAAATCCTAGCAAAGAATTTTACTTATGAATATTGTATAGTATGTTTGTTGTTGTCACAGATACGCATCACTAATACAAAAAAATCTGTTGTGGCCAGCACAATACCTCTTGCCACTTCCTTTTTTGGTTACATGAGTATAGAGCGCGAACAGTCATGTTACATTGTTGGCTTTGACAAGCAGATGTGGGGGCCCATTTCAGAATGATAATTAGTAATTATGTACACGGATGTCAAATGTCAATTTTTCATTCAGAATTTTAAGATTTTCTAAATACACGTTGTTAATTTGTCACCAGGAGTGTGGAATTTACTTGTCGAGGAAAATAAACCACATGGAATTGGAAAATCACTAAATTTAGAATGAGAAATTATGATACTTGACATCTATATACATAATTACTAGCTATCATTCTGACATGGGTCCCCATATCTGGCTAAGGTCGGTAACAAAGTGGTTCTGGATGATTTAGAGCTACCGGATGGAGGTACAAAAATAAACTTAATACATTTGCCAGCCTTGATAAATATGTATTTATTTAAATAAATAAAAATTAAATAGCGGAGAGTCACGTGCTGGCTACATCAGATTTTTTATGAAAAAAATGTTACACAAATGCGGGAGTCGTATGTCCGATTAGAGATTCACGGGTTTGGCTTGCTTTCAAAAAGATTTTAAAAAAACAAGCCAAGTCTGGCGTTTTAAAAGGGTTGAAATTTCAAGCCATGCCCAACATTTTTATAAGCTTGAATTTTAAAGTCAAGCTAAATCTTCGACTATTAAGTAACTTGGCTGAAAACATGTTTTTTTCAAGCTTTTTAAGAGAATGTGGTAATTAAATTTTATAGTCACCGTCAAATAAGTACAGATTTTGCTCAATTTTTTCCCTTCTCCGCACCCTGCCCCTTGCCATGAGGTGTTGCCACTTCTTCATAACTTAGCATTTTCATTATTGCTCATGAATTGGCAACAATGTAGAAATCTCCAGTCCATACTTATTTGACGGTAAGTATAATTTTTCATATATGAATACTAGACAAAAACTAAAATATTAGTATTTTTTGACACAATTAATTATTAAGAGAAACAAATTATTAAAATTTTGATGCAAGTGTATTATAGTGACGTCGCTATGACCCGAGGGTGGTATATGGTATACTATCATAGCGGTTGGTTGAAAGGCATATAAAGCCTGAAAATGAAACCAAGTCTAAAATTATAAAAGCTTTCGATTTCAAGCCAAGTCTAGACAAGCTTTTTAAATTTTTATTCATCCTCAAAAAAGATTACTTCTAGTGATATAAATAGATTAAAATTTTGTGTTACGGTTTAGTTCTACCCTAGTATTAACATTTATTCGTATTTTACAGTTCTGTTTTACAGTAGATACGAGTACAATAGAGTAGAAAATTTATGCTGATATTCTGCATTTTACCTACATGGTATTTTTACATTTTCTAGAGTGCGTTTAGGCGGAAGTGTTTGTGTTTTGTTCTTTTGAAGTGGATTGTTTCTTCTACTCTACAGATGATCTTATGTGTTCTGTATGGACTCTAGCATGCTACTTATTAAAACACTTTAAATCTATTTATTACGATATACTTTATTCAAGAACTGTTTTTTGACAATCATGATAATGACATCTCATAACAACTGATAACGTCAATTGTTTTATCACTAGATCTTAGAACATCTCCCCCTTAAAGATTGAGTCTCTCGGGAGGCTTAACAACTCGTCCTGATCTAGTCCTCAATGGGCTTGGACCAGATTCTGTGTTTCGATGTCTGGACATCACTGGATCTGGGCCGGACTCTGTGGTTCGTTGTTGGTTGTTCTGGGTAACAGGAAGTTCGGAGTTTGTCTTGCCGCTGTCTGCATAGTATGGGTGTAGGTGAAAACGGTTCCTTCTTACGGTACTTCTGTCGGTCTGGACGGAGTAAGACCTAGGTTCGGGGGTCTTGCTTACAACAGTACCTGGACGACCAAGATCTTGAATCCAAACAGTATTTCCAGGTGACAGTGGAGTAAGAGCTGTCACTTTATGTCTTTTATCGTAATTTTCCTTATACTTTTCCCTATAAGCTTTCTCTCTTTCTCGTATCAAGGACAAATCCGGCTTTTCTTCTAAGTTCTTGCACCAAGTGGGTAAATTGTCTCGTAGTCTTCTACCCATCAGGAGTTGAGCAGGGCTAAGTCCATTGGCAATCGGAGTATTCCTGTAACTTAAAAGAGCCATATAGGGATCTTCTTTGTTTTTCTTTAATATAGTTTTAGCGATCTTCACTGCTGCTTCTGCTGAGCCGTTACTTTGATGGAAATAAGGGCTGCTTGTCTTGACGATGAAATTATATGACTTGGCAAACATTAAAAATTCAGAGTTTTCTGTTAGACTAAATTGAGTACCACAATCGGATCGTATTTCTTCAGGAATCCCATATCTGCTGAATGTTGATTTGCATCGTTCGATAACCTCTCTCGACGTGAGTGACTTCAGAGTTGCAATCTCAAAAAATCTTGAAAAAGTGTCTGTTATGGTAATAAACCATTTTCCTTCCAACTTAAACAGATCAATTGCAATTTTCTTCCAAGGTCTGCTAGGAAACTCACTCGGGATAAGAGGTTCGTGTTTGTTATTTCGATATTCTGCACATTGGCTGCAGTTTCTTACCATTTTCTCAATGTCAGAAGAGATGCCAGGCCACCAGATGCTGTTTTGTGCACGTAATCGACATTTTGTGACACCTAAATGACCAATGTGTATCCTATGAAGCATTTCTTCTCGTAATAATGAAGGTACGATTAATCTTGCTCCTCTGAAGAGAAGATCGTCCGTAACAGAAATTTCTTCTTTAACTGAATAATATGGTAGTACATTGAAAGAGGTTTTATCTTTTTCTGGCCAACCAGATTGTGTATATTGGATAATAGTTTGGCAGTCAATATCATCTTTTTGTGCTTTTGCAATTTTCTCAATATTTTTATCCGTAGTCTGTATTGACGAAACGAGACAATGAACAAATGCGTTTACTTCTTCGTTCAAATCATATATCTCGGTGCTTTCAAGTGGGTGTCTAGATAGATAATCTGCGGTTAGAATATGTCTACCTGGAGTATAAACCATCCGGTACGAATATCGCATCAATCTGAGTCGAATGCGTTGAAGACGTGGTGTGAGATCATCTAAATGCTTCGTCTGTAGAATACTTAGTAGAGGCTTGTGATCGCTCTCTATTGTTATCTCCTTTCCGATAATATAATCCTTAAGTTTGTCGCAACTCCATGCAACTGCAAGCGCTTCGCGTTCTATATTGGAGTAGTTCCTTTCACTTTCGGATAGAGTTCTGGAAATATAACAAACTGGTCTCCAGCGCCCGTTGTCTTCTTGAAGAAGGACACCTCCAAGACCATATGATGATGAGTCTGTGGAAATCATAGTTCTTAATACTGGATTATAAAAAATGAGTACAGGAGACGAGCATAATTTCTTCTTTATCTCAGCAAAGGCATTTTGTTGCGCAGAATTCCACGTCCATTCGTTTTTTTCAGATAACAAATCCGAAATGGGTTTTAGTATTTCTGATTTATTTGGAATGTATTTCCCTAAAAAATTCACCATTCCCATTAGTTGTTGTACCTGTTTTACATTGGTGGGTGCTTTCAAGTCGACGATTGCTTTTACTTTATCTTCATCTATGCTCAATCCTTTAGACGAAATACGATGACCTAAGAATTTGATCGAGTCTTGGGAAAATATACATTTTTCCTTATTGAGTGTAACTCCGGCTCGTTGTAATTTTTTGAGCACCTCTTCAAGTATCTTGTCGTGTTCTTCTTGAGTTTTTCCCCACACGAGGATGTCGTCCATGTGAGCCAATGTATTTGGTTGATCACAAATTATCTGGTTGATTTTATTTTGAAATATTTCTGGAGCTGATGTTATGCCAAATGGTAATTTTAAAAATTTGAATCTTCCAAACGGTGTTAAAAAGGTAGTTAAATCTTGAGATGATTGATCTAGCGAAATCTGCCAGAATCCGTGGTTGGCATCGAGTTTAGAAAACACTGTAGCTCCGGATATTCTAGACATAGATTGGTCAACAGCGGGGATTGGGTAATAATGTCGTTTGACGCTTTCATTTAACTTGGATAGATCAACACATATCCTTACTGTTTTGTTTTTCTTTGGTACAATTACCATTGGTGCGCACCATTCCGTGGCATAGTCTACTGGAGATATCACCTTCATTTTTATCATTTTACCTATTTCTTCTTTAGTTTGCTGCCATAAAGGAACTGGGATACGCCGAGGAGTCGTAATAGCAAATGGTTTTACCCCTTTCTTCAGCTCAATTTTATATTCTCCCAACATTGAGCCTAGGCCGGTAAATAATGAGGCATATTTATGATACCAGTTTATAGGTGGTGCCGATATGCTGCGTACCCATGCTATTAATTTAAGCTTCGTAATAGCTGGTTTTCCCAGAAGTGGTGTTTTAACGCTATCGGAAATATAAATTTTCTCGATACATTTTTTGTTTTTGTACTGTAATTCAGCTTGACACATTCCAACGACGTTTAGTTCTGAGCCATCTGCTTGCGTCAGTGTCTTATCTGGTTTAGAGTACGGTATTTTTTCTGTAAGTTTTATTGATGTTGGAATTATGGTTACGTCCGCTCCACTATCTACTTTAAAGTTGATAAGATCTTTACCCAACCTTATAGCAAGTGACCATGGATTTGTAATTTTGTCATTAACTGCTCCTATAAACCCTTCAGTTTCATTTTGATCATTTTTATTGTTTTCTGCGATCAGATATACCGCTTTGCTTAAACACGCATTAGAAAAATGTCCATTTTTCCCACATTTTCTACATTTAGCATTTTTTGCTGGGCATGATCCTCTTTTGTGAGACGGCGAGCGACCACACCATTTGCAAGGTCTAGATGAATAGTCAACTGCAGAATTGAAATGTTTGGACGGTTTATTTTCTTTATATGATTTTCTTGAGTTTTCTTTTCTAATATAACTGATTGAATCTCCTTCTAGTTCTCTTTTTTGGCGGTCAAGTAGCTCAGAGTTACGGAGTGCATTAATCGCTGTTTCTAATTTTAAAGAACCCTCAAGTTGTAGTCTGTCGCTTAGAGCTGTGTCCCTCATTCCAATTATTAGTACCATCAATAGCATTTCATCTTCGAGACTGTTCCAATCACATGTTTTTGCTAAAGTGTACAAATCTGTTATAAAATCCTCAGCTGCTTCTGATGGACTTTGTTTTCGGCGTAAGAATTTTGCGCGTTCATATATAAGATTTTTCTTCGGAATGAAGTAATTTTCGAACTTGTTCAGCACGACATCATATCCTTGAGCTTCAGCTTCTGTCAGATTGAAGGAATTTAGAATTTCCTCTGATTTTTCGCCCATTGAATATATTAGCATATTTATCTGTCGACATTCTGTTGCTTTATCTAATCCGCTAACAAGCCTATATCGTTGAAAACGACGCCTCCATGCAGTCCAGTCCTGAGGTCGGAAACTAAATATGTCAGGCGGTCTTACTTGAATTGGAGGGCTATTTGAGGTTCCAGGCTGCGCCATGTTCTGTATGGACTCTAGCATGCTACTTATTAAAACACTTTAAATCTATTTATTACGATATACTTTATTCAAGAACTGTTTTTTGACAATCATGATAATGACATCTCATAACAACTGATAACGTCAATTGTTTTATCACTAGATCTTAGAACATTATGTATGTGTTTTTATTAGCATACTGATGTTAGTCTCATTGTTCATGTAAAATTTATTTGCGGTTTCAATGGAATTTTTGTGATGCGATGAAATGCTTCTTTTTATATTTTCCAGAAACTTCAACTTCAAAAAATCTGATGTGGCCAGTACAATACCTTTCGTAAAACCTGTGTATTATGTATAAATTCCATATATAAATTTTCTTGCAAAAGATTCTAAATTTCCAGTAAAATGATTTCATAAACAAACTATGCAAATTGCACTTGACACTGACATGTTCTTTGTCTTCAGCAATTTCCATTCGTTAGGGGTCGCTATTTTTTATTTTCTTCCACTCATTTCTGTTTTGCGTGTCGTTCTCATTCAGTACCTTTTCTCTCAAGTCTTCCGCAATATAGTCCTTCCATCTTATCTTTGGTCTTCCTCTGTTTCTTTTACTTTCTACTTCTAAGCTATTCATTCTTCTTCCAATATATTCTTCATCTCTCCTCATGACATGTTCAAACCAATGTAATCATTTCTCTTGTATCTTTCTAGAAACTACTAACATTAGAGTTATTTCCCTTATTCTTTCATTCCTTACTGTATCTTTCTGTGTCTTCCCCAATATCTATCTCAACATCCTCATCTCTGCCACATTCATTACTTTTCATTGATAATGACATCTGTCAATTTGAATTAGGTATATGAATATATTAGCAGTTTCCATGGTAAGCATAGCTGGCTGATTTATGAAATTTAATATCTTTATAATTCTTTAACTCTATATCTATTGAATATGAAGTATAAAATGCAATAAAATCGTATACAGAATAATATATTCTTTAAGATATAATAACGTTAAATGCCAATAAATGATATTTAACTGCGTTTTTTTTTTCAAGAAAAACTTAAAATTTTCAAATGAGGGTACTTCCGGTTGTCCAATTATAACCAAAATCTAATCACCTCTTCTCATCCTTCTGGATGTAAACTTGCGGAATACGAAAAAAATAAAATTTTTGGAATCGTGGTATTGAAGTTATGCGATCCGAAACTTACGTCACACACACACAGATACACACACAGACACACATACATACATACAGACATCATCGTAAAAATGGTAAAAATAAGTCAACTGACCAATTGTGGTTTTGTTAACAACACATTGATGTTGATAATATTAATGTACTCTTGGTTAATAACGGAAATTTTTCAATCGCTCAAGAAGAGGTCTAGATCAAAGAATGTTGTTAACAAATGTTACATACAGTAAATTTTTTGAAAGATATCTGATCAAGGTCATCTACGAATTGTATGAATTATGGCTTTAGCTCTGTTCATTCTGTCAAATTCAGCAGTGTCGTTTACTTAGTTTTTATGAAGGTACATAAAATACTACTGTTATTTTATTATTCTAAAAATATATGTTACAGTAAAAGCATAGATACTGGCACAATGTCAGTGTCAGTGACACTGATAGAAAATAACGTTATTCGCACGGCTATGAATCAAGGTAAGATATCTGAATTAATAAAAAAAAAACTTATGCTACAGCGAAAGTATTCTCAACAGGAAGAATCGTTTTAAAATAGAATATCCTAACTTAGTCGAAACAATATGAATTTCTGAAAGGCAAGCGTGTTATATCTATCCTTATTGCAGAAGCTTGTAGTCTTTGCAAATGACAGAGATAAATATATGCCAATTTGTTAATTCGATGATACAGATATGACCTCGATTAGACATCTTCATTTTTTTTTTACTGTATATGTCTTATCCTCAATAATTCTAGTTTGACCCTCATAGATTTATGTGTACTATCTTAAACTATTACATCTAAAACGGGAAGTTTCTAGTTTGGAGTATGCGAGTGTAATTAAGTATTAAATATTTTTAAAAAGATTCGAACCGAGGAATCCCAGGCACTGAATGAGGTTCAATGAAATTATTCGCATTTCTTTTATATTATTAAATTTAAGTAATGAATTGCATAAATTTCGCATATAAATTAAACTTATGATTGAGTTTATATCCCGAGATAAAAATCTTATTCAAGTAAAGTGTAATAAAAGAACTGAAAGTAGAAAAAGAAAAGAAAATAAGTTGTCGAGAACACAAAAGCAAGTAAACGATTTCCGGAGTTGTAACCAATAATGCTACAAAGGGTTGTTTACAAACTTCCAATCATTTGTTATTCTTTCGTGATTGTCAACCTTAATATGAACGTGATTTGTTAGATTTATCGTTTTTTAATCCGATCTGACACAAAATTTATTACATATATTTATTTTTACCTCTCGCTAAGAGAGGTATTGGATTCATGCTAAAAATTGCATATCCAGATTTTATTGAATAAGCACGATTTAAGGTCCATAGAATCCGATTTTAACATTTTTACAATGATGTCTGTGTGTGTGTGTGTGTGTGTGTGTGTGTGTGTGTGTGTGTGTGTGTGGATGTGTGTGTGTGTGTGTGTGGATGTGTGTGTGTGTGTGTGTGTGTGTGTGAGGTTGTTGGAGACACGATTTCTCAAATTCTATAAGACTAAAGACCTGTATAACTACGGATTCCTCAATCTAACAGTAATGGGAAGAGTTGAATAGGTTCTGGTAACAATTGGACAACCGGAAGTGGTAGTTTCTAAAAAGAAAAATTCTAAATATTATTTTTTGAAAATTTGTTACTACAAATATTAAAGATAATTAAATTCTCAATCTGACACATTTAATTTTTTTATTATATCTCGTATAGGTTTGGAGATATAGTATATAATAATATAGAATAATCTGTTGTAATAAATCTCGTTGCCCGAAAAACAGTTGCGATACTCAAATTTTTGTAATTGACAAATAAATGAAAAATGTCAGTGTCAGATTTTTCTGGGAGGTATGAGTACATTTAATATATATTATTGTATTATTAATTTAATATGTATTTAAATTACAGGTATGTTAATATTACATATTATATCCTTAAGAAATACTGCTAATACCGTCAATGAATTTGAAGAATTTTGAACATATTAGAATAGTAGGATAAAATTTCTCATAGAACGAAAGAAGAGAAACAATTTCAATTATTTGTGTGTATACAAGAAATGTTAAATTCGTTACGTATGCGCGAGCAGTCATGTGACTTTGTTGGCCTTAGCAAGCAGATATGAGGATCCGTGTCAGAATGACGGCTAGTAGTTATTTACATAGATGTCAATTGTCATATGTCATAATTTTTCATTCAAAATTTCAAAATATTCTGATGTTTATTTGTAATCCATTGTCGAGGAAAATAACCCACATGCATTTGGAAAATCATAATGTTTCGGGTGAAAACTTATGATACTGGACACCTATGTATATTACTAGCGCTCATTCTGACACGGGCCCCCATATCTGCTTGCCAAGGCCACTAAAGTTACATAACTGCTCGCGCCCTATGCAACATAAAATGAAAATGGCGAGAGGTATTGTGCTGGCCACAACAGATTTTTATAATACGCAATATACATGAAACTAGATTGCAAAACATTGACATTAATATTATTATGAATTTCAGTATTGTTGGGGTAGTTAATTTTTTATATTACCTTACCCTACTGATTATTAATGTAAGATATTTGATAAAGATATAGTAGAGTCGAAAAGTTTTTATAAACAAGCATATGAAAAAGAACCGTCTCTGAGAATTGAAGGGTTTAATTTAATCATTTATGCATGTATTCATAACAATACGTTAATTACTTAACGATTTGTTATCAGGAAAACGATTCGTTAAACTGTAAATAATTTATTCATAAACGTTCGTTAACGTTAACGTTTCATTAAAATGTTTACTAAGTTTCGTTAAATTAAATAAGAGAGTCTTTAAAAGATCAAAATTTTGTAAAAGAAATTACTCAAATGACTTCTTTCACTTCTAGAATCTACTAAAGGTAGGTTTTCTTCTTTTGTATATTGTTACCATTTTTTTATTGTTAAGGTATTATTGCGTAACCATTATGTAACATTTGTAAGAGTTGCAATATTTATTTTATTGTTTAATCTAACATTTTTTTCTATTTTTAATAATATTTTGTTTGTTAAATTCGTATCAAAATTATTTTCCAATTATTTTTGACACTGCTCGGTCAGAATTGGAAATAAATTTATTGGTAAAATAAAGTCCTACCCCATCTATCAAAGTAGGTGGAATTTGATAATAACTAGTAGATTATTAACATTAGGTGATCAGCGTTGGCGCACAGCCCTGAGTTCACTACATTTAAGGCAATTTATGAGAGAATAAAAAAAAGATTTTACTACATTTGGTAGCATCGATGGGATGCTTTTACTATAGCGATCCAACTCGTGCATTTGCACATAATTGGAAATTTTCCGAATATTTTGGGCGCTGTAGATTGTATGCATATTCGAAGTGGCGGCCTCAATGCGGAATTTTATAGAAATAGAAAAAAAAAGTTTCGTACAATGTCCAATACATTTAATTCAATAGATACTTTTTCCAATGCACCTGTTTTCTCCTTAATTAATTATTATTATTAACCATTGGTCCATCAGTTTTTTGTTTTTTACCTCTCGCTAAGAGAGGTATTGCATTCATGCTAAAAATCGCATATCCAGATTTTATTGAATAAGCACGTTTTAAGGTCCCTACTATCCGATTTTAACATTTTTACGATGATGTCTGTGTGTGTGTGTGTGTGTGTGTGTGTGTGTGTGTGTGTGTGTGTGTGTGTGGATGTGTGTGTGTGGGATGTTGGAAGGACGGTTACTCAAAAACTATAAGACTTAAAATTTGTTTAACAACGTATTTCCCAATCGGACATTCATGGGAAGATCTGAAAAGGTTTTGGTAATAATTGGACAACCGGAAGTAGAAGATTCTTGAAAAAAAATCTTCTAAATATTATTTTTTGAAAATTTTCGTGGTAATATTAAAGAAAATTAAATTCTCTATCTGATACATTTAAATATTTTATTATATATTCCATAGATTTCGAGATAAAAGAAGTATAATATATAAAATAATCTGTTGTAATAAATTTGACAGCCGAAAGAATGCCATGAAAAATAGTTGATAATTTAAATTATTTGTAACTGACAGATAAATGTCAGTGTCAGAAATAATGAGTAATGAAAGAAAAATGTACTTGGAGAATCCCTTAGTTCTTGATCTGTGACTATTATGGAGATGACAAGTCTAGGTTGAAGGACTTAAATTTGTTTCAAACATTATGGGACAATGTACACCAGTACTATAGACTAGAGTAACTTTGAATTGCGAAAAAGCTATCAAATTCTTCTCAAGTAAGTTGTAAATATAGACAAAATTACACATCGATATAAGAATAATCGGAGTGCAATCTATCCGTCACTTTATTAAAGGGAATTAGTGTTATTTAGATATAACATGTATGAAAAAATAAAATGTAAAAGAAGATATGTAAGAATAGATGCACAATCCATATATACATTTTAGACCGCCCAAAATTAATGTTTTTACTAGAAGAATATGAAGAGAAAGTAAACAACGTTGTTCGAATTGAAAATTGCAGTTACCAGCCTAATATTTATATATGGTAAACTCTACTTTGTAATTTATTGTAACATAATTTATGGTAAAATATCTTCATGTTGAGACATGCTATTATTGAATAATAAAGAAGTTTATACGTCATAGATTTATATGAATATATTATTTATATTTATAAAAATATTCTTTGCTTTATGCATACAGCCAGGTAAAATATACGGCGAGAGGTTATGTGCTGGCCACATCAGATTTTTTTATATATATTTCTCAAACACATAGCAAAACTTGAGTATCAGTAAAAAATTTACTTCTCTTTTTCTCAGTCATTTTGACATATCATATAACAACGTCAAAATGAATAGCCTGATGTTGGAATTTCAATTGTAAAATTATAAAAGTTACTATAAATGAAACTAATTATTTTTTACCTTTCGCTACCCTTAGTAAGGGAGGTATAGGGATCGTATTATTGAGATTTGGAAAAAGACCACGTTAAGGTCCCTACAATCAGATTTTAACATTTTCACGATGATGTCTGTGGGTGTGTGTATGTGTGTGAGTGTGGATCTTCTGGGCACTCTAACTCAAATACTATCATTCAGAAAATTTTGATACCATGTATTTCTACCCCTAATATGGAACGAAGCCATTAGATTTTGGTGTCACTCGGATAACCGCAAATGGCACTTTACTTGAAGCTCAAAATAGTTTTTCTTCAAAAAATTTCTTTAAATGTTATTTTTTCGCAATTTGTTATTATAAAAATTAAAGACTATTCTATTTTATACAGGTTTGCTTTAATACTTTTTCTATATATTTTACAGATAAATTTATAAAGTAATATAAAAATTATATCTCGGAGCTTATGCTTTAAATACAATTTCATGGTTATACAGTTCAGCTCAAATTAATAATAGTAATATAGAAAGGAACTTAATATATATAATTTCAAATTAGTAATAGTAACATTTTAAAAGGAAATTGTAAATAGAACAACAGCTATATAGAAAGGAACTTAATATACATCATTTCTAGCATTAGTAAATATGCAGGTATATGTATTTAAATAAAAAAATATGTTATCACGGTATATTACCCATTCCTGGGTGTGCTAATCTGCTTTGTACACAGATTTCGGTAATAATGATGACATATTTGTATCGTGCGGATGTTTACCAAGCGTCACCTCACGGGCAATCATTACTAGCGTGGTGAGTGCACCACAGGGGTTAATTTTGTGCAATTTAAAATTCAAAATATTTAGCGTTGATCGGGATCTAATCGGGTATGTATTTAAATTAATAAAAATTAAATGACGAGAGGTATTGTGTTGGTCACATCAGATTTTTTTACGTAGTTATTAAGAAATGGTTCGTTAAAAATATACAATTTCGTTTATGAATTTACTGTCAAAATTTAACGAATTGTTTTCCAAGCGATTTGTATACAACAGCATCGTTAGTCGACAGTTTTATGAATATGTGCATTATTCTAACTAATTTCGATTTAATTAATTAGTATAAAAAATTAAATTTCTAAGATGTAGCAGGGTTTTAATTTATACATACAACTGTAACAAGGCGAGCAATAACAAATAAGTAACTTTTTATAATCTTTTCTAAATTATAGTTTCAGAAATAATATTTCAATTTGTTATCTTTGATAGTCAAAATTCTGTTTAGAAATAGTTATCATCTTTTATTAACTGGCTGTTTAGTCTAGCTGTCAAAGATATTAGACTTGTTGACAATTAGGTTTAGAAGTTATTGCAAGCCTACGTGCAGAGTTGATATTTTGGTATGGGTGCCATATGATACCCCCTTCAAACCCTCAGAAATAAGCCTGTCACGAAGTATCGCTTTGTTATACAGGGTGTTTATTAAACATACGGTAAAAATTCAAGGGGTTATTCCTTGGACTATTCTAAGAATATTTTGTCCTTTGATGATTTTTGAAAAGCCACTTTGTTTCGAAGATACAGGGCAAAAAAAATCGACAATAACAACATTTAATACCAAAAATTACATGTAAAGTTTCTTATTCTACAAGAACTGTTGAAAATGACTATTTCCAACTACCATGCAAGAATCCAATCTTCTCATTAATTGCCGAACTCTTTCAAAAACACCAGGGTCGTTTCTTATGGAGTTACACCCAGCAATTATCCGATGTCTTAAATCTTCCAAATTTGCCAATGGAGTAGAATAAACTAATGACTTTAGATGGCTCCATAGAAAAAAAAAATCCAGGAAGTTTAAGTCCGGGGATCGAGCAGGCCATAAGTGAGGTCCACCTCGACCAATCCAGCGATCTCCGTATGTTACAGTTAAAAAATCACGAGCAACCACACTAAAATGCGCTTCAGCATGTCAGTCATCTCGGCGTTCGTATAGCGATTCATGATAAAGGACTTCACTAACAAAAGTTTAAATATTCTAGACAGAAAATACACGTCAAACAGCCAAACGTCAATCAGTCTCAACAAATTTGACTTATAACTAGCCTGCTGTTACTGGATTAATAATTTGAAAAATATCAAAATTGGTTTTATCGAATTTTTATTTTCGCCCTGTGTCTTCGAAACAAAGCAGCTTTTCAAAAATCATCAAAGGACAAAATCATCTTTAATGGTCCAGGGAATAACCCCTTCAATTTTTGCCGTATGTTTAATAAACACCCTGTATAATCGGTTTTAGATACTCATGTTGACAAGACATGGAGTTGGTCTTAGAAACTCAGTGTGAAGAGATGTAGACTCGGGTTTTAGTTTGAGCGCGTAGTAGACGCTATTACGCAGTTACAATGTAAAACGTAACTATGTAGTTTATGTGTTTAATTATGTTTAGTGTAATCATCAATAATAAGTTAATTTAAATGTAAATAAAATCATGTAAATAAATAAAGTAGTTAGTAAAATACCTAATATTGTATATTGTATGTGTCCATAATAATAAGTGTGTTCATTGGCCATCAAAGATAAGTGTAAGTGCAAGTGTGTAGGTGTATGTGTGTTCCGTCCTCCTTAAACAAGCGGTGGTTGAACATCCACCGCCCACCAGTTAGAAAAAACGTCATCGTTGGAAACGCAGTAAGGCCACCATTATTAGAGCTTCCTCCCCCCACCCCCCTTGTGTTACACTACTAACAAAACAATTAACTAAATTGTGAACAGTCGTAAAGCTAAAGAATATGTTCGAAATGTCCTTCCTCTTCAACCCTGCAGTACACCTTCGAAAAAACTACAAACTTTTTCAGGAAGGCGGGCATTTGTCGAATGGTTTGGCATCTATGTTCGATTCGTTGACATTAATCGACAAGATCATTAACGACTTCAGCTGCTAGTAAAGCAGCTGTAATTTTTTGATTCTGACAGTAGGAAACGAATAGTTCATTTCTACTGCCAATGTAACAACGAACATATTTTTTGGTGCAGCAGTAAATCGCAAATGAGTGAATCTATATTCTAAACATGGTAAATTTGTTCACAAATAAATTTTAATTTTGTAGTAGTTATCAAAACGTTTACATTATTTTAATACATAATAAGAATTTAATTGAAAATGCTGGAACAATGAATCAGAATCATAATAATTATCTGAATAAGATTCAATTTTCGATTTCCTTGTCCATACTTAATCTGTCATTTGCAAGTAATATGTATATCCAATCATACTAATGGCTGTTTTAATTTGCATAAATTTTGAATGAAGCATGCAAATCAACATACTGTTCGATTGTCTTTACTTACTCGTACAAATTATCCCGTATATATCTACCCAGTTTAATCTACTGACAATTCTTCACAGAACATATTCATTGCGACAAATTATTAATTTTACAGTTTAATCTTCCGTCAGCTTTAGGTAAGGAAGTTATTATCTTCAGAATATATTATTTTATACGATTTGATTGCATTTTATAGTTCATATTCAATAGATATAGAGTTAAAGAATTATAAAGATATTAAATTTCATAAATCAACCAGCTATGCTAACCATGGAAACTGCTAATATATTCAGATAATTCAAATTGACAGATATCAGTATCAAGAAAAACTAAATGAATGTGGCAGAGATGAGGATGTTGAAGTAGATGTTGAGGAAGACACGGAAAGGTACAGTAAGGAATGAAGAAAAAGGGAAATAACTCTAGTGTTAGAAGTATCTAGAAAGATATAGGAGAGACGATTACATTGGTTTGAACATGTCATGAGGAGAAATGAAGAATATATTGGAAGAATGAATAGCTTAGTAATAGAAGGTTGAAGAAATAGAGGAAGACCAAAGATAAGATGAAGGACTGTATTGCGGAAGACTTGAGAGAAAAGGAACTGAATGAGGACGACACGCAAAACAAAAATGAGGGAAGAAGAAAATAAAAAATAGCGACCCCCTAACGAATGGGAAACACTAAAGAAGAAGAAGATGTCAGTGTCAAGTACAATTTGCATAGTAATAATTTTACTGGAAATTTAGAATCTTTTACAATAAAATTTATGTATGGAATTTATACATAATACACAGGATTGACGAAAGGTATTGTACTGGCCACATCAGATGTTTAACTGAAGAAATCATCGACAAAAAGATATTTTCGCTGCATTCCGATTATAAACAAACTTATAACTGTAACGGAAGTGTTTAGAGGACGGGCGACCCACAATACGATGGAGTGACGCGGGTTCTAAATGTAAAAAACGTAATTTGAAATACATATTCGGGAATATTCCGGTAACAACGGGATGAGTCTTTATAGCGTCAAATACACAGAAATGAAAAAACATGTAATGACAATTTCCAAAGCAACGGTTACTGCGCATTAATTTTAACTAAGAAAATGTTAATCATACAGTAGAGTAGGTATGGTCGTTCCACGATATCAACTTGCGAAAAATATGAAAAACTAAAAATCCCCGAAAATTTCAAATGTTTTCGGAAAAAACAAATTATTTTAAAACTTTGATAAGCAAATTATGTTTTATGAAATAAAAATTTGTTCGATGTGAATATTTTAAATATATTTTTATGCTCCTGTTGGTAAGATTTACGATTGACAATGTTTACATTGATTTTTAATTGAAATCGGTGTCTTTAGGGGGTCTCGTGGCCGTGTCTGGTCGTGAATCTAGGGACCCGGGATCGATCCCGAATGACGCCAAAAATAACTTCAAATTTTAATGGCACAAAATTGTACCCTGTGGTGTACTCTCCGCGGCAGCAATGAGTGCCAGTGAAGTGACGCCTGGTAAGCACCCTCACGGTTAATATTTCATCATTACTGATATCTATGTAAAAAACGGATTGGCACATCCAGCAATGCGTAATTTGCCGTGGTGATTAATTTATTTACTTTATTTATCGGTGTATTTGAAGAAAAAAAAAAGATTTTGTATGAGTAATATTTTCGTGTTAATTTGGATAACTTGAGTACCTACTGAAACCATAACGATGACGTATCTCGGCAAAGCCAGGAATTAGAGGCTAATTTGATAGCGTATTTTGAAGAAGAAAAACATAATTGGTCCTTTTTCTTGCCGCTACATTGTATAAATGAGGTAATTTTTAAAGCATATAATCATTATAAATATATCTATTCACGGTGCAGTGGCGTAACTGTAGAACTCTTTGGTCCCTATGCGTAATATTTTGTGAGTCACCTCTGATTAACACTACGAAAAAAATTAAAAGAAAATGATCCTATTTTTTCAATATACTGTGTTAATAATTATAATATTTACTTTACATAATAAATTCGGGTGCATCGAGAATCTCAAACAGGGCTGTTATACCACCCTTACCAAATTTGATTCATAACTCTTCGAAAAAACAAAAGACGATCTTTGAATATGGACCTTAATTCTTGTAATATTATTAAAAGAACAAATTTGTAAAAATTCTCTCACTTACTTGACAACAGCAAGGAGGAAATCATTCAGCTTCTTCTGTTTATTCATAGTTAAGTAGAGTTGTGCATAGTGGAGAGCTATTCCACCCCATACAAGGTAGCTGGTGGCGATTTCTTCATCTTCTTCATAGAAAGGAAGTTGAGGATCTTTGCGGTAGAGTTCCAGAACAGCGGCTAATTCGCCGTCCGGCTGCAGTACAGCTTGGCACAAGGTGTGGCATACCCCTTCCTAGAAGAGAGAATGAGAAAATGTAAAAGTTTTCCTTGTCAGTGATCAAACTTAACAGACATTTTAATATTTTATATGTTACTCGTATGTTTTTACATTATATAAGTGTGAATTGAAAAGTTTGCGGCCTAATAGAGAGAGGGCAGCACTAGAACCACAATTATTTGTTGTGAGGCTATCTGAACTATCATGAGTGTCTCTGCGAAGCAGGGACGCTCACAGCATATTTTTTTGGGGGCGGTCCAGCTGACCGTCCAGGAATAAAAGTTCGCTTTAGTGCTATTTTTTTAAATTCGGGACTGTAGCTTAATTTTTGGTGAAAAGTAAAGTAAGATTTCGTGGTTTTTTAAATATTTATTTATAATTTACTTAGTAGCTTTCCATTTGTATTTGTCATTTTAATAATATTAGTTGTCAAATTGTAGAGGCGGTCAGAACCTACTGGATCGCCTCTACTGTGCGGCCCAGCAACGAAAGTTTGGCTAGGCGCATGCGTGCACTGCGACTTTATGCCGTGCGGTATTTTGTCATACGACAAAAAAACGCAAAAAGGTTCGAACACGCGCACTACGGTTGTTTCACTGTTAACCTTTCAATATGGAGTTTGTGTTTATGTTCTACTAACGAAAATTTGTAAAAAGAAACGCAGAAAAATTAATCATTTTTAGATGCATTCTCTTTATTCCGATTTTTAATATTAATTTTTTTAGATTAATTCTAAATCATTTGGAGGACGATACCAAAGGAAGACATCCTAAGTATATGGAAATTGAAACAATTTATAAATAAGTTTTGATTCTAATGGCCGGTTGCAGCAACCAGGATTAAATATTAAGCTAAGCTTACACAAAAAAATGCAAATAGAAATTTTGACAATATATTATGGCATTTCATTTCGATGATATATTGTCAATTTAAACCTAGTTTAATATTTAAGTTATGTTGGTGTAACCAGTGCCGTCCTGTGGGTAAAAGGCGCATTTGTGCAAATAGTTATTTGTATATCAAGGCCGCGAAATCACTCTTTAGCGTACCGAGAGAAAAATTGTCGCCGAGGCCGCTTGCGGCCGAGGCAAGACAATCTCGAGGACGCTAAAGGATTTCGCGGACAAGGTGTACACAATATTTTTTGTGCAACCGTAAAAAATATGTAATTACAAATTTTATTAATTTTAAACAGTTTCACTGTAAATTGAAAGTTGGCTTTCAAGGTAGCTATGGAATTGACATTTGATAAACAAAACAATTAGTTTTGAAAAAATCATAGTGATTGTTTACCCAATTTCGCGGCCGCTACCATGACAGCGGCCGCGAAATGGATTTCGCGGCCGTTGCCATAACAACAACCGCGAAATTCAATTCCGTGGCCTATATTGCGGCTGCGAAATGCCTATTTCGCGGCCGGTTGCACAAAAATTATATTTCAGCGCCCCCCATAATGCATAATTTGTAAATTAATACCCGCTTTAAAGTTTAAACTATACTTTTGATCTTCGGAAAATGCTAAATATAAATATTGATGTAATTTCCTTTGTTAGATTCATATTTATAAACAATATTATTAAGTTATTATCAAAATCATTTGTTGTAATCAACAATCTACGGATATAGTTTGCATTCTAACATAACATTATAACAATGCCAGAAAATTACTCGTTTGGCAGGATATTTCTTTTACTATTTTTTCTACTAAATTTTAATGATAAATCAGTGATAGAACTCGTCGAGTGCAACAATATTTCTTAATAACTTTTTCTTGTAAACCTTCTAGATATTGAGTTAAAAAAATATATAAAGCAGCATCAATGCATATCTGTAGAAAACTGAATAATCTTTAATTTTTATAATAATATAAATCGCGAAAAAGTAATGCCAATTAAAGATATTTTGCTATGAAAAACTAGTTTGAGCTTCAAGTAAAGTGCTACTTCCGGTTGCCCAATTTACACCATAATCCAATGAGTTCTTTCCGTATTAGAAGGGAGTAGGAATACATGGTTTCAAAACTTTCTGAATGATAATATTTGAGGTAGAGTGTAAAGAGGATCCACATACACACACACACATAAATCATCGTGAAAATGTTAAATTCGATTTCTAGGGACATTAAAACATGCTAATTTATCAAAATTTCGATATGTGATTTTTAGTACGATCCCTATACCTCTCTTGAGAGGTAAAAATTCCAAAATTAAGTAACGAATTAGCGGATTAACGTGAAACTTCGCAGAGACACTAATGTCACACATAACCTCGCAAACAATAATTATGCATGCGTCTAGTGCTGCCTTCTCTGTGTTACGCTGCGAACTTTTCAATCCGTTCTCGTTCTCGTAGTATAAAAGTGTATTCCGTTTTTTTGTAGATATTTTTGCTTTGCAGTGTACTATTTTCACAACATGGGTAAAAATACTTTGTGCTTCTCAACAACAACCTCGACAACATCCTAAGAAATAAATATCTTAAATTTCAAGCTATTGCCCTCGTAAAGATATTTTTTCATTATTTGAAAAGTTCCTTATATAAACGGATTTATGTTTTTCTTTGTATACTAATAAACAACGATTTGTTTGGAAGACGCAATATAGCGGAAACAAGAACCAAAACGATGTGTAACGAACCCGGAAGTTGAATAAATGATCATTCGCTTTAGAGTTTGGACTTCCGTTGTCAAAATTTAATATTTCTTCGAAGTTTTCATAGCACATAATAAAGTAATCAGCACATATATAGCTTGTTTTATTGCCCTATTTTCCGAATAACTTTTCCAATATCTGAAACCAAGTTTCGCTTTTTGTACTTACATTTTACATAAAAACAATCTCTGAATATAACAAAAAAATAAAATCCGTGTTTCATTTGTCCGTACATATTTATTGTCTTGTTTTTATCGTTTAAACACGTAACATATGAACGTTTTTTTCATTTCACAAAAATCAATATTATAAATATGATAAACATGTTCATAAAATTGAAAAAATATGCATATTCAATAATGTATGTTGGACAAATACAATAAAATGAATGACATGAACATGAAAATAAGCTGGAATTATGTTGTGGTTAATAGATTGAATTTACTGTCACGTTTTTGTTTTTTGTAAGAGCAGTACAAAACAAACAATAAAATGAAAATACAGCTGCAATTTATACGTTTTTTTATTATAGCGTGATATAGGTTATTAAAAGAGCATTCCTGAATACAAATTTCAATAATTATTGGCATTTTGCACCTTATTTCCTTCTTCAATCATAATAAATTTCACCATAAAAGCACGATCTACGTATATTAAAAAAATTCCACAGGGCAAGATCGTTGCATTACCTGATAATTGACGTCATTGATGAACAGACGTTCTCAAACATTTATGAGAAAGATAACCGCAATCCACAATGCTTGTGTCGCTTGTATCGTAAATCAAAAAGCATCTGCAGTTTACATTTTTAAGTAACTTATATTTTTAAAGAAAAAAAAAACAGTATTAACTATACTATAAGTACTACATATACATATGGTTTATATTTTTTAGACCCGGGTGGAATTGAAATGGTGAAAAAACAGAGTGTATGCTTAAACTGCGTAAATATTTTTTGACTATAGCAGTTTCTTGGCGACACACTGGTTTTGAATCAATTTCAACAAAATTTGCAATTTTTGATAGGGTTGCCAGAAACTCAAAATGTATAAAGTGAATAATTAAAATTAAAAAAGAAAACAATAAGAGAACATTCTGAAAAATGATTCTATGTTTTATGTTTACTGTTATACAATAATACAAATGTTTACTGTTATAAAAAAAATACAAAAAACAAATCGAAAATTATTTATTTAGAGAAAATTATTTATTTAGAGAAAATTTCTTTGGTAAAACCATAGTATAACGGTCCAACGCTTCACTTCTTTCTTGTTAGAAGCAAGCGAAGCGGTCAACCCCTGTAAAACTTATGATTTGTACTTATGTAGCTAATATAAAAATTAAATAAATTATGTAATATATGAGAAAGAGTACAGCATAAAAATCTCAGTACGTCACTCAGATGTTTTAATCATTTACCGCTTTATCATATTTTTTTGAGTTTGAAACATTCGATAGAAATACTTTGTTACATTCAATTTCAATTTTTCAATAAAACATATTGCATGGGATACAACCATCTTCAACCATAGTTACAAATAAACTCTTCATCTTCAAACGATATATATTTGACAATTCCTGTCAAATTAAAATACAACGACATGACGTCACTATTTTAAAACTATATTGTAGTATTTATTTCAATGACATTTCTGAATTAGAATTTCTTACAATTATTCATTTATTTTTTAACACATTTGTAAAGCAGTTAGCTATTTTTATTGCCTAACCAGTGGCGTGTGAAATAAATTTTAATATCCGTAAATTTCCGAGATATAACACAGTCATATTTTTATCTCTCGCTAAGAGAGGTATTGGAATGGTATTGGATTCATGCTAAAAATCGCATATCGAGATTTTATTGAATAAGCACGTTTTAAGGTCCCTACAATCCGATTTTAACATTTTTACGATGATGTCTGTGTGTGTGTGTGTGTGGATGTATGTGTGTGTGTGTGTGTGTGTGTGTGTGTGTGTGTGTGTGTGTGTGTGTGTGTGTGTGTGTATGTATGTATGTATGTAGGATATTGAAAGGACAATTAGTCAAAAACTATAAAAATAAATTTGTATAACTACGTATTTCCCAATCGGATATTCATGGGAAGATCTGAAAAGGTTTTGGTAACAATTGGACAACCGTAAGTAGAAGATTCTTGAAAAAAAATCTTCTAAATAATATTTTTTGAAAATTTTTCTTGGTAATATTAAAAAAAATTAAATTCTCTATCTGATACATTTAAATATTTTATTATATATTCTATAGATTTAGAACTAAAAGAAATATAATATATAAAATAATCTGATGTAATAAATTTTACAGCCGAAAGAATGCCATGGAAAATAGTTGAAAATTTAAATTGTTTGTAACTGACAGATAAATGTCAGTGTCAGAAATCCGGAGACATTACTGAAGGCTTTTTCTGGGAAGTACATACATTATATTATTTCTTTCTAAATATTTAAAATTATAGGTATATTACATATATTCTTCAAACATACTGTCAATCCTGACAATCAATTGGATACATTTCGAAAAATTAAAATAGGACAAAATTTCTTCATAAAATTAATTTAAAATTAAACAATCTAAATATAAGGAATATATATATGTAAGTAGAATTTTTGGTGTAGAGTGTAGGTATAGGTACAAGAAATGTTAAATACAATAGAGCGCGAGCAGTCATGTGATTTTGTTGGCCTTGACAAGCAGATATGGGGGCCCATGTCAGAATGATAGCTAGTAATTATGTATATAGATGTCAAGTATCATAATCTCATTCTAAATTTAGTGATTTTCCAATGTCATGTGGTTTATTTTCCTCGACAAGTAAATTCCACACTCCTAGTAACAAATTAACTACGTATATTTAGAAAATCTTGAAATTCTGAATGAAAAATTGACAATTGACATCCATGTATATAAGTACTAATTATAATTCTGAAACGGGCCCCCACATCTGCTTGTCAAGGCCAACAATGTAGCATCACTGTTCGCGCCCTATACTTATGTAACCAAAAAAGGAAGTAGCGAGAGGTATTGTGCTGGCCACAACAGATTTTTTAAATGGAACTAATATCACATTTTTGTAAATGTTATTGTGTTTTGTATTTATTTTACTTAGAAATTTTATTTTTTTCCTTATTTTATTGTATATTTAGTGTTGGAAATATTGGTAAGAATTCTATTGAGAAATATTAGTTTCATTTAAACTATTTATTTCATTAGAAAATTGTGCCCAAAACTCAATCAAATTCAAATCAAAATATATTTTTATTAGGTCGCTTTTTACATGTTATAGTGTAAATTGTAAGTTGTGAGTTTAAAATAAAAATATTTTCATTTCGCCAAAAACTGAAGTGCTGAAGCTGCTCTATGGGAAGATGCATTATCATGACATTACATAACATACTATGGCAGAGATTTTAACAACAATTTTGTCGTGGTTTGCATAATTGAGTAACCTTAAACACTCTCTGGGGAAAGGGCTGGAGATGAGAACAGTGTTCTCTTAATTTTAAGGTTAGCCTGAAAATCCATAATATTTAATTTTCAAGTTAGACGTCAGCCGAAATTTAACCTGGGCTGTTAGAATCATAACCACTCACCTAACAAATATAGTCACTCGACCCTTAACATTTTGTTGGATTATATACCAGTTTTTTGTTACATGTTACTAGCAAATATTTCGTTTTTATTCATATTTGAACGCTGATCAAAACATATTTGATCTTTGATACTTCCTGATACAGAAAGACGAAGGAGGCCTAGTGCGTATTTATATCAACTGTGAATTGTGACTTCTTAAAGATGACAAGTGTAACACGCTTGAATGTGAAGTATTAAATTTATGTCTGTCTTATTTGATTTCTTCAAGATGTCTGAACATTTTCAACAAGTACTTCACTTTTACAAATAAAACTACATAGAAAGTTCAATTCAATATCTCTAATAGTTTTACAGATATTAATTTTTCTCTAAAACGTTCGGATGTATCGAACAAATTGGAAACAAGTTAAGTACTTCACGTTCCTGGCTTATTAAACTTTAAAGACAAGCCCTGTGATATTAACATTTTTTTTTTATTGAGTATTCTTCATCACCATCATCACAAATCACAATTATAATAGGCTACTTGCGTGTCTTTTTTATTTAATATTTTTGATGAGAAGATAAAAACTTGCTAGCCATATTTTCTCTTTTGAAAAACTTTTATTAATTGACGTAGAATTACGCCGCACCAATGAATGGTCGTAAATCCATAGCATCGATACCATGGAGCTATGAAAACATGGAGGTAGCTTATGCGAACTCGAATGAAGCTGACTGCTCCCCACTACTAGTCGGGACCATATGTCATTCTGCCGCGTGGTAGCCATTTGCGTCGTTGTTTACACCAACGTTTTTTTGAGTTATTTAATTTTGCTGGTGTGTTGTGCGTATTGAATTGATATATTATGAACTATTTTTATTATTATTTCTTTATTAACAAGGTGTTTCCAAAAAACTCTATAATATATACTCTAGTTTTTTCGCATAATTTTCTCATTTGATTTGGTTAGAGCTTATCCTATGAATTTTTAAGACACCAAACATGTCCGTGATATAAATTTGCTAGAAATACATAATCATTTAGAAGAGACTTTCTGTATGAGTTTTGTATAAAATAGATAAAATTAACGGAAGGTCGTGCTGGGCCATATCATAGTTTTTCAAATTGTAGTGAATAAAAAATAAGTAATTATTTACTAATGTAATTTAATATGTCTAGTATTATATTTGAAGTAACAATTTATTATTTAATATTTGTAATTTTTTTAAATATATTTTCACAAGAAATATAATTATCAGTAATTCCTTATTTTTAAAAAAAGTAATATTGTTTCAGTTGCACGTTTTTCGCATTTCGTATTTCAAAAATACCGCGAGATCCCCACTCTAGCTCAGGACCAATACATGTATACGTCCGTCCCCATTAGGCTTCAATCCCCTCGCCTAAAGTATCGGTATACGCTCCCTCCATATTTTCATAGCTCCATGAACGATACGCTATAGCAACGACATGTGCGGGTAATTTAAACATGACAGATCACCTATTTGACGTTTGAATAATAGTTTGAAGGTTAATATTTTAGTTTGTCTTTTTAATCTTGTACAAGTATAATCTAAGTTAAAATCCTTCTTAACAAATTGAAATACGTAATAAAAGTAACAGAAACAACACAAATTGCAAATAATAAACAAGGAAGACGGAGAGAAAGAAAAATGAACTAATGTCAAATTCAAATAAAAACTTCATCGCACGCCATCTACGAGTTACATTCTTAAATATGATTCTTTTCCTCCAGTATAATGACGTCACAGAAAATGTTTTTTTTTAATTTACTATAAAAACATTTTTTTTTTAATAAAATTTATATTTTTACTTACATTTTCAACATAATATTAGGTATATTCGCAATGCCATCTTAGTAGTAAAAAGTTAGCGCTACACCCGGCCAATATTGGAACTCTAATGTCGGGTATAGTTTATGTTTGTTTATTCACGACTGTCAAATAATATACCCATAATTCAACCGTTTTTTTATGAATTAATGATCTTCGTTAGTGTTGCTAATTGAATAATATTGACAGTAAATTTTTCCACGTAAAAAGTCAAAATTATAGTATATTTTCTCATTTTTTATAGTTTTGTTTTTTTCTTAAGCTTAAAATGTAGCTGAATAGTCGGTTTAAAATTTCCTGTTAAATGTCAAATCACTTCATAATTTTGTTACAACAAATACCTAGCGATCAACGCAGTTTTTGTTTGTAAACAAATTTCTAAAATTTATTAAGTTATTTCTGATTTTATAGTAGTACAATATGTTATTATTTGACAGTTATGGATAAAGTATAGTATTGTATTCGCATGTAATGGCTATTACATGCTCATTGAATAATATACTATTACATTGTATGTCATACGGTTGTTACTGTTTTTATATTATATATTATGCATTTAAAACAATATTATAAGTAAAAATAGTGAAATTAAAATATAAGTGAGATAAATAATAGTACATTAAGATACAAGTTTCATAAGACATGATTTTAGCGCACGCGTCTTTGTTAGAAACGAGCGGCTTGCCGCGAGTTTTCTAACGGGACAAGTGCGCTGAAATGTCTTATGAAACGTGTATTTTATACTATTCTTTCTATTTTGGTCCTTTTGCCAAAAAAATATTTACAAATATACGTGATTTCATTTTTAGGAATATTTTAATTTTTATTTGATTGTTGGTAACAGTAACAGTGATTGATGTTCGTAACTATGACGTTTCATTGTTATTTTTTACAATTTAAAGTAAATTGTGAAAGTCGTGTTTGTGAATTGTTTAAATTATATTAAACTAAACTATAGATGTACTATTCTATATTATTAAACAAGCAACAATATTTATCACGAAACTGATTATAACAATTCAAAACTTATTTACATCCGAAGTTCCTACTGTCATCTGCGAAAAGGTTATGTTTACAGGATAGTATAAACCATTCTTATTTAAAATACAATATTAATATATTTAAAATATAACAAAATAATTATTAATATATTTACTTATATGTATTATTACTTCATTTCAATAGTGGGGTCTTCTAGGCTAGAAATAATATTACTCAAATAACAAACGTCTAGAAATGTAGGTACTACGTACCAACCTAATAGTCCCGCGAGCCAGCAACAGATTTTCATGATCAAGTTTCTCTCGGGCGATAACTTGTAAAATGCTTCAGAGAGTTGTATCATGAAGCTCCGTGAACGTCAGCTGCGGTTCGGTGGGTGGGTTAAGCAGCGGTAGCCTCCCATGTTGAACAAAAAATGAATTTTAATCATTTCCTCCCGATTGAAAATTTATCAAATTATAGCTAATCCAATATCTTAAAGAAAAAAAAAAAGTCAGCTGACTATAAAGTGGTGGATAATACGTCAGCTGGTCACACGAACATGATAAAAATATATATATGTTCAGTCATTTCTTCTCAATTGAAAATTTATCAGATGACAGTTTATATGATATTGTGAATAAATAAACATGTCAGCTGGCTATATCTCGGTGGGAAGATTGTCAGCTTATGCTCTGAAGGGTGTAACGCAGGAGCCAGACAGGAGCATCTATCGCCTATTTAAATGCACCAGCTGACGAGTTTTTCCTCGGCATATTGCTAGCTGATTTTTTTTTATTACTTACAGGATCATATTAACTATCAGCTTACAAATTTTTATCCGGGAGGAAATTACGTATCTAAAGTTATTCGACATTATGCTTCATGCTCTAACTGAAAGATATAATCTTTTTTATATATATTTTTATCATGTTCGTGTAACCAGCTTACGTATTATCCACCACTTTATAGTCAGCTGACTTTTTTTTTCTTTAAGATATTGGATTAGCTATAATTTGATAAATTTTCAATCGGGAGGAAATGACTAAAATTCTTTTTTTTTCAACGTGCGTGGGAAGCTACCGCTGATTAACCCACCCACCGAACCGCAGCTAACATTCACGGAGCTTCATGATACAACTCTCTGAAGCATTTTACAAGTTATCGCCCGAGAGGAAATGATTGACCAAATTTGTACCCTGGCTCGCGGACTATAACAGAAATTAGGTTTGAGTTCTTTTAAGAAGTACTTTATGACATCCAAATGGGTTTCATAAAGTACATTTTAAAAAACCAAAATAGAAAAAGTAATATTTTGATTTACTATAACTAAATTTCTTGTGTTTTCAAGTGGGATATTTTTCTGTTGTGACGCACTCTAAATTTTCTATCAGATAATTTTTTTTTTACAAAATGGAGATTTCCTTCTATGTCATATTGTTGAAAGGCGGTTATATATTTATATTTCCATGTCAAATGCCTTTTGGAAATCAAAGGATACGGCAATTAGATGTTGTTTATTAATGAAAGCTGTTTATATTTCTGATGATAATGAAAAAAGGTTCGGTAGTTGATCTGGAGTTTCTGAATCCGCTTTGGAACTTGCTGACGATGTTGTCGTTTTCAAGATGCCATAACAGTCTTTTGTTTACCATTTTTTCCGTGATTTTACAGAGTATGTTCGCTAGTGCTATCGGTCTATAATTTTGTGGATTTGTTCTATTTTTGTAGGGTATTAATATTGGAATTAAGAGTTACTTCCTTCCACTTGATAAGAAAAGTGTATTTTGTCCATATATAATTGTAGATATTTAATAAATGGTTTTTCGTTTCTTCTGGTAGGTATTTTATTAATTCATTTTTCCTAGTTCTGGAATGACGCGTTCACTTCTTATCGCAAGCAGTAAAGTTTAAACCTTATTTTTATTGATCTGACATGACAGATTTTACAATGCATCTTGAAAATTGTAAATGCATTTTTGAGAGAGGATATTATATTGCATTACACTATGATTACACTTTAATGGGAGAATTGCTAGGTGCATTACATCGGTTAATGGTTTTCCGATAATAATTCTTTTATATGTTTTGTAGCTTCATAAAGTTGCTTCCATATTGCGACGAGATAAACTTTAATTTTAGTTCTTAACAGCGTATTCGCGATATTGCTTCGTAAACTCTATTATATTAAGGGAGATGATATTTCAAAATAAAATAGTAATTACGATGTAATAAGAAGAGGATATGAGTAATTATATTATATTGAATATCTCTGAAATGAATATTAGTAATTATTTTGTATCTAGGTTGGCCGTCGTTTTCGTTAAAGCACTCGTCCAGTGCATGCTAGACTGGATCCTGTGCTACATCATAGTTTGTCAACTATTCTGACATTGTTTGTCATCATAAAGTATTTGATACTTGTGGAAAAATGGATTAAGAAAGCGAAATTCGTAAATTATACAAGAAAATTTAAAATAAGTACATACATTAAATGCTTCGCAAGTATATATTTTGTTGTATTTTCAAATATCAAATAAAATATTTTGACGTTAGCATTACTGTATTACTGTATACAGTGCGCTAGTAATGAATAATAGGTAAACAGCTAACTTGAAAAAAGCAAAGCAATGAATAAAAAAATCTGATGTGGCCAGCACATTACCTTCCGTCAATCCTGTGTATTATGTACAAATTCAATACATATTTTTTTGCAAAAGATCCTATATTTCCAGTAAAATTATTTCATAAACAAACTATGCAAATTACACTTGACACTGACAGCTTATTTTTCTTTAACTTTTCCCATTCGTTAGGGGTCGCTATTTTTTATTTTCTTCTTTCACTCATTTCTGTTTTGCATCTTGTCCTCATTCAGTTCCTTTCTCTCAAGTCTTCCGCAATAATACTAAGCTATTAATTTTTTTCCAATATATTATTCATCTCTCCTCATAACATGTTCAAACCAATGCAATCGTCTCTCTTGTATCTATCTAGAAAATTTTATAACTTGAGCCATTTCCCTTATCTTTTAAATCCTTATTCTATCTTTCCGTGTCTTCCCCAACATCTATCTCAACATCTTGATCTCTGCCACATTCATTTTCTTTGCAGTAATACTGACATATCTGCCACATTCATTTTCTTTTCGTTGATACTGATATCTGTCAATTTGAATTAACTGAATATATTAGCAGTTTCCATGGTTAGCACAGCTGGCTGATTCATGAAATTTAATATCTTTATAATTACTTAACTCTGTATCTATTGAATGTGAAGTATAAAATGTAATCAAAGCGCATAGAGAATAATATATTCCTTAAGTTATAATAACGTTAAATGTTAATAAATGATTTTTAACTGCGTTTTTTTTCAAGAAAAACTGTTAAAATCTTCAATTGACGGTACTTCCGTTGACCAATTATAATCAAAATCTAATCACTTCTTCTTCTGGACGTAAACTTGAGGAATATGAAAAAATATAGTTTTTTGAATCGTGGTATTGAAGTTATGAGATCCGAAACTTTCGTCACACACAGACACACACACATACACACACTCATCATTGATTTTTTTGACCATAGAAAATACCTTCCTTACTTTAAAGGTGACGGAAGGTAAAAAATAACTGATAAATCTATAAGTAGAGATAAAGCAGTTCACTGAAAGTGCATTTATTATATTCATAATAAGGAAGTCCAACTGTGTGCAACACTCATGAAACCAGAGACAGTGGTTCCATTCTGAAGATGGTGGTTATCATTTTAAGAGTCTTTGTATTCGTAACTGAGGAAAGTGTTATCGTTTTATGTGGATCCTTCGAGTATTAAAAAAATAAACAATGTTACCTATATTTTAATTACTACAATCTTATTTCGAAACAAATTACTTTGGAAATGAAAATTTAAATCTAATGCGAGGATTACATTATTGTATATTTGTATATTCAAGAGGGAAAATATTGAAAAATATTTTAGTCGGTTAATTTTTTTGAGCGTTTTCTTATTTAGATTTCATCGCCGACTTACTGCCCTTCAATACCCCCCCCACCCTTAAGCTACTATCAATATCGCCCATTTTGAGAATCACTGGTTTAGACTAAGGCAGAATATTGACTATTAATTAGTGCTGTCAAGATCAGACAAAACTTGGATCCGAGAACCCGGATTTCAAAATATCCAGATCCTCGGATATCCGACATTCGGATATTGAAGCGGATATCCGAAAATTTAATTCGAATTTGGATCCGGATCTGAACTTGGATCCGGATTCGATATTTTGTTTACGGGTCCGGATCCAAATTTTAATTCTGGATCCGATTCTTCATTTTAAATGTGAAAGCTAACATCTGGAATTGAGTTCAAATTCAAACTTCAAACCGTTAATATGGGCCTGTACAACAGTCTGTAAACACTAGTAAACAAACAGTAATACATTTTATAAAGCACCTCTAAAATAGCCAGGTAGTTTTTGCAAATGTAAAGAAAAAATGAATTTATACTTTCACATAGTCTTATTTAGTAAATTGTGAATAAAACAAATTATTATGTGCTTTTGATGAGACCCGATGCAAATATTTGAGTGTAAGGTTCATTACTGAGAATATTCGAATCCGAGAACCGATCCGGATACTGAAATTCCATATCTAAAATTCGATACTCATATACATATTCGAATCTAAGATCCAATACTCAAATCCATTTCCAAAATTCGATATTCGAATGCGGATTCAAGATCCGATATTCAGATTCAGATCCAAATTCCAATACTCAGATCCGGATCCAAAATTCGATACTGAGACTTGGATCCGAGATCCGGATAGTTTAATATTCAATTATCCGGATACCCGGATATTTTTGGATCCGAAACCAAAACTATCCGGATCCGGATCCCACCACTACTATTAATGTGTAAGGGTAAGCAGAAAAATTAGTAAGAAAATGATAACATTTGGATTAAACAGCCTAATGCTTTTATTTATGGTGTACCGCTCTAATATTCACCATTTTTCATCAAAATATCCAGAGTCGTACATTATTATGTATAACTTTTTATATGTTTATTATTTTCTGAGAATTTGTTTGTGAATAGAGATTCTATGCTCAAAAATAGATAAAAGTGTAATGGCTTTCTTGAAAATAATAATAAAACTTACTTTGTTTGGGAAGCCATCTGGAAACCGCGGATCTATGATACCTTTGGATAGTTTAACAGGTTCTCTAGTTTTTGCAACGAATCCGGGGACACTGTTCTCATCACATATTTGTAGATCTTCTTTGGGAATAGGATGTGTTCCTATACATTCGTTGCCTACATACTGCATCTGGAAAAAGAAAAATAATATTCAGATAGAAGGAAGTTATCATTTTTTAAAAACTGGTTTATTCGTTCTCATTTTTGAAAATGAAGGTAAAAATAGCATCAAGTATAAATTAAATTATAATCTATGAAACAAGTTAGATATGCGCACACCCACACCCACACCCAACACTAGGTAATATGCAGTAATGATAAAGTATGACATATTGTTTTGACGTAACAATTAAAATAATTAATAATAGAGTAATATCTTTGAATATATAATACATATAAGAATGGCAACGCATATGGCCTAGCAACATACTATATCTGTCTGTTTTTATTCACAAAATTATTATAGATAGCTAGTGACTCCTACCATAAAACTATGAACTACGGTAAATCGTGGTGACAGCATTGCCAGATACTATTTGTTAGAGGTATTCAATAATCAATAATTCAAAAATATTGTTTCATAATAACCAGATAATATATTTTGAATCTTTAATGTACATGTATACTTGTTTTACAGTAGCAAACTTAAAAACCTTTATAAAATCTTAACTTGCTGTTCTAGCTACGTGGCAATACTGTGCAACATCCACCTATTATGTATTTTTTGAACTAACTCAGAAATAATTCGTATAGGGAGGGATAGATGGCACCTTCTCTCGAAATATTTAATCTAAATACATTACGTTGCCATTCTTATATGTATTATATATTCAAAGGTAATATGTCTTACCAATATTCCCCCATGACTTCTTTCGGGAATAAAAAGTTTGAAACCATCGGCTCCGACTGCTGAGGAAATGCAATTGGCTAATTCCCACAATACGTGGTCTTTGGTTGGTTTCTGTTGCAAGGAATGTGTTAGGTCTTGCAACATTTGACGTTTATCTGCATGTACACAGAATTTCCATCTGCAAAAAAGAAACACAAAATGGATAAAATTAAGAAAATAATTTGTTACTGTGCAGCATATTATTTCGATATTAAACTAGAAAATGTTTTTATTTGTTACTTACTTGTAAACTTCATTTATTGATACCGTCTACTACTTTCGAAAATTAATCTTTACTATAGTTAAAGAAGTATGGACTGAAGATTTCTATAGATACTGTTATCAATTCATGGGCAATATTGAAAATGCTAAATTATGAAGAAGAGGAAACAACCCAAGGCAAGCAACAGGGTGCGGAGAAGGAAAAAGTTCAGTCCATACTTATTTGACGGCGACTATACCATACTGATACACCGATATTACACAAAAACTAATCAACTCAAAAAACAAGGTATTAAAGTAATGAATAATTTTAGGCCTTCCTGTGTAACATTATAATATTTACATATAATATATTGTGACGTGCGCCCCTGAAAGAAAAATATGCTTGCGCCGCTACTGATGTTCGCGAACGATAATGTAATCCCGGAATTTCCCAGATGTTGAAATCCCCGCGACGCGCTGGCTAGAGTTTAACTACGCCGTGACCTACTTCTTTTGTATACAGGTCATTGTCGGGTCCGAGGCTTCTAGAAGGATATAGGATGTATAAATACCGCCGGGAGAACAGCGGGAGGACAGTCTAATATATACAAGCATCCAGAAATGAACTCAGTGATATAAATATACAGTTTACCAGTTGTTAACATAAATAAATGTAGTTATATAAATAAGTGTAGTGATATAAATATTGTATAGATAAATAATCGTAGTGTTTAAGCATTTAATAATATTCTTAGTGTTTATAATTATTTAATCATAGTGTTAGTTGTTTTTATTATCTTTTAATATTTAATCCTGAATTATTTATCGTTTAATAAACGTATAATATTTGTCTGTGTTTTACACTTCACCCATATAAATAAAAACGTTACAATATGTATAATAAATGGTATGATCGTTATAAACAAATAAATTAAAACACATACACATATATTTACGTACCAGTAACATATGATTAGTTGATAATAAATATGTAAACAATGACTGGTACCAATAAAGAAGTTCAAATTGTTTGTATTAAATAAATAGAAGTCAACTCGTGGGATTCTGTAAATGTCAAGTTCATTTTCCAATTTCTATATCAGCTCTTTTTTGTCATATTTATAATTGCTTGTTAGGAATATTTTTCATATTGTAAATTTTATATTGTTTTAGAACAATGTAATCATTAGTAACACCACATGTCTCTATACTCAAAAGTGAAGCAGGGTTTGATTTTATATAAATGTCCTTTTGCTCGTACCTTGAAAGGCTGGTTTTGCGAACATTTTTGAGCTGGTCGACTTTCTTCTTAGCACGTTGCGACTTCCGGATAATCCAACGCTCCAATTGCTCCAATTCCACTTCCTCGATGACATGTCGCTCCAGGAAGTCCGGGTGCGCTCGCAGGAAGTTGGCCACTTCATCTGGAAATAGAAACAGCGGCACATCAAATGAAATAAGCGCGAAGTTTGAAATAATAAATTCTATGGTTTTATGGCAAAAATACTACCTTTTCAAATATTTTTGCTACTAAAACTGAAAAGGCAAAAATTGATAAATTGTGAAAAGTAATACATCTATATTTTATGTTCCAAAGTTAGGTTTTTCGTTTGTCGAAGATGGCATATTTGTTTCTGTCATAGAAACAAATAATTATTTTCGAGTTAAACCATTTTAAAGATTTTAAAAGAAACCATAAATCGATTTGTATTTTTTAAACAAACATTAAATATATAATTTTTATTTAATATTGGGAAATTAAATAAACTCAAATTCATTATATTATTTTCGTGACCGTGTGCCTAAGTGTCTGGTCGCGAATCTGAGAAACCGGGTTCGATCCCGACCGACGCCAAAAAATACTTCGAATTTTAATGGCACTAAATTGACTCCTGCGGTGCACTCTCCACGCCAGCATTGAGTGCCCGTGAAGTGACGCCTGGTAAGCGCCTGCACGGTACAATTATTTCATCATTACCGATATCTGTGTACACAAGCAGATTGGCACACCCAGCAGTGGGTAATATGCTGTGATGATATATTTATTTATATTTATTATTTTTTCGTTACAATAAGCATAAATATAACCTTTTTGTCCAATCAATTTTATTTAACTACGGGCAGATCAATAATAACAAACTTATTGAGATCTTAGGTTTAAATTTAAACCTTGCATCAGATAATATTAAATAAAAATATGGTACAGTAGTCTCAGTATAACAACTCATTTCAAGGTTGCATGCGCAGTAGCAAAGTGAAATTATCTTTCTCTTTTCATCGTTCTATCGTATGTTATGTTTTGCGCAACCCAGATGCATTCTAAGACTGGGCGACCTGTAATGTTTGAAGTTTGGATGGTTGCGAACACACATTTTCTTTGGAAAATGTAATATATTTAACCACTTAAACAAGTGCAAATGCAGCGTCTTGTTTGCTTTAGAGCAGAGGTTTGTAGTATACAATGGGGTACTCCAATATTTTTTTATTTTCTTGTTACGAAACAATTTAATAAAATAATTAATGAAAAAAACTTCGTATATTGTAAGCCCAAGGTTTGAGTGTCAGCGGCAACCTATGTCATTCAACATACGTTTCGCATTAATTTTAACGCATGGAGTATCTGGCGTGGCATTATAAATTTAAACAAGTGTTATTTGATTTACTTCCATTCTTTCGTAATTTTCTGTATTCATATGTAGTGGAAAATGGATTCCGTATTTTAAAAAGACGATAGCAAAAGACTTGACTGTGACAGGATTTTCTCCAGCACGCAACTTGTATGGGTATTATTAGATATGGACAGAGTCGTACTAAATATAGTTTCGAATATAATTCAAAATTTTAAAATGAGCAAAAATATCCTAATTCATTCATATTGCATAAATTATTTTTGTTATTTCTTTTTTTTCTTCACAGTCATAATACAAAAACAGTTTTGAAAAGATTTTTTTCTGCAAATCTACTAAAAGTTTGATTTTTACGGTTAAAATGTCTTTTTTGACATCAGTGTTAAAAAGTGACTGATAATTGTTACTTTTAACACGTCAGGCCCGGGAAACGCAAATGGCAGATACCGGGATAGCATTTTTAGTTTTGCTTCCATGCATGAGATGGCGACACCAGTATCGTTAGTTTGTCATTTTTTTTCACTTGTTCGCACGAATTGTGACATTTGTCATTTTAAATTGAAACTATTCAGACAGTGTGTTTATCGTCTTGTATAGTTATTATGTGTGAAAAAACATTTTAATATTTAAGATGGGATGATTAAATTGTTGTGAACCGAATTGTACCTACTGCTACCGGTAAGTGAAAATATATTCTTATATAATTACTAGCAAAACATATTACAAAATCGTATTCTAGGAAAAACAGCAGAGATTTCTCAATCCTAGAACACATCGAAATTTATTTGTCAAGTGGTTGGAAGTATTAAACATGGAAGAACTTTTGAATTTTAGATTCGGAGGTCGTATGCAACAATAAGCCCACACAACTAACGTATCCACGTACCTTCGTTGCAGTTCCATCGCTAAATTTACTAGGTGAGTGTAATTGATGTATGAATCGACGTCTACAATTTACATTTTTTATTTAATTTGTGTATCTTTGAGGTTTTTAAGTTATTAGAGAATATATTTTATTTCTAATACTGAATTTTGATTTAGTTAGAATTAATTTCGTACTAGAATGCAGAATGTTATGCCCATCGTCAATAGAAAGAAAAAGCACTATATTACAATATATATTTTTTCTTATTTATTTTAAATTTTATTCACAAATTTAGCTATTGTTTTAAATTTAGCAACATATTTATTTTCAGATAATTTGACGCAATCCCTACTTCGGTCAGTGGGTAGTTAAAATGAAGTTTGAGTTGACCCCAAAAGCAAGGAAGCTCTATTCTAGTGCTATATATTGGAAGAAACAAGCAGTTCGATCAAAAAAGAAAAACAACTCATTTAAACAACATGCAGCAGTAGCAGAGAAATTTTCAGAAGCTGACAAATAAATAATTATGTAAATTGTAATGTATTTTTTCTGCAGCAGATTTTAAAGTTTTTTTTATATACAGATTCAAAATTTCTGTCTGTGCCAATCTGTTTCTCTTCATAGATTTCGGCAATGACGATATATTTGCACCATTGAGGGTGCTTACCAGGCCGTCACCTCACGTGTTCTCAATGCTATCGTAGAGAGAGCATTACAGGGGTCACTTTTGTACTTTTCGAAAATTTTAAATAATAATCCGAAACACACCCGGTTAACTAATGCTCATATCCACGTGATCCCATATTTATTTAAATTAAATACATTATAAACTTTGATGGATTGTGTTAATAGCAACTTCAATTGTGCAATTAACGTTATCAGAAAGATCTATTCTTGCAAGAGAACCACAATTTATATTAAATTGTGCTAAAATAATAATTTAATTTATAATTGATTTTCTTACTTTTTTCTTTAAATCTGTTGAAGAAAAAAATATGTTATATTTTATACACAATAAAATTTAATAATTGACTCGCGAATAATAATTATCGTTGATAAAATACAATTTTATCCTGTAAAAAATAACTATTGTATCTTTTCTAAATGAAATTATACTTTTTAGGTAATACGTTTTATTCATTTGTAACTGTAGGTAATGATTATACCGATCGAGATTTAAATTAAATTAATTAATGCTTCCATGCATCAGATGGCGCCATTGATGTGGTTCCGATGCTTAACACGTACGTTTCTTATCTAGAATAGTGTATATGGTCTGTGTAACACGTGTTAACAGTAAATTAGTTACCTTGGTAATGACGAATGGAACAAAAATCGACATATTTGGCATATGACAAAAAAATATTTGAAATACAAATTTAAATGAAAAAAATGTTTGTAGAAAAAATAGTACGATAGTACGATATACGAGTTAAAAGTTGTTTAGTAAATTATTGACCAGCAATGGCGATAAAAAAATGTTCCTCTGTATATGAGTAAAATCCGTTCCTGTCCTGGCATATTTTGTAAAACTCTCTGAACCACATAGGATGAGTATATCACGATTCTATATTAAATTCCTTAAACTACTACACCTGTTACCTGTTCAGCCAATATCTGCATAGTTTCCTACTGAACATGTGGCTTTATTTCTGAAGTAGTCCAGGTGATATAATTTGGTATAGATCTGGCTTGATTCTGTAGTATAATTTTGAAAAACGCAGCTCTAAATTAAAATTTTGCAGTTGCTTTCATTTCTCTCTATATTATTTATTATTCAAATGTGTCCGTGAAATAAGAATATTACAAAATATATTTTTAATTATTAGAACGTGCGCAACACACTCCGGCAACACATCTACGTATTGGTTGTCTTGTAGTTCGTAATTCAAGTATAATGATTCTTGTGAAAAATTAAAAAATAGTTTCTTTCGTTTATAGCAATGTGCTTCATTCTTACTAGTTTGGCATGCTGTTAATAGTCTTTTTACCTTCTGTCACCTTTAGGTAAGGAAGGTATTGTCTTTGGTCAAAAAATTCAATGATGAGTTTCTAGTGAATAAGCATGTTTTAGGGTCCCTATAATACGATTTTACCATTTTTACGATGATGTCTGTATGTGTGTGTGTGTGTGTGTGTGTGTGTGTGTGTGTGTGTGTGTGTGTGTGTGTGTGCGTCCGTGCGTGCGTGTGTGTGTGTATGAACTTCAATACCACGATTCCAAAAAATATTTTTTTTTTGTATTTCTCAAGTTTACATCCAGAAGAGAAACTGATTAGATTTTGGTTATAATTGGTGAACCGGAAGTAGCCTCATTTGAAGATTTAACAATTAAATTTGATATATTGACATTTAACGTTATTATAACTTACAGAATATTTTATTCTCTATACGATTTGTTTGCATTTTATACTTCGTATTCAATTGATATAGAATTAAAGAATTATAAAGAATTTAAATTTTATAAAGCAAGCAGCTATGCTAACAATGAAAATTGTTAATATATTCAGATTGACAGATGTCAGTATAAATAAAAAGTAAATTAATGTGGCAGTTTCTAGAAAGATACAAGAAAGATGATTACATTGGTTTGAAAATGTCATGAGGAGAAATGAAGAATATATTGAGTGTCTGGTTGCGAATCTAGGGACCCGGGTTCAATCCCGACCGACCCCAAAAAATTACTTCGAATTTTAATGGCACAAAATTGACCCCTGTGGTGCACTCTCCACGCCAGCAATGAGTGTCCGTGAGGTGACGCCTGGTAAGCGCCCACACGGTACAAATATTTCGTCATTACCGATATCTGTATACAAAGCAGATTGGCACACCCAGCAATGGGTAATATGCCGTGATGATATATTTATTTTATTTATTTATTTAAGAATGAATAGCTTAGTAATAGAAGGTTGAAGAAACAGAGGAAGACCAAAGATAAGATGGAAGGATTGTATTGCGGAAGACTTGAGAGAAAAGGAACTGAATGAAAACGACACGTAAAACAGAAATGAGTGGAAGAAGAAAATAAAAAATAGCGACCCCTAACGAATGGGAAAAGCTAAAGAAGAAGAAGAAGAAGAAGAAGAAGAAGATGTTAGTGTCAAGTGCAATTTGCATAGTTTGTTTATGAAATAATTTTACTGGAAATTTAGAATCTTTTGCAAGAACATTTATGTGTGGAATTTATACATAATACACAGGATTGACGGAAGGTATTGTGCTGGCCACAACAGATTTTTTTAAATGTACCTATTCTTTTGTATGTAAATATTTTGGTGAAATAATTTTAACCAAATTAATTTTGATTTATTTCTTTACAAAAAATTTCACCCCCTCATCTTTGAACAAAAAGGTGTAGCTCTATTTTTTTCAAGTTATATGTTTTAGAAACATTAGTAATACATAATTTATATTCTCAATAAAAAAAACCGTGGTGTTGTGGTGGATCATTAATTAGCATACTGGTTTTTGTAAAAACGAATAGTTGTGATTTATGAATTAGAAATTTAACAATAATAGATGCTGGGGGAAAAGATGTAGCTTCATAAAAGCCTATGTTTTCCACTTAGTCTACTTTTAAAAGAATCATTAGGTACGTTGAGTTAATTTTTGTGTTAAAATTATTGAGTAGTTGAAGTAAAAGATTATAAATTAAATGATTCAAGTTTGATCTAGGATTCTAGGACGAAGTATAAAGAAGTTAGCAGTGACGCCAGAAAAGATCTTTAAATACGCTCTCAAGTTTTATCTGCAAATGCTCGTAAAATGCTAAGCTATTGTTGCTTTACTGCTAAACATAAACTTAATCAGATTTATTATAGTTATGACGTATTTACATTTACTAAAATGTAGAACAATGTTTTTACATATTAAATTATTTTTACGAAATAAACCTCAAATAAATGTTGTATAAATTTCAATAACGCAGTCGAACTATATATGTGATTGTTTCGAGAGATAAAGAATATATTGGAAGAAGAATGAATAGCTTAGTAATAGAAAGTGGAAGCAACAGAGGAAGTCCAAAAATAAGATGGAAGGACTGTATTGCAGAAGACTTGAGAGAAAAGCAACCGAATGAGGACGACCCGCAAAACAGAAATGAATGGAAGAAGAAAATAAAAAAAACCCTAACGAATGGAAAAAGCTAAAGCAGAGGAAAATGTCAGTGTCAAGTGTCATTTGCATAGTTTGTTTATGAAATAATTTTACTGGAAATTTAGAATCTTTTACAAGAAAAATTATGCATGGAATTTGTACATAATACACAAGATTGATGGCAGGTATTGTGCTGGCCACATCAGATTTTAATGGTGAATGGGATTGATTCAGAATCAGCGTTGATCTGTAGATCATGATTAAGAAATGGTGAAACTAGACCTGTGCGCCCCCACGCCACGCCGCCGCCGCCGACATATTTTTCACGCCGCCGCCGCCGGCATTTCAACTACTGGCGCGCCGCCTATCTGTTGTACGACGCGCCGTCGTTGTTCTCGTCATTATAATATTATAAATGATTATATTTTCAGTATATAAATTCATATTAATCGTAAATATTAATGTACAAAAATCTTTTTTCTTGTGATTTCCAAGACTGCTTACTGCTTTTCTGATCTGTCATCTGTACTGTACACAGTGTTCCCAAATCGTAGGATTTTTAAGTATTACCAAGGAATGAGGGATTTTTTTCAATTTTGTGGTAATTTTCTTATATATAAAATTTGGAAAATATTTAAACATTCGCCATGCAAAAATTGTTCTGGTATAATATAGTAATCTCCTATACCGACGTAGTGAATTTAACTGATGCATATTTAATGTGGGCCCCGATCACATTCAAAAACATGCTAAAAGTATATATTCACTTATAAATAAGTAGTAGATGAAGACCAGAGACTAAAAAATTGTTTATTTAAAGAATTACTATTTGTTTTTTATTTGCTAGAATTATTGTTTATGTATTTGTTATATGTAATCAATTAATAGTGAAAATATTTGAATTTCCCGCTACATTATTAGATAGGGATGTACTGTCTGCAATTGGAATTTTGTTAGAGTGTTTGGCGGGATAAATCACTTTTAAAGTTTGGGAGGGAACACTGACTGTACATATACAATGACAACTTAATTAACAGATCAACAAAGTTGTGCCAAACATCTGCAGTTGTTCATAAGATGGAAAACTGTGTAAAGGAATATATCAAAAATTTCATTATTTTACCAAACCAAAATTAGAAGGATATTTCATGTTATATAAAAGTAAAAGTATGATTTGAGAACACTTTGTTTATTTACATTTAAATAAAAATAATAACGTAGTTCCCATTGCCATAAATACGGAACGAGTGTATTGTACAAAATGTTTAGAAACGAAGTTCATTATCGCCACTCTCCGTAAACTAAATTATATTCATACACGATCATTGATATTTGTAAAGAAAAAATGTGGTATGTGATATAATTTACACTAGTGCGATAAATTATTAATATAATTCTCACCTATTTCATTTTAAGTTTACGTTTTCTGTAGCTTTGATTGAGTAAATTACTCCAGTTTTTATATTAATACGCCGGCGTACGCCGGCCCGCCGTTGAAATATCAAGTACGCCGCCGCCGTCAAAAAATAAAGCACATATGCCGGCGCGCCGCCGCCGCCGCTATTTTTTTAACAATTCACCGCCGCCGCCGCCGCCTTGACCCTCGTCGGCGCACAGGTCTAGGTGAAACATAGTTCATATTTTTTAGAATATTATTTTAAATATGTTCAAAATAGTTCCTTTCAACAATAATACATTTCGCCATTCTTTTCTTCCTTTTCCTCTCAACCAATCCTCATTTGGAAGGCTTTGAAACTAATTTTTGGGTGATTTAAAAACTTCTAAAGCTGTTAAGCTAATTGCTTTTTTGACAGTGTTGGTAGTTATTAATCTCTGGGCCGGAGATTTGTTAACTTGTATTATATAATATGACTGTCTCTAAGAATTATGAAGAACTTATATAGGCTGTTATACTCGTACATATATTCTAATTAATTGAATTTTTCACGATGATAAACAACACCATTACACTATATAAATTTCCTGTTTTTAATTTGGAACCTATAAAATATGTAGCAACGGTAACATAATGTGAGTAGTTGTATTTTATTTCTCAAGTTAGTTGAGTAGATGTATCGAGCTGCGAACTAAATTATTTGAAAAGTTTCCCGTACAAATGAAATGTTTAAAATTAGTTTAGGAAGTTGAGAGAAAGAGAAGTGTTAAATTACCTGCGTTCATTTGTGGCGTTGAGTGCGACATTATTGGGTTTACTTCATTTTTCGTCAGAGGACCTGGAACAAAAACAACGTAATGAAAATAAATAGCGCCCTTAGGACAGCTGCTAAACAACAAACTAGCCACAGCCCCAAAAGAGACCATCTCTATCTATTTAGGTGACAAGATGTCCACAAAAAACCTTTCTCTGAAGGAAACGTCCTTATTTAGTTTTTAAGTATACAACATAGTAAGATAGAATAAATTAACTGTCATATTGAAAATTGAAATATAAATGATACATAAAGTTCATTTCCACGATCTGATCCCCAAGTCTTCAATGGTAACCATAAATGATTCAAATCGCAAGGGGGGGGGATATATGACATCATTTTGTCGGGTGAAATCGGACGAAATCGTATGATTTCCGAAGTATGTATTTTTACAAATCAAAACTAAGAACTAACATTATATAGTATAACTTATACCGTGTATTATTCATCAAAATTCGAAGTAAGACTCGCAATAATAAATCAACTGAATAATTATGATATAATGTCAAAACTGACAGTATTAAAATATAACCTATGTTATGTCAATTTTGTTATCAAAATTCGAAGTATAAAACAAAAACATTATAAAATGAATTATAACTTGTAGATATTATTAGTTGTTATTTATTTTTTTTTAAAATAAGAAAAAAATTACTAGTATTAAAGAAACGCATATATTAATGATTTTACAATTATTTCTAAGTCAATCTTTATTCCTCTTGGGGAATATAATATTATTTGACACAATATGGTCATTCTCAGTAGTGCCAACGTATGGTACGAAAATAAACTACAATTATTTCAAATAATTTTATATTCCGTAAAAGGAATAACGATTGACTTTTTCCTTCTTCTTTTAAAAATAAGTAACACCAATAATTTCTACAAGTTATAATTCATTTTAAAACGATTTTTTTCAGGTTGATGACATGCGTCTTCTGTCTAATAATCATTTTTACCATATTTCTATTTTGTCGTTGGTTGGACACCCCTTCCCCTCCCTGGTATACATACGGTAATGTTTCATAGTCTCATATATGCCATGTGTGCACGACAAAGATGCCAGATAAAATTTAGTAATTATCAACTCAAAGATGTAGAGTGAACATAGGTATACTATAGAAAAAGAATAATTTCCTATATAAAAAATAATAAGCTCTATATAAAACAGATGAACGACATAAAGAATCTCTTCATATGTTTTTCTTTTTGTTGGATAAAATCACATGAACTCTGAGTAAAAGCCTTGAAGATATATTTATATCTTGTAATTTATTTGTATCATAAGTCATCATGTTCTCCCTTAATATATCTACTCGCATGTGGTCTTATATAGATCAATACGTGGTATATCTTTTAAAAAATATCAGTCAACTTCACGAAAACATTAATACTCGAAAAGAAACGTGAAAACTATTATTTATTTATTTTCATTAGTGTTTAAAAAGAATCTGATTATTTTTCTTTCAAATTTTCATTTAAAGAGATATCTTTATTTTATTAGAGCAAAAAGTGCAAGAACACAAATTTCGAGCAAATTGTTCTGAATCAAAAACTACATTTTTAATGAGCTCAAAATTTCTGTCAAAATCTTTGTTTGTCATGGAAACTAAAATTACATTACATTTTGTAATTTCAAATAATACTTTTTCTACAATCGTGCGGGAAATAGGTGTTCTGAAACTCAAAATGAGTGCGGGAAATAGTCATTCCGACACTAGTGCGGGAAATGATTATTGGAATGGTAACAATGTATAACTGCTTCAAAATATTTTACATAGCCGTCCAAGTAATAGATATGCAAAAAATTTAAATAATATTTCTAAATTTTTACTTCCTTGTACGTAAGTAAAGGAAGTATTGTAATCGCAAAAAAATCGGTTTTCAGATTTCAGCGGAAATATCCATTTTGATCATCCCTGAATCCATTTTGACTAATTTCGTCGTGACATCTGTACGTACGTATCTCGCATAACTCAAAAACGGTAAGCCGTAGAAAGTTGAAATTTTGTATTTAGGACTCCTATAACATCTAGTTGTGCACCTCCCTTTCTGGTTATTATACAATTTCCAGAAGTGGCACTTTACATGAAGCCTATAATAGATTTTAATGAAAAACTGTTTTAAAATATAATCCAAAACTTTTCAAATTTGGTATACAAGACTTTTATGTCAATCGAAATAACATAATAGATTTTGGATAAAATAGGCTAACCGGAAGTGGTACATTACTTGAAGTTGTTCTTGAATAAAATGATTTTATTTTGATTTTAGAAATAAATGCTTTAAATAAAATTTTTGGAGAATTAATTTCTGCATCTAACACATCAAGTATTATTAAATTAGCCCTTTGTATAAGCGAGATATGTAAATTTAAAAATTATATACTTTTTTGTTTTTGTAATAAAGCTTGCTATGGATTAGGACAAAAACATAAAAAAAATGTTCATGTCAAATTACGTTAAATACGTGCAATTTTATGATTCGTACAATAACAAATATATTTTTATTGTGAAATTAGTCATATTCATTGTTGTAATCAAATATTTCTTTGTTGTAATCAAAACTCTCTTTAAAAAGAACCGGGTTAGATTATGGTCGCTATATATCTTATCTTAGTTTAATAATCGTACAAGGAAGTCGTGTGGTGTCCACATCAGATTTTTTTCTTTTTTGTGGGCGATTGCAAACACTACATGCAAATTCCAAAACTCGCTGCGCTAATTTCTCGCTCTAGATATAAGATAGTATATTATGTGGTAAGCGCTTTCTACTCCTAATAACATATATTATTTTTCTTCAAGTGTTTCAAAGAAAATTTGGGATTTTTCATATATTTTTTTGGAATTGTTTTAATTGTAAAGTTTGCAATTTCAGCCAAAGCTGGCTGTGTACACTGCAAAACACAAACGATACAACAATTTTCAATGTGGTCTGTGTTGCTGTGACTACTGCTGCCGCCAGCGGTGAACTAAGAAACTAACATTTTTTTACTAGTACAATAATGAACAACACGGTACAAATATGTTATCATCATTACCAAAACTGTGCTAAACAGATTGGCACACCCAGCAATGCCGTGATGAAATTTGTATTTATTTAGTTGTAATTTGATTGTTTTGAAGAATAAATCATGGATAAATTAATTTCGATGTGAAATTAATAATAGTATAATAAACAAAACCAAAAATAAAAGAGAAAAATGTACAACGAATGTTTATAAAAAAAATCTGATGTGGCCAGCACAATACCTTCCGTCAATCCTGTGTATTATGTACAAATTCCATACATAAATTGTCTTGCGAAAGTTTCTAAATTTTTGGTATTATGTGATTCTCTTTCTCGGCAACTGAATTCCATACTCATGATAACAAACAAACCACATGAAATAAGAAAATTATGAAATTTTGAATGAAAAATTATAACACTTGTCAGTTATGGACATAATTAATTGCTGTCATTTTGACACAGGTCCCCATATCTGCTTGCCAAAGTCAGAAAAATCATGTTACTGCACGCGGCCCCATACATAAATTTTCTTGCAAAAGATCCTATATTTCCAGTAAAGTTATTTCATAAACAAACTATGCAAATTGCACTAGACACTGACATCTTCTTCTTTAGTTTTTCCCATTCGTTAGGGGGTCGCTATTTTTTATTTTCTTCTTCCACTCATTTTTGTTTTCCGTGTCGTCCTCAATCGGTTCCTTTTCTCTGAAGTCTTCTGCAATACAGTCTTTTCATCTTATATTTGGTCTTCCTATGTTTCTTCCACCTTCTATTAATATATTCATCTCTCCTCATAACATGTTCAAACCAATGTAATCGTCTCTCTTATATCTAGACACTTCTAACACTAGAGTTACTTCCCTTTTTCTTTCATTGATTTACATTTTATTGATACTGACATCTGTCAATTTGAATTACCTGAATATATTAGCAGTTCCCATGGTTAAGTTAGCATAGCTGGCTGAATTATGAAATTTATATCAAATTTATTATCTTTATTCTTCTTTAACTCTATACCTGTTGAATAACAAATATAAAATGCAATCAAATCGTATAGATAATAATATATTCTTTATGTTATAATAACATTTAACTGAGTTTTCCAAGAAAAACTATTAAAATCTTCAAATGAGGGTACTTCCGGTTGACCAATTATAACCAAAATCTAAACAGGTCTGCATATGGTTGTAAGGAAGAGGAATACGCAAGAATTGTAATTTTTGGAATTCTAGTATTGGAGATATCGTGTCCGAAAAGGCGGGGACACACACACACATACACACGCACACACGCACACACGAACACACACACACACATACAGACATCATCGTAAAAATAGTAAAATCGTATTGTAAAGACCCTAAAACGTGCTTATTCAATGAAAACTAACCACCGAATTTTTTGACCAAAGACAATACCTTCCTTACCTAGAGGTGACGGAAGGTAAAAATAGTCATTAGAAGAACATGATTGAATATTGCAAGTTAATTTTATAGATATTTCATATAGGTAGTTTTATTTTACTGGCATGATACGAGCAACATATTATTTTACATCACATTGGTATTCATGGTTCAATAATAATAGATTCACCCCTAATAAATGTGATATTGCAGTTCTACAAACTATATCTTGCAAAACGCATATACCAATACACAAGTGTATTCATATCAGTGGCAACATACAACTTCAGACGTTGTAAAATTTACCTATATAACTTCAAATTTTATCTCCATTTTATTATGATACAAATATTGGTCCGACATGCGATATGAAATTTCGTTCTATATTTCGCTACTGAAATAACACTCATGTATTGTATTACCTTGTTCGATTTTTTGCCCAGTTCACGTAATTTGATTGATCCTTTCCAGTAAAACCTTTTAATCCTTTTCACTTTTACTCCCCAAGCAAAAAATTCAAATTGGATTTCAAATCAAAGGTTGTAGCAAATGTTTTCAAGAGATGAAAATATTTACGAATTAAATTGAAATCCAGTGTCATATTAAGTTTCTTGAGTCTACTTTTTACCTCTCGCTAAGAGAGGTATTGGATTTATGCTAAAAATCGCATATCCAGATTTTAACATTTTTACGATGATGTCTGTATGTGTGTGTGTGTGTGTGTGTGTGTGTGTGTGTGTGTGTGTGTGTGTGTGTGTGTGTGTGTGTGAGTGTATGTATGTGTGTGGGACGTTGGAAGGACGATTACTCAAATCTATAAGACTTAATATTTGTTTAACTACGTAAATCCCAATCGGACATTAATAGGAAGAGCTGAAAAGGTTTTGGTAACAATTAGACAACCGGAAGTAGCAAATTCTTGAAAAAAAAATGTTAAAGAAAATTTAATTCTCAATCTGACACATTTAATTTTTTTATTATATCTCGTTTAGGCTTGGAGATAAAGTATATACTAATAAAATAGAATAATCTGTTGTAATAAGATATTTAAATGTTTGTAATTGATAAAGAAATGCAAAATGTCAGTGTCAAAATCAGATTTTTCTGGGCGGTATGAGTACATTTAATATATATTATTATATTATTAAATATGTATTTAAATTGGTATAGGTATAGGTACGTTAATATTACATATATCCTTAAGAAATACCGCTAATACTGTCAATGAATTTGAAGAATTTTGACATATTATAAGAGTAGGACTAAATTTCTCATAGAACGAAAGAAGAGATACTATCTCAACTATTTGTATGTACAAGAAATGTTAAATTCGTTACTTATTCGTGTCAGAATGACGGCTAGTAGTTATTTACATAGATGTCACAATTGACATGTCATAATTTTTCATTGAAAATTTCAAAATATTCTGATGTTTATACGTCATCCATAATATGAAATATACTTGTCGAGGAAAATAATCCACATGAATTTGTAAAATGATGATGTTTTTAATGAAAAATTATAATACTTAACACCTGTGTACCTACATTAGTAATAGCTGTCATTCTAACACGGGCCCTCATATCTGCTTGCCAAGGCTAACAAAGTCACATAACTGCTCGCGCCCTATGCAACATAAAATGAAAATGGCGAGAGGTATTGTGCTGGCCACAACATATATTAATCTCAAAAAGTTGGGAAATCCCAAAAGAAGTTTGGGGTTATGTAACTTAATCCTTTTAATTGAAAATCATAATACAATAAAAAACAATTTCCCTCAAGTTTCAGAAAAATAAATGTGAGGTTATGTTTGTTATTTGACGGAGTCATATATCTGATGTCTGTTTTGATCTGTGTTGCGTATCGTATAATAACGTTAACGTTAGGTTTTTCTATTACTGGTAAAAGCTTTCCAGTGTTGTGTAATTTGAGAACTGTCTTCAATAAACTTCAAATTTCAAAGAAAATATCCGATATGAACTCTTATTTATATTAACCTTCAAGCTTTGTGAAGATATTAATTTTTTGTTTGTAGGAGATTCTTTTCAATATATATATAATGAGATATTGAACATATTTGTTTAAAACGTAAACTGAGTTTATATATTTAATTAAAATGTTATTTTAGAATTCAAATTTAATAATAATATCGCCTTTGTTTCTGGATTAGTGCATAGAGTATGGAGACTAACTCTAGATCTAGAGGGTTCTAAATTCTAAAATAAGACTTAAAATACAGAAATGTGTAAATTACTAGTACTAATATAGTATATTGTAACGTGCGCCACTGACTCTAAGAGTATGTAATCGTCGGTACTGTCCAGAACGGTGCCGCGCTGGGCGATGACGCAATCTTCAAAAGCATCGGCATACTAGACCCATATAGACCTGTATAATTACATCCGGTGGCCTTATTTTATGTATTCGATGTTATTGTCGCGTCCGAAAGAAGGTCGCCGTGCTATATAAACCCCTCAGAGAGGACAGCCGCGGACATTCTGTTATATAAAAGCAACGAACAATGAACAGTTGGTGATATAAATAAACAGTCGACGAGTTGTGAACATAAATAAATGTAGTTATATAACTTCTTGTATTATTTCATTCGTTAATAAAACCGAAATCGATAAGATAATTAATTTGTGTTTTTATTTATTTATATATTTTATAATTGAGGTATAACATCAAAAGTTTAACAAAATAATATAAAAATTATAAGTAGTTATATAAATAAATATAGTGATATAAATATTGTTTAAATAAATAATCTTAGTGTTTAAGTATTTAATAATATTCCTAGTCTTAATTTAGTGTTTATAATTGTTTAATCAGAGTGTTAGTTATTTTTATTATCTTTTTAATATAATCTTTAATAAACGTATTATTTTAATTAATAATATTTCTCTGATTTTTATACTTCACCCAAATAAATTCACACAATATTATGTTATTAACACCGTTTTACTTGGTTAGTAATTATTAAAAATAATGAATTATCTAATCATATAATAGACGTTGAATAGGAAATAAATTTATTCGTAATTATTTCCTATTAAATTCATTATTTTAATAATAATTTCATGTGAACAAAAAAGAATTAAATGAAAAATAAATAATTTTCCGAATTAAGAAAAAAATCTTTTTGATTGAGAATTAGCACATCGAATTATATATATATATATAGGTACCCTACCATGATATATTACTTCACCTTTTAAGCGAAACACGAAGAGTCGGGGGGAGGGGGGGGGTTTGGGCGATGGCTCTGATACTGGTGGACTTATTTCTTCTTCACGACATGAGTAACAAACACCGATTGACTAAAAAACAATTAAAACGTTATCATTTTCGCGAGATGATGTCTTGGGGAGTGCAGGGTGTAGGGTATCATATGGCTTCCATAATCCTACACGTAGGTTGCAATAACTTATAGACTTAATTGGCAACACTCTAAATGTCTAGATCGCTGACATCTAGACTAAGCAGACAGAAAAAATGATAATTATTTTGACTTACAAAGATAAACAAAGTTGAATTATTGTTATTGAAACTATAATTTAGAAAAGAGTTTATAAAGGTTATTTACTTGTTATTGCTCTGTACTGGCCATGTCACATAGGGTCTCACAGATAATCTCTGTAATAAATAAAAATTGTTAAATTACCTTGGGTCGAATTTGAATATTAAGTGTAAATGGGAGTAAATTTCACAAACATGGGATATTTAACCCAGTATTAAATGTTAATATAGGGCCTCTCAAAATGCGTACGTGTATTTTAATTACGTTTTCAGAGTTCGGCAATGATTTAATTTGGTAGTGAAAAGGATTTTTACCCGTATTAAGTAACAAAATTCTTCAATATTGTTGATAATGAAATTACGGACATAAACCAGCTTAAATTCGGTGTTAAACTCTTTAGGACATGAAAATGTGAACCCGAAACCCTTGTCAAACCTTGTAAACATGTAAACGTGTTCCACAATGCAGACTACAAATACAAATAAACGAGCTACCCGCAATGAGTGTACTCTATTCGACCACACTTCCATGAAAATTTGCTGCATGAATACAGATCAAGTACACTACGAATACTGCTTGTTTATTTGTATGTTTGTTTGTTTGTTATGGAATTGTTTTGTTTCGAAAAGCAAATTTACAAGTTTCAAGCACAGAACTTTTTCCCTTGTAATTAAAACTTTTTCAACACAAATGTTTCACAAAAATTCATATTGCATTTACTTTGTAAATAAAATTAATAACACATCAATAGTTTAGCATTTTAATTGGATTTTCTGTTGATATACTTGTACTTTTAATTTAATTGAAATACTTCGCTTTTTGTAATAAATTTAATTATATTTTATTGTTACAGGTTGCTAGTTTATAGACTAGCTGTATTAGATTTCGAACCTGTGGAAATGAAAGAATATTGGGTTTCCGAGAAAGTTTGGGGTTTGTTTGGGCTCTGTTTGTTCAATTTTTAATTTACAAGTTTGAAACATCATACCTTGACGTTTTTTGTGTTAAAAGTTACATTTCAGTGTATATTTGTCTTAAAATGGCTATTGTTCAAGAAAAGATCATGTACAGTAAAATTTTCTAAAGATGTCCGATTAAGGTCATCTGTATCATGAACGAATTAACAAATTAACATACATTTATCTCTCTCATTTGCAAAGGTTATAAGCGTGTGCGATAAGGATGGATATAACATGCTTGTCTTTCTAAAATTCATATTGTTTCGACTAAGTTAGGACATTCCACTTTAAAACGATGCTCGTTGTTGATAACACTTTCGCTGTAACGTAAGTTTATTTATTAATTCAGATACATTACCTTGATTCATAGTCGTACGAATAACGTTATTTTCTGTAAGTGTCACCGACACTGACATTGTGTCAGTTTCTTATTCTTCAGATATTTGGTTTTACATTTGCTTAATAAACTTACCAGTTGACTTATTTTTGAATTTTGAATGCTTTTATTGTAACATATATTTTTATAATAATAATAAAATAACCGTAGTATCTGAATTCATACAATTCGTAGATAACCTTGATCGAACATCTTTCAAAATTTTTACTGTACATTATATGGTTATATACTTTTTCACGCTTTTATTGTGTACAAAAATACATACTTTATTAATCTATTTTAATGAAACAAAGTTTACTTTTTTAACGGATGTGACAAAATCTGTTGTGGCCAGCACAATACCTTTCGTCAATCCTGTGTATTATGTATAAATTCCATACATAAATTTTCTTGCAAAAGATTCTAAATTTTCAGTAAAATTATTTCATAAACAAACTGTGCAAATGGCACTTGACACTGATATCTTCTTCTTCTTCTTTAGGTTTTACCATTCGGTACGGGTCGCTATTTTTATTTTCATCTTCCACTCATTTCTGTTTTACGTGTCGTTCTCATTGAGTTTCTTTTCTCTCAAGTCTTCCGCAATACAGTCCTTCCATCTTATCTTTGGTCCTCATTATTCATCCAATATATTCTTCATTTCTCCTCATGACATTTTTAAACCAATGTAATAATCTCGCTTGTATCTTTCTAGAAACTTGTAACGCTAGAGTTATATCCTTACCTATCTTTCCGTGTCTTCTCAACATCTACTTCAACATCCTCATCTCTGCCACATTAATTTACTTTTTATTATATGTATGTATGTATGTATATTGTTTCAGGATTATCAACCCTACAGGTTATATCCCTAGGGTGGTCTCACACACTACATCTATTTTATTTTTTTACAATTGCCACGAAGTTCCTTGCGTAGGTGTCATGTATGTTGCCCACCCGAGCAAGCCCTTGTTACAACCACTAGCCGGTGCCAGATAGCTTAGTGATTGCCAAGTTAATTGTATCCCAACTTGGAAAGGTAACGGGAGTAGATACCGATCAAGATCAGTCGAGAAAAAATCGACCTGACCCGGATTCGAACCCACGACCTCTGAGTCCAGAGGCTAGCACTCTACCACTGTGCTATCCCGCCGTCTTCCACAATATCTACTACAACATCCTCATCTCTGCCACATTAATTTACTTTTTATTATACTGACATCTGTCAATTTGAATTATATGAATATATTATTAGTAGTTTCCATGTTTAGCATAGCTGGCTGATTTATAAAATTTAATTTCTTTAAAATTCTGTAACTCTATATCTATTGAATATGAAGTATAAAATGCAATCAAATCGTATAGAGAATAATATATTCTTTAAGTTATAATAACTTTAAATGTCAATAAATCAAATTTAACTGTTAAATCTTCAAATGAGGCTACTTCCGGTTCACCAATTATAACCAATAACGTTTCGGTGCACCCTTGTACCTTCTTCAGGGTCTACAACAATTATACAATAAAAATGTAATACATACAATATAACATGGACACACTTACAGTAAGATCTTACAAATTGTTACAAAGTTGAAGGAATTTAAATAAATTTTTCCTTACATTTTATTTAAATTCCTACAACTTGCTACATTATTATTGGTGTAATCCACATCACAGTCGAGAAATTTACCCACAATTATCTATTTAAGTCAAGTTTAATATTTAAGTTACGTTGGTGCAACCGGCCATTCATTAAACAAATTGCAATAAACTGAACTAGATTTCAATTTTTTTAATTCGAAGTGATAAAAACGTTAGTTACATCATATTTAAAATGTTTTGGATGTCAGGTTATTGTCCATAAAGTTTAGTATAATCTGAAACAGTAGATTCAATATTTTTTGTTTTTTGTTCAGAGCAGAAATTTAATTTAATATACCTTATAATTTACTTATTTTCCAACTTTCGTTCAATTTAAAAAATTAAAACCATCCATCTGTTTAATAATGAAGCACCCTCAAACTTTAACTCAATTTTAGTATAATTTTTAATTTCGTTTGACATCTAATAAATGAGCTACTCTCAAACATCAAAAATGCTCTTGTCGCGCATCATATTTTACGCTGATTGCAGCCCAACTTTCGTAATTAATTCTACCGGGAAGGCAGATGTAACTCTAGATCGAGTGTTGGATTTCTAACCTTGAACTGGAGGTAATCTTGATTCATGGCCGAAATATTACCTCACGCGCTGTGGGGAAGATAAAGATAGAATGATAGAAATAGTTATCAACGGTTAAAATACGGATGGTGATAATTGCAGTTTGAATTCAGTGGAATGAAAAAGAAAAATGAGAAAAGAAATGTGATTTAGTGAGTTGTAAATAATAATTAAAATTACATGATTGTATGATGTTTGTTTTGTTTTATTTGTTGTGAAATTGAATCCAGCATGTGAGATGATAAATGAAACACAATTAGAAAGTTAAACAAAAGGTTTTGATGTTTTGTAATTAATTCAAATAAGTTTTTGCTTACATTATTTTGAAAATAAATTATATTCTGCCTACACAAATTTTGTAAAATATGTAACTTGCCATTTTGACAGATTAAAATTAATGTTTGTTGTAGTGTATATAAAGATGTCCCAATTAGAGCGCCAGATTTAATTTTAAAGAAAAACACATTTATTTTTTGAATTAAGCAAAAAAAAATTATTTCAACAAAAAGAAAAATCTGATGTGGACACCACACGACTTCCTTGTACGATTATTAAACTATACATACTTTTTTAATAATTAAATTACAAACTATTGACAGACTTAAGCCAAGCCCGAGAAATATTTTGATATAGAACAAAAAATAATTCATTTACTACTAACATTCTTAAACTAATATTAATCTAACCCGGTTCTTTTTAAAGAGAGTTTTGATTACAACAAAGAAATATTTGATTACAACAAAGAATTTTCACAATAAAAATATAATATTTGTTATTGTACGAATCATAAAATTGCACGTATTTAACGTAATTTGACATGAACATTTTTTTTTATGTTTTTGTCCTAATCCATAGCAAGCTTTATTACAAAAACAAAAAAGTATATAATTTTTAAATTTACATATCTCGCTTATAAAAAGGGCTAATTTAATAATACTTGATGTGCTAGACGCAGAAATTAATTCTCTAAAACTTTTATTTGAAGCATTTATTTCTAAAATTAAAATAAAATCATTTTAAAAACTGTTAACAACTTAAAGTAATGTACCACTTCCGGTTAGCCTATTTTAACCAAAATCTATTATGTTATTTCGATTGACATAAAAGTCTTGTATACCAAATTTGAAAAGTTTTGGATTATATTTTAAAACAGTTTTTCATTAAAATCTATTATAGGCTTCATGTAAAGTGCCACTTCTGGAAATTGTATAATAACCGGAAAGGGAGGTGCACAACTAGATGTTATAGGAGTCCTAAATACAAAATTTCAACTTTCTACGGCTTACCGTTTTTGAGTTATGCGAGATACGTACGTACGTACGGACGTACGTACGTACAGACGTACGTACGTACAGACGTCATGACGAAATTAGTCAAAATGGATTCAGGGATGATCAAAATGGATATTTCCGCTGAAATCTGAAAACCGAAATTTTTCGCGATTACAATACTTCCTTTACTTACGTACAAGGAAGTAAAAATAGTTCCGATTAAACGTGAAATACATCAGGCAAATGGCCACCACGAAACCTCTAGCACAGGGTTATTCTTTTGTTGAAATTTTGAATAATGTTTTCACATAAATATGGCTGTATTTCACCAATAACACACCGTATTTCCTCTTAAGGTGTTCAACTGTTTCAGGCTTATTCGCATAAACCTTTTCCTTCACATAACCCCAAAGAAAAAAGTCCATCGGTGTTAGATCGCACGATCTTGGTGGCCAATGTTGATCGCCAAATCGAGAAATGACATGGCCTGGGAACTTGGTCTGCACTAACACCATTGTTTCACGTGCTGTGTGGCAGGTCGCACCTTGGCTTGATTTCTTGCACCAATTGAACCTTGTACGCGTGCAAATGCAGATCTTTTACCAAAATTCGTTGCATAGTGCTTCTGGAAATGTTTAATTCTTGACCACGATGCCGAATGGAAGTTCCTGGATTCTCGGCCACAGATTTTCTTACTGTGGCTATGTTTTCGAGTGATCGACAAGGACGACGACGAACAATGATCTTCTCATCCATCAGCGTAAATTTGGTCTCAAATTTTGGAATTAAACGCCTCACTGTCGATTCATTTGGCGCATTATTGCGACCGAAAACTTGACGTAATTGGCGAACAGTTTGCGCAAAACTTTCACCATTTTTGTAATGTGTTTTTACAATAATTAAACGTTGTTCGTTTGAATACTTCTCCATATTCTTAAATCGAGTGGTCTGTACGTGATAACTGTCAAAAAAAATTAACCTTACAACTCGTATTAACAAACTGGCGGCAAATTTAAATCCGGCGCTCTAGTTGGGATATCCGCTACTTTACTCATATATTATGTACAAAACTTTGTTGTTATAATATCAATGATTTAATGCTCAGTCTCAGTACGCTCATTTAACCCTTTAACGAAGAGTGTAGTGCACATTTTTATCACAAAGTTTATGTATATTTATTAACGTATACTTCCTTTTCTTTAACTAAACTTTACCCCCTCTAACACAATCTCTTAAATTAGCATTTTCATTCATTTAATCATAGTGATCGTTATTTTTTTTATTTACTCAAAAAAAAATAATGTTACACTATTAAAACATTTTTCTGATTTTCGAAAACATTAATGGTTTGACCTGAATTACCCCATTAAAATTATTCCATATACTCGTACACCGTATGTATGAAACTTGGTTCTCGTGAAAAATTTAAAGTAATTTTATCTCAATTTTTTAAAAATATTTATTACAATGCACTTTTAGTGCAGTTTATTGATAGTTTATGTGAAAGTTTACACGTAGTTTACAGAAAAATATTGTTACGTCGTGATAAGGAATGGAGAACACTAAGTTCAATATACTTTTCAATTTTGCGGGCCATTAGCTTCGGACGATAAGTTGACGGCAGTTTTTCCTTCCATTACATCAGCTTCTATATACGACCGGAACTGTAACATTTTGAGATTTAAACACCGGAACGTGAGATATCTACCAGAAGAAAAGCTTTTTTATGTTAACCTAGAAACTGAATGTAGCAAAATTCAACAAGAATACAAAACGGATTATTTATTTATTTATTACTGAGAATCAAACAATGGGATTCTTTACCGTAGTAACAAATTAGAGCATGGGCAATTTGTATTAAAACTATACCTTAAAATTGTTCGTTAAAGACTATCAAATAGGCCTATTCTAAACAAGTAAGTTTTACAGATCTGTAAATCTGTAAAGACCTGACAAAAACGAATCTATTTTTGTTGATTAATCTAAAATTATACATAAGAGTGGCAAGTTTTGTTACGATTTTATTTATCATTTACAGTTTATAGATTTACAGGTCAGTAAGAGTTACAAATTTGTTCAGAATAGAGCCAAAATAAAAAAAAGTTATTAATATTTAAAATAATCGAGTTAAAGTGATACTTTACTTAAAGCTTATTGCTCTTTTAAACATTAAATTGTCGAGAGGTAATGTGCTGACCACATCAGATTTTTTAAATACAGAATCCATTTTCGAGTACAGTAAAATCTCTATTAACGGATACCTCCTATAAGCGGACACTTCTATTAACTGGACAATTTTACGGGAATCGGCAATTTTACTTCCTTGTACGTAAGTAAAGAAAGTATTGTAATCGCGAAAAATTTCGGTTTTCAGATTTCAGCGGAAATATCCATTTTGATCAGCCCTGAATCCATTTTGACTAATTTCGTCGTGACGTCTGTACGTACGTACGTATCTCGCATAACTCAAAAACGGTAAGCCGTAAAAAGTTGAAATTTTGTATTTAGGACTCCTATAACATCTAGTTGTGCACCTCCCTTTCTGGTTATTACACAATTTCCAGAAGTGGCACTTTATATGAAGCGTATAATAGATTTTAATGAAAAACTGTTTTAATATATAATCCAAAACTTTTCAAATTTGGTATACAAGACTTTTATGTCAATCGAAATAACATAATAGATTTTGGTTACAATAGCCTAACCGGAAGTGGTACATTACTTGAAGTTGTTAACAGTTTTTCTTGAATAAAATGATTTTATTTTGATTTTAGAAATAAATGCTTCAAATTAAAGTTTTAGAGAATTAATGTCTGCGTCTAGCACATCAAGTATTATTAAATTAGCCCTTTGTATAAGCGAGATATATAAATTTAAAAATTATATACTTTTTGTTTTTGTAATAAAGCTTGCTATGGATTAGGACAAAAACATAAAAAAATGTTCATGTCAAATTACGTTAAATACGTGCAATTTTACGATTCGTACAATAAAAAATATAAAATTTTATTGTGAAATTAGTCATATTCATTGTTGTAATCAAATATTTCTTTGTTGTAATCAAAACTCTCTTTAAAAAGAACTGGGTTAGATTAATGTTAATTCAAGAATGATAGTAGTAAATGAATTACTTTTTGTTCTATATCAAAATATTTCTCGGGCTTGGGTTAACCTGTCAATATTTTTGTAATTTAATTATTAAAAAAATATGTATAGGTTAATAGGTAAAAAAATATGTATAGTTTAATAATCGTACAAGGAAGTCGTGTGGTATCCACATCAGATTTTTATATTGATTAGAGAGGACACGCTATTTAATGGAAATGGAAAAGGACACTAATTTTGGATCCCATTTTCAAGAAATGACATTTCATATACTTAATTTTATATGTATTTAGCATTATACCGAGTATTCCACTGTTTACGATATATTTTGGTTTAACTCAGAACAGTCATTCTTTTTTGTTCTTATTACAGTATGTAATTCTATACACACGACTAAGTATTGGGTTATGTGTTACATATGAATAATTTATTAAGGCGCGAAATAAAAACATTCCTTTGTCCGGTCCGGTCCTATAATACGAGCGAAAGCTAAGGAAATTTCGGAACATTTAGGCTACCAAAATTTCACTGCTTAAATTTCATTTTCCCTTTAAAAGGATTTCTGTTTTGAAGTCGGGAACTATTTGAGAATTGTTGGCATATACCGTTTTCAGAAAATTCCACAAAAATAAGTGGCGCACACAAAATCTTGTGGTAAATAATTGTCTATATATTATTTGAAGATGGGGTCTCGTGGCCGTGTGCCTGGTCGCGAATCTGGGGACTCGGGTTCGATCTCGACCGACGCCAAAAATTACTTTGAATTTTAATGGCACAAAATTAATCCCTGTGGCGCACTCTACACGCCAGCAATGAGTGCCCGTGAGGTGACGCCTGGTAAGCGCCGTACGGTACAAATATTTCATCATTATCGATATCTGTGTACAAAGCAGATTGGCAAGTCCAGCAATGTGTAATATGCCGTGATGATATATTTATTTATTATTTGAAGACAATACAACTTGGAAAACTGTTCATGCAATAAATTAATTGTTTCTCGCTTAGTATAACAAGTTACGCCATCCTGCTGGAATCATATTCGACTAAAGTCCATACCAACCAGTTTAAATCAGAAGAAGTCCCGAAGGTGCCTTAAGCAACCTAACTCCTGAACAACATTTATCATTACAGCGAGTGATGTTTTTATAATAATAGAACGTTGTTTTTACTTCCTTGTACGTAAGTAAAGGAAGTATTGTTATCGCGAAAAATTTCGGTTTTCAGATTTCAGCGGAAATATCCATTTTGATCATCCCTGAATCCATTTTGACTAATTTCGTCGTGACGTCTGTACGTACGTCCGTACGTTCGTACGTATCTCGCATAACTCAAAAACGGTAAGCCGTAGAAAATTGAAATTTTGTATTTAGGACTGCTATAACATCTAGTTGTGCACCTCCCTTTCTGGTTATTACACAATTTCTAGAAGTTGCACTTTACATGAAGCCTATAATAGATTTTAATGAAAAACTGTTTTAAAATATAATCCAAAACTTTTCAAATTTGGTATACAAGACTTTTATGTCAATCGAAATAACATAATAGATTTTGGTTAAAATAGGCTAACCGGAAGTGGTACATTACTTGAAGTTGTTAATAGTTTTTCTTGAATAAAATGATTTTATTTTGATTTTAGAAATAAATTCTTCAAATAAAAGTTTTAGAGAATTAGTTTCTGCGTCTAGCACATCAAATATTATTAAATTAGCCCTTTGTATAAGCGAGATATGTAAATTTAAAAATTATATACTTTTTGTTTTTGAAATAAAACTTGCTATGGATTAGGACAAAAAAATAAAAAAAAGTTCATGTCAAATTAGGTTAAATACGTGCAATTTTATGATTCGTACCGTACAATAACAAATATTATATTTTTATTGTGAAATTAGTCATATTCATTGTTGTAATCAAATATTTCTTTGTTGTAATGAAAACTCTCTTTAAAAAGAACCGGGTTAGATTAATGTTAATTTAAGAATGATAGTAGTAAATGAATTATTTTTTGTTCTATATCAAAATATTTTTCGGGCTTGGCTTAAGCCTGTCAATATTTTGTTATTTAATTATTAAAAAATATGTATAGTTTAATAATCGTACAAGGAAGTCGTGTGGTGTCCACATCAGATTTTTTAGTGAAGCGTTTCAACTTTACTAATCAAACAACGAACAAAATATTCACATGTAGGTTTTTTCTTACGGTATTTGCACAGTAAAACACATATAAAACAGTTCATATAAATGAAAATTGTACGGTGTCGGACTGTCAAGATAAACTTTATAATGTAGTACATATGATTTTCAAATTTACTTCTTTTAATTCAAATACCAACTTTAGTATGAGGATGGATAAAGTGCAAATAGATTCAAATAACAACTTTGTAAGGGACCAGACACAAAAGGATATGAGTGACAATGAACGTGAAGATTGGCTTTGAGACGTTATCACTGAAATCAAGAGAATTCTCGAACCACTAGAGGCAAGTAATATCGATCGATTTAGAGTTAATATGTTGGACGATTAAAGTTAGAAAGCAGTGAGTGTTGTCTAGTGGTTGAGTTCCGAGTAGAGAACTAGAGGGATTCAGTATGTACGGTTTTGCCTCATCGATATTCTAGCGAATTTCAAAGGGAAAAGTCGCAGTAGCGATTTGTTCTGAAATTAATATATGTAACATAAGTTTTCGGGATTTTTTTAAATGGACGATACTATAGTTTAAGGCAAGTATATTGCATCTGCTTATTACTACAACTATTAACATATCTTAAGCTTTAACATTCATGTTTAATATAGAGTTAGTGGTCCATTTTCTTCTATACAATGAAGTATAATAATTCTGACTGTCCCATGAGTCTTTGGCAGGTTTTATAATTTATTTTGCGTACTTTTTGAAAAATCGTGCGCCTTAATTGTTTTCATTTGGGGCTCCTACTCATTGTTGTACATCTTTCGTGTAAGTAACTATAAAAAAGTTTCAATATAAAATTCCAAGGGAAGGCTAAGTTTTCCGAAATAATAGTGTGTGTGGTGCAATTTCGGAAGCAGGCGTCTCTTGAAAGTTCAATGGGCGTGTTAGAGGTTTATACACAAAATTGCCAGCCGAAATTACTTGATTTCATCATTATGTAAATGAAGAGATTAAGTTTTAGTCTGTCCCAGACACTATGCCTGAACAACTAGAGTTTCACGGCTTGACTTGATATTCAAGTTACTTGACTTGACTTGAAATCAAGTCAATCTCAAGTCAAGTAATAGTAGCGGAAAAATCAAGTCGTCAAGTAGTTACAATTTCAAGTACTTGAAAAATCAAGTAGTTATTTTTCAATTACTTGAATAAATCAAGTAATTATTTTTTTAATTACCAGAAAAAGTTCTTCAAGACAACATTCCATTTTCATATAGTTCCTTATGTTTTATAACAATATCAATAATATACTCCGAAATATAAACTTTTATTCATAAAAATAAATCATACATTCAAATTTAAAAATTAAAAAAAAAAGATTTGAAAGTATATATGAATTAACAAACTATTTATAGTATATGTTTTATGGTGGACCTTAAAAGGGGCAAGTCGAATTTTAACTGGACCACCCCCTAAAATAGTTCCAAATGAATAAAAACAAATTATACTGACAATGATTCCGCTTAATTTTAATATTTGACCGTGCCTAAATGCACTTGATTTTTTCCCATTTAAATAACATGGTACATTTTGGAACTTTATTTTTCTCCGAGATATTAAGAGGTTTAAAAAACCCATTCATTATTGGAATATATACTAGAATGAGTCGAGAATATGTGGACAAAATCTGAAGTCCCAATTATTATTCTTATTTCGAATGGAGTATAGCTTTTTGGGCTTTTATGCGATAGTTTAACCATCTACAGTGAACTTAATAATAATGATTAAGACTTCATATTTTGTTGACATATTGTAGGGTCACTCTAGTATATATTCCAATATTGAGTGAATTTTTTAAACCTCTGCACAGATTTTAACTTGCAGTAGTGAATCAACACAGCATATGGCACACCACGCCGTACCACACACAGATAAGTTAAGATTCGCGCGTTTTCGTACATAATCGGTTCATTATCAAGTAGCTTGAATTTGCTTGATCAAGTCAAGTAGTATCGATAGAAAATCAAGTCAAGTAATGAATTTGTGAAAAGCTAGATTTTCAAGTCAAGTCAAGTAATTTACAAAAATATCAAGCTACTTGACTTGATGAAACCCTAACAACAACGCAGTGCTTGGAGGCAAAAAAAAAACATTTTTAACCCGCGAATAAATCAACTTACTCGAGACCTACTGAAACTTTTTTGGAGTTACTTACAAGAAAGATGTACAAAAAAGTGTCAGAGCCCCAAAATGAAAACAATTAAGGCGCAGGATTTACAAAAAAGTACGCAAAATAAATTAGAAAAACCGCTCATTGGACAAGTCAGAATTATATTTCGTCGTATCAATCATGTTCCAAATCTATATAAATTTCAACGGGCAAATTAAAATAGGGTACTTACACGCTGGGCAAATAGACAAATCTTAACATAATCTAATCTAACTCTCGCGATATGCATGCGCAAGTTTTGTGCGTTAGGTTAAGTAGAAAATTTGCATAAATAACGAGTATTTTGTCGTTGTAAGAAATATTTCTTTGCGTGTAACTACCTTTTTTACCTCTCGCTAAGAGAGGTATTGGATTCATGCTAAAAATCACATATCCATATTTTATTGAATAAGCACGTTTTAAGGTCCCTACAATCCGATTTTAACATTTTTACGATGATGTCTGTGTGTGTGTGTGTGTGTGTGTGTGTGTGTGTGGATGTATGTGTGTATGTATGTAGGATGTTGGAAGGACGATTACTCAAAAACTATAAGACTTAAAAATTGTTTAATTACGTATTTTCCAATCGGACATTCATGGGAAGATCTGAAAAGGTTTTGGTAACAATTGGACAACCGGAAGTAGAAGATTCTTGAAAAAAAATCTTCTAAATAATATTTTTTGAAAATTTTTCTTGGTAATATTAAAGAAAATTAAATTCTCTATCTGATACATTTAAATATTTTATTACATATTCTATGGATTTAGAGATAAAAGAAATATAATAAATAAAATAACGTTATAATAAATTTTACAGCCGAAAGGATGCCATGGAAAATAGTTGACCAGTTGAACTGTTTGTAACTGACAGATAAATGTCAGTGTCAGAAATTCATAGATATTACTAAAGAGTTTTTCTGGGAAGTACATATACATTATATTATTTCTTAATGTATTAGTAGTTAAATATTTAAGATTATAGGTCTATTACATATATCCTTCAAAAATACAGTCAATCCTGACAATGACTTGGAAACATTTCGAAAAATTAGAAGAGGACAAAATTTCTTCATATAATGAATTTAAAATTAAACAATCTAAATATAAGGAATAGATATATGTAAGTACAATTTTTGGTGTAGAATGTAGGTATACAAGAAATGTTAAATACAATAGGGCGCCTTGACAAGCAGATATGGGGACTCATGTCAGAATGATAGCTAGTAATTATGTATATAGATGTATCATAATTTCTCATTCTTAATTTAGTGATTTTCCAATTCCATATGGTTTATTTTCCTCGACAAGTAAATTCCACACTCCTGGTGACAAATTAACTACGTGTATTTAGAAAATCTTGAAATTCTGAATGAAACATACTCACTAATTATCATTCTGAAACGGGCCCCCACATCTGCTTGTCAAGGCCAACAATGTAACATGACTGTACGCGCCCTATACTTATGTAACCAAAAAAGGAAGTGGCGAGAGGTATTGTGCTGGCCACAACAGATTTTTTTACTTCCTTGTACGTAAGTAAAGGAAGTATTGTATTTTGATCATCCCTGAATCCATTTTGACTAATTTCGTCGTGACGTCTGTACGTACGTACGTCCGTACGTTCGTACGTATCTCGCATAACTCAAAAACGGTAAGCCGTAGAAAATTGAAATTTTGTATTTAGGACTGCTATAACATCTAGTTGTGCACCTCCCTTTCTGGTTATTACACAATTTCCAGAAGTGGTACTTTACATGAAGCCTATAATAGATTTTAATGAAAAACTGTTTTAAAATATAATCCAAAACTTTTCAAATTTGGTATACAAGACTTTTATGTCAATCAAAATAACATAATAGATTTTGGTTGAGTATAGAGTAAGGCCTTGGTGATCCAGATTTTTAATATTCTTTATTTATTTCAGAACATCGGACGTTTCGAACCAAAGTGGTTCATCTTCAGCATTAATAAAATTTGTATGGAAAAATCCAACGACGGTTAACATTTTGTCGTAACTATTAGAAGTTATAAATATAAAAAAGTAATAAAGCACCGACGTTGGATTTTTCCATACAAATTTTATTAATGCTGAAGATGAACCACTTTGGTTCAAAACGTCCGATGTTCTGAAATAAATAAAGAATATTAAAAATCTGGATCACCAAGGCCTTACTCTATACTCAACGAAATTCCAAACTGATCCTTCTCGTCTTCTCGACTCAACATAATAGATTTTGGTTAAAATAGGCTAACCGGAAGTGGTACATTACTTGAAGTTGTTAACAGTTTTTCTTGAATAAAATGATTTTATTTTGATTTTAGAAATAAATTCTTCAAATAAAAGTTTTAGAGAATTAGTTTCTGCGTCTAGCACATCAAATATTATTAAATTAGCCCTTTGTATAAGCGAGATATGTAAATTTAAAAATTATATACTTTTTGTTTTTGAAATAAAACTTGCTATGGATTAGGACAAAAAAATAAAAAAAAGTTCATGTCAAATTAGGTTAAATACGTGCAATTTTATGATTCGTACCGTACAATAACAAATATTATATTTTTATTGTGAAATTAGTCATATTCATTGTTGTAATCAAATATTTCTTTGTTGTAATGAAAACTCTCTTTAAAAAGAACCGGGTTAGATTATGGTCGCTATATATCTTACTGTTTTGAAGTTAAAATTAATATTTTGTAATTTATTTATTAAAAAAATATGTATAGTTTAATAATCGTACAAGGAAGTCGTGTGGTGTCCACATCAGATTTTTAATGTGCAGTGTATTTAGTGCGCAATTTGTTTACAAGTACCAATGCATATTTTTTTATTGTTATTTACAGGCTTATTCTGTAAAAAATATCGTCATATAATAACTATCATTATTTATAAACATAACGATGTGATCCTGAACGACATTTTGTAAAAATCGTATTCACTAAGTACCTAATATAAACGCCCTTATAGCTCATAGTAACTATTACTGAAAATTAAATTGTCATTGTCCTGTCATTTTGAAAAAAATAATAATATCGACAATGTTGTTTTAATTATTAATTCTTTATACTTGTAAAGAATGAGTGTAAAATACGATTTTCAAATGAAGTATAATTATCCCATGAAAGGCTTTAATGACAAAAAACATTTCTTCTAAGTTTTAAATTTTATTATCGTTATTAATTATATAATCTGATGCATGAATAAATGTTTTGTTACCTATTTTCAATTTCATCATGCTCAAACATCAATAATAAATTAATTAACCCTTCCATTTGATAACATTTGACAATAACGGATTGAATAACAAGTGAAACCTTATCGTTCACGAACTACTTAAAATAACGAAAATACGATTTCAATATAACGACATTGGTTTTGTAGAATACGGTTTTTGAAAATTATCGGTATTAACAACATTTTCATTTTAATGATACATTATGGTATAATGATATTTTTACAGAACTTATTCTGTAAAAATATCATTATACCATTATTCAATGTCAATGTACCTACTCTTTTTTAATGCGCAAACAAATTGGATCCAAATTTACGTATATCTTGCCCTTATTTTCATGCTTGTAGAATCACATCATATATTCGTATCCTTGTTGAGATGAAAGAGCTTGTGCTGGTCCATTGCACAGTCCATAATGCGGTACATATGATTACACCACAAGTCCGCAAGTCCTCAGAATTAATGGGCGAGCCAGGACCAACCACCAGTCACTTGCATTCAAACCCAAAGTAATTGGACAAGTTGCTTGTTGCCGTTGTTTTTCACTCTACAGTGAGAAATGCGAATGGAAATGGGAGAAGAGAATGTTGGATATTAGTTTGGGGTGTTTGCATAAAAGAGTGGTGACAACTTAGAGACATGGAGACTATTTAACTTCTTTGAAAATAAATTTATCGATCTGTTTTAGCTTTATAATGTTTTAACACCGGTTCGTGTGAGTATATTAAAACTTTTTTCCTACTTTCATTTTGCATTAGTAAAAACCGCCGATATTCTCGGTCCTTTGGATATTTGATATTTATAATGGAATAATTCGTAAAAGATTTAATGATATTTTTTGAAATAAAATTCAAATTTTGAAAAATATTAATAATTTTCTGTATTAAGGCTTATTATTGATTGAATTGGTGATTGTACTGTTAAATATTTCATTGTTGTAATCAACACATTTATATTTCACATGATTTAGTATATAAAGTAAATTGTTTCTAAACCAAAACATTTTAATGGAAGTATTTAATTGTTGTAATTAACACGGTTTATTTAATTTTCAAATTACTAATCAATTAAATATCGAAAGTGTACAACACAGTTGAATTTTGATCCACTAATTCTACATTATTGATCCAAATTTACCTCCTTCTGGAGCTCCATTGAGGGATATCTTTAAAAATATCTAGTGCAGATATATAGTTTCTACGTACAGATTAGTTACAGAACACTGAATTATTACCTATTATAGTATATTTAAACCGTATAAATTCACTAATTATTGAAATGTCCGTATAATTTGAAAACCGTAATGGATAATATCAACCTTTAAGCATTTCTACGTAACGAAACACATAAAATTGAATACAGTAGAACGCCGATTATCCGAACGCCGATTAACCGAATCGCCAATTATCCGAATCGGTCGTAAGCGTAATATAAAAAATTGGAACTCGCTGGAGTCCAGATATATTTCAACTGTTATGGTTTTTGCTACTACATATGTTGTACCTCTATTATTGTTGTGAATTTTTATACATACTTTGAATTTTTTTGCCTGATGGGGTTGCAACTTACTCTGATCGCGAGATGTTCAAGTGAGCGTTATTGTAGAACTGCGTTTGTTAAACTTAATAAAGTTTATTCTATGTGTGACAGTTTGTTTTTCTTTATTACCAGTCTATGTTCGATTATCCGAATTTTCGATTATCCGAATCGACCCCGGTCCCAATTAATTCGGATAATCAGCGTTCTACTGTACCTACTTTTTATATTTGATTTATATATCATTTTACATAACTACAGTACATTATTTAGTATTTATAATTGAATGGTTCTAATTCCAGTATACAGTAAGAAATGACTTACGGACACATAATATTTATGAGGTTAAAGTTTTAATATTAGTTAGTTATCATTTAAATGAAGCAAATAAATATAAAATACACCTAATTATTTTATAATTAGCCGAAAAATAACATTTAACTGTTGCAATCTACAAAGATGATTGAAATCTCATGTTATTTTCTTGCTTCGTCTTCTAACAGGGTTTCATGTAATATTATGAGTTCTTACGAAAATTGCATTATTTGTCCATTTCAATATGCATACATGTATAATTAACTACTAAATCCTTACTATATTTAAGAATATTCTTTTTCCGATTACCAATAGAAAGTGACAAAAGTTGAGGCGGAAAAATTTGTTTCCAGTGTGTAAACTTGCCCCGCATTTCAACCAATCAGAGACAAAGTTAAATTAGCTCCGATCTTTCTTTAACTGTTTTCTCTGGTGGCACAGAGTATAGGTTTTGGGACAACGAATATCCGAATTAGACCACCTATAAGAGTCCCGATTTGGTGCAGTATAACATTCGTAAGAATAATTGGACATTAGTGGTTTGAGGGCGAAAATGGTAATATCGATTTGGTATCGAATAATGCTGTAAAATCCTCATACGGCCGGAGAGTTACAATGAATCTGCTTAAGCAGATTTTCGAAGAGCGAATAATTTCGCGAAATTCAGATTTCATTTGACTTGTACGGTGTCCGATTTGACAGTAAGATACTTTTTTCTTTCAGACTACCTGTAGGATCTCGTGTATGTCAATAATTCCAAAACGGATCGTTAGGAACTACATTCGGGAAGAAATTCAAGCACTGGAGCCAAAGAGGCCTTGCCTGCGGAAAAAAATGGAGGTCATTTACGTGACATTATTTTTCATACATAGTTAAAAAAATCTCATTTTGTTTATATCATAAGAAAAATAATAGAAAAAGTTAACATGGAAAAAAGTTATTCAAATTTGAAATGGAAAAGCGATTTATGGGTCATTCATAGTTTTGTTGTATGCTATTCAATGTATTTCAAGGTATAAATTATTTATTTTTCTACAAATCTATAAAAAGTATGGTTTCCAATATTCATTTTTAAGGTTAAAAATATCATTTATGCTGTGTTAAATGTGAAGTAATTACCATGGAATTGCAAATCGACATTTTTCACATATTATGTCATAAAATTATTAGAAACACAAATTGAAATGAAAAAGTTCACAAAATAAAATATAACTTTTAACAATTATTATAGCATAAATAAATATTATTTATAATTATTTAAAACCTATTTTGACATGATAATTTTCTTACCAAATTTGTATGAAACTTGTGTATTATTGTTTAGTCGTGAACTTAATATTTGAGTAAGAAGAAATTTATATTTCATATTTATTTCGTTTCGCGCGCAGTTGTCTGCAGCAGTCACGTGACCATACGTTAGTTCCTCAACGCGCCGAAAACAAGCTCAATTTAGAGTTTCAACAATCAACTCGTTTGTTTGCTTTAAATTCGCATTTCGGCATTTTAAAATAAAATTTAGGAGTGTTCCTAAAACATTCATTTTGTCGTGAATTTGAATATTATATTCGGATTTGGTGATTTTAAACACGTTGTTTGTGGTATCCTGGTATCGCACTTAAGTGAACTAGCATTAGTGCATCTAGACCACATAGCAGATTTAAGAGGAAGCAGGGTTGTCATCAACAAGCTGATATTCTGTTAAACGCAGTTGAACGAAGTCCATCTACAAGCATACGCAGAATATTTAGCAGGACCGGTGTTCGTCGAAGCCAAGTTCGGAGAATTTTGACAGCTGGTGCTATTGATACGTCAAATAAAATAATAGGTGAACAATAGTTGCTCATCTACCTAGCATTTTTATTAGGATAGACTTTTTGACTATAAAAGATTTTCTCTGTCTCGGAATAAGAATGGCAAACATTCCCATTTGATGTTAGAAGGATCTTCATTCTTAAACGATTTTTGGTGATATTTTGATAAATGATATTGGCATGACATCAATAAATATCTAGGCAACGGACAGAATAAAAAGCACAAAAATCACTGTCAATAACCTAATGAAACTTTTAACTGCCAGCGTTTTAGTTTGTGTTGTTGTAGTTCTCCTGGCGCACTACTATAGTACAAAGGACAATTTGTACTACGCAATGTACGAGAACGACGCGATTGACTGGAACGAAGTCAAGAATAGAAAGGTGATGTTAATGCGGTTACATCTCAGACTGTTAGACCTGCGCTTCGGACGACCGCCTGATATGTACGAAACCATCAAATTCTGGGTTCAGGTAAGAACATGTATACATAGATATTTGTAGCAATTCTAAATTCTCTCCTATTAAAGATATCCCAATACCAAACAACTCAAATCTAGTCTCATTTGATATCACCAGTTTATTTACATCGATCCCAGTCCCTAAATTAATAAAAATCTTCAAAAACATTTTAGTGAAAACTAGCACAGACCTTTTAATAGCAAATGAACTTTTATCGCTAATGAATTTAAGTTTAGAACAAAATTATTTCACTTTTAATAATAGCTTTTATATTCAAAAAGATGGCTTACCTATTGGCTTCCAAAACGCAAAACAAATTCTCGACAGCATCATTAAAATACAGTTTCAAACTAAAGGAAAATATTCCGTGACTATTTTTTTTTTGTTTCTTTCAGAATGAGACGAAATATTCTTGGATACTAGGATATCCACCCATTCCCATGGAAACTCCGTCTACCTCCAGGGAAGCTTTAACCACCACCATGGATGATCCAACCACTATCAGGGAAGATATATCCACCCCCAGGGAAGCCCAACCGATGCCCAGGGAAAATATATCCACCCTCAGGGAAAATTCATCCATCCCTCAGGCAGATCCTACCACCCCCCGGGAAGATTTATCCTTCACCATGAATGATCTAATCATTTTCAGGGATGAAATATCCACCCCCAGGGAAGTCCAACCCATCCCCAGGGAAGTTATATCCACCCCCAGGGAAAGTCCATCCACCTCTCGGGTAGATCCTACCCCCCTCCCCCAGGGAAGATCCATCCATCCCCGAGTATCTGGAGACCGATTTCTAAAGTATATAAATTCAAAATTAACAAGAATAATTTGGCTCATCTTTTAACTTTTTATTACATTTTTATAAATTATGCTTGGTTAAGGCCGTCAACTGGAAATCATAAAAATTTATGTGATAATAATAACAACAACGCAAGGAATCATTGTTTTAACAAGAAAATATTCTTTAATAAATATTTTAATCATTATCTATAGAAATTTGTTTATTTCAAATATTTTATAATTAATAATAATATATCAAAAACTCTAAATTTGTAAAGTGCGGTTGAAAACGGACGGCAGCAAGGGTCTTGAGGGTCTTGAGTTCTTACTTAGATCCATCCAGTTCTGCCAAACTATCACGCATTGACCCCGACTCGTACCCCGAAGCCCGTCCATTTGGTTGCGAAAATATAGTAGACTATAGTGCGTCCAGTAGTCCTAAGAATTTGATCAGACACTGCATAACTATGGATGTGAATGAATCGATGTGGGGCAGGTACCAGGACCGCTCCGTGCGGGTGGGCAGTTTGTGCCCCGCACAGAGGCGCCTAACCATAAGGGGCGCCATTTCAATAAAATGGTTATAGACGTGAACAATATTTTTTAAATTAATTTGCATTAGGACTCTAGTTATAAGTAAAACAATTATATTACCTAACGGATATTTTTCTAGCATTGTTATATTAAAATATTAACTGTTAAGATTTGATTACAACAATGCAGTAAAGAATATTTTGTTTATTGTTCAAGAATATTGATTACAAGAATGAAGCTGACAATTAATCCAATATTTAAATACTAATATTCTGCGAAGAATCAAATGCTTATATCTATTTACAATTCTGAAATCTTAGTAAGATTATTTTATTTTCCTTTTCTGCCGATAGTGAATTTGTCTGATTTACTATTAAAGATTAATAGAAAAAAAGTAAAAGAAATATCCTGCCAAAACGATAATTTTCTGGTATTGTTATTATGTTATATTGGAATGCAAATATAATCGTAAAATTGATTACAACACACGATTTTGATAACTTAATAATATTGATTACAAGAATGAATCTAACAAAGAGAATTTCATCAATATTTAAATTTAAACATTTTTCGAAGAATCAAAAGTATAGTTTAAATTTTAAAGATGTGTTAATTTACAAATTAAGCATTAGGGGGGGGGGGGGCTGAAATATAATTTTGCACAAAGGCGCCTTTTACCCAGAGCGGCACTGACTAAGGCCGCATTACAAACACATATGTGTCCGAAAAGTTATGGAAAAATTATCGCCGAGGTAGGTATTTTACCTCAATGTGGTTGGATAGTGAGCCTGTCTATGTAGTAATTAAATCTAACTATAGAAACACCTAGATAATATAACCTATAATATAATAAGAAACAGATTGAATGCTACATATTTAATTTAGAAGCCCAAAGAAACAAGTCTGGTCTATACAAGCATTCCTCTATGGTGCAAAGTTTTGGTCGACAAAAAAAAAACATTACATGCATGAAAATTAAAATGTTTCAGTGGTGCCTTAATTTGAAATGGCATAACCTTCCTAGTATGTAATTCAAAAGTGCAGATTCTATAACGACGCAGAAATAAATGCGAAGAAAAAGAAAACATGAATAAAGAAAATTTGATGCGCAAAATTACAACCCCAATTTATTAACAATAAAATTATTATTTGGCCACAATTCTGTTTATTCTTTTTAAGATTCTTGACATAAATTTCTAAACAAATTTGTTGTATCCAATTATTATTTATTTTATATTGAATTTAACGGTTTGAAAAATGTTTGCGCCTAGCGCCAAATTAAACGGGCATAACAATAGAGGTGAGATACCTGTAGATCTAGTCTGGCTTGCTCAATACTATCAATCATTTTTTGGGAATAGTTCTTCATCACGCTTTTCATTCTATCTACACTTTATCAGTGTCCCTTTATTAGAATAAAATAAAATAATTACGTCCTAATATTTTTTTTTAAATTATATATATATATATATATATATATATATATATATATATATATATATATATATATAACAACTGATCCTATTGCCACACACCTACATTAGTCATTAATATGTTAAACTGCCCTGCAAAGTGCTAAGTAGTAAACCAGCAAACTAAGCCTTATAATCTTGAAAAAAAGCATAAGCACACCTATACATTAAATCTGGATTCTCACACAAAGGACTCTACTCGGACTATATTTATGTAACAAAAACCTACAACCTGGTTCTAGTAAATCCTGTAGTTTATTCGTTCATTCTTAGTAAATCTGCTGCAGAACTAATAACAATAATAATAAATCCCATATTAGTAAATGTGTCTGGGCTATAACCATAACTCGTGGTATGATCACGAGTCTTGCGGACATAAATTGACTGTGATTCCACTTTACAACGAGGAGTATTATAGTGTAGACTCGTGTATCGGATGCAGGGTATGGTTTGGTTAGTGCATTGCGTGCAACACTGCGGGAACTTAATTGTACGCGGAGAGATATTTACGAGCAACTTACTACTAAATATGGAAGATTTGCTACATGCAGTCGCAGTGTGGTAATTGATTATGGGTTGTGGATGTGGTTTACTGTTATCATAATATAAACTACGCATATTAATAATATTATACAACTACTAGATGGGACAGACAATGACCAGACAGATAGGGCGTTACTGTGTTAGATCACTAGATTATAATTTATATAATGCATGGTTTAATGCAGTGGCGAAAATACGTGTATGCCACGTATTCTGTCGCATAGGGGCCCTAGCTTCTGCATTAGATTAAAAAAATTCAGACGGTAAGTATGCAGCCCAGTGTCCTGGAACTTTCCGACGCGACCATCATCGAATACAAAGCATCACTCCACCGGATGTAATTAAACCAGTGTGAACGCGTATGGGTTTTCCCCCGCCGCCGGGGATTACGTCATCGCTCAGGAATATTCTACCAGTACCGGCGCCCGTATACTCTTAAGTCAAAGGCGCACGTTACAATATTAATTATTGACAAAGTTTGGTTTCACAAATATAAATTATTTATTTAATGCATATAACAATGGTTGGCTCTCGAGCGCCATCTACCTACTATTTTCTTACGTGAAATGAAGTATAAGATTTAAGAACTGTAAAAATAAACATTTGACTCTTCGTAAAATGCTAGTACTTAAATATTGAATTAATTATCGAATTCACTCTTGTAAACAATATTCTTGAACCTTTTACTATAATCTAAATATTCTTCGTTGTAATCAACATCTTCACAGTTATTGTTTCAATATAGCAATGCTAGAAAAATATCCGTCTGGTAGGATAATTATTTTACTTATAACTTATAACTGGAATTCTAATGCAAACAAATTTTAAAGAATGGTCTTGAAATGACACCCCCTGTATTCAGGTGCCTTTGTGCTAATACCTACAAGGCTTTTTATAAAAGATTTTTGATTATAACAATGAAATGCTTGTTTACAACAAATAAATTTTGATTACAATAATGATGACTAATTATTTCAAAAGTTGATTATAATTATTGTCACCGTATATTGTAAAAATGAGGATTTTTGCTTTTATTTTTACCTCCCGCTACCCTTGGTAAGGGAGGTATAGGGATCGTGCTAAAAATCGCATATCGAGATTTTGGTAAATCACCACGTTTTAAGGTCCCTACAATCCAATTTTAACATTTTCACGAGGATGTCTGTGTGTATATGTATGTGTGGTGGATCCTGTTTACGCTCTAACTCAATTACTATCATTCAGAAAGTTTTTAAACCATGTATTTCTACTTTATTCTAATATGGAAATATCTGATTAGATTTTGGTGGCAATCAGATAACCGGAAATGGCAGTTTACTTAAAGCTCAAGATAGTTTTTCTTCAAAAATTACCTTTAAATGTAATTTTTTCTCAATTTATTATTATAAAAATCTGATGTGACCAACACAGTACCTCCCGCCATTTACCTATGTATATAATTTTTATATTACTTAATAAATTTATCCATACAATATATAGAAAAAGTATTAAAGCAAACTTGTAGAAAATGGAATAATCTTTAATTTTTACCTCCCGCTACCCTTGGTAAGAGAGGTATAGGGATCGTGCTAAAAATCGCATATCGAGATTTTGGTAAATGACTACGTTTTAAGGTCCCTACAATCCAATTTTAACATTTTCACGGTGATGTCTGTACGTATGATTATTCCATTTTCTACATGTTTGCTTTAATACTTTTTCTACATATTGTATGGATAAATTTATAAAGTAATATAAAAATTATATACATAGGTAAATGGCGGGAGGTACTGTGTTGGTCACATCAGATTTTTTTTCTTGGTGCGTTGTAAATCAGCCCGGAAATTTTTTCGCATAGAGGCCCTAGAGTTCTAGATACGCCACTGGTTTAATGCGATTTAATATAATATTCGCAAGAATTGTCTACAGAATGGAATGGGAAGTCATCAGTAGCACGACAGCCATTTTATTTATAATTATATATAAGATCAAGGCCTCAATTATTATAGGTACGTAAGGTATTAATATCCGTTGAAATTATTTCTAATTTTAAGGGGCACAAAAATTACTCTTGTGGTGCCCTCTTCACGCTAGTAACGAGTGTCCGTGAGATAACGCCTGGTAGGCGTCCGAACGATACTAATACATATTGTCATCATTACCGATATCTTTGTACAAAGCAGATTGACACACTCAGCAGCCAGCAATGGGTTATATGCCGTGATGATGTATTTATTAATTATATTATTTAGAGTTTTTAATTCACGCGACAATCATTGATATTTTTTTTAACCATGGCTATAACGGGAATACTTCCATGCAGCTAGCACCATCTACATTTAAAACGAACGGACAATTACGTAGTTAAATGGTAGGAACATGAGATTAAATTATCTTTTCCCGCCATTTTCCGAACGTGGTGTGACATCACAACAAGTACTTATTTTGTGTATACAGTTTTATGTGTATATACTACTTTTATATTTATAACTTATTATTTTTCCAATAATGGGAAATGGGAATGTTAATTAAAGGCGTGATAACATATTTACATGCTTCTGTATCTGCATGTAGCAGATGTTATTGTGTAGGGGAAGAAGTATTAAAATTTAGGCTTGTGGAGAAACGTAATCAGAAAATAAAAATGAAATACTTCTATTTGGATTATGCCTATAAATCAGCAGGGATAACATATATCCATATAAATGAAATTACTGAAAAATTAGTAAATTATGGCTCGTTATTAATCAAAGCATTCATTGCACGTGTTAATCGTTTTCCAATAAAAAAAATTATGCCTCATTCTTTGCGTCTGTTAATCATTTTTTCGATAATTCGATGTATATCCCAAAAGTAATGAGAGTGATTTAAACAAAAAATACTTTAATTAATAATTTTTACAATTAAATATTATCACTTTCAAAGTAACACGACTTTGTGAAACAATACAGTGGTTCCAATGGTTTTCCCATTCGTCATAGCTGTGCTGGAAGTCTCTTTCTGGAAGGTTCTTGAGAGTTTGGGGAACAAAAATAAAGCACAGGGCGCCAAGTCTGGGTTGTAGGGTGCAATATTTTGGAGATCAAAAATTCTCGGGCAGACGAGGAGGTGTGGATCCATGAAGTGGAGGCGGGGATAGAACTGTCAAAACTCTTTTTCTTAATAATTTCAACCGTTTGTGGACCAGATTTACCGAGTTTAACACAAAATTTTATTGCTTAACGTTGCTCAATAATTTAACTCTGCATATCACCACGTGACGAGCAAGCAAAACACTAATGTGGTTCTTCTAACTTCTAACAATTGCTACATTTGAGGATTCACATACAACTGGCAAGGCAAGATCCCTCTCAACTTATTCCCCTCACGTAACTGGCCCAAGGAGGCCTCTAGCGGAGCAAAAAAATCACTTATTACTTTTGGGATGTATCTTGTATTTGTACTTATTAAATAAATTTAAAGAGTTCATCTTATTTTGGAAACGTGAAAATTTTAGTGGGGTTTTTCGATCTGCATTTCCAAATACAACTACACTTGCAGTTTTGTTAACTGATATTTTTTCAAAATATACAAATATAATATAATATGGGGTCTCGCGGCCGAGTGCCTGAGTGTCTAGTCGCGAATCTGGGGAACCAGGTTCGATCCCTACCCACGCCAAATATTTTGAATTTTAAATGGCACAAAATCGACCCCTATTGTTCATTCTCCATTCTCCATCATCATTACCAAAGGTTGTACAAAGCAGATTGGCACACCTAGTATTGGGTAATATGCCGTGATGATATATTTATTTATTTTATATACAAATAAAAATTAAATGTAAATAACGAAGAAGGGATTGTGAAAAATTTGTGGATCCCATCCAGGACCCTCCTAATATCTAATAGAATTAGAGCATTCTACTTAATATAGATGTAGTAGTATTGTAAATTTAATTTAAATTGCAACAATACAGGCAATTCATCGAAATATAGCCGAGTGCAGTCGCATTGCATTCCGGTCAAGTGTAATTTCAAAATTTAGTTAAAATTCTTCGTGTGTAATTGCATTTTGAATTCATTTAAAACGTTTTCTACTGTACTACAGCTAAAATTATCGAATCATATTGTTAATGGATCTATCAAACCTAGTGGTATAACTCTTTGTATCTTCTTCGAATATCACTACAAGAACTTCGATTTGGCAGAACTACGAGTTCCTAGTTCTTTTGTTAGTGCAGAGCTACGAAAACTGAGTTTTTACTTCCTTGTACGTTAAGTAAAGGAAGTATTGTAATCGCGAAAAATTTCGGTTTTTAGATTTCAGCGGAAATATCCATTTTGATCATCCCTGAATCCATTTTGACTAATTTCGTCGTGACGTCTGTACATATCTCGCATAACTCAAAAACGGTAAGCCGTAGAAAGTTGAAATTTTGTATTTAGGACTCCTATAACATCTAGTTGTGCACCTCCCTTTCTGGTTATTACACAATTTCCAGAAGTGGCACTTTACATGAAGCCTATAATAGATTTTAATGAAAAACTGTTTCAAAATATAATCCAAAACTTTTCAAATTTGGTATACAAGACTTTTATGTCAATTGAAACAACATAATAGATTTTGGTTAAAATAGGCTAACCGGAAGTGATACATTACTTGAAGTTGTTAACAGATTTTCTTGAATAAAATGATTTTATTTTGATTTTAGAAAGAAATGCTTCAAATAAATGTTTTAGGGAATTAATTTCTGCGTCTAGCACATCAAGTATTATTAAATTAGCCCTTTGTACAAGCGAGATATGTAAATTTAAAAATTATATACTTTTTTGTTTTTGTAATAAAGTTTGCTATGGATTAGGACAAAAAAATAAAAAAAAATGTTCATGTCAAATTACGTTAAATACTTGCAATTTTATGATTCGTACAATAACAAATATTATATTTTTATTGTGAAATTAGTCATATTCCTCGTCATATTCATTGTTGTAATCAAATATTTCTTTGTTGTAATCAAAACTCTCTTCAAAAACTTCCTTTACGGTCGTTATATATTTTACTGTTTTGAAGTTAAAATTAATATTTTGTAATTTAATTATTAAAAAAATATGTATAGTTTAATAATCGTACAAGGAAGTCGTGTGGTGTCCACATCAGATTTTTATATTAGTGCTGCCGCCTGCTTGCCAGCAATCCATCAGAACTCATAATTCCGATTTCCAGTCTGCGTTCCTGAGTCCTTTGTTAGGACTCGATCCGGTCTTCATCCTGCATTCCTGATTTCCTGCATTCGAGTTAGTACCTGTGCATATTTTGTTTGTTTTCACATAATAGAATCTAATCAAATCTAATATAGTAAGTAATAATAAAGTTCACTTTTTAAAAATTTCACAACCAGGAGGGTTCTGGATTCAAATTCCAATAGGCTTTATGATTTTTTCACAAATCTTTCTTCGTTATTTATCGTTCACGGTAACAGAATGATACAACATGTACTGAAAAAAATCCTTAAAGTAATTAATATTGTTGTGGTACTAATTCATCACCAAGGGTTCACTACCCCAGTACTATTAATCTGGTAAATTGAAAATTAATTAAAAGTTTTATTAAAATTCGTAAAGTTCATTTTTGGGTAGCAATCGATAAACCAAATATAGTACATACTTTATTTGAAACTCTAAGGAATTTTCTTATAAAAACATCCCAAGTCTTAACATAATTGACAAGTGAGTAAAATGTACGTCTATCCTTCTGTTTCTACCCTATAAATGCCTACGGGATGATCGAGTGTTCTGAAGTGATAGGTTGCGGTTTGGACAACTCAGATAAGAATCTGACCCGTCAGATTACATTTTCCACAACCTTGATTGTTTATACGGAGATTTAGGATAAAGGCCTTATATGATAAATATACAGAGTGTCCCCAATTAAGTGCTATACCATTGGAATATATAGTGAACATGATTAGGCAGAAGACATACGTCATCAACCTGAAAAAAACCTTATAAAATGAAATATAACTTGCAGAAATTATTGGGTGTTATTTATTTTTAAAAGAAGAAGAAAAAAAAAGTTAATCGCTATTCCTTACGGAATATAAAATTATTTGATATAATTGTAGTTTATTTTCGTACCATACGTTGGCACTTCTGAGAATGATTATGTTGTGTCAAATAACTTTATATTCCATAAAAGGAATAAGGATTGACTCACAAATAATTGTAAATTAATTAATATATACGTTTCTCTAATATTAGTATATTTTATTTTCTTTTTTAAAAAATAATTAAAAACTAATAATTACTACAAGTTATATTTATTTTTATAAGGTTTTTTTCAGGTTGATGACGTGAGTCTTCTGTCTAATAATATTCACCATATTTTTCATTTTCACAAAATTCCGATTTCAAATAAAATATAATATGCATTTCGGCACTGAAGTTCCTGTTTATCACTCATGTTTTCTTTTCCTCCACCTTACGGCCCCGGCAATTAAATTCCACATTCGTGATAAAAAATAAAACTTCAGTGCCTTGATACATAAATAACTATTATGGTCAATAAAAATCATCTGTTTAAATAATGAGATTTTTATATCATTTGAGGTTCACGTACGTTAAATTAAATATATGGAAACAAAATTAAATTATGAGCAGAGTATGTATGGAACAGTCTACTTAAGGGAAATAAAATACTATTTTGTAGGTAAAACAAAATTAAAACACAATAACCCGTACACCATTGGAAAGACAAAATAATAAGTATTTGCTAATAATATTTTGGAAACCGCCATCTTGAATTTTATTCTGATATTACTTTTAAGTTTGCCTTATCAAATCATGTAACTTTTATATGAATTTTTTTTTATATCTTTTATAATTACGGAGTTATTTGACATTTTTTAAAATAGCAATTTTCAGTTTTATTTTGAATAACTGTCAAACTTTTAGGAATTTTAAATTTTTCTCAGCAGAGCCCTTAAAACTGCACCACATTGCCCATTTAACCGACCTCGTAGCACTTATTGGCCTGTATTGTTAAGCGATATAACATCTGGTGGCAAAATAATGAACTACAGGTTGACTTGTTTTTAAAGTATGTGATTTTAGAAATTTGTTATATATTATACGTATTTGTGTATCTAAAGTGACATACTCGTATATATTGTAATATGAGTAACAATTATTGCTGATTACTTGAGTGCACATTGTCACGTTAGAAAGGTAATAAATTATGTTGTCACGAATTCCCGCGTAAATGAAAAGTTCATGTTTATATTAAAAATATGCTTGACAAGATGAAAAAAGATAATAATACAGTGCGTGAATCAGTTAATTATAAATTAATATATCCGTCTTGTGTACTTTGAAGATTTATTCATTATATTTCAAAGAAAACTTTATTTCAAAACGAGGTTAGTTTTATAAATGTTCACAAAAATATCATTTAAGTTACCTTCACTTCCACGAATACATCCTAAGTGTATACGAAATATAATCAGGAATTTACATTAATTTACCCTTAATGGATAATATTAAACCTACTATAAAATAGTATAAAAAGAAAATTAAATATAATACAGTACTATGAGAAACACACAATTCTATAAATTATGTGTTTGCCCATTTGACAGTAAGTTGACGTCCTATCTCGTTCAACCTGTAGTTCAAAACTTGCCACCCCAGCGCTGCGATCTTAAAAATACATGCCAATAGTTTCCGAGATACCAATGGTATACCACTTAATTTGGGACACCCGGTAATCATGTATTAAAAATATTTGAATAAAGTCGATGATTATAATCAATAACAGATAAAAAGCGAGATTAAATTTGCTATTCATTGTCCTCTTAAGAGGTATAAAGTGCGTAAAGTATGCTGCATGAATATTTCCTATTTTGTATACAATTTTTATTTCAACTTCAAAAATAAAACATTTTATACGTATTCATATTTACTGTTGCAAGCGTCGCAATTCTGAATAACGTAGGAAGTAAATTTGTCTGTTGATGAATACAAATTTGTTTACTATTTGCTCGCTGTCGCTACTTTGAAGCATTGAGCAGCTCTTGATTTGTCGAAGCTGATGTACATGTACATATACGCTGTACTGTGTTGCGATACATACATACGTGTGCATTTGACGTATTTGCCAACAAATATGGCGTCTGCGACAGATTAATTGGCGTACACGTGTACGAGCTGTTAAATATGCCATTAAGCGAATTTTATTATCTCCTCAATGCTTTTGATATGTCATTTACTGATTGAGATAAATAAAATTTGAAAAACATGTAAATATTTGATGCACTAATTGCGGTTGTGCTGCATATTTTTTTCGTTGTATATTTTTTTGCAAATTGGAAGTGGCAGTGTTCATTAATTTCAATTTTTAGAGTGTGAACTAAATTTTTAACCAACCAGTTTTTATTTTATATTTATAGGTGAAATCATAAATCATTATTATATTTCACACAGTGTTGCTCGTGAAAAGGTGAAAATTAACAAATAATTACTATAATTTAACTATGACATACTTTATTAAAATACCACATGTCCTAGTAGTTGATTTATTTCTTCATTCTTACTATTTCTCCTGGAATCCGTATATACAGGGTGTTAATACTAAGTCGTTACACCCGAAAATGGTAGATAGAACTCATTAAAACAAACAACTTTTCTTAGCTCAAATTTTTGATTTGGAGCCCCAGTTCATAGTTATTGGCGTTCTCTTGTTTTTCGAAAAATCGTCATAACTCCCTTAATTTAAGGAATATTTAAAAAATACAAAAACTTTCAGCATTTGCTTTCGGTTCTCTAAAACACTTGTATTTACAATTATTTTCTATTTCATCAAATAACAAAATGGCGACCAATCAAAAATTTCAAAACAAGATATGATGAAAACCAAACCAAATCAAAAATTTGAGCTAAGAAAATTTGTTTGTTTTAATGAGTTCTATCTATCATTCTCGGGTGTAACGACTTAGAATGAACACCCTGTATAAAAAACGAGTTTTATAAGACATGAGTCCTTTATACTACTCTTTACCTTTCGCTAAGAGAGGTATTGGAATCATGCTAAAAATCGTATATCCAGATTTTAGTGAATTAGCACGTTTTAAGGTCCCTAGAATCCGATAATAACATTTTTACGATGATGTCTGTGTGTGTATGCGTTTGTGAGGTTGTAGGAGGTACGATTTCTCAAATTCTACAAGACTAAAGACCTCTGTAACTATGGATTCCTCAATCTAACAGTAATGGGAAGAGTTGAATGGATTCTGGTAACAATTGGACAACCGGAAGTAGTAGTATTTTAACAAAAATCTTCTAAATATTATTTCTTAAATATTTATGTTATTACAAATATTAAAAACAAAATTCTCTATCCGACACAATTCATTTTTTACCTCTCGCTAAGAGAGGTATTGGATTCATGCTAAAAATCGCATATCCAGATTTAATTGAATAAGCACGTTTTAAGGTCCCTACAATCCGATTTTAACATTTTTACGATGATGTCTGTGTGTGTGTGTGTGTGTGTGTGTGTGTGTGTGTGTGTGTGGATGTGTGTGTGTGGGATGTTGGAAGGACGGTTACTCAAAAACTATAAGACTTAAAATTTGTTTAACAACGTATTTCCCAATCGGACATTCATGGGAAGATCTGAAAAGGTTTTGGTAACAATTGGACAACCGGAAGTAGAAGATTCTTGAAAAAAAATCTTCTAAATATTATTTTTTGAAAATTTTTCTTGATAATATTAAAGAAAAATAAATTCTCTTTCTGATACATTTAAATATTTTTATACATATTTTATAGATTTAGAGATAAAAGGAATATAATATATAAAATAATGTTGTAATTAATTTTACAACCGAAAGGATGCCATGAAAAATAGTTGCAAATTTAAATTATTTGTAACTGACAGATAAATGTCAGTGTCAGAAATAATGAGTAATGAAAGAAAAATGTATTTGGAGAATCCCTTAATTCTTGATCTGTGACTATTATGGAGATGACAAGTCTAGGTTGAAGGACTTAAATTTGTTTCAAACATTATGGGACAATGTACACCAGTACTGTAGACTAGAGTAACTTTGAATTGCGAAAAAGCTATCAAATTCTTCTCAAGTAAGTTGTAAATATTGACAAAATTACACATCGATATAAGAATAATCGGAGTGCAATCTATCCGTCACTTTATTACAGGGAATTAGTGTTATTTAGATATAACATGTATGAAAAAATAAAATGTAAAAGAAGATATGTAAGAATAGATGCACAATCCATATATACATTTTAGACCGCCCAAAATTAATGTTTTTACTAGAAGAATATAAAGAGAAAGTAAACAACGTTGTTCGAATTGAAAATTGCAGTTACCAGCCTAATATTTATATATGGTAAACTCTACTTTGTAATTTATTGTAACATAATTTATGGTAAAATATCTTCATGTTGAGACATGCTATTATTGAATAATAAAGAAGTTTATACGTCATAGATTTATATGAATATATTCTTTGTATTTATAAAAATATTCTTTGCTTTATGCATACAGCCAGGTAAAATATACGGCGAGAGGTTATGTGCTGGCCACATCAGATTTTTTTATTATACCTTCTATAGATTTAAAAATATACATATATAATCATACGTAATATAACAAGTGATATGATTATCATCGATGATATTCTCGAGTGAAACCGAGCTGCAGATTTCACGAGTCCGAAGGACGAGTTGAAATGTGCTGCTTCGGTTTCACGAGCAATATCTTCGATTATTAATCATATCACGAGCTTATATTTAATGAGAGAATATAATGAATTTTTGCAATCTAACCTAACCTAACTTTTGATATACATATTCATATTATATTAAAACATGGTACTTACGAGTTTTATTTAATATTTCGGGGTTTGAATTATTGTTATTATTTATTTTTATACTCAAAATTAACTGTCAATGTCATAAATATAGAAAACAAATCCCGTAGTAACGACTATAAATACGGTGTTTATTTCTTTGTTTTTTATCATCGCTGTGATAATCTTGTAGCTAGGGACATTCTGAATGTTGATTGGCGGAAAACATGTCACGTGACTAAGGAATTATATTCTCTATAAAATAATCTGTTGTAGTAAATCTTTCCTCCAACATCCTACAACATTCACACACACACACACACACACACACACACACACACACAGACATCATCGAAAAAATGTTATAATCGGATTCTAGGGGTTCTTAAAACAGCACGTTATTCACTAAAATCTGGATATGAGATTTCTAGCATGAATTCAATACCTCTCTTAGCGAGAGGTAAACATACGATTTATTGCATTATTTGTAAAATATGGACATGAAGCTTTTGGAGAGGAATTATATCAAGACAATAGGCGATGGGAAATAAGCAATATGACATCTGGTGGTATTTTGCGGAACTATAGTTGACGGGATAAATTATACATTTTCTTGATTGTATAAACACAAGTGTTATCTATTATGTTTATAATATTTACGTTAACGTATGTAATACCTCAATATTATACACTTAATGTAATTAGTAAATGCCAAATTATCCCGTTAACGTTAGTTTCACTTTGGCGCTGCGATCTTATTTCCCATCGCCTATATTATTGAAAATATATGGACATTAGTTTATTACATACTGATTTTTACCTTCCGTCACCTTTAGGTAAGGAAGGTATTGTCTTTGGTCAAAAAATTCAGTGATGAGTTTTTACTGAATAAGCATGTTTTAGGGTCCCTATAATACGATTTTACCATTTTTATGATGATGTCTGTATGTATGTATGTGTGTCTGTGTGTGTGTGTGTGTGACTGTGTGTGTGTCTGTGTGTGTGTGACAAAAGTTCCGGATCCCATAACTTCGATACCACGATTCCAAAAATTATAATTTTTTCGTATTCCTCAAGTTTACATCCAGAAGAACAAGTGATTAGATGTTGGTTATAACTGGTGAACCGGAAGTACCCTCATTTGAAGATTTAACAGTTAAATTTGATTTATTGACATTTAATATTATTATAAATTAAAGAATATATTATTCTCTATACGATTTGATTACATTTTATACTTCATATTTAATAGATACAGAGTTAAAGAATTTTAAAGAAATTAAATTTTATAATTCAGCCAGCTATGCTAAACATGGAAACTGCTAATATATTCATATAATTCAAATTGACAGACGTCAGTATGAATAAAAAGTAAATTAATGTGACAGAGATGAGGATGTTGAAATAGATGTTGGGGAACACACGGAAAGATACGGTAAGAAAATAACTCTAGTGTTACAATTTTCTAGAAAGATACAAGAAAGACGATTACATTGGTTTGGACATGTCATGAGGAAAATGAAGAATTATATTTGAACAAGAATGAGTAGTTTAGTAATGGGAGATTGAAGAAGCAGAGAAAGACCAAAGATAAGATGGAAGGACTGTATTGCGGAAGCCTTGAGAGAAAAAAAACCGAATGAGAACGACACGCAAAAATATCGACTCCTAACGAATGGAAAAAGCTAAAGAGGAAGAAAATGTCAGTGTCAAGTGCAATTTGAATAGTTTGTTTATGAAATAATTTTACTGGAAATTTAGAATCTTTTCCAAGAAAAATTATGTATGGAATTTATACATTATACACAGGATTGACGGAAGGTATTGTGCTGGCCACAACAGATTTTTTATTATTATTATTGTTATTATTATTATTATTATTATTATTATTATTATTATTATTATTATTATTATTATTATTATTATTATTATTATTATTATTATTATTATTATTATTATTATTATTATTATTATTATTATTATTATTATTATTATTATTATTATTATTATTATTAAATGAAACAGTCAGTAGGTACGATTTATGTTAGTCGTTGTGAAAATCGTACCTTGTCGTCACTTTTAAAAATAGGGTAATAAATAAGTCATTAAAGTAGATTTATTGACTTAAAATTCACAGATAAGGAACACGTCATTCCATTATTTTGCCTGTATTTTTTTTTAGATAAGCGTACCAAATTTACTTGAGAATGTAATTTTCTTAAGTAGTACGATTTTGGTAACTTTCCACTATATGAAATAAAGAATAGTAATTAACTTGACCAATTAAATCGGTTCATCCAACATCTCTGTAGAATTGCTCTTCAAGTGTTATGCATTCTAGAAGTTCTGTCTCTCCGAGGGAGTTCGGAAGTTCGCGCTATTCAAGCGCAATGTGCATGTGCATTGCTTACCCACTAAGCACAGTGTTCAAACCAAGCACCTAGAATACTGTTTTATTAACACAAACGGTGTGTTACGAAAAAATTATGATGTAAATGAAAGACACTAAAGACAGTGCTTGACGTGTTCAACTATTCAGAATGTAGAATTAAAATTCAATGCAGATATTGCAGTCTGATGACTTACCTACTCTATTATATGAAGACTGCAGTGAAATAGGGTAATAATATACAATAAATGATTGGTTGTTGTTTTAACAACCCAATCCCCATGTGCAAATTTAACCCAAGTCAATAATTTATCGAACAAAACTGATCTTTGTATTCTATTTTCTTCCAAAGCTACGAGTGTCCGTAAGGCGACAAACATTAAACTCTCTCAACATCAAAAATACATATCTACTGCCATTAGCAAAATCTGCATAGGTAAAACTGATTTATTTACAACATTATGCTTCTGTTGAATAAAATATTCAATATACTCGTAGAGGATGTTCCAATATTAAACAACCAAATTTAAATTTTGAATAAATATCCTAAAAACAAGTGCGCAAGTTCATATAAACAAAATATCACAAGTGCTTCGTTTCAGAGATTTACATGAGAAGGTGCAACTGGCGCGGTTATATATTTATTTTATCGTATGGCTACATTTGTCACATTCACATAAATTTAAATGTACTGATATTTAGATATAAAAATAATTTCTTTGCGCATTTGAAATTGTTGTTTTTACCTTCCGTTACATCTAGGTACGGCAGATTGTCTTTGGTCAAAAAATTAGGTGGTGAGTTTTCAATGAATAAGCACGTTTCAGGGTCCCTGCAATATGATTTTGCTATTTTTATGATGATGCATGTGTGTGTCTGCGTGTGTGCGTGTGACTATAACTTCGGTTGCGATATCTCCAATACTACAATTCCAAAAAATACAATTTTTACGTTTTCTTCCTCCTTATACATCCATATGTAACTTGATTTGATTTTGGTTATAATTGGTCAACCGGAAGTACACTCATTTGAAGATTATAACAGTTTTTCATGAAAAACGCTCTTAAATATTATTTTTTGACATTTAATGTTATTATAAATATTAAAGAATATTCTTATCTATATATATGAATTGATTTCATTTTATATATCATACTCAATGGATATAAAGTTAAAGAATTATAAAGAAAGTAAACTTTATAAATCATTCAGCTATGCTATAACCATGGAAACAGCTACTATATTAAGAGTTAGGGAAATGGCATGAGTGATAGAAGTTTATAGAGACGAGAGACGATTAAATTGAACATGTCATGAAGGAGAGATGAAGAATATATTAGAAGACCAAATAGCTTAATAATAGAAGGTACACGAAACAGAAGAAGACCAAACTTAAGATGGGAGGATTGTATTGCGGAATTCTTGAGAAAAGGAATTAAATGTGTCGCAAAACAGAAATGAGTGGAAGAAGAAAATAAAACATAGCGACCCCTAACGAAGGGAAAAAGCTAAAGAAGATGTCAGTGTCAAGTGCAATTTGCATTGTTTATGAAATAATTTTACTGGAAATATATGACCTTTGCAAGAAAATGTATGTATGTATGTATTTGTACATAATACACAGGATTGACGGAAGGTAATATGCTGACCACATCAGATTTTTTGCAATGGGATCACCGAGGTCGGTACTACATTTGCAAAGATTAAGAGTCCAGAAGTCCAGATGATGAAAGGCACTGTGGAAGATGGGGTAGTACTGTTATTTTCCCTTTCCTAGATTGTCAACTGTGCTTGAGCCATATTGTGACGAATGCACTGACCAAGAAATCCTCAAGATCCTTAAGTTTCTATGGTCGCCGATTCATTAAGCGTTACCTAGGGTGCACCACGAGGAGACGAATTAGCTTTACTGGCGCGGTGCAAATAATTAATACTGTTCAAATATTATTAATTGGTTCTGCGTAATCTATATGTTTAATTGCTTCCCAAGCATCTGTGATGGAACATCGTCATGCTTTTCTATAGGTTAAATAACACCATTTTTAGCAAATTTTGTAAGAAAATAATGTGATATGGAATTTTGTACAATAAAATTTTAAAGTTGATTGATATATCGTAGCTATAAGTAATACACACTTTCTCATGATGCATTACCGTGTTTTTCTTAAATGACCACTTATCTACAATTTTTTAGGTCCTTGATTACTCTTGGAATACCAGAGATTCATTTTTTGATAATTAATATTATCAGTGACTTTTTTACCATAGTGTAACCTGTTGAGGAATAAGTTATAACAGTCTGTTCCTTAATAGTTGTCACACTTGTAAATAACTAATAAACTCATGAGAAAAAAAAACACATTTATGAATTAACATTGCACATTTTAATAATTATACATAAATAAAACTAAGTAATTTATTTAAAAATTATTTTATGGAACAAAGATTGAAAAACATCATGAGAATCATTTCTCATTTCGTATTTTTTATTATTTATTTTCTTATTAGTATCCATTGTTATAATTTCTTTTGTGAGAAAATATATCTTTTCAAAACGTCGATTTTTATATACCCTGCGGTGGCTGGTACCAAAATATGTACTTGTTTAAAAAACATTTGACAATAGGGTATATGACCTTTTATCATATTTATAATTTTTTAATATATTCTTCATACTGAGTTAAAAATAACGCACCCATACTTTTTACCTACCGTCACCTTTAGGTAAGGAAGGTATTGTCTTTGGTCAAAAAATTCAATGATGAGTTTTTAATGAATAAGCATGTTTTAGGGTCCCTATAATATGATTTTACCATTTTTACGATGATGTCTGTATGTATGTATGTATGTGTGGCTGTGTGTGTGTGTGTGTGTGTGTGTGTGTGTGTGTGTGTGTCTGTGTGTGTGTGTGACAAAAGTTTCGGTTCCCATAACTGCAATACCACGATTCCAAAAATTATATTTTGTTCGTATTCCTCAAGTTTACATCCAGAAGAACAAGTGATTAGATTTTGGTTAAAATTGGTGAACCGGAAGTAGCCTCATTTGAAGATTTAACAGTTAAATTTGATTTATTGACATTTAACGGTATTATAACTTAAAGAATATATTATTCTCTATACGATTTGATTACATTTTATACTTCATATTTAATAGATACATAGTTAAAGAATTGTAAAGAAATTAAATTTTATAATTCATCCAGCTATGCTAAACATGGAAACTACTACTATATTCATATAATTCAAATTGACAGATGTCAGTATCAATAAAAATAAATTAATGTGGCAGAGATGAGGATGTTGAAGAAGATGCAGGGGAACACGCGGAAAGATACGGTAAGAAAATAACTCTAGTGTTACAAGTTTCTAGAAAGATACAAGAAAGACGATTACATTGGTTTGAACATATCATGAGGAAAAATGAAGAATTATATTTGAACAAGAATGAATAGTTTACTAATAGGAGGTTGAAGAAACAGAGGAAGACCAAAGTAAGATGGATGGACTGTATTGTAGAAGACTTGACAGAAAAGTACCTGAATGAGAACGACATGCAAAAATAGCGACCCCTAACGAATGGGAAAAGCTAAAGAAGAAGAAGATGTCAGTGTCAAGTGCAATTTGAATAGTTTGTTAATGAAATAATTTTACTGGAAATTTCGAATCTTTTGCAAGAAAAATTATGTGTGGAACTTACACATTATATACAGGATTGACGGATGGTATTGTGCTGGCCACAACAGATTTTTACTTCCTTGTACGTAAGTAAAGGAAGTATTGTAATCGTGAAAAAATTCGGTTTTCAGATTTCAGCGGAAATATCCATTTTGATCATCCCTGAATCCATTTTGACTAATTTCGTCGTGACGTCTGTACGTACGTACGTATCTCGCATAACTCAAAAACGGTAAGCCGTAGAAAGTTGAAATTTTGTATTTAGGTCTCCTATAACATCTAGTTGTGCACCTCCCTTTCTGGTTATTACACAATTTCCATAAGTGACACTTTACATGAAGCCTATAATAGATTTTAATGAAAAACTGTTTTAAAATATAATCCAAAACTTATCAAATTTGGTATACAAGACTTTTATGTCAATCGAAATAACATAATAGATTTTGGTTAAAATAGGTTAACCGGAAGTGGTACATTACTTGAAGTTGTTAACAGTTTTTCTTGAATAAAATGATTTTATTTTGATTTTAGAAATAAATGCTTCAAATAAAAGTTTCAGAGAATTAATTTCTGCGTCTATCACATTAAGTATTATTAAATTAGCCCTTTGTATAAGCGAGATATGTAAATTTAAAAATTATATACTTTTTTGTTTTTGTAATAAAGCTTGCTATGGATTAGGACAAAAACATAAAAAAAATGATCATGTCAAATTACGTTAAATACGTGCAATTTTATGATTCGTACAATAACAAATATTATATTTTTATTGTGAAATTAGTCATATTCATTGTTGTAATCACATATTTCTTTGTTGTAATCAAAACTCTCTTTAAAAACTCCCTTTATGGTCGCTGTATATCTTACTGTTTTGAATTTAAAATTAATATTTTGTAATTTATTTATTAAAAAAATATGTATAGTTTAATAATCGTACAAGGAAGTCGTGTGGTGTCCACATCAGATTTTTTTAATTTGTTAAATATCAGTAGAAATAAAAAACGGTATTAAAAATTTGTATGCGAAGTAATACAAGCAAGCGTGACGTTAGGACGTCACTGCAGTTTTAATGACGTTCTTGAAAAAGCCTCAAATATTAAAAATATCATGAAATATTCATAAGATATTTTACAATTAAGTATTGAAATTTGTGTAATATTTTGAAAAATTGATCTGAAACAGAATGTGACGTCATAGTACATACACTTTAACATGTGAGAAACTAAATCTGTTGTGGTCACCACAATACCTCTCCTCACTTCTGTTTTGGGATACATAAGTATTATATTTAACATTTCTTGTATACCTACCTATATTCAAATATTCTACTTATACCTGTTCTTTATATTTAAATTTATTCCATGAAGAAATTTTCTCCTACTATTCTAATTTTTCGAAATTTTTCCTATACATTTTCGGGATTGACAGTATTTCTAAAGGATTATATGTAATATACTTAAAAATTTAAATATTTAACCAGTAATACAATAAGAAGTAATACATGTATGTACTTCCCAGAAAAAGTTCTCAGTAATGTCTCCGGATTTCTAACACTGACATTTATCTGTCAGTTACAAACATTTTAATTTTTCAATTGGTTTCCATGCCATTATTTGGGCTGTGCGATTTATTACAACAGATTATTATATATAAAATATTTAAATGTATCAGATAGAATTTAATCTTCTTTAATATTTGCAAAAAAATTTAAACAGTAATATTCAGAGGATTTTTTAATAATTTACTACTTCCGGTTGTCCAATTGCGGCCAAAATATTTTCAATTCTTTCCATAAATACGTAGTTAAACTTATATTAAGTCTTGTAGTTTTTGAGAAATCGTCCTTCCAATATCAACACACACACACACAAACATACAAACACACACAGGCATCATCGTAAAAATGTTAAAATCGGTTTGTAGAGACTTTAAAAGGTGTTTATTCATTAAAATCTAGGTATGCAATTTTTAGCTTGAATCCAATACCTCGCTCAGCGAGAGGAAAAAATTGCATAAACTTTCATTTAAAATACTTTTTAAAAAAATGTGAAACCGGCTAATTCTATAATAATATTTAAGCATTTAAAAATTATTAGTACATTATTTTTAACTTAATAAGGAGGATGGTTAAAAGAAAAATGGTCACATACCACATTATATCATTAAACAATATAATATGGACTTCTTTTATAATAATAAAAAATACTAGATACTAAATAAAATTGACAGCACATGATCTTTTCAAAAAGGGTAGAATGGTGTAGAATTAAAATTAATTGTTTTTGGTATAATCTCTTTTAAGAGTGATTTTCTCAAAAAGGTCACCGTATACAGTACATAATTCTTCATTATTTAAAGTCATTAGTGATAATTAGCCCCGTAAATATCAACTTTTAATTAATGATTGTTCTAGTCTCAGTAATGATGTGTAATTTTAATAACATTTAATTGAAGCACAGGACAAAATAATTAGAACACATTACGCGGTGGCTACTGAATTGGTGTTTTTATCAGTTAAGAATGTTATTTTATCACATTAATTAGCAGGCCATTACGTAATACCGCCTTTTAAGACTACGCAGATCTTTACGTTCATTCATTATCCCTGCACTTTTTCTTCTAACTTTTTATTCCATTAACATTAACTACATCAGCAGAGAAAAAATGTAAACTGTACTTAACGAACCATTTTATTAACTAAGTTATAATTATTGTAAATTTACTTAAATTATAACATGAACACAAGGTTTTTATTCGTCTTGTTAATTGATGAAGCAGTTAAGGATCGCATAGCTAGAAGAACTAGTAAGAAATGTAAATTTATGAGACAAGACGATAGGTATATGAGTTTGTTTAATACCTTACCGGATTTAAAATAGCAAATTTATCTGCAAAGCAGCAGCTTTACTTAAAATGTATGATAATGATGAGAAACTAATTTCCATTTTTGGAGCCTAGAGTCCGAATCTAATTTGTTTTGCGGTATAAGTTGTCCTCCTGCTAAGCTAATGATATTTTTATAGCTCATTATCATCATCTACTAGAGCGCAATGAATACTAAAAAACAAGTTACGGGTTCTTATTAAAATAGAAACAATAACATCGAACACAATTCATTTAAAGTATCAAATTTTAATTAAAAATTTCAAATATCTACCTAATAAATTAAACTAGAGGCTGCATGTACATCTTTCCTTTGGTAATACATTTAGAGCAGCGGCAGAAGCTGCAATATTTTTTTAGGTTTCCTGGCTGTATTTTTGGTATTGCATTTTAGAAAAAAAATGTGATGTGGTCAACACATAACCTTCCTTCAGAGATAAGGTAGTTTCTTGCAAAGATTATATATTTGCAGTAAAATTATTTCACGAACTATGTAAACTGTACTTGACACTGATTTCTGTCAATTAATAATATTTACTTACTGTTTCCATGGTGAGCCTGTAGCAGCATAGATTTATGAATATTAATTTCTTTATTGAATACGAAGAAAAAAATTCAATCAAATCGTAAAGAGAATATAATATTCATTAATAGTTATGGTAACGTAAAATGTGAAAAATTGGTATTTATCTGCGTTTTTCTTAAAAAAAATTGATATGAACTTCAAATAGTGGTACTTCCGATCCACACTTTATATGTAGGTACAAAAGGGAAATATGAAAGAATTATAATTTTTGGAATTGTATTATTGGAGTTATCGAAGGAGAATTTTTTGTAACACACAGACGCACACACACACACACACACACACACACACACACACACACACACACACACACACGCACACACGCACGCACGCACCCACATACAAACACAAATACATACATACAGAAATCATCGTAAAAATAGTAAAATCGTATTCATTAAGAACTCATATTTTTTGACCTGACAATACCTTACATAAGAGCGACGGAAGTTAAAAAACGACGTAGAACGTAGAACTTAAAATGAAATTTGAGAAAATTAATCTATGCGTGAATCTCAAAGACTACTAATTTCTTAAATTAATTGAATTGTCAAAGATGACAGTTGAAATTGTCACAAGTTTTTATATTCAAAAAAATTAATATTTGCCATGTTTTACTTCCGAAGTGGAAAAAATAATAGTATATAATTCAGCAAAGAATGTTCTTTTTTCTGCGCTATCGAGCTTCAAATTGCATCTCGAGAAAAAATATGCATTTCTCTTCTCAGATCTCTATTGTATTAAAGAAAGTTAGAGTTGTCAAAAAATATTAATATAACAGTTAAAGTTTTATATTTTTAAAAAAGTATTTTAAATGAAAGTTTATGTAATATTTTTCATAGTAATATGAAAAATCATAATACTTTATTGTAATTTTCATAAATAATTAAATAAAATTGACGCGAAAAATATTCATGAAAAACAGCCCCCCACTTCTTTAGGCTGTCCAACACGCATATTTTTACTTCCTTGTACGTAAGTAAAGGAAGTATTGTAATCGCGAAAAATTTCGGTTTTCAGATTTCAGCGGAAATATCCATTTTGATCATCCCTGAATCCATTTTGACTAATTTCGTCGTGACGTCTGTACGTACGTATCTCGCATAACTCAAAAAACGGTAAGCCGTAGAAAGTTGAAATTTTGTATTTAGGACTCCTATAACATCTAGTTGTGCACCTCCCTTTCTGGTTATTACACAATTTCCAGAAGTGGCACTTTACATGAAGCCTATCATAGATTTTAATGAAAAACTGTTTTAAAATATAATCCAAAACTTTTAAAATTTGGTATACAAGACTTTTAAGGTATGTCAATTGAAATAACATAATAGATATTGGTTAAAATAAGCTAACCGGAAGTGGTACATTACTTGAAGTTGTTAACAGTTTTTCTTGAATAAAATGATTTTATTTTGATTTTAGAAATAAATGCTTCAAATAAAAGTTTTAGAGAATTAATTTCTGCGTCTAGCACATCAAGTATTATTAAATTAGCCCTTTGTATAAGCGAGATATGTAAATTTAAAAATTATATACTTTTTTGTTTTTGTAATAAAGCATGCTATGGATTAGGACAAAAACATAAAAAAAATGTTCATGTCAAATTACGTTAAATACATGCAATTTTATGATTCGTACAATAACACATATTATATTTTTATTGTGAAATTAGTCATATTCATTGTTGTAATCAAATATTTCTTTGTTGTAATCAAAACTCTCTTTAAAAAGAACCGGGTTACATTAATGGTAATTTATGAATGATAGTGATAGTAGTAAATGAATTATTTTTTGTTCTATATCAAAATATTTCTCGGGCTTGGCTTTAAGCCTGTCAATATTTTGTAATTTAATTATTAAAAAAATATGTATAGTTTAATAATCGTACAAGGAAGTCGTGTGGTGTCCACATTAGATTTTTTTGTTATAAATTTGACTAGATTTAGAAAACCGTAAGTTCATATTAAAAACTTGGTCAGAAATAATCTATTTCTATTCATTTTATCACTTTTTGATTAACAAATAAAAATGAAAGCTATTTCAATAAAAACAATTTATTTATTGATCTTCCTGCGAAATTCTATACATCGTTGTTGTTTTTTCACGCAATAACAAAATAGCATGACAGAATTACTCATCACAAATATGATAGACATTATTTGTCACCTATCATTATGTGGTTTTTGTATGTCATATTTGATTATTCTATTAACAAAAACATTATGATAGAAACCATTACGTTCATTTCACATTAGTATTAAATGAATTAGTTTGCTCCACTTTTAAATTCCTGCTCATGCAAATGGAACATGCCTAAAATTCTCCAGCACCGACGAATACCCCGTACATCTAGTTTTAATATAACCACAGATGTGAACCAATAGCAATCATAATACCAGCCTGAAATTTTCCTCGTATCCCATCTTCTCCTTCGCAAATTACTTTTAAATAGAAAGCTGTCAGCACGATGTAATGAATAATGCGTCCCTGACAAACGACACTCTAAATTGTCGTCTCCATCTGACTACGAACGGAATAGGATACTTGATGCTGTAGCTGTAGCACAGCATGCTCCAAATAGGAGTATTTTTAAATTTCCCTCGCGTTGCGGAGTAACACAACACATAATGAGAAACGCGGGAAAATTCAACACCGAAAGTGACGTCAAACCGAATTGATTTCTTGTTTTGACAGCTCCATTGTGGGTGAGAGTAATTTAGGCAGCAGTTATTAATGGTGGAAATTTGTGGTATTTATTTTTACTTCCTACAACCGCTGAAATTGCTGACTGCAAATTCAATTTTTTGACACATATTGAGTGGTTTGTCAATTTAATTAATATTCGTGTTTAATATAGAAATACAATTAGAGAACAAATGAAAATATTCGTTTGTAAATGGTTTCTTTTTATTACACGAAAATGAAAAAGTCTGCTAATTAGGTAAAGCAAGGGCTTAAATGTTCAGAGCAACTATACTCGTCTATGATACTCGTATAACCTGCATATGAATTAGAAATATTTTAACTGAATAAAGACTTTTTTTCTTCAAACGTCATTACAATTGCATCTTTTATGACTTGATTCAGAAGGTATAAATTTTATTTCTACGCGGACGGAGTAAAAGTACCTAGTAATTTTTACGAAGAAAATATCCATAGAAGCTATATAGATTCAACGAATAAGAAGTAACTTGTACAATAAAAACATGTAATATCGCTCTGTCACTATAACACACTAGATACAATAAAGATATTAAATATTATCAACAGCTGTCAAATTTAAATGAATAACTTATAATTTGAAATATAAACAGAGTTACTTTTAACGAAATAACATATTAAAGAATAGTAAATTTATAGATTACAATTACAGGGAAGGTAATGAACGTAAGACTACTTAGAATAAAAGTGTATAGTGAAAATGATTAGGCAGAAGACTCACGTCATCAACCTGAAAAAAACCTTATAAAATGAAATATAACATATATAATTTTTTGGGTGTTATTTATGTTTTAAAAGAAGAACGCACATAACTCAATTCGGCAACAAACAACAAATAATGCGGCAAAGGTAACAATGTCGATAATACAGTGTTTTGAATCGAAAAAATCTGATGTGGACACCACACGACTTCCTTGTACGATTATTAAACTATACATATTTTTTTAATAAATAAATTACAAAATATTAATTTTAACTTCAAAACAGTAAGATATATAGCGACCATAAAGGGCGTTTTTAAAGAGCGTTTTGATTACAACAAAGAAATATTTGATTACAACAATGAATTTGACTAATTTCACAATAAAAATATAATATTTGTTATTGTACGAATCATAAAATTGCATGTATTTAACGTAATTTGACATGAACATTTTTTTTTGTCCTAATCCATAGCAAGCTTTATTACAAAAACAAAGAAGTATATAATTTTTTAATTTACATATCTCGCTTATACAAAGGGCTAATTTAATAATACTTGATGTGCTAGACGCAGAAATTAATTCTCTAAAACTTTTATTTGAAGCATTTATTTCTAAAATCAAAATAAAATCATTTTATTCAGGAAAAACTGTTAACAACTTCAAGTAATGTACCACTTCCGGTTAGCCTATTTTAACCAAAATCTATTATGTTATTTCGATTGACATAAAAAAAAGTTTTGTAAAAAGTTTTTGTTTATATTTTAAAACAGTTTTTCATTAAAATCTATTATAGGCTTCATGTAAAGTGCCACTTCTGGAAATTGTGTAGTAACCAGAAAGGGAGGTGCAAACTAGATGTTATAGCAGTCCTAAATACAAAATTTCAACTTTCTACGGCTTACCGTTTTTGAGTTATGCGAGATACGTATGTACTCTCTTTAAAAAGAACCTTTATGGTCGCCATATATCTTACCGTTTTGAAGTTAAAATTAATATTTTGTAATTTAGTTATTAAAAAAATATGTATAGTTTAATAATCGTACAAGGAAGTCGTGTGGTGTCCACATCAGATTTTTTTCAGAAAAAATGCCAAAATCACTAGAAACATAACATAGCTATTCGTGAAATTTAGTGTTTTTAACGGTTTTGCAACTATATATAACCATCAAAGCAAAATTCATGATTCTCGTGATTCTAGAATTTACCCCAAACATGTTGCCAATTGAACATACGACTTTAGGTAACAATTCAATTATCAGTACACATGGGCATTAGCACCCTTCAGAAATACAAAACCACCACTCGCATTCATTTTCGTCTCAGCACCATTTCGCAACCACTTGGGTATCACACCCACATCTCACAAACACTTGGGTATCACATCCACCTTGATTCTGGCATCAGTACCATCTCACAAACACTTGTATATTACACCCACATTGATTATGGCATCAGCACCATCTCACAAACAATATTCTCTGAAAATGCACACAATCGAAATCTGAAAAACAATACGCGAAGATCGCCGACCGCTCTATTCAATGTTCACGAAGCTACTGTTCTAATGATAAAGGTGATGCAATCAAGAATACTCATTAATTACATGAATAATTTATTAAATAACCCCGAATCGAATACAACAAAAATATTAATTTGGAATAATGCTCCTTATTGTTTTTAATACTGCTTTTGCTATTAATATACTGTGAAGTACATATAACAATCTGTGTTGAAAATGTATAACATTGGTTAATGCCAAAATCATCACTTTATACAAAAATTGTGTTTCATTGAATAATAGTTTTTAGTGTTTCTGACGAGACGATCGAGACGAGAAACTACGTTGTCTCGTCTCGTCTCGTCTGGAAGGCAACAAATTAAGTCTCGTCATAATATTTTATATAACATTTGACTCTCATATTAGAAATATTTGCATTTCATTTGAATATATTTCTAAATGAAAAATTTTCGTATACATAACGTTATTTATAAAATACTTCTATGTGTTTTGTAGTATACGAATATACAAATTATAAGAATATAAATAAAAATAATATTATATGCTATTTCAAAGAAATCTAATTTGTATTCACATTCCATGCCCAGTGCTTGCAAAAACATTTAGAATTTATTATCATACATACAGCAAAATATATTATATGTTAGTGCACGGTTATGTTTTACGAGATATTATAATGCCAAGCGTAATAAAAGTTATGGTTTTAAAGAGAATAAAATTACCTTCATGAAATTTAATGCCCTCACGAAAATTTTAATTGAATTTTTAAACAATCGACACTAGAAAACTTTCAGATATTAAACCGCTATATTAATAACCAAATTTAGTTGACTTGATAATATACAGCACAATAGATTAAGTTTTTGTACATTTTAATAAAACACTGATCGAAAGTTACTAAATACAAATCAATACTGACTTTGTTTTAGAATTAACTGTGATTTTAATGTAAAAATACGTACATAGATATGCTTTTATCAAGAATAGTACAATTAAATTATTAGAAAAAGGAAATTAATTTTATCAGTAATGACATTGTTTTCTTTTTAAGACCGAGATATCAATATTTTTTTAAAAATTAAACAAAGTAATTATAGTATTAAAAGATTAATAGTGACACACAAAATTATACTTGTACAATAATCCTACGGGAAATAAAATATTGTATAAATATGTGAGTTAAATTTTCTTATGCATTATATGTCTAAGAGTGAAAATAATTTATGAATAAATGAATATAATAGCAACTAACATTGAAAAAAATAAAATAAAATAAAATATAGGGCGTTAAAAAAGGGTAATAAAGTGAATGTGTATACATTACGATGTGCAGATTCTCAATAAAATTTTTTTTTTCAAAATTCGAAAAATTATTTATCATTTAATTTTTACCTCTCGCTAAGAAAGGTATTGGATTCATGCTAAAAATCGCATATCCAGATGTTAGTAAATAATTACGTTTCAGGGTCCCTAGAATCCGATTATAATATTTTTACGATGATGTCTGTGTGTGTGTGGACGTGTGTGTGTGTGGACGTGTGTGTATGAGTGGGTGTGTGGATGTTGGAGGTACGATTTCTCAAATTCTATAATACTAAAGACCTGTGTAACTACGGATTCCTCAATCTAACAGTAATGGGAAGAGTTGAATAGGTTCTGGTGACAATTGGATAACCGGAGATAGTAGTATTTTAACAAAAAAAAATTAAATATTATTTTTTCAAAATTTATGGTATTACAAATATCAAAGGACATTTAATTTTTTTATTGTCTTCTATAGATTTAAAGATATACAAATATAATCTATAAAATAATATGTTGTAGTAAATCTCACAGCCCAAACATCTCCATGGTAACCAGTTGAGTAATTAAAATGTTGACAGATAAATGTCGCTATTGTCAGTGTCAAAAATTCAAAGATAGTACTGAAGGCTTTTTCTGGGAACGATATTTAATACGTCTTATAGTATTATTAATTATATATTTAAAATTATAGGTATATTACATACTCCTTTCAGAAATACCGCCAATCCCGTCAATGAACTTCGAACATTTAGAAGAGAAGGAGAAAATATGCTTATAGAATGAAATTAAAATTATATAAAATATTCAAATATTATTATTTATTATTATTTGATACACTACCCGACAGGCAGATGCCCAATTAGGGGGTAGGAAGAAATCAATTAAAAGGAGTAAATACAATGTTTAATACCACGAACGTTGCATTTAAAAATATCTACATGATTTTGAATTTTATGATATGACTGAATCATATAATGAATGGTTGATTTAACTAACGTATTCGATCTAGGAGGGGACATATAGAATGTCTAACTATATCTTGACGACAATCTAGGGACTTGAAAGTGTATATTATGTAAAATAAATGCACAATCAATAGTACCGGTGATAGTTTTAAGCAAAATTATAGCTGCGTGCATATTTCTTCTTTGATATAAGAAATTCAGATTAAACGATTCCAATAATATAGTTTGCGGGATACCTCTTGCCGGATATGTGCCGTCCAAGATAAATGTAACTGCTATATAAAGATTAGATGTAATTAGAATTTTTTGAGTGTACAAGAAATATTAAATACAATACTAATATATCCACGGAAAGAGCGAGAGGTATTATAATGGTTTTTTTGTGCCATTGCCACCATGAAATTTTTATTAAAGTAATGAATTAATTATATAAACACGTAACAGACAATGAATAAGAAATATATTAATTCGTAATTAATTCTATAAAGCGTATTGCAGCCACAGTAATACGTTACAAATGTACTATGTAAAATGTAATACATATGTGTTCATGGTATTAATATTTGAACTTTTCTAATAAAGAGATAATAAAGAGTATGTTAATAAATGTGTACAAAGTTTTATATATCCTCATATAAAAATGTAATATATTCTAGCGTATATTTTCTAGTGAAGTTTAATAAAGGTTTATTATTATCTATTGTTATTAAAAATTATATAAGATTTTTTTACAAAGAAAATATGAACAAAGATTAAAATAAAATATGACAATATCTCTTTGTCTGAGATTATTAAAATGCAAATATTCATTTGTTATAAAGAGAACAAAAGAAGAAATAGCTCTTGGAAAAACAATTTATTCAATTGTTATGTACCAAACATCTATTCGCAATCAAATAATTTGATTTCTTTTGAATAAACCTTTTGTACAAAACAGAGGAATCCTTTTATTCCTCTAGGTGTAATGAAATCTTTGCATTAGAAGTACCATTAAGAAAATTGCACTAAATTCAGAGAGGGATAGTAGGTATGGTAATTGGTAATACTTTTATAGATCCTACCGAAAAGGTAAGTATCAGATAAATATTTGTCTATAATTTAGTGTACTTTTCTTAATGGTACTTCTAATGCAAAGATTTCATTACACCTAAAGGAATAAAAAGATTCCTCTGTATTGTACAAAAGCTTTATTAAAAAAAACAAATTATTTGATTGCGAATAGATGTTTGGTACATAACAATGAATACATTGTTTTTTCAAGAGCTATTCCTTCTTTTGTTCACTTTATAACAAATGAATATTTGCATTTTAATATTTTATTTTAATCTTTGTTCATATTTTCTTTGTAAAAATCTTACATAATTTTTAATAACAATAGATAATAATAAACCTATATTAAACTTCACGAGAAAATATAAGCTAGAATATATTACATTTTTATATGAGGATACATAAAACTTTTACACATTTATTAACATACTGCTTATTATTTCTTTATTAAAAAATTTAAAATATGTTAATACAATAAACATGTATTAAATTTACATAGAACATTTGTAACGTATTACTGTGGCTGCAATATACTTTATAGGAATAATTATATGCATATATTCTAGATGCTATTTCAAAATAGAACTAAATTTTCTTTATTTTATATATTACGTAAACATATAATACATATCTGTAATTAATCAGATAATTGCATTTGATGCAGTTATTAATAATAAATATAAAGACTCAAACCGTAAATCGAACGGTATAAAAGGTTATCTACCACAGTATAGAATTATTTGTTTTATAATATTATAACAAATATAGCTATAATATACCGCACAAGCAAACCCATACAGTAACACTCCATTCAGGCTGACTGCTGCACTTGAATGATTGAATGTTTTCTCAGCGCAAGGTTAGCCTCACGCTGTGACATCACGCACGGAGAGGGGATAAGCATTCAGGCCTGTATTCTCATGTAAATCCTATACTCGAGGGAGTATAGGATTTACCCATGGAGGTAGGAATAATATGGAGAGTATAAACTTGAATGTAACCCGGTGGGGACGGACGCAGGTACTGTAATAGTACACACTGTAGTGGGGATTCGCGATACATCTAAAGAAAAACCAATATAGATTCGAAATATATCAAAAAGTTGCAAACGGCAACCATTTCTTCAACACACGCACACGTACAAAAAATATACAATTCACAATTGACAGCAACAACAATTATAGAGGAGGAAGCGGCTTCACTAGCACTTTCTCCATATTATTCCTACCTCCATGGGTTTACCGATTTTTTGTCTTTATGTACAAGTTCTTTCAATTTAAAGAAAAAAATCTGATGTGAACACCACACGACTTCCTTGTACGATGATTAAACTATACATATTTTTTTAATAAATAAATTACAAAATATTAATTTTAACTTCAAAACAGTAAGATATATAGCGACCATACCCCGGTTCTTTTTAAAGAGAGTTTTGATTACAACAAATAAATATTTGATTACAACAATGAATATGACTAATTTCACAATAAAAATATAATATTTGTTATTGTACGAATCATAAAATTGCACGTATTTAACGTAATTTGAAATGAACATTTTTTTACGTTTTTGTCCTAATCCATAGCAAGCTTTATTACAAAAACAAAAAATCTGATGTGGACACCACACGACTTCCTTGTACAATTATTATTAAACTATACATATTTTTTTAATAACTAAATTACAAAATAATTTTAACTTCAAAACGGTAAGATATATAGCGACCATAATCTAACCCGGTTCTTTTTAAAGAGAGTTTTGATTACAACAAATAAATATTTGATTACAACAATGAATATGACTAATTTCACAATAAAAATATAATATTTGTTATTGTACGAATCATAAAATTGCACGTATTTAAAGTAATTTGAAATGAACATTTTTTTTTTATTTTTTTGTCCTAATCCATAGCAAGCTTTATTACAAAAAAATAATATTAAATTTACATATCTCGCTTATACAAAGGGCTAATTTAATAATACTTGATTTGCTAGACGCAGAAATTAATTCTCTAAAACTTTTATTTGAAGCATTTATTTCTAAAATCAAAATAAAATCATTTTATTCAAGAATAACTGTTAACAACTTCAAGTAATGTACCACTTCCGGTTAGGCTATTTTAACCAAAATCTATTATGTTATTTCGATTGACATAAAAGTCTTGTATTTGAAAAGTTTTGGATTATATTTTAAAACAGTTTTTCATTAAATCTATTATAGGCTTCATGTAAAGTGCCACTTCTGGAAATTGTGTAATAACCAGAAAGGGAGGTGCACAACTAGATGTTATAGGAGTCCTAAATACAAAATTTCAACTTTCTACGGCTTACCGTTTTTGAGTTATGCGAGATACGTACATACGGACGTACTTAAGTACAGACGTCACGACGAAATTAGTCAAAATGGATTCAGGGATGATCAAAATGAATATTTCCGCTGAAATCTGAAAACCGAAATTTTTCGCGATTACAATACTTCCTTTACTTACGTACAAGGAAGTAAAAAGTACTCTTATTGACATAAAATGCATTTATGCAAGTTTTTGGTCATATTAGTAATTTATTTAATACAATATTTATTAAAATAATTAAAGTTTCTCTTTCTTTCTTAATGATTTAATCTTTAAAATTTTATTTCAACATTTTATACCAAACCTAGCTTGCCGTAACATACATATAACCTCAAAAAGGTAAAAATTACTCTCCCTATTTACGCTGAATGTTTTCGTGAAAAAATTAAAATTAGTGGCGTGTATAATGTTGTTTTCTCTGATTTTTTTTCCACGAAGGTAAATGAACATAAATAACAGTGTTTAAAATCTTATTAATATGCAGAGTATGTTCATACGAGTATATGCACGCTGGATAATTTATATGCTGTTCGTAAAAGTTAACTGAAAAATGTGTTCTCTAATTTTAAATTATGTTTTCGGCTTTGAGTTATTTCTTCTTGTCACGCGAATTTTGCCTTAATTGTAAAATATAGACCGAGAAAATTTATTAACAAGAGTAGACGCAAGTGTACTACAGGTACAGTTAGCTAAATTGGAATATTTTAAAAGATTATTTATTTTTATTCGAATATGTTACACGCACAAATTACTTTACGATGCTGTTAAACCTTCACAACAAAATTGTGAAGTAATATCATCACTATATTGATACGCATATGATTATCATTATTATTAATATTATAACGGCTATTTTGCATCATAAATAAAACACTTTGCTGCAAAGTAAATTTTATGCTTCACACTTCATATACAATAAGAACACCTGAAAATGGGACAGATGGTTGATGTCCTTTATTTTTTATTCCAAATTTCGCAATATCTCATAAAATAATGTAACAGGGTTGTACAACAGGTTGAATAGAAAAACTGTTTTGCTTAACCATATCTATGAGGATTTTTATCTCAATAAATAAAAAAAAAACATATTTAGATTGTTAAGGTACAAACCAATAAAAACAAATTATGCGTATAATTTATAGGTTATAATTTTGTTCACAATAATAATAAATTGTTGCATTGGAAACGAATGTTTTGACAAATATGATGTTCTATTGCTAAACCATCACAAATTTCATTATAAATTATGCTATATCTGTTTCACACGATCACAGAATTTTGTTTTTAAACAACATCTTCAGAAAATAATAGATATCGTGACAGTAACTTATAAGGAAGGTGAAAATATCGCACACTTACACTAGCATGATATGAGTTTGTTTTGTTTGATGCTGTGGTTGATAAATTGAACGGTCGAAAGTAATATCGTATTGCTCGTGTGTTGACTCACTCGGTTGCACGTCGTTCGTTAAACTTCACACTCGCACGATATTTCTCATTTTCGATACTCGTTATGAAATATATTATAAAAAAAAATCATGACTATGTTAAACGGTTTTAATAGGGTTTTACATTTCCATAGATATATAGATGTATCTAATAACGATATTTTACTTATCGATATTAGGATCCTCCAAAACTTATCCAACATGTGAATCTCAATAACTATAAGAAATTCGAAGCTGGTTAAATTAGAGCAAAGTTGGCCCATTGGAAGGTAATTTTAGCAATATATTATATATCCAAAAAAAATGCACAGGACACTAGATATAGATGAAAATGTAAATTTTACTTTTTGGTTTTTATTTCTAGACATATTTTCCAAGTAGGAAATAATACTGGATTTTGGTTTCCACTTCTCCTGGACACTTTCTTTCGAGTGACGATGATATAATTTAAAGTGGAGGTCATAGAAAGTTACAACCAGAGGCACTGAAAAGTACACCGGGGCCCGGGGCTTAGTATTTTTTGGGGCCCCTTCCATTTTTTTAAATGTGAAGTGAAAAAATACATTTTTGTTAGTCATATGATATAATATATAGTAACAAATTGTTCGAAGAATAAAAATAAATATAAAATACATATCATTTGACCATTTGAGATTAAATACGTCCGGGTTCGGGGCCTCTTGATGTTACGTGGCCTGGGGATTTTGCCACCCTTTCGCATTGGACCTGGTTACACCGTTAGAATATTTTTTATTTTCTAACGTTGTACAATTTGTCCATATTCATTTGTTTCAAACGGCAGAAAATCAACAATTATTAAATTTGTTGTTACACTGACTTGAATGTGTAATTTACTTACTTCACACATAGAGAAAATAGTTACTTATATACCAAGGGTTGAAAGTAGCCCTTTGCAGATCGAGGTTAGAAATTCCCACCCGATGGTAATAATAAATCTTTTTTTTGTACGGTCTGTAAAGAATCGCTTTCTGTAATCACATGACGTAACAAAAAGCCAATTTTTTTATCGATCGTAGAAAAAAATCTTTGAACTTCGATAATGGCATTATTTTAATTTCTCATCTATAGTGTTGTAACATAAATTGAAATACAAAATTTTGAAAACCATTTGTCATTTATTGTTTATTTTTAATTTTTGTATGTTCGCACATTGTAATGGAATTTTTTAAACCTCGATTTTTATATAAATTTCGTTGGATAGTAGCAAACACGTATTGGCTTGAAAACTGATGACAATCATATACAGTGTGTTAAAGAACCTAACTCGGAGTAGGCTATGAACAGAAAAACGTATGTCTGATCAATATTTATTTCAAAAGTCGTTGTCGAAAAATTAATTTTAAGGAGAAAAGATAATAAAGCAGGATACAGTGCAATGTCAATCGCCGTTTTCTAATTTGTTTCTATTTCTAAAATAAAATTCAAGTAGATAAGCTTCGATTTCTTTACATAACATTTTTGAGAATATCTCGTGTCAAATTGACATAATCAAATATTTATAAATTGACATACGTTTCTTTGTTCATAGCCTGCTCCGAGTTAGGTTTTTTTGTTAAACACGCTGTATAATATTAAATACGAGTAGCATAATATTAACTTGTGTTTTATGGAGTCAATTAGTAAATTAAAAGAATATTCCTATATTTAGAATAAAAATTGTTAAATGTGACAACTATTCGTACAAAAACGCAATTAAATACATAATAAATATTTTGAAAATGAAATCTACAGTTACGAATTAATCAGTAATTACTAATTCTATAAAGTAATATTTTCAGTTGATTATCCACTTTTCTTTCACAAACAAATTTTGTTATCTAATATGCAATTTAAATTTTGCTCATTATTCTACTCGTAATTCACTATTTCATCCTTCTGGTTTATAGGCCGTTATGCTTTCTAAAAATAGTCGGGTATTTTATGACATTATGTAAATGTTCGTCCTTTACAATTTGCTAATTAAGGCGCAAGGAAGAATTCTGGTCGCCAGTAAACTGTAGATTCTGTCAGAAAATTCGTTTTTTTTATGTCCTTGCAGGACAATAGGCTATGAGTAATAGGCCTGTTTTGCATAATGCTGTAAAAAAGTAGCAGAAAGGACTCGATTTTGTCAAAGATTTTTTTACTAAATCACCTCATTTGTAAAAGGATTTCGCAGAGTAACTCAATTTAGGAAAGTGTGGAATATATTTCGCTAACAAAGAAAAACATAAAATGTGATAATATATTGTATTTTCACACTATTAATCATATTTGTGAATAGTACTATCTCGAACTCCAAACTCGGCTATAAATATTAACTAAAGAATCTCTCTTTTGGGAGGTTAGAAATCGAAATATTATTTATAAATATTTTACGAAGGTTATGTTAACATCCTGTTCCATTAAAACTTTCATTGTAATTAGTTATTACTTATTATTTTCTGGTTCTTTTACAGTTCACTCAGATACATAAGAATAACACAAAGAATCTCTCTTTTGGGAGGTTAGAAATCGAAATATTATTTATAAATATTTTACGAAGGTTATGTTAACATCCTGTTCCATTAAAACTTTCATTGTAATTAGTTATTACTTATTATTTTCTGGTTCTTTTACAGTTCACTCAGATACATAAACTTTATATCAACATGTAGGAAAAAGTAACAATTGTTATTAACAGTAGTTAAAAACAAATATTATTAAGATTTCTGGTGATTTAAAAAAAATACTGTTAACAAATGTTTTCAACAAATCTCGATAACAAAAGTTCTTAACATTTTGCAGGCCTATATTTAAAATTTGTGAACAATATTCATAATAACATATTTGTACCTTGTTTTGTAGCATTTATGTCCGAAGCTGTAAAACTTTTCTTTTAGGGTTTATTTATTTTGAGTAACAGCTAAGACATAATGTAGATACAATAAAAAAAATCTGTTGTGTCCAGCACAATACCTCTCGCCATTTTCATTTTATGTTGCATAGGGCGCGAGCAGTTATGTAACTTTGTTAGCCTTAACAAGCAGATATGGGGTCCCGTGTCGAAATGACAGTTAGTAATAATGTATACATAGGTGTCAAGTATTATAAATTTTCAAAACATTATGATTTTCCAAATCCATGTGGATATATATAAACGTACAACGATTATATTTTACAAATGCAACGCAAAAATTGCCATTTTATAGATATTAAGAATACAAGTTTGATATAGCATTCATAATGAAACGTGAAACTCGTGATTTAACATCACACGCGATGAGCCGAGTGTTTTAATAACGCAAGTTTCATTAGGCTATATCAAATGCGTATCCTTCAATATTTTATCTACAACAGTTTAAATTGATCTTAAAATATATTTTTTATTTAATTTTTGACATAATGAGAAACATTGAAATGTTCATTCGTAGCCTACGTTATTAATACGTAAGGGTGATTTAATGGCACTGAGTGTCATTATGAGTTTCATAATAGCACTGAGTGTCATTATGAAATTCATAATGACACTCAGTGCCATTAAATCACTCATAAAGACATTCAAATTGGTGTACTAATTTCATATTAGCGCACTGTTGTAGATAAATATTTTTTTACGGTCATGTGTATGTAACATCACATATCACATAAATAAAGGATTACGAATATGTCTTCATCAATAACGAAATCTGTGTACAAAGCAGATTGGCACAGCCAGCAATGGATAATACGCCGTGATGATATATTTATTATTTATTTATAAATTTTGATATTTCTAGTGATATTATGATTGATATCTATTTTTATATTAAAAATGCTTGAAAAATACGTATCCGTAATAACAAACCTTCTGAGAGCTGTAATAGTTATTTAACTATCAAGTGTGTTAATGAGGGCGATTAATGATCGAGACATTTTAACGTTAATTGTTGAGATCATTAATCGCCAATTAACACACGTGTTAGTTACAATATTTTTTCGTTGACCGTATCTTACTTAAATGGAAAATCTAATTTTATTCCATGACAATTTTTTTTAGGTTAGTAATGGTTGACCGAACGTCAAATTTTACGTCAGAAAATCAATAAGTTTTGTCATCAATTGTTTTCAGTGGGTGCGTTCAGTTTACTTAATCATAGACGACACAAGTGGTTTTTTATGTTATTTGAGGAATTTTATTCTTTCAAATTCATTTTAAAGGTATGCTACGTGAATATAACCTAGCTAGTAAGTGTCAAAAGCATGACTTGTAAATTCTGTCTTCCTTTTTGCTACAACTTAGCGTTAGCAATATATGCTGTGTTCCATGTGGTGAACGCACCCAATAAATCGTTTATTAATAAAAAATCATGCATTAATATGGGTCATTAATGAATGATTTTCTATACATTAAGATAGCCTATTAATAAACGGTCGACGGAAAAGTACATTTTTCGCAATCGTCCAGAAAATGACCAGGGGGCCAATTTTGGAACTAGAAAGCGATAGCGAATACAATTCATACTGAATAAGATAATCCCCACTACTTTTTGTCAGTCATGTTTCATGTTATCTTATGGACAAATGTCAGATTAGTACTGAATATGTATAATGTACACAATACGATAGAAATCAGTCATATGAATAGAAAATAAGATGGCGCTTATTCAGTGACCCGCCATATTGCATTCATATTCGCTGTCGCTTTCTAAATACAAAATTGGCCCCCTGTTCTGATCACTTTTCTTCTTTATTGAGCTAGCTCGGAAAATTGTCGATAAGGGAAAGGATAAATGTATCCAGGGCGATCAGTTGGTTATTTATTCTATATTGCCTCGCGATAAAAAATAAAATAATGTATAGCTATAGTTTTTTATTTATTCTTTTTTTCACCACAAGCTTCCAAAACATGCCTACGGCTCGCTGTAGAATATGCTTGCTCACCCAGTAAAGGATCATTTTCATGTCTTGTTATGTAAATTACTATTACATAAATGCGTAACCATAACAACAAGCCTTAGGCGCGGTTGTAAAGTACTTTAGTTAATTACGTAGCCATAGCAAGCCTTTGTTGAGCTGTTAAGTATCTGTTCTTTTTGAATTATACAGGGTGTTCAGTAAGCGTATAACGCTTAACCTTTGGTTGGACTAACGCCATACGTCCATATATAGTAAATCTGCTAATAATTTTTGTATTACATGCTTTCTATAAGAACTAGAGCCCCTTAAAACTGACCAATTACATCACAGTTCAAATTTTTGTGAAATAATAAAAATCAATGTGTTTTCTAGAAAAAACGTTGATTGTCAAAATTGACGTTTAAACGTTTTCTTTTGCATAGGTGTACAATTTGTATTCTGTTTATTTAATATTCTCAAAATACCAATTATTTTCACTAATCAAGAGTATGCAGACATGCATATCGTATGAAGTTTTTACCTCTCGTTAAAAGAGGTATTGGATTCATACTAAAAATCGCATATTTTAATGATTAAGAACGTTTTAAGGTCCCTACAATCCGATTTTAATATTTTTACGATGATGTCTGTGTGTGTATGTGTGTGTGTGTGTGTGTGTGTGTGTGTGTGTATGTCTGAGAGGACGTTGAAAGTCGGTTTCTCAAAAACTAATATCTGTTTAACTATGTATTTCTCAATCGGATATTACTGGGAAGAGTTGAAAAGGTTTTGGTATTAATTGTACAACCGGAAGTAGCAGATTCTTAAAATAAATCTTCTAAATAAGAGTAAGAGTAAATTCTCTGATACATATAAATATTCTAATATATATTCTATGGATTAAGAGATAAAGAAATATAATGTATATAATCTATTATAATAAATCTCACAGCCCAAATAATGTCATAGAAACCAAATGAAAAATTAAAAATTTTGTAACTGACAGATAAATGTTAGTGTCAAAAATCCAGACATTACTATTTTTTCTGGGAAGCACATACATTATATTATTTCTTATTGTATTAATAGTTAAATATTTAAAATTATACGTATATTACATACACCCTTCAAAAATACTGTCAATCTCGACAATGAATTGGAAACAGAACAAACAGAGTAGAACAAAATTTCTTCATAAATAGAATAAATTTAGAATTAAACAATCTAAATATAAAGAAAGATATATTTAGAATTTTTGGTGTCGAGTGTAGGTATACAAGAATTGTTAAATACAATAGGGCGCGAGCAGTCATGTGACTTTGTTGGCCTTGACAAGCAGATATGGGGGCCCGTGTCAAATGATAGCTAGTATTTATGTACACAGATATCAAATATAATATCTTTGAATATATAATACATATAAGAACGGCAACGTAATGTATTTAGATTAAATATTTCGAGAGAAGGTGCCATCTAGCCCTCCGTATACGAATTATTTCTGAGTTAGTTCAAAAAATACATAATAGGTGGATGTTGCACAGTGTTGCCACGTAGATAGAACAGCAAGATAAGATTTTATAAAGGTTTTTAAGTTTGCTACTGTAAAACAAGTATACATGTACATTGAAGATTCAAAATATATTATCTGGTTATTATGAAACAATATTTTTGAATTATTGATTACTGAATACCTCTAACATTCTGGCAATGCTGTCAGCACGATTTACCGTAGTTCATAGTTTTGTGGTAGGAGTCACTAGCTATCTATAATAATTTTGTGAATAAAAAGAGACAGATATAGTATCTTGCTAGGCCATATGCGTTGCCATATTCTTATATGTATTATATATGTATTATATATTCAAAGATAATATTTCATTCTAAATTTAGTGATTTTCCAATTCCATGTGGTTTGTTTTCCTCGATAAGTAAATTAGTAGTAGTTTTACTATCTATGGGGTAGTTCTATACCATCAGTTAAGCGTTGTACGGTTACTTAAATAACACCCTGTATATTCATTATAAGATTATTTCATAATAGGTTAACATAACATCAGATACTTAATATAAATTGCAAATAACTAGATTATTTGAAAAAAAATTAACATTGACAACAATACTTTATTCGAAAAAGAAAATATCTTTTCAGAAGAATGATCAAAAAGATACTGTTCTGTTTAAATATATCTTTTACCCAACATTTAAAAGTCAAACGAACCCTACTACCGAGGAGATTGTAGACACGAAAATCAAAATGATTCAAATTACTAAAACTAATACTAAATAATTATTATGAAATATAATAACATGAGATTTGTTAAAAAAATTCTCAAAGTTTTAATTTACATCTTACAAAATGACAAAATTGTATTAAAGAATTTCTTTGTAGTTGAAGGCGAGGAGTTCAAATTTTGTTTGACTAATGAAATTAGGTGTTAACTTAATTTTAATTCCAAAATTTCACGTACCTATATTTGTACTGTTCTTCAGGGAAATTATTATTGTTACACTAATTACAAGATTACCTACACAGTGGAGTTTGTTCGCCAAATATGTCTTCTGTTAAAATGAATTAAAAAATAAAAATTTCAAGAAAAGAATTTGAAAGTACGAGCATAATTTTAAATCAATGTACATAAATATTTTATATTCTTGTACATGTGCACACAATAATCAAGAATTTGTTATACAGTTTGTTGACATGACTCTAAAAGCATACAATACGTCTACCTCGTTTATCTTCATACAATGAATTCTTCATTTATTCATATGAAATATTTTCTCCTTCAACACACTACTAATGACATATATCCAGTTTCCTATGTCAAATACAGACTCTCAATCTCATTCACACATGTTATTGATATTTAAATTGGGAAATCGTCAAATTCTTTTCATAACCAATACACAGAAAAATATTCTTTTCTGCAACTTTTTTGTTGTTGATAAGCACGTTTTCAACTTTGAAGTCTTTGAAATAAAATAACAAACATATTCTATAGGTACAATGATGTTTGAGAATCTGTTTGTATGTTTCAATGGGCACGTGTATCTAAAATTCTTCTTCGACTAAATGGTTGTGGTAGTTTATTAATATCGTTTTATGTATTCTATATTTTGTCAACAACTTCTTTCTTCTAAAGTTGCATTTATCTAGTGCAATCTCGTTAATAAAGCAAAACTTTCATGGTAAGAAAATTTCTTTTTGTACAACCGGCCGCGAAATAGGCATTTCGCAATCGCAATATAGGCCACGAAATTGAATTTCGCGGTTGTTGTTATGGCAACGGCCGCGAAATCCATTTCGCGGCCGCTGTCATGGTAGCGGCCGCGAAATTGAGTAAACAATCACTATGACAATTGTTTTGTTTATCAAATGTCAATTCCATAGCTACCTTGAAAGCCAACTTTCAATTTACAGTGAAACTGTTTAAAATTAATAAAATTTGTAAGTACATATTTTTTACGGTTACACAAAAAATATTGTGTACACCTTGTCTGCGAAATCCTTTAGCGTCCTCGAGATTGTCTTGCCTTGGCCGCAAGCGGCCTCGGCGACAATTTTTCTCTCGGTACGCTAAAGAGTGATTTCGCGGCCTTGATATACAAATAACTATTAAAATACGTACAGATCAATCAATAAAATTTGCGTTGATTACAATTAAATAAATCTGTATCCTGGTTTTAAAAAGGCCTATTGGGCAAAATTGGCTAATTTGAGTTATATACATCAAATGAATTATAGGAAAAAAAAATCTGATGTGGCCAACACAAAACCTCCCGTTTAATTTAATTTTTATTCAAATAAATACTAAAAATTAAATTTAAATACCGGGTTCGATTCCAACCGACGCCAAATATTTCGAATTTTAAATGGCCTCGCCAGCAATAAGTGCTAGTGAGTTGACACCGGGTAAACGCCCGCACGGTACAAATATGTCATCATCGTTATCGAAATCTGTGTACAAAGCAGATTGGCCTATCCAGCAATAGGTAATATGTCGTGATGATTTATTTATTTTATTTATTTATATACTTACCTATATTCATTGCTGGCGTGGAGAGTGAACCGCAGGGGTCAATTTTGTGCCATTTAAAATTCTAAAATATTTGGCGTCGGTCGAAATCGAACCCGGTTCTCTAAATTCGCGCCTGGTAAACGCCACGATACAAATATGTCATTATTACCAACATCTGTGTACAAAGCAGATTGGCTCTCCCAGCAGTACGTAATATTCCGTGATGATATTATATATATACAGGGTGGAAACGAACTTAATGTCATAAATTTAAGGGTGAGTAGTATGGCATGTGTAGATTACGAAACAGAAAGATTTTTTTAAAAATTCGCATATTTAAGGGTAGTTTTCATGAAACTAACATTTTTGGTACCACTGGACCACTGGCAACGCATTTGCATTATTTTATCTATTACACAATTATTTTCGTTAAAAATGCTATTTAATTTAATTATTAAGAATAATATCTTATATATATATATATGTGTGTGGATCCTTTTTACGCTCTAACTCAAATACTATCGTTCAGAAAATATATATATAATATAATATATATATATATATATATATATATATATATATATATATATATATATATATATATATATATATATATATATATATATTATATTAGTACCGAAAAAATATAAGTACATATGTATATATATATATATATATATATATATATATATATATATATATATATATATATATATATATACAGGGTGTCCCTTAACTTGGTGCACAAACTTTAAGGGCATATAATACTGATCAAAATGAGTAAAAAAAGCTCAGTCAAAATGTGTCCGATCTTTAATAGTTTCCCAGATATAACGCAGTGAAAAATGAGTTTTTACGAGATTTACCTTTGCTATCTCGAAAACTATAAGAATTACGATTTTGATTAATTGAGACTTTTTGTTTACCTTTGAGAGGTAATCTTAGATGGCCTTTTGTTATTTTATAAAAATCAAAAGTGAAATGTTGTGGCGACCTTGGTCAATATTTAATTTTCATATAACTACGTAACTATAAGAAATTGAGAAAAATGTTTCATATAAAATTTTCTTGTTTTTTATAGTCTTTTTACTGACATAGACAAAATTTTATTCGATCGCTATCTTTGTCAGTTTTTCTTAGATTTTTCGCTTTTCTCGGAAACAGTTGAAGATCATTCCTATGTTGATGAAGCTTTTTTATTCATTTTGGTCAGTACTATATGCCCTTAAAGTTTTTGCTCGAAGTTAAGGGACACCCTGTATATATATATATATATATATATATATATATATATATATATATATATACATATATTCCTACATATTTATTTATACTGGAAACTGTATTAAGTTCCTTTCCATATAATTATTGTTCTATTTACTATTTTCTTTTTAAAACGGTACGGTTTAAAGCGTAGGCTCCGGGATTAAAATTATAGATAATTTTATAAATTTATCCAAAACATATACAAAAAGTATTAATGCAAAACTGTAGAAAAATTTAAAAATAATAACAAAAATCTCGAAAAAATAACATTTAAAGGTATTTTTCGAAGAAAAACTATGTTGAGCTTCCAGTAAAGTGCCATTTCCGGTTATCTGATTTATATCAAAATCTAATGGCTTCTTTCGATGATAGAATAAGGCAGAAATACAAGGTTTCAAAATTTTCTGAACGATAGTATTTGAGTTAGAGCGTAAAAAGGATCCACACATATATATATATATATATATATATATATATATATATATATATATATATATATATATATATATATATATATATATATATATATATACAGACATCATCGTGAAAATGTTAAAATTGTATTCTAGGGACATTAAAACGTGGCCATTTACCAAAATCTCGTTGCGAGATTTTTAGCACGATCCCTATACCTCCCTTACCAATGGTAGCGGGAGTTAAAATTAATTAACTCTTGTAACTTAATTTCAAATGACAGACATAACTTTTTAAAATGTTAGTTTAAATTTGTTTTCCATGATGGCGTACCTGATTTTCGTATTCTCAATAATTCTAGCATGACCCTCGTAATAAGGCATTCTGTTCGGTCCGTTATGTTCTGGCCACATAATATTTTAGTAAAATATAAACATAGTAGGTATGTACATAATTCATAAAAAAAAAATCTGATGTGACCAGCACATAACCTCTCGCCGTATATTTTACGTGGCTCTAATCATAAAGCAAAGAATATTTTTAGAAATACAGATAATATATTCATATAAGTCTATGACGTATAAACTTCTTTGTTATTCAATAAGAGCATGTCTCAACATAAAACAATTTTCACATATATTTACAAAATCTAAGATATTTTACTATAAATTATCTACAATAAATTACAAAGTAGAGTTTACCATATATAAATTTTAGGCTGGTAACAGGGACTTTCAATTCGAACAACGTTCTTGTTTACTTTCTCTTCATATTCTTCTAGTAAAAACATTAATTTTGGGAAGTCTAAAATGTATATATCTGGATTGTGCATCTATTCTTACATATCTTCTTTTACATTTAATTTTTTCATACATGTTGTTTCTAAATAACACTAATTCCCTTTAATAAAGTGATGCATAGATTGCACTCCGATTATTTTCTTATATCGATGTGTAATTTTGTCAATATTTACAACTTACTTGATTAGAATTTGATAGCTTTTTCGCAGTTCAATGTTACTCTAGCTTCAGTGCTGGTGTACATTGTCCCATAATGTTTGAAACAAATTTAAGTCCTTCAACTTAGACTTGTCACCTCCATAATAGTCACAGATCAAGATTTAAGAGATTCTCCATGTACATTTTTCTTTCATTACTCATTATTTCGATGAGATACAATTTTTCTGTATTTTACGTTGCAGAGTGGAGACAATCTTCACTTTCACCTTGCATTTATAACATTTCAATATCGTCTTCCTTCGAGCTGTATTTTCGCTTATATCTATTCTTTCCATTTCAATTTTTTTTATATAAGTTCATTCTATGAAGAAATTTAGTCTACTCTTCTAATTTTTCGAGATGATTCCAATTCATTGTTGGCATTAACAGTATTTCTGAAGGGTATGTGTAATATACCTATAATTTTAAATATTCAACTATAAATACAATAAGAAATAATATAATGTATGTACTTTCCAGAAAACATCTTCAGTAATGTCTCCAGATTTCTGACACTGACATTTATCTGTCAGTTACAAACATTCAAATTTTCAACTATTTTGCATGGCATTCTTTCGGCTGTAAAATTTATTAAAACAGATTATTTTATATATTATATTTCTTTTATCTCTAAATCTAGAGAATATATAATAAAATAATTAAATGTATCACATAGTATTACTAAAAAAAAATTTCAAAAAATAATATTTAGAAATTTTTTTTTCAAGAATCTTCTACTTTCGGTTGTCCAATTGTTACCAAAACCTTTTCAGATCTTCCCATGAATGTCCGATTGGGAAATACGTAGTTAAACAAATTTAAAGTCTTATAGTTTTTGAGTAACCGTCCTTCCAACATCCCACACACACACACATACACACACACATCCACACACACACACACACACACACACACACACACACACACAGACATCATCGTAAAAATGTTAAAATCGGATTGTAGGAACCTTAAAACGTGCTTATTCAATAAAATCTGGATATGCGATTTTTAGCATGAATGCAATACCTCTCTTAGCGAGAGGTAAAAAAATGTTACATAACTACCTTTATTCCACGTATAATTTGTTAAAGAAATTTGAACTGATTTACCAATGTTTGTAATCTTCTTGAATTTCACGAATTCTGATTTATGTAAAGTAACGATTCGCCTCGAAAGAAAATAAAAACAAGAATCCAAAAGGATGAATAAATTTGTTCTGTCTGTAAAAGAAGATAAAAGAGAAACAAAATAAGTAACACCAAAATTTCATGCTTTATACCGATAAACAGATTGGAAACATTTTTTATAAAAAAATGCATTCAATTCTAAAAAATATTACTATAGTTTGGTTCACAAAAGTTGACAATGTTAAGAGATAGATTATCTGACATGTCTACGTATGTTGTGTGACAGATATACATACGTAAATGGCGACATTGCTTTCTAACACACTACAACAATAATGACGTATATCGTAGAGTTACAGATATCTAATTATCTACTACACTGCCCTCTGTGCTCAGTGACGTAGACTGTTAAATCAAATTATTATTCCATGGTTTATGTCAAGTCTACGTTTTTGTGAAGAAAAATAATTTAGTTTGCTGCAATACAAAAAGTAAACAAGTTTACCATATTTTTACGAGGAGTATGTTCTTTTATGATAAACAGTTTATGGGTTTGTTTATGAATAGTAAAGAATTGTACATAATTTCTAACATAAAGATTAACTGCTCACGGTAATAATGGAACTTGCAAACAAGATAATTTTTAGCGACAAGTAAATTAGCGTTAAAGTGTGAGAAACATTCACAGTAAATATTAACTTGTTTTCAGAAGAAATACGAGTACTAAACCAAGTCTGTATTTTTCCGAGATTGAGCGAACTAAAAATTTTCCTCACTTTATGTTATGATTTATTTTTGATTGCCCATGGCTTAGTATTGTTATTTTAAACTCAAATAAATAATAAATTTTGTCATTTTGAGGTTTTACTTAACAGCTGTTATTGTATTAGAATTATTAAGTTCTTCCCATTTTAGTTATAAAGTAAACAAAGTAGTTCTCAACAAAGTAACCGAATTGGGGGTGAAACAAAAAATTTCATGACATTTTTATAGTGAAGTCGCTTCTTTAGTAGAAATCAGACTATAAACTTTAAGAGCTGAGGTCTCATTCAGTTTGTATTACTTTAATCAAAAGAATGATGAAAAATATTAGACTCATATTTTTAAATTTTTATCAAATTAATTTTTGTCAGTGCTGTGTATGTAACTGTATAATAGGTGTCTTTCATTTATTAAAAGAAATTTTATGAAACGATCTATACTTTTCTATACATTCTTAATTTTTATTCGATAATCTATATATTTTTTACCTCTTGCTAAGAGAGGTATATTGGATTCATTTTAAAAATCGCATATTCAGATTTTAGTGAATAGGTACGTTTTAAGGTCCCTAGAATCCGATTATAACATTTTTACGAAGATATCTGTGTGTGTGTGTGTGTGTGTGTGTATGTGTGCGTGTGTGTGAACAATAAGGAGCTTCAGTGCTCCATTGCCTAGTCCCTATGAAGTCGCGCAAAACGAAGCCGCTATACTCGATGTGTTACGAGCAAAGCTGAGCAAGCAACAGACATACTAGGACTTAAACAATATTCGCATAACCTTTGGCGAACAGTTCGTGCAGAAATTTCAACTTTCAACAGTTGACTGTGGGGGCCATCCTTCTGGTACTTATTGCTATAAATCGATGTTTGCATAGTGTTCCGGATATTTGTCATCTAATGTATAACCCCAGTTCGATATTAACGTCGAGTTATATTTTTCTGTACTTCTGGGAATAATCAAGGCTACAGCGATGCATTGCATAACGTTACCATTTTCACCTAAAGAGTCTGCATAGGTATATTTATCGATTGAATTATAACAAAAAATTTCACATTTAGTAGGTACCGTAAGTACTAAGGGTACAATAATATACACACCATGAGTCATTAACTGACAATAATTGAAGAATTTATTACGATTGAATTTTTCAAAACAGACAATTTTGCACATATTTAATTTTTCCTGTTTTTTTTTTCTTAATAAAGTGTTTGCTACATTATATATATATATATATATATATATATATATATATATATATATATATATATATATATATATATATATATATATATATACCGTGTGTCCCAAGAAAACCTTGACATAGGCGTTTAACATGGGGAAACAGGTTTTTGTAAATAAAAAGTGTCCGGCAGATGCTATTTAATATGATAATAGTACATTACCTTCTGTACGATATTTAATACTAATTACTTTATTATTATTGCATAAATTAAAGAAAATTATAAGTAAATATCAATAAATATTTGTTTCAATATGTTATTATGTAATATAAAACATTTACAATTGTCATTATAACTGAATGGTTAGTACTTATGTCTGCTTGTGGCAGTGGCGGATCCAGAAAATCTCTCAGGGGGGGGGGGGGGGCGAACTACTTTTTTTAGTTAGTGGAAGTCATCCCTGCAAGGCATTAAAATGACCGAAAAATATGGGCATAATGTCCACCTGCAACTAACTTCACGCCACATGAATGACAATACGTTTTAAAATTTCGTAACAGATGTCGTTAGTCGCTAGGAATTCAACAATGCCACCTGTTATGGCGCCAAAACTGAATTTTATTTAAATATTGTGCGTAAATTTCTCGACTGTAATGTGGATTAGGTGTTAACAATTACTCGAAAGTTCAGCCAAACAGCATTTATTCTTACTATAACAACGTTTCAGTGCACCATTGCACCTTCTTGAGGGTGTACAATGATTGCAATAACATCAATGCAAGGACTGATATTCAAGAACTTAACAGCGTATATTTTGGTGTATTGAAAAAGTTCAAAAAGGAAAAGGCAAATTTTAGGCCAAACTGAGTTTTATTAATTTATCTACATTTTATTTAAATTCCTAGAACTTGCTACATTATTATTGGTGTACAGACGACCAATAGGAGTGCGTTTCAATGATGTCACCAGAATCCTTACACAAGATATTTCCGGCTATTTTCCGTACTATTCGGTTGTCGGTTTTTAGAGCAAATGGGTGTGTGTATACTCTTTGATTTTTCTGGTACGATTTTTAATAGATTAAATGGATGTTTTGTACGAATGTATTTTGTGTACATGAATTGTAACAATTTGTAAGAACTTACTGTAAGTGTGATAATGTCCATGTTATTTTGTTGTATAATTGTTATAGATCGTGAAGAAGGTGCAAGGATGCATCGAAACGTTGGTAGTAAGAATAAATGCTGTTTGACTGAACTTTCGAGTAATTATTAACATCTAATTTATTTAAATATCTATAAACTTTTTCTTTGTTCATGTTGTGTTTTTAAACAACAAAAAAATAATTATTTATTGATCTGTAATTTTACAAGGAAGACATCTTAAAATTTTGAAGAAAAAATCTCTCAGGGGGGGGGGGGGCGATCGCCCCATCGCCCCCCCTTGGATCCGCCACTGGCTTGTGGGATGAAAGAATTTTTGAAAGTTGGGGTTCAAATCTCCATCAAGTTAAAGTTTTCATTTTTTAATTTATGTTTTATTTACAAATTATATTAAAGATATTATGAGATAATAAGTTTCTATCACGATATAATAGTAATTTCAATGGAAGTAGTAACCGTCAAAACCCTGATTTTAAACTATACCACATACTTTTCCTATAAACACAGTAAAAATACAAAACATACGCATATTCATAGTGTTATTATCATGTTTTATTAAGAGCAAAAGAAAAAATCATGCATTTTTCTTAAATCCACATTTTGATTGTTGTTGTAATTTTTGTCATTGTTAAAACTAATTATTTTTATTTATACAATATTGTTATCCATTTTAATATCTATCTTCTATTTCCAATTACAATAATTTAGAAATAAGCTTTTTCTATAAAAAAACTATTTAAAGTATTTTTCTTTTCGTGTCAACAATGTATTCATTGTTTGGTTTTTTGTTTTGTTTATATTTTTATATCGAATATTCGTGTCCAAATGAATTTCTTAAACGCTATCGATCGAGTGAATATTATAAAAATGCATTACAATTCGTAATTAATTCATAAATAAAAAATAAATAATAAAAAGTTTAACTTGATGGAGACTCGAACCCTAACCTTCAAAAGTTCTTTCATTCCACAGGCAGACATGCTAACCATTCAGCTACAATGACAATTGCAAACATTTTTTATTACATAATAAAATGTTGAAACACATATTTATTGACAGTTATTTATAATTTTCTTTAATTTATGCACTGATAATACAGTAATTAGTATTAAATAGCATACAGGAGGTAATGTACTATTATCATGTATAATTGCATGACTTAATTTTCTGCCGGACACTTTTTATTTGTAAAATCTGTTTCCCATGTTAAACGCCTATGTCAAGGTTTGTTTGGGGACATACGGTAAATAATTTCGTGGTCAATGCAATATAGTCCTTCCATCTTATCTTTGGTCTTCCTCTGTTTCTTCTACCTTCTACTACTAAGCTATTATTCTTATTCCAATATATTTTTCTTCTCTCCTCATGGCATGTTCGAATCAATGTAATCGTCTCTCTTGTATCTATTTAAAAAAATTCTATCAGTCGAGCCATCTCCCTCAATAATTGGAAATATGGGTGAATAATAAGAAATTTAATAAAATTATTAATAAAAATCTAAGTATTTATATTATCCAAGTTTTTATTGTCACTGGCAGGTATGTTACGAGTAATATGATAAATCGGTGATTATGCATAATCACGGGCTATTACGATTAATCTACAATATTTACTGTTTAAAATGTACCAACAATAAGGTCACCTAACGCACAAAAACCGCTCTTGGATAACTTGGGGCAAGGGTATCGTTGTTATTTATTTTTGACCCATTATTTTCAAATTATTCAAATTCCATAACACTAATAGCAGGTGATTATACATAATCACATAATTAATCAAATTTACAGTAACATAATCTAATTCAACATATCTTTCATTTTCATAAAATCGCATGTGGTTTCTATCTGACGTAGTATCATAATTTCAAACATTATTTGGTTTAGTTTCATTGATTGGTTATTTCCTGCATTTATTTACTTAAAAATGGATTCCGGATTTCAAAAATGCGATAACAAAAATCTTGAAAGTAATATGTGATATAGATGTTATGAGAATTAAAAATCCGAATATTATTATTGTTATTTGAACGTCTGGTTTTAATATACGAGTAAAATAATTCATGTTCTAATTTATAATGGAGGAACCCATTGAATATTTCATTTCTTAATTTTATATTACCAAAATGCTATTAAAAATACCAAAAAGAGAATGTGACAGTGCACTGGAGATGAGTTCACAGAACCAAGGGGTAGAAATAAAAATGTTTACGAAACAGCTTTTGAGAATATTTCATTAAAATATTAACTTTATTATTAAAAACATGTTGACATGAACTAAAAAGAAGGTTTCTTGAAAAGTCTCGAAGTAAAGAATCTTAATATGTCAAGTAAAAATTTATTACAGTACTTGCTGACAAATTTCAGCGCCTCTTTTAATTTAAAAGTCAGGACGAGGACAAAGTACGTAATTAATATTTTTTAATATCCTAAAATGGAAAAGTAAAGCATAAGGAAGGTTCGAAGGATAAAATAATTTAATTTTGTTCTTCCTTTGCTCAGTAATAATTTCCTGGAACAGTAGCATATCTGTTTGTGAAAAGCTGAAAGTTTCAAATAAAATTACAACCATTTCCTCGCTTTTATATTATTTTAATGTAGTCCTACTTTATCATCACGATTTACAATAACAGAAGAGTTTTTCTGTTAGTTCAACAGTTTTTAAAGTTTAATTATTTTGTGGTGGAGAACTAACAATGTGAAGTTCTCATTATCATCTCAATTTAACTTTCCCTATGATCTACTTTTACATTTCCACTTAATTCAGAGGAAAAAATATGATATTGTATTATTTCTTTTCAAGCTGTTATTGCACTTTTAAAATTATAATAATTCAGCATCTCAACATGATTATAGAACATTGAGATTTTAAGTTTGTTAATATAAAAATCTGTTGTGGCCAGCACAATACCTCTCGTCATTTTCATTTTATGTTGCATACGGCGCGAGCAGTTATGTGACTTTGGTGGCCTTGGCAAGCAGATATGGGGGCCCGTGTCATTATGATTTTCCAAATCCATGTGGATTATTTTCCTCGGCAATATGTAGATGACAAATAAACGTCAGAATATTTTAAAATTTTGAATGGAAAATTATGACATGACAATTGTGACATCTATGTAAATACTAGCCGTCAGTCTGACACGGATTCTCATATCTGCTTGCCAAGGCCAACTAAGTAACATGACTGCTCGTACACAATAATTAACGAATTTAACATTTCTTGTACACACAAATAATTGAAATTGTATCTCTTCTTTCGTTCTATGAAAATTTTTGTCTTACTATTCTAATATGTTCAAAATTCTTCAAATTCATTGACGGTATTAGCGGTATTTCTTAAGGATATATGTAATATTACCATACCTATAATTTTAATACATATTTAATTAATAATATATAAAAAATATACTCGTACCTCCCAGAAAAATCTTCCAGTAATGTTATTAAAACTGCTGATTTCTAAAACGAGATTTATTACAACAGATTATTTTATATTATCATATCCTATATCTCCAAACCTATACGAGATATAATAAAAAAAATTAAATGTCAGATTGAGAATTTAATTATCTTTAATATTTGTAGTAACAAATTTTCAAAAAATTATATTTATAATTTTTTTTTAGAAACTACCACTTCTGGTTGTCCAATTGTTACCAGAACCTATTCAACTCTTCCCATTATTGTTAGATTGAGGAATCCGTAGTCAAACAAGTCTTTAGTCTTATAGAATTTGAGAAATCGTATCTCCAACAACCTAACACACACACACACACACACACACATACACACACAAGCATACACACACACAGACATCATTGTAAAAATGTTAAAATCGGATTCTATGGACCTTAAATCGTGCTTGGTCAATAAAATCTAAATAAGCGATTTTTAGCATGCATCCAATACCTCTCTTAGAGAGAGGTTAAAAAATACCATAAATAGAACAGGAGTTATTTTTAATATTCTAGGGATTATGTTTTAAAATTTTAGGGTTGCACAAACATGCCATTTTAGTAGGTAGATGGTTCAGATAGGAGGCAAATATAAAAATTTCTATCTGTAATGGATACTTACCTATAGCTAACCTGCTGAGCAATAAGTAGGCGCTCGTAATAGTATATTATACACCAAGGTTGTGAAGAGTATAATTATTGACCGAGCGAAAAGATTATAATCCCTCGGTTCCCTCGGGATTATAATTCGCGATGGCAATAATGCTCTTCATAACCGTGGTATATATACTATTTTTTTCACTACTAGCAAGTAATTTTAATAATTATTTATGAAATTAATCCCACCATAACGTCATTTTACTTTTAAATGTGATGGCACAATTGATGCATAGTTAGTCTAGTAAAAGTCATTATTAATAGAAAAGATTAAATTTTCGTTTACTTACTGTAGTGTTCGGGACAGGTTTAGATTAAAAAGCATCACATGATTTAACAAACTTTATTCGACTCTGGGCTCGTCACTCTCCGAATGCTATGCTTACACATATGTGCTCATTGGCAGGTTGTATCATCTGATTGTGATTGCACAGTTTTTGGTTGCACGGTTCAAGCATTTGTATTATTTATTGTTAAATCACAAATATTATTTAAAAGTATTATTTTTAAATACTGTTTTTCTTACATTGAATAAGCGAAATTGACATGAAAGAAATGTCAAGTATTTAATATGCTCTCGGCGCGAAAAACAAATATTCAAATTAATCCGAATTTTTAATATTGAATTAAGCTGTTTAAACAACCATTTAAATGCATAAAATATTAATAAATAAAGTCTCTTGGTTATACTTAAACTTGCTATAAACATTTCCGATTTAAAACTGTCACAGAATTATCAAAAAATGTAAATTTATTCATTATTAACTTATTATCGGTTAATAATGAAAAATTATATACCGGTAACCATGGACGGGTTGAGAAATTCAATATCACGGCACACTATTCGGTCAATAAAGTACCTCTGTGTAGCTAGTAGTGAAAAAAAAATACATATTTTTATGAAGCATAGAACATGGCACATTTTTATTTTAAAGCTATACCCTTTATAGACATCCATTGCCATCAGCATTACAGAGATCAGTTTTTGTCTGAAAATAATTTGAAAATATTTGTAGTTAATATGGAGTTCTCCATCATGGGTAATTTAAATTAAATCTAAACCTTAAAATGAGTCTGTTTCACATTTTTCTAAAAGTATTTTAAATGAAATTTTATGCAATATATTTTTTAGTAATAATTTTACTTTTAATAATTTGTTGTTATTTTCGTAAATAATTAAATAAAAATATTGGCGCTAAAATAATCATGAAAAAAAACCACCGGTCCTGTGAAGTCTAAGTGTATAGACTACGTCATTCACAACCAATAAGTAAAGCAGTTTATCAACACCTACGTTTTAATATAAATAAAAGTAGGCGATAGTTTTCACATCTATGTACTTTGACGTCACATTCTGTTTCAGATCATGTGATTTTTTCAAAATATCCAAATTTCAAAAATTAATTGTAAAATATCTAATAAATATTTCGAGATATTTTCAGTTTTGAGACTATTTAAAGAATATATTTTTAAATTTAATATTTAGAAGGCATATAAAAATTCTTGCAACAGTCCTATTGTAGAAAAAAATCTGATGTGGACACCACACGACTTCCTTGTACGATTATTAAACTATACATATTTTTTTAATAAATAAATTACAAAATATTAATTTTAACTTCAAAACATAAGATATATAGCGACCATAAAGGTAGTTTTTAAAGAGAGTTTTGATTACAACAAAGAAATATTTGATTACAACAATGAATATGACTAATTTCACAATAAAAATATAATATTTGTTATTGTACGAATCATAAAATTGCACGTATTTAACGTAATTTGACATGAACATTTTATTTTTTTGTCCTAATCCATAGCAAGCTTTATTACAAAAAAATAATTTTTAAATTTACATATCTCGCTTATACAAAGGGCTAATTTAATAATACTTAATGTGCTAGACGCAGAAATTAATTCTCTAAAACTTTTATTTGAAGCATTTATTTCTAAAATCAAAATAAAATCATTTTATTCAAGAAAAACTGTTAACAACTTCAAGTAATGTACCACTTCCGGTTAGCCTATTTTAACCAAAATCTATTATGTTATTTCGATTGACATAAAAGTCTTTTATACCAAATTTGAAAAGTTTTGGATTATATTTTAAAACAGTTTTTCATTAAAATAGGCTTCATGTAAAGTGCCACTTCTGGAAATTGTGTAATAACCAGAAAGGGAGGTGCACAACTAGATGTTATAGGAGTCCTAAATACAAAATTTCAACTTTCTACGGCTTACCGTTTTTGAGTTATGCGAGATACGTACGTACGTACCGACGTCACGACGAAATTAGTCAAAATGGATTCAGGGATGATCAAAATGGATATTTCCGCTGAAATCTGAAAACCGAAATTTTTCGCGATTACAATACTTCCTTTACTTACGTACAAGGAAGTAAAAACTATCACATTATTGGTTTCTAAAATATTGGAGTTTTTAATGCCCTTGGCATCTACGCCACACATCTACTTTATTACAAATACTTATTATTTTCAGAGACGTAGTCAGAGACAGAGATGTCTCAATACAAACATCCGGCGGAGCGACGTGTCTGTTCAAGTTCCTATTTTGCAGTCGCATTTTATGTCTGTCAGTATGATATAGTGCCGACTCTGCCAAAAATGGAAAACTATGGGCAAGGAAGAAGATTTATAACCATGACGTGTTAATGGCCAAACAGATGATTACCTATGAATTATAACGTGATAAAGAATTGCGCGTGATTACTTGCCATCTATTAAGCAACAATCCATCTTTATACAGTGCCGTAATAATGTCACGTACAATTTTTAAAATTATTATTTAAATGGGAAGTCATGAAGGATTTTAAGAAATATGAGTGTAATTTTTATATCGATTTTAATGTAACACAATTTATTTTTATCACACCCAATTTGTTTTCTCCTAAAATAATTTAGATTCTGGTCTTGTGTCCTGAGACCTGATCAAAATATATCATCTACTGAGACCTACCCACGAATTGAACTGCTACAATCAAATAAAAAGTTTATTCATTTTTACCTCTCGCTAAGAGGTATTGGATTCATGCTAAAAATCGCATATCCAGATTTTATTGAATAAGCACGATTTAAGATCTATAGAATCCGATTTTAACATTTTTACAATGATGTCTGTGTGTATGTGTGTGTGGATGTGTGTGTGTGAGGTTGTTGGAGACACGATTTCTCAGATTCTATAAGACTAAAGACCTGTTTGACTACGGATTCTTCAATCTAACATTAATGGGAAGAGTTGAATAGGTTTTGGTACCAATTGGATAACCGGAAGTAGTAGTATCTTAAAAAAATAATTCTAAATATTATTTTTTTGATTTTTTTTATTATTAGCATTAAAGAACATAAAATTCTATAGTCGATACATTTTAAAATTTTATTATATCTCCTATAGGTTTGGAGATATAGTATATAATAATAATAATATAAAAAAAATCTATTGTAATAAATTTCAGAGCCTAAACAACACTATAGTAACCATCAGATGTTTGTTTAATGACAGAAAAATGTCATTGTCAAAAACCAACAGTACATAAATCTGTTTGGGCGGTATTGGCAGCTCAATTCTAAAATTGTCTATTTCAACTAAACACATGGCAGTGAATAAGAACCGATTCAGAATTTGCCATAGTACCAATATGGTTTTATATAGATTTTAGCTGAAAATAAATCTTACATATTCTTTTTTGGCAACATAACAGTAAAACGTCAAATTACGCTTTTACGTTAAATGAAGAAGTTTAACTGACATTATTGAAGAATTTTTCTGAGATATTGGTAAGTTTACTATTTCTTGTTGTATAACAATAATAATTAAATATTTAAAATTATAGCTATATACATATACCCATCTGAAATCCCGTCAAGAAATTGGAAGAAATTCGAACATTTAGAAGTATAGGAGAAAACTAAACATAAAGAAAAGACATGAGAAATTTATAGGGCGCGAGCAGTCATGTGACTTTGTTGGACTGGACAAGCAAATATGGGAGCCCGAGTTAGAATGACAGCTGGTAATTATGTACATACATGTCAAATGTCAATAATCCATCCAGAATTTCATGATATTCCAATTCCATGTGGTTTTTTCCCTCGACAAGTAAATTCCATATTCCTGGTGACAAATTAACCACGTGAAAAATTACGACATTTGACATTTATGTAAATAATTTCTAACTGTCATTTTGACAAGGGCGTCCTTATCTGCTTGTCTAAGTCAAGTATTTAGAAAATCTTGAATTTTTTGATGAAAAAATCTAACATTTCACATTTATGTACAAAATTACTAATTGTCATTTTGACAGAACCCCCATATCTGCTTGTCAAGGCCAACAATGTCACATGACTGCTCGCGCCCTATATTTATGTAACCAAAAACGGAAGTGGCGAGAGGTATTGTGTTGGCCACAACAGATTTTTTTAAATCTAACCATATGTGAATGTATATGTCGTTTTTTACCTTCCGTCACCTTCCACAAAATTCAATAATGACTTTTTAGTGAATAAGTACGTTTTAGGGTCCATATAATACGATTTTACCATTTTAACAATGAAGTCTGTATGTATAAATGTGTGTCTGTGTGTGTGTGTGTGTGTGTGTGTGTGTGTGTGTGTGTGTGTGTATGTGACAAAAGTTTCGGACCGCATAATTTCAATACCACGATTCCAAAACTATATTTTTTTCTTGAAAAAACGCAGTGAAATATCATTTATTGACATTTAACGTTATTATAACTTAAAGAATATATTATTATTTATACGATTTGATCGCATTTTATACTTCATATTCAATAGATATAGTTAAAGAATTATAAAGATATTAAATTTCATAAATTAGCCAGATATGCTAGCCATGGAAACTGCTAATATATTCAGATGATTCAAATTGACTGATGTCAGTATCAATAGGTGCGTTCATTGAAGTAAGCAGTTCAAGCAAATGCTAGGCAAGCAAACGAGACTTGTTACTTAGTACACTGAAAGATTTGCTAGCTATATGACGAACTGATATTCACAAATGTCATCGAGAAAGTTATACAGTAGTCAAATATAAGATGTGTATCTCTCATATCCCTTTTCTTGGTCTGAAAAGTGATATAAAATGAATTTATAGTTAGGTACAGTTATTTGCAGATAGTGAAATTAATTTTGAACATTTATTTAGGTCTTAGAAATTTAACAATGTTATGAATATTTATCACAAAACTTTAAAAGCCTTTTTGACATGTAATTGATATAAACACACCATAAAATGAGATAGAAACAGTACAAGTTAAACTCATGTATGTATAATTTGCATTTCCCGCCATTATATTTCATAAGTTAGCAAGACAAGCAAGAAATTTGGCGCTTGGATTACTTGCGAGCTTAGTAATAGAAGGTTGAAGAAACAGAGGGAGTCCAAAGATACGATAGAAGGACTGTATTATGGAGGACTTGAGAGAAAAGAACTGAATGAGGACACAAAAAAATGAGTGGAAGAAGAAAATAAAGGGAAAATCTAAAGAAGAAGAGGAAGATGTCAGCGTCAAGTACAATTTGCATAGTTTGTTTATGAAATAATTTTACTGGAAATTTAGAAATTGTTGCAAGAAAATTTATGTATTGAATTTATACATAATACACAGGATTGACGGTAGGTATCGTGCTGATCACATCAGATTTTTTTTTATATAACATCTAGTTGTTTTAGGAAATGCGACCATATTGTCAACCCTTCCTTGACTTAGCAATGTTTTATAACGTCTAAACGTCTTCCAGACGAACAGCTTAGTTAGTATATGGTTAGCAGCATGAATATTTCTCTTTGATATAACAACAACTAACCATAGTATAGAGAATACATGCAGTAGCGACACTCTTGTCGGAACCTTTGATCTTTCCTTTCAAGCTGCTCGGTGCGCAGGGAGTAATAATAGATATATTTAATATTTGTTATTTAATATCAAATGATAAATTGTGGTGTGCTAAAAATGAATAAAGAAAAGTATATGTAAAAAATGTATATTTAAAGAAAATAATAATAATAATATTCGTTTATTTTTATTTGCTACCGGGAGCGTTTTCCATCCTATTGCTTGATTTTAAATATGTGTAAAAAAATGTAGGTAAAACAAATACTGAAGCACTTATCTTAGAGCGAATTAATAACCAAGTACATACATATATTTTTCTATTTCGGTGTTCTTATGTTTCTATAAACGCACTGTTTTGTACTGCAAACACGACGTTTAGAAGATCTATAAGCGCACTATTTTTGGCGCCTTTCATGTTCTAGAGTTGATAGTCATGCTTTCATAACTGACAGATGACAGGTAACCTCAAAATGGTAAGTTGTTGATAATATTTCAACATATTACTTTTAATTATGGATTTTTATACTTTCTTTATGTGATAGGACTAGAAAGAAATATAATATTAATTTCACAACCAGAATAAGGCCTTGAATCATAAATACAATACACCTTGCAATACACTAATTAATCAATAGTTGACAAAATATGAAATTTCAATTGTTAGCGAGAAGCGTTACCAACATAAACATAACTAACAAAAAAATACCTAGTCATAATTTGACGTCGCAATTTAAATAAATTTAATCGTAAAATTACCTCAATAGAAAAAATAGTATAAAAAACACGTATCATAAGGCCTGTTGACGCACTCGTCCTTTGTAAAACTCGCCTAGCGGCTCGTTTTCCAAACTTGGACTCGTACGTTAACAGATTGCCTTATGATACTTGTGTTTTAATGTACTATTTTATATACCTAATCGTTGTAGATCAAAACCATTTTACTAAACCAAAGATTATTATAAATATTTTATTACTTCCTTGTACGTAAGTAAAGGAAGTATTGTAATCGCGAAAAATTTCGGTTTTCAGATTTCAGCGGAAATATCCATTTTGATCATCCCTGAATCCATTTTGACTAATTTCGTCGTGACGTCGGTACGTACGTACGTATCTCGCATAACTCAAAAACGGTAAGCCGTAGAAAGTTGAAATTTTGTATTTAGGACTGCTATAACATCATGTTGTGCACCTCCCTTTCTGGTTATTACACAATTTCCAGAAGTGGCACTTTACATGAAGCCTATAATAGATTTTAATGAAAAACTGTTTTAAAATATAATCCAAAACTTTCCAAATTTGGTATACAAGACTTTTATGTCAATCGAAATAACATAATAGATTTTGGTTAAAATAGGCTAACCGGAAGTGGTACATTACTTGAAGTTGTTAACAGTTTTTCTTGAATAAAATGATTTTATTTTGATTTTAGAAATAAATGCTTCAAATAAAAGTTTTAGAGAATTAATTTCTGCGTCTAGCACATCAAGTATTATTAAATTAGCCCTTTGTATAAGCGAGATATGTAAATTTAAAAATTATATACTTTTTTGTTTTTGTAATAAAGCTTGCTATGGATTAGGACAAAAAAATAAAAATAAAATGTTCATGTCAAATTACGTTAAATACGTCCAATTTTATGATTCGTACAATAACAAATATTATATTTTTATTGTAAAATTAGTCATATTCATTGTTGTAATCAAATATTTCTTTGTACTTCCATAAAAACTAAGTAAGCGACATTACTGAATTTGACAGAATAAGTGGAGCTAAAATATTAACTCATTCATTGCGAAGATAACCATGATCAGTCATCTTTATAAAATAAAATTTTACTCATATTACAATGTATGTAGTACTGAGCTGTTCGTCATTTTATAAAATGTTAAGCCAAATTATAAACATTGCTACGTCAACGCAGGTTTGACAAAAAGACTGATTTTACAATGGCTACGACATATACATTATCTTAATCTTTTAAAAGATTTCAATCCTTTGTGAGGTCGGCTAGTTACTATTCAATCAGATTTAAATTTTATTTATTTATTTATTGTACTGTATCAATGATTTATTCTGCTGTTTTAAATTTCCTATTTTCTTCCTGTTTTAGTATTAAAAGATGCTAAATAATTCTTGGTGTCGAGATGATCTGTTTGTACAGAATTCCAAGTTTAAATTGAATTACGAGCAATTCCTATCGCCTTATATGATTTTAATCTAGCTAAACTTCTTCCTCGCGGGAATGAAAAGGGATTTAGATTACTCCCCCATCTTATCAGCTGATTATTTTCTACAAAACTACCACTTTAGTCGTAATTTAAATTCTCCTCCTAGTTTCCTCAAACTTGCCAAAGCAGATTATTATTAATCCATAACTTAATTTACTTGGCAACTTGAAATCAAAAAAATTGAATTTTATATTCGTCTGAATAATTTTAAAAAATAAATCTAAATGTCTACTGCAAACTTTTGAGTTTATTGAATTTGTAGTCCCTCAAACATTTTTTTTTAAATAAAGTCTAAATGATTGTTATTGGTGTGGGTTGTTATTGGTGTGGGTCGTTGAATAAAAAACTAATTAAAACTTTGAAATTGCAGAATGAATTAGTCTATTATATTATTTGTAATTTGACGTTTTTGATATATAGTGGTTTGCTGATTAAAATAGATTGAAGTGAAACTCTAACAATAAAATCAATGAAATAGACACAAAGATTTTCGTTACAGACCATTTATTATGTTAAAAAGGATTATATTTAATCAAACGTATAGCTTCGATTTTTCGTCTACAAGCACATTACCGGTAAAAAAAAATAATAACGCGGCTTAAGACGGTGTTGTATATTGTACTGTGGCATATTCCATTTCACCTATTACACAGAAAAGTTGATATTTTAACGCGTTCTTCACCAGTTTAACAATGCTTTTTGTCTAATATATTGAAATAACATTCTACTATTACCACAAATACAGGGTATAACAAAAATAAGTACATTAAATTTAACCAGTGATAGAACTCATCGTGTGCAATAATATTTCTTAATAACTTTTTCTTATAAACTTTCTATATATTGAATTAAAATTCTTCAAAATTTTGTCACATATTTCATTACCCACCTATGGTTGAATAAAATAACAATTGCATTGCGGCAACGTAAAGCGTGTTGCATAATGCCAAAATTCAAAATGGAACTATTTGCGCGTGCGTGTACAAACAGCTGTCCAGCTGTGTTCTCGTTGTAGTTTTGACAAGCGTTATGCGCCATGAGTGTGTTTTTGGTCTGTGGTTGCGACTGAATACAATGATTAGAAACTTTTGAATCAATTGATAGATTCACCAGAAGATGAAACTATACACAAATCGGAGAAGATAAAACATAGAATAGAATACCTCGACTAAAGTAATATAAAAATCATGCGTCAATTTTTTCTTACAACAGGCTTAACAATCAAAAAATGGTACGATATTTACAGGATGAAGTCGACAAAGAACAACACTACAATTGACGGAACAAGAAAACGCATAAAGATCCTCTACTCTTTCCAGCATCTGCCTGTTGCTGAGTATGCTTGTAGCTGCAATTTCAAGGATGTAACTGTTGTTCTTTCAATATCCTACAAATTGTCATATGTGACAATGTCTGTATTCGTAAAGGTAGGCATCTTTACTAATTACAACTTTTATAATAATTATTAATTGATTTATTTATCAAAATTTATTTGAAAGAGTTTACAACTCGCATTTGTCAAAAACAATTGTTTCATTGTTCTTGCCACTGGATCAAATTATTATAAAAATACCTAAACGACTCGTTAATTTTGGAGGGGGGGGGGGTGTAAAAAACTTAAAAAAGTGATATTTCGAAAAGAAGTTATTAAGAAATATTGTTGCTCTCGACTAATTCTATCACTGGTTAAATTTAATGTACTTATTTCTATTACATTCTGTATATATCATAAATCATTATTACGCTTTGAATATTGAAATATTGAAAATACTGTTATTGTGGCTTATGCTTTTTTTAAGTAAAAAATATTTCATGTCATGGTTAGTAAAAAGTTGAAAATTGTTACTTTCTAGGATATTGTTATTTATTCCTTTTATATTAATACCTATCTTTCTATAAAAAAAATTGAACATTGTACCTTTTTGTAGCCCAAGAAACAAGAAAGTACTCGTTGCATTGAAACAAAAAGGTCTCATGCCACATTTTTTTTATATATTATAATTTTACTATATTTTTATTATATTCTGATACATCATTCTTCGTTACATCAATAATTTATGTACTCGCTCCCGAAAAAAGCAGTAATTGATTTCAGGATTTCACCAAAATATTTCAAGTCGAAATACTCGGAATAAATTGTATATGGGGCTTATGCACCTCGTTCCCCCGAGCGCTTTAATTGTTGCAGCCCTGAAAAAGATACAAGGTGCACCGAAACGTTGGTATAGTATAAATAAATGCTGTTTGACTGAACTTTCGAATACTTGTTAACACCCAATCCACATCACAGTCGAGAAATTACCTACAGTTATAATGAATGTTTTGTTTATCTATCAAAAATTATAAAGCTGTTGTCGCTCGTGACAATGAAAATTATATATGAAAAAATATATTATTTATTTTATTTCAATTATAAATTTTCTTTGAGAGTAGGTGTGGGGAGGGGGCAGCTGATTGTTTTACCCCGGGGCTCCAGACGGTCTTCTTACACCACTCTTTTTACTTCCTTGTACGTAAGTAAAGGAAGGAATGTAATCGCGAAAAATTTCAGTGTTCAGATTTCAGCGGAAATATCCATTTTGATCATCCCTGAATCCATTTTGACTAATTTCGTCGTGACGTCTGTACGTACGTACGTATCTCGCATAACACAAAAACGGTAAGCCGTAGAAAGTTGAAATTTTGTATTTAGGACTCCTATAACATCTAGTTGTGCACCTCCCTTTCTGGTTATTACACAATTTCCAGAAGTGGCACTTTACATGAAGCCTATAATAGATTTTAATGAAAAACTGTTTTAAAATATAATCCAAAACTTTTCAAATTTAGTATACAAGACTTTTATGTCAATCGAAATAACATAATAGATTTTGGTTAAAATAGGCTAACCGGAAGTGGTACATTACTTGAAGTTGTTAACAGTTTTTCTTGAATAAAAGGATTTTATTTTGATTTTAGAAATAAATGCTTCAAATAAAAGTTTTAGAGAATTAATTTCTGCGTCTAGCACATCAAGTATTATTAAATTACCACTTGGTATAAGCGAGATATGTAAATTTAAAAATTATATACTTTTTGTTTTTGTAATAAAGCTTGCTATGGATTAGGACAAAAAAATAAAAAAAAAGTTTATGCCAAATTACATTAAATACGTGCAATTTTATGATTCATACAATAAGAAATATTATATTTTTATTGTGAAATTAGTCTTATTCATTGTTGTAATCAAATATTTCTTTGTTGTAATCAAAACTCTCTTTAAAAACTCCCTTTATGGTCGCTATATATCTTACTGTTTTGAAGTTAAAATTAATATTTTGTAATTTTTTTATTAAAAAAATATGTATAGTTTAATAATCGTACAAGGAAGTCGTGTGGTGTCCACATCAGATTTTTTAGGTAACTATAAAGCTAAAATATTATTTCTGTATTCGTTTATACATTACAATATCAGGTAATCAAAACATAATGTTACTGAGGTAAAAAACATTTTTGCAATGTTTACTATGCCTGGTAACAGCAAAACAGTGTGCATTGTTATGTTTGGTACTTAAGTAATCATTTAGGAATCAACATTTAAAATTGTCAGAACAAGTCGGTGCTCATTTGACCCCTTCCCTATGCAAGTGTATTTAAATAAACATAGAATATTTTTCGTTTTTATAGTTAATGATGATAATAAATAAAATGTACAGGATGTTATATTTATATAGGTTTCATTATAAATATGCTGTAGATATTACGAATGCTTCGTTGTATCGCTAATATGCTAGTTTCGAGCCCCTATAATTATAACAGTTGACGTACATTCGTTTCTGCATGGTTAATACAATGGTAAACTACTGCAAACTACAATGTACTATTTGCTAGTTGTTTTGGGACAGTAGTAAGTAGGATATAAATGTGTCTGGATAACATAAGTAGCAGTAACGAAGTGGTTAAATTATTCCTTGTTAACAATAAGGCAACCGATTTTGTGCACGACTGTCAAAGTCATATGCAGATGTTTATTTAGTAACCACTGTTTTAATAATCAGTAACTTGAAATGAAAATAAATATGTATTTGTTGAAAATGTATCAAATATCAATAAAATTTGAGAAAAACAACATTGTAGAGCATATAACATATGTGGACAAAAGAAAAACGTAAAACAGAAAAAGGCAGACAGTAAACAAAAGTGGGCTGTAAAAATATTGACATTTTCATAGAGAATGTGTGTTCTAAGTTCTAATTTAGTTTGTTTTATATTATGAAGACTATACACGTATAGTACGTAGAATACTAAATATATGCCAAAGAAAAACACTCTGGTAATGAGATAAAACTACGTATAAACATGAAAACAAAGTAATTAAATCACAACTCCATTCGTCGCTTCGTAATGATCGCATTCTATTGGTAGGCGGACAGTGCAGACTCACTGACGTCAGACGCTTATAATAGTTATATTTTCATTAAAAAATAACTTTTTCTCACTACGAGCCTATGCTATAAACATATCATTATTGACTCATTATTGTACAGATAAATTATTTTTCTATACCTAGTGATCAATTATAAAACAAGGTTTATAATAGTGTTGGTCAAAGGATACTTGTAACATTGATGTAGGTATCATCTTCTCTTCTGCTTCGTTCTCCTCTAAATACCCGCAATTAGATGTATCGTATGTTGATTTTCAATCCATGCCTTCTAATATGTCCTATCTTTGCTATCTTTTTCATTTCTTACAAGGTTTTGTCTCTCTTATTACCAAGTTCTGCTATTGTTCCCTCTCATGTTTTCCTCCGTCTTCCTCTGCTTCTTTTCTTCATACTTCCAGCTTCTAATACTATTCTTACTAAGTTTTATGATCCATCTGTATTATATGCCCGTACCAGCCAAGTTGTTTTTGTTCTATCCTGGTTAGTGGTTACCATGTTATCTAATTCTTGATTTGTCTTCTTCCTTATGTTCTCATTTCTTTCTTTATTCCATTTTGTGTTCCCCGCGATCGTCCTGCGGTATTTCATCTCCATTGCATTTATTTTTACTCTCATATATGTTTCCTTTGCATATTCCGAGGCATATTCATTATTTCATACAATATTGTTGGCGCGGTTATTGTATTATAAAAGGTGTTAAAAAAGGGTATTTCGATGTGCTGCTTCTGATCAAAAAGAATTTTTCCAAAATTCGGAAAATTATTTCTTATTTGTCATTTAATTCTTTTTTTACTGCGCCATTTCCAACATAAAATTGTTATTAAAAATAATGAAATATCTAATCACGTAACAGAAGTTGAATAGGAAATAATTACGAATTAATTTATTTCCTATTCAACGTCTGGTACGTCCTTAAGTTTTTCATTATTTTTAATAAAATTTCGGCAGTGGCGCACTAAGAAGAATTAAAAGAAAAATAAGAAATATTTTATCGAATTTTGAAATATTCTTTTTGATTAAAAATTATTAGCACATCGAAATGTACATTTTTTTACCCTTTTTTAACACCCTATACATATATCTCAACTTTTGTATTTGTGCACAGTTCTTTTTTTTGCCTAATATCGTATATTGGCTTTCTTTAATCTGATATTTATTTCCATATCTATTTTATCATCTTCACTTATCAAACTTCCTGGATATTCATACGCTGTAAATTTCTCTATTTCTATTCCATTTATTTCTATTATATTATCGTTATGTTGTATGGTATGTTTGTTTTTGATAATTAATTTGCTTTAGTTTATGTTTATTTCCATCCTCGTCTTTCAATTTCTTACACCCAAATTTAAACTTATTTACTTTTTTATCATTTACCTACTATTAAATAATATTTTTAATATTTGTACGAACACAAACTCATTATTTCGGCCGGTTTACATTTTCAACAAACAGATTACAAGAACCTATGCAAATGGTGAGAAATTTTTACAAATTTCTTTCGATTAGTTCAAAATGTAGATTGTGAAATTACAAAATCTGAATATGTTATTCAAGTATTCCGCCATTTAATATTGGGTTATTATTAATAATATGAAAATGAAATTTTTTCTGTGAATATTGTCCCATATGTACGAGTATTGCCAGGTATATTTACTCTACGCAATGGGTCTCGGTAGAAGCTAAATTTGGAATAGAAGATGACCCTTAGAATGCCGGTCGAACTATTATTACCCGTCATTTGGCCCACAGGATTTTTTAAAAATTGTAGCAATTTCTAACCATTTAGGCAGGTTTTATAATTTGTTGAAAACGTAAACCGGCCGAACGATTATGAGTTTGGGCTCGTAATAACAACAATATATATATATATATATATATATATATATATATATATATATATATATATATATATATATATATGTAAATAGTTTCTCTAAATTTAATCTGAAATCGAATAACTTATTCCTAGATGCCTTTGTGTTTTACAAACAATTCTTTGTTGAAAATTGGTGAAACATTTTGAAAGCAAATACAATACTTGAAAATTTCACAATTTTTATTTTTGGTATAATTATTGCTTCCTTCTTTTTAATATCATTTGACATTGTTTGAATTCATTTCATTAAAATCATATACTGCTTCGCTTTTAATTCTGCACTCATTAAAATATCTTGTATACAAAACCCTCTATTCAACTTGCTGAATAAACATATTCTATATATAGTACAGATAAACAAACTTCTGATGTATGCTGAAACATCAAACTACAATACAACTTTGGGTATAAGAACATTTGTTGCAGGGAAATTCCTTCAACTATAAGACAACTGACTAAAAACAACTTCACGTTTTAGCTATAACCGAAAGCTCCCTCCCTCGAGTACCATAGAAATGACACCAAAGAAAAGAAATAAAATTATAGATTTAAATTAATTTACTCATTTTCTTTGGCATTCTAATCGTTGAAATTTCTGGCAAATCCCACCGACTGCGCGAACTTTATTATTTTATTTAAAAATAATGGTTGGTAGTTGAATGGTGATTAAGAGATGACTAAAGAGGAAATGACTAACAGTGTTTAACTCTGTCAATCGTTTATGGTTTATTTTAAAGACAAAAACTTGAAATAAAAGTTATAGAAAAATTAATTGTATGGAACTTGATTTGGATCATTTGAAGTATTTTTCTCTAAAATAAATTTTAAACGATTGACAGAGTTAAAACATTGCTAATCATCTCCTATTCACCATTCATGCTACCACCCACAGTTTTTAACGACGAATGTCGGTATGTATTTTATTTTATCCTGTGCTCAATTCCGTTTTAAAGAAACATTGAAATTAATTTCAAAATAATTTAACAAATGCTCCAAAATCTTGTTACATTTTCAGAACATAATTGGCAATTGTTTAATTTGTTGATTTCGCTGAATTAATTTGGTGCGTCAAAATGAATTCATGCAAATCTTCCAGAAACTGTAAGAAAATCTGAAGAAGCGTCTGCTAAATTAATACCTAACAAGTCTGGAGAAAACAATTCAGCCATTTTTGTGAATGGAAAGTAGAAAATAATGTGAAGAAAATTACGGAAGAAGTTATGCTGGTCTATTTTTACCTCTCGCTAAGAGAGGTATTGCATTCATGCTAAAAATCACATATCCATATTTTATTGAATAAGCACGTTTTAAGGTCCCTACAATCCGATTTTAACATTTTTACGATGATGTCTGTGTGTGTGTGTGTGTGTGTGTGTGTGTGGATGTATGTGTGTGTGTGTGTAAAAATTGTTTAATTACGTATTTTCCAATCGGACATTCATGGGAAGATCTGAAAAGGTTTTGGTAACAATTGGACAACCGGAAGTAGAAGATTCTTGAAAAAAAATCTTCTAAATAATATTTTTTGAAAATTTTTCTTGGTAATATTAAAGAAAATTAAATTCTCTATCTGATACATTTAAATATTTTATTATATATTCTATGGATTTAGAGATAAAAGAAATATAATAAATAAAATAACGTTATAATAAATTTTACAGCCGAAAGGATGCCATGGAAAATAGTTGACCAGTTGAACTGTTTGTAACTGACAGATAAATGTCAGTGTCAGAAATTCATAGATATTACTAAAGAGTTTTTCTGGGAAGTACATATACATTATATTATTTCTTAATGTATTAGTAGTTAAATATTTAAGATTATAGGTCTATTACATATATCCTTCAAAAATACAGTCAATCCTGACAATGAATTGGAAACATTTCGAAAAATTAGAAGAGGACAAAATTTCTTCATATAATGAATTTAAAATTAAACAATCTAAATATAAGGAATAGATATATGTAAGTACAATTTTTGGTGTAGAATGTAGGTATACAAGAAATGTTAAATACAATAGGGCGCCTTGATAAGCAGATATGGGGACTCATGTCAGAATGATAGCTAGTAATTATGTATATAGATGTATCATAATTTCTCATTCTAAATTTAGTGATTTTCCAATTCCATATGGTTTATTTTCCTCGACAAGTAAATTCCACACTCCTGGTGACAAATTAACTACGTGTATTTTGAAAATCTTGAAATTCTGAATGAAACATACTGACTAATTATCATTCTGAAACGGGCCCCCACATCTGCTTGTCAAGGCCAACAATGTAACATGACTGTTCGCGCCCTATACTTATGTAACCAAAAAAGGAAGTGGCGAGAGGTATTGTGCTGGCCACAACAGATTTTTTAGATTTGGTAAGAATGTAAATGGTTATATTGATTATTTTATTTGTAAACTAATGTTTCTTCTACCTTCTACTACTATGGTATTAATTCCTCTTCCAATATATTCTTCATCTCTCCTCATTACATGTTCAAACCTATGTATGTATGTATCTTCTATTTTTCTTATCATTCCGTGTCTTCCCCAACAACTATCTTAACATCCTCATCTCTGCCACATTCATTTTTTTGTCAATGATACTGACATCTGTCAATTTGAATTATCTGAATATATTAGTAGTTTCTATGGTTAGCATAACTAGCTGATTTATGAAATTTAAAATCTTTATAATTCTTTAACTCTATATCTATTGAATATGAAGTATAAAATGCAATCCAATCGTATAGAGAATAATATATTCTTTAAGATATAATAACATTAAATGTCAATAAATAATGATATTTAGCTGCCTTTTTTCAAGAAATACTGTTAAAAGCTGCAAATGCAGATACTTCCGGTGGACCAATTATGTCCAAAATCTAATCATGTCTGCATATGGATCTAAACTTGACTAATACAAAAGAATATTATTTTTGGAATCGTGGTATTGGAGTTATGCGATTTGAAACGATCGTCACACGCACAACACACACACACACACACACACACACACACACACACACACACACACACACACATACATACATACATACATACATACATACAGACGTCATCGTAAAAATAGTAAATTTGCATTCTAGGGACCCCAAAACGTGCTTATTAATTGGATACTCACTATCGAATTTTTTGACCAAAGACAATATCTTCCTTACCTAAAGGTGACGAAAGGTAATAAATATAGAAAATTTTGACAGTCATACATGATATTTCATTTCATTTTTTGTTGTTAAATGTTTATTTAAAATTAAATAATACCTGCGCCTCTTATTGTTTTCTTTACTATCACACAGTCTTTAGTTAATGCGCTCATTTATTAAGAGAGCTCATGATTTCAAATTCCGTAGGTATCTCACAAGAAACTATTAATCAAAAATACTGCTGCGTCAGGTTGATTCAGAGTTTGAATGAACTATTATTGTATATACATAGATTCATTGCAGAGACTGTAGGCCAACAACCTGCACTATTGAAATGCAAATGCTGTTACTGTAACAGGTGATTTCTACTTTGTTTCTTCGAGCATGAGAAATGTGGAATTGTGTATGTTGCCAAAATGCATACAAAACAAAAAATATAATGTAGACAGCACATTACCTCCCGCTAATCTTATTTTAGTAAATATTAAGTTCTTGCCTCGGTTCATGCTCATAAATATTCCCAAGAAGATTATTTAAAATATATTGTGACCATTAACCCAATAAACTCCGGGGTAAACTCTCGCGAAAACTAATCCATTTTTTAGAAAAAAATTTCTTCAAAAACATAAATAAAGAAAACACTGACCAAGGATTTAATAAAACATTTTTGAGAACTTATTTTAATTTTAGTTAATACACTGTAATATTCAAGGAATGGCAATGAATATTATTCCTAGATAAGAAAAGAATTATCGATTGCTATTATTCAAAAAAATATTTTATGATGTATGTTTTGAAGGTCTGTTTACATACGGAATTCTGATTTCTTCCAACGTTTGTATGTTTTGTGATTCATAACTTTAAATGCGTAAATTTAAAATAATTTAAATGTATGTATTCTACTAGTAGTAAACAAGTCAGTTAAAGAAAAAAAATCTACTCTAAATTATTTTGTTATTATTACAAATTTGACAAATAAAATAAATTAATTATATTTTATACTTTTATTCTTTCTTTTTACCTCCTGATACTCTAAGGGAGGTGTAGGGATCGTGAGAAAAATCGCATATCCAGATTTTTGTAAATGAGCACGTTTTAAGGTTCGTAGAATCCGAATTTAACATTGTCACGATGACGTGTGTATGTGTGTGTGGAAGTATCCTACGCTCTAACTCAAATACTATCATTCATAAAATTTTGAAACCTTGTATTTCTTCCTTATTCTAATATAGAATGAAGCCATTAGATTTTGGTGTAAAGCGGATAATCGAACATGGCACTTTATTTGTAGTTCAAAATAGTTTTACTTCGAAAAATACCTTTAATTGTTATTTTATCGCAATTTATGTTATTACAAAAATTAAAGATTATTAAATTTTCTACAGGGTTGCATTAATAATTTTTCTACATATTGTAGGAAACTATATATGCAAATAAAACGAAACTTTATTATTGATAAATGACACCAATTATATCAACATATCATTTATTATATAACAAAACATAAATAAATAAATATTTCATCACGGCATATTACCCATTGCTGGGTGTGCTAATCTGCTTAGTACACAGATATCGGTAATGATTGAATATTTGTACCGTGCGGGCGCTTACCAGACGTCACCTCACGGGCACTCATAGCTGGCGTTGAGAGTGCACCACAGGGGTTAATTTTGTGCCATTAAAATTCGATGTAATTTTGGCGTCGGTCGGGATCGGATCCGGGTCCCCAGATTCGTGACCAGACACTCAGACCCACGGCCACGAGACCCCATATAACAAAACATGTACATCTATTGTTGGGTTCTTGTAGCAGTTTATATCGTATGTTTATTACAAACAAAACGCCTACAAATATAATATAAATATATTACAATACTATAACAAATTAAATGATTAAATTTACCTCTATCTGGGCAATACAGAATCCAAAAATGTTAAAGTTGCAATGCAATACAAAAATGTGCGTGTTATTTCAATCGTTTCCGCAAAGCAACGGACAACGCCGCAAAGCAACGGACAACAAGAAACACTACCAAGTGTTCCCAACTATATTGCAAACAAACGTTTCACCAAATACTTAAATTAACATTTTACAACAATTACTTAAATATTTTAACTAACAATATAACATCTATAAGGCGATTCCTTTACAGTTTGGTTGGTCATTCTGAATTTTCGGCGTCCCGACGAATTCTTCATCTTTTTCTTCCCGCGTGATAATGTTCACTATTATTTCAAGTACTGGATTCGCTGGCGGTTGTGCAATAGTGCAACCATTTGTACCAGTGCGATTAGCTTGAATCAATTGATGGAATGTCTTCAAGTACATTGAGATTCTTCATAGAGATCTCAATAGTATCGTCTCCAGGGTCGACCATTAGAACGGAAGGAACGGATAGGCGACGTGTCAGAAATAAAATTTTGCTCTGGCACATAATACGGTTCTTCGATCCGACAGATAGTATAGTGCCTTTGCGGATTCGATAGTTTCGATGTACGTTTCAGGAATAGATATTGCATCTGCATCTAATTCTACTACATGTTTGACAGCATCACGAATACTATATCCAAATTCCGATGCAATAAAATTATTAGAAGTTGTCTGTGGAGAAGTAACATTAACATTTTCCATATGTAACTCATCAATACTTCAGTGTATAGGCCTCTTTATCTATCACTGCGTTTGTAATTTCTTCTATGTGTTCATTTACTGTATTTTGTAATTCAGATAACTGCTGTTTTATTGTTGTAATACAACAAGTTATGCAAACTAATTAACGGTTTTGTTTTCATTGACATTTATATTTATTTTTGATTTGCCTTTTGTTTTACCACTTGCTTTATCTTTGTCCCCCTTCTGACAATGTAGGAAACGAGAGAATTATACGTGCAAATATAATAAGACTATTATGATAAATGATGCTTCAGTTATAACATAATCAATTATTATATAACAAAAAAATAAACATATGTACATCTATAGTAGGCGATTCCTTTACAATATTTTATGGATAAATTTATAAAATAATCTGTAATTTAAATCCCGGAGTCTACGCTATAAACATTGGTTACACAGTTCAGATGTCAAATGTATGTAACTGTCAGAAAACTGTCACTGTCAAAATACTAATCATTTCAAATTAATAGTGGTATCTTTTTAAAAAGAAAATAGTAAATAGAACAACAGTTATATGGAAAGTAACTTCCTATAGTTTCCAGCATGAGTAAATATGTAAGTTTCTTCAGAATTGGCCTATAAATTTGTAAAACCAGGGTGAATATTTTGTTATTATGGCAAACTTTTCATTTAATATTGTGATCCTAGTTCATAAATAAAAGAATTTTTCTATATTTATGGAGTTTATTAGATTTTATCGTAGATAAAATATTGTACGATACACATACGTAAAGCATCTTTAGTCACTCACAGATCTTCAAACCCTCGCTGCGATCATGTTTTAAATTCAAACGGCGCTGTAATGTCTTTAACCGTGTCGGAGTAGTAGATAAAATATGAGATATTTGCCGATTTAAATTATTGTTGAAATTTTTTAAATAAAAAAAAATTATGGAACTGAAGTTTCATTCGTGAACCAGTCAGCCGCTAAAATCGTGTAATACATTATAAGAAAATATATCATGCTGAATTCATATGCATGGAAATCTATAAACCACAAAATCATACATACTTTACTTAATTCGGTGCCACGACGAATGCAATATTTTATAAGTAATTATTAAAGTATTAAATATGTAACATTGTTTATTTTTTGCCTAATTTAGGTTTCTTTCATTATTATTTTTATATAGTCGCTCTATTATTGTCGCAGCACCTCACATTTGTATTTAAATATAAAGGGTTTTCCAATAAGAGGTGTTATTTTGATATTCAAAGAAAAATGCCATTTTTTAATATAAATGATCGGATGTTTATTTCATTATAAAGAGGAAGGTATGCCGTTAATAGTGGAAAATAACATCAGGCAAATGACCACCACGACCACGCTGACAGGACAATATCCTTTTCATGAAATTTTCCATAACCAAATCGCAAAGTGGCTGTCCTATGTCCTCGATAGCCTTTCGAATTCCATCTTTGAGGTCTCGAGTCGACGCTGGGCAGTTGGCGTAGACCTTCTCTTTCACGTGGCCCCAAAGAAACAAGTCGCAAGGTGTTAAATCACAAGATCTCGGTGGCCAATTGTGATCACCTCTTCGAGAGATAACACGGTCCGGAAACTTTTCCCGTAAAAGATCAATGGTTTCGTTGCTTGTGTGGCACGTAGCGCCGTCTTGTTGAAAGTAAACGTTGTCCAGATCAATACCATCCAATTCCGGCCATAAAAAATCGTTAATCATCTCTCGATAGCGCAATCCATTCACCGTAACTGTTGCTCCAGCCTCATTTTCGAAAAAGTAAGGTCCAATGACTCCGCTGGACCATAAACCGCACCAAACAGTCACACGTTGAGGATAGAGAGGCTTTTCAACAATAACTCTTGGGTTTTCTGAGCCCCAGATGCGACAATTTTGTTTGTTGACGAAGCCACCGAGGTGGAAATGGGCCTCATCACTCAAGATGATTTTTCGATGGAATTCCGGATCAATCAGCAAAGACACGACGTTGTTGATGATCGGCCGGCTTGAGTTCTTGTGTTAACTGGACTTTATAAGCCTTAAGACCCAAATCTTTATGCAAAATACGGTGTAATGACGTTTGTGGAATGCCTAATTCCAAAGAACGACGAGGAATGGACAAACCTGGGTTTTCTTCAACACTTTCGGCTACAGCAGCAATATTCTCGGCTGTTCTTGAGCGACATGCACGGGTTTTATTCTTCACATCACTAGCTTGTCCCAACAGCTCGAATTTTTCCACCAATTTCTGTATTGCGGTCCGACAAGGTGCTTCACGACGACCCAAAAATTGTCGAGTTTTACGAACCGTCTCTGCCAAATTTTCACCATTTTTATAGTGAATTTTAATAATTTCAATGCATTGTTGAAGCGTGTATCGTTCCATTTTTATTAATGGCGTAGTTTCTACTTGTCAAATGTCAAAAAATGACAGCTTCAAAAGCGACATCTACCGAAATAGCGGGCTATTCAAAATAACACCTCTTATTGGAAAACCCTTTATAAGTAGTTGTGAAATTTAATACGATACTTTTGAATTACATACTTATTTACGTCCATAAGGTTTTACGAATTTGTCACCTTTACATTATACAGGGTGGTTATGAACTTAGTGTCATAAATTTAAGGGTAAGTAGTATGACATGTGTAGATAACGAAATAGAAAGATTTTTTAAAAAATTCGCATATTCAAGGGTAGTTTTCATGAAACTAACATTTTTGGTACCACTGGACCACTAGCAACGCATTTGCAGTATTTTATCTATTATAGAATTATTTTCGTTAAAAATGCTATTTCATTTAATTATTAAGAATAATATCGTATACAACTAATTTTGAATGTATTTTTGATTACCATATTTTTACTGAAATATTAATTAAAACAGTAGTAACAAAAAGTTTCCTTAATGGTCGAATTAAAAAAAAAATCTTTCTGTTTTGTATTCTACACATGTCATACTACTTACCCTTAAATGTATGACATTAAGTTCATAATCATCCTGTATAAGTATTTGTTATAAGTGCCTAAGGAGGAGACTGATACAAGTATAAGCTATGTAATTTGTCTTTATTGAAAAGGTTTCCAAAAGCATTTACTGTTTTATTATATGAAGTCAGTAGTACTTTCTTGAAGTATTACTAATGTAAATTAACCTAATATGCTAACTCAGGGTAATCTAATCAAACCTAACCTATAACAAACTGATGTGCAAATATCCGATTATTAATATTTATTATTCTGTATGATCAAATATCAATTTTCATTATACATATTCTCTATCAAAATCTAAATATATAATTGCTATACCTAAATGGATGAACCCTTGGATGAACTAATGTTAATTATTATACATATTTGCATGTCAGTGCTCCCTATGGAATTATAGTGGATTTCTCGAAACCCTCGGGTTCCACAGAAAAAATATGAATTCAGCGTGACAGAATAGATAAATTAACTAAAAATTTGATAAAAAAATGGACTTAAATTTAAAAAATTTGTGAATGTGTAATATTTATTAATACGAAAGGTATGCCAAATCATTTGATTTAGTACACAAAAACGTCTGGTAAATTATTATTCATTTTATAAGCTTATAGCAAGTAATACTTCAAAAGTTTGTTATGCCGCTGTTCAAAGCAGAATAATATACTCCATCTTCTTTCGGGATAATAGTTCTGATATGCTCATATAAAATTTTCTTATTACAAAAACGAATAGAAAGATGCTCTGCAGTACTGCAGACATCTAAATTCAGGGCATCGAACCCGCCAAAAACTGGGTTCGGTATAGGTTCAGGTTAATTTATTTTTTGAGAGATGGGTTCGTGTGCGGTTCTGGTTCAAGTATTAATAAAATTTGCGGTTTTATTCCGGGTTCAGGTATTGGGTTTAGGTTAACACAATAACAGTCAACACAGGTAGCAACAAAGACGTAGAAGACGTCGATGATCGGCAGTAAGAATTACGGTTACGTTACATTTCGAACTAGACATTAAGCTGAACCGGAGATGAACCCTGGACCCCAATTTTAGTACACGGTTCGGTTCTGACTCGAATTCAAAAAAATATATATATATTTGAAGTTTGGTTCTGGGTTTGGGTTCGGTAAAATGTAAACAAATATTTATTGAACATACACTTCCATCATTACATATTTACGAAATTGCTATTGTTGTTAAAAAAACAACTTATCGTTCTTTACTTTTAATAAAGATTTGTATACTACCATCACTACTAGAGAACGGGAATTAAAAAGTATTCCCAAACATAATTCGACTTTACTTGTTAAAGGACCGTATTGCACTGCTATTAAGATAATTTACCATCAAATATTAATGAAACAATTACTTTTAACTTCTGTAAAACTAATTGGAAATCATGTTAATCTCATGTTATTACAGTATAAGAGATTTTTTTGACCTGTACACACTGTTACATGTCTTCATTTCTGAGTACAGAATTAGTAAGAATAAAGTGACCGGTTGCAGTTTGCTGGGTGATGCGCTCATGTGATAGGTATTATTATTTTTTTCATAACAGGTTTATTATTTTGTTACCTATGCGAAAATCATATGTGCTTTACAAAACAAAAGCACAACAATAAGGGTGAATTAAATTGCGAACATAAATCACATAAGCGCAATATCTAACCTATTCATTGTCAGATCCGCGAACTTTAAAATAGTTGTTTATAACAATAACATCTGTTTCATAATCTTTTTCCGCAAACTTTCTTGATTAATTTTTCAGTCGTTTTTTGAGCATTACATCAAATAATGGTTTAACATAACTTCCATAAAAAAGAAGTGTAGCATGACTAGAAAATTTTACCTAAATCGGTATTCTGGGGTCGTGACTTTTCCTCATAACAAAATAAAAATATATTAAGACAATATATCAAATATTTTTTCTAAAACTTCAATTTTATACCTATACAAAAAATATAAAAATTTCATCCACTCACTTTCCCCCTTTCGTCTCAAGCAACATCCAACCCTATGCAGCAGGGCCGTCCACATATCCCCATATCCGGATCAGAGCTCCGTGTGCGGTACTTGACGACTTCCCGATGTAAACACACACTTCGCGACCAAGACTGAGACCCAGTGTGCGCATCTGCTACCAACCACGGACCCGGTGCAACTAACCAAGTGCGTGGACAACTCGTGTTGCCACGTGCTATGAACGCAAGCGCAGTGTAGAGGGCGAGGGCCCCAGGGTGGGAAAGAGGACAAAGATGAGGATAGGGATGCAGATGAGGATGAGGTGGGTTGTAATGACAGGATAACAAACAATAATTAGGAATTGTTGGTGGTATTATAAATGAAATTCTAGAGTGTCTATAATATATGCAGAAATACGAGTATGAATAAATAAGGTTGTTTACAACATTATAACATAATATAAAAATCTGATGTGGACACCACACGACTTCCTTGTACGATTGTTAAACTATACATATTTTTTAAATAAATAAATTACAAAATATTAATTTTAACTTCAAAACAGTAAGATCTATAGCGACCATAATCTAACCCGGTTCTTTTTAAAGGGAGTTTTGATTACAACAATGAATATGATAATTTCACAATAAAAATATAATATTTGTTATTGTACGAATCATAAAATTGCACGTATTTAACGTAATTTGACATGAACATTTTTACCTCTCGCTAAGAGAGGTATTGCTTTCATGCTAAAAATCGCATATCCAGATTTTATTGTATAAGCACGTTTTAAGGTCCCTACAATCCGATTTTAACATTTTTACGATGATGTCTGTGTGTGTGTGTGTGTGTGTGTGTGTGTGTGTGGATGTATGTGTGTGTGTATGTATGTAGGATGTTGGAAGGACGGTTACTCAAAAACTATAAGACTTTAAATTTGTTTAACTACGTATTTCCCAATCGGACATTCATGGGAAGATCTGAAAAGGTTTTGGTAACAATTGGACAACCGGAAGTAGAAGATTCTTGAAAAAAAATCTTCTAAATATTATTTTTTGAAAATTTTTCTTGATAATATTAAAGAAAAATAAATTCTCTTTCTGATAAATTTAAATATTTTTATATATATTCTATAGATTTAGAGATAAAAGGAATATAATATATAAAATAAACTGTTGTAATTAATTTTACAACCGAAAGGATGCCATGAAAAATAGTTGAAAATTTTAATTATTTGTGACAGATAAATGTCAGTGTCAGAAATAATGAGTAACGAAAGAAAAATTTACTTGGAGAATCCCTTAATTCTTGATCTGTCTCTATTATGGAGATGACAAGTCTAGGTTGAAGGACTTAAATTTGTTTCAAACATTATGGGACAATGTACACCAGCACTGTAGACTAGAGTAACTTTGAATTGCGAAAAAGCTATCAAATTCTTCTCAAGTAAGTTGTAAATATTGACAAAATTACACATCAATATAAGAATAATCGGAGTGCAATCTATCCGTCACTTTATTAAAGGGAATTAGTGTTATTTAGATATAACAAGTATGAAAAAATAAAATGTAAAAGAAGATATGTAAGAATAGATGCACAATCCAGATATATACATTTTAGACCGCCCAAAATTAATGTTTTTACTAGAAGAATATGAAGTTAGAGTAAACAAGGTTGTTCGAATTGAAAATTGCTGTTACCAGCCTAATATTTATATATGGTAAACTCTACTTTGTAATTTATTGTAACATAATTTATGGTAAAATATCTTTATGTTGAGACATGCTATTATTGAATAATAAAGAAGTTTATACGTCATAGATTTATATGAATATATTATTTGTATTTATAAAAATATTCTTTGCTTTATGCATACAGCCAGGTAAAATATACGGCGAGAGGTTATGTGCTGGCCACATCAGATTTTTTTTTATGTGTTTGTCCTAATCCATAGTAAGCTTTATTACAAAAACAAATATATAATTTTTAAATATCTCGCTTATACAAAGGGCTAATTTAATAATACTTGATGTGCTAGACGCAGAAATTAATTCTCTAAAACTTTTATTTGAAGCATTTATTTCTAAAATCAAAATAAATTCATTTTATTCAAGAAAAACTGTTAACAACTTCAAGTAATGTACCACTTCCGGATAGCCTATTTTAACCAAAATCTATTATGTTATTTCGATTGACATAAAAGTCTTGTATACCAAATTTGAAAAGTTTTGGATTATATTTTAAAACAGTTTTTCATTAAAATCTATTATAGGCTTCATGTAAAGTGCCACTTCTGGAAATTGTGTAATAACCAGAAAGGGAAGTGCACAACTAGATGTTATAGGAGTCCTAAATACAAAATTTCAACTTTCTACGGCTTCCCGTTTTTGAGTTATGCGAGATACGTACGGACGTACGTACAGACGTCACGACGAAATTAGTCAAAATGGATTCAGGGATGATCAAAATGGATATTTCCGCTGAAATCTGAAAACCGAAATTTTTCGCGATTACAATACTTCCTTTACTTACGTACAAGGAAGTAAAAAATCTGATATGGCCAGCACAATACCTTCCGTCAATCCTGTGTATTATGTATAAATTCCATACATAATTTTGTTTGCAAAAGATAAAATTATTTCTTAAACAAACTATGCAAATTGCACTTGACACTGATATCTTCTTCTTCTCTAGCTTCTCCCATTCGTTACGGGTCGCTATTTTTTATTTTCTTCTTCCACTCATTTCTGTTTTGCGTGTCGTTCTCATTCAGTTCCTTTTCTCTCAAGTCTTTCGCAATACAATCCTTCCATCGTATCTTTGGTCTTCCTCTGTTTCTTTAACCTTCTATTACTAACCTATTCATTCTACTTCCAATATATTCTTCATCTTACCTCATGACATGTTCAAACCCATGTAATCGTCTCTCTTGTATCTTTCTGGAAACTTGTAACACTAGAGTTATTTCCATACCGTATCTTTCCGTATATTCCTCAACATCTGTTACAACATCCTAGTCTCTGCCACATTCATTTATTTTTCATTGAAACTGACATCTGTGAATTTGAATTATCTGAATATATTAGCAGTTTCCAAGGTTAGCATAACTGGCTGATTTATGTAATTTAATATCTTTATAATTCTTTAACTCTATATCTATTGAATATGAAGTATAAAATGCAATCATATCGTATAGAGAATAATATATTCTTTAAGTTATAATAACGTTAAATGAGGCTACTTCCGGTTGACCAATTATAACCAAAATCTAATCACTTGTTTCTGGATGTAAAAAAAATATACTTTTTGGAATCGTAGTATTAAAGTTATGCGACCCGAAACTTTCGTCACGCACACATACACACACACACATACACAAAACACACATACATAAAGACATCATCGTAAAAATGGTAAACTCATATTATAGGGACCCTAAAACGTACTTATTCATCAAAAACTTATCATTGAATTTTTTGACCAAAGACAATACCTGCCTTCCGTCACCTATAGGTAAGGAAAATTGAGGTTAATCGATAGGCTTTAACCATTTATCTCGGAGAATTTCAAGTCGGTAATTAAGCCAACCCAAAATTTAAATGACTTCATTTAGTGCTAAACCGATCTGTTTATTTCAAACGGTTAACCTGCTTGGTGGATTAGTGGATTAGCATGTAAGTGGATAAACTTGTGTAACATAAACGTAATCATAGTTAGCTACAATATCTAATATCAGCGGCTCTTCATTTTAAACAAATCAAAAATAGAGTAAGTCCGAGAGAGTTGACCCACAATTCAAAAAATTCTTCGCATTTCTTTATTTTACAATAAAATTTTAAAAAATTCATACGCAGTTAACACTGTTATAAAGCTTTTAATATATGTATATATATAAGAAAAAACTTAAACTTATAAGTACAAAAAATATATATACAAGGTCATATTTTCCTGCCAAAGAAAATATTCCGGGTGAGATGGCTTCATCTGGCGGGTGAGATTACGTACTTAAAAAATAAATTATCTTCACATATTAACTAATTACGTATAGATTTTCTTTACGTAGTTGTTACTTACACAAGTCACATGTTAGCGACTGCCATGCAATTTTCATGAATCTATTTTTCACAAAAACGCATTGAATTCCATATTACGTTTCTTAGTGCATTGAAAATTTTCATCTCGGAATGATCGTTTTCACAAATATTCATTAAAATTTCGTCTTATGACGATGGTAAATTATACTGCACATTTTTTTTGTGATAATAGAAACCAATAGGTATACAGCATTACTTACTACATTCAAATATTTTGAACAATGAAAACTTAACAAAAAAATTAAAGATGGCAGAATCAGAATACTATATTAGTACACACAGAGTATTGAATACAAAGCAATGAAATTAGTCTTCATGTTCAAGTTGCCTCTTGAATAAAATTTTGAAGGAAATCAATAAATAGGGCAAAAAAATCATATATTGCGAAAAAAAGTTTTCTTGGACCAATAAATCAAAGTTTTATATGTTCGGCTCTTATACACGCCCGTATAAAAATTACTGTTCCATATTTTAATCTTCAGTTTCATTCCATAGTGGTTTTTCTCAATGATTTAGTGTTCTTTTGCTAGAAATATGGCTTGGGAATATATCAAAATTGTAGGCGTTTTATGAAAGAAAGTATTTCATATAATAAATGAAAATAAATTGAAACAATTATTATAAGATGTGGATTTACTAAGCCACAATAAAAATGAAATACGAAAATTCAAGTTCGCAAAAAAAATTAACAATTTACGCAAGTTTATTATTTAATTCAGAAAACTCACACTTTCAGTTTTCACAAAAACATTTTTTAGCTCATACTGAACGATTAAGGTAGTTATATCATGAAACCATCAGAATCAAGAATATTCCACCAGTGGCGGGGCTCGTATATTCTTAAGTCAGGGGCGCACGTTACAATATGAATGATGTTATTATAAGCAATTTATGAACTAGCGTCAAAAAAAAATATTCCATAGTATATGATAATATATTATAATCAATCAACATTTTTTGTATTCTTTAGAAGTTAGGGATGTTATATTAACATCGATGCGAGAAAACACGGAAATGTAAATTTTTATCATAAAATTTTGAGTACAAAATTTCTCATATTAAGGTAGTTATATCGTGAAACCATTTTACCCAGAATTAATTGAAATTAAGTACATCCCAACTGAAGTATAATCTACCTGCTCTCCAAGTTTTTAAAACAATTGACCAAATGTGGCCTTTTTAACACGTGAAGAATAGGAAATGGCAAAATAAACATTTTAAATTATAACTTTTATACCCATACTGACATTTAATCGAAAAACTAGTATGTTATAGTGAACTAATTAACGGATTTTATGTAAAAATTAGAAAATTATTTATTACCCTGATTTAATTTTATTGCCTCTAGAAAATTATAATCTGAAGATACGATAAATAGGTAGAATTATACTTGACAACCATGTACAAGCGTTTCAGATGGAGCATCAGTTAAGTTAACACCCGTTTGGTATTAGCGAATAAGAGGTGATCTTTGGTTAAAGGAATTTCAGACGTACATTCGAAATAAATATTTTTTAAATTGGTATTTTACGTGAACAGCATGAAAACTTTAAACAATATAATACTACTTTTGTAATTTTAAGAAAGAAATATATTAATTTGTTTTGCAGTTTCCATTTGTAGTTTAGAATTAGTATTATATCTTAAAATATCTTATTACTTTTATACCCGAATGTACCAATAAATGTCTAGGTGCGACGATGCCACAGTTATTCTTCAACATTGAAATACGACACTTGTGTATGTGTTAGTGCGAGTGGTACATTTCAAAAAAAAAAAAAACTTTTCTACGGAAAAATAAAGAAAATTCATCTGTTACAGTGTTTGATATTAGCTTTTAACTATTTTGATGCAAACTGTGTATATATTGTTAGAAAATATAAGTTATTGCAAATATAAACTGCACTAGCTTCATTTTTATTTTGAACGTAGAACAAGTTTTTGAATAGGTACACTCGAGTGACAACTACCTTAAAACAGTAATAATTTTAAAACATTTTGAAGGTCATAGCACACCCTCTCAAGTAAAGTAGGTCGAGGTACTATAAAACGTTTCATAAACCCCCACGTAGAGGGCTCTAGAGATGACTAATTGTTTCATTGTTCTTCTGTATCAAAACATAGGGCAAAAATATACAGCGAAATAAAATTTCATGTCACGGAGGTGGTTAATATATCTAATATTTCCAGCTGTTGTTTGTCCCTGCCATAGCCGTAGGTAAGAGAAAGAAATTTATTACCTACAGCAAAGATCAATTTGCTCATCTTTCATCGCATTTCGATTGCGGTAATAAGGTTTAGATGATATATAATTATATTTGAGCTTTCCCTGCAGGAAATGTTTATTCAGCGTAAAAATGTACACCGGTAAATCGCATCACAAACAAATTAATTTTGTATCATGGTTTATTTTTAGATTGTATATTATACCCTTGGACGGATTATAGGAAAAATTTATTAGCGAAGCACCCTGAAGATTAATTTAGGAAATATTATTATATATAAAATATTTGAACGAAATTGACCTTCATTTTATGGTATGTATTAGGGCTGGTAAAAATTTATCGTTTTCTATATTCGACTCTTTTCAAAAAGTCTATCAACTTATAAAAAAATACAATATCGATTAGTCGACATTACTTCGACTTTTATATTAATTCGACTTTTAGATTATATCGACATTTTAGACTATTTCAACTTTAAAATTATTTCGACTTGTTAGATAATTTCGAGTTTCAATTTTAGTTCGGCTTAATTATTTCGCTTACTTTACTTCAAATTTAACTGTCAGATGTCAGTTGAGTTAAAATCGACGAAGATACGTTTATGAACAGGAAGTCGAAGTGTTACGGACAAAAACGACACAAAGTTTTACGTTTGGCGTCCCAATTTTTCATATACTTAACTGAGATTTAGCAGTTTCTTATTATTATTACTTTTTGTTTATTTAGATTAATATTTACATTCCATCACCTCTAGGTAAGGAAGGTATTGTCTTTGGTCAAAAAATTCGGTGGTGAGTTTTCACTGAATAAGCACGTTTTAGGGTCTTTACAATACGATTTTATTATTTTTACGATGATGTCTGTATGTGTGTTCGTGTGTGTGTGATTATAATTTCGGTCGCGATGTGTCGAATACTGAAATTCCAAAAATTACAATTTTTACGTATTCCTCTTCCTTACATCCATAGACTTGATTATATTTTGGTTATAATTGGTCAACCGGAAGTACCTTCATTTGAAGATGTTAACAGTTTTCTTGAAAAAAACGCTGTTAAATATTATTTACACATTTAATGTTATTATAAATATTAAAGAATATTCTTATCTATACGAATTGATTGCATATTATATTTCATATTCAATGGATATACAGAGTGGTAACCGCGATCTCGGAACTTAGAACTTAACATGTAAAATTATACTTTCTTAATTTCCTGCTTCCTTGAATACTTTAGGTAAAAATGTTTCAAATAAAAGTTGTAGAGCATAAAATTCTACATTTGAATCAATTAATTTTGTATGCCTTGTAACGGCAGAAATTAGGTATGAAAATGCCGAAAATGAGACAAAATAAATAACAAATGTCTAACGGTTTATCTGTCACGTTAGGGTAATTTATTTTTATTAGATATTATTTCTAATTTTTGTTTAAATGAACTATTATCTGTTAATTTAAATTGATATTTGTTCACTTGAACAGATTTTACAAATAATAATGAAATTAAATTAACATAGCTTGACAGATAAATCGTTAACATTTGTTATTTTCTTGTTTCAATTCCATGGCTACAGCTATTTTTGAGGTGATTTTCGACATTTTCATACCTAATTTTTGACGTTGCAAGGCATACAAAATTAATTTTGCTTAATGATTCAGACGAAGAATTTTATGCCCTACAACTTTGAAGCTTTTTTACCTAAAATAATTATGGAAACAGGAAATTTCGAAAATCTGATTTTACATGTTAAAGTCCTATGATCCGGGGTCGCGGTCACAACCCTGTAGAGTTAAAGAATTATAAAGAAATTAAATCTTATAAATCAGCCAGCTATGCTATAACCATGCAAACAGCTACTATATTTAAAAAAATCTAGCTGACAGGTGTTAGTGGCAATGAAAAGACAATGAATGTGGCAGAGATGAGGACATTGAGATAGATGTTGGGGAAGACACGGAAAGATAAGATAATGAATGTAAGAATAATGGAAATGACTCGAGTGATAGAAGTTTCTAGATAGATATAAGAGAGACGATTACACGTCATAAGGGGAGATCAAGAATATATTGGAAGAATAAATAGCTTAATAATAGAAGGTAGAAGAAATAGAGGAAAACCAAAGATAAGATGGAAGGACTGTATTGCGGAAGACTTGTGAGAAAAGGAACTAAATAAGGACGACACGCAAAACAGAAATGAGTGGAAGTAGAAAATAAAACATAGCAATCCCTAACGATTGGGAAAAGCTAAAGAAGAAGTCAGTGTTAAGTGTAATTTGCACAGTTTGTTTATCAAATAATTTTACTGGAAATATAGGATCTTTGGTAAGAAAATTTATGTATGGAATTTGTACATAATACACAGGATTGTTGGAAGGTAATGTGCTGGCCTCATCAGATAATTTTAATTGTTTTTCTAGAAGAGTTTATATTTTATGACATTTCGACGAGCAATAGTGCTGTCTTCATCAGGTGAAAAATATAATCCAATTATTGGTTTAGTTCTAATTATAGTTCTGCTTCATATTAGGAGCCTATTCCTTCATTTGTACCTTTACTCTATCAATATCTACAAAACCTAATTAGGCAAAAATAACTTGTTTACGTTTTTAAAATAGTTTTTATTATCCAACATTTCATTTTGACAGCAATCGTAGATAAAAGATCAAGAATAAGTAGGTAACAATAAGTAACAGTGTTTGGAGAAAGTGATATAGAAATTTGCATTTCTCCGAAAATTAAAGATGTGACAAAATGTACAGTTTGATATTTTGCTGCCAGAAAAATCTAATTTCTTTGTAAAGTGACAGTTTGCAAAATTAACGTCTAAGTTAATAATAATCCACTATTAACCGTTACTAAGCGGTAGGAAAAAACATTGTGAAAATTCAAAAAGTGATCAATAATGACATGTTCGATTATTGGTAGGCTAGTAGTGAAAAACAGATTAATAGGCCTATTCTGTAAAATATTCGCTTAACGAATCGGTATCATAACGAAATCGTTATTATGAAATTTGTTATATCTACTTTACGACAATCGTTATCTTCGTATTCGTATTCTGTAACACATTTCATAAAATAATAATCTTGAGAGCAAGTTTTATTTATTATTATTATATCCTAAAACCAAATTATAATTTTAACTGAAATACATAAAATAATTCAGTATCACTCACAAAATATGATGTTATATTCCATAACAAATTTTATTATAAATTCTGATAATCTACTAAACACGATTACAATCGAATTTGAGAGCGAACAGATGTGTAAGCCCTTTTTACCTCCCGCTACCCTTGTAAGGGAGGTATAGGGATCGTGCTAAAAATCACATATCGAGATTTTGGTAAATGTCTACGTTTCAAGGTCCCTATAATCCAATATTAACATTCACGATGATATCTGTGGGTGTGTATATGTGTGTGTGTACGTGTGTGTGTATGTGTGTGTGGATTTTCTGGGCATTCCAACTCGAATACTATCGTTCAGAAACTTTTTAAACCATGTATTTCTACCTTATTCCAATATGGAAAGAAGACATTAGATTTTGGTGTCAATCGGATAACCGGAAATCGCAGTTTACTTAAAGATCAAAATAGTTTTTCTTCAAAAAATACCTTTAAATGTTATTTTTTTGCAATTTGTTATTATAAATATTAATGATTATTCCATTTTATACAGGTTTGCATTAATATTTTTTCTATATATATTATGGATAAATTTAAAAAGTAATTTAAAAAATATATCTCGGAACTTATGCTTTAAACACAAATCCATGGTTACACAGTACGGCTCAAATATACGTAACTGACAGATAAATGTCACTGTCAAAAAATAATGATTTCAAATTAATAACAGTAACGTTTTAAAAAATTATAAATAGAACAATAGTTATATGGAAAGGAACTTAATATACATCATTTCTAGTATTAGTAAATATGCAGGTATGATTTAAATAAAATAATAAATAAATATTTTATCATGGCATTTTACCCATTGCTAGGTGTGCTAATCTGATTTGTACACAGATGTAATGATAATGAAATATTTGTATTTTGCGGGCGTTTTACAAGTGTCACTTCATTGCTGACGTGGAGAGTGCAACACATGGAACAATTTGTGCCATTTAAAATTCGATATATTTAGCGTTGATCGGGATCGAATCGGGTTCCCCAGATTTGAAACTAGATATCAGGCACGCGGCAACGAGACACCATAGGTATGTATTTAAAGAAATAAAAATTAAATGGCGGGAGTTATTGTGTTGGTGACATCAAATTTTTACAAAAAAAAATACGATGTTTGAAAAGCTGAATTTTTAAACGAAAAAACGAATATACTTATCTTGTGCGGAAGAAAATACGATTTGATTGCATTTTATATTACATATTCAATAGATATAGCGTTTAAGAATTATAAAGATATTAAATTTCGTAAATGAGCCAGCTATGCTAACCATGGAAACTGCTAATATATTCAGATAATTCAAATTGACATATGTCAGTATCAAAAAGTAAATGAATGTGGCAGAGATGAGGATGTTGAGATAGGTGTTGGGGAAGACACGGTAAGGTATGAAAGAACAAGAGCAATAACTCTAATGTAGAAGTTTCTAGAAAGATACAAGCGATACGATTACATTGGCTTGAACATATGACAGGAGGAGCTTTAATAGAAGGTTGATGAAACAGAGGAAGACTAAAGAAAAGATGGAAGGACTGTATTGCGGAAGACTTGAGAGAAAAGGAACTGAATGAGAACGACACGCAAAACAGAAATTAGTGGAAGAATAAAATAAAAAATAGCGACCCCTAACGAAAAAAATCTGATGTGGCCAGCACATAACCTCTCGCCGTATATTTTACCTGGCTGTATGCATAAAGCAAAGATTATTTTTATAAATACAAATAATATATTCATATAAATCTATGACGTATAAACTTCTTTATTATTCAATAATAGCATGTCTCAACATGAAGATATTTTACCATAAATTATGTTACAATAAATTACAAAGTAGAGTTTACCATATATAAATATTAGGCTGGTAACAGCAATTTTCAATTCGAACAACTTTGTTTACTTTCTCTTCATATTCTTCTAGTAAAAACATTAATTTTGGGCGGTCTAAAATGTATATATCTGGATTGTGCATCTATTCTTATATATCTTCTTTTACATTTTATTTTTTCATACTTGTTACATCTAAATAACCTTAATTCCCTTTAATAAAGTGACGGATAGATTGCACTCCGATTTTGTCAATATTTACAACTTACTTGAGAAGAATTTGATAGCTTTTTCGCAATTCAAAGTTACTCTAGTCTACAGTACTGGTGTACATTGTCCCATAATGTTTGAAACAAATTTAAGTCCTTCAACCTAGACTTGTCATCTCCATAATAGTCACAGATCAAGAACTAAGGGATTCTCCAAGTACATTTTTAATTCATTACTCATTATTTCTGACACTGACATTTATCTGTCAGTTACAAATAATTTAAATTATCAACTATTTTTCATGGCATTCTTTCGGCTGTCAAATTTATTACAATAGATTATTTTATATATTATACTTCTTTTATCTCTAAATCTATGGAATATATAATAAAATATTTAAATGTATCAGATAGAGAATTTAATTTTCTTTAATATTACCACGAAAAATTTTCAAAAAATATTATTTAGAAGATTTTTTTTCAAGAATCTTCTACTTCCGGTTGTCCAATTATTACCAAAACCTTTTCAGATCATAGAGAATTTAATTTTCTTTAATATTACCACGAAAAATTTTCAAAAAATATTATTTAGAAGATTTTTTTTCAAGAATCTTCTACTTCCGGTTGTCCAATTATTACCAAAACCTTTTCAGATCTTCCCGGGAATGTCCGATTGGGAAATACGTTGTTAAACAAATTTTAAGTCTTATAGTTTTTGAGTAACCGTCCTTCCAACATCCCACACACACACACACACACACACACACACATCCACACACACACACACACACACACACAGACATCATCGTAAAAATGTTAAAATCGGATTGTAAGGACCTTAAAACGTGCTTATTCAATAAAATCTGGATATGCGATTTTTAGCATGAATGCAATACCTCTCTTAGCGAGAGGTAAAAAAGCAAAAGTAGAAGAAGAAGATGTCAGTGTTAAATGCAGTTTTTATAGTTTGTTATGAAATAATTTTACTGGAAATTTAGAATCTTTTGCAAGAAAAATTATGTATGGAATTTATATACAATGTACACGATTGACGGAAGGTAATGTACTGGCCACATCGGATTTTTTGATTTGTGTCATTTTTCTTCCGAGCTAGCGAATACGTACATGATTGTAGGAAAATTTTCCTACATTAAAGTTCACAAATCGCGGAAAGATATCTTAGTTTGGAATAGTAATACGAATACATTATTCGCAGATAAAGTGTGCTATAATAGCTATTATTGCCTCGGATATTTACAACCCTCAGTAATAATAGCATCCATAATAGCGTCGTTTATAATTTACTATTGTTATAAATATGCTGTAGCCTGTAGCTGTAGATATCACGAAAACTACGTTGCATCACTGTAATATAATACGAGCAATTTTCAACTTCTACGCTGACGGCAACTAACTACTAACTACTATAATAAAGAATTTGCCAGCAGTTTTCGAACAACATTAGGACAATATGGATGTATCTTGGATACATAAGTTCCCGCCCCATAATAACGGACGTTAAAATCTGTAAAACAAAATATATTCTTGAACTTAAATGCTGCAATTATAAAAAAAATATGATGTGGCCAGCACAATATCTTCCGTCAATCCTGTGTATTATGTACAAATTCCATACATAATTTTTCTTGCAAAAGATTCTAAATTTCCAGTAATATTATTTCATGCAAATGACACTTAACACTGACATCTTCATCTTCTTTATAATACACAGGATTGACGGACGCTATTGTGCTGGCCACATCAGATTTTTTTTTCATGATTTCTTTTCAGTTATGTCATTATATTTCCAAATAAATTTTCAATGTCAATGTTAAGTACTTGTTATTTTCTTTAGGTACTTTCCTTGTCACAAATATGTCTTTTCGAAGTCGTATAGCATTCATTATGAGACCGGGTACGTCCGGTGCATATCCAAATCCAAATTTATCGGCAATCTTCAATGAAACGCAAAATAACAACAATAATAAATGGGCAGTAGTTGAGCTTCCGTCAATAACAATGTTGTCATTAACACTAGTGTAGAACAACAAGGTAATTAGTATACTGTGCATAAAATTATATTGTCATAGATGCAGGATGTACTGAAGAATATGCATGCATACTTTGTGTCCGTTGCAACCAGAGTCTACAAACCAGGACCGGCGCAACATAAAATAATGAACCGGGGAGAAAGCAAATTTGGTGCCATTTTACATTAACATTTTTAAACCATACTAACTAAGAAGAATCAGACATTGCATTGTCTTTAATAGAATAATCAATGCAACTTCAATAACACCGAAGATCGGGTAGTAATTTTGAAATATATCCGCGGGCTCAATGTTAAATACGATACTTACGTAATATAAAACGGAAATGACGAGAGGTATTGCGCTAACCACAACAGATTTTTACCTTCCGTCACCTTTAGGTAAGGAAGGTATTGTCTTTGGTCAAAAAATTCAATGATGAGTATTTACTGAATAAGCATGTTTTAGGGTCCCTATAATACGATTTTACCATTTTTACGATGATGTCTGTATGTATGTGTGTGTGTGTCTGTGTGTGTGTGACAAAAGTTCCGGATCCCATAATTTCAATACCACGATTCCAAAAATTATATTTTTTTCGTATTCCTCAAGTTTACGTCCAGAAGAACAAATGATTAGATTTTAGTTATAATTGGTGAACCGGAAGTAGCCTCATTTGAAGATTTAACAGATAAATTTGATTTATTGATATTTAACGTTATTATAACTTAAAGAATATATTATTCTCTATACGATTTGATTACATTTTATACTTCATATTCAATAGATACAGAGTTAAAGAATTTTATAGAAATTAAATTTTATAATTCAGCCAGCTATGCTAAACATGGCAACTACTAATATATTCATATAATTCAAATTAAAAGATGTCAGAATTAATAAAAAGTAAATTAATGTGGCAGAGATGAGAATGTTGAAGTAGATGTTGGGGAAACGCGGAAAGATACGGTAAGAAAATAACTCTAGTGTTACAAGTTTCTAGAAAGATACAAGAGAGACGATTACATTGGTTTGAACATGTCATGAGGAGAAATGAAGAATTATATTTGAACACGAATGAGTAGTTTATTAATAGGAGGTTGAAGAAACAGAGGAAGACCAAAGATAAGATGGAAGGACTGTATAGCGGAAGACTTGAGAGAAAATGAACTGAATGAGAACCACACGTAAAAATAGAGACCCCTAACGAATAAAAACAGCTAAAGAGGAAGAAGATGTCAGTGTCAAGTGCAATTTAAATAGTTTGTTTATGAAACAATTTTACTGGAAATTTAGAATCTTTTGCAAGAAAAATTATGTGTGGAATTTATACATTATACACAAGATTGACGGAAGGTATTGTGCTGGCCACAACAGATTTTTTTTGAATGGGAGTATGTCATCCAATACATTTTTTAGTTTTCTACTTCATTGAAATACACAGTGGCGTCATAACAAACTTGACACGCAAAACAAAAATGAGTGGAAGAAGAAAATAAAAAATAGAGACCCCCTAACGAATGGGAAAAACTAAAGAAGAAGAATATGTCAGTGTCAAGTGCAATTTGTATAGTTTGTTTATGAAATAACTTTACTGGAAATATAGGATCTTTTGCAAGAAAATTTATGTATAGGGCGCGTGCAGTGACATGACTTTCCTGACTTTGGGAAGTAGATATGGGGACCCGTGTCAAAATGGCAGCAATTAATTATGTCCATAACTGACAAGTGTTATAATTTTACACTCAAAATTTCATAATTTTCTTAGTTCATGTGGTTTGTTTGTTATCAGGAGTTTGGAATTCAGTTGCCGAGAAAGGGAATCATATAATACCAAAAATTTAGAACCTTTTGCAAGAAAATTTATGTATGGAATTTGTACATAATACACAGGATTAACGGAAGGTATTGTGCTGGCCACATCAGATTTTTTATTTAGAAATAAAGGTATATATAATAAAGTTTCCCGCAACAAAAGATTCAAAGAATATATTTTATTCTTTAATGAAAAGAAGTTTCAGGAACAAAATACGATCATTAAAATTTTGATTAACACTGAGATCAATCTAAAAAACACACGTTTTGTTAACTGACAAATGAGTTTCTGTAACGAAAACGCATTCTTTTTTCATCTTAAGTTTTTAATTAATCGAAATGTAATTTGACAGTGACAAATCACATCGAAATCCGAACATTTTACATCTGTACTTGTGAATATCCACTAATCTGTAATTGATGTTTTTCCATTTTGCAAATTTTAAAGTCAAACTTAACGGAAGCGAGAGATGTTTGCACTTTTATCACATGAAATAATATTAATATTTATTGTTTAACTGATAAACACTCTTATTTGTTCATGTGTTAGAAATTAATTAGCGATATTTGTTAAATAGATACATATTTGTTTGTGGGCTTGGTACGGACAGTACCTATAATGAAAGTAAATAATTTATTGAATATAGAACCAGACACTCTTAATACAGGAAATTGAGTATTTAAACAATTATGATCATGATAAATACTGAAATTATTGGTATAGGTCATATTTGATTTCATTGCAAATATTGGCATATAAATTTAATCTGTGGTTCTATGGCAAAAACAGATGAGGGCTACCTCAGAAGATATTTTTAAGCTACACCAAAGACGTAATTTTAATTCGAAACCGAAATAACATTATCCAAAATAAATTAAAACTGGTTCTAAAAGTAAGAGGAACGTGTATTTTTTATCTACTTAATTATTGTGTACACTGTAAAAAATCTGATTTAGCCAACACATTACCTTCCGTCAGTTCTATGTATTTTGTACAAATTCCAAACAGAAAGTTTTTTTGTAAAAGAATCTATATTTCCAGTATATAACCTTCCGTCAGAAAGTGCCTGCCAATGGATTCTCCAGTAAAATTATAACAAACATACTATGTCATTTGCACTTAATACTGAATTATTTTTTTTTTAATCAATTAGTATAGAAGATAAAATATTCTTTAATATTTATAATAACATTAGTTGTGAAAAAAATAAAATATTTAACAGCGTTTTATCAACAAAAATTGTTAAACTCTTCAAATGAGGGTACTCTCGGTTCACCATTTATAACTAAAATCTAATCAAGTCTGCATATGGATGTAAGGAAGAGGAATACGTAAAATTATAATTTTTGAAATTCTAGTATTGGAGTTATAGCGGCCGAAATTATAGTCACACACACACGCACACATACACACACACATCATCTGTAAAAATAGTAAAATCATATTGCAGGAATCCTAAAACGTGCTTATTCATTGAAAACTCACCACCGAAGACAATACCTTCCTTACCTAAAGGTGACGGAAGGTAAAAAGTGACTGCTATTTTCATGAAAGTGAACGAATTTCTTTTTATATAACATTATATATGTATAAATTATTAAAAAATATTTCAGAACTCATAATTCAATTAAAATAATACAACCTTTTAAGTTTTAGTTCTGTTTATTGTTATAAAAACCGACATTAGGCAGATGAACTGCTGCCTTCTTCAGGGAATAAACAATAAACAGAAATAAAACTAAAAATCTGATGTGACCAACACAATACCTCGCGCCATGTAATTTTTATTAATTTAAATACATACCTATCGGGACTCGTTGACGCGTGCCTGATGTGTGGTTGCGAATCTGGGGACTCGATTCGATCCCGAACAACGCTAAATATTTCGAATTTTAAATAGCATTCTTCACGCCAGCAATGAGGCGACGCTTGGTAAAAGCCCGCAAAATATAAATATGTCACTATCATTACCGAAATCCGTATACAAAGCAGAGTAGCACACCCAGAAATGGGTAATACGCTGAAATTATGTATATTAAGTTCCTTTCCATATAACTATTGTTCTATTTAAAATTTTCTTTTTAAAACGTTACTGTTATTAATTTGAAATCATTATTTTTTCGACAGTGACATTTATCTGTTACTTACAAACATTTGAGCTGCAATGTGTAACCATGGAGTTGTGTGCATAAGTTCCAAAATATAATTTTTATAGTACTTCCTTAATAAATTTATCCATAAAATATATAGAAAAAGTATTAACGCAAACCTGTAGAAAATGGAATATTCTTTAATTTTTATAATAACAAATTGCGAAAAAATAACATTTAAAGATAATTTTTGAAGAAAAATTATTTTGAGTTTCAAGTAAACTGCGATTTCCGGTCATCCGATTGACACCAAAATTTAATGGTTTTTTTTCATATTAGAATAAGGTAGAAATGCATGGTTTCAAAAGTTTCTGAATGATGGTATTTGAGTCAAAGTGCCCAGAAGATACACACACACGCATACACACACACACACACACACACACACACACACACACACACACACAGAGAGAGAGAGAGACATCATCGTGAAATTGTTGAAAATGGATTCTAAGGACCTTAAAACGTGGCCATTTACGAAAATCTCGATAAGCGATTTTTAGCACGATCCTCGTACCTCCCTTACCACGGGTAGCGGGAGGTTAAAAGGTTGTATCATTTTAATTATATGTGTATATTTATAATAGTTTATTTAACGAGTTAAAGAAATAGCAGATTTACTGTCACTGCGGTGTTTAATGAATGAGGTGAATCCAAATTTTGCATTTAGTGTATGCAGTTAATTCGCATTTTTGTTATGTTGAACAGAAAATCTTTTTGCTGACTGTTAACAAATAATAATAATTTTGGAAGTATTGTAAATATTATTTAGAATCAGATTCACGGCACCCACTGCATGGCTACGTAATGTCCGTTCCCAGACTCAAATCTCGAAAGAGCTTCCTAGCTTCCGTGAGACCGCTTCTAACATCAGCAAGTCTAGAACGGATTGCTAAATGGGTTCACTCGTTGAAAGACAGAGATAAGGAGCTAAAAGTTCAACCAAAGAAGCAACTTCCTCCCGGCGGCGACCTACCTAGGTTAACTTGGTAGAGCTTAAACCGTCTCCAGACCCAAACAGGAAGATGTAGAGTAAATATGGTAAAATGGAGACTGCTTAGCGGCTCAGACTTATGTTCATGCGGATTTCAACAAACCGTGGCTCACATGATTAACTGTCCCATCTTACAACCTCCCTGCCAGATGAGTGATCTTGCTGATGTCAATCCAACAGCGTGGATGTATGCAGTTTATTGGTGTTTCGAAATTTAAATGGTCCGAAAACAATTCACATACATTTATATTTTATCATTGTTATTATTTTGTTATTTTATTCTGTTGGTTGGACACACTATTATTATTTCTAACATGACAGTTATCATTTTTCATAGTGCTGCTACCACCGGCAAAGAAAATAAAACTTTATTGCCCAATACGTACAAAACTGTCAATAAATACTTTTAATGCCAACTCGCGATAAAATAATTATTTGTCATCAGCTTCACTGCCCCAGAGGCATTTAATGGATGGCCGAGGCGATGCTTAGCAACAGTTAATAAATGCGACAAAAAAATTATTTTGTTAATTAATTTAATCATTTCAAAAGTGTAAAGAATAAACCATTTTAAACAAAAACAATTTTAAAAATTATGGTTTTGATTTTGGTTAACGATTAACCGTTATTTTTTCCGTTTCTTTCTCTGCTCAAACAGAATCCTCAAAATTTAATTGTAATTTAATTTTTTAACAATAGTAGATTTGAAAAAAATGACTAACATTATTAAATATAAATTATACCAAATAGACTCCAGTAGTAACTCCTAGACAAGCTAGTTTCCGTTAGTTTTTTACTGCTCATCGCATTAAAGCTTTTCTAGAATTGTCGTTCGAATCCACTTGTTTTAAGATTACAGTATTTTTTTACCTGCCGATCTGGTATCTTTCTATATTTTTATTCCTTGATATTTGGTTGACCTTCCTCTTAAAAGTGTCGAATACATTGCCATGGCAACTGTAGTAATGAACCATTTTTTGTGCAAAATATTCGTTTTCTAGAATTTTCATTCCAATTAAAACACTAACAACAAGACAAATATGAACAATGTTGAATGTCGACTTAATTTACTCAGAATCATCAAAACTCTTTACGTCTGAGAAAAAAAAATATTGAGTCCCTTACAAAATAAATTATTAATTTAGTATTAAATGTAAATAAATTTTACTGGAAAAATGATATGGTTACACTAACGTAAGTAAGTGCATAATACGAATGTTTATTTCAAAGAAATTAGGACAAAATATTTAGGATTCAGAGGTTATTCTGTAGGTAATGTTGATATAATAGGATGTCTTTTAGCGAAGTTAAATTAAAAAATCTGATAAGGCCAGTACATAACCTTTCGTCAATCCTGTGTATTATGTACACATTCCAAATCTTGCAAAATATTCTAAATTTCCAGTAAATTTAATTAATGCAAATTGCACTTGATACCGACATCTTTTTTAGCTTTTCCCATTCGTTAGAGGTCGCTAGTTTTTATTTTCTTCTTCCTCATTTCTGTTTTGCGTGTTGTCCTCACTCAGTTCCTTTTCTCTCAAGTCTTCCGCTATACAGTCCTTTCATCTTATCGTTGGTCTTCCTTTGCTTCTTTTACCTTCTATTAGTAAGCTATTCATTCTGCTTCCAATATATTCTTCATCTCTCCTCATTACATGTTCAAAACAATGTAATCGTCTCTCTTGTTTCTATTTAGAACTTCTATTGAGTAATTTCCATTATTCTTTCATTCCTTATCTTATCTTTCCGTGTCTTCCCAACATCTATCTCAACATCCTCATTTATGCCTCATTTCATTGATATTAACATCTGTCAATTTGAATTTTCTAAATATATAAGCAGTTTCCATGGTTAGCATAGCAGGCTGATGTATGAAATTTAATATCTTTACAATAAAATGCAATCACATTGTATATATGATCAGAGTTGGGCAGTAATTAATTACATTTTTGAACCAAGATGTGAGGGAATCCCCGAGATACAGGCGTAGCGTAGTTTATCAGCGTTGTGGGTGTAATGACAGGTTACAAGTGCAACTTGTCATGCGCGTTGGGACGTAAGACGTACTTTGGACTTTGACTTATAATTTATTCATTTTTCTGAATCCTAATAGTAATAATATACTTTTCAATGAATTTGCAATGTCTTCATATAAATCACTATAAAGTATTTTTTATATACAACCGGTAAATAATGTTAACTTTATTCTTATCAAAATCATTACTTAATGTGCTTCATTATTTACCGAGGGAAATAAAAATGACAAGTACTCCCTAGGGACATAAAGTGATTCAAGGTCATTGACAGTGCTACGGTGCTACCTAGGAAGAATTTTATTTTCTTAATATTCAATTATTAACTCATGTTTATTAACAGATGTGTCGAATATTATCAATTATATTTATTTTAGAGAAAAATATAATGATTGGAGCCTTTTTGTTTTCATATTTTTTTGATAGATAGCGTATTCTTCTTTCGTTCTTTCATTTGTTTAGTTTGGTTTGAAGTTTGACCTAACCTAAAATACTATCATATTGGTATATATTTGGTAGTAGATTAAATATTGAGAATGAGAGACGAAGAAAATGAATTGTGTACACCTCCAGATGTAGCGGAAGCAGCACAGAATGTAGTGTTAAATTTGCTGCCCGTAAATCGAGAAAATTAGATGAAAAAGCTTATGAGGAATTCAGTGCTTAGTGTAAGGAGAAATGTGTAACCAATTACAGTGAAAATGTTCTGCTTGTTTATTTTGATGAAAAAAGCAAACGTCTGAAGTAAAAAATTAAAAAATAAATAGTTTTTTTTTCGTTTATAGGAATGTGCTTCATTCGTACTAGTTTTACATGCTGTTATTGATAGTCTCTTTTGTTAAAAAAACGATTTTTGCGTTTGTATATAAAGTATTTTTAATAACCATATACCTAGACATATATACAGAATGAATCTGGGAAGATGCCCACACTTTCAATATATTTATTATAAGTAATAGAGAAAAGACACATATAAAAGGTTTATTTTTACTTAAATATACTATTTGATAGCAGATGTAGATATATATTTTTTTATAAAATCAGGTTTGCGAGGTACGACTATCAACTTTTATTTTTTAAATAGCAACCAATAATTATTTTATTAAAATATAAACTGCCATTTTTTCTCTTTTCAATAATGTAAAAGTTTGTACATCAAAAATATGAAAAGAATCGAGATAAAGGATATAAGGTTTGTTCCAACATATAATCAAATCAGTATGTACCTGTCCAAAAATGTGTAGTATTAAAATGGCGTTCTCATTTGAATACTGCGCATGCGTCGGACAGTACCCTACTGATTTGATTATATGTTGGAACAAACCTATTATTGAAAAATATTAGAAATTATTTTTATTCAAATATTTTAGGTGGCTATGTGAACATTTAATTTAAATTTTGTGATTAAAAAAAACTCGGTCAACTTGTTACAATTAAATGTCTGTTTATTTTCACATGGCCGCCTAGAATATTTGAATAAAAATAATTTCTGTTATTTTTGAATTCTTATTTTTCTCGATTTTTTTTATACTTTTGATATACAAACTTTTGACTCTTTTTTTTTAGTAAAGTAATAAAAAGTAATTAAAATGTCAATTACAATGCAAAAGTAATTAGTAATTTCAGTATATTTTGGTTAAAGTAATTGTAATTGTATTCAATTACTTTTTGAAAGTAATTTTCCCAGCTCTATATATGATAACATATTCTTTAAAATTTATAATAACATTATATAAATAAATGATATTTAACTGCGTTTTTCCAAGAAAGCCTGTTAAAAGTTGCAAATGAGGTTACTTCCGGTGGACCAATAATTACAACCAAAATATAATCACGTCTGCCATGCATCTAAACTCGAGGAATACGTGGAATCGTGATATTGGAGTAGTGCGATCCGAAACGATCGTCACATACTAACACACACACACACACACACACTAACACACACACACACACACAAACAGACGCACACACACACACACACACACACACACACACACACACACACAAACATACAGACATCATCGTACAAATAGTGAATAGTATTCTAGGGCCCCCAAAACGTACTTATTCATTAGAAAGTCACTATCAAATTTTTTGACTAAAGACAATACCTTCCTTACCTAAAGGTGACGGAATGTAAAAAAAATAAAGTTGAGAGGCTATTATTCTAGAAAGTTATTATGTTAAATCAAATAACTTAGTATTATTATATTTAATATGAAAAGCTTCGTTATGTGGATTACAGTTTTTCATGACTACCAATGTATTCATCTATCGAAATTTATCCAAATATGGAGTTGCATAGTAGTATATTATTCAATGAGCATGTAATGTATGCTACTACTCATGAGAATGAAGTTTGCATCACGAGCCGGAAAGCGAGTGATGTAAATCATTTCAGTGAGTAATATCCATTACATGCGAATAAAATACTATACTTTATCCACAACTGTCAAATAATAACATACTGTACAATTATAAAATCAGAAATAACCTAACAAATTTTAGGAAATTCTTTGTTTACAAACATAAACATAGTTAGCGTTGATCGCTAGATATTTGTTATAACAAAAGCTTAAGAAGAAAATAAAAGTATACAGAATGAGAAAACTAGTAAAATTTTGGCTTTTTATGTGGAAAAAATTATTTATTAAAAGTAATTTGTTTGTACTCTTTGAAAGGTAAGATTTGAATTTGACATAATGATGGAATAATATTATTCCATCGACCTGTCATTATTATTCAATTAGCAACAGTAACTAAGGTCATTAATTGATAAAAAAAAATCTGTTGTGGCCAGCACAATACCTCTCGCCATTTTCATTTTATGTAGTATAGGGCGAGAGCAGTTACAGTTATGTGACTTTGTTGGTCTTGGCAAGCAGATGTGGGGGCCGTGTCAGAATGAGAGCTAGTAATATACATAGGTGTCAAGTATCATAAGTTTTAATTCGAAACATTATGATTTTCCAAATCCATGTGGATTATTTTCCCCGACAAGTATATTCCATACTAATGGATGACAAATAAACATTAGAACATTTTGAAATTTTGAATGAAAAATTATGACATATGACAATTGTGACATCTGTGTAAAAACTACTAGCCGTCATTCTGACACGGATCCTCATCTGCTTGCCAAGGCCAACAAAGTCACATGTCTGCTCGCGCCCTATAAGTACACACACATAATTGAAATTGTTTCTCTTCTTTCGTTCTATAAGAAATTTTATCCCAATATTCTATTATGTTCAAAATTCTTCAAATTCATTGACGGTATTAACGGTATTACTTAAGGATATATGTAATATTAACATATCTGTAATTTAAATATATAATTAATTAATAATACAATAATATATATTAAATGTACTCTCACCTCCCAGAAAAATCTGACAGTGACATTTTGCATTTACATGTCAATTACAAAAATTTAAATATCGCAAATGTTTTTCGGGCAACGAGATTTATTACAACAGATTATTTTATATTATTATATACTATATCTCCAAACCTATACGAGATATAATAAAAGAATTAAGTGTGTTAGATTGAGAATTTAATTATCTTTAATATTTGTAGTAACAAATTTTCAAAAAATAATATTTAGAATTTTTTTTTTTAGAAACTACCACTTCCGGTTGTCCAATTGTTACCAGAACCTATTCAACTCTTCCCATTACTGTTAGATTGAGGAATCCGTAGTCAAACAGGTCTTTAGTCTTATAGAATTTGAGAAATCGTGTCTCCAACAACCTCACACACACACATCCACACACACACACACACACACAGACATCATTGTAAAAATGTTAAAATCGGATTCTATGGACCTTAAATCGTGCTTATTCAATAAAATATGGGTATGCGATTTTTAGCATGAATCCAATACCTCTCTTAGCGAGAGGTAAAAAACGGTTGAATTATGGGTAAATTATTAGTCGTGGATAAAAATATAAATATGACATGATAATACGAGTATATTTATATTGCTGTTTAATCCAGAATAGTTGTTTTGAATTTCAAATAATTTTCTTGTCAACGTTCTAAAAATCTAATTCTCTGCACTTACGTGCAAGTATGCTTATGCTGTTGAGATATTTATTACACCGTCAACATCTAAATTATATGGAATAATTCAAACGGCTTTAACATTCCTCATCCGACATGCATACATTTATTTTAGTCAAGTTGTAAATGCTTCATTGGGAAACTATGCAAATAAGCATGTAGATGTAGATGACACGGCCCGTACATCGACTCACTATCTAATTACTTTCAACTTTGATCTTTCGGAAAATTAAAAATACGAACGCTGTCCTTTTTCCATTATTTTTTTACGACATTTATTTCTACAGTTCAAATGTTAAAAATATTTAATTGCGTTAGGACAGTTGTACAGACTTCCATTAAATTTACTCTCCTATTAAAATTAATGATTTGTATGTGTAAATGTAACGTGACTTTTGGCAGAATAATTATTTACAAAACTGGAAAGACATACTTCCCACATTAAACTTTTTTAAAGCACGAGCAAAGGGATATTATACATATGTCCTACGATTGGATGTCAATACTTAAACCATATTCGTTAAACAATTTTAAGCAAAAAAAGTCCTCTCAATTCTAAATAAAAAATTTGATGTGACCAACACAATACCTCCCGCCATTTAACTATGGGGTCTAGTTGCCGCGTGCCTGGTCGCGAATCTGGGGAATCCGATTCGATCCCGATCAACGCCAAATAATTCGAATTTTAAATGGCATAAAATTAACCCTTAACCGATATGTGTGTACAAATCAGAGTAGCACACCCAGCAATGGATAATATGCCGTGATAATATATTTATTTATTTCTTTATTTAAATACATACCTGCATATTTACTAATGCTATAAATTATGTATATTAAATTCCTTTCCATAAAACTATTGTTCTATTTACAATTTTCCTTTTAAAACGTTACTATTATTAATTTTTAATGATTATTTTTTTGACAGTGACTTTTATCTGTCAGTTACATGCATTTGAACTGAAGTATGTAACCATTGAGATGTGTTTAAAGCATAAGCTCCGAGATATAATTTTTATATTATTTTATAAATTTATCCATAAAATATATAGAAAAAGTATTTAAACCAAACCTGTAGAAAAAGGAATAATCTTTCATTTTTATAATAACAAATTGCGAAAAAAAAAATTTAAAGGTATTTTTTGAAGAAAAACTATCTTGAGCTCCAAGTAAACAGCCATTTCCGGTTATCCGATTGCCACCAAAATCTAATGGCTTCTTTCCACATTAGAAAATTTAGATATGTGATTTTTAGCACGATCCCCACACCTCCCTTACTAAGGGTAGCGGGAGGTAAAAATGCTCTTGTTTTCATGTTCGATAAAATGCACCGTTTTCGTGATAATCAAACAATTTTTTTGGTTATATTACCAACGGTTTATTTTTAAATACGATATTTATTAAAATTAGCAATAATCTCGTTTTTTGGATAATACATTATATTACTAATATAAACTATAGTACAAAAACATAATAAATTAAACAAAACTCAAAATCATGTTCTGTATTAATAACTAGAGGCATCCTTAATAAATTACTTTTCTCCAACACTACACATTCCACAACTAATAATTATGTTGGAATCAATATTTTTTTAACAAATCGTGTGGAATAATTTCGTATGCCGTCTGAAATGATTCCGCACGACTTTCGACGAATCAGAATCTGTTTAGTCCGATAGTAGCACGGTATATCAAATATCCCGGTTTGGTTGCTAAGGTTATAACTCTTTGTTTTATATTTATTTCCATATTTCTGAATTCGCATTTGACGTTTTCAAGCTTTAAACAGTTTTGAAGTTTTCTGTTAACTTTTACAGGTTTTTGGAGATTTCTGGAGCAGTAAGTTTATCTAAATAATTATAACAATAATAATAATATATTACTTAGAAAATTACTAATTAATATTTTGTAGAAACTATACTGTAGTATGTTTACATTATTTATTTCCTTTACTTCTAATAAGTATTATGGAATTAAAAAAAATCTTAACGAATGTTAATAAAAGTATTTTTTCTATTATTAGCACCCAAAGGAGTTCGTTAATAGCTCGTTTGAGTGTTGTAACAGCCTAGTACAATTTATTTTTATAAAGTTGTTAGCATAGCTGAAATGTTAAGTCAAAAAATATCAAATGTCAAACCTCACTGAATAAACGATACTAACGATTGTTAAGATTTTTATTTTTGTATATATATATTTAGGGCATAAATAGTTCAAAACACTATTAATTGTTGATATTTAAAATATGTAATTTATTTTTATTTATTTATGAACTCTGTCGGTAAATTAGTTCGAGCTTTTTGGCGCTGATGTCATAGCCAAAGTTACGCAGGTTGTGTAGTAGTTCAGACAAAAGCAAAATGGCGGCGGAGGAGAAATGTCAACAAGAATTAAGTGTTTATTTATAAGAAAATAGTGTTTTAAATATAAGATGTGTATAATTATATAGTTTTACACTTTCCACATCCTTTTCAGTTACTTTTATACAATAAAATGTAAGTAACTTGTAAAAATTTTATATTTGGTTATGACTATGAAACCTGACTTTTTTCATTGTTTGTTTTTGAAATTATAAAATGTATTTTCCGTAATTTCACGTATTTCAGGTGGAGTACACAAAACATCGTCTGTATTCATTTTTAATTTGATATGAATTTGATTGTAAATATTACGAGACAATTTTAAATTCAAACAATTGACTTTTCAAATGTCACATTATTACCCACTAACACAAAATTCCCTAAATTTTGAATTTACGATTTTTTATTTAAAAAGATCATAAAAAGCGCAAGATAGAAAAAAATGTATAAAGAACTCATGTCATAATTGTCGATTATTTTGTTCGAAGGTTTGGGCAACTCCGCTACGCGTCGTTACCCAAATTTTCTTCTCACAAAATAAAATGACAATTATGACATTCGTTCTTTAATATACTATTTTACCTTCCGTCACCTTTATTTAGGTAAGGAAGGTATTGCCTTTGGTCAAAAAATTCGATGGTGAGTTTTTAACGAATAAGCACGTTTTAGGGTTCCTAGCATACGATTTTACTATTTTTACGATGATGTCTATATGTGTTTATGTATGGATGTGTGGATGCGTGGATGTGTGGATTTGTGTGTGTGTGTGTGTGATGAAAATTTCTCCGTCGATAACTTCAATACTATAATTCTAAAAATTACAATTCTTTCGTATTCTTCTTCGTTGCATTCATATGAAGAGTTGATTAAATTTCTGTTAAAATTGGTCAACCGGGAGTACTCTCATTAGCAGTTCTTAACTGTTTTTCTTGATCGTCCTTCCAACATCCACGCGCACACACACACATCATCGTAAAAATGTTAAAATCGGATTGTAGAGACCTTAAAACGTGCTTATTCATTAAAATCTGGATATGCGATTTTTAGCATGAATCCAATACCTCTCTTCGCGAGAGGTAAAAATAATGAACTATCGCACATGCGTAAAAATGGACATAGACTAGTATAGGTAGTTGTGGTTTGTGGTGTTCTATATTTGGTGTCTCAGACTCGCGCAACCCCTAATTTTATTGTTTCAAATAGTAATCAAATATTTACTAGGGTTATAGGGTTCAACAGAACATTAAATTCCTCGTTCATTCCAGTTAAAACTGCGGTTAACGTAGTTCTTGCCGTCCCTGAAAAGTTAGGGATATTATATAAGCATCAATGCGAGCCAACACGGAAATGTAAATTATTATCATAAAATTTTGAGAACAAAATAAATTCTCCTTTTTTCGATAACCAAGCGATCGCACTAACCACTAATTGACCAGAGACCATCCTACCATCATATGTATGTCAATAATAATTTCAAACTGCACTACCAAATTATTTCTGAAAAAGTCATGTCCCTGGTGTCCTGTGTTTGTTGTTTACAACTCCTGCGTTATCTACATTCCCAACTCCCCATTCCTGCTGTCAATCAATACCGCGGGTAAACAATTTACGATCGCATTCAGCATTCACATTCAGCTTTCAATAACTCGATCCCGCCAACTTGATACTCCAGTGGTGCTCTGGGTAATTGCACGGCTAGAAACCACCACGAATACGAATCGAGAACAATATTGTAACTGTTTGCTTGCAGTAGGAGCGCTGGTGGCATCTAACGGCAATATGAGGAACATAGCAGCGATGTTGGATGGAACAGTAAACAGTAGTAATGTGATATGTTTATATGGGTTATTGAAACATAGAGGGAATTGTTGCTATTGAATTTGATAATATTGTCATACAATATGTACGTATTTCTTCATGTGATTATGCCATTAGTACATTCTTTTATGTAATAATTTTAGAAATATTCTTATACAAAATTTGTTTCCCTCTCGTTCCAATTCGAAATAGGACTTACGCAAACTCTAATATAGTATTTGTAGTATTATCTACGTAACAGTGGCAATGCGCAATAAAAAGTTTATGATTCTTGACATGCGTATTTGAAGAAATTTCTTTTTGTTACACAGGTTATAGAATCTTTTCATAAGGCGGCGTATGTCGTAACTCTGTACAGGAAATAATTTGGAATTGTCAACATAGTTCGTATACATTGGCGTGTATTTTGGCATTTTTATATGTCGTGGTGATTTATGTGATTTCTTTATAATGCCAAACTATCAAGGTCTGGAATATTGGTCTTGTATGCATGTGCGTTATTTATATTGAATTATTTCTGAACTACCTAATAGGTTAAAATTTCGTTTATAGGTAGTACAGCGCTCGTTACGAGTGATGGCGAGCTGCCGCGCATACCAGGCCACGTGTTACCTAAACACAATGGGGACTTATGAGTTTGACGTCATCGGCGGCGGATCGGCAGCGGACCTCCCTCCACATAATTTAGAAAGAGACAAGAAATTTTTAGAAAGAGCGAGGTGATATACCATGGCCGAGTCGATCAAATGCTTTCCCTCTTCAGCACCTCCCCGTTGATCCCATAATTTGTTATTTAGTCAGCAAAGTTTGATTAAGTTATTATGTGTAGTGATTGTTATTAATGAAACATTGCGGAATCGAATCTTTCTGATTCTCACGGAGGGAAAACAAATTCGATTTCATCGTTTCAATTTGAAAAAACACGAACTGAATCAATGTAAACACTATAAATTCCACTGTTGAGAGAGACGGGAAAAATAATGAAATTTCTTTTAGTGTATAACCACGTCTTAATCTTATTAAAGTTATACATAATTTGTCTCTGGATTTTAAATTATTAAATTTAGTTTTCTTTGGCGTTTTTTAGAAATATCTGTATTTCAACTTTGGCATAAATGGGATTTAACAAATCATATAGAACATTAAAATGTTCTACTGATAAGCCGGTGAAATATATAAATTTTACAGCATCATTGCTTAATAAATTATAATTTAGTTTCCAATTATTGAAAATTTAGTTTCATTTCTCGATGTCTCTACAGCACCAAATAACTTTCTTACATAATAATCGTTGACTGTTTGGGTACTACTTTCCTTATTAATCTTTATTTCTGTTTGTATGAAGTTGTTCTGCTTATTATCAATTTTCATATGTGTATATAAACTTGTGTCTCTTTATTAGTAGACAGCTTTATTAAAGTTGCTTGAGTTGCTGTACTTGTTTTCCAAAATAAGTTTGATTATGTTTGTCCACTTTACAAACATAGGTTTGCGTCATTTTATTATGACTTTGTACATAATTAAACTTCCTTTTTTATCACAGGTTCCTGTAAATACATTACTAATTCATATTCAATTTATATTAATCATATTATTTCAACTTCCGTGTTCAGTCTCAAGACATGTTTCTTTCAAATATGGTTGTTGTGATCACGTGGGACCAAATATGGATCACGTGAGAAACGTCAAACTTAGAGCTAAATCTTGCTCACTACATAACTAATTATTAAATACTTTAATAATATTTGAATTGTATAAGTCTCCATTGGTTCGAATAATTTTAGTAGCGTGCAAGATACTTAACTTTACAAGAGTGTAAACATAAAAATGATTAATACGCTACTGACTCGAAGCTAATTTTGTGCTTAGCCATCAGGAGTAGGGCTAAGGTCGCAATGTGGTCTTCTGCGCTTGTCTTCCTCTCGCCGTCACTCTTGACGAGCACTGTACTTATAAATGAAATTTTACTGCGAAATGCCATTCTTGGATACATACATGGAGAATTCTATACTCTTTTATAGTTATAGTTTATTTTACGAATTTCGATTTAAAATTTACAATATATAGTGTGAAATGTAAACTTGGGCTACGGAAAGATATAATTATAGGGAAAAAATCTTTTATTTGCCATTCAGTCTGACCATTTTTCGACCTTTACCGTTGAAATTTCGGTTATCTTAACAGATACGAAGTCAATTAAATTAGTCATTATAATAGTAAAAAATCTGCTGTGGCCAGCACATTACCTTCCGTCAATCAATCAATATTATGTACAAATTCCATACGTAAATTTTCTTGCAAAAGATTCCATATTTCCAGTAAAGTTATTTCATAAACAAACTATGCAAATTGCACTTGACACCGACATATTCTTCTTCTTTAGCTTTTCCCACTCGTTAGCTATTGCGATTCGTTACGGGTCGTTATTTTTTATTTTCTTCTTCCACTCATTTCTGTTTTGCGTGTCATCCTCATTCAGTTCCTTTTCTCTCAAGTCTTTCACTATACAGTCCTTCCATCTTATCTTTGGTCTTCCTCTTTTTCTTCTATCATTTACTACTAATTACGGTCTCTCTTGTATTTTTCTAGAAACATCTATTACTTGAGCCATTTCCCTGATTCATTCATTCCTTACCGTATCTTTCCGTGTCTTCCCCAACATCTATCTCAACATCCTCATCTCTGCCATATTCATTTTCTTTTCATTGATTCTGACATCTGTTAATTTGAATTTGCCTGATTTATGAAATTTAATATCTTTATAATTCTTTAATGCTATATTTATTGAATAAAAAGTATAAAATGCAATCATATCGTATAGAGAATAATATATTCTTTAATTTATAATAACAATAAATATCAATAAATGATATATAACTGCGTTTTTTAAAGAAAAACTGTTAAAAATTGCAAATGAGGGTAGTTCCGGTGGATCAATTGTAACCAAAATCTAATTTTGGTTGTATATGGATCTAAATTCGAGGAATACGATAAAAATATAATTTTTAGAATTGTGGTATTGGAGTTATGCGATCCGAAACTATCATCACCATACACACACACACACACACACACACACACACATACACACACACACACAAACACATACAGACGCACACACACCCATACAGACGCACACACACACACACACACACACACACATACACACACATACATACAGACATCATCGTAAAAATAGTAAATTCGTATTCTAGGGACCCCAAAACGTGCTTATTCATTGATTTTTTTTACCCAAGAATATACCTACCTTCCTTACTTATAGGTGACGGAAGGTAAAAAAATTGAACTTGGGTCATTAATATTAAAACAGTTGATAGGTACTCTAAAAGTTTAAAATAAGTTATTAGTTCTTAAAATATTCGTCAAACATGCCAAAATCTTATTACTTTCAAGTCATCTTCTATCGTCATTTCGAAATTCGGAAACCATTTTCCATTAAATTAATGCAGAAATTAACGAATGTAATAGCTAGGAATGTTATGATTGACATCGCTGTCGCAGATTAGAGCTAGGACATCTAAGCTTACCTATGATTCATAACGTCCGTGGTTTGTTCAATAGTTTATCGGTTTCAGAAAATGAAGATGTTATTAATATATATTATTTTTTGAAATTCTTTTATAACTACTTTCAGAATGCCATGGTAAACATAACAATTATTTTGACATATGCCAATATGAGAAATATTCAAATTATCTGCCTTTCCTCATGTTTACTATTTAGGAACGATACACTGACATTATTATTATTTTATTATTATTATTATTATCCTTTATTCACTCTTAAAAGTTAGAAAAGTTTTGTACAACGACCTGTCAAGAGGTAAGTATATACAAAATAATAATAATAATAATAATAATCATTATTATTATTATTATATTTTGATTTTATTTTATTTTCATTTTGTAGACTATTATGTAAACAAAGGCTTAATATCCTGAAACCAGTGAACTAAATAATACTTTTATATTTAAATTTATTATGCCACGCCACATAGATATACTCTGTGCGTATACATATAATTATTTACGTTTTTTAACATTATTTTATATGTTTATTTATAATTATTTTATAATCACTTTACATTTTGTGTAATATAATAATATTAATATTATTTTTGTAAATTAAATTAAATCGATTGATGGGGATATACCACTAATGAAAACTGCATTTATTATTCAAGACAATTATTTTCCCAGTTATGTTAAACCTATATGAAATATTATTAATTAATTAATTAATTAAATATGTCATCAAGCTTTCTGTTTGTATTTTCAGTGACATCCATATTCATTGAACCAGCTTTGTGCATAAATAATTTATTTTATACTTATAGTAATGCTGCGAGTACCCGGTATCCGGCATATGCAGTTAATCGGTGTGGTGGGCATTAATTTTACATACTGCAAAAGTTTATTGATAAAATATATCATTTTGCCTTCCATTACCTGTAGGTAAGAAGGTATTGTCTTTGGTAAAAAAAATCAATGATGAGTTTTTAGTGAATAAGCATGTTTTAGGGTCATTTTACCATTTTTACGATGTCTGTATGTATGTGTGTGTGTGTGTGTGTGTGTGTGTGTGTGTGTGTGTGTGTGTGTTAGCGTGTGTGTGTCTATGTGTGTGTGACAAAAGTTTCGGATCGCATAACTTCAATACCATGATTCCAAAAATTATATTTTTTCGTATTCCTCAAGTTTACATCCAGAAGAACAAACAACTGATTTTGGTTATAATTGGTGAACCGGAAGTAGCTTCATTTGAAGATTTAACAGTTAAATTTGATTTATTGACATTTAACGTTATTATAACTTAAAGAATATATTATTCTCTATACGATTTGATTGCAGTTTATACTTCATATTCAATAGATATAGAATTAAAGAATTTTAAAGAAATTAAATTTTATAAATCAGCCAGCTATTCTAAACATGGAAACTACTAATATATTCATATAATTCAAATTGACAGATGTCAGTATCAATAAAAAGTAAATTAATGTGGCAGAGATGATGATGTTGAAGTAGATGTTGGGAAAGACATGAAAAGATAGGTAAGGAAATAACTCTAGTGTTACAAGTTTCTAGATAGATACAAGCAAGATGATTACATTGGTTTGAAAATGTCATGAAAAGAAATGAAGAATATATTGGATGAAGAATGAATAGCTTAGTAATAGAAGGTTGCAAAAACAGAGAAAGACCAAAGATAAGATGGAAGGACTGTATTGCGGAAGACTTGAGCGAAAAGGAACTGAATAAGAACGACACGTAAAATAGAAATGAGTGGAAGAAGAAAATAAAAAATAGCGACCCCTAACGAATGGGGAAATTTAAAGAAGATGTTAGTGTTAAGTGCAATTTGCATAGTTTGTTTATGAAATAATTTTACTGGAAATTTAGAATCTTTTGCAAGAAAATTTTTGTATGGAATTTATACATAATACACTGGATTGACGGAAGGTATTGTGCTGGCCACAACAGATTTTTTAATATTCACTCTATTCAATTTTGTTACCCATGTGAAAAACTTTTCTATCTTCTTTAATAATAGTGATAGGGTGATTCAGTTTCGAATAATTCAAATATATTCTGTTTGGGGCAGCCAGTTAATAACTAGTATGATAATCAGCCGATAATACCCTGCATATAAAAATGCCTTTTTTATTTATTAATATTTTTCTTTTAGTTTTTATTTGTCAAAACTAATAACTAATGCTATTTAAACCCAAAGAAAATAGAAACCAATTAATCGTGATTTGCAGGTTTAACTAAATCGCGATAATTAAAGTTCGATCAATAACTTGTTAGGTTACCCGGATATCCGGCTGCATATGAAAAATCGGTAATACAATTACCAATAACTGTTTAAAGGGTTAACCTTTGTAAATCAAAAAGCATTAATATGCCTAATGAATCAATATATATGTCAATTTCAATAAAAGTATCCCATTAACTGGTTAATCAAATAACTGGTTAATAGAGTATTTACGAGAGCACTAGACAAAACATATAATTTTCAACAACTTCCTATCGACCATAAATTTCCCTGCGAGTCCGTACACCAGTATAACATTCATGCACTCCTGTTACGTACTTACGTTCGGCAGCACGTATGTATCTCTGCGTGTATCTACTCCTAGCAGATCCATGGGCGTTCGTGTCTATTAACTGGGGCACTGCGCTGCGGCAGTTGGCATGGTATCTCGATCTTGCCACGGGAAGTTCCGAACGAGATGATGATGACCATGATATACCTAAAAATGATCATTTCAATATGAGTTGAACACAAAATAAAATTGCTGGGAAGTTTTTAAGTTCTATTGAAATACTATATGAATAGTGACTGAATTAGTGATTGTATATTGAAAATAATTTTATTATGCATTTATATTCCTGCAGACAAACAGCTACTATATTAAGAAAATTCTAATTGACAGTTGTCAGTGTCAATGAAAATAAAATGAATGTGGTAGAAAGATGAGGATGTTGAGAAGGATGCTGGGGAAGACACGGAAAGTTAGGATAAAAAATACGGAAATGAGGAGAAATGAAAAGAAAAATGAACAGCTTAGTATTAGAAAGTAGAAGAAACAGAGGAAGACCAACGAGAAATTGGAAGAACTGTATTGCGGGAGCGATAAACATGAGAGAAAAGGAACTGACTGAGGACGACAAGCAAAAATGAGTGGATGAAGAAAATAAAAAATAGCGACCCCTAACGAGTGGGAAATGCTAAAGAAGAAAAAAGAAGTCAAGTGCAATTTACATGTTTGTTTATAAAATAATTTCACTGGAAATATGGAATCTTTTGGATGAAAATTTATGTATGAAATGTGTACATAATACATAGAATTGACGGAAGGTAATGTGCTGGCCACATCACATTTTAAATTATTTTATTAAATTGCTTTATTATCCATGTATATTTTCAATTATTGACAAAAATGTTATTTTAAACATATTTATATATGGTTTTATGTGGATATAAATAAATTATTAACCAATTTAAACTGTTTAAAAACAAAATTTTCGTTATAGAATATTTTTTAAAAAAACAGCTTAATGAATAACGACTAATTCACTCTAGAATTACAAATCGCTTTCAATTTAAAGTTTTAATAAAAATATATATTAACGGGAGGACCCATTACATCGAAAAGAAAACAAACCAAAAATATAATGTTGTGTTCTGCATGATGGCAGGGGAAACTCTTACAGTTACTTTTATAACATTATCGTATATACATTAATTCGTAGGTATCTCTGCCTTTGCTTTGACAGTTGCTTATCCAAACTATACTAATACATCATCCACTAAGGAGAAACCATCATAATCATAGACCGCACATCACTCACCTACTAAAATCCATCTTCCGCTTTCGAAATTTCCCTTCTTGGTAATGAAAGGCATGAGCTAGGATTAATAATGAGTGGGTCCATTAAGCCGTAATGCATGTGCTGTATTATCTCATAAACGTCACGAAGTGTCATGTGTCACAGCGCAGGACCAGCGACAACGACCAGCGGCCGCGAGAACGACCTGACTCGACTGCATTCAAATTCTATTGTCACGCGCGACAGATACATACGAAATGCTTGCCATGCAACACGCTCGACGCTGTCTTTGATCTATGGATCGGGAATGTCTTCATAAAGTCTACTCCAGGTCAGAGTTAAAAGATTTTGTTTAAAATAGTTTTTAACTGATATTGTTTTTGACTTTTGTGTGGAGGCAAGCTGAGTATATATGCAGGATGCCCGTTTTTCAAGGCTCACCGTTGGGATCTCAGTTAAATTTGGGCAAAGTTGTCGCATTAGACCATTTTAAAGATGTATTTATTTTTACCAAAAAATACTTAGGCTACTAGATAAATACAAAAATTCAAATTTTGCTGAGCTTCTAAATATAAAAATAGGTATAGTGAAAATGATTAGGCAGAAGAATCACGTCATCAACCTGAAAAAACCTTATAAATTGAAATATAACTTGTAGAATTTTTTGGGTGTTATTTATTTTTAAAAGAAGAAGAAAAAGTACTAGTATTAAGTAATGTATATATTAATGTTATTTACAATTATTTCTAACTCAACCGTTATTCCTTTTATGGAATATAAAATTATTTGAAATAATTGTAGATTATTTTCGTACCATACGTTGGCCCTACTAAGAATGAGCATGTAGTGACTAATAATTTTATATTCCGTAAAAGAAATAAGGATTGACTTAGAAATAATTGTAAATTCATTAATATTTACGTTTCTTTAATACTAGTATTTTTTTCTTCTTTTTTTTTTTTTAAATAACTACTAATAATTTCTACAAGTTATATTTCTGTTTATAAGGTTTTTTCCGGGTTGATGACGTGAGTTTTCTGCCTAATCATTTTCACCATAATATGGATCTTATTATATATTTGCATTTCTTTAGGGAACTTTTTCTTTTTCTTTGGAATGGCGATTCTCATTTTTTTATCATTGTTAGATTTTGAGTTTTGATGCCAGTTTTAATTTTTTGCCATAGTGGAAAGATAAAACTGCAAAAAGAATAATTGTTATTAGCTTTCCTAGCGATGTATAACCTAAATTCATTTCTTATTAAACTAAAATAATTAATAATGAAAATATATAGTTATTTGTCCCTATACTTTTAATAACCCTAGATACAGTTGGTTAGGGTTCAACAGGCTGATTTCCAAAAAACAAACTGCACAGTATTAAAGAATAAAAAATCTAGACTTGAAAAAAACAGATAATTATCATTTATTGACATTTAATGTTATTACAAATTAAATAATGTATTATACTCTATACGATATTATTGCATTTTATACTTCATATTTAATAGATATAGAGTTTAAGAATTATAAAGATATTAAATGTCATAAATCAGCCAGCTATGCTAACCATAGAAACTGCTAATATATTCAGATAATTCAAATTGACAGATGTCAGTACCAATGAAATGAAAATGAATCTGGCAGAGATGAAGATGTTGAGATAGATATTGGGGAAGACACGGAAAGATAAGGTAAGCATTTAAAGGATAAGGGAAATGGCTCGAGTGATAGAAGTTTCTAGAATCTAGATGGATACAAGAGAGACGATTACATTGGTTTGAATATCTTATGAGTAGATATGAATGATATATTGGAAGAAGAATGAATAGCTTAGTAGTAGAAGGTAGAAGAAACAGAGGAAGACCAAAGATAAGATCGAAGGACTGTATTGCGAAAGACTTGAGAGAAAAGGAACTGAATGAAACGACGCGCAAAACAGAAATGAGTGGAAGAAGACAATTAAATTAGCGATTCCTAACGAATGGGAAAAGCTAAAGAATAAGATGTCAGTGTTAAGTGCAGTTTGCATATGAAATAATTTTAATGGAAATACAGGATCTTTTGCAAAAGAATTTATGTATGGAATTTGTACATAATACACAGTGATACACAGGATTGACGGAAGGTAATGTGCCGACCACATCAGATTTTTAAATATTGGTTTTGCTGTTAAAATACTAGTATAACCATATGTGTTGAAAATGTATAACATTGGCTAATACCAAAACCATCATATTCTGCAAAAATAGCGTTTCATTGAACAGTGAGGTTTTTTTAATATCCGATTTGCTGAATTGTTGTGTAAATCTTTAAGAAGATAATTTTGTAGGTAAATATAATGTAATAAATCGTTAATAGTGCTTTTTTCAAATTTTATTGTTGATGCTCGTAATGGAGTTAATAGTAAGTGGCATAAGATAAGATTATATAAAATGTTAACGAAATTAATCATGTTGCAGCTCTATGTGGGAGATAAAATACTGATACACATTTTTGGATTTTTTTATTAGCTGACACCAACTAGCAATAGCTAATACAGGGCATTTAATAAAAAATATTAAAGTATTTTCATCATTTGATTTTCCATAAATGTAGCTGCATTTATATTTTATCTAAATTCCTGTTTAATATCAAGATAGAAGAGAAACAAAAGAAACAAAATATCACGAAAATGCAAGAAACGAATTACTGAATTACTGCCACAGCGTCACGCATATGGTTGTGATAACCAAATGAAATTTGAATTCCAAATTCTGGGGCCTCTAGTGTATAAGTCATGTATACTGCAGTAAATTATTTTGGAAAACATTAGATATACGGCCAGGACCATATTATCCAATAGGCTGACAAGGCTAAAAGCCTAGGGCGTCGCAAAGGAAATACACGCCGAACATAATCTAGTTTTTTTTTATTATTGTAACTAGTAATTCATTTTACGCTTATGCTAGCTTTATGCAAAGAAAGTAAATATTTTTCCCCTTGGTCGTTTTATGTAGGGATGTAGGGTAAGAAAATGAAGAAAACAAAACAATATCAATGGGCACATTTGAAACCGTATCGTCTAGCAGAGCCCCTGAGCCATCCCTGAGCGCTCTTAACTTCACAAATACAACAGTCAATATATTAGCATTTTTATGTTAAATTCTAATATGTTGGATATTGTTTTTAGAATATGTCTTCCTGTTACAAACTACACGTTAGAAAGGTTTGTCTCCACAACAAAACAAGTAAAATTTACAAAATTCTTTAACGAATGATCTCTCTTTATTGTCTATAGAATAAGAAGTTTCAAGCGTTAAATGTAGAAAAATCCGGATTGATTGATATTATGTTTTCTGTTTTCATAAATACATACAAATTATTAAGACGTCTCATTTTAAGTACCTACAAATTATTGAGTAGGCATCAATTTTTTATCAGCCTACGGCCCCCAGATGACTTAATCCGGCCCTGTATACGGCATAATTTATAAGGCGTCTACTACTGGTCCATTTATTTGTCTACTACTAAAAATTTGATAACTGACAAATGACAACTACTAATGCATTTCATTTTTTCATTTCGATATTTTTTTTTATTAGATAATTAATTTTAGTTGTTATTTTGATAGGTACGAGATTACTTCCTAATACGTCAATTTTTGCTAAACATTAAATCATATTTTTAAACAACAATATTACACATCTTCATTTCTTAAAGTGTCAATTATAATATAACTTATATTTTGTCAATTTTGATATTCATCAAAATATAAAGTATGTATTTAGAATAATAATAATAAACCAATTGAATAAATACGACATATGCATAATGATTGAGATATACCTGTTTTTATTGTCTAAAGCAATATATGCAATATTTTATTACAAATTTATAAACATCAAAATCAACTTCAACGCATGAATAATAGGAATTATTAAATAATTCAAATATTTGAAATTGACATTCGTTACTGCGGTTACAGTTTCAGTTACAGTACAGTTTCTATTTCATTTGTCACCGCTGGTTGGACGATGATAGCATATGCCCCTCTGAAACACGTACGATAATGAGATTGGGAAAAAAGGTCTCATATATGCCATGTGTATATGATAAAGATGATAGATAAAAATAAAAATAATATTTGGGAATAGTTCTGTATAATTTTTATTATTTAACGACGTTTCGACAGCGAAGTGCTGTCTTCATCAGGTAAATAACATGTACTTTGTTATTTACCTGATGAAGACAGCACTTCGCTGTCGAAACGTCGTTAAATAATAAAAACTATACAGAACTAATCCCAAATATTGTTTTTATTTCATTATTATGAGTTCTGAAAGCTTCTTTCAATATGATAGATAAAAGTTTAGTAATTATTGAAGCAGAAATTGAAGACGTGGGGATCAACTCAGGAAAATAGTGTGTTCCTAAGTTCCTATTTATATCAGTTTTATGGTGCGATTACGGTCAATAAATTTAAAAATTTAACACTGTAAGTACCAAGGTAACATAAATTAATTCTCAAAGTTACTGTGGTCACAATTTAAATTTTACTGTAAATTCCTCTGTAACTTTACATCCCCAATATGTTCGCCGTGATACTAAATTTGAGGTTATGTTAAATGATTACTTCATTCAATATATTGTTTTAATATGGAATTCATACCAATAATTCTACAAATGATTGGTGTAGATGATATTCAGTAATTATCAGAAAAAATAAATATATTCAAAATAAACAAAAAAAATCTGTTGTGGCCAGCACAATACCTCTCGCCATTTTCATTTTATGTAGTATAGGGCGAGAGCAGTTATGTGACTTTGTTGGTCTTGGCAAGCAGATGTGGGGGCCCGTGTCAGAATGAGAGCTATAATGTACATAGGTGTCAAGTATCATAAGTTTTAATTCGAAACATTATGATTTTCCAAATCCATGTGGATTATTTTCCTCGACAAGTATATTCCATACTAATGGATGACAAACATCAGAACATTTTGAAATTTTCAATGAAAAATTATGACATATGACAATTGTGACATCTGTGTAAAAACTATTAGCCGTCATTCTGACACGGATGTCTGCTCGCGCCCTATAAGTACACACAACTAATTGAAATTGTTTCTCTTCTTTCGTTCTATAAGAAATTTTATCCTACTATTCTATTATGTTTATAATTCTTCAAATTCATTGACGGTATTAACGGTATTTCTTAAGGATATATGTAATATTAACATATCTGTAATTTAAATATATAATTAATTAATATTACAATAATATATATTAAATGTACTCTTACCTCCCAGAAAAATCTGACACTGACATTTTGCATTTACATGTCAATTACAAAAATTTAAATATCGCAAATGTTTTTCGGGCAACGAGATTTATTACAACAGATTATTCTATATTATTATATACTATATCTCCAAACCTATACGAGATATATTAAAAAAATTAAGTGTGTTAGATTGAGAATTTAATTATCTTTAATATTTGTAGTAACAAATTAATATTTAGAATTTATTTTTTTTAGAAACTACCACTTCCGGTTGTCCAATTGTTACCAGAACCTATTCAACTCTTCCCATTACTGTTAGATTGATGAATCCGTAGTCAAACAGGTCTTTAGTCTTATAGAATTTGAGAAATCGTGTCTCCAACAACCTCACACACACACATCCACACACACACACACACACACACACACACACACAGACATCATTGTAAAAATGTTAAAATCGGATTCTATGGACCTTAAATCGTGCTTATTCAATAAAATCTGGGTATGCGATTTTTAGCATGAATCCAATACCTCTCTTAGCGAGAGGTAAAAATTCCAAAAAATAATAATTCGTTTTAGAAACAATTTAAAAATAGAAAGAAGACTTTTAAGAGATAATGAAAATCCTTTTGAAATTTCCGAACCTACTTTTATAAAATATTTTAGACTTTCAAAAGCCACTATTATGCGTCAGGTAATGGAACCACTACAAAATGTAGCTAGAAATTCAAGACGGAGAGATGCAATTCCATTCCATTTGATAGGTTTAGCCACAATATTTTTTTGGCCAGTGGTTCAAACTAAAAATCTGTTGGTAATTCCTTATTGATATGTATGAGTCAACCATGTAATAAGCCTTGTCATAAAGAAGAAGACTTTTACATGAAATATCAAATGCGGGGAATTGTTGGTGCCATTGATCGCGTTGAAATAATAGCACCACCTATTACAGATGAAGAACATCAGCCATATTTATATATAAACAGAAAGGGAATGTACTCAATAAACGTTATGCATTTTTTTTTGGCGCAATACTAGTTCTGCATGAAATGTAATATTAAATGAATAACACGAGTATTTATTTTATTTATATAAACACTTACCTTGTACTACACAAGTTATTTACCTCTTGTAAGAAAAAAAAACTTAACCTAACAAAACATTTAAATTTTTGACAGTTCAAAAGTAGTGAAGTTAGTTGCATAGCTACCTTTCAATCTTTAAATGAACTTTTTAAATTTGCTTGATCATAATAACACAAAGATAAATAATTTAAGTTTCAGATTTAAAGAGCTATTTAAATTTTACAATATTTACAGAGGAGACCATAATTGCACCATTAATATTAACTAATAAATTTCGATTTTGTCTCATGCTTTCCATAAATGAATAAATAATATAAAAGGTACGTTAAAACGGATATGATGTTTGAGTGTAGGTTACATTCAACATATTAATTAATATTAAATGAGATTTTGATTTTTAATTTTTCAAATAGCTAAGTTATTTTGTACTTAAGTAGTATATTTATTAACTTCTTAATTATCTTACACAGGAAACTTAGTATAAGATATAAGAAGTGTTATACATTTTTAAAAGGAAATTGCAAAACCGATAATATTATCTGATAATTTTAATTATCTGCTTCTCTACGTAGTTTTATACATATAAAAAAGATAAAATAAAGATAGTATTAGTTCAAGTACCTACTTATGTATATAGTAAGTTTATTTGATAAAATACTTAAGAATATTAAATTCCAAGACGTATTTTCCTAATCTCTAATTTAATTGAATTATAAATTATGTAGATAGATAAATAGATATTCATAGATTTTGCTTCTATATTCCTTTTTTGTGACTAGAAATTTCCAGTTAATACAATTACTTTTTTATATGATAATAGAAGCATATCATTATCATCAATGTCATTATATATTCTACCGCTACTGTTACGGCAGACGGCGAAACATATTAGTAAATATGAAAATATAATTTTCATTAAAAAAAAAAATTAAGTTGGCCAGAGATTCAATTTTTGAAAATATATAGAAGACATAAGATCTGTCAAAAAATTGTTGAATTCCGAAAAACTAAAAGAAAGACTAAAAAATCTTAAAGCGTAAAATTTTGTTACATACGATTTGTCACATAAGATTTATTACGCAAGATTTATCACATTCATCACTTCTGGTCGTATTGTATTGTCATATTTGCTAATTTGTCAAGTTATATTTTTTATATCTTCACATTTTGTCAATTGTATAGTGTGTTATAAATAAAGATTATGCTATGAGATTCGTCTAAAAAGGATTCAACAACATTCTTTAAGATTTTTTAATCGACGATAAAAATTAAGATGTCAAACACAAACTGCATGGAATGTGAACGTCCAGATAACGCCGAAGACATGGTAGCTTGCGACAAGTGCCATAAATGGTTCCATTACTCCTGTGTTGGCGTAAATGAAGAGATAAAGAATGCACCATGGCAGTGCAAGTACTGTACCTGCCAGAGAGAAGAAAGAAATACAATAAAATCAGTTTCAAGTATTGAAAGTAAGAAGTTAGCACTTCGAGAGCTCGAACTGAAGAAAATTGAAGAAGAACTTAAACTCGAAAAACTCTACTTAGAGAAGAAATATAAAATACTAAATGAAAAAATAAACGATGAAATAAGTGTGAAAGCAAAAAGCAGCCATCAGGATAGTATTAGAAAAGTACAAAATTGGATAGAAAGGAATCAGACTCTGGAACCAAAGAATACTAATAAAAATAAAGAAAAGGTTACCACGTCAATTTCTAATATTCAAGAATTAAATAATGAACCTGATAGAGTCTCAGCTATATCACACCAGTCATCTCAAGTATCATTTTCTCAATTTTCGAACCAATCTACACATCATTCTTCTCAGCAATCTTCGAAATCGTCATTAAAAATATATGAAAAAGAAAAGCCATTGCAAAATATAGGATATAAATTTAATAAGGAAGAACATAATACTAGTTTCAAAAAAACCTTTAAAGGTACAAAACCTAAATCACAAACTTTGAGTAGAAATCAAATCATGGCACGTCAAGTTATGCCAAAGGAATTACCAATATTTTCTGGAGATCCAGAAGATTGGCCGATATTTTTTAGTAGTTACGACAATTCAACAAGAACATGTGGCTATTCTAATGCTGAAAATTTAATAAGACTGCAACGCTGCTTAAAAGGAAATGCTCTAGAAGCCGTGCGGAGCAGGTTACTTCTACCTGCATCTGTACCACATATAATTTCTACATTGAAAATTTTGTATGGACGCCCAGAAATCCTAATACATATATTAATAAATAAGATTCGCCAAATTACCCCACCAAAAAGCGAAAAATTAGAATCTTTGATTCAGTTTGGCTTATCAGTCCAAAATTTATGTGATCATCTTGAAGCTGCGCAACAAGAAAACCACATGACAAATCCTGCTCTTCTTCAAGAACTAGTTGACAAACTACCAGCACATATTAAATTGGACTGGGCAATATTCAAGAAAAGACATGAAAATGTAACATTAAAAACGTTTGGAAAATACATGGCTCAAATTGTTTCAGCGGCGAGCGATGTTACATTATTTATTGATTCTAATCAATCAGGTAAATCAACTTTCACCAAAGAATACAAAATTGAAGAAAAGGGCACTGTGTACCATCATAATAATTCCTCTCCAAATAACAAATACAATAAGTTCTGCATCTTATGTAAGGATATAAAACATAAGATTAACGAATGTAAAAAATTCAAGAACATGACGATTGAAGAAAGATGGAAATTAATAGGAAAATATAATCGGTGCAGATGTTGTCTAAATTATCACGGTAAATGGCCATGCAAACTATCCAGGCAATGTCAGATCAACGGATGCGAAATGAAACATCATCCCATGCTTCATTCATCCAAGACAAACGTGAACATGAAAAAGGAAAAAGATTTAGAAGAAGGAATTAATGCCTTTCATCACAATGATTCGTCTATATTATTTAGAATAATACCAGTGACTCTATATGGGAAAAATTCTTCATTAAACACATACGCATTTCTGGACGATGGCTCATCTCTTACATTAATTGAAGAAAAACTGGCTTCCGAATTAGATATAAATGGTAAAAAAGAATCATTATGTCTAAAGTGGACAAATAACATAACAAGATCAGAACCAAATTCACAGAAAATGAATTTACAAATATCAGGGGTTCAAACAAGAAAGAAGTTCACCTTACTAAATGCCAGAACTGTAACATCTCAAGATTTACCTCAACAGACATTGAAGTTTGATGAAATGCAAAATATGTATCCACATCTGAAGGGACTACCTATCGAAAATTATGAAAACGTTAAACCAAGAGTACTTATTGGTTTAGACAATGTAAAACTTATAGCATCACTTAAAACTAGAGAAGGAAACAGAAATGAACCAGTTGCTTCAAAAACTAGATTAGGATGGTGCGTTTATGGAAACTGTAGTAATGACAATCTGAAAAAGGTCTCTAATTACACTTGTCACATATGTCAGTGTCAATGTCAACCTGACAAGAAACTTCATGACATGGTAAAGGAGTATTTTCACCTGGAAAATAATGGGATATCTTCAAAAACTATAGTGATGTCAGATGAAGAAATCAGAGCTCTAAATATTCTTGAAAAAACAACACGGCGTCTTATGAACAGATTTGAAACTGGTCTTCTGTGGAAATATGATTATTTTGAATTCCCTAACAGTTATCCAATGGCATTACGACGACTACATTGTCTCGAAAGGAAATTACAAACCACACCCAAATTATATGAAAATGTAAGGAAACAAATTGAAGAATATCAGGTCAAAGGATACGCACATAAAGCAACAGAACGAGAAATACAAGTTGCAGATCCAAGAAGAGTTTGGTATTTACCATTAGGCGTAGTACTAAATCCAAAGAAACCTGGTAAGGTCAGGCTTATCTGGGATGCAGCGGCAAAAGTAGATGGTATTTCATTCAATTCAATGTTATTAAAAGGACCAGACCAACTTCAGTCATTACCTTCTGTACTATTACCGTTTTCGACAGAAACCAATTGCAGTCTGTGGTGATATAAGACAAATGTTTCACCAAATAAGAATATTGGAAGAAGATAAACAATCCCAACGATTTCTATGGCGTAACGACTCGAAACAAGATCCAGAAATATATATAATGGATGTAGCCACCTTTGGATCAACTTGTTCACCTTGTTCGGCGCAATTTGTCAAAAATTTAAACGCAAAGGAATTTTTATCATTCCACCCAAATGGATCCAAAGCAATTTTAGAAAATCATTATGTCGACGATTACCTTGACAGTATGAACACTATAGAAGAAGCTGTAGAATTAGCAAGAGAAGTAAAATTCATTCATTCACAAGGCGAATACGAAATTAGAAATTGGATATCAAATTCGCCTGAAGTTTTAAGATGTCTTGGCGAAACAAATTCATTAATTAAGAAAACGTTGGATGGAATAAAAATTTGTACAACTGAAAGAGTTCTTGGATTAATATGGATACCTGAAAAAGATATATTTGTATTTTCAACTCTTGTTAAAGAAGAAATGAAAACCCTTTTCTCCGGGAATTTTATACCCACAAAACGTCAAGTCTTAAAATGCGTCATGAGTATGTATGATCCTTTAGGTTTGCTATCATTTTTTACTGTACATGGCAAAATACTGATCCAAGATATATGGCGTAAAGCGATAACGTGGGATGAAGAAATAGATTCACAATGTCTAGAACAATGGAATCGATGGACAAGTTTATTTAATTATTTGAATGAAATTAAGATTCCACGCTGTTACTTTCCTGAATTTAAAAGTACTCAATTAGAATCACTTCAACTACATGTATTTGTTGATGCCAGCGAATCAGCTTATGCCTGCGTAGCTTATTTCAGAGCAATAGATAAAAATCAAAATCTACACTGCTCATTGGTATCTGCAAAAAGTAAAGTTGCACCCTTAAAACCTATATCAATTCCGCGACTAGAACTTCAAGCTGCCTTAATAGGAACTCGACTGATGAAAGTAATATGCAGTAGTCACACACTTCCAATATCAAAACGTTATCTACATACAGACTCAACTACAGTGTTAAGTTGGATAAGATCTGATCCACGAAAATATGGACAATTCGTTGCGTTAAGAATAGGAGAAATTTTAACGGAAACGAATGTAGATGAATGGAGATGGGTACCGACGAAGTATAATGTTGCAGATGAAGCAACAAAATGGGAAAAGGACCATGTTTTAATACAAACAGTCGATGGTTTAGAGGACCACAATTTTTATATCTTCAAGAAGAAAATTGGCCAAATCAGAATCGAAACATCACCAATACAACTGAAGAACTCCGTTCATCGTATCATGTGCACACAGAAATTAAAACTTTTATTGAATTTGTGAGATTTTCAAAATGGGAAAGAATTTTAAGAACAGTAGGATTTATAAACAGGTTTGTCAATAACTGTCGGAATCGCATAAAAAATGAACAAGTGGTCACGGGGAACTTAAAACAAGAAGAATTGTTAAAGTCAGAAAATACTTTGTGGATTTTAGCACAAAAGGAATATTACCTAAATGAAATAAAAATATTACAAGAAAATAAAAACTATACCAAAGAAAAAAGAAGAAAATTAGGAAACAACAGCGCACTCTGTAAACTGTCACCATTTGTGGACGAATTGAGTGTCATCCGAATGGAAAGTCGTATTGAGAGTTCTTTAAATGTTGATTACGACACTAAATATCCAATTATTCTTCCAAGACAACATAGAATTACTCTTCTTCTTTTGGACTGGTATCATAGAAAATTTCTACATGGTAATAATGAAACAATAGTGAATGAAGTAAGACAACGATTTTATATTCCAAATCTCAGGACCACTATAAAAACTGTAATAAAGCAATGTCAATGGTGCAGAGTATATAAAGCATTGCCCACCTATCCACGAATGGCGCCATTACATAAAGCAAGATTAATGCCATTTACACGACCTTTTACTTATGTGGGTGTTGATTACTTTGGCCCCTTATCAGTAAAAATAAAACGTAGTACAAGTAAAAGATGGGTAGCTATATTTACTTGTTTAACAATAAGAGCAATTCATATGGAAATCGTCCACAGTTTATCAACAGAATCCTGTATTATGGCAATTCGACGTTTCGTCTCCAGAAGAGGATCTCCACTAGAAATATATTCAGACAACGGAACAAATTTCCAAGGTGCAAATAAACAACTGGAAATAGAAAAGAAAATGTTAAATCAGGAATTAGAGAGAACCTTTACTGACAGCCATACAAAATGGTTGTTCAATCCACCAGCAGCTCCACATATGGGAGGAGCATGGGAAAGGATGGTACAGTCTGTAAAAACAGCATTTAAAGTTCTGTTTACCACCAGAACTCTATCTGAAGAAACGTTACAAACGATAATAACAGAAGCAGAACATATTATAAATTCAAGACCCCTTACTTATATTCCTTTAGAATCTGAGAACCAAGAAGCTTTAACTCCTAATCATTTTTTACTAGGAAATTCGAACGGAATAAGAAAGACACCTGAAGAGACAGCCGGACGGAGAATGAATTTAAGAAAGGATTGGAATTTAATACAACAAATCATTAATGAATTTTGGACTCGGTAGCTAAAAGAATATTTACCGGTAATAACAAAAAGAACAAAATGGTTCAATGAAACGAAGACAATAGAAGTTGGTGACTTAGTATTCGTAATTGATTCAAGTATTAGACACGAATGGTTACGAGGAAAAGTAGTAAAGATAATTACCGGACGTGATGGAAGAGTTCGTCAAGCAGAAGTTCAAATAAGAAATAAATTTCTACGGAGACCTGTAACTAAACTCGCCGTACTGGACTTTGAAAATAAAAGTAAAACTGGCGAACATCACCAGCCTTACGAGGGGGAGGATGTTACGGCAGACGGCGAAACATATTAGTAAATATGAAAATATAATTTTCATTAAAAAAAAAAATTAAGTTGGCCAGAGATTCAATTTTTGAAAATATATAGAAGACATAAGATCTGTCAAAAAATTGTTGAATTCCGAAAAACTAAAAGAAAGACTAAAAAATCTTAAAGCGTAAAATTTTGTTACATACGATTTGTCACATAAGATTTATTACGCAAGATTTATCACATTCATCACTTCTGGTCGTATTGTATTGTCATATTTGCTAATTTGTCAAGTTATATTTTTTATATCTTCACATTTTGTCAATTGTATAGTGTGTTATAAATAAAGATTATGCTATGAGATTCGTCTAAAAAGGATTCAACAACAGCTACCATAAATTTTGTTGTGAACGATACATACTTAACTCAATGATTTATTCTGAAAATTATTGTTTTGAAAAGAGAATGATTTTGAATAAAATAGTACGCATACCTCGGTGGGAGTTTTATTACAACCTCGCGCTGTATCTCACCTCGAAGCTTCGCCTCTCGGTAATATACATAAGCCCTCGGCTATTATGAAACATATCCCACCTCGGATGTAAAACATTAAAATTTATTTTCAAAAACATAATAAAAATTTATAAACAATTTTGCATGTAGATAACCATTAATTTTGAACAACTTTGCAATATATACAGTGTGTTAATTAAAAACCTGGCCATATGCGTTTAACATGGAAAATCAGTTTTTCCTTTCGCAAAAGATCCCAAATTATTTTAGACAAAAATACTTCAAATTAATGTAGAGAATTAAATTCTGCATTAGTAATAAGATTTTATTTTTGACATTTCATAACCGAGAAAATCAATTTTGAATTTTTCTGGAGATAGCTGATTTATAGCGGTAGCCATGGAACTCAAACAAAATTACGAACAATTGTATGCCATCTTAAATCTCAAGAAAAGTTTGTGTTTTGTAATTTTCGTTCAATAACATATTCCTTTGAAAGTATGGAACAGTTTTCTCATGACGAAAAGCTTCAGATTATAGAATGGTGGACAAATTTTGTTTGAGTTGCATGGCTATCGCAATAAATCAGCAATCTTCAAAAAACTTTAAGATTGTTTTTTTCGGTTATTAAATGTTAAAAATAAAATCTTATTACTAATTTGGGTGCAGAATTGAATTCATGCAACATTTATTTGAAGTATTTTTGTCTAAAATAATTTGGGAACTTTTGAGCAAGGAAAAACTGATTTCCCATGTTAAACGCCTATGACCAGGTTTTTAATTAGCACACTATATATATATATATATACAGTAAAAATTTTGAAAGATGTCCGATCAAGGTTGTCTACGAATTGTATGAATTCAGATTTTTGCTCCGCCCATTCTGACAAATTCAGTAGTGTCGTTTGATAAGTTTTTACAGTAAAATTTTTGAAAGATGTCCGATCAAGGTTGTCTACGAATTGTATGAATTCAGATTTTTGCTCCGCCCATCATGACAAATTCAGTAGTGTCGTTTGCTTAGTTTTTATGAGGGTACGTAAGACACTACTGTTATTTTATTATTATAAAAATATATATTACAGGAAAAGCATTCAAAATTCAAAAATAAGACAACTAGTAAGTTTATAAGCAAATGTAAAACCAAATATGTTAAAAATAAGATACTGACACAATGTCAGTGTCAATGACTCTGACAGAATATAACGTTATACGTACGGCTATTAATCCAGGTAATGTATCTGAATTAATAAATAAACTTACGTTACAGCGAAAGTATTATCAACAACGAGCATCGTTTATAAATGGAATGTCCTAACTTATTCGAAACAATATGTATTTTTGAACGACAAGCGTGTTATATCCATCCTTATCACACACTCTTACAGCCTTTGCAAAGAAAGAGATAAATGAATGCCTATTTGTTAATTCGTTCATGATACAGGTGCCCTTGATCGGACATCTTTCAAAAATTTTACTGTATGAGGGTACATTAGATACTATTGTTATTTTATTATTATAAAAATATATGTTACAATAAAAGCATTCAAAATTCAAAAATAAGTCATCTGGGAAGTTTATTAGCAAATGTAAAACTAAATATGTGAAAAATAAGATACTGATACAATGTCATTGTCAGTGACACTGACAGAATATAACGTTATTCGTACGGCTATGAATCAAGGTAATGTATCTGAATTAATATCTAAACTTACGTTACAGCGAAAGTATTATCAACAACGAACATCGTTTTAAAATGGAATGTCCTAACTTAGTCGAAACAATATGAATTTTTGAAAGACAAGCATCCTTATCGCACACGCTTAAAGCTTTTGTAAAGGAGGGGGATAAATGTATGCCAATTTGTTATTTCGTTCATGATACAGATGACCTTGATCGGACATCTTTCAAAATTTTTACTGTATATATATATATATACTTGATTTTTTTTTTTTCGTTCAATATGTTCATATTTCAAACGTCCGCCATTTTATTTTTTAATAATACAATGTACTACTAATTTACCACCATTGAAAAGCAAATTTTGTGTGCTTTTCAAAAATATAAAAAAATATAGTATGTTCCATTTGAAATCTCAAAGTTGGTATCACATACTCCGGAACCGGAAGTAACAGAACGCTTCTTGAGACGACATCTTATTGTCGATATTGTCTTTAGTAAATTTGTTTATGAAGATAATCGCTATCTCGCTTAATAACGGAGATAATTGCTGGTTCATTCTCGCGTGATCACCCTGTATATATATATATATATATATATATATATATATATATATATATATATATATGTATATATATATATATATATATATATATATATATATATATATATATATAGTTTTTGCCGTAACCCGGTATATCACTAGTCGCAGAAATTTATAAAGACCGAATTAATTTATTATACCCAATATTTTTAAATTTCGCTTTAATCCGCACTGGTATTCTGTAGCTATGTACTATTTGAAAATACGCAATCTGTTCCTCTCGCCGTGGTCTGTTTTCATGTCGCTGATCCTCTTCCCTCTCTGTGTGTTGTGTTGTATCTGTCCCGTCCCATGTCCTCCGTTTTAAGACGTAGGAACTATCGATCCTTGACTCGTGCCTCATGTTCCTATGTCGTGCGCTCGCACCATTCGCTTACAATACACTCATTACAAGATAACGCAAATAAAGATATCCTAAGTGAACAATGGAAATTAATTCCAGGGATAATGGATACATAATGGAAGTTATAGATGGAATAATCGTTATGAAAGATACGGTTTATATTATTTTGGTTGGGTAAATATAGATACAGGGCCGACGCTAGGAGAGTGTATGAAGGGCAATGCCCTTGAAAATGGCTATCATATAGTAATTTTATTTAGTGCATATAGCAGAAATTTAAAATAAATTCCCAACAGTGTAATTGAAAAATTATACAGATAATCAGCTGTTTAAATTAAAAAGTTACAACTCTCGCTCACTTAAATGACAAATACAGTCGATTCCGTTTAATTGAACCATCGCTTAATCGGGACATCGGCTTATTTGGTCCAAATCTCGCAAGGAACGGAAACCAAACCAAGGAATTAAATATAATTAACATCGCTTAATTGGTATAACTTTACGCTTAATTGGGATAATAATATATAAATACCGAGTGAAAAACGGGCCACTTAAAATTGTATAATTTTGAATAAATATTTAAAAACTAAGTAAATTAATTTTTGGAGAAAATACCATTATTTGACATTACTACTTTAAAGGTAATTCAAATTATTTTCAGAAAATATAAAACATTATATATTTCATTTAATAAATCAACGATAATATCGTTTCCCGTAAAATTGGAATTATAATTTATGACTTTTTTATACCAAAAAGTAGCATTTAAGTTCGCCCCCATCTTTTTAATTGAAACTATAGGTCTAAATTTTATAATTATGAGAATATCATCGAGGATAATCATATCACTTGTTATATTACATTGATTAGTTTTTGACATTTCTTTAAACAAATGAAATGTTTCTTTTTTTGTCACGTGTTTGTGTTTTAACCAATCCTGTCATTACTATACTGAGAATAAAGCTCTAGAGATTATTCCCGGGAATAATCTCTGTAGCTTTTGTTTTTGTTGACAAATGTCACGTATTTAGTTTCTTCATAAATATGTATAAATCAAATCCTGATTATTTATAATTATTTGGCGTTTGGCCTTGTCAAAATAATTCTGTTCTAGTTGTCAAAACAGACTTACCAACTGTACTGTGTAAATGAATGAAGCTAATTAATAACGACAGTAGATGGCATCACAATAACATGACAGTTGTGTCTTACCGTTTGAAACAAATTTGTAGATCAAAAAATAATCTAATTAAATATAATTCGAGAGTTCGATAAATTAGAAAATAATTCTCCAGTTTCTTTCGAAAACTTGTTGCCAGGCAATAGTCACGAAAGCCCGAAATATCATTATGTGTGAATATCATTATTTTTTTTCAAAATAAATAATTTTGTGTTGATAATAAGCTTTATTTTTTAAAAATTTAGTATTATCTTATATGTCGACTTTACAACAGAAAAAAAACATAGATGTACTGTATTTCAAATTTCTGATCCCTACTTTTGGTTCTAGCTACCTCCCTGTGTAGATGTTGAATTATATTAGATAAGGGAAGGACTATGGTTGATTCTGATTACGGTTGGATCTGCTGCTAGTTAATCATCATTATCAATACCACGACTCCTCTTGCAGATCTAATGCCTCAAATATCGTAGATAATACGTGCAGGGTATAAATCGAAAAGTGAACCATAGGCGTTTAACATCATCAGTTTTTCTTTGTGCAAACGTTGCCAAATTATTTTATGCAATAATACTTCTGTTAACTTTATTAATGGAATGGATGTGAGCCAAAATATCAGAGAATACACAATCAAACAGGATTATAACTTTTAATATATTTTCTATATCACTGACATACATATATTTTATAACAACTTGTCATTCCCAACTATTATAATCATTTCTATGGTTACATACAAAAAACAACATTTTAATACAATATTAAAATCAAGTATTCAAACGCTATTTCAATACTCCCACTTTTGAATACCATGATTTTAAATTTCAATATTTACATTACATATTGATAATGATTTACAATTTTCTTTAAATTTTATATGAGAAAGTGCTTTAGTTAAGAAATCTGCTAATTGTTTATCAGAGGGTACATATAATGGTTTCAGCAGATTGGTAAAAGCACATTCTCTTACATAATGATACCGAACATCGATGTGCTTGGTCAGTTTGTGATGTTCTGCATTGTTTATCAACCTTAGGGCACTCTGATTATCAATAAATAATGATGTTGGTTGGGGCACTGGTACTTGCAGCTCCTGAAACAAAGAACGTAGCCATACAATTTCTTGTGATGCGTTGGATGCTGCCACATATTCTGCCTCTGTAGTAGAACGTGCTACACATTTTTGCAGCTTAGACGACCAAGTAATAGGACCATTAGCTAGAATGCTTACGTATCCAGTTGTTGATCTACGTGTATCAATGTTACCAGCAAAATCAGCATCTGAATAAACTCTCAGATTAAAATTTTCGTAGCTATATTTTATTCCATAAGTTTTAGTTCCTTGGAGATAACGAAAAATACGTTTTACAGCTTTCCAATGTTCTATTCCGGAATTATTTAGAAATCTGCTAACTTGACTGACGGCAAACAGTATATCTGGTCTTGATACAATTGCTGCAAACATAAGACTTCCAACAGCTTCACGAAATGGTATATTCTTCATTTCATCAATTTCAGATTTTGTTACTGGACACTGTCTTGTACTTAAATCAATGTTTGGATCAGCAGGTGTAGCATTTGATTTGCAATCTTGCATGTTGAATTTCTTCAATATATTGCAAATGTAATTAGTCTGGTGAATAAACATAGTTTTGAGTTTTCTATCTCTTTTAATTTGAAGTCCAACATAAATTTCAGGATCACTTATTTTAATTTCGAATTTGTGTTTCAATTTCTCAAGTAAAGTGTGAATGATTTCTTCATTTTTACACATTACAAGTCCATCATCAACGTATAGTGCAATATAAATGATTTCGTTTTCTATTTCACTTTTAAATACACATTTATCTGCTTCTAATTGCTTGAAATGGAAGAGTTTAATAAAATTGACAAATTTTTCATTCCAGCAGCGAGGTGCTTGTTTTAACCCATAGAGACTTTTGTGTAATTTACACACAAGAGAAGGATCTTTTTCTTCGAATCCCTGCGGCTGCTCCATATATATTTCGTCTTTTAAATCACCATATAAAAAAGCTGTTTTTACATCGAATTGTTTAATTTCTAGATCTTCTATTGTTGCTATTGCTAGTAGTGAACGAATTGAATCATATCGTATAACAGGTGAGAAAGTTTCACTGTAATCAATGCCTTTTTCTTGTAAATAGCCTTTTGCACACAGCCTTGCTTTATAGCGATCAACAGATCCATCTGTTTTGTACTTTATTTTATAAACCCATTTACAACCAAGTGTACTTCGTCCTTCAGGAAGTTGTTGAAGAGTCCAAGTATTATTTTCTTTTAATGATCTTATTTCTTCTTCCATTGCTAACTTCCACTTTTGAGAATCTTTGCTTTTCATTGCATCTTCAAATGTTTTTGGATCTTCTGAAATTAATGATGCGCAGGCTAGTACAAATTCTTCACTATACAGTAAAGGTTTACGAATTTGACTACGATCTCTAAGTATTCGTTTTTGTGGCTCTTCAGTTACTTCTGCTAATTTTATTTCTTCATCTTTTCTCTGTTCATTTTTTTGATTTTCTTTTTCAGTAATTAAAGTGATATAATTATTATCAGCTTGCATTTCTAACTGCTTATTCTCCATAAAAATGACATCTCTTGTAACTGTCACTTTTGACGTTTTCGGATCAATCAAACGATAATTATTACTGTCTATATCATAGCCTACGAAGATAAGTTTCTGTGACTTACTGTCAAATTTTGATCTCCGCTGTTTAGGTATATGTGAATAAACTTCTGTACCAAATATCTTCAAATGATTTAATGTTGATTTCTTTCCTATCCACATTTGATATGGAATTTCCTTATCCAGGTTACGAGGTCTTCTATTTAATGTATATACACAAGTATTGACAGCTTCAGCCCAATAATTTGTAGGAAGATTTGCTGCAGAGAGCATTGTTCTGGCCCCCTCAACTACTGATCTGTTCTCTCGTTCGATTCTACCATTTTGTTCTGCAGTATATGGCGCTGTAAATTCATGTATAATTCCTTTTTCTTCAAAGTATTTTCTAAATTGTTCATTTACAAATTCCTTGCCATTATCACTCTTTACTCTCTTGAGCTTGTTTCCAGTTTGATTTTCTATTAGCCTGTGAACTTTGAGAAATATTGAGAAAGCATCAGATTTATGTCTAATGAAATATACCATCTTGTAAGATGTACAGTCATCTTTAAATAATATAAAATAATTAGCTCCACCAAGAGATGGACTGGACATTTTACCACAAAGATCCATATGAATAAACTCACCGGGACTATGAGCTCGATTAGGATTACTGTGAAATGGAGGTCGATGGAATTTACCTTGTTTACAATGTTCACAGAATAAATTTTCAGTCGTCTTTATTTTAAGTCCAGGAATCATTTCTTTATCCGCCATATCCTTCAAAGACTGAAAATTAACATGTCCTAATTTTTCATGCCAAGACAAAATTGTATTTGTCATTGACATATTAGCTTGATCTGGATCCTTTATCAAAGTTTTAAATAACATTTTATAGCATTGATTTGCTAGTTTTATCCCAGTAGCTAATAGTTTGTTACTAAAGACTTCCATATTATTTTCTCTGAATATTACTTTATAGTTTCTACTTGTCAGTGCTCCCACTGAAAATAGATTCTTTCGCAAACTAGGGACATATAGCACATTTTCAATTGTTCTTGGCTCCCACTTGCCCTTGACCAAGGCGAGAACTTCAATTGAACCAAAACCTTCAACTTTAATTTGTGTATTGTCACCTATTTGTACCATACTTGAATTGTTTTCAAATTCTGAAAATGTTGTAAACCATTCTCTTCGATATGACATATGTCTGGATGCAGCACTGTCTGCTAGCCAATCATCTTCACTTACTGGTATTGTCATGTTTTTAAGTTCGACGCTTAACGCTGTATGATTATTTGTTTTGTCTTCAGCCTTGTTTTTATTTATTCTGTTTTGATTTGCTTGTCTTTTCCAACACTCAGATTTGAAATGACCTTTCTTTTTGCAATAAAAACATTCTACATTTTTCTTATTCTGAAATGAATTTTGATTGCTATTTTTCTTCTTATCCTTTTTAATTTTTAACGCTGAAAAAGCAGTTTCTATTTCTTCGGATTGCGACAAACGCTGTTCTTCTTTAAGTAATCGTGCAGTTAAATTATCATACGTCTGTTTATTCTCGTCGTATGAATCCCAAGCAGTAACGAAGTTGTTAAATTTTAGTGGTAAGCTTCCTAAAGCTTTAGCAATTTTATCTACTTCAGATACTCCTTCACCTATATCTGAAAGAGATTGTGCTAATGAGTCAATTTTGCTTAAGTGTTGAGCAATACTGTCAGTGGTAGACATTTTATAACTAAAAAAATCCTGTTTAAGTTGAATTTTATTTATTGACGATCTTTGCTCATGTATCGCTTTGATTCGACTCCACATATCTTTTGCTGTATGGCAACTTATTACTGTTTGTAACTGTTCATATTCCATACTAGAGGAAATGAGTAGCATGGCCTTAGCATTAACTTTATCCCATTCTTGTGTTTCAGCTAATTCCACTGGACGACACTTTGTTCCGTTTATTACCTCAAATAGATTAGATTCAGATTTGAATATAATTTCCATTTGATATTTCCATAATTGGAAATTTTTACCGTTGAACTTTTGTATTTGAAAATGCTTTAAATCCATGTTTGATTTATTTTTGCTCAATCACATTAAATTGTCAAAAGAATAGTTTACTGCCACGTTCCTGGGCCCATAACCTGTTAACTTTATTAATGGAATGGATGTGAGCCAAAATATCAGAGAATACACAATCAAACAGGATTATAACTTTTAATATATTTTCTATATCACTGACATACATATATTTTATAACAACTTGTCATTCCCAACTATTATAATCATTTCTATGGTTACATACAAAAAACAACATTTTAATACAATATTAAAATCAAGTATTCAAACGCTATTTCAATAACTTCAAATAAAACTTATACTGCTGAATTCACCATTAATCCGTTGATTAATAATCAGTTGATTAAGAAACCAAGCTGATCTGTAGATCAACATATGTTGTAATTAATCAACTTGATTTCTGAATCAAGGAATCATGATCAACTGATTCACAGTTTTGTATTGGTTTTTGACAGTTAATGTAACTGTCATGGAATTTTATTCGTGGTAATTGTACTTTCCGTTAAAAAGGTATTGATGTGTAAGTTTTTCATTTATTTATAAAATATATTTTATAATTTTCCTATAATAATATTATATTTTTATTTTGATATGGGTAGAAATTACAATGATTCCAATAAAGGAGTGTTTTTAAATATAGTGAAAATGAAAGATGTAAAAGTATAGTTAAAAATAATAAAACCAATACGGTTCTAAATAAAGATAAATAAGAAGGATGAGGCAAAGTTACACATGGGTACAACAGCCAGAATCCTAACTAACCTATAAATGTTAAAATTAAAATACAAAGATGTGATCAGTCCTTGATTCATGGAATATGACGAATCAGTTGATCATTGATTTTGATTATTAGACTAGCTTGATTTTTAATGGTGAATTGGATTGATTTGGGATCAGCGTTGATCTTCTTCTTCTTCTTTTAATAGGCTATTAGCTTGTTATATCCAGATTTCATCTTGGACTATCTTCGGAAGTTGTTACCCAGGAGTCTTTCCATCGTTTGGGGGGGTCTTCCAATCGGACGTTTGGTCTCTGGTTTTCCATCGCGAGCAATTTTTGCTATTCTGTCATCTCCCATTCTGGATATGTGTTGGTTCCACTCTCGTCTTCTTTTTCTATTCCATTTTACAATGTCCTGCGTTTTGCATGTTGTTCTGATTTCTCTGTTGCGCTTCCTATCTATTAACCTATATCCTGCTATATTTCTCAATATTTTCATTTCACTTGTTCTTAAGATTGTTTTTGTTTTTCTCGTGTCAGCTCTTGTTTCTGCAGCATATGTTAATATAGGTCTAATGCATGTTTTATATATGCGCACTTTGGAGTCTTGATTCATATATTTGTTTTTCCATACGATTTCATTCATACTTCCTGATATTCTGGATGCTTTGTGGGATTGTTTTCTTACTTCTGTTGTTCTGTCTTGGCTGTATGTAATATCACATCCAAGGTAAGAAAATGATGATACCTGTTCTATGATTTCGTCGTTAACTGCTAACTTGCATCGTATTGGGGTTTTGGATGCGACAAGACTTTTTGTTTTTGGTACAGATATTTTCATATTATATCGGGTAGCTGTTAAGTAAAAGGCGTGTAGGAGGCGTTGTAAGTCATCATCAGCGTTGATATGTGAATCAACTCATGAATGGTGAATTCGGCCGTTAGAGATTTAAATTCTGCATCTAAATAATATGAAACGATTACTCTAGCTCATTATGTAAACGAAATAAATAATTATAAATTATAAATACATTCGAACTTCTCTGATTCAAACCTCTAAAACCTATACACTTCTCAAATTAATATGCATTCCCTATTCGAAATAAAGAATAACAAATTAAATTAAGATTATTTTTGACAGTTCTAATATTTAGAATCCAATGGACGTAAATAAGATCCAATAGAATGTATACAGATTCACAGACTTTTTAAGTGATTCACTATCAACATCAAACAAAGTTAATCAGATTTGGTGTATTATGTACAGCAGCTGTATCTGTGACTGGTACACATTCTTTTCAAAAATGTACGACACATTTAAATCTGCTTAAAGCATTTTATCACATCTAGATAAAATCAGTGATTATAAATATTGATGTGTTTGCGACCTAATAATAATACAAAAAACCTTTTTTAAGTATCGGAAATTACTTTTACTTTTTAATATAATCCTCTCGAACTACAATAGACTTCTTTCAGCAAAGTTGAAGTTATTCTTCTCCATTACGAAAATACTATTCTTTAAGATGCTCATATCATAATACTCTTTTATATCAGTTTTCATCTCGTTATCTTTTACAATGGAAATTTCTTTCTTTTCTTATGCTCTTATGATTTATTTTGTAAATTTAGAGTTAATATTTCTCAGCATACGTATTGTAAAAGTTATTTGAGAATAAATCTTTTTGTATAACAACACACATGAGCATCAAATTTATCTATTTTCAAAACATACTCATACAGTGATGTTTCAGGTTTAGTGCCTGTGCAAGAAAAACTCCTGATGAAATCAATTTTTACCTCTCGCTAAGAGAGGTATTGGATTCATGCTAAAAATCGTATATGCAGATTTTAATGATTAAGCACGTTTTAAGGTCCCTACAATCCGATTTTAATATTTTTACGATGATGTCTGTGTGTGTGGATATATGTGTGTGTGTCTATGTGTGTGTGTGGGGAGGTTGGAAGGACGATTTCTCAAAAACTATAATACTTAATATCTGTTTAACTATATATTTCTCAATCGGACATTACTGTGAAGAGCTGAAAAGGTTTTGGTAATAATTGGACAACCGGAAGTAACAGATTCTTAAAAAAATCTTTTATATATTATTTTTTGAAAATTGTTGTTTTTGCTTTTATTAAAGAAGAGTAAATTCTCTATCTGATACATATAAATATTTTATTATATATTTTATAGATTTAGAGATAAAGAAATATAAGTTATATAATAATCTGTTGTAATAAATCTCACAGCCCAAATAATGTCATGGAAACCAATTGAAAAATTAAAATGTTTGTAACAAATAGTTATCTATTGTCAGTGTCAAAAATTCAGAGACATTATTTAAGATTATTACTGAGAAGTACATGCATTATATTATTTCTTATTGTATTAATAGTTAAATATTTAAAATTATACGTACCCTTCAAAAAATACTGTCAATCTTGACAATGAATTGGAAACATTTCGAAAAATTAGAAGAGTAGGACAAAATTTCTTCATAGTATGAATTTAAAAATTAAAAAATCAAATTATAAAGAATAGATATAAGTAGAATTTTTGGTGTAGATTGTAGGTGTACAAGAAATATTAAATACAATAGGGCGCGAGCAGTCATGCGACTTTGTTGGCCTTGACAAACAGATATGTCAAATATAATTTTTTATTCTAAATTTAGTGATTTTCCAATTCCATGTGGTTAATTTTTAATGAAAAATTCTGACATTTGACATCTATGTACATAATTACGGCACCCCATATCTGCTTGTCAAGGCCAACAATGTCACATGACTGCTCGCGCCCTATACTTATGTAACCAAAAGCGGAAGTGGCGAGAGGTATTGTGCTGGCCACAACAGATTTTTTTAAAAAGTTAATGCGCACGTCAATTCATAAATTTTATTTAGTTACAAAATAGCACGTAAAACTTAGTAGGCGCTACTGACGTTCACATAACCCCACAATAAATAATTACGCGTCTAGTCCTGCCTTCTCTGTTTTAGGTCCACATTTACTATAACTATATGAATATGAAGTAGGAGTATTAATTGCCCAGGAATTTACTTAGTATTATGTAATTGTTGACTTCTAACGTCCATAAGAAATAATTTTAAATACACCGGAAATGCAGGAAAACCTCGAAACGATTTTTTTTATTTAGTAAAAATTGAAATTGTTCCACAGTAGGAAAGTACTATTTTAATCTCTGTTTGAAGATTAAAAAGTCATTTTGCTGTCAACAAATAGAAAAGATAATTCGCACGAGACTAAAGTGAAAAAGAAATAAGATATTTCCAGGATTACGTAGACCCGCTAATCAAAGCAAATATATTTATCATCTACAATCTCTAATATAATGAGTAATAAAATGAAATAATAAAACTTGAATTACTTTTTATCTTATAAAACAAAGGCCAATCTACAACAAATAATCACAGCCATCTTTAACAGAATTCCTTTTATAGTTTCATTAAATTAAATTGCGCTTATTAAAAACATTGTTTGAATTCACAAGCTCATCACGTAAAGTGCATTATAACTCATTGTAATCAACCGTTCAAATCGTACATCGCAAAATTAAAAATCTGTTGTGGCCAGCACAATACCTCTCGCCACTGTCTTTTTTTGATTACATAAGTATAGGGCGCGAACAGTCATGTTTCATTGTTGGCCTTGACAAGCAGACGTGGGGGCCCGTTTCAGAATGATAATTATTAATTATGTACATAAATGTCAGAACTTTTCAAGATTTTCTAAATTTACTTAGTTAATTTGTCATCAGGAGTGTGGAATTTACTTGTCGAGGAAAATAAACCACATGGAATTGGAAAATCATTAAATTTAGAATGAGAAATTATGATATATGACATCTATATATATAATTACTAGCTATCATTCTGACATGGGCTCCCATATCTGCTTGTCAAGGCCAACAAAGTCACATTACGGCTCGCGCCCTAATGTATTTAACATTTCTTGTATACTTACACTCTACACCAAAAATTCTACTTATATCTATTCCATATATTTAGATTTTTTAAATTATTCCACATAATTAGATTCTATGAAGAAGTTTTGTCTTACCCTTGTTTCTCGAGATGATTCCAATTCATTGTCAGAAATAACAGTATATATGAAGGGCATGTGTAATATACCTATAAATATTTAACTAATAATGCATTTAGAAATAATATAATGTATGTACTTACCAGAAAAAGTGTTCAGTAATGTCTCCGGATTTCTGACACTGACATTTATCTGTCAGTTACAAACAATTTAAATTATCAACTATTTTTCATGGCATTCTTTCGGCTGTCAAATTTATTACAACAGATTATTTTATATATTATACTTCTTTTATCTCTAAATCTATGGAATATATAATAAAATATTTAAATGTATCAGATAGAGAATTTAATTTTCTATAATATTACCACGAAAAATTTTCAAAAAATAATATTTAGAAGATTTTTTTTCAAGAATCTTCTACTTCCGGTTGTCCAATTATTACCAAAACCTTTTCAGATCTTCCCATGAATGTCCGATTGGGAAATACGTTGTTAAACAAATTTTAAGTCTTATAGTTTTTGAGTAACCGTCCTTCCAACATCCCACACACAAACACACACACATACACACACACACACACACACACACACACAGACATCATCGTAAAAATGTTAAAATCGGATTGTAGGGACCTTAAAACGTGCTTATTCAATAAAATCTGGATATGCGATTTTTAGCATGAATGCAATACCTCTCTTAGCGAGAGGTAAAAAACGAGCGAAACTAGAAAAGCAATATTGTTAAATCGACAGAAAATGGAAAACCCTGAAAAAACTCAATTTTGATAAAACAAAACATCATAAAACAAAATCGAATCCGGAGTGTCAACAATTTTTCTACGAAAACAACGTAAAATAAGTTTGATGTAAACGGAAGCTTCAAACATAAATTCCTACTGGATTTTTTTACTATCAGATTTTTTTTAGATCATAATAAGTAGATAATGCACTGTTTAAATGTTTAAAAGCAGAGTTGCAATGGAAAATCATATTAATGCACGAATGTAAGCAATACGCACAAGATGACTGAAAAAATAAGATGGGTTCTGCTTCTGGTTTCGCTCGAAACGATATCATCATTAATTTTTTAAACGGAATGGTATATATACAGGATGTTATATTTTAATGGACCCAGCAAATATCTCGCTTATTTATTAAGTTTGTAATTTCTTTCATGTAACATGATTTATACAGCAACATATAAGCTACTTGATGACGGATGTACATTCATGATACCACTTCCGGTTTATTAGTAATTAATATCAACTTTGAAATTTCAAATGGAACATACTATATTTTTTTACAAATTTGAAAAGTACATCAAATTTGCTTTACAATCGTAAAATAATCCATATGTTACATTATTAAAAAGTAAAATGGCGGGCACTTTTTTATACACCTAGTCGAAGAGAGAATAGTGAGCCATGACTATGGCTTGAAATAAAACAACTAACTAAAACAATTGTAACACGGTAAATGTCAACCTGTAAATAATAATAATAGTTACACGGTAAATGTCAACCTGTAAATAATAATAATAGTTACAATTGTTTTAGTTTTTGGATATTTTGACTGAGTTTGCGGTTCTAGTCACACCGTACTCCGAGGAATTTCGTACTACCCTACGCACTTGACGGCGGGATAGCACAGTGGTAGAGTGCTAGCCTCTGGACTTAGAGGTCGTAGGTTCGAATCCGGGACAGGTCGAATTTTTCTCGACTGATCTTGATCGGTATCTACTCCCGTTACCTTTCCAAGTTGGGATACAATTAACTTACCAATCACTAAGCTATCTAGCACCGGCTGGTGGTTGTAACAAGGGCTTGCTCGGGTGGGCAACACACATGACATCTACGTAAGCAACTTCGTGGCAATTGTAAAAAATTAATAAAAATAGATGTTGTGTGTGAGACCATCCTAGGGATATAACCTGTAAGGGTTGAAAATCCCGAAACAAATACATACATACATACAATAGTTACAATTGTTTTAGTTCATTGTTTTATTTCAAGCCACATTCATGGCTCACTATTCTCTTTTCGACTAGGTGTATAAAAAAGTGCCCGCCATTTTACTTTTTAATAATGTAACATATGGATTGTTTTACATGATTGTAAAGAAAATTTGATGTACTTTTCAAATTTGTAAAAAAATATAATATGTTCTATTTGAAATTTCAAAGTTGATATTAATTACTAATAAACCGGAAGTGGTATCATGAATGTACATCCGTCATAAAGTAGCTAACAGCTGTATAAATGATATTATATGAAAGAAATTACTAATTTAATAAATAAGCGAGATATTTGTCTTAAGAAATAGAAATTGTTTGCCCATTTAACCGTCATCGTAGCTCTTATAGTTCTCGAGATAGGTAATGGTGGCCTATTTAAAGTGAACACCCTGTATTTTCTGAAAGTTTCATAGGTCTAAATTTAATTTTCTCCCTATTTTTCAATCACCTTATTCTCATACGTAATATAACAAGTGATATGATTATCATCGATGAAATTCTCGAGTGAAACCGAGCTGCAGATTTCACGAGTCTGAAGGACGAGTTGAAATGTGCTGCTTCGGTTTCACGAGCAATATCTTCGATTATTAATCATATCATGCACGAGCTTATATTTAATGAGAGAATATAATGAATTTTTGCAATCTAACCTAACCTAACTTTTGATATACATATTCATATTGTATTAAAACATGGTACTTACGAGTTTTATTTAATATTTCGGAGTTTGAATTATTGTTATTATTTATTTTTATATTCAAAATTAACCGTCAATGTCATAAATAAAGAAAACAAATCCCTTAGTAACGACTATAAATAAGGTGATAATTTCCTTGCTTTTTTATCATCGCTGTGATAGACATGTAGCTAGGGAGATTCTGAATGTTGATTGGCGGAAAACATGTCATGTGACTAAGGAATTATATTTTCTTTAGTATAAATTTGATTTAAATTGTTATTTTAAATTGATTTATTTTTAAATTACTTTTATTAAAAAAAAATAATAATAATAAACAGGTTTAGTCTGATTAATATTTACAATAAAATGTATGGTGTATTTTATATGTAATAAATCATCAGTATTGTTTTACATATTTGGTTTAATTAATAAAATACATTTATTTGAATATTCGAAACAAAGTAATAAATTTTGTTTAATAATATATGTTTTCTATATGATTAAATTTTATTATTAAAGCTGCTTTATTAAATAATTTACATTGTATACATTTTTGTACATTTACTGAAAAATAGGGAATTACGAATGAAACTCCGATATTGAGGACTTATTTAAATCTAAATCTGAAACTGTAGCTGTGCCTGAATAGGTCGAAATTTACAATAAGTTCGTTGTAAAAAATGTATACAGGGTGTCCCTTAACTTGGTGCACAAACTTTAAGGGCATATAATACTGATCAAAATGAGTAAAAAAAGCTTAGTCAAAATGTGTCCGATCTTTAATAGTTTCCCAGATATAACGCAGTGAAAAATGAGTTTTTACGAGATTTACCTTTGCTATCTCAAAAACTATAAGAATTACGATTTTGATTAATTGAGACTTTTTGTTTACCTTTGAGAGGTAATCTTAGATGGCCTTTTGTTATTTTATAAAAATCAAAAGTGAAATGTTGTGGCGACCTTGGTCAATATTTAATTTTCATATAACTACGTAACTATAAGAAATTGAGAAAAATGTTTCATATAAAATTTTATTGTTTTTTATAGTCTTTTTACTGACAAAGACAAAATTTTATTCGATCGTTATCTTTGTCAGTTTTTCTTAGATTTTTCGCTTTTCTCGGAAACAGTTGAAGATCATTCCTATGTTGATGAAGCTTTTTTATTCATTTTGGGCAGTACTATATGCCCTTAAAGTTTTTGCTCGAAGTTAAGGGACACCCTGTATATGTACGTATTAAAAGCGATCAAAATTTATTTTTTCTTCAAACGTCATAAAAGTAGCATCTTTTGTGACTTGATTCACAAGGTGGAAATAAAATAAATAAATATCCATAGAAACTATACAGAATCAACGAATAAGAAGTAGTCTCAATAAAAGAAACCTGTAATATCGCCCTAAATGTCACTATCACACGTTAGGTAACCTAAGAATAAAGTTACTAAATACGATTCATAGCTGTCAAATTTAAATATATAACCTGTGAAATGAAATATAAACAGAGTTGACTTTAGAGGAAATAACATTATTAAAGGATAGCAGACTTACAGATTACAATTACAGGGACGGTAATGAGCATATGAATACTTAGAATTAAAGTGATAAGAAAAAGATTATATTGATTTGCAGTACCTCATGAAAAACTGTGGCAAAAAATATTTCATCTTGGAGTGAGTGGAAAAGTTACTAGGTTCCTGAAAAATATCTATAATCAAGCTACTATGAAAATAGCTGTTAACAATGTTTTAATTGAAAACATAGATGTTACCAAAGGAGTTCTCCAGGGAGAATGTACTAGTCCCATTTTATTTGCACTGTATACTGCGGAACTGGAAAAAACTTTCAGAGATCAAAAATTGGAAGGAATATTCGTAAACCATAATACCGATATTTTATCCTTACAATATGCGGATGATTTAGTCATTTTTGCCACGTCGCATTTAGATATCCAACGTAAACTTACAACTATGGAAAAATACTGCAATTCTTTAGATCTTGAAATAAATCCCAGTAAAACGAAAATTTTGCATTTTCACCAAGGCCGCCCTGTAGCAAATAATAAATTTTACACTTGCCAAGGACATGAAATAAACACTACAAACTCATACACTTACCTAGGCGTTACTTTTAGTCCATCGGGTTTATTTAACAACAACGTGGATTTGCAGTTACAAAAAGCAAACCGAGCTACAGGCGGAATCAAGAATGTGCTACTGAAGACTAAATCATTCAACTGGGAGACGATCACAACACTCTTTGAAACCACAATACTTTCCAGTGCTTTATACGCAAGTGAAATATGGGCTGTAAACCAATTTGAAGCATTGGAAAAAGTACAATCAAAATATTTTAAAACAATCTTGGGCTGGCAGAAAACTACTCCCAACTATGTCATCAGGAAAGAAACTGGTCAAAATAAATTAGAACTAAAAATCGTCAAAAAGATATTAACCTGGTGGTATAAAATCCTGATAATGCCAGACTACAGATTTGTAAAAATATGCTACAATGCCTTAATTAAACTTGGAGAAAAGCCAAATATCTCTGTAGAAAGACAGAAAAGATTTAATTGGACTAAAAACATCGAAACTATTCTAAATAAAACAAACTTTTACGAAATTTGGAGTCAACAAAATTCCATACTGCTCAAACAACAAATTCCTAATATCCTATTATACTATAATTATCTCCTTATGACCACAGACACCCATAGAATAGCTAATTCCTCGTACAATCCCTACTTCAAACAGTATTACTACTCAAACTCTTTTCTTTCCTTGAACATCCCATATAAATAAAATAAATAAAAATAAATATTTCATCACGGCATATTACCCATTGCTGGGTGTGCCAATCTGCTTCATACACAGATGTCGGTAATGATGGAATATTTGTACCGTGCGGGCGCTTACCAGGCGTCACCTCACGGGCACTCATTGCTGGCGTGGAGAGTGCGCCACAGGGGTCAATTTTGTGCCATTAAAATGCGATGTAATTTTTGGCGTCGGTCGGGATCGAACCCGGGTCTCCTAGATTCGCGACCAGACACTCAGGCACACGGCCATATAAATTTGCTCGCTTAATAGGCCAAATCCGTACATCAAGTTCCAGTAATTTACATATTTACCACAATGGTTTTCTGTACAGATTCTGTCAAGCAGAAATATGCACTCTATGCAATACATATGAACAAGACGATCTTCAACACCTGTTATTCGTCTGCCCGTTAATGTGTGCACCAAGGGAAGAATACCTCAAGAAATACATCGCCAACGTTCCACCACAGAACCGTACACAAGCCTTGCTATCCGAGCTCGATGAAGGGAAAATCCAAGACATTTACAATTTTGTCAACACTTCTTTGAAGATAAGATCCTTTATATATAACGAATGAAATGTATGTTGTAATAGTATCACTTTTATTATCATGTGTGTTCCCAATAACTAATATAACTAACTTAAAATTGTCTTTATATTTTGAAACTATATTTGTTACCAATCACTTGTATTGATATTTATCATAAACAAATATATGATTATTATTATTATTATTATTATATTGATTTGCAGTGATTCGTGGACATATCTTTCAGCCAAACTATTAGATTTCCATCCAATTGAACTTCAGGCGACTTACATTACATTATAATCCTTCAAATTCCGACATAATTGCACACAAGCAGGATATAAAATTGCACAGTTTTTATTTAAACGTCAAAACGTTCATTTCAATGTTTATAACCAAAAGGGAACAAATAAGTATCCATAGCTACAGGGCAATTGAAATCGCAAACGTAATTTACGTAAAATGTAACGTCAGTAGTAGATATTTTTCTTTAAATATCTAAGTTTGAAGAAAAAATATGTGTCATTCGGAGTAAAAGTGTCTTTGCGTGCCTCGCGTGCATTTATCCGACTCGCTTCGCTCGTCGTTTAAACTACCACGCTCGTCACACAAAATCTCACTTTTACTCCTGATAACACAATATACTATTGTCATAAACAAAATACTAAAGTTTTCTTCGTATTTAAACTCCTGTACCTTTACGAGATTTTGGTGACTACAGTAAATTCTTTTTTTCGCGATTGTTCCGAAAATGAGCTGTTTTTGATTATTTTTTGGACCGGAAAATCCTTCTTTGTGATCAGTTGTTTGTTTATTTATTTCGTCACAATAAAAATTAAATAATGCATAGCTAGATATTTTTATTAATTCTCTTTTTCAGGACCGCAAAAAAAAATTGTACCCAACATGACATGAAAGTATCTTTCAGGGCTGCCCCAAGTCTCGGTACATAAATTACTATTCTTAAAAACAATTGGGTGTTAACAAATACTCGAAATCTAATGGCCGATATTTCAATCTCCTAATACATGTTCCTAACAACAACTGTTAGGTAAACAAATTTATTATGTATATATATTATTATATAGAAATGTTTCACCAAGTGTCGCATAATTGTACTTTGTACAGTTTTTATTATTATTAAATAAAAAATATTAAATATTTTTTACTTTTTATCTTTTCAGTTCTGTCATTGGCTAGTATTTCTTAGACGTCTCAAGCAGTGTAATTTGGCGTCAATTCAAACAGTATCCTTTTAAATTGCTACTATGTTTAATATATACAGAAATTTGAACAGAAAATCATATTTACTAATACTATAGAAGGTACTTATTCAAATTTCAGTACAAAAAATATGATGTGGCTTGCACAATACCTCTCGCCACTTCATTTTTTTTGGTTACATAAGTATAGGGCGCGAAAAGTCATGTTACATTGTTGGCCTTGACAAGCAGATGTGGGGGCCCGTTTCAGATATAGATGTCAAATGTCAGAATTTTTTATTAAAAATTTCAAGATTTTCTAAATTCACGTAGTTAATTTGTCACCAGGAGTGTGGAATTTACTTGTCGAGGAAAATAAACCACATGGAATTGGAAAATCACTAAATTTAGAATGAGAAATTATGATACTTGACATCTATATACATAATTACTATCTATCATTCTGACATGGGCCCCCATATCTGCTTGTCAAGGCCAACAAAGTCACATGACTGCTCGCGCCCTAATGTATTAACATTTCTTGTATTCCTACACTCTACACCAAAAATACTACTTATATCTATTCCATATATTTAGATTTTTTAAATTTAAATTCATTCTATGAAGAAATTTTGTCCTACTCTTCTAATTTTTCGTGTTGTTTCCAATTCATTGTCGGAAGTAACAGTATTTCTGAACGGTATGTGTAAAATACCTATAAAATTAAATATTTAACTATTAATACATTAAGAAATAATATAATGTATATACTTCCCAGAAAAAGTCTTCTGTAATGTATCTGGATTTTTGACACAAACATTTTAAATTTTCAACTATTTTCCATGGCATTCTTTCGGCTGTAAAAATTATTTTATATATTATATTTCTTTTATCTCTAAATCTATAGAATATATAATAAAATATTTAAATGTAGGTATCAAATACAGAATTTAATTTTGTTTAATATTACCAAGAAAAAATTTAAAAAAATAATATTTAGAAGATATTTTTTCAAGAATCTTCTACTTCCGGTTGTCCAATTGTTACCAAAACCTTTTCAGATCTTCCCATGATTGTCCGATTGGGAAATACGTAGTTAAACAAATATAAAGTCTTATAGTTTTTGATTAATCGTCCTTTCAACATCCCACATTCACACACACACACACACACACACACACACAGACATCATCGTAAAAATGTTAAAATCTGATTGTAGGGACCTTAAAACGTGCTTATTCAATAATATCTGTATATGCGATTTTTAGTATGAATCCAATACCTCTCTTAGCGAGAGGTAAAAAGATATGTTATTTTTTTGCAAAATCTCATTGTAAATAAGAAGAATTTATTAGTTTAATTGATATGAGAGTAATATTCAGCGAAGGTAGAATTCTTGTTCATCGCTCTGTTACGCAAATAGAGAAAAATTTACAGGCGTATAATTATTTTAAAAGGAAAATCATTGATAAGAAATAATCTCAGTTAAATATACAAGAGATAACTGTAATTAAAAGCAAAAAATTATCTACCTATAAAAGCATCTTCATTTAAATGTTCATATGCATTAGAAATTAATTTAAAAGACAAAACACAACTTTATAATTTCTAACATCCCTGGATTTTATTTCTAATTTCTGCAAATTTGGCACCAAACAACCTATGAATATTCATTTATTTCCCTAAACTGTCAAAATCTTCGTAGTTTCTGAACTTGTGTTCACTTTTTATGTAATTTGCATGTGACTCTATTGTTTTCGTGAATATTCATTATTCTAAATTTTCTGCTATTGATTTCCAGTCAATGTTGGCCTTGCATTTTAGTAACAATTAATTAAACTGACTGATGATTCTAATCGAAAAATTGTTGTTCAATCATGTGGTTCGATGCGATATTGTTTCGTGATAATTTTAGTTTTTGATAATGACAAATGAATTTTTTGTTTGTCAATATATCCAAGTATAACAGGATAAATACGAGTATAATAAAATTTTATAGCTCAGTTAAATAAACAGATAGAAATGCTAAAATGGGTGAAGCATTCGTTTTGCAGACGACCAAAGGCTCATCAAAAAGGATTTAATTTTTTATACATATTTCAATTAATTTGTTAAATTTATATATAATAATAATAATAATAATAATAATAATAATAATAATAATAATAATAATAATAATAATAATAATAATAATAATAATAATAATAATAATAATAATAATAATAATAATAATAATAATAATAATAATAATAATAATAATAATAATAATAATAATAATAATAATAATAATAATAATAATAATAATAATAATAATAATAATAATAATAATAATAATAATAATAATAATAATAATAATAATAATAATAATAATAATAATAATAATAATAATAATAATAATAATAATAATAATAATAATAATAATAATAATAATAATAATAATAATAATAATAATAATAATAATAATAATAATAATAATAATAATAATAATAATAATAATAATAATAATAATAATAATATACATACATACATAAAGGGTTTTCCAATAAGAGGTGTTATTTTGATATTCAAAGAAAAATGCCATTTTTTAATATAAATGATCGGATGTTTATTTCATTATAAAGAGGAAGGTATGCCGTTAATAGTGGAAAATAACATCAGGCAAATGACCACCACGACCACGCTGACAGGACAATATCCTTTTCATGAAATTTTCCATAACCAAATCGCAAAGTGGCTGTCCTATGTCCTCGATAGCCTCACGAATTCCATCTTTGAGGTCTTGAGTCGACGCTGGGCAGTTGGCGTAGACCTTCTCTTTCACGTGGCCCCAAAGAAACAAGTCGCAAGGTCTTAAATCACAAGATCTCGGTGGCCAATTGTGATCACCTCTTCGAGAGATAACACGGTCCGGAAACTTTTCCCGTAAAAGATCAATGGTTTCGTTGCTTGTGTGGCACGTAGCGCCGTCTTGTTGAAAGTAAACGTTGTCCAGATCAATACCATCCAATTCCGGCCATAAAAAATCGTTAATCATCTCTCGATAGCGCAAAATACGGTGTAATGACGTTTGTGGAATGCCTAATTCCAAAGAACGACGAGGAATGGACAAACCTGGGTTTTCTTCAACACTTTCGGCTACAGCAGCAATATTCTCGGCTGTTCTTGAGCGACGTGCACGGGTTTTATTCTTCACATCACTAACTTGTCCCAACAGCTCGAATTTTTCCACCAATTTCTGTATTGCGGTCCGACAAGGTGCTTCACGACGACCCAAAAATTGTCGAGTTTTACGAACCGTCTCTGCCAAATTTTCACCATTTTTATAGTGAATTTTAATAATTTCAATGCGTTGTTGAAGCGTGTATCGTTCCATTTTTATTAATGGCGTAGTTTCTACTTGTCAAATGTCAAAAAATGACAGCTTCAAAAGCGACATCTACCGAAATAGCGGGCTATTCAAAATAACACCTCTTATTGGAAAACTCTTTACATACATAGTAGATAAACGATAAACATATTTTTTAATTGCTTATTTAAGTTATTGTATTTTGTTATTCTAATCCCTTTATTAAATATGGTTTACTATGTTATGTAGATAAATTAGTGTAAGTAAAGAACATTAGTTTTGATCATTTAACTTTCACTGTGTTCAGCACCTCACTGCACTGAATTGGATTTGATCTTCTTTATTGTGATTGGAATGACTCTTGGTTGACGAACATTCCTTTTCGTTTCTTCCATTTATACGAGGGCTGTGTGATAAGTCCGTGACTTTTTGAATTTCCCGCGCAGTAACTTTAAATACAACACTGCTAGGGTACCTTTATATACAGGGTATGGCCATGGGGCAAGATCGCCGCCATAAGCGAGCCAATGTCAAACATATTGATAATTCATTTCCCTATTTATTTGTAAGAAATGTGATATTATATTATACAGGAATATTAAATAATCACACTATAAATCTAAAAAGGTAATAAAAATTCATTTATTTAAGAGATACACAATTATTATTATGACATAGATTTAGAGGTTATGTAGCGCATAGGATATAGGTTGCTATTATCACATCAAATTTAATAACTGTAGTTATTATTTACATAATAAGTATATATTTTAAACTTACCTTTTAAAAAATTAAATGTTTGTGCTTAGTATTGGTAATTTTTATGTGTTTTCAATATTGCCAGTCATCGTAGTCAGTATCTCAAGAAAATACACAAATAAATAAAATAAAAGTATTACTTACACTTTAAATAAATATTAGAAGTATATTTAAATGTGTTTTGCATTAAAATAAAGCAAGTAGCCACGAAAATACATAATAATTTGCGAAACAACAACGAATATGACAGTGGCCCTCTAATGGCGGACGAAACGCGAGCCACGTCATGGCCATACCCTGAGTATATAGGTACCCTAAACACTGCTCCCATCAACTGCCATCTATTAGTAGGCTACTGAAAAAATTTGAACAAGCTGCGCTATTTAGTTTATGTTTGACAGCTATTTATATTAGACAACTTCGTTAATTTCATTGAAAATGAAAAAAAGTGAATTTCGTGTGTTGATTAAGCATTATTTTTTGCGTAAAAAAACCATCACCGAAACCAAGGAAAAGCTTGATAAGTACTATGGGGACTCTGCTCCATCAATTTCAATGGTTAAGAAGTGGTTTACTGAGTTTCGTTGTGGTCGTACCAGCACAAGTAAAACCGAACGTTCAAGTCGCCCAAAAGAAGTCGTCACGCCAGAAATCGTAGATAAAATTCATGGAATGATATTGGACGATCGGAGAATGAAAGTGCGTGAGGTGGCTGAGGCCGTAGGCATCTCAACTGAACGGGTGCATCACATTTTGCATGAATATTTGGACATGAGAAAGGTATCCGCGCGCTGGGTGCCGCGATTACTGACACTCGACCATAAGCGCAACCGTGTGACCATTTCAAAGTAGTGTTTGGCGATGTACATCCGCAATCCGAAAGAATTTTTGCGTCGTTTCGTTACCGTAGACGAAACTTGGATCCATCACACCACACCAGAGACCAAGGAACAATCAAAACAGTGGGTTTCTTCGGGTGAACATGCACCAAAGAAGGCCAAGGTGGGTCTTTCGGCCAACAAGGTTATGGCCACAGTTTTTTGGGATGCACGCGGTGTCATTCACATCGATTACCTTGAAACGGGTAAAACGATCACCGGCGATTATTATTCCGAGCTTTTTGACCGATTTGATATTGATTTGAAGCAGAAACGTCCGCATTTAGTGAAGAAAAAAGTACTGTTCCATCAAGACAATGCATGGGTGCACACGTGTGTAGTCGCCATGGGAAAAAATCATAAATTGGGCTACGAACTGCTAAACCATCCAGCATATTCTTCAGATTTAGCTCCCTTCGACTATTACGGCGGTAAGAGATTTGGGTCGAATGAAGAGGTCATCACTGAAACAAACGCCTACTTTGAGAGCCTTGAGAAAAGCTTTTTTTTGGAAGGAATAAAAAAATTGGAAAAAAGTTGGACTAAATGTATTGAGCTAAAAGGAGATTATGTAGAGAAATAAAACGCTTATTTGTTGAAAAAAATATTTTTTATTCAAAAAGTTACCGACTTATCAAACAGCCCTCGTATATAAAGCAATATTAATTTTGTATGCTTTGTAACGGCAGAAATTAGGTATGAAAATGTCGAAAATCAACCCCAAAAATTATCTGTTAATTTAAATTGATATTTGTTCACTTGAACAGAAATATAAATAAAAATAAATTAACCTAGCTTGACAGATAAATCGTTACAAAAAATTCGTAATGTAAGGGTATATAAGTATTATATGACTGAATTCAGAATTAAATTATAACGAATAAAAAATATATATTCTCATTTAAAATAAAAAGTAAGGTCCCGTATTTTGAGAACCAGTGGTCGATAAAAATAGAAAATAGCCATTTGTATTTTTTAAATCAGCTTGTGTAGCTTAAAAATGATTAGTCCTAATAAAATCCCAGTAGTAACCATTAAAATAAAATAATATTTCATTTGTTTTATAGTTATTATCATCATTTTTATTATTATTATTATTATTGTATTATTCATTTAATTACTGTAGTATTTAACTGTATACAATTACAACTAAAGAAGATGGACAAGTTATATATCGCTGAAAAGCAAAAATTAATAATCTTTAATGTCCAACCGGTACTACCTATTATATTTATTATAATTATTAGCATAAAATCTACTTTCAGGATAATTATATATTAAATAATGCCAAAGGGCATTATGAGTTGTTGCTTTGGTGATGTAATCAAGAAATTGATATTGGTTAACGTATACATCAATGGCCAGAGGCCCTCGGAAATACACTGATGACCTCAGGCATTATTTTCCCTATAACACCCTTGATATCTTATTACGATAATGATGACCGGCACTTGCAAGAGAATAAAATAAATGCCCTACAGATGTGCAAGCCAATATTCAGTACTGTTTCATACATGAAACATAATAATGGACTTGCTCCACAATAGATAAAATAGTTATATGATAGTGTCAACAATGACAACCTTAAATATTATTATATTATCTCAACTGTTTTCACAGCTTGTCTGAATATCATGGTTTAGCAGGTTAATTATTCATCATTTTCTCTTAAGATTTCGAGTTTATTTCTTCAATAAAAATGCACTTCACTCATATGAAGACGTGGCGGGAAGAGCGATTTAAGTCCAAATTTCCAATAAGCACTAAACAAAATATTGATTAGATGATATTCCTACATTTAACGTTTGAAACTTCTGATTTTATAGATATAGAGAAAGAGAGATAAGAGTTTTGTCATTCGTTAATTTTATTCGTTTTGTTGTAAAAATAATATCCATATTTGGAAAAGTATAAATTAATTTTTTGCTTTTGTTTGTTTACAGACATGTTGGAATTTATCGCAAAAATGCGAGAGAAATGCTAAGTTTTGATTATTATATATGTGAAGCTATGAGAGCTCAGTGGCTGTGATAGGCAATACGATTTCAAATGTACCCATTGAGATATTCTTTTGTATTCTTTATTTTACTTACCCTACATAAAACGATTAAGGAAAAAATATTTACTTTAATTGAATAAAAGTGAATTACAATAAAAAGAAAACTAGATTGGGTTTGGCGCCTATTTTCTTTACAGCGCCCTAGGCTTTTTGTGCCATCTGTTTACTATATTATATGTACTTATATACAGCCAAATTATTGTTGCTCGAAATGCGATTTTGCTGTACTTTGTAACATGACATACCGATCAAAGTCGTGTTTTTTAATTCATGCAAAGTATTCATTGATTGTTATAATGTGTATGTCTACCAAACGTTTGGTTTATGATATATACAATAACAACGTAGATTCCAAATATATAGAAATATATAGGTAGAATATCCCATTTGAAATATGAAAGTAATGTCACTTCTGGTCAAACCGCTACCATCATAACAAAAACCATTATTTGTGAGCCAATAAGTCTAGTTTACAAATATTTAAAAAGAATTAAAAAAATATTTTTTAATAAAATAGTTTTTATGTATCAAGGCACTGGTTTTATTTTTTATCACGAATGTGGAATTTAGTTGCTGAGGCCGTAAGGTCGAGGAAAATAAACCATATGAGTGATAAAAAAGAACTTCAGTGCCGAGGTGCATATTAAATTTTATTTGAAATCGAAATTTTGTGAAAATAAAGGATATATTTATTTTTATAGGTTATGATGACAAATCTGTCAATTGCTGCAGTCAAACAAACGAACTTATGTTCAGTGTTGCGAACCTCCAGACATTGACTCAAAATTATGCGTCTTATCTCAAATTTCTTCATTGGAATTATTTAATTCGTTATCCTTGCACATATTTTTTGTTATTTTTCATACAAATTTGCTATTGTACAAATGTATGTCTGCCCAAATTATCTTATATGTACAATAATTATCATAAGGTTGGCAACACTACATATCATGAAATCGTTCCATAATGAATTACTTTAGTGCCGAGTACTAAACTTTTAATGACGATTTTTGTGAACTTTAGTGACGTTTTCAAATGAAAGTTATTTTGAATGGCCCGTTTCTCAGTGTCATCCTGTTTGTTAGTACCCAAATTAGGAAAACGTAAAATTAATTTATATGCATTGTAGTACCTCTAGTCTATATAAAAGAAATAATTGTAGTTAATGTTTGGAAAATTTATATAGAATGCACTTGAGGAAATAATTAAACGAGCATATGCTACGCTAAACATCAGGTATAATTCAGAAGTCTTGCGTTCATAATGAATCATTCTTTTTCTAATTAGCTCCAGATATAAATACATTCGAATTAATAATACCTATACGCATAATTTACTGCTCTGTAATCTCGGTATATATGTTCATATAAATCTTCCTTCAGTGAACAGTTTAAAGCGATTTTAACTGTAAAGAAACAACATATTCAAAATAAATCCAAATCAGTCGCTTGGAACTGATGCCCGTTGTCATTACTTCGCGTTACTCTTAATTTAATATAAATCAACTTTACTGCAGATTTAATAATTACAGTTATAATAACTGTCACTGTTAACGTGCATAAAGTTTTTATTGACCGTTTTCATTTGTTTACACTGACATTGTTATAAGATTACCGTTGAAAAATTACAGTAATAAATAATAATCATAACATGAAGTTAAAAAAGTAATACGAGTACTGTACAATAATATATGACTTAATCCGTATAATTTTTTGCAAATATGTCGAAGAAATAGTAGTAAAAATAAAATCCATATTAGTTTTTTTTTGTTACAAGGTTAATTACTTGTTTTATCTTAAAATTGTGGGAATTTTTGTTAGTTTAATTAAATTAAATTTATTAGCTTTTGTATTATAATTTTATATTGATTTCAAAGTTTTATGTTTTGACGTCGTTTAACGCGAACACTTAATTTGTGTTTCTTAAATCAACAATACGAAAGGTTAATTAATAGTATTACAAATGGCCAATGTAATAAGTGTTTTTCATACAATTTTTCCTATTTTGCATTAATTAATTTTTATTTCAAAATTATTATTGAAAGAAATATCAAAATATCAAGGTTGGTAGCACTGACAATTTCAATAAATATTTGAAATTAAATTTATTTTAACAGTTTTTTACTTCCTTGTACGTAAGTAAAGGAAGTATTGTAATCGCGAAAAATTTCGGTTTTCAGATTTCAGCGGAAATATCCATTTTGATCATCCCTGAATCCATTTTGACTAATTTCGTCGTGACGTCTGTACGTACGTATCTCGCATAACTCAAAAACGGTAAGCCGTAGAAAGTTGAAATTTTGTATTTAGGACTCCTATAACATCTAGTTGTGCACCTCCCTTTCTGGTTATTACACAATTTCCAGAAGTGGCACTTTACATGAAGCCTATAATAGATTTTAATGAAAAACTGTTAAAATATAATCCAAAACTTTTCAAATTTGGTATACAAGACTTTTATGTCAATCGAAATAACATAATAGATTTTGGTTAAAATAGGCTAACCGGAAATGGTACATTACTTGAAGTTGTTAACAGTTTTTCTTGAATAAAATGATTTTATTTTGATTTTAGAAATAAATGCTTCAAATAAAAGTTTTAGAGAAGTATTATTAAATTAGCTCTTTGTATAAGCGAGATATTTAAATTTCAAAATTATATACTTTCTTGTTTTTGTAATAAAGCTTGCTATGGATTACGACAAAAACATAAAAAAAATGTTCATGTCAAATTACGTTAAATACGTGCAATTTTATGATTCGTACAATAACAAATATTATATTTTTATTATAAAATTAGTCATATTCATTGTTGTAATCAAATATTTCTTTGTTGTAATCAAAACTCTCTTTAAAAAGAACCGGGTTAGATTATGGTCGCTATATATCTTACTGTTTTGAAGTTAAAATTAATATTTTGTAATTTATTTGTTAAAAAAATATGTATAGTTTAATAATCGTACAAGGAAGTCGTGTGGTGTCCACATCAGATTTTTATTTTCTGTAAAATCTAATAACATAGATTTTTTTTTTGAATTTTCAGCACATCTCACCGATCGTATTGCACGTTTTAGCATGAAGTTACGGACGTGTTACGCACTTACCCTCCATCAGAGTAAAAGTGCGTTCTAGCGACCGAGAATTTCAAAATCACACACAAAAAATTAGTGAATCCAATTAAGAATACAAATAGTTTAACACAACCGGTAAAGTCCAACAAATAATGCATAAAAAGTACAATTAATTGTTTTAGAATTTGAATACTGTATCCCTGTATTTTTAAGATTATACTTCTTAAGAAATATGCATGAACTATACAGCAGTTGATTTTTATTACAGCATGACACGATATTATTCGCCAAATTTCACTCAAGATTGTACTTTATAAAACAACAACAACAGCAACCACATTCCATTTTAAAACAATAAATAAGATAAGAAAGTATATTTAAAGTTCCCCCGTTTGTGAAAGTTGTGATTCCCTGGCCATGCCGCAACAAGTGTCCTGAGTGAGTGAGAAAAGTGGTTCACCTTTCTCTCCACTGCCGCGCTGTGACGGTTGGCGTCCTTGCCACCCGCAATGCAAACAACAGGTGGCGCCGCCACACAGAGTCTGTCATTGTGGTTGTCCCTCACGCCTACGCATGGGGATGATAGTGTGAGAATTATACAGTCAAGGTGCAACACAAAGGGAACGATAATAGTATATACGTAGCAGAAAATGTATGTGTAGATGAGTAGATGACAATATCTATTCAGTCCTGATTCTGAACGGTTTGTCATAGGGTTTTCGTCTGAATGATAATTATTCGTTTTAAATTTTATTTGTATTATGAAGTTGTGTAACAAATGGTTATTTTATGATAGATCTTTCCTGGAAAAATATTTGCTGTGGCGAACGGGTTTATGTTTATGATGTTTATTTTTATTTAATAATACATTTATAATTGACTGTTCACGGCAAATTAAATCAACAATAGAGAATGTGCGCAATAAGCTAAGCATATGAAGTTAGCAGCACGAATAACCGCAACTACAGATACAATAGTCTATGTATTTTTTGAAATACAAAATAAGTAGTGACATCTACAGATTGCATCCTTGAACTAACAAGTCAACGCTCACTGTGATCTCTGTGGTGATCTATGGCATGTTACATAAACTGAAATTTTGAATATTAAAAATAAAAAATCTGATGTGGCCAACACAATACTTCCCATTTAATTTAATTTTTATGTAAAGACTTTAAATTAAATTTAAATACCGGATTCGATTCCGACCGACGCCAAATATTTCGAATTTCATATGGCACAAAAATGACCCCTGTGGTATACTTTCCACTCCAGCAATAAGTGCTCTGTGTACAAAGCAGATTGGCAGACCCAGCAATGGGTAATATGCCGTGATGATATATTTATTTTATTTATTTATATACTTACCTATATTCATAGCTGGCGTGGAGAGTGCACCACAGGGGTCTATTTTGTGCCATTTAAAATTCTAAAATATTTGGCGTCGGTCGGAATCGAACCGGGTTCCCCAGATTCGCGTCAAGTAATGCCTGGTAAACGCTCGCACGGTACAAATATGTCATCATTATTACCGACATCTATGTAGAAAGCAGACTGGCTCACCCAGCAATGGGTAATATGCCGTGATGATGTATTATATATTTTTATTATCTTACCTATATTCCCATATATTTACTTATGCTGGAAACTATTAAGTTTCTTTTCCATATAATTACAGTTTCATTTACTGTTTTCTTTTTAAAACGTTACTATTATTATTTGAAATGATTAGTTCGTTGACATGACATATATTTGTCAGTTACATACATTTGAGATCTGAACTGTGTAACCATAGAGTTGTGTTTAAAGCGTAGGCTCCGGGATTAAAATTATAGATAATGTTAGAAATTTACCCATAAAATATATACAAAAAGTATTAACGCAAACCTGTAAAAAATTTAAAAAAACTTATATCTCGAAAAAATAACATTTAAATGTATTTTTCAAAGAAAAACTATTTTGAGCTTCCAGTAAAGTGCATTTCTTGTTATCTGATTTACTCCAAAATATAATGGCATCTTTCCATGTAAGAGCAAAATAGAAATACAAGGTTTCAAAATTTTCTGAACGATAGTATTTGAGTTAGAGCGTAAAGAGGATACACACACACACACACACATACACACATACTAACATACACACAGACATCATAGTGAAATTTTAAAATTGGATTCTAGGGACCTTAAAACGTGGTCATTTACCAAAATCTCGATATGCGATTTTTAGCACGATCCCTATACCTCCCTTACCAAGGATAGCGGCTAGCGGGAGGTAAAAAAATAAGAAGAAAATTAAATATAGAGTATAGTATATTATGTTACTAGGAGTAGAAAGCCGTCTTTTTGTGTTGAACCCAGCTATTGCGGCCGAGGCGCCAGCCGAGGCCAGGCAAGCTGGGTAAAACACAAAAAGGGCGTTCTGCTCCGAATAACATATACTATTTTTTCTTCAAGTGTTTCAAATAAAACTGGGAATTTTTTAAATATTTTTCTAGAATTGTTTTAATTATAGCGTTTGCAATTTCAGCCATAGTTGGCTGTGTACACTACAAAACACAACCGATATAACTGTCAAATAACAATTTTTCAATATGGTCTGTGTTGCTGTGACGACTGCTGCCATCTATTTTAATAATTGAAATTGAGGAAAAAATCAGAAAGCAAAATTTGTGGTATCATTTCATCGTAAAATATAAAAGTAAATGTCTATTTGTTTCTTCTGCACTACATTGTGTATCAAACAGCACAATGAATGATCATCAGCATAGTAAATTTCAAAATCATATTGTGGTGATGACATTCAGTGGCGGCTCGTGCACTAAAACTTTGGTGAGGCAAAGTATCCAGAAAAAAAATGCGCCGCAGGCGAATTTTTTTTTATTCAAGGTCAAATGCCTTATAATTCAAAGTTACATTTTTTCAAATGATGTGCAAATGCATATTTTTCCCCTCTCATGTACAAAAATGAATTGCCAGATCATAGTACATTTTAGGAAATTCTTTGACAAATAATTTATCTTCATAAGACAGTTGATTAAATGGATTTTTGTTAATTAAAAATTAACAATATCTTCAGAATTCCTTATATTGTATGTATGTATATTGTTTCAGGATTTTCAACCCTTACAGGATGGTCTCATACACAACATCTATTTATTTTTTTACAATTGCCACGAAGTTCCTTGCGTAGATGTCATGTGTGTTGCCCACCCGAGCAAGCCCTTGTTACAACCACCAGCCGGTGCCAGATAGCTTAGTGATTGCCAAGTTAATTGTATCCCAACTTGGAAAGGTAACGGGAGTAGATACCGATCAAGATCAGTCGAGAAAAATTCGACCTGAGCCGGATTCGAACCCACAACCTCTGAGTCCAGAGACTAGCACTCTACCACTATGCTATCCCGCCGTCTTATATTGTCACTCAATTATTTTAAAGATGAAATCGAAGCCATTATTTGTTTTTTGTTTTCAACTAAAATTCAAATTACAAAAACACTACGTGGGTAGATTACTCAAATATAAAATAAAAGAATTAAATATTTACTGCAACACGTATCAGTCGCAAACCAGAGCCTATTATAATAAAAATGCTTGACAAGACAGGTTATGTTATGTTTGTTTATTGTCGAATGCAATTTACAGCTAATATTATTTAATCTTGCTTGCAAAAATATGCAGTAATGTCTTGAACCTATACTTACAAAATTTCTGGAAAAATGCCACGTTGATTGTATCCATGTATGGTAACGGCCTCTATAGGGCCGCGTGGAAGGTAAAGCGACTATCTTTTATCCTTTACACACTCATTGCATTTAGCATTTGAAGCAATGCCTCAAACAACTCTTTGTCTAGCGCACGTAATTTTTACCGGAATGAAAGCTTTATCAAAAACATAGGCAGTTATACTATTCATTTCGAAAAGCACTTTATATGGTGTAAATTAGGTGAACTGCATTACATATTAGTTATGGTGGTGGGTTAAATTATTCTTTTGATATTTATAAAAACAAGCATTAACGGAATAAGTTAAAATTTAATTTACATACTACCCTGACAAGCCGCCATTGATGACATTACATATTACAATACAAAATATGTAATTGCAATATATTTTTAACTCAAGGAAGACTTAATTAATTTTTTTAATTCAAGCACTATTATGCCTCTACAGAACTATATAAATTTCCGGTACCATGGTTAACAGTATTGGGGTAGTGACGTCACAATATTATTAAAAATATGGTATAGTAAGAATAAATGCTGTTTGACTGGACTTTCGAGTAATTATTAACATCTATTCCACATCACAGTCGAGAAATTACCCACAATTTTTAAATAATTTTTAATTTGAATTTTTTTTTAAGTAAAATTTTTAATATACACTGATGACTGAAATTGCAGAACATAAGACTTTAACATGTATAATCATATTTTGTAATTTCTTGCTTCCATAATTATTTTAGGTATAAAAACTGCAAATACAAGTTCAAGGGTATAAAATTCTACATTTGAATAACTAACAAGCAAAATTAATTTTACATCCATTAATGGCAGAAATTAGGTATGACAAGGTCGAAAGTAGCCATTGAATAGAATCGAAAATTAACAATTGTTTCACGGTTTATCAGTCAAAGGTTATTTTATTTTTATTATTAATTGTAATTTCTGTTTAAGTGAACAATTATCCATTTAAATTAATAGATAATTGTTCATTTGAACAGAAAATACAAATTAGGATAAATAGTCATTTGTCTAACTAGGCAGTAGAATAGCAGATTTACAACAAAGGCTACCGTTTCAATGAATGCTGGTGAAGCTGTAAATCTGTGTTTAGTACCGTTTTAAACACATTGGCCGTTAGTATGAACAAGTGATTAAGGGTGATTAGCGAGCATTTGACTAGCATTGTTTTATCCCTGTCAATCGTTTATTTATTATTTTAGAGAAAAATAATTCAAATAAAAGATGCAGAAAAATTAATTGCACACATCTTTTATTTGAAGTATTTTTCTCTAAAATAATAAATAAACGATTGACAGGGATAAAAAATGCTAGTCAAATGCTCGCTAATCACCCTTAATCACTTGTTCATACTAACGGTCATTATTTTTTCTCGATGTTAGAATTAATATTAATTTAGTGATTATTTTTAATACCAATCTTGAAAATTATCGTCAAATTATGTTGCTTCCGTAAATTTACAATTTTACACATTATTGTATTGTACACTGGCTTGCAAAAAATCGCGTACACCTATTTTTGCTGTATTGAACCGGTTTTAATTTTTAAATTGTCAATGTCACTAGTATCAATTAAAATACCAAAATTAATGGAAAACGAGAATACATACAATCATGTTTCTTCTTTCATTTTTACCTCTCGCTAAGAGAGGTATTGGATTCATGCTAAAAATCGCATATCCAGATTTTAATGAATAAGCACATTTTAAGGTCCCTACAATCCGATTTTAACATTTTTACAATGAGGTCTGTGTGTGTGTGTGTGTGTGTGTGTGTGGATGTATGTGGGTGTGTGTGTATGAGTGTGGGACGTTGGAAGGACGATTACTCAAAAACTATAGGACTTAATATATGTTTAATTACGTATTTCCCAATCGGACATAAATGAAAAGGTTTTGGTAACAACCGGAAGGAGCAGATTCTTGAAAAAAAATTCTAAATATTATTTTTTGAAAATTTTTCTTGGTAATATTAAAGAAAATTATAATCTCAATCTGACACATTTAATTTTTTTATTATATCTCGTACAGGTTTGGAGATATAATAATATAGAGTCGAGATATTTAAATGTTGTAATTGACTGAGAAATGCAAAATGTCAATGTCAAAAATCAGATTTTTTTTATAGTGTTATTTTATTAAATATGTAGGTATTTAGTTTATAGGTATGTCAATATTACATATATACTTAAGAAATATGGCTAATACTGTCATTGAATTTGAAGAACGAAATACAATTCAATTATTTGTGTGTAAAAAAAATAATCCGAAATACAGGTTGGAAAAAAGATGAAATTAAAAAATGGCTTCAGGACAAGAATAATAACATTTTTTGTGCTCGTATTTAGTTAAATAAAACTATTGTTATTATTTAAATTGCCAAATAAGCTCATGAAGATATAGTAACACGTTAGTAATTTATAAATAACCGAATATAAGATGTCAACTTTCAGTTCAATTGAAAAATATTATATGAATGATACAATATTGAACTAAATCACCCCCTTTGGTTAGACTTTAACTATTGTATTACAAATAAAAGCTTGATATTAGTAATGTTATCTTTATTTTACTTTTATTCTTATCATATTACGAACATTTATTGTCAATTTAGATTTGTCAATTTAGATAATAAAATTTCGTATTTATTACAGTGTGAAACAAAATTATTTTTTTGTAAATATCACGACAGTTTGAAATACAATTGTATACAACCTGTATAACTTTTTTCATTACGATTCTCAAACCTATGTAAACGTACCAGTTCATAACATCACACATCTAGTTACTTTTATTAATGACGTACATTGGCTGTATGTCCGATTTGAGTATAAATAATATTTTTTTAATTATTTTAATATCACATTTTATTACAAATAAGCACTAACATTAAAAAAATACTAATAATCTGAATGACATTTTTACTACTTAATAAATTTAATTTTACAAATAACAACAAACCTATAAATTTACCTTTCTGTATACAAGTTTACAACAAACAATTTATCACGTCGTTGTGGTTTGCCTTCAGTGTGCTTGCTAGGGGACTTACCTGGTCCGTTACTAATGGGCGGTAGTCTCCTGTTTCCAGGCCGGTTCACACCTCCGGTTACGCGGATCTCAGTGCTCCCACCCGCCCCGGAAATCACTCCGGGCTTTCCCGGACCGGTGTTAACGAAGATTTGCACCTGCACACACAAACGGAGATATTTCATTAGGTGTTATGGAGACTAGGATGTCAAGTAGAACTATGGAAATTATGTCATTTGTATAATAAGTTACTGAACTTGTAGCTGTCTGTAAACAGTGTAGCATCTCAATTTTAATTTCAGAAAAAGTAAATTCATTTTCAAAAAATGTAAGTTCAATTTCAGAAAACGTATTCGTTATATGTATCAATTTCAAAAATAGTGAAATATTTTTTGGAAAAAGTAACAATTTTAGTAAAAGTAAATACAATTACCTTCTATCAAAAAATAAACTTGAGCAGAATTAATTACACATATTTCAGGCATACAATGACTGTCACTTTTACGTACGTGTTTTTATACAAAAATATATTCTGGAAGTGAATTTAATTTTTACCTTCCGTGTGTGTGTGTGTGTGTGTGTGTGTGTGTGTGTGTGTGTGTGTGTGTGTGTGTGTGTGTGTGTGTGTGTGTGTGTGTGTGTGTGTGTGTGTGTGTGTGTGTGTGTGTGTGTGTGTGTGTGTGTGTGTGTGTGTGTGTGTGTGTGTGTGTGTGTGTGTGTGTGTGTGTGTGTGTGTGTGTGTGTGTGTGTGTGTGTGTGTGTGTGTGTGTGTGTGTGTGTGTGTGTGTGTGTGTGTGTGTGTGTGTGTGTGTGTGTGTGTGTGTGTGTGTGTGTGTGTGTGTGTGTGTGTGTGTGTGTGTGTGTGTGTGTGTGTGTGTGTGTGTGTGTGTGTGTGTGTGTGTGTGTGTGTGTGTGTGTGTGTGTGTGTGTGTGTGTGTGTGTGTGTGTGTGTGTGTGTGTGTGTGTGTGTGTGTGTGTGTGTGTGTGTGTGTGTGTGTGTGTGTGTGTGTGTGTGTGTGTGTGTGTGTGTGTGTGTGTGTGTGTGTGTGTGTGTGTGTGTGTGTGTGTGTGTGTGTGTGTGTGTGTGTGTGTGTGTGTGTGTGTGTGTGTGTGTGTGTGTGTGTGTGTGTGTGTGTGTGTGTGTGTGTGTGTGTGTGTGTGTGTGTGTGTGTGTGTGTGTGTGTGTGTGTGTGTGTGTGTGTGTGTGTGTGTGTGTGTGTGTGTGTGTGTGTGTGTGTGTGTGTGTGTGTGTGTGTGTGTGTGACGATCGCTTTGGATCGCATAACTGCAATATCACAAATCCAAAAATTATAATTTTTTCGTATTCCTCAATTTTAGATCCATATGCAGACATGATTAGATTTTGCGTATAAATGGTCCACCGGAAGTACCCTCATTTGCAACTTTTAACAGTTTTTATTGAAAAAAGCAGTTCAATATCATATTAACATTTAATGTTATTATAAATTTTAAATATTATTCTCTATAGTATTAAATTTCATAAATTAGGCAGGTATGCTAACCATGGAAACTGCTAATATATTCAAATAATTCAAATTGACAGATGTCACTATCAATGAAACGAAAATGAATGTGGCAGAGATGAGGTTGAGATATGTGTTGCGGAAGATACGGAAAAATAGCGTAAGGATGAGGGAAATGGCACGAGTGATAGAAGTTTCTAGAAATATACAATTGAGACGATTACATTGTTTTGAACATGTCATGAGGAGAGATGAAGAATATATTGGAAGATGAATGAATTACTTAGTAGTAGAAGGTAGAAGAAACAGCAGATGACCAAATATAAGATGTAAGGACTGTATTGCGGAGGACTTGAGAGAAAAGGAAGTGAATGAGGACGACACGTAAAATAGAAATGAGTGGAAGAAGAAAATAAAAAATAGCGACCCCCGAACGAATTTGCATAGTTTGTTTATAATACAGAAGGTAATGTGCTGGCCACATCAGATTTTTTTGAAATAAAATTTGAAAAAATATAGTATAAATTCATTAAAGATACCTACATCACTATAATTATTTTACCCATGTCAATTTCTTTTTTACCTCTCGCTAAGAGAGGTATTGCATTCATGCTAAAAATCGCATATCCGGATTTTATTGAATAAGCACGTTTTAAGGTCCCTACAATCCGATTTTAACATTTTTACGATGATGTCTGTGTGTGTGTGTGTATGGATGTATGTGTGTGTGTGTATGTATGTAGGATGTTGGAAGGACGATAACTCAAAAACTATAAGACTTTAAATTTGTTTAACTACGTATTTCCCAATCGGACATTCATGGGAAGATCTGAAAAGGTTTTGGTAACAATTGGACAACCGGAAGTAGAAGATTCTTGAAAAAAAATCTTCTAAATAATATTTTTTGAAAACTTTTCTTGGTAATATTAAAGAAAATTAAATTCTCTATCTAATACATTTAAATTTTTTCTTATGTATTTTATAGATTTAGAGATAAAAGAAATATAATATATAAAATAATCTGTTATAATAAATTTTACAGCCGAAAGAATGGCCATGGAAAATAGTTGAAAATTTATATTGTTTGTAACTGACAGATAAATGTCAGTGTCAGAAATCCGAAGACATTACTGAAGACTTTTTCTGGGAAGTACATACATTATATTATTTCTTAATGAATTAACAGTTAAATAATTAATATTATAGGTATATCCTTCAAAAATACTGTCAATCCTGACAATGAATTGGAAACATTTCGAAAAATTAGAAGAGGACAAAATTTCTTCATGAAATGAATTTAAAATTAAACAATCTAAATATAAGGAATAGATACATATAAGTAGAAGTTTTGGTGTAGCTGTAGAGTGTAGGTATACAAGAAATGTTAAATACAATAGGGCGCCTTGACAAGGAGATATAGGGGCTCAAGTCAGAATGATAGCTAGTAATTATGTATATAGATGTCAAGTATCATAATTTCTCATTCTAAATTTAGTGATTTTCCAATTCCATGTGGTTTATTTTCCTCGACAAGTAAATTCCATACTCCTGGTGACAAATTAACTACGTGAATATAGAAAATCTTGGAATATTTAATGAAAAATTCTGACATTTATGTACATAATTATCATTCTGAAACGGGCCCCCCACATCTGCTTGTCAAGGCCAACAATGTAACATGACTGGTCGCACCCTATACTTATGTAACCAAAAAAGAAAGTGGCGAGAGGTATTGTGCTGGCCACAACAGATTTTTGTATTAGTAAAGTTAACTACAATATATATATATATATATATATATATATATATATATATATATATAATGTGTATTGCGTATAAAAAATAATAATCATTAGTAATGAGCCGGTTTCACATTTTTAAAAAAATAATTTAAATTTTTGTCGATTTCAAATAGAAATAGAACTTCAGTGCGTTGATGCATAAATAACTATTAATTGAAAGTTTATGTAGTATTTTCATAGTAAATAAATAAGAAAAACAATAATAATAATTTGTTGTTATTTTCGTAAATAATTACATAGAAAGTCATGAATTCATAAATAATAAGACATTCTTAGAGACATGAGATATAAAACATTTAATTCTTGGAAATTGTGTATTATACGAAAATATTCTATTTGTGCTACAATAATTGTTACTTGAAATCGTTTTTGTGTGTCTGTACATTGTACGTTTCAAAAGGTTTCCACTAATTACATTTCATTCTTCAATATTGTCGTCTGAGTGAGAATTATAAAGTGAAATAAACGTTTATAGCGTCTATCATTAATTTTCCGGCGGGTTGTATCGATGTCCTTGCTGACCGCGCCCTTTAAAGCTTTACTTTTTATACAGGCTGTCCTGGATAAATTATTCAAAGTTAGGATCTCGTGAACTACAGGGTGATTTGTTACCCTCATTACAAACTTAGGCAATGGAGAGCGGATATAAATTCAAGAAAAAAATGACACATGAACATGGGGTCGATTTTCTTTTGTTTACAATATATACAGGCTGGCCGTTGGTCGACCGTCACTTTTGGGATCTCGAAATTCGAAGTCGGTTAAATTAGAGTAAAGGTTCCACATTAGCAGATCATTTTAAAAATGTATTCTTTTTTTCCTAATATTATTTTAACATTAAAATAGTGTGAACTTAGTGTTACACTCGTTATTGTAATATTTTTACAAATAACTTCTAAAAGGTAATATGAAAACTCGGGACTGGATTCTAGAATACCTACCACCCTTGAAATTGCAATTTTTTTGCTGCAATGGGTGTATTCAGCAGATTTCGATGGTCACTGAACACCTGACCGAACGGTCACCAACCAAGGAGGTCTCTGCTGAATTCACTTTTCATATTCAATCTGATTCTCGTGGTTCCGTTCACAGAACGGTCACTAGTGAACAGTGCATTTAGCAGAAAGATGAACATGTTCAGTAACCACATTCCTGCTGAATACGCCCAACGTCTTCTTTTGGCTAAAATATAAAATGAATCGCAAAATTAGAGCGCGGAAGCATGTATTTATAACTTCTTTTGCAAAAATAAATATTTAAACCTTAAGTTATGTAACCAATTCGGAGAATCCCACGTTACAAAAGTCACCCAACATAGATCTCCATTTAGATAGTTGGGGAGTTTACATACATACTTAGTGGGTTAGCACAAACTCGAAAATAATAACATCATCATCATACAACAAATCCTTACTCTTTAAATAGAATTTACTGGACGTTGAACAATTATTTGTTTTATGTTTGTGTTTGTTGCCTAGTCCGCGTCATGTCCTAAACAGGGCCGGCAGTTAGTGTGTGTCCAAAAAAAAACACTCTTTGGGTAAGCCTGGTGTATCCAGGATTCAGTACTACACGGGATAGGGCTGAGCCGGCCAGAGTGTCAAGTAATGTAACCAATTCGGATTTTGCGTAAAAATGATTATTAGTTTTAACCTCTCACTAAATGAACGGTTTCCGCGGTCGGTCGCCGCGACTTTACTCCGATCGCTGTCGCAGAGCACTACTGTTTTCCTAGGCGCGACAACTGCAGTTCGAAATGAAGCGAATTATTTTACAAAATAATTATATTTTCCAAATTTAAATTTTAATTTATAGCAGCATTCATTTTTTTATATTATTTCATTTACATTCTCCTGATTTTTCTATTTTCTCTGCAATCTCCTTCCATATTTCCTCTTTATATATTACATCTTTATACTTATCATTGCTACTATCATATAAAACATTTTTTTATCGAACTTCTTCAACTAATTTCTCATCATCTGCAGCTGAAAATGCAGATTTCGCCATCCGGTCGCCGGCGACTGTCGCGGAGTACTCCTCACTATACCAGTCATTCGTTTGTCGCCGCGGCAGACGATCGCGCCGAGGAAACCACTTCTTATAAATTGCCTATAAGCAGAGGTGTCGCGCGACTAGTCGCCGCGGCTTGTCGCGTCTAAAAAACCGTACCTTAAGGCAGTGGTCACATTGAGTAGAATGCAATCGATCAACCAAGATCAACTCTCGTAGATCAATAGCGACCGACCGAAATTTTAGGAGATATGTCACACTGCATGAATCGACGTAAATATTTCCACAAACATGATACCAACTTAAATTATTTTTTTCTTCCACTGAAACGCCACAAATATACGTTTTCAGGAATATTTAAATAAATGACAAACCTTATGAGTTTTTGTTTTTAAAATTAGAGAAATTTGCATCCATAATTTTTCCATTGTCTTACAATTATTACTGTATCCTGGTGTGCTTTGATCATAAAATTGTACATTATTTCTTACAGTTTTTTAACTATGGTCTATTTCATTAACTCTCCACATTTCCGTCATGATATATGTTTTATACTAGTAATATGGCTGTAATGTTCTAACAATATTCTTTTTAACCTGTACACAAGTAGTGTCAACACAGTTAAGTTGGTATGAAAAATATGACAACACGGAGTATGCGTAAACACATCAATCGCTATCGATCGACTAGAAAATCAAACATGATTGATATATCAAACCGCTCGTCGACGTTCGACATCGTTCGACCATAGTGGATGCATGCTGTAACCATTCCCATAAGCTAGTGTTAGTTTAATTTTTAATCGATCGCAATCAATCGACGTTAGTCGATCCCACTTGTCCAGTGTGACCACTGCCTAAGTCTCTTACGTCTTGTATTGAATTCATGCTAAAAATCGCATATCTAGATTTTAATGATTAAGCACGTTTTAAGGTCCCTACAATCCGATTTTAATATTTCTGCGACGATCTCTCTCTCTCTCTCTCTCTCTCTCTCTGTGTGTGTGTGTGTGTGTGTGTGTGTGTGTGTGTGTGTGTGTGTGTATGTGTGTTTGTGTGTGTGGATGTTGGAAGGACGATTTCTCAAAAACGATAATACTTAATATCTGTTTAACCACGTATTTCTCAATCGGACATTATTGGAAACAGCTGAAAAGGTTTTGGTAATAATTGGACAACCGGAAGTGAACAGATTCTTAAAAAAATCTTCTAAATATTATTTTTTGAATTTTTTTGTTCTTGCTAGTATTAAAAAAGTAAATTCTCTAACTGATACATATAAATATTTTATTATATCTTTTAAAGATTTAAAATAAGGTATATAATAATCTGTTGTAATAAATCTTACAGCCCAAATAATGTCATGGAATTTAATTATGTACAAATGATAATTTTTTATTCTAAATGTATGTAATACTTCCCAGAAATAATCTTCAGATTTTTGACACTGACATTTATCTGTCACTTACAAACATTTTAATCTTTCAATTGGTTTCCATGATTCCATGACATAATTTAGGCTGTTAGATTTATTACAACAGATTATTATATATCTTATATTTCTTTATCTCTAAATCTATAAAAGATATAATAAAATATTTATATGTATCAGATAGAGAATTTAGTCTTCTTTAATACTAGCAAGAATTTTTTTTTCAAAAAATAATATTTAGAAGATTTTTTTTGAATCTGCTACTTTCGGTTGTCCAATTATTAGCAAAACCTTTTCAGTTCTTCCCAGTAATGTCCGAGTGAGAAACAAATATTAAGTATTATAGTTTTTGAGAAATCATTCTTCCAACATCCCCCCCTTCACACACACACACACACACACACACACCCACACACACACACACACACACACACATACACCACACGCACACACACACACACACACACACACACACAGAGACATCATCGCAAAAATATTAAAATTGGAATGTAGGGTCCTTAAAACGTGCTTAATCATTTAAGTCTGGATATGCAATTTTTAGCATGAATCCAATACCTCTTTTAATGAGAGGTAAAAAATCGAAATGTAATTTGTGAAGTTTGAATCTATTTGTTAAAAATTATAAGGAGCCGTTTTCATGAATATGGGCATCACTCACTCGTAAAACAAACTTAAAGAATAATAAATATTAATAACAAAATATTTCATAATGAGGCCTCCATGGTTTGGTGTGAGCGACCTCCTCATTCGTTTCATGTCAAGACCGCCCCTGTTTCCTCTTGTCAAGCGTTACTTTATGTTTTTCTTTGTTGTATTTTCAATTTTCCTTCATACAGCTATCAATCTTTCTTAAGGAAAAATTCAGAAAAAGTTCCGACTCCGTGTCAAAATGAAGCAGCATGTATGTCCTGATATACATATTATAATGTGGCATTATTGCTGACTTGATGTATCTACAAAGAATTTAAATTTTAAATTCTAGAGCGCTCTCATGCATTGCAAATTTTGTCATTAACATAATAAGATAACGATATTTTTCATTTAGCTATTTTAATAACAAACTGGAAGTTATTTACGGAAACTACCAGACCAGACAATAATATAATCTGCTAATATTGAAGTAAATAACTACGATGTGATTGGAGAAATATGGTCACAGAATTTTGTTTCCCTATACTATTAATTTCATGTAGAAACTTCATACAATCGTTTTCTAAAATTTCAGCTTGGGATATTTTTTTGTTAATATATGAAATTCAAAAATATAATTTTCATTTGTGTATATTATTATTCTCTATACGATTTGATTGCATTTTATACTTCATATTCAATACATATAGAGATAAATAATTATAAAGATATTAAATTTCATAAATCAGCCAGCTATGCTAACCATGGAAACTGCTAATATATTCAGAAGAAAAGTAAATGAATGTGGCAGAGATGAGGATGTTGAGATAGATGTTAGGGAAGACACGGAAAGATACGGTAAGGAATGAAAGAATAAGCTAAATAACTTTAGTGTTAGAAGTTTCTAGAAAGATATGACAGACGATTACATTGGTTTGAACATGTCATGAGGAAAGATGAAGAATATATTGGAAGAAGAATGAATAGGTTATTAATAGATGATTGAAGAAACAGAGGAAGACCAAAGATACGATGGAAGGACTGTATTGCGGAAGACTTGAGAGAAAAGTAAATGAATGACACGTAAAACATGAGTGGAGAAAGAAAATAAAAAATAGCGACCTCTACCGAATGGGAAAAGCTAAAGAAGAAGATGTCAGTGTCAAGTACAATCTTTTGCAAATAAATTTATGTATGGAATTTATACATAATACGCAGGATTGACGGAAGGTATTGTGCTGGCCACATCAGATTTTTTAAAACAAATCTAGGTTAAGCAGAACTACATTAATTGAAAAAAATGTATCAATTTTAAAAGGTTGGTGTCTGCCGGAAATTGAGTGAATACTCATTATTGTAATATTGTAATCCAGATCAAAAATATGTAACACGCTTCTGAAGGCTCTGTATACCTGCTGACGATAAGGAGATTCTGTTAAGTGAAAACCCGTACTAGCTATCCGTATTGTACGTCATTGACATACAAGCGCTGTACTTCATATGAACAATGTTTTCAGTAATCGAAGGTTCTGTAAATTCATGTGTCAACTGTTTAATTCAGTAGAAAAACTTGTTGCTGCTCCTAGTGGCCAATTATTGTACTATTGACTTACACCACTATCAGAGAGGAACTAAAACGAAACACAAATCCACGCTTAAGTCAGATTGTACAAGGTTTAAATTAGCATTATTTTTTAGTTACCAAAATCTTTTATGAAAAATCAAAATCATTAATTAATAGGGTATTAATACTAAAACTAATCTTTGTATTGGTCTAGGACCTGATAAAATCAAGACCAACACTGAGGACAGGATCATGCCAGATAAAAGAGACCAATATCAATTCCAAGACGTTGAAGAGCAAGGCTCTTTTTTACCTTCCGTCACCTCTAGGTAAGGAAGGTATTGTCTTTGGTCAAAAAATTCGGTGGTGAGTTTTCATTGAATAAGCACGTTTTAGGGTCTTTACAATACGATTTTACTATTTTTACGATGATGTCTGTATGTGTGTGTGTGTGTGTGTGTGTGTGACCGCGGTTTCGTGCACGATATCTCCAATACTAGAATTCCAAAAATTACAATTCTTACGTATTCCTCTTCCTTACAACCATATGCAGACTTAATTAGATTTTGGTTATAATTGGTCAACCGGAAGTATCCTCATTTGAAGATTTTAACAGTTTTTCTTGAAAAACTCAGTTAAATTTTATTATAACTTAAAGAATATATTATTCTCTATACGATTTGATTGCATTTTATATTTCATGTTCAACAGATATGGAATTAAAGAATTATAAAGATTATAATAATTATAAAATATCACAAATCAGCCAGCTGTGCTAACTTAACCATGGAAACTGCTAATATATTCAGGTAATTCAAATTGACAGATGTCATTATCAATAAAAAGCAAGTAATTGAATGAAAAAATAAGGGAAGTAATTCTAGTGTTAGAAGTTTTTAGATATAATAGAGACGATTACATTGGTTTGAACATGTCATGAGGAGGGATGAGTATATTGGAAGAATGAATAGCTTATAACTTATAACAGAAGGTGGAAGAAACATAGGAAGACCAAATATAATATGAAAGGAGAGGATAGGAACTGAATGAGGACGACATACAAAACAAGAATTAGTGGAAGAAGAAAATAAAAAATAGCGACCCCCTAACGAATGGGAAAAGCTAAAGAAGAAGAAAATGTCAGTGTCAATTGCCATTTGCATGAAATAATATTACTGGAAATTTATAGTCTTTTGCAAGAAAATTTATGTATGGAATTTGTACATAATACACAGGATTGACGGAAGGTATTGTGCTGGCCACATCAGATTTTTACAGTTTGAATTTAAAATGTATTTACGCGTTTTTTGGCATTCAACTAGTTTCGTTATGTTTTCAAAACTATTTCGTATACGTCATAAATGAGGGGATCACTAAAATACTTTGTTTTGAATTAATGACGTATAAATTTCAATCTGTCAAATATAAATTGGACGTTTGAATGAGTTTGAATTTGTGGTGTACATAAAAACTATTCAAAACACTGATTGAAATAAATCGATTCCTTGGAAGCACTCTATTGTAAAGTGTAAAAATCAGAGAAATATTAATAATTAAAATAAAACGTTTATTAAACGATAAATAATTAAGATAAAGATAATAAAAATAGTTATTTATGCAAGTGTGTAAAGTAGTACTTTTTTGATCGAGTGCGATGTTTTACGCAAATTAAAGCACGAGATAAAAAAACTACTTTATACACGTGTTGCATACAATATTTTTCAACCAAAATGTTAGTGCTGTTTCTCATCATACTGAGCGTACAGGCATCTTTAAATTCTGTACAAAATGTAACTTATACATTCGAAAGAATCTGAAAGACACGTGGATTGGTGTATGAAATTGTACAAATTGTACAATCAATATTAAAATTAAAAATTAGATTAGATTAGAACTAATTATGCCAAAAAAATATTAATGTTCTTAAGAATTAGGTTATTACTCAATCTGTTAATAAAAATTATTACACTTAGTTCATGTATACAGTGAACATTAGTATTTATTAAAAAAAATATTACTTTCACTATTATTTACTATCTTATTATCTACTTGACAAGTGCATTAACCGATTATGTATGTTGCCTAGAAACGTCCATTTACTCTTCTCACACTAGTGTTTGAAAAGTAATTTTCACGCACTAGTGTTTGAAAACTACACTTCATGCACTAATGCTTGAAAAGTGACACTTTACACACTGTAAATAATGTATAAAGTACGCACGGTTGTAGGATAAATAATTAACACTATGATTGAATAATTATAAACACTAATTTAAGAGTAAGAATACTTAATACTAAGATTACTTATTTAAACAATATTTATTTAACTACATTTATTTATGTTCATTACTCGTAGACTATTTATTTATATCAACAACTGTTCATTCACGATGGGTGTCTTATAACAGAATGTCCTGGATGGTTTCGGCGACGGGTTTATATAGCGAGGCGTCCTTCTGGAACTTTCCGACGCGACAATAACGTCGAATACAAAGAAGTAGCCCACCGGATGTAATTATAAAGGTCTAGACAGGTGTGTTTGCCCCGCCGAGCATTACGTCATCGTTCTAGAACATTCTACCAATGGCGCTTGTCGCATTCGGGTGCGTCGGGTGGACACGCGCTACTCTATTGTTATTTTGTAACAGGTAAAATCTGTATGTTTATATTTTAATATTTATTTAATACGTACAAACGTTTTATTTTCACAGGTATTAATTTTTGAATTAATTTGTAATAATTTACAAGTATTTACCGGTGTTCCGTGTTCTTACGGTTTACCCCCTCTACTAAGAAATAATTCGAAATTGTTTCAAACTAGTAAAGCGGATCGGCTGGTACTCCCAACAATGAATTGGAAAAATTTGAAGAATAGGACAAAATTTCTTCATAGAATGAATTTAAATTTAAAAAATCTAAATATAATAGATATAAGTAGAATTTTTGGTGTAGAGTGTAGGTATACAAGAAATGTTAAATACATTAGGGCGCGAGCAGTCATGTGACTTTGTTGGCCTTGACAAGCAGATATGGGGGCCCATGTCAGAATGATAGCTAGTATATATATAGATGTCAAATATCATAATTTCTCATTCTGAATTTAGTGATTTTCCAATTCCATGTGGTATATTTTCCTCGACAAGTAAATTACACACTCCTGGTGACAAATTAACTACGTGTATTTAGCAAATCTTAAAATTTTTAATGAAAAATTCTAACATTCGACATCTTTGTACATAATTATCATTCTGAAACGAGCCCCCACATCTGCTTGTCAAGGCCAACAATGTAACATGACTGTTCAAGCCCTATACTTATGTAATCAAAAAAAAAGGAAGTGACGAGAAGTATTGTGCTGGCCACAACAGATTTTTGTTACTTGATATAAATAAACACAAATCAGAATTGAAAAATGCATAAAACCCTACACTTAACGTTAGAAGGGCATTTGACTCTATATCTGTCTTTACAGAGAATGGACCGAGAAAGTGTGAATATAAATTTTACTTGCCTTTTAAATACACGTCTTCCTATTCAAAGTTGTTAAAGGACTGTAATTGAAAATGCGTTCAGAACTTCTAAAACAAAGCATTATTTTTAGTGACTATTTGATGAATGCTGTATTGAATTCAGTCCCACTACTTTTCGTTTATAAAGCGACAGCATTCATTATTTACCTATTGTTTACTGATTAGATTTATGGACTGATAAAATGAATTAGTAAATAGCGTTCCGATTTTAATAAAGCGCTTCCAGTGCTTTTATCAACTAATAGTAAATACTTTTATTTGTCTATTTTTGCTGATAGCACTTTATTGTTTGCGATTCATTTTGCGCCTGTAAAAAATTAAAAGCCATTGAAGAGGAAAAAAATGATGTGACAGTTGAGAGACAGCAAACGCGAACAAAATAAATACGACGTTTAATATAGAATCTTTATTAACTTTCCTCATAACGCAGAATGTACTCTCCATCAACTTGAAAGAGTAAATATCTGCGATATATCTCGAAAAGTTAAGGTATTTCGTAACACAAAAAGAAAATATCACAGATTTTCTTCATGCTTTGTTCGTTTCTGGAAATATGAATTTAATGTTATTATTATCTTAATATATTTACAGAGGTATTTGCACAAGGTTAGATAAGAAATTAACAGTGTTTATTATACAAATATTTAGAATAACTATCTGATTTAATAAAGAAAACGTTTTCAACGGAATTTTCGTTCTGCATTACTTGTGAGCCATATCAGATTTTTTTCACAAATTTAATAGTTTAAATTTAAAACAGTTGAACATTAAAGAAACGACTAATGTTCATTTGTATCAACAAGGTTTCAATTTTAAGCGAATCTTAAACAAAAAAAATCGTTTGTGGCCAGCACAATACCTCTTGCCATTTCAATTTATGTTACATATGTATAGAATTTAACATATCTTCTGCACACAAATAATTCTAATTATATGTATTCTTTTTTTCAATGAGGAATTTTGTCCTATTCTTCTGAAATGTTCAAGATTCCTACAATTCATTGGCGAGATAGTAATATTTCTTAAGGATATTTGTAATATAAATATATACCTGCAATTTTAAATATTTAATGAATAATAATACAATAAGAAATATTAAATATACTTCCCAGAAAAAGCTTTCAGTAATGTTAATAAATCCACAAAACTGTGAAAATAAAAATTTAAATTTTATTTAAGAAAATAGCTATTTTTGTATTTAGAGCGCAAAATAGGACATTGTCGATTGGGAGGTCGAAATCGACAATGTCCATTTGCGCTCGAAACTCACATAAGATTTTTTCTACAGTCGTCACCATAACAAAAAATCTGTTGTGGCCAGCACAATACCTCTCGCCACTTACTTTTTTGGTTACATAAGTATAATAACAGTCATGTTACATTGTTGGCCTTAACAAGCAGATGTGGGGGCCCGTTTCAGAATGATATTTAGTAATTATGTACATGGATATCACTTGTCAATTTTTCATTCAAAACTTCAAGATTTTCTAAATACGCGTAGTTAATTTTTCACCAGGAGTGTGGAATTTACTTGTCGAGGAAAATAAACCACATGGAATTGGAAAATCACTAAATTTAGAATGAGAAATTATGATACTTGACATCTATATACATAATTACTAGCTATCATTCTGTCATGGGCCCCCATATCTGCTAGTCAGGGCCAACAAAATCACATGACTGCTCGCGCTCTATTGTATTTAACATTTCTTGTATACTACACTCTACACCAAAAATTCTACTTACATATATCTATTTCTTATATTTATTGATTAATTTTAAATTCATTTTATGAAGAAATTTTGTCCTCTTCTAATTTTTCCAAATGTTTCCAATTCATTGCCAGGATTGACAGTATTTTTGAAGGATATATGTTATGTATTTATTAATACATTAAGAAAAAGTCTTCAGTAATGTCTCCGTATTTCTGACACTGACATTTATCTGTCAGTTAAAAACAATTTAAATTTGCAACTATTTTCCATGGCAATCTTTCGGCTGTAAAATTTATTATAACAGATTATTTTATATATTATATTTCTTTTATCTCTAAATCTATAGAATATATAATAAAACATTTAAATGTATCAGATAAAGAATTTAATTTTCTTTAATATTACCAAGAAAAATTTTCAAAAAATATTATTTAGAAGATTTTTTTTCAAGAATCTTCTACTTCCGGTTGTCCAATTGTTACCAAAACCTTTTCAGATCTTCCCATGAATGTCCGATTGGGAAATACGTAGTTAAACAAATTTAAAGTCTTATAGTTTTTGAGTAATCGTCCTTCCAACATCCTACATACATACATACACACACACACACACACACACACACACACACACACACACACACACAGACATCATCGTAAAAATGTTAAAATCGGATTGTAGGGACCTTAAAACGTGCTTATTCAATAAAATCTGGACATGCGATTTTTAGCATGAATGCAATACCTCTCTTAGCGAGAGGTAAAAATAATAAAATGTACACTTTGTACTTACACTACTACTCAATTAATAAGGATTAATATAAAGAAAAAACGTCTTTTATATTTAATTTTAATTTATCGTTATTTCCCATTCTTCTTGACGAATTGCTTCAGTTTAATCTAAACATTTTATACTTTCGTTTTTGTAAATGAATGCCCTATTTTATTTTCACAATAGTGCAGCATTTTTTTTTTGTTATGTAATATACCGACAGAGCAGTTATATGTCAGATTGATTTGTAAATGTGATAAATGTGTCACCACAGTGCCATTAGTTCCTGAATAAACGTTTCCATTAAGAATGTAGACAAGTGACATTTCTTAACATTGTATAGTTAGAAATTTGGACAGCGAGCGTTTTTTCTACTTTGTCGCACTTGAGCGACAAAGTGACATTTTGCGTTGACAAAAGAGAACGCAAATGGCTACTTTCTATGTAGACTGTAGAAAAATATATTTTCTTTAGTAAATTAAAAACATTTTCTGTACCGTCATTATTTTCAACTGGAGAAATGGAAGCACATTTAAGAATTAACCTGTAGATGGCGTGCGAGTAAGTTATAATTTCAATTTGATATTAGTTCATTTTTTCTCTTTCTGTCTCTTGTTTATTATTTGCAATTTGCGTGATTTCTTTTACTTTTGTTACGTTTTTCGATTTATTAAGCAAGATTTTGAATGATTTTAACTTGGCTTATACTCGTCTACGTCATAAATGGCGGTAATTTATATGTATATTAAAATTTCATGATTTTTTTTCTGGCCAAGGCCAATTAATAAAATTTGTCAAAAAAATATTGGCAGTAAGTAATATTAAATAAAAAATCTGATGTGACCAGCACATTACCTTACGTCAATTCTCATACATAAATTTTCTTGCAAAAGATTCCATATTTCCAGTAAAATTATTTCATAAACAAACTATGTAAATTGCACTTGACACTGATATCTTCTTCTTTAGCTTTTCCCACTCGTTAGTGGTATTCTTGAATTTCTACATCCACTCACTTCTATTTTGCTTGTTATCCTCATTCAGTTCCATTTCTCTCAAGTCATTCGCAATACAGCCTTTTCATCTTATCTTTTGTCTTCCTCTGTTTCTTTTACTTTCTACTACTAAGCTGTTCATTCTTCTTCCAATATATTCTTCATCTCTCCTCATGATATGTTCAAACCAATGTAATCATCTCTCTTGCATCTTTTTAGAAACTTCTATCACTCGAGCCATTTCCCCTATCCTTACATTCCGTATCCTATCTTTTCGTGTCTTCCCCTACATCCATCTCAACATTTTCATCTCTCTACCACATTAATTTTCTTTTCATTCTTTACATCTGTCAATTAGAATTTTCTTAATATAGTGGCTGTTTCCATGGCTATATTATAGCTGGCTGATTTATGAAATTTAATTCATTTATAATTCTTTAACTCTATAACTGTATAAAGTGCAATTAAATCGTGTAAATAATAGTATAATCTTTAATATTTATAACATTAAGTGTCAAAAAATGATTTAACATTTTCTAGAAAAACTGTTAAAATCTTTAAATGAGGGTACTTTCGGTTGACTAATTATAACCAAAATCTAATCACTTCTTTTGAATGTTAAAGTGAGGAATACAAAAAAAATTATAATTTTTGTAATCGGCGTATTGGAGTTATGCGATCTGAAAGGATCGTCACGCACACAGACACACACACACAGATATATACATACCGACATCATTGTAAAAATGGTAAAATCGTATTATAGGGACAATACCGTCCATACCTGAAGGTGACTGAAGGTAAAAAGGCACGCAAGTATCCTATTACAAACATTTAAATTTGTCATCTAGTTTCCTTCGAGTTGTTTGGTGTGTGAGATTTTTTACAACACATTATATAACATATTTTATGTTTTATCTTTAAATCTGTAGGAAATATAATAAAAAAAATATATATATTTCAGATGGAGAATTTAATATTCTCTAATATTTGTAATAATACAATATATCGAAGGATTTTTTTCAGAAACTACTACTTCCGGAATGTTACCAAAACCTATTCAACTCTTCCAATTAAAGTTTGATTGAGGAATCCGTAGTTAAACAGGTGTTTAGTTGTATAAAATTTCAGAAATCGTTTATCCAACATCCACACACATACCCCCTCCCCCGCACACACCCTCCCGCACGCACACACTCAGATAGCATCGTAAACATGTTAAAATCGTATTCTAGGATCCTTGAAACTTGCTTATTTACTTAAATCTGGATATAAATGAATCCAATAGCTCTCTCAGCGAGAGGTAAAAATGTATTCTTTCCTTATGTTTCAAAATAATAGTCTTAGCAAAGATTAAGTCAGGACAGCAGGACATAAATACAATTTTATAAAAGGCGAAATTTTTATCAATATACATAAATTTTAATTACCAAGCAAATTGAATTAAATTTTGAAAACTTAAGCAAAAATAATCCAAATTCGTATATGGTGAATTATTTACATGCCTCAATGAGGTACTCTCTACATGCCAAATATGAGTAATTGAGTACCCTTGAAAATATTCCAAAACTGCATTACATCGTGAGTCAATATTATTTATAACGAGACCCAAAATATGAACAAAAATTTAATTAACTTGGCAAAAAATAGAAAGGAAAAAAAATATGTTACGAAAATATAGGTAAAATTATTGCTTTTTAACCAATGTTTTTCAGACCTCTCCATATGGACACTATGCCACACTACACTCATTAATAAATTCTACATTAAAATCCCTTTTTACCTTCCGTTACCTTTAGCTATAAGGCAGTTTTATAATAAAAGCGCTTTTGTCGAGCGCGTTTACATTATATTCTTATGAGGAGTATGCTCCATAAAAGCGCTTTTATTATAAAAGTGCGCTCGGAATATGGGCCATTGTTTTTTTTTTTAAAAAAACTCACAACAGAGTTAAATCCCAATTACAGAGTGGGTTCACATCACAAACATCCATGCCTAAGTGGGATTCGAACTCAGAACCCCAAGCGCAGTCATGACTAAGGAGCGTTGCTCTAACCATTGTGCCACCGGAGCCGTCTTTAATCTCTTTATTGAGTTTCTAATGAATAAGCATGTTTTGGGATCCCTAGAATATGAATTTACTATTTTTACGATGATGTCTGTATGTATGTATGTATGTGTGTGTGTGTGTGTGTGTATGTGTGTATGTGTGTTTGTGTGTGTGTGTGTGTGTGTGTTCCACGATTCCAAAAATTATATTTTTTTCGTATTCCTAGACTTTAGATTCATATGCAGACGTGATTAGATTTTGGTTATAATTGGTCAACCGGAAGTACCCTCTTTTGCAACTTTTAACAGTTTTTTTTAAACGCATATATTGACTTTTAATGTTATTATAAAATTTGAAGAATGTATTATTCTCTATATGATTTGACTGAATTTTATACTTCCTATTCAATGGATATAGATAGAGTTAAAAAATTATAAAGAAATTAAATTTCATAAAGCAGCCAACTATGCTATAACCATGGAAACGCTACTATATATTAAGAAAATTCTGATTGAAGATGACAGTGTCAAGTGCAAACATAGTAGGTTTGTGTTATAATTTTACTGAAAATATAGAATCTTTCATGGAATCTTTCTGTATACAATTTGTACAAAATGCATAGACCTGACGGAAGGCAAGGTACTGAACATATAGAATCTCTTGCAAGAAACTTTCTGTGTAAAATTTGTACAAAATACATGGAACTGGCGGAAGGTAATGTGATGGCCACATCAGATATTTTTGTAGAATAATACATTAAAATACAAGTTTCAGAAGGAATGTGCGGAAAACGAACCACTTTGCGGCTAATTTTACAGGCCTTATAAAACATGTTTTTATACTATTTTATTTCTATTGAGGTAATTTTATAATTTTATTAGATTTTTAGAAAATGCGACTTGTCAAATTTGGTGTTCTTGGTTATGTTGGTAATGCTTCCCGCTAAAAATTTATATATGAAAATTTATTGTTGACTGAACAATTTGAGGTTATATGGTATTTATCTGTCAATTTTGAAAATAGCCATACCACCTGTAGAAAACTAAAAGCGCCAAAAACAATGCGTTTATATACCTTCTTAATCTTAATGACTTGTTTTCAGGGCGTTTATAGACTCATAAAGACACCGAAACAGATTGGCATATTTAGCAAAGGATAATAAAGCGTCTTTACATATTTACATTTATTTGTCCATACCCAATATTTGGTAGAAACAACATCGAAAAGCACTTGAACATCAACTCTACCTGGAACTGTGGTTCCTGCACTAATGCCATCTCCTCTTCCTCTGAGATGTCTGAGAAGTTACTGGAGCTCATGGCGGTGTTCGCATGTCTCGTCTCACTGCACAATGTCTGTGTAACAGTTTTATTCCGCGTCCTCGGTTAATTTTACTACTGCTACGATCCCTATGATCACTTGGCAATCAAGGGACGCCGCGGGGTGGAGAACCCTTCGCGCAAGCGTGCCCAGTGACGTCATAGCCATTATATCTTAAGTGCCCTACTGCACGAGAGGTGTGAATTGAGTAGGATGATGCAATGTATAAGGGGATACAGGAAAGTAAATAACTAAAATGAAGCCGGTATTAAGTTTGTTTCTGCAATGAAAAGAAACTCAAATACTTGATTATTTCACAAATTTTATTTTAACTGTAATTATCGCTTCATAATGTAATTTCCGTCGCAATAAAATTGTTACTGCAAAGTTTTGAAATGTCCTTGCGACATTTTTGAGTTGAAATTATTATAATTAGGTCACACAAAATGTGAGATTAGCTGTATAATTAAAAACAGTGTGTTAAAAAAACATAACTCGGAGTAGGCTATGAACAAAGAAACGTATGTCAATTAAAAACTATTTAATTAAATGTCAATAGGACACAAGATATAGTCAAAAATGTTGTCTAAATAAATCAAAGTTTTTCTTCTTGAATCTTAATTTAGAAATGGAAAAAAATAGAAAACGGCGAATGGCAATTGTATCCTTCTTTATCATCTTTTCTCCTTAAAATTAAATTTCAAGATCAATTTTGACAACTTGATTTTTGAATTGAATAATGATCAGACATACGTTTCTCTGATCATGGCCAACTCCAAGTTAGGATTTTTTTGAACACAATGTACTATTAAAGACGCAAATTTCAAATACGCTTACCGCAAGTGATAATTAGTTATCAATATATTTAGATTACCTACATACATAAAGGATGACATTGAAAAAAGGTCACTCAAAATATTTTTTTTATTTATAATTATTTTTTAAGTTATTTGATGTATATGTAAACTAAGCTTAGGGGCTCACAAATCACGGTATTGGGCACGATGGCAGCGCTTCCAGTTTAGCCGTAAATGACATTAATTTTCATATTTCAAATGGGACACCTATATATGTTTTTTTACCTCTCGCTAAGAGAGGTATTGGATTCATGCTAAAAATCGCATATCCAGATTTTATTGAATAAGCACGTTTTAAGGTCCCTACAATCCGATTTTAACATTTTTACGATGATGTCTGTGTGTGTGTGTGTGTGGATGTGTGTGTGTGGGATGTTGGAAGGACGGTTACTCAAAAACTATAAGACTTAAAATTTGTTTAACAACGTATTTCCCAATCGGACATTCATGGGAAGATCTGAAAAGGTTTTGGTAACAATTGGACAACCGGAAGTAGAAGATTCTTGAAAAAAAATCTTCTAAATATTATTTTTTGAAAATTTTTCTTGATAATATTAAAGAAAAATAAATTCTCTTTCTGATACATTTAAATATTTTTATACATATTTTATAGATTTAGAGATAAAAGGAATATAATATATAAAATAATGTTGTAATTAATTTTACAACCGAAAGGATGCCATGAAAAATAGTTGCAAATTTAAATTATTTGTAACTGACAGATAAATGTCAGTGTCAGAAATAATGAGTAATGAAAGAAAAATGTATTTGGAGAATCCCTTAATTCTTGATCTGTGACTATTATGGAGATGACAAGTCTAGGTTGAAGGACTTAAATTTGTTTCAAACATTATGGGACAATGTATACCAGTACTGTAGACTAGAGTAACTTTGAATTGCGAAAAAGCTATCAAATTCTTCTCAAGTAAGTTGTAAATATTGACAAAATTACACATCGATAAAAGAAAAATCGGAGTGCAATCTATCCGTCACTTTATTAAAGGGAATTAGTGTTATTTAGATATAACATGTATGAAAAAATAAAATGTAAAAGAAGATATGTAAGAATAGATGCACAATCCATATATACATTTTAGACCGCCCAAAATTAATGTTATTACTAGAACATATGAAGAGAAAGTAAACAACGTTGTTCGAATTGAAAATTGCAGTTACCAGCCTAATATTTATATATGGTAAACTCTACTTTGTAATTTATTGTAACATAATTTATGGTAAAATATCTTTATGTTGAGACATGCTATTATTGAATAATAAAGAAGTTTATACGTCATAGATTTACATGAATATATTATTTGTATTTATAAAAATATTCTTTGCTTTATGCATACAGCCAGATAAAATATACGGCGAGAGGTTATGTGCTGGCCACATCAGATTTTTATATATTTGGAATCTACTTAAAATTACCAATTCAACGATATGTTTGAAGTGCATTTTTATTGAAGTAGTAAATTATAAAAATATAAGAGAAATTTATGAATAATGGGGCCATCCCATAAAAAAAATATATGCATTTTTTTGTAGAAATAAAAAATTTAGACAATTTCATTGCTTTTACAATGAAAAATAGTTACAATTTTATTACTGTTCATTCATAATTTTCGTAACAATTTTTCGCAGACTTTTACTGTGACATCACAAATTAAAATCCGAGTTTGTGGTACGCACTCTTAATTTGAGTTGCCGCGCTTCACAAATCATGTGGAGTTAGCACGGCGGTAAAGTTTAAATTCATACAAACGTTTAAAAATTTGATGCTTTGTATAAAAGTTTGTGTTGGTGAGTCATCGCGCCATATAGCTCTTTAAAAAATAATAATCTCATTGAAAAAGATTATAATAAAATGAAAATGAAGACATACCTTTTAATTTTTACGTTTTGTATTTCAGCATTCCGGAACTCAGAACTTTTTATAAAAAAAAATCATTTTTCGTGCTAACGTCTACTTTTGGAAGATTGTTAGAATTTGCTTCTTCATATCCGGATTCCATTATTAAATTAAAAACTCACTGAACTCTAAATACGCTATTCTACTCACGTGTGAACATACACTAAATCAAAACACAGATGACCTTGAACTTGTAAAATGACAGATGATAGATGTTATTTCTATTTTTCACCGCTAGGGTAAAATGTGCGTTCCACGAACCTAGGCTTTTAATTTTTGACGTCACGATATCATTCAAAAATACATGATATTTTTAAAACAGTATATCGCCAAATACATACATTTATATTGTGTAAAATATACACAGAGATGAATATTTTCATCTATATTTTACGAAATTAAAAAAAAAAAGTGTGGGATGGCCCCATTAATCTAGTAAGCCGATATCAGGCGGCTGTGAAAACAATTGAGATAATATTGAGTAATATTTAAGTTAATTGTTGAAATAGTAAGTTATTTCTGTAGGATTCTATATTTTGTTACAAAAAAATTATTAATTTGCTATCACAGAGCATCACATAAAATAAAATATATCATCACGGCATATTAATCATTGCTGTGTGTGCAGGCACACGGCCATGAGACCCCAAACAGACCATCACAACCATATCAAATACCATGATTTGTGAGCCCCTAAACCTAGTTTACAAATAAGTAAAGAAAATTAAAAAAGTAATAATTGTAATAAAGAAATCTGATATGGCAAGCACATTACCTTTCGTCAATCCTGTGTATTATGTACTAATTCCATGATTGGAAAGAACATACGAGTATAAATACAATGAGTGAAGAAAGACTCCCACTGAAAGCTATTAAATATAAATGCAGAGGAAGAAGAAACGTGGGACGTCCAAGAAAACGGTGGGTTCCGTAACAGGCATTTTGCCTAATACCTGAAGCGAAGAAGAAGAAGAAAATTTAAGTAAATGTTATCAAGTACCAACCTTCTAAAACAATACATTGCGTATCGAAATGAAAGCTCTTTCGAAATGACTTTATTATAAACGCAAAATATATAAACAACTATTTATTTAATGCCGTCCAGAAAATTATTAGAACACAGTCCAATATTGCAGACCATAGTTTTAATGAATTTAAAGTAAGGCAAATAAGTTAAGAAAATTTTCCACTGTTCGAAATATATTTTTAATGATATTTGCAATTTCACATTATAATTAAAAAAAAACTAATTGATTTCAAAATTATCGTAATCGCTATTTGAAAAGCATAAACTAACAAAAAATCAATTTAAATATTGTCAAACATTTTTTTTAAATATGTCATGAATCAAATTTTAGCCAATGTTAATATTTACAAATCAAATAAAATTTTCAAATGTATTACTGATTTTTAAATGCATTACTACAACAATACATGTTTACGAAAAAAAAATTAATAGTTTTAATTGTTATTTTCAATTTATTTTCTCTTGTATTACTTATCGTTATTCCCTTATACATTGAAGCAGCTTTGAATACTGTCCAGTGTCGATTGGTTTAGGCTCTTGATACAAATATTAGTTATTCTATAGATTAATTAAGCCGAGTGTTGTTTGTCTTTGATATATTTCAATTGTTTGTGGAGGGGCGGTTTAATTAAAATTGAAACTATGTCAAGGGATTTGTAATGAAGGTAAAAATTTAATATTTGTTATTTATTGCGTTTTATTTTCATCTGTCACTCTTTGTTAAAAATTAATTTACTGCTGAATCTAACAAAACATTTATTTTTGAATTATGGTTACATATTAATTATTGTTTTGTTTTATCTAGAAATATATTAATTTTCAAAATTCCATATTAATGCAATATGAATTATGAATAGATTTACAAATATTGAATTATTACATTATAATTTTAAATTATGTGATGTGCATTGTGCATTAACTTGTAAAATATTTGGTTTGCATTTTTAATATTAAAATTAATTTTTTTATTTAGTAATTTTTATTGAAATAAATTTTGTTAAAATTTTAGTCTTTGATCGATATTATTATAAAATTAAAATTAAAACATATTTAACATATATGTACTTTACATAAAAATTTAGATATTAATTATTATAAATAAGTAAATAAACTAATAAATATATCATCACGGCATATTATCCATTGCATAGGCAGGCGCGGATACAAGGGGGGGGTAATGGGGGTAATTACCCCCCCTGAGATTCCAGGGCTTATTTATTTGTACAAATAACATAGGCAATAATAAAGAGTATTTGGATATAAAAAAGATAAAATAAATATAATTTACAAAAATACCGCAACCTCAACCTCGAAAATTTTTTACAAGGATATGACTGTGATGAGGACACGGTAAAATCAAAACTAAAATCTGAACTGGAATTATGGCAGACTAAATATCAAAGAACACTAAAAACAGATCACACTGAGATGCCTGAATCCTATATACAACTGTACAAGTGTACATTGCCTGTAGTGAAAAATTCTTCCCTAGAATTAAACTTTGTCTGCATGTATTGTACTTTACCGATAAGCGTGGCAAGCGCTGAGCGAAGTTTTTCTGTTCTCCGAAGACTGAAATCATGGTTAAAGTCGCAAATGGGAGAAGATAGACAAAGTGGCTTAGCACTTTTACATATACGAGTACATCGCGATATAGATATTAATGTAGCAAATGTAATAATTTTAAAGAATTAGTTTTTCTAATGAGTAAACGAGATGATAAATTAAAAATATTTTTAAAGAAAGATATCAATAATAAATCGGTATTTTCTGGTACCTCCAAAACTATTCAAAATGATTTAATAGATTGCATTCATTTTGTTATAAATAAAAAAATAGACTACGAAATTATTTTTTTATTTCTTGGCAAGTAGACGAAACTACCGATATTAGTTGTAAATCACAATTATCAGTAATTTTACGTTATGTAAATGTAAATTCCGGTAATGTGAATGTGGTAGAAAGATTCATAGGATTTTTTGACGTAAGCGCCGGACGTTCTTTCCTAAAATGTTCTGTGATCAGGCAATTTATTTTTGTACATGAAAGGGGAAAAATACGCATTTGCACATCCCTTGAAAAATGTAACTTTCAATTATACGGCATTTGACCTTGAATGAAAAAAAAATTTCGCCTGCGCGCATTTTTTTTTGGATACTTTGCCTAACCAAAATTTTAATGCACGAGCCGCCACTGATAATAATAAACCAAAGCCCCCCCCCCCCAGGCAAAAAAGTACAACCCTGAATTTTTCAAATTATATCCCCCGTTTTACCCCCCCTGAGAATGTCATCTGGATCCGCTACTGTGCATAGGGTGTGCTAATCTGCTTTGTACACAGATATCGGTAATCATAAAATATTTGTACCGTGCGGGCGCTTACCAGGCGGCACCTCACGGGCACTCAATGCTGGCGTGGAGAGTGCACCACAGGGGTCAATTTTCAAATTATATATATATATATATATATATATATATATATATATATTCATTTTGTGGTGTGTCGTGTCATGAGAGTCTGATCGTGAATCTAGGGAACCGGGTTCGATATATATCGAGTACTTACCGACGCCAAAAGAAATATGTATTTCGAATTTGAAATAGTACAAAGTGACCCCTGCGGTACACTTTCCACACCAGCAATGAGTGCCCGAAGGGTGACGCCTGGTAAACGCCTATACATGGTACAATTATTGAATCATCATTACCGAAATCTGTACAAAGCAGATTAGCACACCCAAATATGGGTAATATGCCGTGATGATATATTTTTTCTTTTTCTCGAAGAGACAAAATTAGTGTATGAAGTATAAAATGGCACTTTAGTCTTATCTATGTTATACATAATGTTATTTTCGGCATAATTTTTTTTAAATATTTTTGGTTTTTTTCACAATAGCACTCATTTTCTGGTGTTCATAAATCATTTATAAAAGTCAAACTTTATTCCATCCGGGGTGATAAAAAACATATTCTTCTATAACGATTTCCACAGTAATAATTATTTTTAGGCTGCTATTACATAAATTTTATTACTTTTGACATTTGTCAAAGACTAGCTACTTTACGGCCGCATTAACTTCACATCCGTTTTTACTTTACGGCCGCATTTATTTTATGAACTCAATTGTCAAACGTTTTTTTAAATAGCAAATAAATTTAGTGTTGTATTACATATAATTTTTCAGCGGTGTATTAGAAAATCTTTGCCGCTATCGCTATAGGTGTATAGGTCATTTTCTCGCTCAATAAATTGTAGTTATTTTATTTTCATTTTTAGGTTATAATATATTTTGACAGTAAGCAGATTAATTTGTGACTTGTCAAGATGACAGCAACAGCACGGCACTCTACAAGTGACATGAATCAATCAGATAATGAAATATATTTTTAAATAAAAATGTATAACTTTGATATAGTCATCTAAAAAATATTGTGTGCACCTCGGTTTAAAGGTTAATTTTAGCCTCATCTGATTTGCTGGCTTCGGCTGGAAACTTCACATTCGACCAAAAAAGATCACTTTTACAACCTTGATATACAATAGTTATTTATGTACGACTGGCGGTGTTTATAAATGTGTTTCATCGAATTTGTTGTATTGTTTTGCATGTATCCATAATCCACACTTTTGATATGTTTAAAAATCTGATGCCTGACAACTTTATAGACCCTCGGGCAATAAAAGATAAATTGTGCCCGCATTTAAGGGCGAATAAGCAAGTTTATGGTTCCAAAATAAAAAAATCTGATATAGCCAGCACATTACCTTCCGCCAATCGTGTGTATTATGAACAAATTCCATAGGGCGCGAGCAGTCACGTGACTTTCGTGACCGTGGCAATCAGACATAGGAGCCCGTATCAGAACGACAGCTATTAATAATTATGTCCATAACTGACAAATGTCATAATTTTTCATTCAAAATTTCATTTTTGCTATTGTATGATTTTTTCTCGACAACTGATTTTCACACTCCTGATAACAAATACCACATAACATAACAAAATCATGAAATTTTGAATGAAAAATTATGACATTAGTCAATTATGGACATAATTAATAGCTGTCATTTTGACACGGGCCTCCATATCTGCTTGTCAAGGTAAGCAAAGGCATGTCACTGCTCGCGCCCCATACATAAATTTTCTTGGAAAAGATTCTAAATTGCCAGCAAAATTATTTCATAAACAAACTATGCAAATTGCACTTAACACTGACATCTTCTTCTTCTTCTTTAACTTTTTCCATTCTTTAGGGGTCGATATTTTTTTATTTTCTTCTTTTACTCATTTCTGTTTTGCGTGTCGTCCTCATTTAGTTCCTTTTCTCGCAAGTCTTCCACAATACAGTCCTTCCATCTTATCTTTAGTCTTCCACTGTTTCTTCAACCTTCTTCCCTCATTCGAATCAACTTTTTACTAAAAAGTATGCACAAGTTCTGAGTTTTTCTTATCGCACACTTTTTCAAGAGATGCTCTAATGTTAAAAAATTAACTAATACCTAATTCAAGTTATCTAACAGACCTCAAGTCTTACAAGGTATCAGTTAAGTTCTTGGAACATTTACCATCCAGGATTTAAAGGTTATCCACCCGCATAAAAAATATCTGTATTACTCGCGAAGTTTAGCAGGAAAAACTTTAGATAGTCCTGATTCACAGCCTATTCTTTCTTATCTCTACTCTTTATTCCTTTTATCCTTTACAACACCTTATATTGAATCCTTCCATCTTCCTATCATTCTATCTTTCCCTCTTTCGAACATAACCTCTCTTTCCAGAGCTCGCTATCCTAACTCCTAACCTCAACCTCACTGGTTGCCACCTGCATCAGATAGCCGTCAGCACGTGTATCAGCGAGCCAGTGAGAGTAGGCCTTGGCTTTGTGTGTGGAGATGAGATGAGACCCTAGGACGACCCTGAAACCCTGAGACCCAGAGAGGAAGATGCGAAGTTCCAGAGGTTAGCAACATAACTGTTGAAACGCGCGCCCCAGGCGCATTCCAAGCAGTTTGAATGAAGATAGAGGCAGTGGTGGCGCACGGGTCTGTTGCCCAGGGGGCAGGAATTACGGTGTAATTGAAATAAATAAATAAATATACTATCAGGGTTTGTTGCCTTGTTGCCTATTGCTAGGTGTAATTTTACGCAGATTACAGCAATGACGATATATTATTACCACATAACCAGTTCACGTAAGATTCCATTCACTCCATGAATGAAATAAAAATACTTTTAATGATGAGAACGCAGGGGCGGATTGAGAATTAAAAGCAGTGGGGCAAAAAATGTACACAGCACGGTTAGATGTGCCTGGTCATCATAAATGAGAATATTGCAGTATTATTTTGGAATGCAATACTGCTGGCCCAAATATTATCATACCGCTCCATCGGGAAACGTCCAGAGATTATTCAATCCGCCTCTGTATGAATATAACTGCGTGTACATGTCATACGCCGTTTGGAAATTCTGACTTTTTGTAAAACTCCTAGTCATTTTGTAAATGACCGTACTTGCAATAAATATGGACTGAAAATTTCTACACTGTTACCAATTCTGGGGTAATGTTGAAAATGCTGTTATGAAAAATCGGCAACTCCGCAAGGCAAGGGACAGGATGCGGAGAAAGGAACAAGTTGAGCATCAGTCCTTACTTTTGGATGGCGTGTATATACGAATTGTAAAACGATGAGTTTAGAACTAGGGATTTTATAAAAAGACATTTTTTTTAATCTACTTATACGACATTTCATGTTCACACCTCATTCAGACCATTCAGACGATTAAGATCAAAACTTCGACATATCTGATTAATTTGAAACTTTGCATACATACGTAATGCCGATGACATTTATGAAGAGTTTGTTTTTAAAAATATTTTTTTAATTAAATTACTTTTATGTTGTTTAGAACAGTAGTTGATAAAATGATTTCCAGAATTAAAATTTAGGATGAAGTGTATATTTGAACATGTTGCCACTAGGTAACAATAGTGATTATAATATTAACCATTTCCGAAGGAGTAAACATGACAAAATAAATAAACTTTTATTTTAAAAATCTGTTGTGGCCATCATAATACCTCTCGCCCTTTCCATTGTGGTATATATAAGTATTGTATTTAACATTTCTTGGACACACAAAAAATTCTAATTACACCTAATCTTTATATTTATGTATTTTCTATAATTTTAAATTCATTATATATTCTATGAGCATGTTTTCTCCATTATTTCTAAATGTTCGAGGTTTTTCCAATTCATTAACGGGATTGGCGGTATTTCTGAATTCATGTAATGTACCTATAATTTTAAATATATAGGAAAGAAGAAATTACTGGATATGTCAATAATTAATTTATTTCCGCCTCTACCGGTTTCAACACCTCATGTGTCTTCTTCAGAGGTGAAAAAGTAGAATTTAATTAACATTGATATAGAACAATAAATAAATAACACAAATTACATTCACTGGTCGTCAAAATTTAAAAAAATAAATAAATAAATTCATTAAAAAACTCATATATTCGTTTTTTTTAAATTAAATTCTACTTTTTCACCTCCTGAAGAAGACACATGAGGTGTCGAAACCGGTAGAGGCGGAAATAAATTAATAATTGACTAATATCCAATAATTTCTTCTTCCCAATCATCTTTCCAGTCAAGCAGTTTTGCAGCCTTTAAATAGAAAAAGCCTTCAGTACTATCTTTGAATTTTTGACACTGACATGAGTGACATTTATCTGTCAATTACAATTTTAATTTCTCAAGTAGTTACCATGGAGATGTTTTTTGGGGTGTGAGCAGGCTGTGACATTTACTACAACAGGTTATTTTATAGATTATATACATATAGATCTTTAAATCTTTAGAAGGTATATTAAAAAAATTAAATGTGTCGCATAGAGAATTTTGTTTTTTAATATTTGTAATAACATAAATTTTCAAAAAATAATATTTAGATTTTTGTTAAAATGCTACCAGTTCCGGTTGTCCAATTGTTACCAGAATCTATTCAACTCTTGCCATTACTGTTAGATTGAGGAATCCATAGTTATACAGGTCTTTAATCTTATAGAATTTGAGAAATCGTATCTACAACCTCACATATCTAGACACATACACAGACATCATCGTAAAAGTGTTATTATCGGAATCTAGGAGCTTTTATGAAAATGCACAAAAGGGATTGCATATTTCAAATTTTAAATGGCACAAAAGTGACCCCTGTAGTGCACGGCACCATGAATGCCCGTGAGGTGACGCCTGACAAAGGCCTGCACGGTACAAATATGTCATCATTACCGAAATTTCTTTACAAAGCAGATTTTCGTGATGATATATTTATTTATTTATTTTAGTAAATTCTTAATAAGTTTTGTAAATGTCATTATTATCTGCTTGTTAGTTGATTCTGACTGTTTGTTAATTCTCATAGCTTTTTCAAATAGATATAGCACATGGCAAAAGATCAATTGGTTTCATTTACAATTTTTTTAAACTGTAGAATATCCAATTGTTTTGGAAAAGTTTTAAAGTCATTAAAATTTGGGACATGTACTGATGATAATATTTGTGGTCCACTTACCAATGAAATCTGAAGTGACTCACAATTTGAAGTCCAAACACTTATAACAATGTGAAAGTTATCTATACAGATGATTTAAACCAACATTATATTTTACTTTAGGTTGTCATAGCTGATAAGAATTAAATAGTTGGTCCATTTGAATATTTGATTTGACCTAAGCGCCTAATCTCATATTTTAGAGCGGAATTTTGTTACCAGAAATAACTTTGGAGTAATCAAAATACTACAATTAATAAGAATTATAGATCTACAGAGTTAGGAAATGATAATTAATGTTAGTATATTTTTAGAAAGATAATCGCCTGAAATCTTTAAGTGTTTTTTTCGACTACGTATGTCCTTTAGAGCCACGCAGTAATAGTAATTTAAAAATAATAAGTATGCAAGTTAGGCTACTTCATTCAACACAACAGAGTTCTAATTCAATTTAAATAGTATCATTTATCTCTATCAATGGATTGCAGGAAAGTTTATAAGTGATAAATAATGCGTAAAAAAATACGTCGGTTCAACTGGAAAATTGTGACTCAAAATCAAGCTGGGCCTGACCAAAGCTCGAAACTGATACATCCGGCATCCCTAATTTTGATTATGGTGTGAGGCGAAATGCTTAAGTTTTATTATATCAATTTTATATTGCAAAATTAGTACATTATGGTGAATGGTTCTCAAAGAATTCAGAAAGTAAAAGTCTCTACTTCCTAAGATCGGTCAATATTGGTTTACCTACATAAGTTGTTAAAAATGAGACTCTACTAGTATAATTTTTTTAGCAAAAACATTTTTCTTATAAAATTTACAGATCTACAGTACGTACTGAAAACCTAGTTTATACCGAGTGAATACTTAAAACCCGAACTTAGCCCGTTACACGGAAAAATCGTTTTTCTCAGACTGTTGCTCGCCGTTTCAACGTTTCAACTGAAAATAAAGATTGTAGTATCAATAGTATCGGATAACCAGAAATGGCACTTTACTTGAGGCTCAAAATAGTTTTACGTCAAAAAATACCTTTAAATATTATTTTTTCGCAATTTATATTTTTATAAAAATTAAAGACTATTCAATTTTCTACAGGTTTGCATTAATAGTTTTTCAATATATTTCCAACACAACTCTATGTCTCTATGGAAACACAGTTCAGCTCAAATGTACATAACCGACAGATAAATGTCACTGTCAAAAAAATAATCATTTAAAATTAATAATATTAACGTTTTAAAAAGAAAATTGTAAATAGAACAATAGTTATGTGGAAGGGAACTTAATATACATAATTTTTAGCATTAGTAAATATGCAGGTATGTATTTATATATAAAAATAAATAAATATATCATCACGGCATATTACCCATTGCTGAGTGTGCTATGCTTTGTACAAAAATTTCGGTAATGATGACATATTTGTATCCTGCGGGCGTTTACCAAGCCTCACCTTATGGGTACTCATTTCTGGTGTGGACAGTGCACCACAGGGGTCAATTTTGTGCCATTTAAAATTGGAAATATTTGGCGTTGATCCGGATCGAATCCGGTTTCCCAGATTCGCGACCAGACACACAGGCACGCGGCCACGAGACCCCCATAGGTATGTATTTAAATTAATAAAAAAAAGCTTTATTTTTTTTCGCATAAACAAATGAAGTACGGATGGTAAAGGACATTCATACGTATCTGTGAATTTTTCCCGCAGAATACGTGTGTTGCTGGCAGTCAGCTTATGGGTGAGTAAGGGTAGTGAATGCTTGTCGGATTTTCAATTTTTGCTAAATGTAGGTTGAACGACTTGAGCAGCGATATTGTATAGAATTTTGCCAAAAGCTTGGCGAAACCCAGGCGAAAACCATTGGGAAAATTCAACAAGCTTTCGGGGACAATGCCATGAGCATCTCACGAATAAAGAAGTGCTACAACCATTTCAAAGATGGCTGTGTCAGTGAATAACGAATCACGTCTCGGTAGGCCACATACCAAGCTGAAAGGACACTGTGTAAAATACGACAACCTAGCTGAACACCATTTCACAAGAAGCTTTACAGAAATGTTTCCAACAATGGCGGTCCCGCTGGGAGATTTTCAATTTTTGCTAAATGAAGGATGAACGACTTGAGAAGCGATATTGTATAGAATTTTTCCAAAAGCTTAGCGAAACCCAGGCGGAAAACTTTTGGAAAATTCAACAGGCTTTCGGGGGCGATGTCATGAGAATCTCACGAATAAAGGAGTGGTACAACCATTTCAAAGATGGCTGTGTCAGTGGATAGCGAATCACGTCCCGGTAGGCCACATATTAAGCTGAATTGACACTGTTATGGATCAAGTGAGGACTTTGGTTATACAAGACCGTCGTATCACTGTCACAGAACTTACGAACGAGGTGGGGATAAGCATTGGGTCGGTATATTCGATTTTGACCAATGATCTAACACTTGGCAATACCATCCCGACGATACACCCGCTTATTCTTCGCATTTGATTCAAAATTTCTTGACCAAACACAACATATCTCTTATTCGTCAGGCTCCCTGCTCTCCCGACATGGCTCCTTTTGATTTTTGGTTATTAAGATATTTCAATAAGAAAGCGGACCTGGTGGCTAAATTTGGAACTAAAACAAAGGAGCAATTTTATTTTATTCGTATACTTTTACATAGGCGCGTACAGTGAATAGTGGAAAATAGGTAACAGAACATGTTTACAATTAATTAAACTACTACTATCGAGTATTTATTGTAAAACTGGCCCCTACGAGAAAACTAAACTGTATACATATCGTAAAAACTACTAACTAAAGTATTTAAAATGCAAAATAATAATTAATCTACTGCTACAATTAATAAAATAGGAAATAAGGGAATATACTCTACCTAAAATAATAATAAACACTCAATGAAAAGTCGAAATGCAAGAAGGATCAAAGAAAAACTACTGACAGGAATGATACGCTTATGGAAGGTAAACAAATGTGCTTCCTTGTCCAAGGTTTGACGTTGGTGCACAACGCCATCTCTAAGTAGTGAAATATCCCAATCCAAGTTGAAAAGTATCCGATTTGAGTCATTATGTAAAATGTGACAACCTAGCTAAACACCATTTCACAAGAAGCCTTCCAGAAATGTTTCCAACAATGGCGGTACCGTTGGGAGAAATGTGTGCATTGCCAAGGAGACTACTTTGAAGGGGATTAGGGTTCCAGACCTCAAAATTTTTGTCGGTAAGAGGATACTTTTTGAACAAACCATTCTGAACCTCACCAACATTATGTATTTCAATAACTGTTCAGTTGTCATTTTATCCAGATGGCCGAACTACTACAAATTTAATCAATTTTTTTGACGTCAAAGTATGAATTTATATTTTCTTTAAAAGGATGATTTCAAAATAAATATTCTCAAAATTTTGAAATTGTGGTTGAGACTAGTCAAATTTGATAATTATCTACGGTTCAAATATCTTATCAATATCGAAATTCTTGAATAAAAAGCAGCTGCCAGTAAATGGTTAATAAGCCGTGATGATTTATATCTTTTTAAATAACAGAAACATTCTTCCTGCTACATCCCAATTTCCTGCTGCTATCTGCACCACTGCTCCTGCATGAATGAGATCAATATGGTAGTCTCGAATCAAACCTGTCGTAGAGGACGACACCAGCCGACGTCCGCCGAAGCAGCAGGCTAACCTCGTGCTCACTCGGCCTCCTCCGTCATTGTACCGCGTGCCGGCTTCGCGATCAGATCACCTGTGTGCATCTTACATAACATGAGCATTTGTCCTAACCTTACGTACGTCATGTAATAGCTCTGTGACAGTTCGCAAAGTGTGGATAAGGGAAACGCCCACTGAACACGATGTGCGGGTGCTGAGAATGGTAGTGAGTGTTATGATGTCTCCGCTAAGAAGACGAAGCTGTTTCCTGGTGCTCGCGTTTGTGGTGCTGGTGCCCTTCTTCGGGATTGTGTTGTTCTCCGCACCAGGTATGTCACACCGAATGTTTACGTGTTTAAAGTTAGGTTAGACAGCAGGAATGACACAATGAATTATTTATGGTTCTCAATTTTGTTTGGAGAGTGATTTGCATTTGATTTGTTTATTTATTTCCTGCTATTGTTTTAACTATTTGATTTTTAATTATGACAAATTAAAGGTCAAATATAATATTTAACGAAGTTTGTTCGTTTTGAAACAGTCGGCACATATGTTATTTGTTTACATACTAAATATAACGGTGCATCAAGTTTTTAGTTTCTAAATATAGTTTCTTTTCCATTTATTTATAATAATAAAAAGTTTTTGTTTACACGTAGGTTTACATCTATAATTTGTATTAATAACAAACAAAAATATGTCATTCAGTTGTAGGTATGTAAAGAAATACAGGCTGTCACGTTTTTGTTTTTCATATTATCTGTTCCGTAAAACTTCATTTATACATATTCCATAATAGAGAATATAATTCTGAATTTTTTAGTGTCAAAATTTTATAATTTCCGTCTTTAGTGACCGAGTTAACTTAATTTGAAAATGTGATAAAAACAGATTTAGTATATGTTATTTCAAGAAATAAACAAACTTCCAAATATCTGTTTTTGACATTATTTGGCTTGACAGTTTACTTGTCCTTCATTTTTTGAAATAAACGCATACTAAATCCATTTTCACTACGTCTTTAAATAAGCTTACTTAGGTACTAACCACGTAAATTTTTAAAATTTGGCACCTTAATTTTTGAATTTAATTCTCTTAATTTCTATAGGAATAAAGTATCGTATAAAGTTTTACGGGACAGATAATTTTTGATATATTTGTTTTCTCGTGATCATCCAGTATTTATACTTGAATATTGTATATTTTTACCGTCATTCTTAAAAAAATGTGTATTTGTTTTTATCATAAAGTATTCTTTTCATTGTAATTCCGTATTTTTGTACTGAATATATATTTTTTCTTTGTATTTACGAATTTATAATAATAAACTTTGCATAGAAAGCGATGACTTTGATAAATATTGTGATATTAATATACGAAGATGGTACACGCCCCTTCCATATCACTATTTACATTTTCTGCACACACAAACACAACTGAATAAATATGAACATGTATGTTTCATCACGTCTTCTAGCCATATTAATTTAGTTAAGTGTAGCAATTTCGCTTGACAAATCTCAGTACATGTTATTTTTAACTGCGGCAACTAATGATAGTAATACTAGCTGTTATTAAAATTGTGCAAAATGGAAAAATTCGTTGACAAGAAGTGTGATAATGATAAATGTTGAAATTGTAAATTATGTAGCTAAAGTATTAATAATTAATAGGTAAGATATAAGTATGGTGTGATATTATATTTTAAAAATGATTCATAAGTGTTATTATTTATAACTATTGTAAATTTATTATTGTTTGGTATACAATAAATATAGTTCCTCATATAATAATTTATTCTAATTATAATTCAAGTTCAAACATTACATTTCTATTGATTTATTTATTTATCGTGTGGCAAATACACTTATCAAAGTATCAAAGTAACAAATATAACAAAATATTAAATATTGATGTTTTATTAAACTAGGTTTTATATTATAATATGTAATTCTGATTATAAAATTTGAATAAAATATGTCACTAAATGATAATTGTACATATTACGAGTGTACTTTTATAATAAAGGCTCTTTTATGGAGCGCGCTTCTAAGTCATATTCATGTGTTGTGTGTGCTCCATAAAAGCGCTTTTATTATAAAAGTGCGCTCTTAATACGGGCCGTTATTGTATTGTAATTGGAAATGAGATAATTATATTGTATGCGATACTTGTTTCGGTATTCATATAAAAAAATAATAATAACATACCATTGTATATAGGGGGCTAACATAATATTTAACATTTATTCGTATTCCTGTTCCCCTTTTTCCTGCAAATATATAAACTGACATTGAAAAACGGGCTATTTAAAATAACTTTTTTATTTATAATTATTTTTTAATTTTCTTGATATATTAGGCTTAGGGGTTCACAAATCATGGTATTTGTTAGGATGGCAGTGGAAGTATGAAAGTTACTGTCATTTCCGGTTAAATCGGAAGAGCTACCATCATGCCATATAACATGAGTTGTGAGCCTCTAAGTCTAGTTTACACTAATATCAAGGAAATTAAAAAAAATTACAAATAAAATAGTTATTATGATTGGCGTTTTTCAGTGTTAACCTGTATAGTAAAGAAATTAGTCCAAAGATAAAATTATTTTAAGAGTAAGGATTTGTTGTATGTTGTTGCTGTTGTTATTATTTTCGGGTTTGTGCGAACCCACTAAGTGGGACATGCGTGATTTTATGTATGTATGTAACTAATAACTTCGTTTTAAGTAAGTTTTTAACAACAAAATTAAATACAGTGTGTTCAATAAAAAACCTAACTCGGAGTAGGCTATGAACAGAGAAACGTATGTTTGATCATTATTTAATTCAAAAGTCAAAGTTATCAAAATTAATCTTGAAATGTAATTTTAAGGAGAAAAGATAATAATAAAGGATACAATTGCCATTCGCCGTTTTCTAATTTGTTTCCACTTCTAAAATAAGTTTCAAGAAGAAATGCTTTGATTTCTTTAGAAAACATTCTTGACAATATCTCGTGTCAAATTGACATTTAATTAAATATTTTTAAATTGACATACGTATCTTTGGTCATAGCCTGCTCCGAATTAGGTTTTTTTTGAACACACTGTATTTGTATTTGCAATTATTGAATTATAAGTACATTATACAGCCAACTTGAAATACATTCTTCTAGTCATATTACACTAGTGGAATATGAAATATTCATATTGATACTTTCATAAACTTCTATAGTTAAATATTGATTGATAAATTTAAAATATAGTCTTAATTCAGCTTATTAATAAAGAAATCAATTACACATGTCAACTTATGTCATCAACATCTGAAATTTGACAGATTATTGCAAATTGTGACATAATCACACAAAATATATATATATATATATATATATATATATATATATATATATATATATAATCTGTGAAATTGATAGTTGTAGATAAAATATATATTATCTGCTCATTAAATAATATACAGAGTGATTAAAAATGGGAGTACCTTTCGAATTTCGCTAGCCGTCATAAAAATAATCTTAAAAACCGTCTACTTTACGTTCAACCGAACGAAAATATGCTTCAAGAAGAAATTTGTATGCGAAAAATATTAAATAAATCAACGGCAATGACATGAATTAAACCATGCACCTGTCATCATCTGTCGTATGTGGAATATAGTTTTGATGAATTATGGAAAATTGAAATATAAGTTTCATATTATTTTGCAACAAAATTTCTCAAGTACACAAAATTTTAAGCTTTTCTTAAATTGACAATACTACATCGAACTAAAAAGCCAAATGAAATATGCATTGCTGTCAAAATTTCGATTTACATTTTTTTGTTTTAGGGTCGCATAAAACTTAATCCTTAGTGCAACTGGGCATTAATGAGATATTTTCAAATTTGAATTGCCGTGACAACTACGTAAAAATTCGAATTTAACGGATCCGTTAATTTATAATTTCAAATAAAATGAATTGAGTAGCTTCTTTGTATATATTTTAATGTGGTCACGGTATCATAGAAATCGTCAAATGTAACATGTATGCTTTTCCATTCAATAAAATAAATCAAAATAAATTAAATAACAGGTAAAACGTGACACGTGTGTGACACATTAGTTTAGCACTCTGTTTTAATTCCAAGACTAGAATTATAAAATTGTAATTTTGTAAATTTTTATATGTAAAATCTTCGGTTACAAAATATACGAAGTGAATATTGTTTAATGAGACTGACCCCCAGACTTTTAAGCTCTTTAACCATTATTTAACTTATTTTTGTCTAAAATAATTTGGGAAACAATGCGCAAGCGAAAACTGTTTTCCTATGTTAAACACCTATATACACATGTTTGTCTTTCCATCCGGTATATTTTTGTTATATACAATAAAAATTTATCTATACCTTCATACAATAACAGAACTAGTGGCAGAATGCGTTAAGGGAAGTGGTTTTGGTTCTGAAGGCCCAGGTTCGAATCCGACGGAAGTCACAAAAGTGACCTCTATGGTGCCCTGTATGGATCAGATATATTGTCATTATTAAAATCTGCGATTAGCAGTAGAAATTGGCAAAAAGAAAAACTGTGAAAATATTTTTACTTATATTATTTGTAATGTACAATAGTACATTAAAACACAAGTATCATAAGGCAATCTGTTAACGTACGAGTCCAAGTTTGGAAAACGAGCCGCTAGGCGAGTTTTACAAAGGACGAGTGCGTCAACAGGCCTTATGATACGTGTTTTTTATACTATTTTTTCTATTGAGGTATTTTTACGATTAAATTTATTTAAATTGCGACGTCAAATTATGACTAGGTATTTTTTTGTTAGTTATGTTTATGTTGGTAACGCTTCTCGCTAACAATTGAAATTTCATATTTTGTCAACTATTGATTAATTAGTGTATTGCAAGGTGTATCGTATTTATGATTCAAGGTCTGATTCTGGTTGTGAAATTAATATTATATTTTTTTCTAGTCCTATCACCTAAAGAAAGTATAAAAATCCATAATTAAAAGTAATATGTTGAAATATTATCAACAACTTACCATTTTGAGGTTACCTGTCATCTGTCAGTTATGAAAGCATGACTACCAACTCTAGAACATGAAAGGCGCCAAAAATAGTACGCTTATAGATCTTCTAAACGTCGTGTTTGCAGTACAAAACAGTGCGTTTATAGAAACATAAGAACACCGAAATAGAAAAATATTATTTATTAATAGTTTGTAATTAATAATGTCACTTTTTGTGAAGCTTAAAGAAAAAATCGGATGTGGCCAGCACATTACCTTCTGGCAATTCTATATTTTGTACAAATTCCATACATATAGTTCCTTTAATATGTTTAAGAGTTAGGATTTGTTGTATGATGTTGATGTTATTCTTATTGTTATCGGGTTTGTGCGAACCCACTACGTGGGACACGCGTGATTTTATGTATGTATGTATGTATGTAATTCCTTGGAAAAGATTTTATATTTCCAGTAAAATTACAACACGAACTTTTTCTTTAGCTTTTCCCGTTCGTTAGGGGTCGCTACTCTTGATTTTATTCTTCCACTCATTTCTATTTTGCGTGTTATCTTTATTCAAGTCTTCCGCAATACAGTCCTTCCATCTTCTCTTTGGTTTTCCTCTGTTTCTCTTGTATCTTTATAGAAACTTCAACAACTCGAGCCATTTTCCTTAGCCTATCTTTTCGCGTCTTATGAACATACCATGTAAATTGTGCTTGACACTGACATTTGTCAATTAGAATTATTTGAATATATCAGTAGTTTCCATGGTTTTGTGGTTATAGCATAGCTGGATGATTCATGAAACTTTTATCTCTTCCTAATTTTTTTGCTGTATAACTGTTGAATGTGAAGGAAAAAGTAATATTAAACCGTATGGAGAATAAAAAATTCTTTAAATAAATAAATATATCATCACGGCATATTACCCATTGCTGGGTGTGCCAATCTGCTTTGCACACAGATATCGGTAATGATGAAATATTTGTACCCTGCGGGCGCTTACTAGGGCATTCATTGCTGTCGTGGAGAGTGCATCACAGCGGTCAATATTGTGCCATTAAAATTCGAAGTAATTTTTGGCGTCGGTCGGGAACGAACCCAGATTCGCGACCAGACACTCAGGCACACAGCCATGAGACCCCATAAAATTCTTTAATATTAATAAATAAATAAATATATTATCACAGCATATTACCCATTGCTGGGTGTGCCAATCTGCTGTGTGTACACGGATATCGGTAATGATGAAATATTTGTACCGTGCGGGCGCTTATTAGGCGTCACCTCACGGGCACTCATTGCTGGCCAATAAAATTAGAATTAATTTTTGACGTCAGTCGGGTTCGAACCCGGGTCCCCAGATTCGCGACCAGACACTCGGGCACATAAAATGTCAAAAAATGATATTTAACTGCGTTTTTCAAAATAAAAAACTGTTAAGAACTGCAAATGAGACTACTTCCGGTTGACCAATTATAATCAAAATTTAATCAACACTTATGGATTTAGCGGAGAAGAATACGAAAAAATATATTTTTTTAGAATTGTAGTGCTGGAGTTATCGACGGAGAAAATTTCGTTCAACACACACACACACACACACACACACACACACAAACATCCATATAAACACAGATACACACACACACACACACACACACACACACACACACACACACACACACACACACATATATACATACATCGTATTCTAGGGACCCTAAAACTTGTTTATTTATTAAAACCCGTCTCTGCTTTTATATTAATAATTCGAGGCATATAAAAATCTGTAATTAAAATTAGGTGCTATTTGACTATACGATCACGTAAAAGTTATTTCAATGCATTAGAAAATATTACGTTAATGTTTTCTATGAATAGAATACTAATGCCCAGTTTTTCAATCGGCTGTTAAAGTTTCTGTTAGCTACCAATAAATAATTGCAATGTTACTGGTAAAGTGACTGTTAAGTTGGACTGCGTTTTTCAAACAAAATTTATGTGATTGTTAGTTACCAATAGGTTAAGATTTCAGTGGTACTTTTTATGTGATCGTTGGCAACCCTGTTTGTTGAAAAGTGTGGGTATTTCGTCGTGAAGTGTCAAAAGGGATAAATAATAATATAAATTACGATTTTTAAAATGGAGAACCCTACGACTATGAAGAAGAAACAGCGTTCGGCAAACATATCGAACAATGAAATTGAACTTTAAGTAAATTTAGCAGTTAAATATTCAAAAATTATTGAATGTAATAAATCTGATCACAAATCATGGACCGAAAAAGAAGCAGCTTGGGAGACACTCACAGAGGAATTTAACAGCTTAAATGGACAATGTCCAAGAACAAGTAAAACATTAAAAACAAAATACGAATATTTGAAAAAATGCTACGTAAAAAGAAATCCGATGAAAAGCAACAGCTATACAAAACCGGTGATGGAGATTTAAAAAAGTCGAATTCACATCTTTAGAAGAAAAATTACTGTCTCACTTTCTACTGAAGGATTAATAGCTAGGAATAATGCCGATAAGGTAATAAAATAAATAAGTTTCTAACTTATGGCTCTATTTTGAACAAATCCGTAAATCTTTCAGATCTGTAAATCTGTAATAAATGAACAAAATTGCAACGAAAGCTGGCACTCTTATGTATAATTTTATATTAATCAACAAAAATAGTTGCGTTTTTGTCAGTTTTTTACAGATTTATTGATCTGTAAGACAAGGTTTGTTTAGAAACGGCCTGTGAAATCACATTGTAGTACTATATGGCTCCTGTTAAGTAGTCTTGTTCCCTTGTTAACATAATAATTGTTTTTACATTGAAAATTCCATCACATCTGAATCTGAACCAGCACAGGTTTTAGAAGTTTTAGAAGATGTACTAACACTACCCTTTCCTGAAAATGATTTCCTTAATTCTGGAACTAGACCCACATTTGCGAATGAAAATATTAATTTATGTGATCTGGTCGTTGTCTTATAATGTAGGGTCGTCTGTACACTATATTTAAAACAAATCTTATTTCAGCTTCTTCATCAGAATCAGAAAATACATTGATATTATAATTCGCCATTTCCAAATCACTTGAATAAAATTTGTTCTTTTGTACTTAACCTGCTTGTTAGTATATTATACGGCAAAATTAGTACCTGTTAAATTAACCTGATGTTTACTCAATATTTATGTGCCTGGTAACGTAACAAGACAATGATAAACAGCGTTCCATATTTAACAGGAGGATATTTGTAACAGTAACATTAACAGCCGATTGAAAAACTGGGCATAAGACATTTATGTTATTCTGTTTTATGACATTTCCTAACTAACTTTAGATACGAAATCTATTTAATTGTTTCTACTTACGTACAAATCCAATTTATAGACGCATACAAAAATAACAATAAATGTAGACTTCTTGTAGAAGCTATAGATAAAGATGTGTATTGAAAAATTGAAAGCGAAAGAACTATCAATTAATTATAATTACCAGTACTTTGACTTACAGAAAAAAATACTATCGTTCGTTCAGAGAAAAATTAAGAGCATATTTTAAACTGATATCTGCAAAGCTCGCAAACATTACAATTACAATTTTAATTGCACCAGTCAGGACGTAGAATCATAGTTGCCATGTGTCATTTGATTATATCTGTAACCAGTGCTTTTTTGTACAAAAAGAGGTGCAGGAACTCACATTTTGTTAACTTTTTTATGGAAAAAAATAGAACAGGACATAATGTATAAAAATAAGTGTTTTTCGTAATTTATAATTCCACAATTTAAGAAAAATTTCAAAATAAATAAAAATAGTAAATAATTTTCAAAAAACGCTAATGAAACCGGATATATCATCGAAAATAGGGGCCGGAAAGCCGTTCCGGTGCATTACATTACAAACATGTTGTGGCCAGCATAATAACTCTCGCCATTTCCATTTCATGTTACATAAGTAACGAATTTAACATTTCTTGTACAGACTAATAATTCAAATCTATTCTTTCGTTGTATGAGAAATTTTGTTCTACTCTTCTAATATGTTCAAGATTCTTCAAATTAATTGACGCTCTTAACGGTATTTCTTAAGGATATATATATATATATATATATATATATATATATATATATATATATATATATATATATATATATATATATATTATTTAATATACGTATAATTTTAAATAAAATAAATGTACATATCGTCACGGCATATTACCAGATTTTCATAATGATGATGACTAATTTGTACCGTGCGGGCGTTTACCAGGCGTCACCTCACGGCCACTCATTGCTGGCGTGGAGAGTGCACCACAGGGGTCAATTTTGAATACATATTTAATTAATAATATAGATATATTAAATGTACCCGTACCTCCCAAAAAAGTCTTTCAGTAATATGAGTAATACTGCTGATTTTTTACACTAACAGTTTGCATTTATCTGTCAATTTCAAACATTTAAATATCTCAACTGGCTTCCATGGAGTTGTTTGGGCAGCGAGATTTATTACAACAGATTATTCTGTACTATTATTATATATTATTTTAAATGTGCCAGATTGAGAATTTAATGATCTTTATTATTTGTAATAACATAAATTTTCAAAAAATTCTCATTAATGTTAGATTGAGGAATCCGTAGTTAAATATATCTTAAGTCTTGTAGTATTTGAGAAACCGTCCTTCCAACATCCACACACATACACGCATACACACACGCACACACAGGCACACGCACGCACACACACGTACGCACGCACTCACACACACGCACACAAACACTCACACACATTTACGGTCCACGTGGTTTCCATTTGTTGTAAACAATCTAACCTAAAATTGTGACAGGTGACAGCAGAGTTAAGAGTAAAATTATGTAAATAAAATATTTATTAAAATAAATATCAAAAGTTGTATGAAATATGTTTTTAGTTAACAATATGTTGCTGTCACAAATTCAAACTGACAAGTGATAACCCAAACAATCATAGTTCCAAACAAAACCAGTAGAGCTCTACTGCCGCATAAGCTGTGACGTCAGCGTCCAAATATTTGAAATTAAAGACAACTTTAAAAAAATCATATCTCTAAGACTTGCAAGGTGTAAAAGATACACCTAAATATTTAATTTGACCTATTCTTTCAAGAAAAAAATAAATTAGAAAATGTGAAATGACCCCATTGTAAATATCATTAATATATACATTACTAGACTTTTATTCTTCTTTTTTCAAAAATAACTAACACCCAATAATTTCTACAAGTTATTTTTCATTTTATAATGTTTTTTTTAGGTTGATGACGTGCGTGTTCTGCCTAATCATATTTACCATAAATTATTAGTACCCTTTTAAATTCTAATTATAATTTTAGAGCTTAACATGCATATTAAATAAAACTAGTATTAAATTTGAAATAAATGTAATTTCTGCCGTTCCTACAAAAATCAGGAATTCAATATATAATCACAATATACCGAGCAGTATACTTCATAGCTATAAAAATTCTTTATCGTAAGTGAAACTAATCTTGTGTATGAACCAAAATAATTAAACCTTTCAATGATTTTCTATCAAGATACTTTTTTCTTTGTATAGGCTCCGAATAATTATTTGAAAGTCCAATTTAGAAATTTCACTTTTAAAAATGCGTGAACAATTTGAGTGAAAGCGGTCAGCAAATATTTAATTATATTTTTCCTTTCTCTGTACAGTAAAATATTTTGACTGATGTAAAATCAAGTTACCTGTGTGTGGATGACATCATGCAAAACAACAAAGCCCGCATGTAGTTTTTGTGTGTATGTGGGAATCATAATTACTGTGGGAGAAACCGTGACAATGAAATATTATCTTAGCAAAACAATTTACGCTAAAATTAATATTTTAACCTCAAATTATTATAATATATCGCTATTATTACATTTGGAAAGTGAAGTTTCATAATTATTACATAAACGATCCGAATTTATAACAATTTTCAGGCGCGAAATGTTTTTGTTTATACAAGTTTCCTATTTTATATTGAGCAATTGTTTTGGTTTTATAGAAATTGGATGTTTGCCAGTCATTCTAATAATTGTTTTGGCGACTGTCATTTGATTTTATTGTAAAACAGTCGATATAAAAGTTATATTTGAATATTACGTTATATCTCGCGTTATATTTAAATAATATTACAAACATATTAAAATACTGCTACTGGATATTGCAAATAAAAATAATGGTTTTATGTTTAACATTATCGGTTTAATTACATTTAATATATGTATAAATGTCAATAATTATTGGTGCATTATTTGTGCGTAAAACTCAATTTTATTTATTAAATTTTTTCATTTATTCGTATTTATTCATATATACAATATTGAATTGTAATAACATTTTAGCAATATTTACCCTACATATGATTAAATAAATAAACATTTTACATTTAGATTGATTTTGTTATTAATGTCATTATTTGTTTTAAATAAAAATTAATTTTAATAATGCATTTCAACCTTTGTAAACAACTGAAACATTCATATTTTTGTCAAGCAATTTCATTTCCCTAAATCATGTATTTCTGTTCGTAGAAAGAACTCGATGGAAAAAGATCTGTCTTGAAATGAATACCAACAGAAACATGGAAAGAGAAACATATAATTGTTGTAAGATGTATATGAGTACTACATACTATGGCCGTATCTTTATTTGGGAACTTCATGTTTAATCTTATTTCTAACCAATGTGTGTTATTTCCAAATAAAGCCGTATTTTTTCGCTGGGTTGGATCAGATCCAACTGATCGTATGGATTAGATCAGACCAGGTCACGTGGACGCAGATTCTTTATTATAAAGAACACAAGTTTCTGTCAAAATCAGTCGGAAAAATGAATTTTCTATATTTACCATTGTTTATTCTTGTCTAAATTTCTTTTCGAACCTTAAATGTAACCTCTTGTCCTGATTGACTGAATGACAGATTCTTCCGCCGCTTTCGCCATTTTTGAATCTTAAGTGATATGATCTTTCTAATCCAAGTTTTTGTTGGAGTAGATGGCACTGGTCTGGTTTCCTTGGTCTTGGAGTGGGGATACTGATCAGAATTCTAAAGAACATGCAATTTACTGATCCATGTAACTTGGATCTGATCCAACGCAGCGAAAGAATACGGCTTAAATGATACAGTTCTGCAATTTGGTGGTTAATTCGAAATCACGTCTTTTATTCCTATCATTGGTAGTGTAGTTGCCCTGATTTTATATGTATATAAACAACTCCACATGCAATCCACATCCATTAGTTGTAAGAAAAACAAAATCAGCCAGGTGAGTAGGGTGAGTTTAAATCAGTTTGAGTTACTTAAAATGTGCGAACTAATCACAACTAACCTACCAAGTTACTCTAAAAGTTCCACGGCCTATATTGTATATCTTTGCTACTATATATGCGGTTATATTATCACCTTTTTGTTAAGTATTTATTGGACCTCTTAATATAGAACTAAATTTAAAGTAACACAATTGATTTAATTACGATTTTTAGTTAAATTCCAATTATAAATTTATTTTATAATTATAACCAGAAATGAGACAGGTGCACAGTTTGAAAGTGTAAACCATTATTGGTAAGATAAAATTGATTTGCATCCGACTGGAAAGTAGACATTTTCCGAGTTTTTTTTAACTTCCCCTTTGTCTCCATTTCTTTTCGTTAAAATTACTTTTAATCCATTCCTTTTCTTTTCCTCAAGATTAATTTTAATCCATTTCTTCTTATTATTATCTACTTCTTTATGTCCTTTGCCATTGTTCATATTTTTTTATCTTTTTTCTTTCCGAGTTTTGCTATTATTCCTTCACATATTTTCCTAGGTCTTCCTCTTTTCTTTTTGTTCATAATTCCAGCTCCTACTACTTTTTTATTAGCCTGATTGTTGTTCTGATCCATCCTCATTGCAGGTCCGTATCAGTTCAGTTGCTTCTGCTCTATATTCTGGTTACTATATTTTCTTGATTTGTCATCATCCATGTGTTTATTTATTTCTCTGTTCCATTTTGTTTTTCCTGCGATCTTCCTGTGGTATTTCGCTAGTTTACATAATTATTGGTGCGGTTACTGTATTTTATACCTTTATTTTTGTTTTCTTATCTATTTCATTCTTGCTGAATATTGTAGAGTTTATAGTACAGCAAATGTTATTTGCTTTCTTTTTTTAGTCTGTTTATTATATCTAGATCTATTTTTACATCTTGTATTATCATACCTGATATTCGTAGGCTGTCTTTCTATACTATTTATTATTGCATTTTTTACTTATAGTATTTTTTTAAAAGATGTCCGATCAAGGTCATCTGTATAATGAACGATTTAATAAATTTGCATACATCATTTGCAAAGACGACACCCGTTTGCAAAGTTTGAACATTCCATTTTAAAACGATGCTCATTGTTGACAATACTTTCGCTGTAAATACTTTCGCTGTAACATAAGTTTATTTATTTATTCAGATATGTTACCTTAATTCATAGCCGTACAAATAACGTTATTTTCTGACAGTGTCACTGATACTGTATCAATATCTTATTTTTCTCATAATTGGTTTTACATTTGCTAATAAACTTACCAGTTGACGTAATTTTGAATGCTTTTACTATAACATATAGTTTTATAATAATAAAATAACAGTAGTATCTTATGTACCCTCATAAAAACTTATTGAACTTGACGGACTGGGCGGAGCTAAATTCTTAATTCATACAATTCGTAGATAACCTTGATTGAACATCTTTAAAAAAATTACTGAATACTTTTTTGTTATTTATTATCATTATTTTATTATTATTTATGTTAGTTTCTGGTCTTGTATTTTCTATTTCTTCCGTCCAAATTTTTTACTTCTTTATTAATTAATTCATGCAATATATTTTTTGAGATGTATCCATGATGGTTGATTATTAATTTAATGAAATTAATCAATCATTATTATAACTTTAGACTCGATGTTAACTATCAACTCAAACAATACAACTGTTTAACATTTTTGTTCTATTTATCATGGCAGTCTGCGAATAGCTAAAAATTACAACTCTTATTTCATTTCTCTCTCGCGAACGAAGCTCATGTAAACAATAATTATAGATTTATTTTAGTTTTGTCCTAAAATAAATAGGGCAGAAATTATAGTTATATGAAAATTATACCATTGTCTTTCCCATCATCCATAAAAAAATAGACATCCGGTATATCGTCCGCGTGTCTAATATGATCGGTCTAAGTGTGTTGTATCCTATTAGTGTTTGGATGATATGTTTACTTCCCGCCATACCGTATGTAAGGGAGGTAATGTTTTCGGTCAAAAAATTCGATAGTGAGTTGTCAGTGAATAAGCATGAATTAGGATCCCCACAATACGTTTTTACTATTTTTACAATGATGTCTGTGTGTCTGAATGTGTATGTGTGTGTGTGTGACTATGTTTTCTTACACGATAATTTCAAAAATTTTGTTTTATCCGTATTCAAGATTTCTGCATTCATATAAAGACTAAAGAGTTGGTTAGATTTTGGTTAATATTGGACAACCGGAAAGATACTCCACAACAGTTTTTAATGAAGAACTATATTAAAATATAATCGAAAACTTTTCAATTGTATTTAAGATTTTTACACCAAGGGGAACATCATATTAGATTTTGACTAAAATTGATAAACCGGCTCTGAACAGATTTTCGTGAAAAATATATTATGATATAATCTAAAACTTTTCAAGTTTAGTATTTAAGACTTTTGTATTAATGAGAACGATATATTAGATTTTTATAAAAATTGATTAACCGGAAGTGGTACTTTACTGGAAGCTCTAAACAGATTTTCTTGAAAAAATATATTAAAATATGATTCAAAACTTCTCAAATTTGGTATCTCAAATTCGTATATAATTTGAAATAACATATTAGATATTATATATGATAAACCGGAAGTGGTACTTAATTTGGAGCTCTCAACAGGTTTTCGAGGAAAAACAATAAAATATAAATAAAATAAATATATCATCACGGCATATTACCCATTGCTGGGTGTGCCAATCTGCTTGCTGGAATATTTGTACCGTGCAGGCGCTTATCAGGCGTCACCTCACGGGCACTCATAGCTGGCGTGGAGAGTGCACCACAGGGGTCAATTTTGTGCCATTAAAATTCGATGTAATTTTTGGCGTCGATCGGGATCGAACCCGGGTCCCCAGATTCGCGACCAGACACTCAGGCACACGGCCACGAGACCCCATGGGGTCAATAAAATATAATCCAAAATTTCGTATTACAGACTTTTCTATTTATTGGAACAACAAATTAGATTTTGTTTACAAACGATCAACCTGAAGTGATACTTTACTTAAAGCTCATTGCCATTTTAAACATTAAATTGGCGGGAGGTCATGTGCTGGCCACATCAGGTTTTTTTGAGAGTAATTATTAGTTCATTGCCTTGTTTTATCAAGAACTTTCTGCATTCTCGTATAATCTTGTTCTCAAACAATTGCAAACAAATATCACAGTAATTTGGCAACAAAAATTATAACCGCTCGTCTTATATTTTTTGGCTAAATATATAACATTGTAAATTACACTCATACTTTGTAATTTGAGTGCTATTTGACTTAGACTGATTTTTGATAAAATATGAAAGTATTATTGATAGATTACGAAGTATATTACTTATCATATTATTAGTGTATTTCCTGTTCAACTTTTTTCTTGTCCGTCACAGTATTATGATTAGCACGGCCTAATCGCAATTTCCCTAGTATAATATCCCACAAACGATATTTCCCTGCCTATATTATCCTAATTCGATCGCGCAATAGGCTGCTATCGCTTTGTCGTACACGCACGGCTAAGTACAGTGCATTGTAACAGAAATAAAGGAAATGAAAAAAGGAATTGAATTGTGAAGAAATTTCCACGCAACAAGTGAATTAAATCCAATCAATATTGCCGTCCAACGGGGACGAATTTATTTGTTGCTAAGATTGCTCTATTCACATGAATTGTAAGCGAACTATTCTCCAACTAGATTAAAGAGATTTCTGACGTTGATAAGGAAGGAAGGAAAGGTTTAAAATCTTATGCAGTACGTTCATCACTTCCTGCCATTATTGTGAGCTGTAATCTAAGATGCATTATTAAATAAATTGTGTACAAAACTGCCACATTCAGTAAATAACTATTTTGTAATTACTTCTATTTTAATATAGAGATATGAAAAGTAATAGATCTATTCTTTAAAAATAAAATCTAAAAAAATACGTACTATGTGTCTTATTCTAAATAATTTTAGCGTGACCCTTATATAATGTAATATAAATAAATATATCACCACGGCATATTACCCATTGCTGGGTGTGCCAATCTGCTTTATACACAGATGTCGGTAATGATGAAATATTTGTACCGTGTGGGCGCTTACCAGGCGTCACCTCACGGGCACTCATTGCAGGCGTGAAGAGTGCACTACAGGGGTCAATTTTGTGCCATTAAAATTCGATGTAATTTTTGGCGTCGGTCGGGATCGAACCCGGGTCCCCAAATTCGCGCCCAGACACTCAGGCACGCGACCACGAGACCCCATATAATGTAATATAATTACATACAATGAGGTCATTTTAAAAAAAATCGTGGATTTTTTATAAAATCGTGAAGTTCGTCTCTTTTAATAAATATAGTAATATAAAATATCATGAAATATGCGACATTTCATTCATAAATTTGCTAATAAACTTCCGCGGCTGTAAAATTCGTGACGTCACGGCTTGTTACTCACACAAAGACATTCCTCTAACAAACATACAACGGTCCATGTGATTTCCGTTTGCTGTTGTAAATAAACTAACCTAAAATTGGGACAGGTGACAGCAGAGTTAAGAATAAAGGTATGTAAATGAAACATTTATTAAAGAAAACACCAAAAGTTGTACGAAATATGTTTTTAGTTAACAATATGTTTTGTCACAAAATCAAACTGACAAATGATAACCCAAATAATCATAGTTTCAAACACAACCGGTAGAGCGCTATTGCCACATCTGCCAAGCCGTGAAGTAGCTGTGACGTCAGCGTCCAAATATTTGAAATTAAAGACAACTTTTAAAAAATCATATCTCTGATTCTAAAGACTTGTAAGGTGTAAAACATACACCTACATATTTAATTTGACCTATTCTTTTAAGAAAATAATAAATTAGAAAATGTGAAATGACCCCTTTAGAATATTCAATGTATAATGTGTAATGTTATTTGCCTATTAAATCTCTTCGGTATACAATATAAGTATATTTTTCAAACATATTTATCTTTTCTTGTTTATTGTTCAGATAAATTCTCAATTCTCACCGGAGTTGATAAGTAAGGTTAAGTAATATTGGAAGTAATATTAAAATGAATGAGATGTACATTTTTAATTATTATAAGGCTAATATAGTAAGAACTTTAGTTCTCGCTAAATTTTGCGAATATTTCTGCTAATGTATGTAACAAAATCTTTCAGTAAAAGTTAGACCTCTTTATCAAATAGAATTTTTTTTAACACATTACATAAGGGGTTGTTCCTATAAACTAAGGGGATAAGAAATCTAGTTTTATAACACTGATAGGGAACCATTATCTTCATGCGACGCAGTTTTTTTAATTCCTTGTCTTATTTGTCTCTGGACGATATTAAATATACTTCCCGGAAAGTTAGAGATATTTTTGTCTGTAACTGTTTTTTGTTTTGGTATCCATCGAAGATATCCATTGTCATTATAGTATACTTCTCTGCTAAAAAATGCCTAAAAGTCTTCAATCAGTTGCGCCTGAGATTATACTCTCTCTGTTTTCTATGAAAGGTGGCCCTTAATGTTTTGCAGTATTTAGAGGTTCACTCAAGCTGGACCACTATCTGTTTGGTCGCATTATTTTTTTTTTCGAAATTTTAAATCACTGACCAAAGTTCTGCTAACAATCATCTTTAAAATCCTAAATCGTCGAGATAATTTACGCGATGACGTACTAAGTTTGTCTTGGGTACTTTTAATTATTTGATTTGGGGGCAAAAGTTCGGGTCGCCCAGTTTTTGATAAATTAATACATACTACACCTTCTTCGTATTCCTGTATAGTTGGTAAATTGTAGTCCAATATTTTGATCCCCGCTAATCATTCCATTGTTCAACTAACCTGTAGATAGATTCACGTATTTCAAGTTTGTGTAACATCTTTCAAAACTTTTTCTGGCAATTTTAACAACTAATCAGCCCTATTTTGTGAGGAAGTTGTTATCTTAGCAACGTTGCTAAAAATTTTAACCAATAGAAACAAATGTGAAGCGTGTCATTTTCATATTTTATTCATTGTTCGCAATTATTATTGGTTATTTGTTATAACAACTTCCTTACAAAATAGGGGTAAAGCAAGCCTATTCTGTAACTCAATGGTTAAATTTTAACAACTTTTTAATAATTTTATCCAATAGCTAGTGATTTGACAACTAAAAATCTAGATTTTTGTTATATATCAACATATTTGATTGGTTAAATTCTTTAACCAGTTGTTAGAAATTAACCAGAGTTACAGAATAGGCCCGATTATGTATTTATTAAATCCAGTGGCAACTAGATTTGACCTTATTTAATAATAAAATTTGGAGCGTAAAATTTTTCTTCGCAAGTATTTAAATATGTTTTTGTTTTAAGATGTAAATAAATATTATTTTATAATTTCGTAACTCTCAGACAATTATAGATTATACCGATTTGAATATCTCAACTGTTTTTTTCTTAAAATGACATTGAGAATTTCAGATTTATATAAATATTATTTTGTAATTTTAAATCATTATATACATTTAATATACGTTTAACTTGACAAAACAGTTTTTTTCAAATACATATTATCTGTTCTGTAACATTTTGTGGGAATTTATTTTATGTATATTGCGCAAATAGTAACAGAGTAAAACGAAGAAGAGCAGACATCGATGGTTTTGTAAGACCGCATTCATCTGATTGCGGTGTTGTCACTCAAGTGTTATTGCAGTGTGACAGATGTGACGCCGGCGATTTACGTATTTTTCATTCGCACCTTATCTTTATGAAACAGAAGCAATCATACCAGAAATACCGGATTAGGAGCATGAAGACGAATTGGCAAGCACCATCGTAGAAATATTAAAATCTGATTCAGTGAAACTCAAAGTGTGTTTATTCACAAAGAAATATTAATTTGAGATTTGTATCACGATTTCTTGTCTTCTCTTATGGGGAGTAGATGAGCGGTAAAATACGAGTATTCGAGGGTTACGTTAGGATTATTAAGAATAAAATAAACAGGTAGGCCGTGAAAAACAAAATTTGCATTACCATTTTAAACAGTTATTTGGTTGTCATTTGAAATTAAGTTGCGAAAGTTAAATTAGTTAGAACTTAATTTAAAGTATCGTGGTGAATGAAAATATGTAATTAATGCGAGAGTATATTGAAATTTGAATTATGGTATACAGGTGTTTCCTTTAAAACAACCAGCGCTTTTTTGGGCGAACTAATGCTTTTAGAGAAATAAGTTATACACAAAAAATGATCAAGAATAAGGGGTAGAAAACAAAATTATATATTTTTAAATGGTACCCTGTATAATTTTTTAGCCCATTATATTGAGATTTTTTTCTGATTTCAACAATATAAATATTGTATAGGATTGAATAACAATTATTTCGAGAAAAATTGTATTCAAAATTAGAAGTAATGTAATAAAAAATGGCTTTACAACACTAGTGTAACATAGGTAACACACGTATATATCAAACCCTGTGTATAGCATAGCCCATTGTAATATTGAAATATTATTTTTAATTTTGTTAAAAAATATTTTTGTACTCTAAATTCTTAGAATTGAAACGACAACAAAAGCAGAATCAATTTTTTACATCTCGATAAGTGATACAATCTTTAGTAGGTGGCTATATTTAGGTGTTATATCGTCATTTGTTATTTGTTGTACCAGTACAAATATGAATGACACAGGGTTCATACTTTTTTAAAAACATAGCTTTTTCGGTGTTCTCCTAATTTTGCCAGTGTGTATAATGCTTATAGAAAAAAATAAAAATATCATCACGGCATATTACCCATTGCTGGGTGTGCCAAACTGCTTTGTACACAGATATCGGTAATGATAAAATATTTGTAATCAGGCGTCACCTCTCGGGTACTCAATGCTAGTGTGGAGAGTGCACCACAGGGGTCAATTTTGTGCCATTAAAATTCGAAGTAATTTTTGTCGTCATTCGGGATCGAACCCGGGTCCGCAGATTCGCGACCAGACACTTAGCACACGGCCACGAGACCGCATATAGAACATATACATTCAATTATGCACAAAAATAAATAATTAAATATATATGATATCCAAGAACCAGAAGAGATACGAAGTCGGTTAAATTAGACAAACGTCCCATTAGGTCATTTTAGCGGTGTTTTGTTTATCCAGAAATAATTTATAGGTCACTAGATATAGACAAATAAATATAAATTTTGCAGTTTTCATTTTTGTAAATAAAATCCTTGTATGGAAAAATACTGGATTGGACTGATTGGATATCTAAATATTCATTTTTATATGGACGCCATAATGAAAACTTGCATCATTGAAAAGATATTTTTAGCTTTCAAATTACGTTCATTTGTTTCAATCTGCAAAAAGACGGCATTTATTAAATTTATAATGAAAAAATCTGTTCTGGCCAGCACAATACCTTCCGTCAATCCTGTATATATGTATAATCTATAAATTCCATACATAATTATTCTTGCAAAAGATTCGAAATTTTCGTTAAAATTGTTTCATAAACAAACTTCAAATTACACTTGACACTGACATCTTCTTCTTCTTTAGCTTCTCCCATTCGTTAGGGGTCGCTATTTTTGCGTGTCGTTCTCATTCAGGTCCTTTTCTCTCAAGTCTTCTACAATACAGTCCATCCATCTTATTTTGGTCTTCCTCTGTTTCTTCAACCTCCTATTGTAAACTATTCAATCTTGTTCCAATATAATTCTTCATTTTTCCTCATGATATGTTCAAACCAATGTAATCGTCTTTCTTGTATCTTTCTAGAAACTTGTAACACTAGAGTTATTTTCTTACCGTATCTTTCCGCGTGTTCCCCTACATTTACTTCAACATCCTCATCTCTGCCACATTAATTTATTTTTATTGATACTGACATCTGTCAATTTGAATTATATGAATATAGTAGTAGTTTCCATGTTTAGCATAGCTGGCTGAATTATAAAATTTAATTTCTTTAAAATTCTTTAACTCTGTATCTATTAAATATGAAGTATAAAATGTAATCAAATCGTATAGAGAATAATATATTTTTTAAGTTATAATAACATTAAATGTCAATAAATCAAATTTAACTGTTAAATCTTTAAATGAGGGTACTTCCGGTTCACCAATTATAACCAAAATCTAATCAGTTGTTCCTCTGGATGTAAACTTGAGGAATACGAAAAAATTATAATTTTTGGAATCGTGGTATTGAAGTTATGGGATCCGGAACTTTTGTCACACACACAGACACACACACACACACACACACACACACACACACACACACACAGACACACACAGACACACATACATACATACAGACATCATCGTAAAAATGGTAAAATCGTATTATAGGGACCCTAAAACATGCTTATTCAGTAAAAACTCATCATTGAATTTTTTGGCCAAAGACAATACCTTCCTTACCTAAAGGTGACGGAAGGTAAAAATGGTTTTGACAATAAAGCAAAATGCATAATTTATTTATTTTAGTGCGGCCTAAAAATGTGTAACGCCTAGGGTCCATCACACGTTCAATTCTCCATTTATATCGAGTTTAGTAACGTAACATTGCATATCTGTATCTGTATAATTTATGACTATTACCTGCTCTATTTTTCCCTAATAATAGGCGTAATGAAATTGCTGTAATTAATAAAGTTTATTCCACCGCAGAAATCCAAACAGATGATTGTACCCAAGCTCCTGGATCGTTGTACAAATACACTATCAATGGGTATTTTCCATTTCGTGGGCTATGCTTTGGAAATGAAACTAGGAACGAACTGTTTAGCTGTTTGGATTAACGTACTATTAGATAAACACGGCACCCGGCTTGCGGCGCAGCTAAATTATTTACATAAAGGATACCGCGAGGATTATTTAATTTAGGAAAATTTTACTGGATACTTGGCATAATTATTTTATGGGGTATTAAAATTTCTACAATATACATGAAACATAAATAATTATTATAGTCATAGGAATATTGTACATTATTGTTAAGGTTTAGGTAAACAATGGTGAGCATGTTTGGTGTTTAGTTGACTGATCGCCTTGGGATATTATAATTTTGATTAGTAGGGCATGATTTTAGTAATTTTAGAGCAATCGATATTGAATAAACATGAAATAATAAATTAATATTACATTCATTGTGGTATGTGGTATTCTGTGTTATGCTGATTTCTGTAATGTGTTATATGCCGGGGACACACGGTACTTGTAATGACCATTAGCTACATTCTTAATTGAAGTTAATGCTCATTACAAAAATACGTAGACACACGGACGTCAGTTGAAATTTCCTACACATGCGCAGATCGCAATGTTTGTTTGCAGTTTTCACGTATTCTTGTGACAGTAGTGTAGGTTAGTCAAGGTTAAGTGTATTTACATGTATTTAAATATGCCAAATAAGACGTCAAAAAAGAGATTCAAGTGGACTCCGGATCTAGAATGTATATTGATTGATATTATTTGGGAATCAAATATCGAAAATTTGAGAAAACAAAAAAGAAATTCCCACGTATATGCCGAAATGGCAATCGTTTTTAATGCATCTACCGAGATTGTCGTAAAAATCGACAAACAATAAATTACCAAAGTTCAAATGGTTCTGTTGATTTTTTTTTCTATTTAAATACAGCAAAATGTATTCAATAATTCTCTTATTTTTCTGAATGCGTCTATTTGATGAAGAGAGCATTTCAGACAAATTTCGCGACATTTCCATTACTACTCGGAGATAATTTAAATTATTCACAATTTGTTGATTTAGAGAACTCATTTAAACAATTTCTAACCTCCAAGTTCCAATGCAAGTGACTACTGTCAGATTTCAATATTCTAGGCGATAAGACCCGAACACTTCCGATCCTTCGTTTTAAAACTTCATCGGCACTTTTCTTCATTATGGAGTTTGAAATGACCATTACATAAATTATCACATGACACATGACAACTAAATTAAGATTTAGCTGTTAATGTTCATTAACTTTCGCCGTGTGTCCCCGGCATTAGCTGTGCTTTTGTTTTTCCAAAAATTCTTAAACGTTACTAAATAATGGCGTAAAACCGACTGCTCGAAATTTTCATTTTCAAATAACTCTTAAACTGGTAGTCTAAATGAATATTTCAAATAAAAAAAGATATTTTCATTGCGCATACAGCGGCATACGGAAATATTTTTTAATAGCATTTTTTCGAAAAATAACACATTACATTTTTACCTCTCGCTAAGAGAGGTATTGGATTAATGCTAAAAATCGCATATCCAGATTTTAGTGAATAAGCACGATTTAAGGTCCATAGAATCCGATTTTAACATTTTTACAATGATGTCTGTATGTGTGTGTGTGGATGTGTATGTGTATGTGTGTGTGTATGTGTATGTTTGTGTATGTATGTGTGTATATGTGTGTGTATGCGTGTGAGGTTGTTGGAGATACGATTTTTCAAATTCTATAAGATTAAAGCCCTGTTTGATTACGGATTCCTCAAGCTAACAGTAATGGGAGAGTTGAATAGGTTCTGGTAACAATTGGACAACCGCAAGTGGTAGTTTCTAGTTTCTGGCAAGCAGATATTATGAGGATCCGTGTCAGAATGACGGCTAGTAGTTATTTATATATATATATATATATATATATATATATATATATATATATATATATATATATATATATGTCACAATTGTCACAATGTTTTGAATGAAAACTTATACTTGACACCTATGTACATTATTACTAGCTGTCATTCTGACCCTGGCCCCCATATCTGCTTGCCAAGGCCAACTAAGTTACATAACTGCTCGCGCCCTATGCAACATAAAATGAAAATGGCGATAGGTATTGTGCTGGCCACAACAGATTTTTTTAAATAGAACCCATATTTTATTTTTGCTTCTTTTGATATAAGGGTTATTGTGTTTTAAATTTATTTTATCCTTAAAATCTTAGATTTTTCATTATGTTTCATGAATTCATCCTGTATAATACTAATCAGAATTAGAGGAGTATATTAAAATAAAAGTTGCAGAAGGCAATCTATTACAGTACGAGTTAGAAATTCGGACACGAATGCATATCGGCAAGTGGACGAACAAGATAGTACTTGCATAGCCTTCTATAATGAGTGTTTTATACTATTTTTTCTGTTTCGGTTTATATTTACATTCTTCTTTATAAAAAAAATTCATGAAAAATAAAATATTTCTAATCAATGTTCATAAATTAGAAAATGAAATAGCGTATATTTTTTAATATTTTTTGACAAAAGAACCAAAATATAAAAAAATGTATAAAATATACGTTTCATAAGATAATTTAGCGAACTTGTCCCGCAAAAAACAGGTGCGCCAAAATCTTGTCTTATGAAACTCGTATATCTTAAAGTACTGTTTTCTACAAATCTATTAACGTAGGCTTTTTAATGTTTATTTTTAGAATTAAAAATGTCATTTTATCATAGTATTAAAAAGCGACAAATCATTGTTACTTTTACCACTAGTGTTAAAAGTGAATTAGTTATCTTAGTAATGACGAATGGAACGACATTTTGGACATATATCAAAAAATGATTAGAAATATAAATTTAAATGAAAAAATAGTGTTTATAGAAAAAATAGTGTATGATAGTTAAAAGTTACTTCTCACAAAATAAAATGTTACTTTTAACAATATCATAAATAACTATGGTTCGTAATTTATATTATTATATAAATTATAATTATTGAATTTTAAAAAAAGAAAATAGTATTTGTAAAATATTTTTCACGAAATGAACTATTTAAAACAACGACCTAAAATTAAAGGCAAAGGAACTAATGATATAGTTCCGCGAAAACTGAATATTCTTTGTAAAAGAGGATAATGGATTGTAAATTAATTTTCTTGTAGAAATTTAATTTAAATTTCTGAAGTTTCTATTAGAGTGAACTCGTGAACATGAATGCTGAAATATCCTAATGAAGAAAAATGAAAATAGATTAAAAATTTGCATATTTTAATATTACAAAACAATTATTAAGGCTTGAAAAATTGTTTCCAACTGAGCTCATGCCAACAAAACAGGATAATCTTCCTGCCAGTATAATCAATTTCAAATTAAAAATTAATATGTATTTGATTAAAAACATGTCTGCCAATAACAGGCATTTAAATCAATACACATTTCACAAAGGGCAAAAAAAGAATAATCTGTCATGAAAGAATATGACCTTTCGTCTATTTTGAAATGAATACTTTGTCAAATTATTTCTTTATAAATATTGTATTATATTACAAATTATTTATACAAAGTTATTATCATAATATTCAGAACAGCTGTGACCTATTCAAGTATTAATTAATGAAGAAAGATTTTTTTGAAAAATTCATGGACTCCATTGGGACTTGAATTTAGGATCTCCGTAAGTCTAGTAGAATGCTCTTCCAACTGAGCTACGAAGTGCCTATGAAGTCACTGATTTCTTCACTTGTCTTTTGCTAGTTTGCAACGAGTACATCGAGGAGTACACTATTACGAATATATATATTTTTACCTCCCGCTACCCTTGGTAAGGGAGATATAGGGATCGTGCTAAAAATCGCATATCGAGATTTTGGTAAATTACCACGTTTTAAGGTCCTTAGAATCAAATTTTAACATTTTCACGATGATATACTATCGTTCAGAAAATTTTGAAACCTTGTTCTACCTTATTCTTATATAAAAAGAAGTCATTACATTTTGAAGTAAATCAGATAACCGGAAATGGCACTTTACTGGAAGCTCAAAATAGTTTTTCTTGGGAAAATACCTTTAAATGTTGTTTTCAACATTTCTTTTATATAAAAATTAAAGATTATTAAATTATCTACAGGTTTGCATTAATACTTTTTCTAAATATTTTATGGATAAATTTATAAAACTATCTATAATTTTAATCCCGGAGCGTACGTTTTAATCGCAAATCCGTGGTTACACAGTTTAAATCTCAAATGCATGTAATTGACACTGTCAACAAATTAAGCATTCCAAATAACAATAGTAACGTTTTAAAAAGAAAATAGTAAATAGTACAATAATTATATGGAAAGGAACTTGATACAGTTACCAGCAAGTAAATATGTAGGAATATAGGTAAGTATATAAATAAATAAAATAAATATATCATCACGGCATATTACCCATTGCTAGGTGTGCCAACCAGATTTGTACACAGATTTCGGTAACGATGATGACATGTTTGTACCGTGCGAGTTTGTGCCTTTAAAATTCGAAATATTTATCGTCGGACGGGATCGAACTTAATTCGCCAAATCGATTTAGATTAAAAAAGTTTTAAAACAATTCAAGTGAAATTATACGACCTTCTACCAAGTGAGAAAAAAACTTTCTCAAACTATTTTCAAAAGAAACATAAAAAACTTCTTACGACACTGTTTTTATTAAATAATACCCACCATTTCATGTATTTTATTTAAATTTAAATTTGTTTTGTAAGACATACTATAAACATTGTTCAAGCTTTGTATAAACAATAAATAAATAATTAAAATATAGGTATAAGAGAATTCTAGGTTTAAATCCTGATGAAGTCTGAGGTCCATCAAATTTCCACAACTTCTTCTTCATTATTTATAAGTTCATGTTTGTTATAATAATATTCCCGTCTCATTCGTGCGTTTTTCGGTGCGAACCAATCAATATTGATTCTGTTTGATTTAAATTTATTATGGTTTAATTTTGTTTATTATTCTCTCTAAAATAAATATTCTCGCTCACTATTATTCGAATGTAAATTGAATATTAATTATATCAATAGCTTTACTCACTGTTTCAAATTTAAATCTTCGTTATCGCTTTTCATTTAGTTATGAATTCCCGTATCAAAAACTAACAAACCTTTGAAATATTAATTTTCACACTGATAAACGTTATCTTTTATATTATATCTCGCGGTTTTTGTAACTTTTCAACCGATAAAACTTTCTCTGTCTTTTGTTCTCCTGCTGATTCGGCCTGCTGGAACAGTTTTTGTTCGATATAAATGAAATTTTGTGAGCCTTACATTGCAATTTCACACGATAGGCGTGATTTTCGTTTTTATCCAACGTTTTTATGAGAAAAATTTACGTAGAATGAGCATAAAATAATTTCACCGAGAAAATTATCGTTTTATCGTGCTTTTTCTGATTTAAATCGTGCTATAAATTCGGGATTATTATTTATCTCAGCCATGTTCCACGAGATATTCTTCAAATCTTTTTGTGGATTAAATAAATTGGCTATAAGATAATAAATGTACCAGAAGAACAGGATGGGCCTTCAAGATAAATAGACGAAATTACGTCTTAAAATGTTATCTATATATTATAGCAGGAGAAAAATAGCGGACGTGAGAAAAAGAAGAGAAATATATATCATTATTGGGACAGTCGACAGCATAGGTTTTTTTATATTAAATATATTTGGACAAAAACAGTTTAATACACTCCTATAACTCTAGAAAATTCTGTGTAAAATAAACCATAATAGATATTAATAAACATTCGTAACTCACATGGTTTATGCAATATTTTATTCAATTTTCATGAAATAATAAAAACCATTATAATATTTAAATAAAATAAAATAAATAAATATATCATCACGGCATGTTACCCATTGCTGGGTGTGCCAATCTGTTTGTACACAGATATCGGTAATAATGAAATATTTGTACCGTGCGGGCGCTTACCAGGTTTCACCTCACGAGCATTCATTACTGGCGTGGAGTGTACCACAGGGATCAATTTTGTGCCATTAAAAGTATTTTTTGGCGTCAGTCGGTGTAGTATTTAATTTTGACAAAATAAAAAAAAAAATTAATTAGTGGCCTGTGCATGACAATCGTCGTTGATAGACTTCAAGTCGTTTATAGGTTATAAAAAAAATGTGTTGTGGCCAGCACAATGCCTCTCGCCACTTTAATTTTTGGTTACATAAGTATTGTATTTAACATTTCTTGTATGTCTACACTACACCAAAAATTGTACGTATACCTATTTTTTATATTTAGATTTTTAAATTTTAAATTCATTCTTTAGAATGCGAGCATTCATGTGACTTCGTTCGCTTTGACAAGTAGATATGGGGGCCCGTGTCAGAATGACAACTAGTAATTATGTATATAGATATCAAATTTTTCATTCAAAATTTCAGGATTTTCTGAGTTAAAGTGCACTGAAAATTTCTGACAAGGGCCCTCATATCTGCTGGTCAAAGCCAATGAAGTCACAAGACTGCTCGCGCCCTATGAGGAAATTCGGTCAGGATTGACAATATTTCCAAAGGGTAATATAGCTATAATTTTAAATATTTAACTATTAATACAATAATATAATGTATGTATGTACTTCCCAGAAAAAAGTCTTCAGTAATATATCTGGATTTTTGACATTTATCTGTCAGTTATAATAAACATTGTTTTTAGTTTTTACGACATTATGTGCGTTGTGAGATTATTTACAACAGATTATTTTATATATTGTATTTCTTTATCTCTAAATCTATAAAAGATATAACAGAATATTTATATGTATCAGATAGTGAATTTGATATTCTTTAATACTTGAAAGAACAATTTTTTAAAAAAATTAATATTTGAATTCTAAATTAAGACCATTTAATTTATAAGAATAGTGAATGGGAGCACAATTATTAAGCATGGGATGGGAGCCAACACGGAGCGAAGCAGAAATAAATAATATATAAATAGATAAATAAGTAAATAATAGATAAGTAGTAATAAATAAATAGCAAACAAATGTACAGTAAAATTATTTAAAGATGTCCGATCAAGGTCATCTACGAATTGTATGAGTTAAAATTTTAGCTTCGCCTATTCTGTCAAATTCAGTAGTGTCTTTTACTTAGTTTTTATGAGGGTACATATAATACTACTGTAATTTTATTATTATAAAAATATATGTTATAGTAAAAGCATTCAAAATTCAAAAATGGTAAGTTTATTAGTAAATGTAAAACCAAATATGTGAAAAATAAGATACTGACACAGTGTCAATGTGAGTGACACTGTCAGAAAATAATGTTATTCGTATGGATATAAATCAATGTAAAATATTTAAATTAATAAATAAACTTACGTTACAGCGAAAGTATTGTCAACAACGAGCATTGTTTTAAAATGGCATGTCCTAACTAAGTCGAAACAATATGAATTTTTGAAAGGCAAGGGTGTTATATCCATCCTTATTGCACACGTTTGTAGTGTTTGCAAATGAGAGAGATAAATGTATGCCAATTTGTTAATTCGTTCATGATCAAGATGACCTTGATCGGACATCTTTAAAAAAAAATACTGTATACTTTTTGATATTACCATTGTTACATTTGGTTTATTTTCACATAGCCACCTACCTATTATATTTGAATAAAAATTATTTTCCATATATCTCAATTATCTTATTTATCTCGAATTTTTTGACATTCATTAATAAATACTAATACATCGTTGAAAAGAGAAAAAAAATGGTGGTTTATATTTCAGTAAAATAATTATGGGTTGCGATTTAAAAAATAAAAGTTGATAGTCGTATCTTGTAAACCTGACTTTATAAAAAATCTGTCATAAAATACTATATTTAAAATAATAAAACTTTTATATAAGCCATTTTTTCTATTACTTATAATAAAGTAAAAAGTTAAAGGTGAGGGACGTCTTCCTAGACTCACCCTGTACATACGAGTATGTTATGTTTTAACCACTTACAAATTTGGTATAAAAGTAGGTATAATGTATTGATGTTAAAAGATATATACAGTGTGGAACGCCGGTATACGTTATTAATCTGGATTTAGACGAACTGAACTTTTCTAATAATACAGAATCACGTACAAATTCAGTCGTATTTCACACAAATATCGTATACCAAACAAAATTTATCGCATCCATAGACTTCACGGACGTATACCGAAGTTCCACTGTACGTACTGTAAATAAATAAGAACATTGGGTTAAATTCTGCACTCTTGTTTAACTAAAGAAGCTTATCTAAAAATAACGAAATAAAGAGAGACATGCATGGATGCATTAATAAGAAAAAGATGCAAGCTGTTTCCATAGTTACTAGAGACGATTACTACACTAGTGTAGAGTGCTGAATTCGGCTCAATGACTGGTAGTATTTACTCTTAAACAGGGGTGATTAAGCAATGACTAAAATAACAAATTAAAATTGCTTTTTTGACTGGTAGTATTTACTCTTAATCAGGGTGATTAAGCTATGACTAAAATAACAAATAATTCAATTGTTTTTTAATCATTTCAATGTATTTTTAAATGGTAGCCATGGTAATTAGTTAGAGTGACTAAAATTTTAAGTAAATACTACCAGTTATATTATTCAATGATTTCATTTATACAATGCATTTTACATATGTAGCTGATGGTATTGTACTTACCTTGTAATAACAGTAAATATAACTTCTTTCCAGAATTCATAATCACGGTTTACGTACGATTTAGTAAATTCTAATTTCTTACGTCTATTCGTTTCATTGCCGTACGGTTTTCTCCTTGGAGTACAGGACTTGAACTCATGTCTTTTAATTGCCCTTCTTACTGTATCTGGATGAACATCTTTATTATATTGTTTTCGTATTTCGTCTGTTATTTTCGGTGCATTTATAAATGGATTTATTTTAACAATTCGCTTAATATCTCGCTCTTCCCGGTCAGTTAGTTTTCGCGGACGTCCAGTTCTGCGGCTACTGTCAATTCTGTGTTCGTTTTTGAATCTACAAACTACATTTCTTATACTATATTTGCTTCTTCCTACAGTATTTCCTATTTCTGCGTATGATTTTCCTTCTTTATGCAACTTTATTATTAATTTTCTTACAGATATTGATATTTCTTTGAGACTCATTTTGATATGCTACTTCGTGCTCTCTAATTGACAATATGGTACGAACTACTATATTTAGAAGATTTGTTCTTATAAATCACACACTTCAGACAAGAATATATCTGATATTTACTTGTTAGAAACTATACATTTATACAGTGTTCTTAAACTTTTGCGACCTTAGAATATCTGGCTGAGGTTAAAAAATATAATTAAGATTTATATATTATTTACATTATATTAGTTTATTACTTCAACTAGATGTGAAACATTCCGAATAAGTTCCTGTGTGGTAGTTTATTTTTTTTTCTTATATACATAGTATACGTTAAATAATTTTAAATATATAACTGTGCCTAGAGGTTTGCTGTATACTGTAGCTGATGGTATTGTACTTACCTTGTAATGACAAATTTTCATACCTGATGGCTTCGCTTATTTACACATATTTTCGTAATTCACTTTAAGTGTTCGTTTGTTCATAATTTATACACAGAAATATACGTCCTTCCACTGTTAAATATCACAATAAACTACTACCTTGCGATTTTAACTTGTTTCATTAGGAGCACGCTGGCACAAACCATAGTGTAGAATGAAATTTCTTTAAAATAATTACTAATGATATAGTATGATTTCTACAAATTACTTCATTTACAATGTACAACTTTTACTATATTTTATTATCTACAAAATCTGCAGTATTTTACAAAATTTAGTGTTAATTTTTCACAAATATTTCACCACCAACCAACATGGCTAAAATTTAGAGTGTATGATATTTATTTACACTTTTGTGTTCAGAACATTACCTCCAATAAAGCCTGTTTTAGACAATCATATATTTACAATTAAATTTACATGCAAAATATTTTCATTTTTACATAATAAATTTTGATCAAAATCTTTTCGTTTTACACGGCCAAATATTTGTGACATGTTTGATTGTTGCCAACTTAAGTACATTTTTATATGTTGGTAACAGTTTACTACTACGGTTTACTAACTTCTCAAATGTTTACAGCTGATGTTTTCATCTGTGTGTCGCGCTCGTTTCTGTAAACTAAGTTGTGGAGTAACTGTTGTGCAAAAATATAATTTTTATATTTTTCAGTGTCTTCGTGCAACAATTCATTTTGTACTAAATTTAGTATACTTCTATTTTGTCGCCTTTGAATCCACGGCTTGACCCAAATTCGTTTACGCTTCAAAATCTTATTTCGTGCATTAACAACTGCGACAATTACAAATATTTTTTTAATTTTTCTATTCATTGTTCTTCATTTGAACTTGATGTTTGATTTTGTGAAAAGTTTCATAGAACAGAGTAGCCAATTACCTGCAACTACACATGAAATGTAAACTGTTGTTTAATGAAAACCCTAAATATCACCAAAATGTGAAGCAAATGACCTTCAAAATTAGAACATGCCCTATTTGAGAATTTTTTACAACATCGTACGGTACCATAAGAAGTTGTAATTTATTACCGTGTAATCATTGAAATTTTGTGATCAAATACGAAGTTGTAAAAATGCATGTAAATTTATGATAATGTAAAACAGGCTTAAGAGTTGTCACATTTGTAAATAACTAGCAAACTTATGAGAAACAAAAACATTGATTTGGGTTATACAGGGTGTTTATTAAACGGCAAAAATTCAAGGGGTTATTCCCTGGACTATTCTAAGAATATTTTGTCCTTTGATGATTTTTGAAAAGCCGCTTTGATTCGATAGGTCGAAAAAAAAATTCGACAAAACCAATTTTGATATTTTTCAAATTATTAATCCAGTAACAGCAGACTAGTTATGTGTCAAATTTGTTGAGACTGATTGACGTTTGGCTGTTTCTGGAGGATGTACCATTAGCAACAAGAAATGCAATGTGGTTTATGCACGATGGTGCACCAGCGCATTTTATTGTGGTAGCTCGTGATTTTTTAATAGTAACATACAGAGATCGCTGGATTGGTCGAGGTGGACCTAATTATGGCCTGCTCGATCCCCGGATTTGAACCCCCTGGATTTTTTCCTATGGGGCCATCTAAAGTCATTAGTTTATTCTACTCCATAAGAAACGACTGGTGTTTTTGAAAGAATTCCGGTAATCAATGAGAAGAAGATTGGATTCTTGCATCGTAGCTGGGGGTAGTCATTTTCAACAGTTCTTGTAGATTCAGAATCTTTACATGTAATTTTTGGTATTAAATGTTGTTATTGTCGAAATTTTTTTTCGTCCTGTATCTTCGAAACAAAGCGGCTTTTCAAAAATCAACAAAGGACAAAATCATCTTAGAATGGTCCAGGGAATAACCCCTTGAATTTTTTCCGTATGTTTAATAAACACCCTGTATAATAAAATTTATTTCAATAAATATAATAATAATATACGTATAATAATTATAATTATAATCTAGATCTTCCATTATCCAGGGTAAAACGGGGAGGGGCTTCACGGAAATTCGAAATAATTTATTTAATGCGTTAATTAAAAGGTTAATTAAGAAGAAATGTGTAGAAAATATTACTTTTATTAATAACAAGAAGTATGCATTTAATAATAAGTAATTTAATATGTTTCAGTAGTCAAAAGTGCATAAACATCGGAGATTCAAACATTAAAATCGTTAGTACAAAGAATTTAATTTTGTCTCTTGTAAAATCATTGTGAATAGAGTATACTGCTCATAGTTGAAGCCATCCTACATAATATGTATGTAAGTATATATGTACGTTGTATACAAACAGTGTAGGTACGGAGATCCGGAGCCCGGATAATCGAACCCCAGATAATGGAGGTTTCACTGTATTGTTAGTTGCTTGTTTTTGTTGTATAAATAAATATTTTTTTTGCCTTATTTTGTTCGGATCAGTGCATTATATTAAAAAATTAGGCAAGACTCTCGACAAGACTCCATACTGATCTCGTCTCGGTCTCAAGACAACTATGGTCTCGTCTCGACTTTCCGAAGAAAGACGAGACAAGACCAAGACTGGTCTCGAGCCTCGGGGCGACACTAATAATCGGTTTATAATTTTAATGTTTTGATTATCGCATGGAGACTTTTTTTATGATGAAATGATAAATAAATACTATCAGTTTTTACCCCATTCAACAAATAAAATAACTATGTATATTATTTGTTAATGGGAATGTTTAATAGATATCTTTTCATTTTGCGCATTATATTTTTATGATGCGCTTTATAAAACTGGGTTCGTATTTCGGGCTATTGAGATTTATGGCCGGTTACACCAATATTTTAATTGGGAGTTAAACGAAAATTAAAATATTGGTACAACCGGCCATTAGACTATGATATTTTCTAAAATAGATTGACATTGTTGTAAGGGAAATATTTGTATCATTATACATAAAATACTCTTACGAGTAATGTATCATAAACATTGATAGACCCAGTAATAAATAAAATACCATGATGACATAGTAGTTAAAGATAACAATAAGATATATATATATTTTATTTAGAAATATTATTGTGTTATATTTGAAAGTAGGGGTATTAAATTTTGATAAATTGTTGATAAGAGTAGATTTATGGTACCTATACACCTACCTTCATGAATATTTAAAAGTGAGATAAAAAAATGTGGCAGTTATTTTTCATTGCTTTTGATAATTATCATGTGCGTGTAGAAACAAGGTTGTCAACTAGTCAATACGATACAAGATATTAATTACATTAAATAAGTAAATTGAAATCAATAAACTATGTCAATTAGTATATCGGCCCAATAAACCTACTTCGTCTGAAAAAATATGGTTATTTATGGTACAAGCGTTCATTTTTCCCAATATTTATGTATTATGAAAATTAAAGATTATTAAATTTTCTACAGGTTTGCATTAATACTTTTTCTATATATATTTTATGGATAAATTTATAAAACTATAATACAGATATGTCACTGTCAACAAATTAAGCATTTCAAATAATAATAGTAACGTTTTAAAAAGACAATAGTAAATAGAACAATTAATTATATTGAAAGGAACTTAATATAGTTACCAGCATAAATAAATATGTAGGAATGTAGGTAAGTATATAAATAAATAATAGTATATGATGTTATTAGGAGTAGAAAGCGGTCTTTTTGTGTTGCTAGGTAAGCTGGGTAAAACATAAAAAGGGCGTTCTGCTCCGAATAACATATACTATTTTTTCTTCAAGTGATTCAAAGAAAACTGGGATTTTTAAAATATTTTTTTGGAATTGTTTTAATTGTAGAGTTTGCAATGTCAGCCAACGTTGAATGTGTACACTACAAAACACAAACAATATAACTGTCAAATAACAATATCCAGTATGGTCTGTGTTCCTTTGTCGACTGCTGCCGCCAGCGGTAAACAAAGAAGCTAACATTTTTTACTAGTACAATAATGAACAACATTATTGTACTAGTAAGATAATTTATTTATTTTTATTTATTTATTTAATAAATCATTGTTGGGTGTGCCAATCTGCTTTGAACACAGATTTCGGTAACGATGATGACATATTTGTACCGTGCGAGCGTTTACTAGGCGTGGAGAGTGCAATACAGGGGTCATTTTTGTGCCATTTAAAATTAGAAATATTTAGCATCAGTTGGGATCGAACCTGGTATTTAAATTTAATTAAATTAAACGGGAGGTATTGTGTTGGCCACATCAGCTTATTTTTACATATTTTCATTTAACTCGTAATTTGAGTAAAGCTTCGTGATTTAATGAATATTCTCTTCCAGACGATTAATTTATCTTTAGGGGTAATTTGGAAAGATGCATGCACTGGTTAAACGCTAATAATGCGATTACCGTATTTAGAGCTAATGTAGAAGCTAGACTATAAATTCCATTGTGTGAGTCAAGCTTTGGCTAAATATGGCGGAGTAGATGTGTTGGATGCTTATCAGAACATGCGATTGACTCGTTTAAAAGCAGATTTTTATTTATTTTATCGGATAATGCATTTTGTGTTATAGTAGGAAAAAATTATAATGAATATTAAATGCACATTGGGTGGACAATAATTGTAATCGATATTGATTGTGTATTGTCGACCCAACCCAACAAATATGAAAGTATTATAGTGTAACGCGTACTTTGCAAGAAGTTGGGTTCAATTCTCTCAGTCTAAATATTTATTTTACAATTCGCCTAGAGACTTTGAAATCAAGTAGGCGTTTTATAAAAGACATTTTACAACACTAATATTTATGCTGAAAAAGATATAAAATAATGATAAACCCAGAACCGAACCTCAAATATAGTTTTTAGCTGATGTCGAGTCGGAACCGAACCGGATATTAAATTCGGATTTAGGGTTCAGTTCCGGTTCAGGTTCAGTTCGAAACGTAAGCGTAATCGTAATACAGCCGGTCATCGTTCCTACCTGTGTTGTTGTTTCGTATTCTCCTCTTGGTTGCATTATAAATTATTTCTATATAAAGATTGTTATTATTTAAATATATTTATATATACGATAAGTCATATACAATATGTATAATTGTATCGTATTCCTCGAGTTTAGATCCATATGCAGAAGTGATTAGATTTTGGTTTTAATTGGTCAGCCGGAAGTACCTTCATTTGCAACTTTTATCAGTTTTTCTTGAAAAAATGTTATTATAAATTTTAAAGAATATATTCTCTATATGATTGGATTGTATTTTGTACTTCATATTCAATAGATATAGAGTTAAAGAATTATAAAGATATTAAATTTCATAAATCAGCCAGCTATGCTAACCATGGAAACTGTTAATATATTCATATAATTCAAATTGACAGATGTCGGTATCAATGAAAAGAAAATTAATGTGGCAGAGATGAGGATGTTGAGATAGATGTTGAGAAAGATACGGAAAGATGGGATATGGAATGATAAGATAAGGGAAATAGATCGAGTGATAGAAGTTTCTAGAAAGATATAAGAGAGATGATTACATTGGTTTGAACATGTCACAATGAGAGATGAATATATTGGAAGGAAAATAAATGACTTAGTAATAGAAGGTAGAAGAAATAGAGGAAGACCAAAGATAAGATGGAAAGACTGTATTGCGGAAGATTTGAGAGAAAAGGAACTGAATGAGGACGACACACAAAACAGAAATGAGTGGAAGAAGAAAATAAAATATAACGAATGGGAAAAGCTAAAGAAGAAGACGATGTCAGTGACTAGTGCACTTTGCATAGTTTGTTTTTGAATAATTTTACTGGAAATTTAGAATCTTTTACAATATTATTTATGTATGGAATTTATACATAATACACAGGATTGACGGAAGGTATTGTGCTGGCCACATTAGTTTTTTTTTTTGTAAATCTGACTTGTATGTAATGCTCATAGTTTAAAAAGACACTGTAAACCAGAGGTGACATCGAAGTGTTTGTTGTTTTAGAATTTCACTATCGTGATAGTCATTACAATAATAGTCGTTTAGCTCTTAGCTACCATATGACTTGTAGAAACAGTTGATGTTCTATGTCCTGTAGAATTCGTTTCCTGCCAATGTTTCCGTTTAAATAATTATTCTAGGTTTCTTGTTTCTTGTATCTTCGTTCAAACAATAGACTTTAATTACTGGTCTTGAATAAATTATTGTTATCATTACTGAGTACTCGTATTCGTATACGTAGTTCTGTTTACTATAAAGGTTGTTTCACATCTTCGAGTACAAATTTTAAGGACATATAGTACTGACCAAAATGAGTTTAATCAACAATGGTCCAAACTTCAATAGTTTCCGTGATATAAGAGTTTTACAGGGATCATCCCTGCTCTCTCGAAAACTATAAGAGTTACGACTTCTAATAAGTGAGGTTATCTTAGACGTGTTTAATTTTTCAAAAAAAAAATCTGATGTGGACACCACATGACATCCTTATACGATTATTAAACTATACATATTTTTTTAATAATTAAATTAACTTCAAAACGTTAAGATATATAGCGACCATAATCTAACCCGGTTCTTTTTAAAGAGAGTTTTGATTACAACAAAGAAATATTTGATTACAACAATGAATATGACTAATTTCACAATAAAAATATAATATTTGTTATTGTACGAATCATAAAATTGCACGTATTTAACGTAATTTGACATGAACTTTTTTTTTATTTTTTTGTCCTAATCCCATAGCAAGCTTTATTACAAAAACAAAAAAAGTACATAATTTTTAAATTTACATATCTCGCTTATACATAGGGCTCATTTAATAATACTTGATGTGCTAGACGCAGAAATTAATTCTCTAAAACTTTTATTTGAAGCATTTATTTCTAAAATCAAAATAAAATCATTTTATTCAAGAAAAACTGTTAACAACTTCAAGTAATGTACCACTTCCGGTTAGCCTATTTTAACTAAAATCTATTATGTTATTTCGATTGACATAAAAGTCTTCTATACCAAATTTGAAAAGTTTTGGATTATATTTTAAAACAGTTTTTCATTAAAATCTATTATAGGCTTCATGTAAAGTGCCACTTCTGGAAATTGTGTAATAACCAGAATGGGAGGTGCACAACTAGATGTTATAGGAGTCCTAAATACAAAATTTCAACTTTCTATGGCTTACCGTTTTTGAGTTATGTGAGATACATACGTACAGACGTCACGACGAAATTAGTGAAAATGGATTCAGGGATGATAAAAATGGATATTTCCGCTGAAATCTGAAAACCGAAATTTTTCGCGATTACAATACTTCCTTTACAAGGAAGTAAAAATGGTATATGACGCCATTGTACTAAGTAAGGTTTTTCTTAACTATAAGACATTGGGAAAAATATTTCATATAATATTTAATTGTATTTTTATAGTCAATTTACTGGCATTTACAAATATTTGTTCGATCACTATTTTTGTCAGTTTTTTTCGATTATAATACAAAATGGTTTCTAAGTTACATTTGAAGATCAGACATATCTTGATTAAGCTTTTTTTTACTCATTTTGGTCAGTACTATATATGCTCTTAATGTTTGTACCTGAAGTAGTGGAATACTTTGTAGGTAGCAGGTACAGTTTTAAATTTTTTTTAAAAAGATTTTGAAGAAAATAGACTAGCGATTATTTGTTTTTAAAGGGTTGTTGTAATACACTAACAAGAATATACCATATGAAGGGTAACGAAATTTCAAGGGGCAAGGGAAAGAGGTTCAACTTATTTGAATTTTATTTCATTTTCATACCAGTTATCATATGTTTAGCATTGCGAGTAGTTTGGTTGGGATTTATCTTATCTTTTTTATAACACGTTTTATCAATATGTATTAATGTTTGCATAACAATATGAATTAATTACGCTGTTTATCATTTCTGATAAGACAAAAAAATATTTGTTTCTGAAGATAGAATTACATTGTTACATGAAAGTAGCTATTCTTTGATATAATATAAATTACTTGTGTTAATTTATAAACAGATGAATGTATAAATAAGCAATTGATATGTAGTGGGGTCTAGGTCAAATGATATCACATATTAAATTCTTTTGTTAATTTATCTGAAATTGTTTTTATTTCGATTAGAATGTGGAGCAGGAATTCCGTGTTTTCCTTTTCAATTTTTACTTTTATCAACACGATAATATAATAGTTTTCAAATATTTTATGCAATATTAATTTTGAAATTTACGGAATCTTGTACAGAAAAATACACTGATTAACAAACGGACTTTTGTACAAAAATAGCGATCTTCAACTTTGTTCTCTTGTAAAATTTCTATACGACTTACTGTTTTCAAGAAAATGACCAAAAACCAAATTAAGCAGCCATTTTTCCAAATTTGCGGAAGGTTCCCGGGCTCTGATTTCCGAAAATTTAATATGTTAACGCTTTTTACCTCTCGCTAAGAGAGGTATTGGATTCATGCTAAAAATTGCATATCCAGATTTTATTGAATAAGCACGTTTTAAGGTTCCTACAATCCGATTTTAACATTTTTACGATGATGTCTGTGTGTGTGTGTGTGTGTGTGTGTGTGTGTGTGTGTGTGTGTGTGTGTGTGTGTGTGTGTGTGTGTGTGTGTGTGTGTGTGTGTGTGAGTGTGTGTGTGTATATATATGTATGTGGAATGTTGGAAAGACGATTACTCAAAAACTATAAAACTTTATATTTGTTTAACTACGTATTTCTCAATCGGACAATCATGGGAAGATCTGAAAAGGTTTGGTAACAATTGGACAACCGGATGTAGAAGATTCTTGAAAAAAAATCTTCTAAATATTATTTTTTGAAATTTTTTCTTGCTAATATTAAAGAAAATTAAATTCTCTATCTGATACATTTAAATATTTTATTATATTTATATTTTATAGATTTAGAGATAAAAGAAATATAATATATAAAATAATCTGTTGTAATAAATTTTACAGCCGAAAGAATGCCATGGAAAATAGTTGAAAATTTAAATTGTTTGTAACTGACAGATAAATGTCAGTGTCAGAAATCCGGGACATTACTGAAGACTTTTTCTGGGAAGTACATAGATTATATTATTTCTTAATGTATTAATAGTTAAGTATTTAAAATTATAGGTATATTACACAAATCCTTCAGAAATACTGCTACTCCCGACAATAAATTAGAAACATCTCGAAAAATTAGAAGAGTAGGACAAAATTTCTTCATAGAATGAATTTAAATTTAAAAAATCTATATATAAGGAATATATATAAGTAGAATTTAGGTGTAGATCGTAGGTATACAAGAAATGTTAAATACATTATGGCGCGAGCAGTCATGTGACTTTGTTGGCCTTGACAAACAGATATCCCCATATCTGCTCATGTCAGAATGATAGCTAGTAATTATGTATATAGATGTCAAATATCATAATTTCTCATTCTAAATTTAGCGATTTTCCAATTCCAAGTGGTTTATTTTCTTCGAGAAGTAAATTCCACACTCCTGGTGACAAATTGACTACCGTAAAACGGGGTGGATAGCAACACCGGGGTGAAGAGTAACAAAACTTCCATAAATAAGAAAAGAAATATTCTAAGTTTACAATATATAATATAGGATTCATGGTTGTATTTTCTATGTTGTCGAAGGTTAAAAGAAGGTAAATAATTTGGTTTTAAGTTGGTAGCACTGACGTTGTCTACCAGGTGACTGATAACGGGGAACTCAAGTTTTCGGCTCATATGTGTTTTGGGAAAAACTTTGTTTCTGGAAACTTCGTATTAAGACGTAATTTCGCAGTACTTACAAGTAAGTTATTGTGTTATGTATTGTTTTAGTTCATGTAAATTAATTTTTTGTTTTACTTAATTGTTCTCCCATATTTCCAGTATTTAAAGAAAAACCTCAAAGTTTTTAAATTAAGGGGTGTATAGAAACAAAAAAAAAACACTGTTTCCCGTAGTCACAGAACAATCTGAAGTTTCAGAAACAGAAATAACCCCACTTTCAGAAACCATCCCAGCAACTTACCCATTAAAAATAAAGAAAAAAGACGTCCAAGAGGAAGATTGGCTAGTAGTTAATTTTCCAATATGCACAACGAAGGGTTCAGCTTCGAAGAACAAACCTTTTATAGGACAAGTGACAGCACTCACTGAAGATTTAAATTTTGAAGGCCAATTTTATCCCCAAAAAAGTTCCTCGAGACTTTATGGACTGCCAGATATTCCTGACATAACGGAATTTAATTTTGATCAAGTTGTTGAAAAACTGAATCCACCTGAAATTTACCGACGAGGCCTCAAAAAGTTCGATTTTGTTATTAATTAATTCGTTTTTATTATCAATATCTCTTTTTCTATGAAATACGTTTTGTTTTATTAATTTAATTTAGAATACGCTGTATATACTCATACATGCTTTATTTTATAAATATATTTGTTTCCTTTGTAAAAAAACACAGTTTTTAATGTAATTTTTATATTGTAAATATATCTATATATCTTATATCTACTGTTTCCATTCATCTCCTGTATAGAATAACAGAGATATCGCTGGAAATCAGTTAGTGTTTCTATTCTCCACAAAGGCAGGTGAATAGAAACAGAAAGGTTTTTTTTTTAAAAAGTCATCTGCATTTTTTAAAAAATCAAACAACCCACGAAAAAGTAAAGTATAGACCAAGACCCATATTTTATATTATTTGAAACAGTAGTTTCGCTATTTCACCAACAATTATAAGACCGTTTATGTGTAAAAGTGTTGCTATCCACCCCGTTTTACGGTACGTGAATTTAGAAAATCTTGAAATTTTTAATGAAAAATTCTGACATTTGACATCTATGTACATAATTACTAATTATCATTCTGAAACGGGCCCCCACATCTGCTTGTCAAGGCCAACAATGTAACATGACTGTTCGCGCTTTATACTCATGTAACCAAAAAAAGGAAGTGGCGAGAGGTATTGTGCTGGCCACAACAGATTTTTTATATAAGTAATAACGTAATCAAAAATTAGTGAAAACTGTATTGTTTAAAATCTATGTAAATTGTCACTTCGTACACCAGACCCAAGACAATCCTGCGAAGCTTTGAGGTCCACAGAACACAGTTTGAAGACTTCTGGCCTGTTGAAATCCTCGCATATGCTCGAGGATATCTACCCTCATATCGAATAATATAGCAGAGAGTATTATGCATGTATGTATTTAGTAAGTATCAATACAAACAGAAGCAACATTCAATAGTATCACGAATATCTAGATAGTAATATCCGGTTATACAATTACTTCTATTCATATGACTCACTGGTGCTAATAACACCTTGGTTCCGGTCTGTTCTCCATGTAAAACCAATAGTGGATAACCTCGTAGATATGCGATTCTATGTTTCAAGATAAAGTAGACAAAATTATCTAAAGTAATCAGTAATGGAGGGATATCAAAAGTGTTTCTTATCCATTTAGCAGGTAGGTACATATTAACGAATATCTAGAAATGATTTTCCCTTAACAATACAATAGTCTGGCTAAAGATACAGCTTTCTGATTGACAGTCGAACTGGCGTCGTCTGAGCAACAGCCAATTATTTTGGTAGCGTTCACATTTGCATTTTTATTAACCCTAAATTTATGCGCACTAAATGATGTCATTGTTTAATATAATATTTATTATACGACGGTCCCGAATTATTGAGCATAAGACACATGGTTCATATTTTTTAGAAATACATATATTGCAATATTAAATGTCAAAATGTGTCATCGGAGACGGTCTAAGGACCGGTATTTCCAACTCCGGATAAATTGCGGAATAATAAACCATGGAAAAAAATACTCTAAGAATAATTTTCGGGATAAGTTAAATAGTTATTTACATACTAAGTGCGGGAAGACATTCATCCCGCATGGCCGCTTATTTGAGGCACGAGCGAGCTTACGAGCGAGGGCTTCATTTGCGCGAATGCGTGGATGACGTCTTCCAGCAAGAAGTTTGTACAAAACTTTTTGTAACGAACAAAATCATTATTAATAGAGTATAAATGTCAAGATAATTGTACAAAATTCGCAAATATACAAGTAAATAGCACAGCAGCAATTTCATAGCAACGGTTGTTAAGTAAATTGTTGATTTCGGAAACATAATTGTTTGCATATTTTTTCAGAATTAAAAGTTGTCAAAATGTCTGATTCTGATATTTCTTGCACGCCTCCCGAAATTTAAAGCCGGAGACAACGAATAAACGCTTTTTTTAACTTACCATAATGGCAAATGTGTTAATTCACCTGTAATTCAGTACGTAAATAAAATATAAACTAAATTAAGCAGAAGTTCTAACGCATATTGTATGTTGTACTTACCAAATTTTCAAATAATTAAATAAAGAACAATGTCCGGCACATGCCTCTATTTTACTGGTAGTTTAATTGTCAGTGTAAGTGTAATATCTGATAATTTAAATTTAAGGTTATGTTCTATTTTGATATTGGACAAATGACAGATTGTTGTTCTCCAACAGATAGCACTCATCGTAGGCAAATATATTATTTATTAATAAATTATTTATTATTATTGGTTTTAATGCTTGAAAATCGTTAATTTTCGAAAAATTAATAAACTATATTTTGTTATTTTAAAGATTATTTTGTTGAAGAATGCCCAGAAATTGTCATTGTTTTTTGCTTAATATCCTGGTGCAGTGCATCGGGAAAGTGACGTTTCCGGTTGTCTATAGCGTGTGTCAAATGTCACTTCCGAGGTTGTGAGTACAAAAATGTGTATTTCCAAATGTTTTTATTCCAAGGATTGTTATTCCAAAGTTAAAATGTTATGTGACTAACAATTTTATTACGGTTGAAGAATGTAATAAATAATATGTAAAATTGAAATTTTAATTTCACTAATAATGAAATGAGAATATTAATTTCTTGATTTTAAACATAAAGAAACCGATGCAGTAGGAATTAGGAGAAAAATGAAGTCCGTTTTTCGCGCTTGGGCATTTTCAGGAGTTCAAAACTAGTTTTGAGCGAAATTTTCGACTGATGCCCGAATTCGGGTTTAGAGTAACATACAGGGTTCGTTTATTTTGAGAGATACAAAAAAATTTTAATAATCAAAGTTAAACTAGACAAAGGGGCTCATAAGATGATCATAGCAGAAATTTTGTATCACTTCCGCTTTTAGCGGAAATGGGTACAACTTTAAAACTAGCATAGGGAATAGATATTTTTTTTTCAGAATGTACATAATATTCACAATGATACCAAATTATCATAGTTTTACTTTAACCATTTCAAAATGGCAACCATTTATTCTTAAAATATGTATTAATAAAATTCCATACAAAATAAAACATAGCAAGCTATGTAAACAATTTTATTATCTTATAACAAAAGAAAAGAAGAAATTTAAAAAAAATTAGGCATGATGTATTATTTTTTATTTTTTTTGACATTCTCCGAATATTAAAATCATATCAACCATTTCTTCATTTGTGTAATTCACTTGAGCCATAATTATTTAATTATTACAAGAAATTGTCACTATCACAAATGTTGATAAATTCTTTTCATTTGTTATAAGATAATAAAATTGTTTTCATAGCTTGCTATGTTTTATTTTGTATGGAATTTTATTAATACATATTTTAAGAATAAATGGTCTCCATTTTGAAATGGTTGAAGTAAAACTATGATAATTTGGTATCATTGTGAAGCAAATTTTATTTATATTCTGAAAAAAAAATATATAAAATTACCGATTCCCCATGCTAGTTTTAAAGTTGTACCCATTTCCGCTATGATCATCTTATGAGCCCCTTTGTCTAGTTTAGCTTTGCTTATTAACATTTTTTTGTATCTCTCAAAATAAACGAAATATTCGTGGTGCCGGACTTACGCCAAACACCCCGTATATGTATAACGTTGCATGTACATTTTTTTTTTATCTTCCTGGTCTTATTATACTTTCTTGACAATAAATAAATTACCTACTTTTCTGAATTATGAACTAATAAATGCTGAATTTAATAGGCGAAAACGATTAAAAATTCTGTATTATTCCAATTATTTCAATTTATTTATTAGTTCGTGTCCAAACCATACAATACTTATATATTGGACATAAAATATAAGCTATACTCGTATAATCACAGATGGAATTCGATTGGAATGAATGTCTATTTGCCCTACAAATTTTTTTCATTCTTTCCTTCGTTTTTCATTTATATCTCTTGAATGGCCATGAAGTGTTTCCAATTATAAGGATTGTCCGAAAGCAACAAAAATTGCATGGTATAACTTGGTGGTAATAGAATAAGTAGACCGGAGGTCGCGATGAATACACTTCTGCAAAGACTGGGGGGATTATATATTCTTAAAATACTACCATTCCGGCGTAATCGAGCTTGTTAAAAAATTTTTTTCTCAAATTTAAATTATCTAATCAATAGGTCGCAGAATATAATTAACTACATACATTTCTTCAGGATTACCGTCCAATATATCTTCAAAATCACAGTCGATAATTATAAATATACTATATATGCCAAATTTAACCACGAAATAAATATTTATTCGCTGTCAGGGCCCGTATTCTTGAGCGTTCGTCATTTCGTTCGTATTCGTATTTGCGTTCGTTTTCATGTTAGTAGTCACAGTGTGTCTGTGTTTCAAAAACAATATTGGATATTAATTCAATGGATGAAGCTATTGGCACTCGGTGAAACATTGTAAATTATTAAATAAAATACTTGGTTTTGTTTCACAAATAAAAAATAAACTTTATTGTACAATTTCGCTAGTTGCGGCATCTTCAACCTAACCTAACCTAACATGAAAACGAAAGCGAATACGAACATGAATGTAATTACGAACGCTCAAGAATAAGGGCCCAGATCGAATGTTTAAATTTATTCTCGAGATAGCGTATTTACCCCAGGAATAAACAAAACACAAGTTTGGAAATACAGCATTTTGTATTTAACCCGGGTATAAAATTTATTCTAGGAATGAAAATATTTAACTGAACTTGGTGTATAATAATTTTGTAACAATAACTACTAAGTTAAATATTGTTGGGTTATTCCAGAATGTTTTAATTTATTAACCCTTATAATCCTTGAGAAACCGTCTGATTTGAAAATCAACTTTATTTACTTGAAACAACGTATGCACGTCTGACTGTATTTGTCAATCGAGTTGGTTGGAATTTTCGTTGTGCGAGCAGACAGCTGTGAAGGGGTGACCGTAACCTAAGGGTAGTTTATTGATTTCTAGCAGCCATTGGCCCTTTTAGGGTCTTAGAATGATATATCTGTTAGTATTCAAGCGGTGTCTTCTGTTTTGCCATGCCGAATGGAGAAATTTTTGCTGATAGAAGTGATAATGTGATGAAATTCGGGTGACGGGTTTTTGTGGATGTAGAGTGGAGTAGGTTAAGTGAATCTCTGGAGGGTTGTCATTGTCACTGACCAAAGGAGGCATATATTTTATTGACATATAGTACAAAAAAGATTAAATGAACCGAAATATTTTCTTTTATTGGCTACAATGATATAAAATATAACAATTCTATACGTTGTCGACAAAGTGTATAATATGTTATTGTACGATTACAATGTAGTATTGGATACGTTATAGATAAATATATCATCATGATTTATAACCTATTTGTGCGTTTGCCAATTGAAATAGTCCACGGTACGGGAAAGGGAAGAAAGTATAGAAATGTTCAAAATTAACAATAACAAACATTTAATATCGTACGTAGTACATAAAAAGTTTTAACGCAGTTCGCGGCGTTATTTAACTAATAACCAAAACATTATAAATAAAATGAATTAATGCACGCCTGTGTGACGCGATAATTAGAAGCGAAATGACCGATTCTGATTTAACTTGGCGTTGGCCAACGTTGAGCGCACACGAATCATATGTAAACAAATAAAGTTAGGTTAACTCGTGCTCCGTCGCAAAAACGAAAACATCCGCTACATAATACAATAACAAGACGTCGTGAAGTACCTACTATAAAAAATCTAATGTGGCCAACACAATACCTCCCGTTTAATTTAATTTTTATTCATGTAAATAATTAAAATTAAATTAAATTTAAATACCGGGTTCGATCCCGATCGACGCCAAATATTTCGAATTTTAAATGGCACAAAAATGACCCCTGTGGTACACTCTCCACGCCAGCAATAAGTGCTCGTGAGGTGACACCGGGTAAACGCCCGCACGGTACAAATATGTCATCATCGTCACCGAAATCTGTGTACAAAGCAAATTGGCACACACAGCAATGGGTAATATGCCGTGATGATATATTTATTTTATTTATTTATATACTTACCTATATTCATTGTGGGCGTGGATAGTGCACCACAGGGGTCAATTTTGTGCCATTTCAAATTCTAAAATATTTGGCGTCGGTCGGAATCGAACCCGTTCCCAAGATTCGCGTGAAGTGACGCCTGGTAAAAGCCTGCACGGAACAAATATGTCATCATTATTACCGACATCAGCGTACAAAGCAGATTGGCTCACCCATTAATGGGTAATATGCCGATATGATGATATATGTTTTTATTATCTTACCTATTTTTACATATTTACTTGCTGGAAACTGTATTAAGTTCCATATAATTATTTTTCCAGTTACTATTTTCTTTTTAAAACGTTAATATTATTATTTGAAATGATTAGTTTGTTGACAGTGACATATATCTGTCAGTTACACACATTTGAGATTTGAACTGTGTAACCATGTGTATGAGTTGTGTTTAAAGCGTAGGCTTCGGGATTAAAATTATAGATAGTTTTATAAATTAATCCATAAAATATATAGAAAAAGTATTAATGCAAACCAGTACAAAATTTGATAATCTTTAATTTTTATATAACGTAAATCTCGAAAAAATAACATTTAAAAGTATTTTTCGAAGAAAAACTATTTTGAGCTTCCAGTAAAGTGCCATTTTCGGTTATCTGATTTACTCCAAAATCTAATGACATCTTTCTATATAAGAGTAAGATAAAAATACAAGGTTTCAAAAGTTTCTGAACGATAAGTATTTGAGTTAGAGCGTAAAGAGGATCCACACACATATACACACATACATCATCGTGAAAATGTTAAAAATTGGATTTTAGGGACCTTAAAACGTGGTCATTTACCAAAATCTCAATATGCGATTTTTAGCACGATCCCTATACCTTCCTTACCAAGGGTAGCGGGAGGTAAGAATTAACACGATGGATCAATAATAACAACATAAACATTAGGCTTGAAACATGCACAAATTATAGAGATATAAAACAAAATAAATAAATGATTTCCTATCTGGACTTAGACTTCTGGGGACAGGCCAAAAGGGTGAGTACACTGCTATTCTGCTATCGTAGTTAGTGGGGGTGCAGAAGAAACGTGACGGTGATGGACGATAACAACGCTCTAGAACTTCAACAATATACGCACTCATAAGGGATGTGCGTGGGCCTCTGCGTGGGCGTATATGTGCAAGTTATTTATGGCTACTTGTCCCTCCAAATATTAGCGATACGATAAAGACAAGAGCCCAAACGTGAACGTCGATAAATACTGTTTCAGATACGTTACAAATGAAGATTATAATCTGAAAAGCCTGCAAAGCACGACTAGGATTAGCAACTATCTACTAGTGCTGTGAGGATCTGGGATCCGAGTACCCGGATTTCAAAATATCCGGTTCCTCAGATATCCGATGTTCGAATATTGAAGCGGATATCCGTAAATTTAATTCGGATTTGGATCCGGATTCGATGTTTTGTTTACGGATCCGGATCCAAATTTTCATTCTGGATCCGAGTCTCCATTTTGAATGTGAAGGCAAACCCCTCTAAAATAGCCAGGTAGTTTGTGCAAATGTAAAGAAAAAGAATTTATACATTCACAGAGTCCTATTTAGTAAATGATGAATATAAAATACAAATTTGTGTTATTATACATATAAAGTAATGTAACGTTTATTTATTTGGCTGAAATGTAAAAATCAGAGAAATATTATTAATTAAAATAATACATTTATTAAACGATAAATAATTAGGATAAATATAATAAAAGTAGTTGGACGCGCGCTACGGTAATATTAATATGATATAGTCATATTCGAATCTAAGATCCGATACTAAAATCCGTTTCCAAGATTCGATATTCGAACCCGGATTCAAGATCCGATACTCAGATTCGGATCCAAAATCCAATATTCATATTCGGATCCAAAATCCGATACTCAGATCCGGATCCAAAATCCGAAACTGAGATTTGGATCCGAGATCCGGATACTTTAACATCCAATTATCCGGGTATCTGGATATTTTTGGATCCGAAACCGAAACTAGCCGGATCCAGATCCCACCACTACTATCTACAACCCGTTGTAGATAGGTAAGTTGAATGTGGAGATCTCACCGACTTTTCAAGTGAAAATTGCATCCGTTGCTGAAATACTATGCTTAAATCCTGGAATTTCAGCCGGAAACTCATTTTCAAATGAACTGGACAAGGTTCAAATCCATCCAAAGAAGATAAAACCGACAAATTGACACGAAAAATTGCCACGTATGGGTCTCACAAGATCTCGACGGAATGACGTCAAGGTGTCATTTACCTCAACCTTGAAGTGTAATAGGTAGTAGGACAAATGTACCCTAACCAAAATTATTGGAACGTCGGCCAGGTTGATTAAAAGAGGGGCGCTAAGAAAATGAACCGCAACAATTTAGGACTTGCGTTATGCACTAAATTAATCCATGTGGTGTTTTTTCAAAGGTAGATTTGAGAGCCTAGGAAGTGATACATAGCAAGCGTCCTCTATGAGTCTATGCTATGGTTAAAATGTCTTTATCGAAGACTGAAAAAAAAACAGATTGAAACACCCAGGAATGGGTAATAAGCCGTGATGATATATTATAATATTAGGTATATTTGCATTTATATATGAGTTTTTATAAAAAAATTATAATTGAATCACCTATTTAAGACACTACATATTTTCAATATTGAGATTTTTCAGAATCGAAGGTAAATGCATCGTTGTGTGAGAAACAGCATATATCAGATGCACACAGCACGCCCATAGTAAAGCAGTTAAAATTTAATTTGAACGTGAAACAACTTTATGATTTTTCTTAATACATCATTTTACTTTATGTTCTGTATATTTTATTTATTCACACATAACAAAATAAAGGGTTATATTATTGTTGTATTACGAGTTCTGATAGATTTTTTAATAATTTACATTTTCTTGTTACTTTTGTAAAAAGAATCGGTACCGCCTAAATTATTTAAATAATAAAGAAATCTTGTACTGTTTTATAGAAAAAATATTGTAATTAATGTTTTCTATGTTATTTATTCCAATTCTGTACGAAATTTAGTAAAAACCAAATGAAACACAAATATAAACAGGTGATTCAATTGTGCTTATAATAAAAGATTTCGACTTTATTTATTTTTTTATTTATTTATTTGTGAATGCGCATTCAGCTTTTAAACATTGAACATTTCAGCACTTAACAAACTTATACCGCTACTTTATATTAGATTAGACAAACTTATCTATGTAAATTTAAAAACCAAATTAGTTTGCAAGTGTAGTAGCTTCCTAAGCCGAATTCTCTCGTACATCTCTTGTAATTCCCTGTATCTGAGTACGGTATCTTGGCTTGGCAGCAGGAACATTGGATTAGGATAACACACTGTGGCAGTGGCAGCGGTTAGCAGCTGCGAGGTGTAACCACTCGTACTGTGTTCCGTACTATATAAATCAATAGCCCAGGGAAATGTACAAATGGAATGAAAAAATGTAGGATATGTAGAGTACTGCACCAGGGATTTCAATGAGGGAGGATAAGTGTAATACCACACTTTCAAATTGATTAAATTTTACTTTACAACTACATGTTTGTTACATATGAAGTTAATATTTGTAAAAGTAATAGAGAAAGTATGTCAAATATAAACCCTACGGAGTTTATATTATTGTCAGAGTTCATTTGTCTAATGATGCATTAGTTATTACCTATTGGGGGTTTCCGGTAGTGGTGTGAGGATTCGACAAAACTCGAATCCGAGTACCCGGATTTCAAAATATCCGGTTCCTCGGATATCCGATTTCTCATTTTGAATGTGAAGGCAAACATCTGGAATTGAGTTCAAATTCGAATCGTTAAATTACGCCTGTTTATCTTAGTAAACAAAGAGTAATAAATTCTATAATACCCCTCTAAAATAGCCAGATAGTTTGTGCAAATGTAAAGATATAAAATTTATACCTTTACAGTCCTATTTATTAAATGATTAATAAAAAATATAAATTTATATTATTACACATATTAATATATTAATATGATATATTCGAATATAAGTTCCGATACTCAAATCCGTTTCTTAGATTCGATATTCGGATCGGGATTCATGATTCGATACTCAGATTCGGATCCAAAATCCGATACTCAGATCCGGATTAAAAATCCGATACTGAGATTTGGAGCCGAAATCCGGATGGTCCAATATTCAATTATCCGGATATTCTTGGATCCGAAACTGAAACTATCCGGGTCCGGATCCCATCACTAATTTCCGGAGAGTTTTCGCGTTATTCTTGGTATTCCATTGTAGAAAAATAAAAGGCACGTATTTAAGCGTTATTTTATTCAATTTTGCCTAGTATTTTATTTGGTTTTTTTGTTCAGTATAAGTAATAATTGTCCAATAAAAAAAATAGTTCAGTATTTTTCATATATGTTCAGTGTTAGTGTTAAAAACATTTCTTGTTCAGTATTTTTCATATTTATTCAGTGCTTTTTCATATTTGTTCAGTAAAAAAACATTTTTGTTCAGTATTGGAACTCAAACCTACCCTTACTTAACAAAGAAATAATTTCGTATACTAGCCGCTACACTGGCGATCCGCCGGAAGCCAGTCACTCTGCTTCGCTCCGTGTTGGCTCTCATCGACGCTTAATATAACATATCTAACGGCAAGTACTCCATTAACCGTGTTTAACAGGGATGAAGGAGGGACTGGATTTTAAATAAATAAATATTTCATCACGGCATATTACCCATTTATGGGTGTGCCAATCTGCTTCGTACACAGATAACGGTAATGATGGAATATTTGTACCGCGTGGGCGCTTACCAGACGTCATCTCACGGGCACTCATTGCTGGCGTGGAGAGTGCGTCACAGGTGTCAATTTAATGTTTAATATTTTATTGTTATTTGAAATAGGCGTCGGTATCTTCCGATACCCGTCGAAGTTGATTCCCGGTGAGTGATTTTGAGAATTTATTAAAATTCAAAAACAACGCCTGGCGTTACGACGTAAGTATTAATTTACTGACAAGTATAATTTAACTGAACGTTTATTTTTTTATACTGATCAAGTATTTTTTACTTAACATTTATGAAAAATACTAAACATCAATATTTATACTGAACAAATATTATTTAATTGAACATTTATTTTTTATATTGAACAAGAATTATTATTATTAATACTGAACATTTATTAAAAATACTGAGCATGACGTACTATTCATTTAAATATTTAAAATACTGAACAAATAAATATTTCAGAAGACTAGAAATTTCTTAAAAAAATTTAATTGTCAAAGATGATAATTGTTTTGTCAGTTTTTAATTCTTAACAATGGGGGTAATTTACCAATTTTTTAAGTTTTTTTTTTTGATAAAATATTAAATCTAGGAATATTGGTGAAATCGCGATGTAAAAATTCAAATTAGTAAGTGAAATATGAAATTTTGAATGTCTGCAATTATTTGTGACGTCATAGGCCCGAGTTGGTTACACTTCTCAAACAGTTAATTCTTGTGTATCAAATTAATTAGTAATGAATACATAAATAAAGAAAAATGTTTAAAATAAATAAAGTATGTTGTTCATACTTTTTCATACAATTCATAATTTCCCATTAGTGCGTCATGTAAATGAATTTATCTCCATTTAGGACAATGCACGGTTATCAATTCGTAGGTTATGAACAATACTACCAACTAATTATCATGTGTGACATTTGAACTCCAGTTTACATGGCTTCAATGAACGTATAAATCACTTCCAATCAATAAATCAATATTACTTACTTTAATATTTCACCATTCGACTAAATGCAATAGACAAGAACAGTAACATGAGACGTATGTCCACGATAATGAGTTCTAAGTAAGACAAATATGATAAGTATGGGAGAATGGCCTGTAAACGTATACCTCGCACTTGAGTTTATTGCGTTCTAAAGTAGGTTAGGATTTTTTCCAGGTGTAACAAGTGCAACAATTAAGTTTATAGCGTGTTACGACAAAGCGGTTTCACTGTGAAATGAAAGTAAACGGAAATGTGTCAATGTTAGTATGTTTTATGATTATAAAATATATATAGACAACATGTGACAGAGTAAATGAAATGATTGTTTAAATTACGGCTTAGATAATATTTGAAAGGCTTTACCGGATGACTTGCAGTTTAACATATTATTGTATTTACTACATAATTTAATTGTTAAGACCATTTCAATTGAATAACAAATTTATAATTTTTCATATTATAACTCTGATGTTGGTTCAATTAACCGAAATCGATAAGTTTTTTTTATTTGTGTGTTTATTTATTTATTATAATATGTATATTATTGTGGTATATCATCAAGTGAATTATTAAATAATAAAAAAAAATTAACAACATATAAAATAATACAAGTTAAAAAAATAATTTGTAGAATAGATAAAATAAATAAATAAATAAATATTTCATCACGGCATATTACCCAGTGCTGGGTGTGCCAATCTGCTTCGTACACAGATATCGGTAATGATGGAATATTTGTACCGTGCGGGCGCTTACCAGGCATCACCTCGCGGGCACTCATTGCTGGCGTGGAGAGTGCGCCACAGGGGTCAATATTGTGCCATTAAAATTCGATGTAATTTTTGGTGTCGGTCGGGATCGAACCCGGGTTCCCCAAATTCGCGACCAGACACTTAGGCACACGGCCACGAGACCCCATAGAATAGTACATTTAAAAGTCTGATTTTACAAAATTTAGTGCTCATTTCTACAATATGGCATCACTTACTAAATCGTTGTTACACAGGTAAACACCTTAGAATGTATACGAGGGTTGCCTTTTATATTTCGGGAATAGAGAACAAAAACAAATATTTTATCATCGAAAATAGCTTTATTGTTTTTCAAAATATTCTCCACAAAGATCAATACACTTTTGTATGTGTGTGACCTAATTTTCAAAACATTTTTTTCAATCCGATTGAAGTATGTATTTCCAAAACATGCATTTTGAATGCATCAACCGCTTCTTCATGTGTCGAAAAACGTTGAACTCACAATTTGTTTTTGATGTTCGGGAATAAAAAGAAGTCAAATCGACGTTTTGAGCGCTCAAAAAGTCAATTGTTCGAGCTGATGTGTGAGAGCTCGCATTGTCGTGGTGGAGAATGACCCGTCTTCGGCGGATGGTTTTCCTTATTTCTCCGAAGACTTGTGGCAAACAAATGGTTGTGTACCATTCAGAATTGACCATTCTATGTTGCACCAATACGGTTGAGATATGTCCAGTTTTTCCGAAAAAACAGGCGACCATTTGCTTCGAAATGCTTCGAGCATGAATGACTTTTGTTGGATTTGGCTCGCCTTGGAAGACCTATTCAGTCTACTGCGGTTTACTTTCGGGCTCATACGCGTAGTTCCACGATTCGTCACCTGTCACGATGTCATACATATGTTTTGAAGCACCGCGATCGATTTTTTTGAGCATTTCTTGCGACCAATTGACACGAGCTTGTTTTTGAGCGATTGTCAAATTATGTGGGATCCAACGCGAACAAATCTTTTTTATGGCCAAATGTTCATGCAATATTGAAAGTATGCTGGTCCCACTAATGTCTAAGAATACCTCAATCTCACGATAAGTCACATGACGATCTTGCAGTGTTAGTTCACGCACCACAGAACAAGAGCCGATTTTAGACGACCTTCACGAAATTCGTCCTTAAGCGAACTACGGCCGCGAAAGAATTCGTTAAACCATCGATAAACACTGGTCCTTGATGGTGGTTCATCGCCAAAAATCGAATTAAGTTCATCCATGCACTGTTGTTGAGTCAATCCACGTCGAAAGTTGTAAAAAATAATCGACCGAAAATGTTTACTATTAATTCTATTTTTTGGCCGATATGAATTTTTCAAGTTACTGTAAACAACACAAATAGCGCTCGTACATCAAAACGTTCTGAGTATGTATACTGTCGAAAATGTCAAACTTTAGGATAGAGTCGTCAATTGACAGATAGCAGTACTAGGGTTGCCCAATCCCGAAATTTAAAAGGCAACCCTCGTACATGCAAGTTATATGTTTGTAATAGTTAAAAGATTTTTATTTATTTTACAAAGTATTAATTTATTCATGAATATTAATATTTGTCACCTTCAAAGTATTTTCCATTGTGTACATATAATGCAATTATGAATTAATGAATTTTCTAAAATTGGTAGTCCAAATCAACCGCCTGTCGCCGATTGCAAATATTTGTCGCCAATATATATTTTTTGTAGCCTAATTGGCGATAAATCGCCCAGTCTGGCAATTCTGGAGTTATAGCTATAAGCAACCAACCTGTCGTAGGTAATGTAAATCTACGTTTTACATTTTTGTTCGCTAAAAGTATAAAAATGATTAAGTTTTTTTGAAATCGATTACATAATGTTTTTATCTTATTGTTAATGTTTTTGTTGACACCAATGCTAAAACAATTTTATTCTTTTCAGGTGAGTCTACATCTCCATTTTCTCTACAGGTTTCACAACCAATTATCATGCGTGTAAGTCATATTTCTTAAGACTTCTTTCATATATCCAATTTCGCTAATTTAATAAGAAACCTTGCTCTATAATTTCAGTTGAGTGCAATTCAATATAAAATTTAATGTGTTTTTTGTCGTAACCTTATTAAAAGTTGCTTGTATTAGAATTCAACTTGCTCTAACAAAATTACTCCATTCTTTCTCGTAAGTGCAGCAATATATCATTAAATCAATAAATTTATTTCGCACAGTGCATTCTCCAGAGCAAAATCAAATAAATATAACATTCTTGTGAGTTTTTCATAGGAAGTTTTGAGCGAGAAAGAAACGTAATTGCTTTAAATCACGGCATGAATTGTGAACTCAAATTTTGCTGCAAAAAATGACAGAAAAACAAAATGCAATTACCTGCCGTTATTCAGTTATTTATTACGGTGTAGAGAAGAAAAATGCTGCAGTTCTGGGTTGGAATCCCGTTGAGATATGCACTGCTGATTGTTTTTAATAAGACTTACTGCATAACCTATTAATTATTTGATCTAATTAATCCCTGGTATATATAGACATACGGTACACGTAGAAACAATAATGAACAGTTTCAAGTGGTATTCAAATAATATATAATTAACCTTTTAAGTGTTGCGACCCCTGAAAAACCCCAAACATAAAGTAAATAACCTCACGACCTCCCTGATAATTAGAGGTTAATTATATATTTTACCGTTTTTACATTTTACTAATGACAGACAATGACAATGCTTTTATTAAGAAGCTTGGTATCTGGATTATCTGCTTTGAAGAACGAAGTTTTGACTCATTTACTTTAATTTCGAATTATACTGATGAAAATATGAACTCAAAAATAGTCTTATTCATCACGTGTTGCAGAGCATGAAAACGCGTTTACGCGAATTGAAAATTCAATGGGGGCATTTCAAAAAGAAAAAAATCGTTTTTTTTTTATAAAATTGTGAAATCAGTCTCATTTAATAAATATAGTAATATAAAATAACATGAAATATGCAACTTTTCATTCATAAATTTGGTAATAAACTTTCGCGGCTGTAAAATCCCTGACGTCGCGGTTTGTTACTCACACAAAGACATTCCTCCCATAAACACATACATATTTACGGTCCCAGTGGTTTCCGTTTGTTGTTGTAAACAAACTAACCTAAAATTGTAACAGGTGACAGCAAAATTAAAAGTAAAAGTATGTAAATAAAACATTTATTAAAATAAATATCAATCAGTACGAAATATGTTTTCATCAAACTAACAACTGATAACGCAAAGAATCATAGTTCCAGACAAAATCGGTAGAGCTCTACTGCCGCATCCGATAAGCCGTGACGTAGCCGTGACGTCAGCGTCTAAATATTTGAAATAAAAGACAACTTGTAATAAATCATATCTTTGATTCTAGAGACTTGTAAAGTGTAAAACATTCACCTACATATTTAATTTAACCCATTCTTTAAAGACAAAATAATAATAGAAAATGTGAAATGACCCCATTACGGACATATTTTACAGGTGATAACGATGATTTTCGAAAAGATGGGTTCTGAATCCGTTTGATGAAAATATTGTTGAAGCTGCCAAGTTTCCAATTGAAACTTTGGAACTAGAATTTTTGTTTCAAGGTTTAGACAAGTTTTGGCTTGCACGACAAAGTGGATACGGAAGCTTAGTAACGGATGCTTTAAAATCATTGATTCTATTTGCCACTTTTTACGTTTGCGAAAAAGGCTTTTCGACTATGGTGGCATTAAAAACTAAAAACAGAAATCGTATATTAACACTTGAAAATAATTTACTTATGTGCGTTTTCAATGTCGATTCACGTATAGCAAAACTTAAGTGGAACACAAACCCGACAATAATTCATTAATATATTATTTATTTCTTCTATTCAACAGGATAATAATTATCCTAATGACAGAGGGAGTATGAAAACGTATATATGAAATTTTAATATTAACAAGAAAAGAGACAAAAATAATAACAAAAATATAACTTTTAACAGAAGTCATTGAATCATGGAAAATATCAATTTCAATACATATATTGTTACACAATTTACACATTTGTATTATTGGTGAGATAAGTTAATAATTCCTTACACAAACTGGTATAGCAAAAGTTATAATTTGTCTGGAAATACACGTGTAATATTAAATTTTATTTTATTCAACAAAGTAATATCATTAATTTTATTATTAATTAGTTTATAAAGATACAACACAGACAATATTTTTATTCTTGACTGAAGACTGATTTGTTTAAATTCATTTAACATTATGTTATAAATGATTTCATAAGAGTATATTTTAAATATTTTAAGAACTTCTTTTGAATATTTTCAATTTCAATGACATATTTATTATAAAATGGATTTCAAATTTGTAGGAAGTACTTATTCTAGTTTAAATCTCACATAACAGTAATACAAACTCATAATTGTATTTATATTAGTAAATGATTGAGAATTTTATACGAAGTTTTACAAAAGTAAGTTCCCTACATGTTGATCAAATTTCAATTTTGGAACAAACATTATTCCAAGGTCTTTAAATTTATCTACACGTGACAAAATATTTTGATTCATGTGAGCAGATTGAATTAAATGTTTTTTTTATTAGTTAATAGTAGAAGTATTGAAGTTAAAATATAATTTGGAAGACTCTGACCATTTTACTAAATTGTCTATATCAGTTTACAAGTTCTTACAATCGTCTACTGTCTACTGTATTTATAATTATGTATATTTTAATATCATCCCCATAAAGCAAAATATTGGAATGTTGTACACACGTAGTGATATCATTTATGAATAATAAAATAAAAGTGGTCCAAGATTGGATCCTTGTGGAACACCGGAAGTAAAAGTAAATATAGCAAATTTGTGGTTATACGAGTATAAATAAATATAATGTTGCCTACCAGTAAGATATGATCGTAAGAATTTGCCAAGTTTGTAGAATAATTGAACTGTGAGTTTAATTTATGTAATAATTTTATGTCTTAATATCAAACTAAATTATAATTTATTAATTAATAAAAGTTTTTTTTCGTGCATAAGTGTTTTTTTTTCTTACTGATTGACTTGTGTTTCTACATGAATATTTTCTATTCTATTTCCCTATTTAAATGTTTTTGAATCATTTTCTATGTATGAGGTTATATCCATTATTTTCTAATTATAGTTAATTAATTCTAGAGTCACTGTAGATAGTAATGAAAGTACGCATGTATGTTTCAATTAACCTTTCGTTAATAGTTATTTTATCAGCAAGTATATGTATTTCATTTTACAATATAGAATTATTTTTAATAAAGCGCAGTATGTTGTTTATTTATAGAAAATTAATATGTATATTTTTAGTATCAATTCTACTACTTTAGAGAGATATTTTTAGCTATATGTAGGTAACTATATGACAATGTTTTTATGTTGTCGATATAGAACACGGATTTATAGTTGATTATACATCGAAGAAAATAATCAGTGCACACCGAAAAATATATTCATATATTCTACAATTTTATTATCTTTTTCCTTTACACGTGTTGAATTACATGTTGATATACCAAATAAAATAGAAATATGATTCTTCAAATATATTTGTTTCACATATTTCATAGTGCAAATTAATATGAAATTCTTGGGGAATATTGCAGAAATTACGAGTGTTATTTGCTCTTATAAAACAATGAAATGTAGAAATTGTGGTATTTGTTTAACCTTTTGGCTTCCGACGGAACTTTATAAACATTTAAATTAATTATAATTATATTATGTTTTTCATAAATAAGTTTAAATGAGAGCTGTGCTTAAGGTATAATGCTTAAGTACTAAATGCAATGCTCAAGAACAAAATTTTCTAAACTCCAAGTTTTAAGGCGTAATGACTAAGCTTAATTATAAAACAGACATATCTGTTACTTGCCCATCTTACATTTTTAATTTGAATTGTCAAGTGTCAGTCTATTTCATAATAATTTCAAATTTTTGATGTTTTTGATATAAGTATGTAGATGTGCATAAATAATAAAATTATATACACGTAATTTTTATAGATGTCTGGTCAAGGTCATTTTCGAATTCTGTGACAAGATTTTAGCTCCGCCCATTCTGTCAAATTCAGTAGCGTCGTTTACTTAATATTTAGGGAGTACATAAGGTACTATTGATATTTTGTTATTATAAAAATATATATTAGAGTTAAATTATTCAAAATTCAAAAATAAGTCAACTGATAAGATTTTTTTTTGACTCACACTTGAAAAGTTTATCATTTTTTCACAATCTGCACTATCTGCAGAATGGATATGTAGGCAATACTAATTAACTGAACAGATATAATTTTATATCAATCCTAGGATGGATATGAAATCCTCCAATCACAAATTACCTAGGTTGTGTAATACAAGCAACTGTCTTTTCATTTATTACAAGATTAAGAAGAAGAACGGAAGAAATGTTACATTTGACATCTCAATGCTGTAATTTAGATGGAAATATTTTCAGTATAAAAAGAGATTTGTATAATTTAATAACATTTAAATGAATTATATTATGAATTGATAGATTAGGTAAATTGTAAGTATTCAAACAGAATGTATAAAAAATGAGAACCAGAACGGTATTAAATATCACATTTGACAAGTCAGTGTTACCCTTTTTAGATTTGGCAATAATTTCAGAATATGAGAATATTTAATAATATTTAAATGAAGTGTAATCATAAGCTAAACAAATTAGAAAAAAATGTAAGTAGTATGTAAAAACATATATAAAATAAAATATAATTTTAATAGTAAATGCCATTACGAAAGCTTAAGAAAACAAGTACATAAAATAATATTAAAATTAATAATGTTTAATAAAATTTCAAATTTCTACAGTGCGTATTGTCCTTCTTTTCGATAGTCACCTCATATCCATTCTTGTTGTAAAAACTACTATTTTAACAAATGTGGAACCAAATATATGGAATATAAGATACTGACACAGTGACAGTATCAGGAGCTCTGCCATACAATAATGCTATACGCACAACTATGAATCAAGTTACTATATTCGAAATAACAAATGAACTTATGTTTCATCGATAGTATCAACAATAAGTTTCATTTTAAAATGACATATCGTAACTTAGTCGAAACAATATGATTTTTTGAAAGACAAGTGTGTTTTATCTATCCTTATGGCGCGTTTTTCTTGTCAATGTAAATATAAGAGAGATGCTTGTTAATTCGTATATGATACAGATGACCTTGATCAGACATCTTTAAAAAAATAAACTATACAGGGTGGTTAAGAACTTAATGTCATAAATTTAAGGGTAAGTAGTATGACATGTGTAGATAACAAAACAGAGATTTTTATAAAAATTCGAAAAAAGAAAATTCGACTTTTCTTAAGGAAACTTCTTTTTACTGCTGTTTTAATTAATATTTCATTAAAAATATGGTTATCAAAAATACATTCAAAATTAGTTGTACAGTAAAATTTTTGAAAGATGTCCGATCAAGGGCACCTGTATCACGAACGAATTAACAAATAGGCATACATTTATCTCTTTCTTTTGCAAAGGCTGTAAGAGTGTGTGATAAGGATGGATATAACACGCTTGTCTTTCAAAAATTCATATTGTTTCGACTAAGTTAGGACATTCAATTTATAAACGATGCTCGTTGTTGATAATACTTTAGCTGTAACGTAAGTTTATTTATTAATTCAGATACATTACCTGGATTCATAGCCGTACGTATAACGTTATATTTTGTCAGAGTCACTGACACTAACATTGTGTCAGTATCTTATTTTTAACATATATGGTTTTACATTTGCTTATGAACTTACTAGTTGAATTATTTTTGAATTTTGAATGTTTTTCCTGTAATATATATTTTTTTAGTAATAAAATAACAGTAGTATCTTACGTACCCTCATAAAAACTAAGCAAACGACACTACTGAATTTGTCATGATGGGCGGAGCAAAAATCTGAATTCATACAATTCGTAGACAACCTTGATCGGACATCTTTCAAAAATTTTACAGTATAAGATATTATTCTTAATAATTACATTAAATAGAATTTTTAACAAAAATAATTGTGTAACAGATAAAATATTTCCAGTGGTGTAGTAGTACCAAAAATGTTAGTTTCATGAAAACTACCTGTAAATATACGTTTTTTTTTTTATTCTTTTTGTTTCGTAATCTATACATGTCATACTACTTACCCTTAAATTTATGATATTAAGTTCAAAACCACCCTGTATATGACATATTAAAGAAACACAATAACTGCTTCTGCAATGGCATCGGGAATATTTGTACTATGCAACCAGCTATAGTGTCATATCTGTCGAATTAGTCACTAAATAAAGTAGCTGAAAATGTTATACCAGCAAATTGTTATAATGCATTAAGCCATGCATAAATCATTATGCAGTGAGCACTAAAACTTTCTGTGGAAACCAAGCTTTAATGTGATAATACACAAAATGTGTTCCGGAAACTCTTTTTGATAGCTCTCACTTTTCGTCTTTTGAGGTTACGGATGTCGAGCACAATAAAATTATTCGCACAATCATTTGTCCAAATCTAGCTGCAATTTATCAAATCTGGACGTTTTGCTTGTTCGGGCAGGTGGTAAATTTTTCTCTCTAACTTTAATTTCCCAGGAGGAAAAAGTCAGAACCACGAGCTCACATGTCATATTTCACTAGTACGGAAGGCTTTGTCCCTCTTAATTAAGTGCACGTTCGTGTACGACTACTAATCACTCACTAAAAGATCATGATTAGTTCGTAGTCTTCAGAGAAAAGAAAAGTTTTTGATGGATGCGATTTTCGATCCAAAGGGGATTCTTAATAGAAGTTTATGGAGTGTGATTCATTACTCACAATAATATATTGTTTCTAGAAATATCCAGTCTATCCAATATCCAGAAGATTATTATTGGTTTAGAATTTGATGTGGGTAGCACATTATTTAATACTTTTTCATTGTTTGCCATTGCAGTATCAATCATTCGTACGAAATTATACTTAATAAAATTCCCATAAATTATTTTACGAAGGTATTATCTTAATTACAATTTTTATGTTATTACGCTGGCATTTATATGGGCTATTTATTATTAACACGTAAATTCTCGTATGTCTATTAAATGTCACAGTAGTTTACTTGCATGATTTATAAAAACTTGATATTTCATATATATTTTATTTTATATGGTACGGTGCGCGCTAAAATTTTAAATAAGTGTGAATATATGCCGGCAGTACATTCTCGCCGAGGCAAGGCGAGCGTAGACGAGCACGAGAGTGTACTAGCAGTACTCGGCTCGCCTCGTGGTGTCTCGCCTCGCCTCGTAGTCGCTCGCCTTCGTGTCGGTTTTTCTGGCGCGAGTCAAAGGAACCGAGCGGCGTGCATAAAAGGTATGGTATAGACGCGACAAGCCGCGGCGGCTGGTCTCCGCGACTTTACTCCGATCGCTAGTCGCAGAGCATTACTGTTTTCCTAGACGCGACAGCTGCAGTTCGAAATGAAGCGAATTATGTTACAAAATAATTACATTTTACAAATGTAAATTTCAATTTATAACAGCATTAAGTTTTTTTTATATTATTTCATTTACAATTACCTAATTTTTCTATTTTCTCTGTAATCCCCATCCATATTTCGTCTTTATATATTACATATTTATACTTATCATTGATCATATCATACAAAACATTATTTTCTCGAACTTCTTTAACTAATTTCCCATCATCTAAAGCTGAAAATGCTGATTTCGCTATCCTGTCGCCGGCGACTGTCGCGGAGTACTGCTCACTATACCAGTCATTCGTTTGTCGCCGCGGCAGACGGTTTGCCGCGCAGTCGCGGTCGCGCCGAGGAAACCACTTCTTACAATTTGCCTATACGCAGAGGTGCCGCGCGACCTGTCGCCGCGGCTTGTCGCGTCTAGGAAACCGTACCTTAAGAATACACAGTACACTGTCGTATGTCGTGTTGATCAGCCTATTAGCGTGCAAGCTAAAATAATATTAAGAATTATTTTATTATGCAAAATGGGAGAATGGAGTAATGAATTCGTTTTAAATTTTTTGGAAGCTTATCAGAACGAGCATATTTTGTGGGACCCTGTGCATATATTTCATAAAGATAAAAAAATATTAATGATGCATGGATTCGTTTAAGTGAACTTTTAATATATATTAACATAATTATGCAATTGCACAATAAGCTGCAACAGCAGCAACTCAACCTCAACGTCGTTCATGACGGTTAATATTGATTATTGCGCATGCGTATTGTGTAATCCGAGACGAGGCAAATCGAGAGTGTACTGCACTCCACTCGTGCTTCCTCGCCATAACAAAAGTCTCGCCGAGACATTCGGCGAGAGTGTACTGCCAGCATTAGCTCTGTTGTAACTTTTAGAGCAAAACTACCAGAATAAAAAGTTGTTTAAAATGAAATTTTACATTAAATAAGTTTAAATTCGATGTACACTGGCTTGCAAAAAAATCGCGTACACCTTAAAAATCAAGTCACCGAGTTTTTACTTTTTTTAGCTATGTAAATACGATTTTTTAAAAATAGGTTAATACCAACTGTCAATGAAGTTGTCACAGTTGTCATTGTCATGTCATTATTTTAGGTATCGTGGAGCAAGTTCTTCATTGTGTTAAGTTACTGTAATTTATTACAAATATATTCTAGAAAAATTAAAGAACAACCAAGTATATATTTTAAATGGATTATAAATAAGTAAAAATTATGACAAACAAATTATGGACGAAATAACATTAGTAATTTATCATCGCTCCATCAGGGTCCAGTATTTCATTTAATCTTAATGTTCTGCTATTGACCACCCCTCTTCTAACTTAGAAAATATTACAACTTTCTCGTTTTCTGATAATTTTGGCATCTTAATTGACACTGACTTGTGACACTGACAAGTTAACAATCGAGACCGACTCAATACAGCAAAAAACAGGTGTACGCGATTTTTTTGCAAGCCAGTGTACACCACAGCACATCTGCAGGGCGAGATATTTAAGAAATAAATGTTACAATATATCAATATGATAGTGTAATAATTACTATTGTTGTAGTCATTATTTTCATATGAACAAGTAGAAAAATTGTTAGTAAAATTATGCTATAGTGGAAAAAAATATTAAACTGTTACATTTGTGTTACATTTTCTAAATTATTTTTTCTTGAAAGAATAGGTCAAATTAAATATGTAGGTGTATGTTTTACACCTTACAAGACTTTAGAATCAGAGATATGATTTGTTAAAAGTTGTCTTTAATTTCAAATATTTGGACGCTGACGTCACGGGTACGTCACGGCTTAGCGGATGCGGTAGTATAGCTCTACCGGTTTTGTTTGGTATTATGATTGTTTGGTTTATCACTTATTCTGATTTTGTGACAGCAACATATTGTTAACTAAAAACATATTTCATACAACTTTTGATATTTATTTTAATAAATGTTTTTGTAGCTGGCCTACTTTAAAATTAGTTGGTAGTTGTGTTTTTTAGAGTGCCATGAAAAGAAGATTGATTGATGTGTGAAAATATTTGACAGTTAAATAAAATATTTATAAAAATTAAGAAAATTAGTTTTCTTCTTGAAATAAATGGTCCTTCGAGCCGGATATGGATAAGGATATGAATAATGTACGCCGAAGTGAGAGATTAGCGTCGAAAAATCAAGAAAAGAATCGACCAGGTGGAACTTCAGATACCCACCATGATAAAGGTCAGATATTCGATCAAATAAGTCAGATATCAAAATCTTCTTTACGTTCAGCAAAAAGCGGGAATACCATCCGCAGCACCGCGTCGTCCCGACGACGAGTATTGGAGGCACGGGCTGCAAGGGAAAAGGCAGAACTAGAAGCGCAAAAGATTGAACAAGAGAAGATTTTAGAAGAAAGAAAACAACACGCGAAAATAGCAATAATAGAAGCACGGCTAGATGAAGAGCTTGCGCAATTAGAAGATACTGAAGCGTTATCACAGTCGTCAAACCAATCGAGGGTGCAGCAATGGGTCAATGACAGCATGAATGTAAATGACGACCAGCTAGAAGCTAATCAAGAAATTGAACGTACTGAAGTCAATCAGCACAGTCCTAGGAACAACGATATCACCGATCTTACACGAGCCATCACGTCAGCATTTAAGATGTCAAATAATTCGGGGGAGAAGCTCCTAGGACGTCTCTCTGCCAGAGACTTGCCTACATTCTCTGGTGACCCTCTTGACTGGCTAAGATTTAAAAATGCCTTTGATACAACAACTAGAATAGGACAGTATTCGGACGCAGAGAACGTTGCGCGGCTTCGGAGATGCCTTCATGGTGAGGCTTGGGAGGCGGTCGCTGCTCGACTTATTACGGCGACTTCAGCTGACGAAGTGATGAAGACTCTCGAGATGAGATTTGGAAGACCTGACCTGATACTGCATAAACTAATTGGCGAAATGAAGAAAATGCCGAAACTAACAGGTACTCGCTCTGAACTAGTTGTGCTCGCGACCAAGGTCTCCAACTGTGTAGCTGCTATAGAAGCGACCAAACATCTTGGACATTTGCACAGCAACGATCTCACCTCTGAGATTATGAACAAATTGACTGAACCTCTTATCTACCGTTGGCTGGATTATAGCGCTGAAAAAGATAGATACCAGCCTAGATTACGCGTGCTGGCTGAATATCTTATGCAAGAGGCACAACGTATCTGTAAAGCTGGTGCAGTAGAGTTGCCACAAAGAATAGTGAAACCCGTAGTTCCTTTTACACCGAAGCAACCTGTCTTCACGATGACTGAAAATGAAGATAGATCTGACTCTTCGCTTCAAATAAAAGAAACCCCGATTACCATGGTTTCGGAAGCACGTGATAAGAAGTATACTCAGAAGAGCTGTTATTTCTGTGCGAAAAATGATCATAGCATAGATAAATGTCCTAAATTTCGCAACGAAAAGGTGAATAAGCGCTGGGAATGGGTCTGTCAAAATAGATTATGCTTCAAATGTCTGAGTTCGAAACATCGCCGAGATAGATGCAAGAAGACAAGGAGATGCCCAACTTGCAAGGGGGGGCATCATTTCCTACTTCATCGTGATGATTGGCCTGAATCTCAAAATGAGAAGAAAATTCAAACGACCGAAGTCACTGCTAATGTTTGGGCTACAAAGAACAAGCAAGTATTTTTGAAGGTTCTGCCAATCGTCATCGAAGGTCCGGCTGGCAGCGTGAACACCTACGCTCTCCTCGATGAAGGCTCCACTGTCACTTTGGTGGACCGAAAAATTGCCGAAGAAGTCGGGGCACAGGGATCAGAAGCTGAGCTTCATCTTCAAGGAGCTGTGGGAGATGGAAGTAAATGGATTAGTAAAGTCGTGTCGTTAACTTTACGGTCCCCTGAAGGAGATTATCGATTAGAACGAGTACGCACAGTAGATAGCCTGTCTTTACCTACACAAACTATTGATGAATCTGCTTTAGCTCGATTTGAACATTTAAAGAAAATCCCTATTCAGACCTTTAAAGGACAACCTACTCTGCTCATCGGTCAAGATTATTGGCATCTAATTGTCAGCAGGAAAATTCAAGAAGGAAGAAAAAATGAGCCTGTTGCATCACTTACTCGACTTGGATGGGTACTTCATGGTTTCGTCTCAAACTTCACCAACAATTACCCTGAATTTACTTTACACGTACGCGAAGACATTGAATTACATGAGTTGGTGAAGAGTTTTTACAGTTTCGACAATATGGGAATTAAATATGAAGACTGTAAAAGACAATCGACTGAAGAACGACGTGCAGTAAATATTCTTGAGACAAAGACCAAAAGGATTGGCGATCGATGGGAAACAGGACTATTATGGAAAGCTGACGACATTCATTTACCAAATAATAGAAGTAGCGCAGAACATAGACTCAGAATTATTGAGAAACTGATGGACTCAGATCCTGCCTTTGCTTCAGATTACTCAAAGCAGGTTTCCAACATGTTAGAAAAGAATTATGCTGAAGAAGTCGTTGGCGCTTTGACAGGAAAGAGGATTTGGTTTCTACCGCATTTCGGAGTAAGAAATCCCAATAAACCAGGGAAACTTCGATTAGTTTTTGATGCTAAGGCAGAGACTAAGGGAGTATCTCTGAACACTGAACTATTGTCTGGCCCAGATCTCCTGAACTCAATGATAGGCGTTTTACTCCGATTCAGAGAACGCGCTGTAGCAGTCACAGCTGACATAAGAGAGATGTTTCTTCAAGTGAAGATTCTAGATGAAGACCAAAAAGCCCAATTATTTCTGTGGCGAGGATCAGACCGAGAAAACCCCCCTCGCATCTACAAGATGACCTCCATGATATTCGGTGCAACATCATCTCCATGCACTGCTAATTTTATTTTACGTCATAACGCTGAAGAATATGCCTCTACATATCCTCGCGCAGTAATGGCTATTAAGAGAAGGCATTACGTAGATGATTATTTAGATAGCGTTGACACTGAGGAGGAAATGAAACAACTTGTATCAGACGTTACCAAAATTCATAAAGCAGGAGGATTTAACATTTGTAGATGGGCTTCGAACAAACCCAGCGTTTTACAGTCAGACACAGACACTGTCACCCTCCTACAATCCACGCAACCCATAGAAACCGTCGAGAGAACTTTGGGCCTGAACTGGAATCCTGCTACGGACAGACTAGGCTTTGATCTCAGCCTAAAGAAGGTGAAAAGGGAAGTAGCTGAAGGGTTGCGAAGACCGACTAAACGTGAGATGCTGAAAGTTATCATGTCTGTCTTTGATCCTCTTGGGATGTTGAGCCCTTTTCTTATTAGAGGAAAAATTATGCTGCAAGATATATGGCGCAGTGGAACCCAATGGGATGAGAAAATCGAAGAGAAAGCTGCACAGATTTGGTTTCGGTGGCTGCAAGATATGAAGAAATGCCAGAATTTTTCTATATCCAGGTGCTATGGTTTTAAAAACATGAGTAACATTCAACTTCACGTGTTCGTTGACGCTTCAGAACAAGCTTACGCGGCTGTTGCATATCTACGTCGTGATAATAAAGTAGCCTTCATCGCTGCAAAGAGTCGTGTAGCACCATTGAAACCTTCAACTATACCAAGATTAGAACTTCAGGCCGCACTGATGGGTACACGTCTTGGTGCTACCATTCAAAAAGAACATGACGTGAAAATAGAAAAGCGATTCTTTTGGACTGATTCTCGGACAGTTTGGTGGTGGATCAATAATAACCCTCGACAAAACAAACCATTCGTTTCTAATCGATTATCCGAGATAGATGAACTGACCCGAACTGAAGAATGGCGATGGTTGCCCGGAAAAATAAATGTAGCTGATGAAGCAACAAGAGCTGATAGTAATATCGACTTGGCTCACTCAAGATGGGTTGTTGGTCCAGACTTTCTTCGTCTCTCTGAAAATAACTGGCCTTCAATGAAGCCAAAACCTGATAATGAGGAGGAGCCTAGACAAGAAATGATTTTAACGATCGTAGAACAACCGGAGAAGAACATTGATGATTCCAGATTTTCTAACTGGCGTTGTTTAGCTAGAAGCTTAGCGAAAGCCATTTTGTTTACGGAGAAATGCAGGAGAATAAGTAAACAATTGACTCCAGAACATGTGAAACGAGCAGAGATCTTGATTCTAAAACAAGTTCAATCAGAAAGCTTTCCCGATGAAATTGCTGCTATAAAAAACGGGCAAAATTTGAAGCCTACCAGTAAATTACGACAGCTAAATCCCGAATTAGACGAAACACACCTGCTACGTGCTCGAAGTCGGCTTGAAGCAGGAAGAGACTTGCCTTTAGGGTTGAAAAGACCGATAATCCTTGATGGACGACACCGCATTGCACGATTAATCGTCGAAGAGAAACACAAAGTTTTGGGTCATCACAATAGTGAGACTTTGTTAAATGAGATACGTCAAAAATTTTACATCTTCCGACTGAGAGTATTAATGAAAAATATTATAGCAAATTGTGTGACCTGCAGAGCACGACGAGCCCGCTGCGAACAACCCATGATGGCTGGATTGCCACCTGCACGACTACAACACCATTGCAGACCTTTTACATATTGTGGGGTTGATTTTTTTGGGCCAATGCAAGTAACCATCGGCCGCAGACATGAAAAGCGATGGGGAATGATATTCACTTGCTTCAACACGCGAGCAGTACATATTGAACTGGCAGCTTCACTTTCTACGGATTCGACAATAATGGCTATACGTCGCATGGCAGCGCGACGTGGATTTCCCAAACAGATCTATTCCGATAATGGAACGAATTTCCGAGGAGCTGACAAGGAACTGCGAAGGTCAGTTAAAGTACTATTGGATGATGAGCGATTGACCGGTCAAGCCACATCATTCGGAATAGAGTGGAGATTCAATCCACCTGAAGCACCACACATGGGCGGAGTATGGGAAAGACTGATCCGCTCTATAAAGACTGCTCTGTTTTCAACACTGAATTCTCGAGCACCTAAAGAAGAAATTCTTACCACCTTATTAGTGGAGGCAGAGAATATTGTGAACAGCCGACCTCTAACCCACGTTTCACTGGATCCAAACGAGGAGGAGGCGCTCACGCCTAATCATTTTTTATGCGGCGCATCTAATCCCTTACCGCGAACAGGAGAATTCTCAGACCAAGATTTTCATTTGCGAAAGCAGTGGCGGATCGCGCAGAGGCTGACTGACCATTTTTGGTCTCGATGGATGCGTGAATATCTACCGAGCCTTCAATCACGCACAAAATGGACATCAGACAACGGTCGTAAGGTTTGTATAGGTGATCTTGTTCTGATCGCAGATTGCAACGCTCCTCGAAATGTATGGCCACGAGGCAAAATTGTTGCCGTCACTCATGGGCGCGATGGTCGTGTCAGAATTGTCGATGTCGCTACTCAGGGTGGCATACTTCGCCGACCAGTTTCGAAGATTGTCATCCTACTGAGAGTTGAAGAATATACTTCACAGCCAGCTGCCACCACAGAAGCCTCTGACGAGACGAGGAGGAGAATGTAGCTGGCCTACTTTAAAATTAGTTGGTAGTTGTGTTTTTTAGAGTGCCATGAAAAGAAGATTGATTGATGTGTGAAAATATTTGACAGTTAAATAAAATATTTATAAAAATTAAGAAAATTAGTTTTCTTCTTGAAATAGTTTTACTTACATACCTTTACTCTTAACTCTGATGTCACCTGTTACAATTTTAGGTTAGTTTGTGTACAATAGCAAACGGAAACCACGTGGACCGTAAATGTGTGTGAGAGAGAAATGTCTTTGTGTGAGTAACAAAACGTGACGTGACGAATTTTACAGCCGCGAAAGTTTATTAGCAAATTTATTACTGAAAAGTCGCATATTTCATGTTATTTTATTTTGTTACCATATTTTTATTAAATGAGACGGATGTTACGATTTTATAAAAAAAAGCAAAAGCAATTTTTCTTTTTCATTCAAATGTAGAATTTTATGTTCTATTACTTTAATTCGATGCTTTTTTACCTAAGATAATTAGGAAAACAGGAAATTACGAAAGTATGATTTTATAAATTCCTATGTTTGGCAGTTCCAGTCACCACCGAGTATACTCGTACTATCCCTTATTATTGGGTTAGTAACTGTGTCAAATCTTGAATAAAACTTACACAATTTAAAAATAGTCTTTTCTGATAAAAGAAATATAAAATGTAATATTACCCTTAACCTCAAAAATATTTTTTAAATATTTCTAGGAAAGTGTGTTACCAAAAAAATATGACAGTTATTATTTAATTATTTTTGAAAACGCTTTATGATTTATTTTTTTACTTCTAATTGATTAATAATGCATTCCTCATACGTCTGTAAATTTTCATAAATGAACCTTATTTGCATTTTAATAGAGTAATTTGGTAATCTGCAATCGTTACAAGAGATTCAGACGTAATATGAAATTAGAAACCACTTAGACATAGCGGTATTTTTGCCATAATAATTCTTCAATGGAGCATTTAAACCCATGACCTTTGCCATACTTCATAAACTCTATTATTGAGCCATCACAGACTGTGCTAGTAACGTTATCTACGTCAGTTATTTTGAAATTTTCCAAGGAATTTAAATATCTTGTTAAAGTTGAAAAAAAGAAAACAAGCAAAGTAATTTAAAATTGTCTCTCGCATATATCTTGTAAGTTCTGCAATCGCACACATGCTTTTAACATGCATTACCATCCACTCTTCTTAATCGCTTTTTAACAACATAACTGCTGAAGGATACCTCTCACTATTAGCGCGTATTGTTGCGAATTGCGTCTGTTCTGCCAATGTTTCGCGTAGCTTCTAAAGCTCAGTCTACACTTAAAGTTTTATCGTTTGTCTAATTTGAACCGTTTTCCATTTATCACTTGATTTAGCTGCAGATTAGCTCCTAAACTCTCCCCATAGTTAATATGTGGATTCATTAGACTACAGTTAAATGATGTGCTACTTCAGTCATTATATCGTACCAAAGAGATTAATTTTTTTAGTGTGGGTTGTTTATGTACAGAAGAAAGTGGCATAGATTAGTTTTAGTTTAAGTTGATTATGTACCAAACATAGTGCAAATTTATTTTATGTTATACTGGTTTCTAAAGCAATCTTTTTTGATTGATTTATAAAACAAAAAGCGAAACATTAAAGTACTAGAACTTTAAAATATTTTAAAATATCATTTTAAAGTTCTAGGAATGAATCTTTTATTTATGCATTAAATTGTCCTTCACTTCAGCAGGTTCATCCAAAATACCTCAAAAAATATATTTTTTTTCATCAATTATAGCGAATAAGAATGTTAACGAAACTAGAAAAATTCAATTTCATTGTGCCAACCAGCTAAAATTTTGCTAAGATTTTCAAACAATTGCGACTTAACCTACTTTCTCACACTGCTACGAATTGCTGCATTTTTTTTAATAATTTAATAACTAGAAATCAGTATGTGTCTTTAATGCAGTTCGTAATGTGTGCAAAAATTATGAACATGAGTTAAATGGTCTGTATTAACTGATCTCGTAAAATGTACGACATAACTTTTAGTGTAGATCGAGCTTTACTGCTTTCTGCTATTTGCTACTATATCGTAATTCAATGCAAACGATACTATGAAATGAGAAATTATTGCTCTGAAAATGTGTCTTTAGATTGTTTTCCATGCTGTTTGTTCCATTGGCTCAAATTATCATTTGTTTTTATATTTGTTATTCTATATATTGCTGGTAGCTTTAACTATTATGTTATGACGAACATTATGCGTTTATTCTTGGAAATACTTTGCAAGTTCATAAAAAATTCAAAGTAGTAGGTTTATTTTTAGCGTCTTTAAGTTGAAATGTAGTTTTTGTTTTAGTTCTTGTGAGTTTTTATGGTCTCTCCGGGAGACAGTAATTTACTAGGCTGGGATAGTTTTTTACTGTTGTGCACTTGAACAAGAAAATTAATAAGAACTCTACGAAGATGTTTTTTTGCCAAAGAAACAGAGAAACTGATATTGAGTGGGTAAATTACGATCCAAATCACTTAGGTTAGAATAATAATGTTGCCGAAATTGGTAATTTATCATAATTGAACTGACTTACTTAATGTTACCAGATACATTTTTATTTCTCTGCGGAGCCTTAGTATTTAAGTGCGCGAATCTGAGACACGGGTTTGATGCCCACGCCAGCAATGATTATGTTGATGTATTTATTTATTTTATATTTAAATACAAACATGACATGAGTAATAGTTAAAACAAAATTTACACAACAAATTTAATTAATTGCATAAATTAGTTTTCATGTTATTATGACATTAAAATCTTTGCAAAAATCTGGATTTGTCTATTTTATTAAATTTACTTTGGAAGTAAATTTAAGTGGACTTTATAAAACCAGCTCACACATTATTTTGTTGTTTAATATTCGAAAAATGCGAATTATTTAAACTCTATTTTAAAGGCTATGAAGAATTTCAAATATACTCATAACTTGCTAACTTTGTATGCATGAGCATGAGTCATTACTTATGCTCAGTTGATTTAATTAGTCGCTAATTTACTTGTTTGACGTTTGTTACTTGTGTGAAGTTTACAGATTTTCTTTAGAATTTGCTTGAAACATTAGTTTAGGTATTTGGAAATAAAGTTAAAATAAATGAAAATAGTTTTTCCTATATGCTATGCATTCTGCCGTTTTACCATTTCTTGCTCTGATACGGGGAAAACTAGTCTTGTATATTTTTTGTAGTTTTTGTCTTACATGTATTTCTCAAAAACGTTATTATTATTTTTTCTCATTTATTATAAATTTGTTAGAAAAATAATCTGTTTTTACAACTGTCAAAAATGTTTTTTTCATTATTCAATGTGTGAAATAGATACTTTTTACAAATAGACTTTTTGTTATGTCACCTTGACAATAAAGTATTTCGCGCACAGTTTACGAAAACGTTTTTCACTATTTTATTTCAATAAATTTAATAACAATACAGTCTGCTAGCATTTTAGAGTTTAAGAGTTGAAAACCATAGACGTTTTTTTTTTCTAGAACAGAATACGTATGATTATTTTCTAATAAGCATAAGGTATTTTTATTAAAATTATGATGTATAAAGAGTAGCTTTTCTGCATTCTCTGATGTTAATGTAGACCTATTTTAACAAAGATATTATCGATTTCTGAAAATAATTGTGCAGAATAGATTGCTTTGACTGGACTAGATAAAAGTTACCTAGATATATTACTTATAACAGGATTTTTTTTATGATTGTACCAGTATACCACCACAACATTGAACCTGATTTTCTGACTACAATTTACCATTTTGTAATAGAGATCAAAATGATCAAGTATGTTGTTCTCAGAATTTGTAGTAGGTGATATTCCGGGGATTCGGTTCGGCCGTTAGCCGGATAATCCGGTTCCGATATTCCGGTCAAAGCTCGATCCGGTACGTCTTTAAAGTTTGCTAGTAATATATTAGTTGTAGAATTTTGTGCTTTGTTTTTAGTGAGTTCCAATAACTTTTTTGATTCGGCAAGCCTCGTCAAAAAGAGAGTTCACACTATACACTTATTTCGCGCACCTAATACAAAATTAACATAAATATGAAAACGATTATCGATCAGTGAAAACTATATTCGTTTTCATTTTGCATAGCGATCAGTATAATTAGTCACTCACTTGCTTCGTTTCAATCTTTAGTTATTTCCGTATTTTTTTTAAAAAAGTGATATCTTTTTTTGGTTTTATTATTTACGTGGTCACATTTTCAGTTGTCGGTAGTCGCAATTTTGTTTTTACTTTTATATGATCTCATTACTAACTTTAAAGACCTGTACGCAGAAGGGGGCGGGGTTACGGCCGATACTTGTGCTGGTGGACTTACTACTTTCCCAACGATGACAACTTTATCTAATTGGTGAACGATTTACTGATCGGCCAGATCTTAATTGAGAAGAAACCCATACAGTGTCACTTGGATATTTATGAATGATGAACACATATTATGTATACGAATATAAGTACTTGAAGATTTTCGACTATTTTTACCTCTCGTTAAGAGAGGTATTGGATTCATGCTAAAAATCGCATATCCAGATTTTATTGAATAAGCACGTTTTAAGGTCCCTACAATCCGATTTTAACATTTTTACGATGATGTCTGTGTGTGTGTGTGTGTGTGGATGTATGTGTGTGTGTATGTATGTAGGATGTTGGAAGGACGATTACTCAAAAACTATAAGACTTTAAATTTGTTTAACTACGTATTTCCCAATCGGACATTCATGGGAAGATCTGAAAAGGTTTTGGTAACAATTGAACAACCGGAAGTAGAAGATTCTTGAAAAAAAATCTTCTAAATAATATTTTTTGAAATTTTTTCTTGATAATATTAAAGAAAAATAAATTTTCTTTCTGATACATTTAAATATTTTATAATATATTCTATAGATTTAGAGATAAAAGAAATATAATATGTAAAATAATCTGTTATAATAAATTTTACAGCCGAAAGAATGGCCATGGAAAATAGTTGAAAATTTAATTTTTTTATAACTGACAGATAAATGTCAGTGTCAGAAATCCGAAGACATTATTGAAGAGTTTTTCTGGGAAGTACATACATTATATTATTTCTTAATGTATTAATAGAATTGGAAACATTTCGAAAAATTAGAAGAGGACAAAATTTCTTCATCAAAAATGAATTTAAAATTAAACAATCTAAATATATATGGAATAGATATATGCGTAAGTAGAATTTTTGGTGTAGAGTATACAAGAAATGTTAAATACAATAGGGAGCGAGCAGTCATATGATTTTGTTGGCCTTGACAAGCAGATATGGAGGCCCATGTCAGAATGATAGCTAGTAATTATGTATAAATTTCTCATTCTAAATTTAGTGATTTTCCAATTCCATGTGGAGCAGAATTAAATGTTAAATATCTAAGGCATACAAGTAAATTTTAAACTCCTGGTGATAAATTGACGTAAATTTAGAAAATCTTAAAATTTTTAATGAAAAATTCTAACATTTGACATCTATGTACATAATTACTAATTATCATTATGAAACGGGCCCACACATCTGCTTGTGAAGCCCAAAAATGTAACATTACTGTTCGCGCCCTATACTTATGTAACCAAAAAAAGGAAGTGGCGAGAGGTATTGTGCTGGCCACAACAGATTTTTATAATTGATTGACATAATTACAATTTATTATTAAAGATTAAATAAACATAACTAAACAAATTAATTAAATTTTCACATTATAACATTGCGGACTGGCGAGTCGCACGCGCCTTAAACTATCACACGAGACTACATGTCTTCCACTATAAGTAATTAGTACCGACTATATGTTTACTCCATAAGAATACAAACCCGAATTCTTACAAACTAAAACCGTTATCATCTTCATGAGAGGATTATTTGAGGGGAATGCAGGGTATCATATGGCATCCATAACAGAATATCAACCCTGCATGTAGGCTTGCAATAACTTACAGATTTAATTATCAACGATCTAAATGTCATAACCGCTGACATCTAGACTAAACAGGTAGCTAATAGAAGAATGATAATTATTCCTAACAGAATTTTGTTAAAAAGATAACAAAATTGAAATATTGTTCCGGAAACTATAATAATTGAAATATTGTTCCTGAAACTATAATTCAGAAAAAGGTTATTTAAAATTATTTATTTGTACTCGCCTTATCACATCTTCATTAAAATAAATGGAAGGAATTTAATTATTGAATGCATCTTTTTGAAGCCGTGAACCTATCCTGGATATTTTAGTACGTTTAATAATATATCCTTTGCAAGTAATAAAATAATGGATTCCATACTGTTTCATTATTGTAATATTCTATACTTGACAGTAGCTTACATATATACTAAAAAAATAATGAGAATTTATTCTTTCTACATTCTTTTGCAATTTTACTGAACACGAGCGTATAATTTTCCGTTCGTGCTTACACGTTTCTGCTCTACATTTTACCATCCACTCTGCAAAAAGCGACAATACCGCTAAGCAAACCTCGCTGTATGTGACGTCAGCGTTTCAGCATTTCACACCTGGCAATTAACCGCAGCAGTGGCGGTGTGACGTCAGCTGTTTCTGCCGCCTGCTGACGCAGGAATCAGGCCTGAGTCGTGGATCTCCATCACTACACCTCCCGCTTTATCACGACTCCAGACATGACTCACGACACCGCGTGCCACATGCTGGATCTGATGCCAGATGGCACGACAACAGTGTTTATTAGATATAGTGTACCAGTTAGAGTTAGTGGTTGCTAAAAAGTTGAGACTTGGAAAGAAAGGAATTTGTTTGTAATCTTTTTGGGCTGTGTAAGGTAAAGGTTAGACTGTGTCGATCAACATCTACGAGTATTAATTCACGTGTATCGACTACCATCAACCGTTTTTTTCCTTGTGAGTGGTCACACTGCTGCATAGAGTGGTACGAAGTGAAATTTTATTTTTAAAATTACCGCGGTTTCTTCCCATAAATATTGGTAGTATTTTGAGTTTCGTTGTTTGTTGTCAAGTGATTAATAGAAATTTACAGTAGCTTGCCAATATTATTGACATTACTGTTCCTTGCGCTGATCATAGAGATCTTCTTAGGAGCGAACTGAATTTATTAATTGATCAATCTCGTTGACAATTCATTCTTCTGTACTTTTTTCTCTAGGTAAGGAAGGTATTGTCTTTGGTCAAAAAAATCGATGGTGTGTTTTCATTGAATAAGCACGGTTTAGGGCCTTTACAATACGATTTTACTATTTTTACGATGATATCTGTATGTGTGTGTGGACGTGTGTGCGTGTGTGTGTGTGTGTGTGTGTGTGTGTGTGTGTTCGTCTATGTGTGAACGCGGTTTCGGCCGCGATATCTCCAATACTAGAACTCCAAAAATTACAATTCTTACGTATTCCTCTTCCTTTGGTTATAATTAGTCAATCGGAAGTATCCTCATTTGAAGATTGTATCAGTTTTTCTTGAAAAAATCAGTTAAATATTATTATAACTTAATGGATATATTATTCTCTATACGATTTGATTGCATTTTATATTTCATATTCAACAGATATACTCGTATATTAAAGAATTATAAAGATAATAAATTTCATTAACCAGCCAGCTATGCTAACTTAACCATGGAAACTACTAATATATTCAGGTAATTCAAATTGACAGATGTCAATATCAATAAAAAGTAAATGAATGAAAGAATAAAGGAAATAACTCTTAATGTTTCTAGAAAGATATAAGAGAGACGATTACATTGGTTTGAACATGTCATGAGGATGAATATATTGGAAGAAAAATGAATAGTTTAGTAATAGAAGATGGAAGAAACATAGGAAGACCAGATATAAGATGGAAGGACTATATTTCGGAAGACTAGAGAGAAAAAGAACTGAATGAGGACGACACGCAAAACAAAAATGAGTGGAAGAAGAAAATAAAAATAGCGACCCCCAACAAAGGGAAAAAACTAAAGAAGAAGAAGAGGTCAGTGTCAAGTGCAATTTGTTTAGTTGGTTTATGAAATAAACTGGAAAATAAGATCTTTTGCAAGAAAATTTATGTATAGGGCGCGTACAGTGACGTGACTTAGCTGACTTTGCCAAGCAGATATGGGAACACGTATGGTAATTAAACAAGTTTGATATATCAGATAAGTCCATGATCTTACGCGATTGTCATCGCACCCACTGTGACCATGTGAATTATTAAAGGACGTGTAAACCAAAAAAACTTTGCACAAAAAAATAGAAAAAAAATATCGAAGAGCAAAAATGAAAACCTCAATCCGTTAGGGACAATACTTCTTGAGATATTCAATCGCGAATATGTGATAGAGTTGGTTGAGATAGTCCGCTGTATATGAGTATGGTTACGGTTGCGTAGTTTGGGTTGTATAGTTCTTACAAGCTTACTAAAACATAATATATTCTTCGCTATTTGTTGTCTGAACATGCCTAATTGCTGCATAGTTAAATATATTGTTTTATAGTAAGCTTGTAAGAACTACACAAACCCAACAACGCAACCGTACCTACTCATATACAACTAGCTAGCTCAACCGACTCGTGTCGGTATTACGTCACACGCTACTCTGTCACATTTTCGCGGTTGAATATCTCAAGAAGTATTGTCCCTAGCAAACTGTGGTTTTCATTTTTTTTCTATTTTTTTAGAGCAAGTTTTTTTTTTTTTCTCGATCTGTATTGATTGTTCAGTGTGACCACGGCCTAATCGACATTATTTTGAGTTAATTTTTGCGGCTCGCATCGCGGAAACGGTTCTTTGATTTGAGAAATGAAATAAAATGTTTCATGGATACAAAAGGAAAATTTATACTTGAAGATAATAAGAAATAATTGCTGATTTAGTATTTTTAGTGGATATACATCTCTAAGGTTAAAATCAACTAATTAATAATATGTTTCAAAGACGGCTTTTGAAATTAAATTGAAACTATGGCAATCTCAGATTAGGTAATAGGTACTCGGTATTTTCACCTCCGGTTAAACTGTCTGTTAACTATCATTGAAAAGATGCGATATTTTTCTTCCTACTGACACAGAGTTTAACCAAAGATGAAAATATTGGGCCTAAGAGAAATAACAATTCTGAAATACTGTCTGAACCAAGGCACTTACATATACATATAGTGCAATACGATATCTCATATCAGCGTAGTATCATTTTTACCCATCCATATAAACTTGTTTTTGGGGTGGCTTATAACAGTCTGTTATAACTTCTATCTGAATAATTAAATGCTAACAGTGAGTTATGAATGACTTAATTTATCAAATAACAATTATGTCAGTAATAATGCAATAAAAGTAGATAAATAAATTTATTTGTATCTTTTATCTTTGATATGCCTTAATTATAAAGATTTACGTTTGTGGTGTTGAAATGTGGAAGGTTATAAAGTTAACCTAGTATTATCTAGATTAAAATCTGCAACTGAATGATTATGTATGCTCTGTCTATGTATAATATTTAGGTCTAGGTCTTGAGCAACTAACCTTCTTTCTAAAGATTACACAAGAGTAAGTATAATAATATTATGAAAATAAACTTTGCACCAATAGCGTTTAGGATTTGATTTTAAACGAGATTTACCGTAGTTAAATTCAGATTTAAGGTACCCAGTTTTTTTAATCCCAGAACAGTAAGTTTTATTGGGTTTTTTGGATTGTATTTGGCGAAATTGAGTTTTAAATTTTATTTTATTTAATAGTATTATTTTTAAAATATTTGCATGTAATGAACAGAGGAGGATCGGGCACACACTGCAAGGAGAAAACAATGAAATAGTAAAAAAATAAATATTATAGACTGGAATCGTCAGGGAAGACGTAAAGTAGAAAGACCAAAAATTATGTGGAGACGCTCTATTCTGAAGGAATTGAAAGACCAGAACAATACATGGACGAAATAAATATACCTAAAAACAGATTTAGATAGAGATCTTTTGTAGAAACTCTTTGCTCCTGCTGGGAGCTTTCAGGAATGTATTATTTTACTATTAATATTATAAATTTAACAAACTTTTTATAAGAATTAAAAGAAGAGTTATTTAATTGTAAGATTAATTTTGTTTGGATATTAAGTAAAACTTCACCCGGGTGACTTTCTTTGAGTTGGAATTTCTTTTACCAGCCCTGATTTATAACCATAAGTATTTTCGGATACAAATTTGTTTAAGTTATTATATGTTAAAACAAGCTAAAATTTGTATTCTCATTGTTTGTAGGGATGTACAGTATTTTTATAAGAAATGTCTGATCAAGGTCATCTGTATCATGAACGAATTAACAAATTGGCATACATTTATCTCTTTCCTTTGCAAAGGCTATAAGCGTGTACGATAAGGATGCGTATAACACGCTTGTCTTTCAAAAATTCATATTGTTTCGACTAAGTTAAGACATTCTACATAAAATGATGCTCGTTACTGATAATACTTTCGCTGTAACATAAGTTTATTTATTAATTCAGATACATTACCTTGATTTATAACCGTACGAATAACGTTATTTTCTGCCAGTGTCGCTGACACTGACATTGTGCCAGTATCTTATTTTTCACATGGTTTTACATTTGCTAATAAATTTACCAGTTGACTTATTTGTGAATTTTGAATGCTTTTATTGTAACATATATTTTTATAATAATAAAATAACAGTAGTATGTTATGTACCCTAATAAAAACTAAGCAAACGACACTACTGAATTTGTCAGAATGGACGGAGCAAAAATCTGAATTCATACAATTCGTAGATGACCTTGATCGGACATCTTTCAAAATTTTTACTGTATGTTTATTTTACTGTCAAGGTATCGGTTTCTATTTACGACGGGATATAAGTACATCAAAATTTTTGAAAAATGTTCGATCAAGGTTATTTACGAATTGTATGAATTCAGATTTTTGCTCCGCCCATTCTGAAAAATTCAGTAGTGTCGTTTGCTTAGTTTTTGTGAGGGTACATAAGATACTACTGTTATTTTATTATTATAAAAATATATGTTACAATGACTGCATTCAAAATTCAATAATAAATCAACTGGTAAGTTTATTAGCAAATGTAAAACCAAATATGTGTAAATTAAGATACTGACACTATGTCAGTGACACTGACAGGAAATAACATTATTCGTACGGCTATGAATCAAGGTAATGTATCCGAATTAATATATAAACTTACGTTACAGCGAAAGTATTATCAACAACGGTCATCATTTTGAAATGGAATGTCCTAACTTAATCGAAACAATAAGAATTTTTAAAAGACAAGCGTTTTATATCCATTCTTATCGCACACGCTTAAAGCCTTTGTAAAGGAGGGGGATAAATGTATGCCAATTTGTTAATTCGTTCATGATATAGATGACTTTGTTTGAACATCTTTCAAAAATTTTACTGTATTGTCCTTACTTCTCTAAGCAGCTAGACTTACCTCCCTCTTTGTGCAATACCAACAGTTAGATATTGTCTCAAATATTTGCTCATTCTTACAATATATGATTTTGAATGTAGTTTCTAACAAAATGTCCTCATTTCATAAATATTTCCATTTAACGGTTACCATTGACGTGTCAAATGCGACTGGTGATAGTTTTTATTTTGCAATTTTCCATGGAATACTAAGATTCTTTTTATTCAATGTATCAATATTGAACGGCATTCCTTGATGTAGCTGGCAGTAAAAATGAGCAGTTAAAAATTAAATCATTGGGATGGAAAAAATCTTATATGCCAGACAAGATATAGGTATATTTGATCACTCTCGAAAATTATTATCACTTGAGCGAAGGAGAACTAATACTGACATGATACTTTTATTTGAAATATTCAACAATTTAATTAACAATCATAATATTATTGACAAATTCCAACTTTGTGTGTCACTTGTAAACACTAGAAATAATAACCTTTTTTATGTCCCAAGAGTCAATTCTAATATTTACAACTCACATGTTAACAGAATAATGCCATTGTACAATAATTCATTTCAACATCTTGATTTTTTCTGTTTAAACATCCATCAACTTAAAACCACACTTTGTAATTTAGATTAAGTTATAATAATTAAAATGTTATTTTGGTTATATTCTCATATTCAATGTTCGACTGTATCATAAAGTCTAATTTGTAAATTGTCAATATGTGGAATCCCATAAATGGTAACTGTCGGCTTCCCAAATAAACCAATTAAATAAATATTTGCCAGGTTTCGCTATCGCTCGGGCGCAAAATCGTCCTTAACTGTTAAATGGTACCTACATCCCTTGGAGCATAAATAACTATTTAAATCTGCTACCTACCTGCCTTGGTTTTTTCTCGTACGAACTAACGAAATTAGAGAGAGAACTAAATATGTAATATGTTAAAAAACATTGTATTTGATAAAAAAAATTACTATAAATCTCAAAAAGAATTAAAGGACATTAAAAAAATATTAGAAATATATTACGTGTCATCATCAAAAGATTAATCATCAGTTTATATAAAGGGTAAACACGAGAACCTGTGACATAGGTGTTTAACTCTATGTTAATTTCAAAAACTGGACCGATAGGACCAAGAGTAATTTATGACTTGTTCACAATGTTGTTTAAACGTACTGGTAACCCAACCCCACATCATACAACGTGACACATAACTGTATTCTCCAAAGAGAGATACATTAGCGATTAAAGTGGAAGATCATATCAGCCATCATGATGGATCGGTCATAGTTCAGTTGGTACAGCATTACTCCGGCAAAGTAATGATCTCTGGTTCAAATCCTGGTGACTGACATAATTTTTTCAGACTTTCACAATTTATTTCGAATATATAGACTGTTTATGTTAATGAAAAGAAAACCTCAAATATTATCTGTCTCATAAAACTTTATGCAGTGCTTTGTACATGGAGATATGCCAGATTACACTTATATTTTATTTTTAATTCGACATTTAACAAAAATTAAAATATTGGTGTAAACGGACATTAGACAATCAATTCCTTAAGTTTTGGATGCCATATTAAATTTATGCTATTATGGAAAATATATTTTAAATATATACGAAAAATGCAAATTTATATAAAAATTGTAAAAAAAATTACTGATTAACACTTTCGCTGCGTACGACGCACACGTTACGTCCTGTATATTGTTGAACCATTGCGCACGCCGCAACAGTTGCGTTCAGTACTCCATATTGTTTCAACCGGCATCGTTTCGTCAGTTTTGTAAAGAGAACATTGTGCGTTAGCCAGCATTGTCAGACGACTACAGAAAAGTGATTTGTGGGGTTAGTTTACAGTTTTTTTTTTGCGTCATGGAGACAACGACCAGGTCTATTTACAACTCAAAAGGGCTAAAATAATAGCTATTACATAAATAAAAGATAAAACATCAAGCAAATAAACATGAATTGTCTAACAATATGTTGATTTCAGAATTCAAGAGGTTGGACGTATAGGTGCGTCGTTAGCACTGCCGAACAAAAGATGTCCACAATGCTGCTGACGCACCGTAGGCGTTAAAAAAAATACTGAAAAATAAGAGTAAAGACTTCTACATACACACAATATTAACAAATTGAGAAAAAAAAACTAGAATTGCACCAAAACTCATTACCGCATTACGGCTGCGACGCGTGAATTTATACGCAGCGAACGTGTTAATAAGTAGTAAAGCTAAATAATTTTAAAAAATATTCTTTAGTAAAAAGTTAACGAATTAAACATTTCTGTCATTTATATTCCTATTGATTCTATTCGCCAGAAATGTAAAAGCTGAAAATCCCGCGTAGGTATAATTCCATAACTCGCCACCCAAAGCGAATGAAGATGGTAGAACTACGAATAAGTGTCACATCTGATCTATTATATTTCATTTGTTTGTTGGCATTTAAGGTTATATACGTTTGATTTATTTTATTTATTTCTATACACGGCTAATTCTACAATGCAGGCTGAAGACTGAAGAAATAAGAAAAAAATCTTGGTTTTTTCTATTTGACAGTTCTGTTGTTTACATCGCTAGCGCCACTGTCATTTCAAATTTTTGTACAGCATTTACTCGAATAGTAAAAGTAAATACCATAAAATTGAAAAAATATAATTTTATTTTCGTTTGCAAATTTCAGTAATTGAATTTGTAGTTTTATTACATATTTTTCTTTCGTTACTGTAAATAAAATGCTTACCAGCTATGTTATGGAACTCTGTAATTAAATTTACAAGAGTCTCGGCTTCAAACGACGAATAATTAGTTGTACGTTTTCTTTTGTATATTTTACACAAAATTTGTACCATATGTCAAAAATATGCGAAAAATTTATGTCAAAAATATTGACCAATGAAGATATAAGCATAGGATAAGTATTTCTGGTAACACCTTAATTTACCCTATCTATGGACCAGAGATGAAAAAGAAGAATACAATTATCCATCCATAGCATAGTAGGATTCGAATCTGTTTTACGAACTAGAAAGTATGTCCTTGTACAACTAATTATATTGTTATTGGTGGTCAAACAGTACATTTCCATGTATTTATAAATAAAATTACTAACAATAATAGTAACATCTCACACTTGAAAAGATATTTTATTGCCTCACTTTATACTTGTTAAAGTAATTGTTAGGAAGTGTAATTGAGCAGATAGTTTGTTGGACAACATAAGTTCAAGTTCAGCTCAACTAACTTATTAACCTATTAATTACCTCCAAAAGTCCCGGATGGTTCATTCCCTCTCAATACGTAATATCACAAATATTGACTATCATTATGTAATACCTTCATATAACTCAATAAATTAAATCGTATGAAATCTCGCGATGTGCGAAATCGTTTTGTACGAGACCAAGAAAAGTACGAAAATAAAATGGTACTTGGAGAAATGAAAGATTTGGGCTTAAAGAGGTTAGGCCGGCCACTCCTAGATGTGCCTTGTAAAAATGCGAAGGAAGCAACTGAAATTGGTCAATATTTGGACACTTTTGGCTTGCAACTTTTTTGAACACGCCTTAACTAACCTAACCTAATACACAAAAATCACGCCCACATTACTAGAATTGTTTTTGTTGTTTTTACCTTCTGTCACCTTTAGGTAAGGAAGGTATTGTCTTTGGTCAAAAAATTCAATGATGAGTTTTTAGTGAATAAGTACGTTTTAGGGTCCCTACAATCCGATTTTACCATTTTTACGATGATGTCTGTATGTATGTATGTGTGTGTGTGTGTGTGTGTATGTGTGTGTGTGTGTGTCTCAAGTTTACATCCAGTAGAAGAACTGATTAAATTTTGGTTATGATTGATGAACTGGAAGTAGCCTCTCATTTGAAGATTTAACAGTTAAATTTGATTTATTGATTTTTAACATTTTATACTTCATATTCAATAGATATAGAGTTAAAGAATTTTAAAGAAATTAAATTTTATAAATCAGCCAACTATGCTAAACATGGAAACTACTAATATATTCATATAATTCAAATTGAGAGATGTCAGTATATATTAAAACTAAATTAATGTGGCAGAGATGAGGATGTTGAAGTAGATGTTGGGGAAGACACCGAAAGATAGATAAGGAAGTAAGTCTAGTGTTACAAGTTTCTAGAAACATACAAGCGAGATGATTACATTGGTTTGAAAATGTCATGAGGAGAAATGGAGAGAATATATTGGATGAAGAATGAACATGAAATATGAATAATAGAAGGTTGAAGAAACAGAGGAAGGCCAAAAATAATGGGGAAAGCTAAAGAAGAAGAAGATATCAGTGTCTAGTGCAATTTGCATAGTTCATGAAATAATTTTACTGGAAATTTAGAATCTTTTGCAAGAAAATTTATGTATGGAATTTATACATAATACACAGGATTGGCGGAAGGTATTGTGCTGGCCACAACAGATTTTTTGTGTTTTCGTTTAGGTATGTGACACTGACAAACGGGCAATTCAAAATAACTTTTTTATTTATAATTATTTTTTAATTTTCTTGTTATATTTGTGAACTAGGCTTAGTGGCTCACAAATCATGGTATTTGGCATGATGATAACGCTTCCGGTTTAACCGGAAGTGACATTAACTTTCATATATGAAATGGGACAATTCATATGATGTTATATATTTGGATTTTACGTAAAATTACGAATTCGACGATTTGGTTGAAGTGCATTTTTATTGAAGAAATAAATTACAAAAAGGTAAGAGCAAATTAACAATAAATAATCTGGTAAGGCCTATCTGGTAGGCTGTGATAACAAATTGATGATTTTTTGTAACAAAATATAAATGCCTGGTTGCATTCATCAACGCTTTGTTTAATTTACGGATCAGCAAAATGAACAAATTCGAATCAGTTTCCTTGTTCTTATGACATTTAAATCATTACTGTCAAAAAATCGCGTTGCATTTGTTCGTTTTGATGTTCCGTTAATTAAACAAAGCATTGATGAACGTTTCTGGAACGGGCAACTAAGTTACAAAAATAACTTACTATTTAAACAATTAACGTAAATATTACTCAACTGTTTTCAAGGTCTTCTTGATATCAAGTTAATGTTAATTCATAATTTTCTCTTACATTTTTGTAATTTATTTCTTCAGTAAAAGTGCGCTTCAATAATATCGTTGAATTCGTAATTTTACGTAGATTCCAAATAATATATAAAAATACATAAGGTGACTTATTTTAAATGTGAAAATTAATATCACTTCCTGTTAAACCGGAAGCGCTACCGTCATATCAAATACCTTGATTTGCGAGTCCATAAGCCTAGTTTACAAATATATCAAGAAAATTTAAAAATAATTATAAATAAAATAGTTATATTGAGTTACCCGTTTTTCAGTGTCAACCTGTATAATATAATACTTTGGCGTGCCCTATAGGGGGACATAAGTGGCTCCATTAGAAGACCATTTTAATGATGTATTGTTACTTGAAAAATAATATATTTATCACTAGCTATGGGCGAAAATGTAAGTTTCGCAGTAGGTCTTTTACTTTTGCAAATAATTTCTAAGTAGATATGATATAATACTGGATTTCGGTTTGTACCTTTTGAAAGTACTTTTTCGGACTCTTTTTGGGGTACAATATGAAAGATGGATGCCATATTGAATAGTTAGTCCAGTAAAACCATATTTTTGTTTAACTTCTCAACGATGTGTAATTTATCTACGTTCATTTGTTGCTAACAGTAAAAATGGAATAATTATTACACCGGGTTAATATTTAAACCCGAACATAGCCAGACACGGGAAAATCATTTTTCTAAGACTGTTGCTCGCTAATTCAACTGACAACAATGGTTGTGGTATCAAGAGAAAGATAAAAAAATCTGCATCAAATGATACCAAATACATGTAAATTTGTAATATTTTAGACCCATACATTACTTATTGAATTTATTTAACTTCTTATTAATATCGATAGCCATGATGGCATTTGAATAAAATGACAAACAAATGTTAGAATTTTTTATGCAATTTTTATTAATTAATATTTAATTAATTTATTTTATTTCAAGCTATTTAATCTGTTATAAAATATTAATAAGAAATTAAAATAAAAAAATTATAGTTAACGAATTCTGATAGATAAAACATTTATTTATTTTTTCAAATGCCATCATGGCTGTCGATATTAATAAGAAATTGAATAAATTCAATAATTAATTGCTGGATCTAAAATATTACAAATTTACATGTATTTATGTTCGGGTTTCAAGTATTCACCCGGTATTTTTAAATTTAAAACAATTGTTGCTAATAATATTATATAATCAAATTAACCTGAATATGCCCAAACCAGTACTTCTTGAAATTCCCGAGGAAAGCAGGAATCTGATCTAATATTCCAAATTTGCCCGATATTAACAGACTAATCGCGATGTATTCGGCCAGATCGATTTCCCGTTTCAGCCGTAATATATAGCTACACAGAAAACTAATTTTACTATCTAAAAAAAATTCATTTTGCATCACTGTTGTTGCTTTATGATCAATCCGTATACAATGATGTTTATAAACATATTTAATAGTGACGTCATATGTATACATAGACATGTCGTCAAAATGTACTGGTTTGATCTGATTGCGAACCGAGACTATAGAATAAATATTAACATAAAAAAATTGAAATGAACAACAATGAACACGAAAATAATATCAATAAATAATAGCAATGATAAAATTATTAAAAAACAATAAATACGATGTATTTCTCTTTAGTGCATTGTTGTTACTTGAAAATCATCAGAATTTTTTTTGAATAAAGAATATCCCTAAATTGAAAAGAGATTCAAATTATACAAGTAGTTGTATTCCCTATGAAAGCAGTGTATGGGTAACAACTGTCGAATCGACAACGAAAAGTCATTAAATATCTTGGAAATAGGTATGTCATCACTACTGGTGCCACAGTCAGTAAAATAGTAAGAAATTGTAACACGAGCTTTGTGGTGTGGGGTTACTATTTTTGTGGACAAGACATAACAAAAATAATTGTATATCATATGCTACAGATTTAAGAAAGTATATTTACATTTAATAAATATTTAAAAAAATATTCGTATTTAAAGAAAAACTATTACATTATTTAGAAATAAAACAAATAAAATAAAAAATAATTAATATTTTGTTGCTTAACCGATTGCAGTTGGTACACCTTGACATCTTTGGATCATCGAATCCATTAATTTCCTGCATAGGTATGTCTGCAGAAATCTTCTGCCATTCATCCTTTAGTAAATTCAATGGCATTTCTTATATATTTTTTTTCGAATTTGTCGATCTAAATAATCCCAAAGATGCTCTAAAGGATTTAAGTCCGGAGATTGAGGCCATTTTAAAAACATTCTTTATCAAACTATAATGAATGCTTCGGATCGTTGTCTTGATGAAAACGCCAACGCAAAGGCATTTCTTCTTCAGAAAATTGTCGCATTACCCTCTTCAAAAAACGGTCCATTTTCTATTTTTTTCAATTTTGAAAATTTTTGTTTAAATTTTTAGAAACGTTATCGTACGGTAGTGTTATGTATTTATTATTATTTATTTTTCGGAGTTGTTAGGACCTATGACATGGTTTACATGTTGAGTAATCTTAACTACTCCGCTTAATTTGTACTACTGATGATGAGAACCCAGTTCTCGAAATACGTATATAGCTTATTTTATAATTTTAAGGTTAAGGGGTAATTGTATTAGTTTTAGTTATAAGTATCAGGAGTACGTACATTTTTGACTTTTCTCTGCAAAGTTATGTATTGCAACTGATTCTCGCTCTAGGTCACTGCAGTATTCTGCGAAGTGCAAATCTGCAAATCGTTTTTCATGTACTGGCAACGCTTTGTGTTTGTGGGAAAGCATTATGCCTCTCATTGCGCAATGTTTTCATCAATTTCTTGCTCGATTTCATTCCACTGCACTGAGGAAAGATTTATTACTTCTTGTTGGAAATATCTCAACGTTGCACACCATTTTTCTATCCACAAATAAACATTATATTATTTCCATCACTTTCCTGTTATAAAATACTGTGCCAACTTTTATACACATGGTTAATGTTGGAAATATCGCTGCAGCATGATCGGAATTGTTTATTGTTAAAGTAATTCAATATGTAAATATCCTGTTGAGCTTATTTCTTGATGATACTAAGTGCCTTTTTGTTGCTGTTTGCTATAAAAAAAAACAATACCTGTCGCCATTTTCATTTTAGGGCGCGATCATGTCAGAATATGTTGAAATTTTTAATAAAATTATGACATGACACTTGTGACATCTATGTAAATAACTACTAGCTGTTATTCTGATACGGACCCACAAATCTGCTTGACAAGGTCAACAAAGTCACATGTCTGCTCGCGCCCTATAAGTTAACATTTCTTGTACATACAAGTAATTGAAATTGTAAATGTTCTTTCGTTCTGTGAGTAATTTTGTCCTACTCTTCTAATATGTTCAAAATTCTTCAAATTCATTGAGGGTATTAGCGGTATTTCTTAAAGGTATATGTAATATTAACATACCTATAATTTAAATACATATTTAATTAATAATACAATAATACATATTAAATGTACTCGTACTTCCCAGAAAAATCTGATTTTTGACACTGACATTTTGCATTTATCTGTCAATTACAAACATTTAAATATCTGAACTGTTTTTTGGGCAACGAGATTAATTACAACAGATTATTCTATATTATTGTATACTATATCTATACTATGTGGTCTCGTAGGCGTCTGCCTGAGTGTCTGGTCGCGAATCTGGGGACCCGGGTTCGAACCCGCCCGACGCCAAAAATTACATCGATTTTTAATGGCACAAAATTGACCCCTGTGGCGCACTCATCACGCTAACTATAAGTGCCCGTGAGGTGACGCCTGGTAAGCGCCCACACGGTACAAATATTCCATCATTACCGATATCTGTATACAAAGCAGATTGGCACACCCAGCAATGGGTAATATGCCGTGATGAAATATTTATTTATTTATTTATTTATGCTATATCTCCAAACCTATACGAGATATAATAAAAAAAATTAAATGTGGCAGATTGAGAATTTAATGTTCTTTAATATTACCAAAAAAATTCAAAAAATAATATTTAGAAGATTTTTTTCAAGAATCTGCTACATCCGGTTGTCCAATTGTTACCAAAACGTTTTCAGCACTTCCCATTAATGTTCGATTGGGAAATACGTAGTTGAACAAATATGAAGTCTTATAATTTTTGAGTAATCGTCCTTCCAACGTCCCACACACATACACACACACACACACACACACACACACACACACACACACACACACATACACATCCATCGACACACTCACACACACAGACATCATCGTAAAAATGTTAAAATCGGATTGTAGAGACCAGTGGCGTAGCCAGAAAAAAATTACAGGGGGGTTTTAGGATAATAAATTTTAAATAAATATGAGGTTAAACAGGCTTAATAACAACAATCAACAAAAAACAATATTTTTATAAATATAATTTTATTAGTAGGCAATTTTTTTTAATCAATAGGTAAATAACAACAATGCTAAATTATGCAGTGAATTTCAAACCACTTACCTAAATATGTTTATACAAACCGCAGTATAAACACAAGAAAAGTTGTAGTTGTAACACTAATAAATTAAATTAACGTAGGTATTCAACTCAAGAACAAGAACATAGCGCATGAGATTCACTGTTAGCTGTCGGTAAATTTTGGTAAAGCTCGGCATTTTCACGAGGACATTGCGCGAAAGGGCATCTGTAGGCTACATACTGTAGCTAATAATTGCGTGTAAACAGATTTCTACGAAAATTAATATTCTTTTACAATGTTAGTAAGAGAGTTGGTGTGGGTCAGTTGAGACGGTTTGGGCATGTGGAGAGAATGGCGAGTGAATGGCTTGTTAAGCGTATATATCTTGGTGAAGTTGAGGGTTTTCGATTGCGTGGCCGAGAGAAAGCTTCCAAGTAAGTAAAAAGAGAAGAAGAGCATGTATGAATGTGATTATGAGTTATGAGTGTGGCCGGGGCGAAAGAAGTGTGCTTAGACAGGAATGTGTGGTGAAGGATGATTGTTGCGTAACTATTATTGTGATCTGAATGCGGTATTTCGCTACCGAAAATCAGTCACTTTAATATGTTTAAGAGTAAGGTTTTCGGGTTTGTGCGAACCCAGTAAGGGGGACACGTGTGATTTTATGTATGTATGTATGTATGAAAATTAATTAGTATGTGCTTCAGATCATATTATATATGAACAACAAACGAGTATATTTTTAAATTAGTGTTCAAATCGGCCTACCATGGTCTCATAGGGGGGGGGGGTTCTAACCCCTAAAACCCCCCCTATGGCTACGCCACTGGTAGAGACCTTAAAACGTGCTTAATCATTAAAATCTGGATATGCGATTTTTAGCATGAATTCAATACCTCTGTTAGCAAGAGGTAAAAAGAAATGAAATATTTAAAAGTTTCCATACTCTTGTCCGCCACTGTAAACATTTAAACATTCATTATTACAATATTTACAATTAGCGTACAAAAATTTGCAAAAAAATACACACCCACACATCTATTCGCTCTGAAAATCGATAACAGAAGAATTCGGAAAGCAATCATAATTGTCTTGTGAACCGGATTTTCTTCTAAGACATCATCGATACGGACTCTTATTGGTCGTCATTAAACCAATAATTATGTAGTATTGTTCCCGAAATTTAAATAAAATGCTGAATTATACCGTTTATCTATTCTTATAAAAATATTTTTCCTGTTTGTAATATTGACATGTTTCAATTCTTCGAAAAAATGAAAACATAGGTCTCAACCACATCCTGTTTCCTTGTTCATCCGTATTATACTCTTTGCGGTAAACAAGTTTTATTTTTAGCTCCAAAGCTAAAATATTTTGGCATTTCACTTTGCAACTTTTAACACCAATCAATTTCCTTCGAAAACAAATTAAAACCGAGTGATTATTTTTAAACTTCTAAGCTTTTTCGTATTTCATTACATTTTGTGAATACCTGATTAAAGTGAAGTACACTATCTCAAATTTTATCATAAAATTTAGTTGGAAACTTGAGATTTTATTCATGTTGAAAGTTATATGGTAAGTTCATATACCTCGAATGAATTCCAAGTTACAAACTTCACTTCCAAAGTACAAAGTGCATTCCTGACTTCTCCTGCTTCCTGCTCATTGCAGCAGAAATGTGCCACCAACCCCATAGCAGGAATTAAAACTTTTTAATCTAAATTCTATACAGCTACTAAAATAGTTTATAGAAGTTATATGAAAGAGTTTTTAAATTTTGTGAACTTACTCTAAAGCCGAATTTTTTGAGATTGCTCGGTTCTAATGGAGTAGCAATAAGGAATGAATCAATTATAGCGTAGAGCTTAGGACTGGATTACTTGTGAGTAAAATATAAAATTTAATTTGAGAAAACTTTATGGAATCACTAAAGACTTTAAGCTTGTCTAAGTTGTATCCACCCTTCTCAGTAAAAGACGATTCATCGTGAATCTTGGGTATAATCAAAGACATTGGCGTAGACAGAAAAATAGGCTTACTCATATTAGCACGTACTCTTTTCAGTATCTATATTGTAACGTTTATTTATATGGGAGAAGTGTAAAAATCAGAGAAATATTATTAATTATGATTACATAATTATAAACACTAATTTAAGACTAAGAATATTATTAAATGCTTAAACACTAAGATTATTTATTTAAACAATATTTATATCACTATATTTATTTATATAACTACATTTATTTATGTTAACAACTCGTAGAATGTTTATTTATATCACCCACTGTTCATTGATCGTTGCTTCTATATAACAGACTATTTTTGCTGGCTTTGGCGACTGGTATATATAGCGCGATGTCCTTCTCGAACTTTCTGACGCAACAAAAATATTGAATACAAAGGATTCAGGTCACCGGTGTAATTAACACGTCAAGTCGTATAGGTTTTTCCGCCTGTGGGGATTACGTCATCGCTCGAGAATATTCACCAGTAGCGGCGCTCGTATACTCTTAAGTCAGGGGCGCACGTTATATTATTAACACCCTACACAAGAAGCTTTGCACTAATTTTAACCTTCGTCGTACAAACCTACCTCAGCTGCACACTTTTTGTGGTATCTTTTTAAATACTGAACATAACACGTCTATGATTTTATCTATTGTTAACTATTTGCATATTTATATTCTGGGCATTTTATTCATAATCTACAATAAACTCGTTAATTGAAAAATAACAAATGTCGTCTGTGGTACGTTTGTAACCTGTATGGTATGAGAAGCCACTCTAAGTGTTTCATTATCTTGCGTGATGTTTGGAATTTTGCAGCATGTATTATTTTGGATACGTTTTTTGCTTAATAACTTGTGGTAGAAACTGTATATGTATTTTATTGTGAGATATGAATTTAAGCTTTAAATGTTCTTATTTTTTCTCCTTTCATTGTTATGAGGGTTGTATTTTCAATTTGTTGTAGATACTCTCAATTTTTTTAATACTTTTCGTCTCTTATAATTTCTGAAATACAATTGTGTCAACTGAAATCTGCATATTTGTTTGAAATTAGATACGTAATTAATATAAAATAAAAACTGATTTGACGGAAAGTAATGTGCTCGCCTCTTCAGATTTTTTTACGTATATTTGAGATTCATATTTTGAAAGTATTTACTGTTTTGACAATATATGATTTCTATTGAACTTAAATAGGTGGTTTTTTAACTGTTCTCTCATTTTCTGTATATAATTTGTGTGGATGGTAGGTATAGGCGATGGAAAATAAGATCGCAGCGTCAAAGTGGAACTAATGTTAACGGGATAATTTGACATTTACTAATTTATTTATGCTTTAAGTGTATAATATTAAGAGGTATTACATATATAAACGTAAATATTATAAACATAATAGATAACACTTGTGTTTATACAATCAAGAAAATGTCACGTGTATAATTTATCCCGTCAACTATAGTTCCGCAAAATACCACCAAAACGTCAATACGAGTACACATGTATAATCGAAAATAAACATTTTAGAAACCTTCTTGTATGTGAGCCTACTGTCAAAAAATAGGAAAAGTTGTATGTAGGTATGTCAGTGGAATAATTTAAATTTATATAACTAATTTTGAAGCTATCTTCCCAAAGCAAAGTTACTAATTCTTAGCTCTTGGCAACATTGCTATTGCAAGAAACCTATAATAATTGCAAACACTGAATAAAATATATTTTATTTGTTTATTTTGTTTTACAGTTTTATACTGATATATACATATAATATATATATGTGATGGTGATATCTAATTTATTTATTATTATACTTTTATTATGATATAAGTATGGCTCACTCAAATTTTTGATTGGCACACCTTTGTCCCATTCAGAAAATAATCCTAGTTACGGCCCTGAGTACAAAATATGTATATCAATCAAGAATATAAGTATATCAATTACTGTGATTTATCTACGACCATCGCCGCTATGTTTAGTAATAGAGACAGAAGACGTGATGATATATTTATTTGTTTATGTGATATACGACATACGACTGACATACTTGTCTGGTATATTTGAATCACAAATTCTTTGTTCCATGTGTCACCTAATGCTCCAGACCAGACTAGAACTTGGCCTACTTTGACATAATCATTATTAGAATTGCATGATTTATAAAATCAAAGTATTGTAACGTTTATTTGTATGGGTGAAATGTAAAAATCGGAGAAATATTATTTATTAAAATAATACGTTTATTAAACGATAAATAATTATAAACACTAATTTAAGACTAAGATTATTATTAAATACTTAAACATTAAGATTATTTATTTGAACAATATTTATATCACTATATTTATTTATATAACTAGGTACATTTATTTATGTTCACAACACGTAGACTGTTTATTTATATCACCAATTGTTCATTGCTCGTTGCTTCTATATAAGACTTCTGGCTTCTTTCTGACGGTATTTATACCGTCCGGCATCCCTCTCGAACAGTCGACGCGATAACCATCGAATACAAAGGATCACCCGACCGGATGTAATTAAACCAGTCTATATCATTGTAATAATTGTTAAACTACCAAATTATTTAACTTAAACGTCTCAATTTATTTTCAAAATTTGTAAAGCAAACAGATATAATTTTTAAATGTTTCATTGATTGTTGACAGATTTTTCCAATTAATTCATTTAATTATTTATTTCATTACAAATTACAATAGGCACTTAGTTTTTTATAAATTTAAATGTTAAACAATTCACTTCAAATATACAAAACCGGGTATAAGGTGGCACAAAATGCTATGCGTAGATTTTAGATATAAGAGAATGACTGTGTTTGATTGAGCAAGCGAAATCTCTGAAGAAACGCGTATGGGTTTTTCCGCCGCCGGGGATTACGTGTTCGCTCGGGAATATTCTACCAGTGGCGGCGCTCGTATATTCTTAAATCAGGGGCGCACGTTATAGTATACTTGAAATTGATATGAGTAAAATAAGAATAGTCCATAAGATAATGAGCGTGCAACGAGAATACATGAAATCAATGCATCTGTATGTGTATAAATGCTTTAATATTTTGCATTTTCGAATCGACATATTTGTCTCAGATTGTTGTACCAAACCTTTAAAGCTAGTGGTTACCCCAACGGCATAGATATAATTATTTTTTGTCGTATAAAAATTATTTGATTCCGAAACTTTCTGCTTCGGTCCTGTTTGGTTACGTCCTGGAGCTCATTCAAGCAAATCCTGTTCGCCTTCTTGAGATTATGAGCCTCTGATCGTTTTTTATACCAGTGCTGCCTGGAATGTTGCTTGTTAATTACTGAACTACAGACTCCAGGGGTCCGCCGACGAAAAAATACTCCGGACAAATTGCTACGAGAGAGAGTTTTTGTTATAAACTATTATTGCGAATATTGTCCGTGTTTCCATGTTTTCATTCCAGGAATTCAAAGGAAAAATCAATGGATATGAAATGCACGTGTATGAAATATAATCAATGATGCGTCATTGCAATATAATCAGTTTTGCTTATTACCTCCATTGTTTATAGTAAATGAAAAACATGAATATGATGACCAAAACCTCAAACTTTAACAAGAGAGAGGCTTTTTTAAAGTTTTCAAAATTGGGATTCTTGCTTGTTGTGATTTTATACCCAGTTCAAAACAATAGAGTTATTGTTTGCAGGATACACAGCAACGTGATATGGTATCTTTTTTATTAATCTTTTCTGTTTACATGACGTGATGTGTGAATAAAACTGATATTATTTCAACGATGTACAGCAGGGGTCTGTTTCACCAAAACTTTGAACTTTTCAGTTACATTATTTTTGCACTTACAGATCTAAATTTTGCGAATGTCATACTATTATGTCAAAATATTCTTTACATAAAATCAAAAATGTTCACAAGATTTACAATTATTATTATGGTGAAAATGATTAGGCAGAACGGCAGAAGACTCACATCATCAACCTGAAAAAAACCTTATAAAAAGATATATAACTTGAAGAAATTATTAGCTGTTATTTATTTTTTTAAAAAGAAGAAAACATATACGAGTATTAAAGTAACGTATTTATTAATGAATTTATAATTATTTCTAAGTCAATTCTTATTACTTTTACGGAATATAAAATTATTTGACAAAACATAGTCATTCTCAGTAGTGCCAACGTATGGTACGAAAATAAACAATAATTATTTCAAATAATTTTATATTCCGGAAAAGGAATAACGATTGACTTATAAATAATTGTAAATATCATTAATATACATTACTTAATACTAGTACTTTTTTTTTCTTTTAAAAATAAATACCCAAAAAATTCTACAGGTTACATTTCATTTTATAAGGTTTTCTTCAGGTTGATGACGCGAGTATATGGAGTAGTATTTTAGTTTAAGAATGGAATAAATCATTATTAAATTATGTACATTTAGGTTATATTACATAATTGCACTTGTATACTAAACTGTTCGAGATCTCCTTGTAATCACTTTTGCGTTACTACCAATATCATTTGAGTCATACGAACATCAAACTATGATGTGAAGCTCAAGTGATCGTTATCGGTGTGTATCACCATATTTGTTATTCAAAATGTAAATTTGTGAATGCGTTCAATCATTTCACAGTATTTCAAACAATGATTTTGGTGGGGAGAATGAAAGTTTCAAAACCACGTGACCAAATATATAAGTTGATTGGACACATGTCATATCTTGAAATTCACTGCAAACCAACAAAGATAAATCGCAAATATCAACTCTAAATTTGTATTATAATTACAAACAAAAAAACAATTTTATAATGATAATGAAACAAATATTTTGATTCAAAATTATTATGCCGGGTCACTATTTTTTTAAAACCTTATTTTTCAATTTTTCTATTTAGTTGTATCTATGTTTTCAGGTTATGTATAAATTTCTAGGAACTGAAATGAATAAAAATAGAAGTATAGTCGGATAATAAAAAACAGTAATAATCTCACAAAGTAAACTCATTGAGCAAATAACAATGAGCGTACATGCAGAGTTTACTAGATTTATTATGCAGATAAAATATATTCCACCAACTCAAACATCTGATAGGGCTTAATGTTTATTTAGCAACGTTTTTCAATCGGATCGAACAAATAGCCAAGCTTTGGATTTTTTTTTACCTTCCGTCACCTCTAGGTAAGGAAGGTATTGTCTTTGGTCAAAAAATTCGGTGGTGAGTTTTCATTGATTAAGCACGTTTTAGGGTCTTACAATACGATTTTACTATTTTTACGATGATGTCTGTATGTGTGTGTGTGTGTGTTCGTATCTGCGTGTGCGTGTGTGTGTATGTGTGTGTGTGTGTATGTGACCGCTGGGTCGTCAACGATATCTCCAATACTAGAATTCCAAAAATTACAATTCTTGCATATTCCTCTTCCGTACAACCATATGCAGACTTGATTAGATTTTGGTTATAATTGGTCAACCGGAAGTATCCTTATTTGAAGATTTTAACAGTTTTTCTTGAAAAACTCAGTTAAATTTTATTATAACTTAAAGAATATATTATTCTCTATACGATTTGATTGCATTTTATATTTCATATTCAACAGATATAGAGTTAAAGAATTATAAAGATTGTAATAATTGTAAAATTTCATATATCAGCCAGCTGTGCTAACTTAACCATGGAAACTGCTAATATATTCAGGTAATTCAAATTGACAGATGTCAATATCAATAAAAAGTAAATGTTGAAAGAATAAGGGAAATAACTCTAGTGTTGGGCGTTTCTAGAAAGATATAAGAGAGACGATTACATTGGTTTGAACATGTCATGAGGAGAGATGAGTATATTGGAAGAATGAATAGCTTATAACAGAAGTTGGAAGAAACATAGGAAGACCAAATATAATATGAAAGGAGAAAAAGGAACTGAATGAGGACGACAAACAAAACAAAAATTAGTGGAAGAAGAAAAGAAAAAATAGCGACCCCCTAACGAATGGGAAAAACTAAAGAAGAAGATGTTAGTGTCAAGTGCAATGCGAATAGTTTGTTTATAAAATAATTTAACTGGAAATATAGGATCTTTTGCAAAAAAAATTATGTGTAGGGCGAGTGCAGTGACGTGACTTTGCTGACTTTGGCAAGCAGATATGTGGACCCGTGTCAAAATGACAGTTATGAATTACGTCCATAACTGACAAATGTAATTTTTCATTCAAAATTTCATGATTTTCTTATTTCATGTGGTATATTTATTATCAGGGGTGTGGAATTCAGTTGCAAAGAATCATAAAATACCAATAAAATAAATTTTGAATGAAAAATTTTGACATGAGGATGACCCGCAAAATAGAAATGAATGGAAGAAAAAAATAAAAATTAGCGACCCCTAACGAATGGGAAAAGCTAAAGAAGAAGAAAATGTTAGTGTCAAGTGCCATTTGCATGAAATAATATTACTGGAAATTTATAATCTTTTGCAAGACATTTTATGAATGGAATTTGTACATAATACACAGGATTGACGGAAGGTATTGTGCTGGCCACATCAGATTTTTTATTTTACACTTTAAACAAACTAGAAAACAAGAGAACTTTTAAATGGCTACCTTACGAAAGATATTTTGTTTTCTGATTATTCTGTATAAATACTTTTTGATTTAAAAGGTATAACATCAATTTTTTTATCAATTACCAGTTGTCATTGACATTATCTTGTTCGATATTTATGTTTGTAAAACGTACGGTTTTAATGTTTGATAGAAAGAAATTTAAATAATTTTAGTATTTATTTGTCCTTGAAAGCAATATCGAATGTATTTATTAAAAATAGAAAACATCCAAATCACTATTGTCTAGGTAGTAATACTAAACACAACACCAAGCTTTATGTAATGCGTGGTATTATTTGTACTAAGTGAATATTTCTGGTTTTGATAATTACTGTACGAATTAAACAAATGAAACAGATTTGAATACCTGAAAGATATACTCTCTGCTGTAATAAAACTTCATCGATATTGAAGTACTATGTATTACTATTATTGAGATTAAGAAAATTAGGTAGGCCGTGGAAAACAAGGTCATTTATAACCGTCTGATGTAATATTACTAGCAGATAACTTCACTGTATTTCGTATACATAGGCGTGTAACATGAAATATTTTTGGATACATTTTAACTGAAAAGAATACGTGTAATTTATTTGAAAATCATGTTTCTTTTTAAGTAATGCCTTTCTCATGGTTTTGCAAAACACAAAAACACGATCTTGACATAAACCATGGAATAATATTTCGATTTAAACGTCAACGTCACTGGGTAAACAGAGAGGGCAGTGTAATAGATAATTAGATATCTGTAACTCTACGACATACGTCATTATTATTTGTAGTGAGATAGAAAGTAATGTCTTCATTTACGTATATGTGTCATACGACATAAATTACATAGACATATGTTAAATAATCTTTCTCTTTTTAACATGGAAGTTACTAAGCTACTGGCTTTATAAAAGTGCTGTGTATTCATTCTTGGAACAAGTGACCTTGAATAGTCATCTTTCGTTAACAAAACTATGGTATCATTTTAAACAGTTATTTATCTGTTATTTGAAATTAATATGAAATTAACTACAAAACATTTGACAGTTTTGATCGTTTTTATGTAAACTTGATGTTAATTTGACAATTTTTATGTCCCTTTGGTAATTAGTTTAACAGCTTTGGCCGTTTTTAAGTCACCAGAAATTAATTTGGCAGGTTTTTTGTCTTCCAGAATTTTGTTATGATGTATTCCAAATTCCAAAAGAAAATTGTTTGGGACCTTTTAAAAACTAGAAGGAAATGCTAGTGAAGGGTGTTATTGTTGAAGAAAACTACTTTGAACATATTAAAATAAAATTATAAGATATGTGAAACATGTGTCTTATTCTCAATAATTAAGCGCGACTTTCGTATTAATGTATTGCGTAATAGGTAAGTATATGGTACATGGGAAACTGTGGATGCGATGCGTGATCGAACGTATTAAATTCATCGTATTGATGAATTGAGTCTACAGGCACGATCTATGAATTAAAGAAAATTCTCATATACTTATCTTATAGTGAAGAAGTAATGATACGGTTCACGCCATATTCACTTACACCGAACCATAGAGAAATTATATTTATAATTTTTGAACTCTAGATATCAATGCTTTTTAAACTCATTGATTAATAAAAGAAATAATTTATGTTTCTGAATTTCATTTTCAAGTAACAGTACATTTCTGTGGAAATTCATTATTAAATAAATTAAGTGTTCAGGATCCTCAAAAGTGATATCCATGCTTTTAGGATTTAAGTCAAGGGGCGAAAACACAAAATATTTTGTGAACAGCACAATACCTTCCGTCAGTTCTATGTATTTTGTATAAATTCCATACAGAAAGTTTCTTGCAAAATATTCTACATATATTTCCAGTAAAATTGTACCATAATCATACTATGTAAATTGCACTTGACACTGACATCTGTCAATTAGAATTTTTCTTAATATAGTAGCTGTTTCCATGGTTATAGCATAGCTGGCTGATTTATTAAATTTAATTTCTTTATATATTTTTCAATCTATATTCATTGAATATGAAGTATAAAGTGCAATCTAATCGTGTAGATAATAGAATATTCTTTAATATTTATAATAACATTAAATGTCAATATTTAACAACGCTTTTTCAAGAAAAAATATTAAAATCTTCAAATGAGGATCCTCTCGGTTGACCAATTATAACCAAAATCTAATCAGCTCTTTATATGGATGAAAAGAAATACGAAAGAATTATAATTTTTAGAAGTGTAGTGTAGTGAAAAAATCGTCGCACACACACACATCATCGTAAAAATAGTAAAATCGTATTCTCGGGAGATTATAACGTGCTTATTCATTAAAAACTCATCATCGATTTTTTTGACCAGACACTTTTCTTACCTAAAGGTGACGGAAGTAAAAATTACAGTATTTTTTTTCTGATTGAACTTCGTTATCAAATGATTGATTAAAAAAAATACATATTAACATTGAAATGTTATACATTTATTCTTACAAAGCCGACTTTTTGATAAATACTACTCATACGTTCATTTCAAATCAATATATGTAGTACAATAATATGTATATATATATATGGTCTAATATTATGACCTATTCTGTAACAATAAAGTGGTTAATTTTTAACAAATGGTTAATATTTTTATCCAATAGATATGGATTTGCCAACTAAGAATGCAGTTTTTTTATAATACGTCAATGTATTTATGAAATAAATAAAATAAGTATATCATCACGGTAATTACCCATTGCTGTGTGGGCCAATCTGCTTTGTACACAGATTTTCGTAATGATAATGACATATGACATATTTGTATTTTATTAATGAAAATTAACCACTATATTACATAATAAGCCAAAATATTTATTTTTAATTTTGAAACCGGAGAAATAATTTTTAAATTGACTTTAATCTGATTTGAACTTTTACCATAACAGTTACAACTGGTCATTTAATTCATATACAGCTGTGGATTCCACATGAATAATCAGACATAAAAAATGTAAACCCGCATTATAGATAAGATCAACAAAAGTTTTGAATTATAAAATCAGGAAATAAAACGTAGTTTATGTATTTACAATGGATTTTCCTATCTCATTTTATGCATTATATTACTTTTCATACAAAGCACTATTAAACCTCCTAACTGTATTGTGTGTGAGTGTGATAATACTGGCTGATGATTTTTTATCGTAATAGGCGGTTTACTGTTCTCTGTTCAGTGTATCTAAAGTATGATCGCTTAGTGTTTCAGGAGCAATATGATATTATCGGCCCTGTATTGTTATTATGGGAAATATGTTAACAACCAAGCTTTTAACCTAAATCGAAACGCGATAGGCTTGGCTCTGCGACAATTTACGAGAAAACGTGTTATTAAAAACGATTACAGTATGTAAATTGATTTATTTTTAGACATAAATTAGCTGTAAGTGTAGCATTAGTAAGGAATTTTATGTTTCAAATTATTTTCATCACCTTTACCTGACATGAAATTACTTGTTTATAGCGAAACATTTTATATTTTATGAAATAGGATTATGATGAAAATTATTTATTGTCCATAAATATTTAAGTATCCGTTAAAAATATTCTGTAATTTACCTGTTTTCTCTAAAGCATAAATATTTATTGTTATATCTTTATGAAAAATACAACTTTTGAACTTTAAGGCCTTGATATTTTTATTAAATAGAAATAACTAGATATTCTACATATTATGGGTCTCGCCTGTGCCTGAGTGTCTGGTCGCGAATCTGGCTTCGATCTCGACCGACGCCAGTAATTATTTCGAATTTTAAATAGCATAAAATTGGCCTATGTGGTGCATTCTCCACCTACACAGTATTTTTTAAGAAAATGTCCTATCAAGGTCATCTACGAATTGTATGAATTAAGATTTTAGCTCCGCCCATTCTGTCAAATTTAGTAGTGTCGTTTACTTAGATTTTATGAGGGTACTTACATAAGAACATAAGGTACTACTGTTATTTACATGCATACATAAAATCACGCGTATCCCACTTAGTGGGTTCGCCATACATTCCTATCTTTTGCCTCGGCCACACTCATAATCGTATTCATACATGTTTTTCTTCTCTTCATACTTGGAAACTCTCTCTCTTTAAGCATCCTACCAACCACATCCATCCACTTACACACTGGTCGGCCACGCAATCGAAAACCCTCAACTTCACCAAAATATATACGCTTAACAAGCCGTTCACTCGCCATTCTCTCCACATGCCCAAACCATCTCAACTGACTCACACCAACTTTCTTAATAACATTGTTCCTAACCATACATTCATCATACAGCAAATTATTCCTCACGCAATCCCGTCTGACATACCCACATACACCACGTAAATACCTCATTTCCATGGCAGTAACTCTCTTTTTATGCTTCCCCGTCCATGCCCAGCATTCGCTTCCATACATCAAACCAGGCACTAGCACTCCATTATATACACTTAACCGAGCATCCCTTGATACGTTAACGTTTCGTGCAAACGTACCCAGAGCCCCCATTACCTTGTGCGGGACTCACTCTCCTTTCTATCTCTCGATCAATTCGACCATCCCTCGACATCATGCTACCCAAATATACAAACTCATTTATTATTATAAAAATATTTTATCAGTAAAAACATTCAGTATTAAAAAATAATGTCAAATGGTAAGTTTATTAGCAGATGTAAAACCAAATATGTGAAAAATAAAATTCTGACACAGTGTCAGTGTCAGATACACTGGCAGAAAATAACATTCGTACGGCTATGAATCAAGGTAATATATCTGAATTAATATATAAATTTACGTTACAGCGAAAATATTGTCAACAACGAACATCGATTTAAAATGGAATGTCCTAACTTAGTCGAAACAAAATGAATTTTTTAAAGACAATCGTGTTATATCCGTCCTTATCGCATACACTTCTAGTCATTCGAAATGAGAGAGATATGTATGCCAATTTGTTAATTTTACTGTACCTACCTATATCTGTGTACAAAGTAGATTGGCACAACCAGGAATTATACCCTGATGATATATTTATTTTTATATCTACATATTATTTAATGTTCTTAGAATAAATTCTTTTCCATTCTCGAACATTTGAGTATTGATTAAGAATTGAAATGAAAAATGTACATCAAAGTATAGTAAAATTCCGATCAAGGTCATCTGTATCTCTTTCCTTTGCAAAGGCTATAAGCATGCGCGATAAGGATGGATATAACACGCTTGTCTTTCAAAAATTCATATTGTTTCGACTAAGCTAGGGCATTCCACTTTAAAACGATGCTCGTTGTTGATAATACTTTCGCTGTAACGTAAGTTTATTTATTAATTCAGATACATTACCTTAATTCATAGCCGTACGAATAAAGTTATTTTGTGTCAGAGTCACTGACACTGACATTGTGTCAATGTCTTATTTTTCACATATTTGGTTTTACATTTGCTTATAATCTTACCAGTTGATTTATTTTTGAATTTTGAATGCTTTTATTGTAATATATATTTTTATAATAATAAAATATCTGTAGTATCTTACGTACCCTTATAAAAACTAAGCAAGCGACACAACTGAATTTGTTAGAATGGGCGGAGCAAAAATCTGAATTCATACAATTCGTAGACGACCTTGATCGGACATCTTTCAAAATTTTTAATGTAGATGTTTTTTTGAAAAAAAAAAAATATGAAAATAATAACTTGTTTTTTTATATATTGTCTTGCAAAAGAATTTTTTTTGTTGCCTAATAAAAAATTATTTTTTAAATGTGATTTAACTTTTAAATTTTTTAAAATGTACTATAAAAATGTCCCAAAGTTTAATTTGTTTAAAACTGAAATACATAAATTTTATGACTCGGCGTTCCAAAAAGAGCAATAATTATTTGCCTTTTACTACGTCTGCTGTTTAATAATTGGCTAATGGTAGAATTAAATTTAATTCGACCAAGTATTTCTGAAGTAATTGCCCAAATTTTCTTTTGATCAGTAAAAGTGGTTGGTGAAATTAAGATTCCTTCTTTTATAAGAAAAAAATTAATGAACATTAACTGCTAATAGGTAATATACTTGTCATATGTCATTCGGTTATTTTTTATGTAATTGTCGTTTCATACTTCATAACGTAGAAAGTGCCGATGAAGTTTTACAACGACGGATGGGAAGCGTTCGGTTGCTTTGGAGCAAAAGTGACGTTTAATTTAAAATTTAAAGTGATAACCAAACTTCTAGATTAAAAATTAAGCAAACTGGGTCCAATCAGAACCCAGGTAACCTTTTTCGGAAACCTCTTCAAGTGAAAATTTGTGTCATCTGTGATTTAATAAAAAATAACAAGGGTCTAATATGTTCTATTAGTGTTTTGAATAAATACAAAAAAATCATCATTATTTTAAAATAATGTCTAAGTTTTTAATTAAGCAGACAATGTCATTATATTTTCAGTTATAATAAAGTTCTCTTTGTGGTTGAAAGTTGATAGAAATATGTAATATGTATTAGTTAATAAAAAGTTGAACAACTAAAACACATTTTCGTTGCCCTATAGTTACGAACTGCAGCATAAACTAATTAAACCGGTAGACCAACTATATCCACAACTCTGAACAACTAAACAACAAACATAATTACAAGAATTTTTAAAAACAACTGCAATTCACCTTTCAACCCGTGGTAAATTCTGTTAAATCTCATCCCTTAACAATGCACAACCCTATTACAAAAACTGATTAAAAAAAACTTCTTTATTGGCTTAAACATGATAAAAATTCATTTAAATATTGAAGTGAAGAGACAGCGTCAAACCAATTTGGCCAAAGTAGCTGAGTTCTTTGAATTTTAATAAGAGGCCTCATGTAATATTTCATCCAAATCCGACGGCTGGTCGCGTGATAAGAGAGAGCTAGATAGATAGGACCGGGGGTGGTTGATAAGCTTTTTATAGCGGCATATTAAGTGGGCATTAATTTATGATTTCATTTGCACGTTTTGTTTTATTTTTGCGGGATTTTTTGGCAGGGCTAATTTCATTTTTGCTTCCATAAACAACAATGATATATTAACATTATTTGAAAATTTATAGAACGCTGGTTATTTACGTTGATATACCCCTTACTCGAATAATAAAATAATTGGTTATTTTCACATACATAATATTCGTATGTTTCAATGATTAACTATTTGCTTAGAGATCAAGTTACAATTTACAAATTTAATCGAAAATAATCGTAAACTATTTACTTTTTACGCAGTTTTATTGTTCTAATTAGTGATGGAAAACGTAACGTAACGATACCCGATAACGTTATAATAACGTTTAATTTTTTTTTTTTAATAACTATAAATACAAAATTACGTTATCTTACCGTAACATAACAAATAACGTTTCACTATAACGTTATCCAAATTTACAAATTTTAGCCGTTTGAAACTATAATTTCCTGATAAGTTTTTTCGTGTTATATAAAAAATAGATTTTATTAGTGGCGAAATACAAATATTGAAGACTTTATTTCATTTCTAGAATAAGATGTGTGTAATTTTTTTAATACATTGTTTTTAATTTTTAATAATTTTTTATTACAAACTTAAGAAAAATACGGTTATTGTTACGTTATAATAACGAAACAAAAATAACGTTACATAACGTTATTTTATTTTTATTATTTATAACGTTATGAAATAACGTAACAATTCGTTAACGTTATTCCATCCCTGTTTCTAATATATTTTATTTTTCTTTAAATAAACATTTTCATTTTTATTATACAGGGTGTTAAAAAGAGGGTAATTTTTTTTGAAGACTGACCAAAATGAGTAAAAAAGCTTAAGCGACATAGGTTTGATCTCAATTGTTTCCGAGAAAAACGAAAAATTGAAGAAAAACTGACAAAGATAGTGATCTGACAAAATTTTATTAATGTCGGTAAACAGACTATATATATATATATATATATATATATATATATATATATATATATATATATATATATATATATATATATATATATAAACAATAAACTGTTATTTGAAACATTTTTCTTAATTTCTAACGGTTCCGAAGTTATCTGAAAATTAAATATTGGCCAAGGTCACCACATTTAACTTAGTACAATTATTTGATTTAAAAAGCACATCTAATATGCCCTGAGAGATAAACAAAGAGTTTCATTTAATTCGTAACTCTGATAGTTTTCGAGATAGCAGAGGTAAACTCCGTAAAAACTCATTCTTCACTGCCTTATATCTCGGAAACTATTGAAGATCGGACCTATGTTGATTGCTTAATCAACATTTCTTACTCATTTTGTTCAGTACTATATACACTTAAAAAAATTAACCTCTTTTTAATAGCCTGTATTTATTATTGGAATTGCCATTTTAAGGAATTAAACAGCTCAGGCATTTCGCAGAGCATCAAAAATTGATGTGATTAGTCATTTTCATTGTAGTAATCAAGTATTTCTATGTTGTCATCAAATCTTTCTTGGAAACTGAAAGTAGATGCGCACGACGAGGCGAAAGTACTCTCGTATCTCGTATCGTCTGGTTACATTGTGCGAGACGAGAACAAGAGCTGTTTAAAATTCGAGGCGAAATCGAATAACAACTGCGAGAGGCGAGAAACGTTGCGAGATTATCGCGAGTGTCTCGCAATAAAAAACGTTGGTAACTTTATAGCTTTCATTCGCAAATTCAATGAAAAATAAACAGGAGAACGATTTACAAGAAGTGGAGTCAACGCTAATTCGTGCATAGAACACGTGAATGCGAAAATCATATAAATCCTCCCTCAATATTTTTTTACTCTACCCAGAGTTGATTGGTATCGGTCTCAGTGTGAAAATACAAAATGAAGAAAATAGGTTTAACACCCAACAGAACTAGTTTTTGTCCAACATCCCAATTAAAACCACGGATAATATAGTTGTTACCGTTTCAAAAAAGTTAGAGATGTTATGTTAAGCGTCGATGGGAGCCAAAATGGAGCGTATTGCAGATTTTTTCTGACGACAGGAGTGCAAAAACATATGTTCATTTCGAAATACTTCCCAATATTGTGATAAGTTACTTAGTTTAGAGAGAAATTAAATTATTTAAAACGAATCACATTTTCTGGTGAACGTAAATGAATAAATATATGGTTGCAAAACTTCTTTACTGGAAGTTGATTGGGAAGAAGAAATTACTGGATATCAGTGAATTATTACTTATTTCCGCCTCTACCGGTTTCGACACCACATGTGTCTTCTTCAGGAGCTACAACAGTTATTACAATTTTTATAAAAACTTGAAGACAAATCTGTTTAAAAACTTACGTGAAACTTAGAATTTAATTAACATTGATAAATAACAATAAATAAATAACAAATTACATACACTGGTCGTCAAATTTAAAAAAAAAAAAAATACAATAAAAAAACTCATATAGCCGTCAGATGAATAAGATATATTTTTTAACTTTTAACAATGACACCCTTTTTCTAAATTTAAATTTGTAATAACTTTGTAGCTTCTGAAAAAGATACATGAGATGTCGAAACCGGTAGAGGCGGAAATAAATAATAATTGACTGATATCCAGTAATTTCTTCTTCCGAATAAATATATGTTCGTATTCAAATAATTTGGTGATCAGAATTTAGTGTTTCTTCTCTTTATTGTGGTTAAAGTTCTACCATTGCAAATACAGGGTGGGGCAGAAAAACCTATCCGATTTCAAATCCCTTTTTCTCAAAAGAGGGAGCAGGTAGAGTAGTGGGGTAAAAACCGTTAGAAAGCCGGTTTTATGCCATTTGTCAGTAGTCAACATGCCTTGGTCTGGTGAACATCGTGCTTTTGTTATTGAGCGGTTTATCGAATGCGGCGGTTCGATAATTGCTACACAACGTGCTTTTCGAATTCATTTCGGACTCGGGCGTCATGATCCTGTTCCACATCACGCTACGATTAAAGTGTGGGTGTCAAATTTTAGACAGACGAGTTCAGCATTGAAAAAGAAGTCGCCTGGACGTCCCAGGACAGCAACAGGACCTGAAAACGTGGCCAATGTGAGAGCCGCGATTGAACGTTCCCCGCGTCGTTCGGCGCGAAAACATTCGCTCGCTTTGGCGATTTCCAACCGCAGTATTCGGCGCATTTTGCACCGGGACCTCAAAATGAATCCCTACAAAATGGTTGTTGCACAGGAATTAAGTGAAAGGGATTTTGAAACCCGTACGAACCTGTGTCGCGATCTCCGAGAACTCCCAAACGACGATGTTGTGCTCTTCACGGACGAAGCCCATTTTCACCTTTGTGGTGCCGTTAACAGGCAGAATTTTCGATATTGGAGTGACAAAAATCCTCGAGAAATCCATCAGGAACCCCTCCATAGCCCAAAAGTGACTGTGTGGTGTGCTCTTTCCCGCCTAGGCGTCTGGGGGCCTTACTTTTTTGAAGAAAATGGGCAAACCGTAACGGTCAACAGCGAGCGCTATTGTTTCATGCTGGAAAATTTTCTTAGACCCAAAATGGAAGAAAATGGCGTGGAAAATGTGTGGTTTCAACAGGATGGGGCAACCGCCCACACATCGCGACGATCAATGGACATTCTCAGGGAACTGTTTCCCGGTCGCCTCATTTCCCTGAGAGGTGATCTTGGCTGGCCGCCGCGCTCACCGGATCTCACTCCATGTGACTTCTTCCTTTGGGGTTACCTCAAATCGAAGGTTTACCAGCATCGACCAAGGACCCTTCTTGCTTTACGAAGGGAAATTGCTCGGGCAATTGAAGAAATTCCTGTGGAAATGACGGTGAAAGTCATGGAAAGCTACCGCGAGCGCCTAAATCAGTGTATCCGCTCCCAAGGACGACATTTGAGTGATGTGCTTTTCAAAACTTAAATTTAAAAATGGCATAAAATTTGCGATATGTTAATAAAATTTTTTTTTGACAAGTTGAGTGGTTTTAATTTTATAACGTTTTGAAATCGGATAGGTTTTTCTGCCCCACCCTGTACACGGAAGACTATGACTGGTGCGAACTTATGTCTTGTAGTTAAATTGAAACGTAAATAAGCAGTGCGCAAGCGCTTATTTTAACAGCGCGAATCTCGCGAGAATCTCGCTCGATATTGAGATTACAGATCTGAAAACGAGCCGAGATTTATATTTTATATTTCTCGACTTGTCTCGTTTCGCGTGCGTCGCTACAGGCAGGGAAGAAGAACATATATTCACTATGCACATATGCCCTGCTTACAGTAAAAACGTACAGTAATAATTATTATGATTGTGTGGTTAGTCATTTTAATTTTTGTAATTACATTTTCTTTTTTTTAATGTCAGTGAGCACACTTTTAATTAAATAACTTATTCACAGTGTTGTTTAATATCATGAAAGACATTTAAGATATTTATAAAACGAGTAGACTATCTTGACTGTTTTAAAAAAGTTAATTAAATACGGAATAGTACAAAGTGGCATGAGGTTTTTAAAAAAAGTACTACTGTCAATAGAAATTTTAATTAATATTCCTACACCTTTGTTTATTTTATGTATTATGAATAAAATTATAAATTAAATACTTTATTATCTATTTATTCAATCAATAAAAAAAGTAAATATTATTGCTTTTTTAAAGGTATGACCCCAGTGTTTGTTTTAACTTTTATTCGTTATCTGTGGTGTGGTATTATGCCAATCAAATTTTAATGATATTTTAATATTCATTGTACATAAAAGATAAATATTAATCCTACATATCCTTTTTAATTTAACATGGACAGTGAAAGTATATATTTTGGCCATTATAATACGTTCGAAACGCGTGATTGATTCGTGAATTCGTAGTTTGACCGTTTGCCAGTACCGGATTTGAATTAGATAATAATAATAATAATAATAATAATAATAATAAATCTTTTATTTCTGTAGACACATATTACAGTGTATAGAAAACGTCATTTTCTTAACTAGTACAAAAATTCATTTACATTGTAAAAGTTATTTATGTACAAAAATTGTTTTAAGTTTGTTTTAAATTGTTTGTCAGATTTCGAGTTTTTGATGTTCTCTGGTAGTTTATTAAAAAGTGATAAACCAATCCTATCAGGAGAGTCTTTAATTATTTTACATCTAGATTTAGGTATACGGAAATTATTATTGTTTCTAGTATGATAATTATGGATGTCTAAGTTAAGTTTGAATTTATTTCTATATTGAAATATGTAAAGACAAATGTCGAGTATGTAGAAATCAGTTAATTAATTTGTATTTATTTTTAATTTCAGGTAAGAATTAATTCATCATCCACATCAAATTATGCAGAACTTCTGGAATAGTCAGTTTGGCAGGTAAAATATTCACGATATTTAATACTACTTTTATATTTTTTAAGTTGTCACTGGTTGTGATTTTGGCGAGTTTGAATTTTACCGGAAATATTTTCAAATTTCACAAAAGTGACCCTTATAGTGGGCTCTTCACAACCTTTGAGTGTTCGTTATATGACGCCTAATAAGGGCGCTGAACTGTATAAATAAATCGTCATTACCAGAATATGCGAATACTAGTACCTACCTACCTAATAAGCAGTTTCGCACACTTAGTTATATATTTCATTTCTTATAAATTATTACGCATATGAGCCGCAAAATACTATATTGCAAAATAAAATGTAGAAGAATGAAAAACAATTGTTTTTGGTTGTATTTATTAAGGCAAATTACTAGGAAAATGTATTTAAAGTATAAAAAAGTTAGACAATAATTAAGTTCTTTGATATTAAATTGAAAAAAAAACATGAAAATGAGTTAAATCGCTTTGACCTTTGAGGACAACAAAATTTAATGAAAAATAAAATTGAAGAAAGTAAGAATAAATATAATATGGAAATATTTATTTGAAAAAGGAAAAGAAATTCTAAAATGTTATGGGAATAACAAACAAGCTATTCGAGAAAAATCTGATGCGGCCAGCACATTACCTTCCGCCAATCCTGTGTATTATGTACAAATTCCATACATAAATTTTCTTGCAAAAGGTTCTATATTTCCAGTAAAATTATTTCATAAACAAACTATACAAATTGCACTAACACTGACATCTTCATCTTCTTTAGCTTTTCCCATTCATTAAGGGTCGCTATGTTTTATTTTCTACTAATTAAATATAAGTACCTATATTTTCATAGTCTGCAATTTCATATTATATTTATAATGCCAATAAACTATTAGCCTGCAGTGTATATTTATGAATATTATCATCGTCAATGTTATTAAAAATGAAATACTTACAGCATTATAAAATAGCTACTAGCCACGTGTGCGTATTTTCTTATATTATTTAAATTACAATACCGTTCTAATTTGCTAAATCGTCATTTATAAACAATCTATGGAATGTACATACAGCAAAACAGCTAGAATTATAGTAATTTCTTAACTCTATTCTAGATTCTATTATAACATTTTTTTGCAATGACCTATTTCACAACGTAGCAATTTTCGTGTTATATATTGAACGTGAACAATATAATTACGCTGGTAGTGAATAAGTTAGTATGGTTGCGGTGCACTGATGTTGCTGTAACGTGTAACTGTATTCGTGCTGTTATTGTATGAGCCGAAGTTATCGCCAGTTAAGCTCTTGTTTGAATAGAAACTTTGCCAAGTTTGCATCAAGTTCCTGCACCATTTGCCACTGGACGAAACGAGGGAGCTTGTTTAGTTAAAACTTTTAAAGAAATGAAACTTACATTTCAACTTAAATTGGGAAAAATATATATTTTTATTGTACACTAAAGTTTTCCTAATATGCAGAAAAGGACTTTTGGCATATAATAATTATGGTTCTACAAATATGTGGAATAAAAAATATGAAATCCATTTGTTTAAATTTGTCTACGTTTATCTCGACAATTCAAGCGGCTTCAATCATATTATGACTTGAAATATTTCGTATTGGTATATTTAAGCGGATTGAAAATAGAGTTGAGCGATTTTCAATCTTTTTAAAATTCATATCGACTAAAAAGACAAAGTGAAATACTAGATTATGCAGCTAGAGAGAGAGAGGTTTATAGGTTAGTTTCATGTTGCAAATTTAACCTCAAAGTATGAAAATTGTCACGTTATCTTCTTTCAAAACATTTAAAAATGTTTTGTTTCTTCACTCACAGGATGTCCGCATTTTGAAGGCCACCAATTGGATCTCGGAAACTATAAGAGATATGATTTTGGTTAAATGGAACATCTAGGGTGCCTTTGTTTTTTCAAATTCTCATACGTTACTAGATAATAGCGTAAAGCCGATTTTGGTCGAAATTTTCATTTTCATATAACTCTTAAACAATTGGTAATCTAGAAAAATGTTTCTAATAAAAAGATATTTTTAATGTGCATCCAGCGGCGTACGAAAATATTTTTAAAGACAATTTTTCGAAATATAACACAAACTTACATTTTTAAAAGGCAACTATATTTGATTTTTTCTCTTTCGATAGATATAAGGGTTATTGTGTTTTAAATTTATTTTACCCTTAAAATCTTAGATTTTCTCAGCAATTTCATTAGTTTTTTAAAATAGTATTTCATTTTACTTACATAAATTATTACATACCTACCGTGTGTCATAATTTAAATTTAACTCTTATATTTTAAAATTTAAAACATAATAACCCTTACACCAATAGAAAGAGAAAAAAAACAGTATTTTTTGAAGAAAAAATCAAATATGGGTTCCATGTAAAAAATATAGGTTTGTGCTACATCTACATATTGCAAAATTACCGCTAGAAAAATCATCTACGTACGCCACTGGACAATAAAAATACATATATTTTTTATTTGAAATAGTTTTCGCGGTTACTGATAGTTTAGAAATAATTTCAAAATGAATAATCGACCAAATTCTTTTTTCCACCATTATCTAGTAATCTATGAGAAATTTTGGCATAACAAAAGCATAACTAAGATGCCCCCCCCCCCCCCTAAGTTGCACCACATATCCTATTTAATGGGGTCGTATTTCTTATATTTCCCGAGATCCCAATGATGGTCTTCGAAATCCGGATACCTGTATTTCGTTTTTGAACATTTTTATTGTCTTATGTTATAATTTTCATAAAAAGAGGTAATTACCAACAAATTTAGCAAGACTACAACATACTAGGGAAATCCGCAGTCACAAACTTCATTGATTTTTTCGACAAAAGTGAAGCTGCTTCGTAAGTCTAAGTCTGTTATCTTATAGGCTTTCCTTGGTATTTTCAAGCTGAAATATGAATCTCTGACGTTTATTTCGAAGATTAAAAAGGGATTTACTAAATTCAAGTGTTTTAAAGATCGAGATAAATGTAGTCTTTGTTTACGTTTTATTAAAATTTCAACCTACGTTCGTCCTAAAAAAAAGTTGTTTATCTCATATTGATATAGCACGTTTGACTACGTAGTAGAAGCAGCAGGAACGCTGACGTATAGGGTAACACTTTGGAGAAATTCGCCCACGGTAATTAAAGCTTTTCGAACACAATATTTACACTGCCATGTTGCTATACAGGGTGAGTCTGGGAAGACACCCGCCTCCCCTTAACTTTTTTACTTCCTTGTACGTAAGTAAAGGAAGTATTGTAATCGCGAAAAATTTCGGTTTTCAGATTTCAGCGGAAATATCCATTTTGATCATCCCTGAATCCATTTTGACTAATTTCGTCGTGACGTCTGTACGTACGTACGTACGTATCTCGCATAACCCAAAAACGGTAAGCCGTAGAAAGTTGAAATTTTGTATTTAGGACTCCTATAACATCTAGTTGTGCACCTCCCTTTCTGGTTAGTACACAATTTCCAGAAGTGGTACTTTACATGAAGCCTATAATAGATTTTAATGAAAAACTGTTTTAAAATATAATCCAAAACTTTTCAAATTTGGTATACAAGACTTTTATGTCCATCGAAATAACATAATAGATTTTGGTTAAAATAGGCTAACCGGAAGGGGTACATTACTTGAAGTTGTTAACAGTTTTTCTTGAATAAAATGATTTTAATTTGATTTTAGAAATAAATGCTTCAAATAAAAGTTTTAGAGAATTAATTTCTGCGTCTAGCACATCAAGTATTATTAAATTAGCCCTTTGTATAAGCGATGTATGTAAATTTAAAAATTATATACTTTTTTGATTTTGTAATAAAGCTTGCTATGGATTAGAACAAAAACATAAAAAAATGATCATGTCAAATTAAGTTAAATACGTGCAATTTTATGATTCGTACAATAACAAATATTATATTTTTATTGTGAAATTAGTCATATTCATTGTTGTAATCAAATATTTATTTGTTGTAATCAAAACTCTCTTTAAAAAGAACCGGGTTAGATTATGGTCGCTATATATCTTACTGTTTTGAAGTTAAAATTAATATTTTGTAATTTATTTATTAAAAAAATATGTATAGTTTAATAATCCTACAAGGAAATCGTGTGTTGTCCACATCAGATTTTTTATTATAAGTAATAGAACAAAATAGCTCATATAAAAGTTTTATTATTTTATATACACTATTTTAAGGTAGATGGAGATATTTTTTGTAAAGTCAGGTTTACAAGATACGACTATCAACTTTTATTTTTTAAATAGCAACCTATAATTATTATTAAAATGTAAACAGTTATTTTTTCTCTTTTCAACGATGTATTAGATTTAATTAATGTAGTTGAAAAAAATCGAGAAAAATAATACAATTGAGATATATGGGAAATAATTTTTATTCAATTATTATAGGTAGCTTTGTGAAAATAAACTTATTATTACTTAGTTATTTATCTATTTATTCTATTTATTTATTATTTATGGGGTCTCGTGGCCGTGTGCCTGAATGTCTGGTCGCGAATCTGGGGCCCCGGTTTCGATCCCGACTGACGCCAAAAATTACTTCGAATTTTAATGGCACAAAATTGACCCCTGTGGTGCACTCTCCACGCCAGCAATGAGTACCCATGAGGTAACGCCTGGTAATCGCCCGCACTGTACAAATATTTCACCGATATCTGTACATAAAGCAGATTGGCACACCCAGTAATGGGAAATATGCCGTGATGTGTATATATTTATTTTTATTCACATAGCCATCTAGAATATTTGAATAAAAATTATTTCCCATATATATCAATTATCTTATTTTTCTCGAAGTTTTTCAAATGCATTAATAAAAACTAATACATCGTTGAAAAGACAAAAAATGGAACATTATATTTTAGTAAAACAATTATAGGTTGCTATTTAAAAAATAAAAGTTGATAGTTATCTTGTAAACCTGACCTTATAAAAAATATCTATAAAACTTTTATATGAGCTATTTTTCGCTATTACTTATAATCAAAAAGTTAAAGGGGGGGCGGGGAGTCTTCCCAGACTCACCCTGTATAGCAACATGGCAGTATAAGTATTGAGTTCAAAAATCTTTAATTACCGTGGGTGAATTTCTCCAGACTCACCCTGTATATATTATTAGACCTTAGTAGAAATTCATAAAAACTTAAAACTGTATCCGAGAGGGTGTGACATTCATCAATAATTCATATTAAGAAAACTAATTATAATAAATGCATTTTTAAAATTTATAAGATGTAAACATTTTATTACATTATTAATCTCTGATTAGTTTTGTTTATATTAGGCATTATTGACTTTTATGATACTTTATATTTAATATCTACTGTACTACACGTTCTTATAAATTTTTAACTTTGAACTTTGGGAACAGTCCACACTGTCGAAAACCGTACCGTCGAAAAGCCATACCGTCGAATAGCCACACTGTCGAAATGTCATAGTGTCGACACTTACCCCCTCCACAATGTCCGTAGCGTCGAAACCTTAAATGTCCACACTGTCGAAATGTCATAGTGTCGACACTTACCCCCTCCACAATGTTCATAGTGTCGACACTACTTGAATGTCCATAGCGTCGACATTGGAATGTTCGTAGCGTCGACACGTACCCCCTCCACATTGTTGGTAGTGTAGACCAGATGAATGTTTACAGTACGAATGAGCCGGCCACAAGCAGTACAATGTTCTAAACAAGTTTCACGTTGTTTTCTTGTATTACATATTAACATCTAAATTATGAATTAAAAATTTTGAATGCGCAAATACTATTAAATATTACATATTTTACTTGTAAATAAAATGAAGCAAAACAATAAAATATTAAATCCACATACTTACAATAGAATGGGGGGTCCTACACTATTTTTATAAGAAACTTCATCTGAACTAAAAACGATCTGTAGTATGGTTTTTCGTTAAGTGGTAATAAGTTTTTTAATATTCTATAATAGCAACAAATTATTTTATGATATCAAGATATATAAAATAAAAAGTCCAAGTTGATATCATGAATTAAATTTATGACATCAGAAATATATATTTTTGCCATCATAAAATCATTTAGCGATAACAGCATGGTACAATAATTTTTGATACCACATACACATTTTTAATGTATTCATTGTCTTATCAAAAATTATTCCTTGAGAGCACATTACATTTGAATTTTCTGTAAGATGTTAACAAAAATTTAAACTACCTTGTCGTTATCATAAATAAATACTCCCTGCACATATTAAAAATTAAAATTCTGTGTACATATCATAAATGAAATGTCTTTGTAGGTACATTGGTACATATCAGAAATACATTTGAAATAGTCCATTCTCCTATAAAGAATTAGTCCGCACAATAATTCAATCTTCTCCGGATATGGCACCATCTTTGACTCAGTACGAGAGCTACTCAAGACAGAGTTTGGCGCCATTAGTGCGAAAATTTAATATTCAAAATATAAAAACTGTTCAGTAAATAAAAAAATTACATTTATTTGTTACAGTCAAATATTAAAATTATACAACATACATTTGTAATAATGTTAGTTACAATAATAAGAAATTTAAATACAATAAGTACACAGATTACGCTAAAAACGATATTGCCTCTTGTTCAGTGTTGATTGCAAAAATCGAATGAATTATTCAAATTAATTAAACTTTTATTGCAATATACTGATATCAAATTTGTGTAAGATATCGTTCTGTATTTTTAATTATTTTTACTAACTTTGATGTCTATTGGTATTAGATTTAGAAAATTTTATAAAATATTTGACTAAATGTTAAAACATGGGAATCGTAAGTTTATTTTAAATATATAAATATTTTAAAGTAGCGAATGCGTATTTCTAGTAATATTATAAGGAATGTAATTATTGCTACTAAAGTATAATTTTACAGTGCTCAGCTTGGCGTTCAAATTCCTAATGGGATAATCCCACATTTTCTAATTAATTTTTTCTTGAAAGAATAGATCAAATTAAATATATAAGTGTACATGTATATAAAGGTACCCTAACGGATACTAGGGTACCTTTATATACAGGGTATGGCCATTGGGCATGATCGCCGCCAAAAGAGTGCCAATGTCAAACATACTGAGTATTCTTTTCCCTATTTATTTGTAGGAAATGTGATTTTATATTATACAGGAATATTAAATAATCACACTACGAATCTATAAAGGTAATAAAAATTCATTTATTTAAGAGATAGACAATTATTATTACGACATAGATATGGAGGTTATGTAGAGCATAGGATATAGGTTGTTATTATCACATCTAATTTAATAACTGTAGTTATTATTTACATAATAAGTATATAATCTAAACTTACCTTTTAAAAATTTAAATGTTTGTGCTTAATATTAGTAATTTTTATGTTTTCCATATTGCCAGTCATCGTAGTCAGTATCTCAAGAAAATACACAAATAAATAAAATAAAAGTATTACTTACACTTTAAATAAACATTAGAAGTATATTTAAATGTATTTTGCATTAAAATAAAACAAATAACCACGAAAATACATAATAATTTGCGCAACAATAATGGATATGACAGTGGACCGCAAATGGTTGACGAAACGCGAGCCACGTCATGGCCATACCCTGAGCATATAGGTACCCTACCGGATACGGCTCTACTGGTTTACTGAGGAACAATGATTGTTTGGGATAAGGAAACATATTTAATGCAAATTTTGGTTATTTATATAAATAACTGTATTATTTTTATACCTTCTATTGTACTTTAAAATTTATAATAATAAAAATATTCCTTATTCTTGAATACACAACTGTCACAATTTTAGGTTCAGATGAAGTTTCTTATAAAAATAGTGTAGGACCCCCCATTCTATTTAAGTATGTGGATTTAATATTTTATTGTTTTGCTTCATTTTATTTACAAGTAAAATATGTAATATTTAATAGTGTTTGCGCATTCAAAATTTTTAATTCATAATTTAGATGTTAATATGTAATACAAGAAAACAACGTGAAACTTGTTTAGAACATTGTACTGCTTGTGGCCGGCTCATTCGTACTGTAAACATTCATCTGGTCTACACTACCAACAATGTGGAGGGGGTACGTGTCGACGCTACGAACATTCCAATGTCGACGCTATGGACATTCAAGTAGTGTCGACACTATGAACATTGTGGAGGGGGTAAGTGTCGACACTATGACATTTCGACAGTGTGGACATTTAAGGTTTCGACGCTACGGACATTGTGGAGGGGGTAAGTGTCGACACTGTGACATTTCGACAGTGTGGCTATTCGACGGTATGGCTTTTCGACGGTACGGTTTTCGACAGTACGACATATACTCACAAATTCCCCCTATTGTAAAATGGTCAAATAAAATGAATATTGATATGGCCGGTTCTCAGTTCAGGGACCGAATCATGATTATGGAACAGAAACTAATATGTTTTTGATTCTGGAAATGGAATGAATTGATTCTCGAATCTTGATTTTTGATCTGATAATAAATTGTAAGGGAGTTTTTGGCGAGCGGTTTAATAAATTGTGAGAGATATTATAAAACGTAATTTATTTATATTCTTACTGAATAATGGCTATCAATAACTGCGGGAACATCAAATATTTTATTAATAATATTTAGTCACCATTTCGGTTTGTTTTTATTTGTCTATGCGGTCTATATTTCTACAATATGAACTGTTTTGCAGAAAAATAATTAGAGTAGACAACATTTGAATATTTCAAACTTAACGTTGATATCACTATGCAACACTGTGTATATTTACGTAGCAAATGCACTTAGCTACTTGATTCATCATTTTAACTGTTAATGATAATTGTAATTTTAAATAATATATTGATGACAATTCTTTTAGTTCATTAGCGGAAAAATAATATACGTAACACGCTCGGAAAGTGTCTACACAGGACTTATAGGCTTCCAGTATTGGAATTTGTCCGCTACTCTAAAAGAACACTTTCCGGATTTATTAGGTATATAACTATTAAATGAAGGCTGATTCTGTCATAAATGATTTTATGAAGAATACGTTAGTTTTCGATTGTTCAAACGTTATCAACAAGTGACACTATTCACATTGGAAGGATACTATAGCAACCGCTATCGCTATGCGCTATGCACATGTAGTCTGCTATTTTTATCACATCATAAATGGTATTCCTTGAAAAACCAATAAATGGCTTCAATTCGAATAGTGAGATTTTGCTACGCTTCCTGTAGCCAGTGAATAGCTATTTGAATTGTAATAGACGCCTCGATCCACTCGGATATCGCAATAAAATTTGTATAGTAATTGTCTGGTATTTAAGTAAGTACATACAAGATGAGAAAGAAAAATAAATCGTTCTTATTTTATAATTAAATTGTTCACGGTTTTGAACAAAACAAAAATAATTGTATTGAACAGGTTGTATGAATGTATATACATGTTATTGAAAAAGTAGGGACAAATAACAATTATCTTTATTGTTAATTTTAGACTGAGCCTGTAAATTATCTTTGGTTAATCTGTCTGCTAACTATTAGTAAAAAGCAGTGGCGGCTCGTATGTTTTCAACCGGAGGGGTGCAAAAAAATAAGAGCTTCAGTCCATATTCATTTGACGGCGACCGGCGACTATTGTCACACAAACATTACGTTACTGTCACAGAAACACGGGCCGCCGTACGCTGAGTGGCCAAGGCTTCAGCGCACTGACACGCCTAGTCATAATCTTTTACTAAATTTTACAATTAAGAGTTACTTACTAAAATAGGTTAGTGTAATACTGATGATACTGGTTCTCATAATTTCACTACTAGCTTATTTTAATTAGTAGTAAATATATATGGCAACCCTGTACAATTAATGAAAACGTTGAATGAGAGGGATAGATATATAGAGTAATGGTCGGCTCCGGTGGCTCAATGGTTAGAGCAACGCTCCTTAGTCATGAGTACGCTCGGGGTTCTGGGTTCGAATCCCACTAAGGCATGGATGTTTGTGTATGTGAACCCACTCTGTAATTGGGATTTAATCCTGTTGAGGGGTTTTAAAAAATAAAAAAAAAAAAAAAAAAATAAACATCTTAGCATGAAATGAAAGATTTCTTAATGCAGGTTAGACGAACCACACATTTGACAGTTGTGCGAGTGGTGAAATTGTGAATTGTTGTACTTATTGAATATGAAAAATAAGATTTTAAAAACTGACAAATAAACGGGAACGTGGGGAAAATTGGACACAAGACGATAAATATTTTTATTAAATTTAATTGAAGAACATTTAAAAATAATAGTGAACATGTTACGATGGTGAGATTTTAAAAGAACCTTAAGTTTTTAATTGTAACAAAGAAATGCTTGATTACAATAATGAGAATGTGATACCAACAAAGAAAATTACCAATCAAACAAAAAATTTATTATAATAATTGTTCTTGTAAGTATTTATTCTAATTACAACAGTAATTTTTGATTACAATAAAGAAAATTTGTTGCAATAATAACAATAAAAACGTTTTAAATTATTTTTATATTACCTTGCAAAAAAACTATAACATGACTGGTTTTTGATATCACTATTCAGCATAAACGTTTATGTAACAAATGATTTTTCCTGTCGTTAATAAATAACGATACCGTTATCTTTTTTTCGTTATGTAGAATTAAATTATTGTTTACAGAATACCACTTTAACGATTATCGTTATAATAACGATATAACAATGCATAATGTCATAACGAACGTTTACAGAATAAGCCCATTAGACGATGTTCGTTCTTATTTTAACGATATAATGTCTAACGATTCGTTATGTCATAACAATGCTTACAGAATAGCCCTATTAGTTTGAAGAAATATTTTGATTATATTTACATGTATTTGTTTTTGATTATTTTGATCTATCAAAGAAAAGAGAGAATATAATTCCTTAGTCACGTGACATGTTTTCCGCCAATCAACATTCAGAATCTCCCTAGCTACGCGTTTATCACAGCGATGATAAAAGACAAGGAAATTATCACCGTATTTATAGTCGTTACTAAGGGATTTGTTTTCTTTATTTATGACATTGACAGTTAATTTTGAGTATAAAAATAAATAATAACAATAATTTAAACTCCGAAATATTAAATAAAACTCGTAGGTACCATGTTTTAATACAATATGAATATGTATATCAAAAGTTAGGTTAGGTTAGATTGCAAAAAATCATTGTATTCTCTCATTAAATATAAGCTCGTGATATGATTAATAATCGAAGATATTGCTCGTGAAACCGAAACAGCACATTTCAACTCGTGCTTCGGACTCGTGAAATCTGCAGCTCGGTTTCACTCGAGAATATCATCGATGATAATCATATCACTTGTTATATTACGTATGAAAATAATATGTACTTTTTAATATAATGTAAATTTACACCTTATTGAATCTTAAAAAGATTAAATTGCTCGAAATAATATAATAAAAGTACGTACACAGCAGGATATGTACTTGTTACATTTTTAGAACATTTTTCTGGTCTGTCCTTTTAATTGTTTAAATGAATTCTACACCATTTTCGATTAAGTTCGAATCAGGATCTACAGTGTTACGACTTTATAACACGAAGAGGGTTGGTTCGTTTTCTAAAACCATTCTTCAACATTGTCACCAAACGTTTCTACATTTCAAACTAATTCTTTCAATTAGTCGACATAGGTATATGGGGGCGTAATAGCCTTCACATGTATATGGTTCGCAAACATGTATGTAGGTAGTAAAGCAATTTTGCAAACAAGAAATTTGAAAAATTGTAATGAAACCATTACGCGAATATGGAAATTTCACTGTTATGTATGTGATTTGCATAGAAAGTATCTTCTGTATGAGTTTTATAATGGAACCATTTTCAACATTAATGTTAACACCGATAACTATAACGGAACTATAATAAAAGTTATAAAATTTGATATACTAAGTTTGGAAACTATGAGTCCTATAATTTTAGTAAGGACATTTTGTACTTATTGTATGAATTTTATGTAAAATGAAATAGCAAATAGTCGTAGCAGGATAAAAGGTTTGCCAAGAAATCTGTTAAAATTTCATGGGATTAATAATAAATTTAAAAACAATTGGGTCCTTCACCATAGTAATAAATTCGAAATTGGGTCATTTTTATTAAACTAGATTTTGATGGAATACCAACACGTTCGCCCCGACGTATACCACCGGTGGTACACAACGTTTAGAAGAAGCAGTAATTTAATTTTTGTATAATTTGTAATATATCAAATTAAAAATTTGAGATTATGCAATATTAACTTCAAAGTCGGTTTTCTAACCACACTTTTAAAGAACATAAATACATTCCTTTCAAATTTCAAAATCATCAACATGATTTGGAATGAGATTTTGAACTGCGTATATCATTCTGTGAAATAATGATGGGGAAGTCAAATTATGATACTTTTTAATCAATATTTTATTCACAGATGAATGCACATTTACCATGAATGGCGAACCCAACGATCATAATTACCAATATTGGTCTCAAAATATTCCACATAATATTATAGAGTCTCGGACACAATATCGACAAACTGTAAATGTATGGGCAGGAATTTGGGAAGATAAAACAATTGGCCCGTTCTTCATTAAAATAATAACTTCAGAGTCATATTTGAATTTATTAATGAATGTTGTTGAAACAAATAAAGAAAATGTGTGTTCCAACATTATGGCTGCCCTGCACATAGCACAAGAGAAATTGTGGAATATCTGAACCAAACATTTCCTGAAAGCTGGATAGGACGAAGGACCAATTAACTGGTAAGCACGGTCGCCTGTTTTAACTCCGTGCGATTATGGGATCATTTAAAAAATAATGTTTATAAAAAAAAACACCAAAATGTAGAAGAACTTAGAAATGCCATAACACAAGAATGTCAAAAAATAAATAATAAACAATTAAGTAATGTTCGGCAAAGTTTCTACAATAGATTGGGTTGTTGTTTAGCACAAAACGGACGATTGTTTGAACATATATTATAATTTAAGAATATTTTTAGTTTGTTGTTGTTTATATTTAATTTAATTTGTTACATTAATTAATTGTTAGTGTTACTTTATTTTATCTTATTAATCATAAACAATAAATCTAATTAAACCTTTTCTTTAGTATTATTATTATCATTATTGTGATTATTATTGTTACTATTATTAAATTTCTATTTAGAAAATTAATATTTACTATATAAAATATTTATTTTGACAACATTATTCTGACACTGACGTAATAAAACGTTTTGTTCGTCTCTTGTTTCTAATTCCATGGCTAATACTATTAAATTGTAATTACGTGATTTTTCAAATTTTATTTCTGCATTTATAAAGTAGCCAAAATGATTTTGTTTTATTGATTCGGATGTAGAAATTTTTGCTTTACAACATCCATTTGAAACTTTTTGTCTAAAATAATTAGGGGAGCAATGCGCACGGAACAACTGATTTCCCATGCCTGTTTTATTTTCCGTTATACACCGTGCATATGTTCCACCTAAATGTAAGAGATCTTGTAATTTATTCAAGTTGCAATAGTAATAACTAAATAATAATAATAATAATAAATTATCTTGTATAAATCGAATAATGTCATTCTATAACAATGAATTTATTCATTTAGATCTATTTAATTCATCTCTTCATAGTTTCAAGAAATGTGTTAAAGATTCTTTAAGTTACGCTCTGTTTGCTATACTAAGTTGTAATACTTATAAAGTGAGAACTTTTATTTGGTATCTTTTGAGCTTTTGGTTCTCCCATTTGTATTAAATAAATAAAAAAATAAATAAATAAATAAATGATGGGGTCTCGTGGCCGTGTGCCTGAGTGTCTGGTCGCGAATCTAGGGGACCCGGGTTCGATCCCGACCGACGCCAAAAATTACATCGCATTTTAATGGCACAAAATTGTCCCCTGTGGCGCACTCTCCACGCCAGCAATGAGTGCCCGTGAGGTGACGCCTGGTAAGCGCCCGCACGGTACAAATATTCCATCATTACCGATATCTGTGTATGAAGCAGATTGGCACACCCAGCAATGGGTAATATGCCGTGATGAAATATTTATTTTATTTATTTAATAAATAAGTAATCAAATGCAATTTAACTAAAAATAATTAAGTTTTTTTAATACAACGAATTCAAAAGTAAATGAAATTTCATTTAAAATAATTAAAAATAAGAGTGGAAGACCCTGTTGCACTTTCCATTTTTCTATTAATTAAATAAATACAGCATATCCAACAGGGACCGGTTGTCATCAGTAATAATTTTAAATTGAAATCCATCTTCAAATTCGAACGAGATCAGTAAAAAAGTATAGAAATCTATAAAACACTGAATATTTTGTAAACAAGAAACTCTCCGATAAATTTGTTAACAAGACAAGGTAAACTTTTAGATATAACAAGTTTGTACAAAATTTCGCCATAAACTGTTCCTGTTTCCTTCCAAAACTTAGTTTTGTGCCTGAATCTGTATTTAATGAATTAAAGTTTCCATGTGTTGCATATGGCATCCATTAAAATGCATCGTAAACCGTAAGAAAACAGAAAAGTTGTAAGATCCTGCACCATCTGTCGCCTGACTTTCGTACCGCCCTCGGTTATGCCTCCATTTCTCTATTTCCTTAAGGCTTCATCTACTTAACTTAAATTGGAGGGGAAAAGTTCTCTCAAGTAACTAAAAGCTTTAGCAAACTAACAACTTGACAAAACAATGAGTCATTTAGCCAGCGAGAACAAGTATAAAGAGAAAAGTTTATATTTTTAGTTGCGAGCCAGGGCTACCTTGGCCAATTATTTTCTAATTTCAAGTTGAGGAAAACTATTAAAGTTCTGCTTTGTTTTGCTGTTGTAGTTTTTATTACGCGGAATTACTTTGTCCTTTTTGTCAACTATTAAATACGATTAGCGTGACAGTGCAATGTAAGTTTTAATTCAATTTTAGAATAAATGAATTAGCCATTTAAATTGGAGCGTGGTATTTGTTGGGTTGTCGCTGTAAGTAATTTAATGAATCTGTTTTTTTAATGTTTGTATAATTGAGAGAAATACTCGTATATAGGATATAATTTTTATTATTTAATACCAAATTTTTGAAGAATGTACTTCAGATTTTCATAGAAAGATAAAAATGCGTTATACCTTGACATAGGCGTTTAACATGGGAAAACAGTTTTTTGTAAATAAAAAATGTAATGTGACCAACACAGTACCTCCCGCCATTTACCTATGTATATAATTTTTATATTACTTTATAAATTTAACCATACAAAATATAGAAAAAGTATTATTAAAGCAAACTTGTATAAAATGCAATAATCTTTAATTTTTATAATAACAAATTAAGAAAAAAATACATTTAAAGGTATTTTTTGAAGAAAAACTATCTTGAGCTTCAAGTAAACTGCCATTTACGGTTATCCGATTGCCACTAAAATCTAATTAGATATTTTCATATTAGAATAAGGTAGAAATACATGGTTTCAAAACTTGCTGAATGATAGTATTTGAGTTAGAGCGTAAAGAGGATCCACACACACATACACACAGACATCATCGTGAAAATGTTAAAATTGGATTGTAGGGATCTTAAAACGTGGTCATTTACCAAAATCTCGATATGCGATTTTTAGCATGATCCCTATACCTCCCTTACCAAGGGTAGCGGGAGGTAAAAAGTGTCCGAAAGAAAATCAAGCCATGATATTGGACATGATAGTACATTACCTTTTGTGCATTATTTATTATTATTTACATTATTATTGCACAAATTGGAAAAAATCAAAAATTTATTTATATATATTTTATGATGTAATATAAAAAGATTTTTAAATGTCTTCCGTGGTCACAATGGTTAGTATAGCTGCTTTTATAATATTCAATTTTATAGATTTTGGTTCGATTCTCCAACACGACGTTTTTTTTATTTTTTTCAAAAAAAATACTAACTTTTTAAAAATCTGTATTTTATTTCATATCACAATCATTTATAAATAATAATAACTTTATAATAAACAAAGGGAAAATAGTTAACAAAAATTGATTACAACAAACAAAAGAGTAATATAATAAAAATGCATTATATATTCTGTGATGTCAATGAAATATATTTTTTTATACAGTAAATTTGCAATACATATACATGTTCATTATACCTATCTCTCAGTTATTTTTTAACAAGAAAAAATGCATTTTTATTATATCACTGTTTTCATTGTTGTAATCAATTTTTGTTAATTATTTTTTCTTTATTTATTACAAAGGTATTATTATTTCTAAATGCTTGTAATAGGAAATAAAAGATAGATTTTTAAAAGTTCAATATTTTTTGTAAGAAAAAAAAATTGTCCTGCTGAAGAATCGAACTCAAATCTATAAAATTTAATATTCCAAAGGCAGCTACGCTAACCATTGTGCCACGGAAGACATTTGTAAAATAATAAAATAATTAATAATAAATAACATACAGAAGGTAATGTACTATTATCATGTCCAATATTATGACTTAATTTTCTGCCGGACACTATTTATTTACAAAAAATGTTTTCCCATGTTAAACGCCTATGTCAAGGATTTCTTGGTACATCCGTATAAGGGGACAAGCCGTTTTTTGAATTAACTGCACATTTTTTGTATGTTTTATTTTTATCATATGTTGCATTCTAAAAAATACATATCTAACTATTGTTGTTTTCTTATCTCTCGCTAAGAGAGATATTGGATTCATACTAAAAATCGCATATACAGATTTTAGCGAATACGCACGTTTTAAGGTCGCATAGATTCCGATTTTAACGTTTTTGCCATGATGTCTGTTTCTGTGGGTGGATTTGTGTATGTGTATATGTGGGTGTTGGAAGGACGATTCCTGAAAAACTATAAGACTTAAGACCTGTTTAATTACGTATTCCGTAATCTGACACTAATGGGAAGAGCTCAAAGATTTTGGTAACAATTGGACAACCGGAAGTAGTAGTTTGTTAAAAAATATTCTAAATATTATTTTTGAAAATTACAAATAATATAGAACATTACTCAATCTGATAAATTTGATTTTTTATTATATCTTCAATAGATTTAGAGATAGGTACAAAATATAACATACTTGTATAGAATAAATATTTAAATTATAGGTAAAATACATAGGTATATCCATTTAATTTTTAATAATGAAATATTTACAGTAAATTAGTGGATGTTTTTAAATTGCAACTGTAACTTCTAAAAATATTTTGGAGTTAAAGTTTTTAATTTTTAAAATTCTATAATATTCTGAATAAGCTGTTTTGTATAAAGAACATGAATGCAACGACGTCAGAAAAATATTTCTCCACATTAGCAATGAGTGCCTGTGGGATGATGCCGGATAAACACCCGCACGGTACGAATATATTATCAATCTTTACCGAGGTCTGTGTAAAAACCAGATTTGCACACCCAACAATGGTATGTTGTGATGATATATTATTATTATTATTATTTATTATCCATGCAACGACTTTCCTGAATTTTATCCTTTATATTCTTAATCTGCTTCTAAATTTCATCAATATTTTGAATCGGCCTTGAAATTTAAATTTTAAGATGACCCCGTAGATAAAACTCCAATCGGATTAATATCTGGTGAACGAGAGAATCACTATTTTGGACTTCTTCTTGTAATCCAACTAAGATTGCCATACTTTGGAAAATAATTTCATTTACTTTGATATAAATTGGTGTAGAATATGTATATTTTTGTCTATTAACTTGTAGCAACTATTTAGTTTCTAATAGCTTAGCAACACTTTCGGTAGATATGTCGGTTCGGCCAAATTAAACTTCACCATTGATGCAATTGATGCAAATGCCATGATTGAAATATTATTGAATAAATGAGATTGAAGCAAAGGCGTTACAAAATTGTATAGGGGCAGGGGGGCCAAAACAGTTTCGCTCCTTCTGTATTTTGCCAGGGAGGCCAACGTCCCCTTTGCCCCTCCCACCATAGTCGGCGCCTATGGTACTGTAAATATATATATTATTATAATATGATACATAAGCATTTCCTGCAGTGTCTGTTTGGGTTTTAAATTGTTTCCTTTAAATAATCTTTGCAAAGAATGAAACGTATGAAATAATTTGTAGGAATTTGTCTTTTACGGTCGAGTTGTCTCATTCCTTCAGCAAGCAGGAAGGAATATTTTATTTCACTTCCAAACTTCTGAATTTCTGACAGTCCGGTTGTACGTTTGCCTTCGTTCGTGTTTTATTTTATTGTTTGTTTTCTTCGTTGCCAAGATTCAACTTTCGACCCGACAAATAAATAAGTTGTTATGGCAACAATTCACTATAATGTCCGATGTTCATTTCTTTTATGTACATTGTTTTTACCTTCCGTCACCTCTAGGTAAGGAAGGTATTGTCTTTGGTCAAAAAATTCGGTGGTGAGTTTTCATTGAATAAGCACGTTTTAGGGTCTTTACAATACGATTTTACTATTTTTACGATGATGTCTGTATGTGTGTGTGTGTGTTCGTATGTGCGTGTGTGTGTATGTGTGTGTGTGTGTGTGTATGTGACCGCTTTTTCGTGGACTATATCTCCAATACTAGAATTCCAAAAATTACAATTCTTGCGTATTCCTCTTCCTTACAACCATATGCAGACTTGATTAGATTTTGGTTATAATTGGTCAACCGGAAGTACCCTCATTTGAAGATTTTAACAGTTTTTCTTGAAAAACTCAGTTAAATGTTATTATAACTTATAGAATATATTATTCTCTATACGATTTGATTGCATTTTATATTTCATATTCAACAGATATAGAGTTAAAGAATAATAAAGATAAAAAATTCGTATAAATTTCATAATTCAGCCAGCTATGCTAACATAACCATGGAAACTGCTAATATATTCAGGTAATTCAAATTGACAGATGTCAGTATCAATAAAAAGCAAGTAATTGAATGAAAAAATAAGGGAAGTAATTCTAGTGTTAGAAGTTTTTAGATATAATAGAGACGATTACATTGGTTTGAACATGTCATGAGGAGAGATGAATATATTAATAGAAGGTGGAAGAAACATAGGAAGACCAAATATAAGATGAAAAGATTGTATTGCAGAAGACTTGAGAGAAAAGGAACTGAATGAGGACGACACGTAAAACAAAAATTAGTGGAAGAAGAAAATAATAAATAGCGACCCCCTAACGAATGGGAAAACTAAAGAAGAAGAAGATGTCAGTGTCAAGTGCAATTTGCATAGTTTGTTTATGAAATAACTTTACTGGAAATATAGGATCTTTTGCAAAAAAAATATGTATAGGGCGCGTGCAGTGACATGACTTTGCTGCCTTTGACAAGCAGATATGGGGACTTGTATCAAAATGACAGCAATTAATTATGTCCATAACTGACAAGTGTCATAATTTTTCATTCAAAATTTCATGATTTTCTTATTTCATGTGATTTGTTTGTTATCAGGAGTATGGAATTCCGTTGCCGAGAAAGGGAATCATAAAATACCAAAAATTTAGAATCTTTTGCAAGAAAATTTATATATGGAATTTGTACATAATGCACAGGATTGACGGAAGGTATTGTGCTGGCCACATCAGATTTTTTTATTATCTATTTGGTGGTTCATGTTATATTCAAAAGCCAATAAAAAGTCAAATTAAAGGATGGAATTCTTATAAGAAGTATTAACATTTTAAATTGATTGCTATACTTTCAGTGTGGAATCTTTGATATATCGATATCTTGAGAATATCAATGAATTTCAATTTAATGAATAGAGAATGTTAAAATATCTCATAGCTCAGTTATAAACCGGTTTAAGTAATGCCGACATATTTAATGCATTTTAAATAATAATATAAAATCGCATTTTAATAAACATACCATTAAAAATTAAATTTTCCGTTGACCGTTTATTAATAGGTTATGTTAATGCATAGAAAATTATTCATTAATGTCCCCTATTAATGCAGGATTTTTTTTTATTAATATATGATTTTAGTGGGTAACCAATAGATACCACATACCAATTGTCAAAATTTATTTGTCATATATAACCTAAAAAAAATTGACATGGAATAAAATTATATTTTCTCCAAATTGATATGATATGGTCAACGAAAAAATATTATAACTAACAATAATTGGCGATTAATGACCTCAACGCCTTAAAATGTCTCAGTCATTAATAGCACTCATTAACACACTTTGTACTTAAATAATTATTAAAGTCAAACACGGGCTGATAGCGATTTCAATTTTAATTTTGAAATGTTCAAATACTTTCTCCCCTAATTTTTTTTTCAATTTTTTTTCAGCAAATAGTTTTTTCTACAAAAAAATCTGCATTTAAACAATATTATAAATAATTTTTATCTACGATAGTGCGTAAAATTTATGTTTAGATGTTAGTTTCAAGTTTGTAAAACGGTTGTTTTGTAACAAGGTTTCTTAGTCACGGGTTGCCGAGCAACGAGTGATTAAAATTTTTAAACACGCTAAATTTGGAAAACCACGGTGAATATTTTATTATCATGGCAAACTTCTCATTTAATATTGTGATCCTGATTCATAAATAAAAGTATTTTTTATATTTATTAGGTTTTTTCATTATATCTTAGATAAAATATTGTACGATACACATACGTAAAGCATCTTTAGTCACTCAGGGGTCTGACCCATTCGTGACTAAAGACTAGCTTTAGTTGCCGTGAAATAAGTAACAATAATAACTGGAGATTTATACACTGTTGCAAATTCACTGGCAATGTTTAAAATGTTATGAAGAAGCGACAACACCGTAGGGCAAGGGAAAGAATGAGTAGTAGGTAAAAAGTTGAGCATCAGTCCATACTTAATACATAATAATAGGTTTGTTCCAACAAGCGACTTCGGACTAGTTCTGAATCGGTTCGAAAAAGTAATATGCGCATGTGTCGACGAAGACCAATTCAAAACTAGGTAAACCTGCAGCAGAGCTACTTTACCTCCGTTTTTTGTGAAAAGATTCCTCTCAGCGTGCAAAATATGGGGAAATATTAACAATTGGCGGTCGGAATGATTTAACCTTAAAATCGTTTTTTTTTTTTGTTTTTATGCGTATTTATTACATATCTATGAAAATGGTTGCGTTATTCACTTTTTATGTGATTTTATAAAAAAGTATAGACAATAACGATACCTAACGCAAAGAACTCAATTTGGCAAAAGCCGAGTGGTTACGTTATTTATTTGTTGTGATTTTATAAAAAAAATATAGACAATAACCATACCTAACGCAAGAACTCAATTTGGCAAAAATGAGTGGTTGCGTTATTCACTTTTTATGTGATTTTATAAAAAAATATAGACAATAACGATACCTAACACAAAGAACTCAATTTGGCAAAAGCCGAGTGGTTACGTTATTTATTTGTTGTGATTTTATAAAAAAAATATAGACAATAACCATACCTAACGCAAGAACTCAATTTGGCAAAAATGAGTGGTTGCGTTATTCACTTTTTATGTGATTTTATAAAAAAATATAGACAATAACGATACCTAACACAAAGAACTCAATTTGGCAAAAGCCGAGTGGTTACGTTACTTATTTGTTGTGATGTTATAAAAAAATATAGACAATAACCTTATTATTCACTCGCCCTCTTGCTTGGAAAATCCCTTGGGTGCAACTTGATTTGTAATTTAATTGCAAATCTAACAAAACCCATGCATGTACGCAATCACACAAACACACGCTACATTGAATGAATACGTAATAAATACGGATAAAAACAAAAAAAAAACGATTTTGAGGTTAAATCATTCCGACCGCCAATTGTTAGTATTTTTCCCATATTCTGCTCGCTGAGAGGAATCTTTTCACAAAGTTTCATGCAAATCGGAGGTGAAGTAGTTCTCCTGCAGGTTAACCCAAAACTATTTGTCAGTCCAAGATTTGCTGGAAAGGATTGTGGACTGTTATCTGTCCTTCTGTAATTTTAAGTTAGAATAAACAATTTTGAAAATTGACAAATGACTCTCCCAAATTCACTTTGATTTTATTTTATGCGAGCTGCAACATTCAAAATACATTAATTTGTTCATGTTGATTGTTCACTCATGTTCTGTACACCTCAATTTTCAACCAGCTCCACAAACAAAGGTCTATTGGAGCGAGTTGACATGTGGCATTGTTTATCAATTTTAAACAATCAATAATGATTGACAAGTTATTGTTTGACAATTAAAATGTACTAGCCTACTTTATTGAACATGAACTTTTACATTCTTTTTGGGTTTTTCGTTTTTACCCGCCGTCGCTCGCGCTGTGTTGTAACGGCATTACTCGCATGTTAGATTTTATTAGATACTTTTTCGCATCTATTTGTAAAAAATTAGAATAAATTAAAATATGACATGACACTGACATTTTTGTCACAGAAATATTTGTAAGATATGTGTGTTTATAAGTTATGTCGTAAAAAAATGAGGACAAGAAAAAGAACTGCAAACTTTTCCACGGCTGAAGTTCGATTATTAACCGATATTAACCGCATCGCCTAAAATTATTTCAATGCTTTTTTATCCAGCTCCAAGTCGCATTCGTAACCGAGAATTTTCAAAAATATTAATAATATGGCTCGATACTGGTCATCGTGCGACCATATCTGTAATTTTGTAATCAGCATATTGCAGAGAGAGAAAGTCCTTTTCTGTTTCTAAAATTCTCAGCTTCTTCTCCTCCTTAACGAAATGTGTATATTATGTTAAATTTATATAAATCATAAAATGATGATTAAATAATGAAATCACAATAAATGTTCAAATTGGTCATCGTCATTGTCAATACACTCTGAAGGCGTCGACGAAATGATGTAACTATTGTTCTTTCAATATCCTACAAATTGTCATATGTGACATTTTGTGTTGTAGTGCTATTTTTCGAATACTAAAACTTGGATGAGAATCAAATAAAATAAAATAAATAAATATTTCATCACGGCATATTACCCATTGCTGGGTGTGCCAATCTGCTTCACACACAGATATTGGTAATGATGGAATATTTGTGCCATGCGGGCGCTTACCAAGCGTCACCTCACGGGCACTCATTGCTGGCGTGGAGAGTGCACCACAGGGGTCGATTTTGTGCCATTAAAATTCGATGTAATTTTTGGCGTCGGTCGGGATCGAACCCGGGTCCCCAGATTCTCGACCAGACAACAGTTATATTATTTACATAAGTGTAAAAAGGTGCGAACATTTCGAAGATGACGATTCGGCAAACAGTCAAAATAAATTTGCTGGGTTTTGGCAGCATTTCTCTGATCCAACACAATGTCTGTATACTCACTATCCGTAAAGGCAAGCATATTTACTGATTATAACTTTAATAATAATTATTATTCGATTTATTTGTCAAAATTTATTTGTAAAAGTTGACAACTCACATTTGTCTAAAACAATTGTTTCATTGTTATTCCACTGGATCAAATTATTATGAAAATACGTAAACGACTCGTTAATTTATGGGGGGGGGGGGTAAAAATACTAAAAAATTGAGAATTCGAAAAAAAAATATTAAGAAATATTGTTGCTCTCGATGAGTTGTATCACTGGTTAAATTTAATGTACTTATTTCTGTTATAACCTGTGTATGACTACATAACTCGGGACCTAACATTGACTAATCTGAACAATATTACTTAGGGTACAAGGTACAACCAAGCAGATGGTAATAGGCTAATTCTACGTCCCGTAATGAGGTATTGTTAAGAGACACAATAACTAACACCTACTCCTCTCAATTTAAAAGTGAAAAATCTGAAAACATAATAAATCATGTATTTATGTGTAGTAACAATCCAGAAGTTTGGCACTTTTGTCCTACTCACCCTGTGAGCTATCTGTAAAAAAATATTTTTCGGATAATCTCAAAAAAAGTGAGTGGGTAGTTAATTTTATTTACTACTCGTTTATTGCAATGAATATTATGTTGGATGCTTTTCAGCACATTTTGAAATTGACATTTTCAGCGCATAATGTTCTATTCAAAACATAAAACAAACATTATTTCTGCATAACAAACCAATAAAATTAAAATAAACCATCATTTAATTACCGCTATCTCTTTGATGATAACAAAACATTAATTAACATCAATAAACAATGCAGTAACGAAAACAACTCTTTGTCCCGTTGCATATGTTTCTATACACAATAAAAAACATTGCGCTGGCTTTGTAAACAGTAAAGCATCGCCATCGTACAGAGAAAGAGAAACAAGAGCAAGTGGAGAAAACGTGAGCGCGATAATGGTCTGGGTGGCAGTTGGGCGGGACGAGAACCAGATAAACATTTCGATTTGGGAAGCACACTAGATCGGGAACACGATAGAAAGGTGCACCGATTGTAAAGGATAATTGAACGACCGAAAAGTAAATTGCCCTGTTTCGATAATTAGAGAAATACAGATACGGTTTCCATTTGAGACTTGATAGTATCTAAAGCCGGTATTACATGATTATAAGTTTACATGTATTTCTTGTCAAATTTCTACATCATATTTTACATCATATGTGGTTCGTTTTACACGATCATAGATTTTTGAAATATTTAAGCATTAATACTAACTTACAGAAAAAAATTATGTTGGTACAAAGTACCTGTGTGTAGCAATTTTCACTTATATTGACAACAGTTGTTCTACAAATGTAAATGACCTTCATATTTAGAACATGTTCCAATTGAAACTATTTTACAACTTCTCATTGAACAATGCATTTTTGTATCCATATGATCGTGTAAAGTACGAAAATCGTATTGTAAAATGCAAAGTTGTAGAAATACATGTAAACTTATGACTGTGTAAAACGGGCTTAAGATGCACCCCATTGATATAAATATTTATTGATGATATTATACTCATTTAAAATAGGAATAAGTAGCTAAGTTGTCGGCTCCGGTGGCTCAGTGGTTACAGCAACGACTTTTAGTCATGAGTACGCTCGGGGTCCCGGGTTCGAATCCCGCTAAAACATGGATGTGTCTATATGTGAACTCACTCTGTAATTGTAATTTATTCCTGTTAAGGGGTTTTTAAACAAAAATAAAGATAGCACGAAGAATTCGTTGTTTGCAAATATAATATATGTTGACAAGACCGTGTAATTTATTTTTGTTTTTCTTTTGTACTTTTTATCATAACAAACTATATAAAGTATTAATAAATTCTAAAGACCTACACTTGTAAATGTTGCGTATGTTTCTGAAAAAGAATGGTTAAACAATAAAATAAATGAAGTTATTATTTTATGATTATCAATTGTTTATTTTCATACATATATTTAATTTACTCAGCAATATATTTTTCAAATTTCGTTTTGAATATGTCATTGTCTACTATATGACATGTATTTAAAAATATTAAAATTAATTCCATTGTTCTATAAATTTAATAATTGTATTTTGCCGTTTGAAACAAATGAATATGGAGAAATTTTACACCAAGTGCTGAAAGTGTTTCTTCGTCGGACCAAAACGAAAGATGTAATTGTTTGTGTTCGATAGAGAACTTTCAACACGTGTTATATACACTATGTTTTTTACTGTTGGTAAAAAAATCTGTTGTGTCCAGCACAATACCTCTAGCCATTTTCATTTTGTTGCATAGGGCGCGAGCAGTTATGTGACTTTGTTTGACAAGCAGATATGGGGACCGGTGTCAGAATAACAGTTATTAGTAATGTACATTTTCCAAATCCATATGGATTATTTTCCTCGCCAAGTATATTCCTTATTATTGATGACATATAAACAACATGTATCAGAATATTTTGAAATTTTTAATAAAAAATTATGACATTTGTAAATAACTACTAGCTGTCATTCTGACACGGACCAACAAATCTGCTTGCCAATGCCAACAAAATCGCATGTCTGCTCGTGCCCTACAAGTAACGAATTTAACATTTCTTGTACACACAAATAATTGAAATTGTATATCGTCTTTCGTTTTATGAATAATTTTGTCCTACTCTTCTAATATGTTCAAAATTCTTCAAATTCATTGACGGTATTAGCGGTATTTCTTAAGGATATATGTAATATTAACATACCTATTTAAATAGATATTTAATTAATAATACAATAATATATATTAAATGCACTCGTACTTCCCAGAAAAATATGATTTTTGACGCTTACATTTTGCATTAATCTGTCAATTACAATCATTTAAATATCTCAACTGTTTTTTGGGCAACGAGATTAATTACAACATATTATTCTGTATTATTATATGCTATATCTTAGCAAGATTTTTTTTTAAATAATATTTAGAAGATTTTTTTTAAGAATCTGCTACTTCCGGTTGTCCAATGTTATCTAAACCTTTTCAGATGTTCCCATGAATGTCCGACTAGGAAATACGTAGTTAAATAAATATAAAGTCTTGTAGTTTTTGACGACGTTAAATGACGAATTCTTCCGTTCGTATATAAAATATTATATATTCAGGATTCAATCTTCGATCTCGACAAATAATGACGAATTTTACTCTCTTGATATAAATATAAACTACTATTATTTTCAATGGTTCAACATTTTTCTATGATGCCCATATAAAAATTATAACTCTAACATTTTATGTATTATTTCATATTTTTTAAATAAAAAACTATTAAATTTACATTTTCGCCTACATCTAGTGACCTATGCTTTTTTTTCGGATAAGTAATGGATCCTAAATGACGTAACTTTTATCTAATTTAATCGATTTCGTATCCTAGTTCGTGGTCACCAGTATATTGAAAGATGTCTTCTTGACTAAGCCTTTGTCATTTCTAAACCACTCAAAGGAATTTGCTGAAATTTTTAACAAATTCTTTTGAAGAACCAGATCAAAGGGCATGCTTTGATTTCAAAATAATGACCTGAAATTGATGTAAGATGCAGAGCAGAATATTCTAAAAAATGTGCGGTAAACCACAGAATTTTTTTGATACACATTGGAACGAATATTTCCTTAGATTGGCTACGGATCACGAATAGCGGAAGGAAAGAACGATATATATTGGCGTATAGACAAAGAAAGATTTGTTTGAATTCAATACGTGCATGCATGCGAACTGATCGACTGGAATATTGTTTACCGCTAAAAGTCATAACATATACTTACATATACATCAGTATGTTTATTGCTTCTACTCACAGACAATGTCCCATGATACTACAATTTATTTATTTAAAGAAATACTAATAAATGAAATTTGAAAGTTGTGTCCGTATTCATAATTTTATCAGTCTTATAGAATACTTATATGTACTATAAAATTATAAAGAAACCTCTTGATATGCTTGTCACAAATTCCTTTTTCTAAAATAAGGGTGTGTTAACAAAAAATCTGTACAAACTTTGTAACTTTATTGTTCAAAATAAATTACAAAGTTACGTTTAGTTTTACTAGTTTACCAACATCTAGTCTCTGTCCGGTCCACAGTGAGTGGACTCCTGGACCCCTATTCTATAACTTTTCACCGATTTAAGGTGTTATTTTAATGACGTCAGATCACATTTATTCGGGGTGATATAAGGCGGTGCTGTTTTAGTAATATTCACTTGCTTATGTTCTCACATAAATATTTGTATGTTGGTACTATGAAGAAAATTTCAAATTTCGTTTACATCATCTGTCAAGTTGACATTAGGAGGTTGTTTATTATGACGACAAAGTTCGAATGGTTCGAATAATGTACTTGTACAAGCTAGCATCCTTATTCAAACAAAAAGTAGCAACAAATTCTACATCACTGATGCTGAATGGGTTCTGCATGTATCTAATTCGCCTCCGATTCAAACGTTCTTCAGCATCTTCTTCCTCTAATTGTAATTATTCAACAACTCTTAGTTGAGTGTATAAAAAAGCCATACATAACAAAATACCACAAATAAAAATTATGCATAACACAGTACCATTTCAAACAAATGTCAAACTAAACCAAGATAACACCGGTGATATAAATATAACACCACCTCTTCATGAGGTGATATCTCTTCGCCAAGTGTGACGTCATATGGCCATGTTTGGTAATCTTCCGCAAGATGGCTGTCCGAAATATATCACCTAGAGACGCGTATCACCGGTGATAAAAGTTATAGAATAGGGGTCCTGGAGCAGAGACCACAGGTTACACCACACTGATGAGCACCAATAAGTGCGAAACGCGTCTGTGGTTCAACTTAAAAAAAGCAACGAACTAAAAAAAAAACTTTACCTTAATATTAACTACAGTTAAATAACATAATCTAATTGTCAAAACATCCTTTTTGAAGTGGCGCAGTTTATTTTTATTTCTTTGAATGAAATTTCGCATGTCGGTTATATTTAAATTCGGCCGGAACATTTCCTACACAATCACTACCATCTAACGATAAATAGATCCCGACATCCATAATTATAAAATTCGTATTTCAAGGCTTCAAATGCAGTTTACGCAGCATGCATTTCGTATTTATTTACTTGTGCATTATGTTGTACTTTCGTATAGATTTTCTGTTTCTTATTATTATATTTCTTTCTTATACATGCTTACGAACATATGTGAAATTTTGAATTCTGTCTAATTTTCTTAAAGATTGTTTATCTTTTCCAATAGATTTCGTCTGAAGCTTCCTTTTCTTGTTTTCATCCATTTTTCTACATTTTCTGAAATTATCTTTCGCTCTTTCTAATGATATTCCGCTGTCATATCTTTTAATTATATAATACATAGTGTGCTGTGGTATTCCCATTAGAACAAAATGAATGACGGTGAACGATTTTTAGTTTAATCTGTGCATAGTCGCCAATGACTCACCTTCGATCATCCAGTTAAGTTTAGTTCCATTGTAAATTTAATTAAACGACCAAATGTATCGCGAATTTTTGGCAACATTGATTTAAATGTAATAAGAACGTGGAAATTGATTCGAATTTCTTATATTAAATTTACCTAGAAATTTACTATGAAACTAACTTTAACTGGACATTTATAATACCGGCCCCCGGCCCTTAATTCATTGAATTTGGGTGTCAATCAGATAACTGAAAATCACTTTATTTGAAGTTCTAAATAGTTTTTCTATGAATATTACTCTCAAACATATTTTTGTCGCTAATTATAGTATTTATTATACAATTTAAGGTTATAAAATTTGTACTGGTATTCGTTAATACTTTTCTATATATCTTATGGATTTTAAACACAACTCCTTGGTTACACAGTTCAGTTCTCACATGTATATATAATCAATAAATCAAATTTTTATATGTTTGTAAAATTGAAAAGACATTAACGTCGTTATCAAATATGAATTGATATAACTGTAAAATTCTGGAGAATGTAATACTGACAGTTACTCTAAATACTTCTTTTCACAATATATTTCGTTTGTATGCTAGACTGTTAATCCATTGACACTTATCAAAAATACTCAATTAGGGCCTGAGAAATTTTCTGACGTGTTCACAAGATCAGCCAATAAAGGCCAGGGTTCAAATTTCGATGATTGACACGATCTTTTCGCAATTTATTTCGCTTACATTAAATACAAATTCGTTCGTTTATAATACCTAATGATGAAAGTTGCAAGCCCTGTATGGTAATAAGGAAATAAATGTCTCTTAAACCGGCCGATATTAGTAATAAGCGATTTTTGTTAGGATACATACATACATACATATACATACATAAAAACACGCGTGTCCCACTTAGTGGGTTCGCACAAACCCGATAACAATAAGAACAACATCATACAACAAATCCTTACTCTTAAACATATTAAAGTGACCGATTTTCGGTAGCGAAATACCGCATCCGGATCACAATAATAGTTAGGAAACAATCATCCTTCGCCACACATTCCTATCTAAGCAGACTTCTTTCACCTCGGCCACACTCATAATCCTTACTCTTAAACATATTAAAGTGACCGATTTTCGGTAGCGAAATACCGCATCCGGATCACAATAATAGTTAGGAAACAATCATCCTTCGCCACACATTCCTATCTAAGCAGACTTCTTTCGCCTCGGCCACACTCATAATCGCATTCATACATGCTCTTCTTCTCTTCACACTTGGAAACTCTCTCTCTTTAAGCACCCTACCAATCACATCCATCCACTTACACACTGGTCGGCCACGCAATCGAAAATCCTCAACAGGATACAGGAATAAAAATGTGTTGCACAAGTTATTGGTGTGCATACAGTCGGCGATGCGTCTAGAAAAATTGCCGAATATTTAAAACTCCCTGATGCTAACTCATACACATTGTTTCCGACGTTCTTCCGCGACTCTTCTAGCGGAAGGAAGTGGAGATTTGGGAGTTTTAATGAATCATGGAGGGTGGAAATCATAACGGTTGCACGAGGGTTCGTAGAGGATTCTACGAGGATGAAGACTGACATAGAAAGAAAATATTGAAATCAGTTAATAAAAATGAAAATTCTGCATCAGAAATAGAAAATATCGATTGTCATACATCACAAATAAAGAAAAACAGAGAAATGCTCCAACCTAGGATATTTTATGAAAATGTATCTAGCTGTACATTTAATTTTTATATGTATAAAGAAAATTCGTAAAATTTATTAAATGCATTTTTTTTTATCCAAAATTAACAAATTATGTAACAGTCAATTTTGAAACACCTATCGGACGTCGTCAAGGGAGTTGCTTTGTACTACCGGCCGAGACCGTAAAAACGTACCTACCGGACACGTTGGGTAAGGTAGTTGTTTACAGTTGAGTATACAGAAAAATTAAGAAAAATTAAATGACGGGAGGCATTGTGCTGGCTACATTAGATATTTTAAAGTGGATGACTGTTCATTATCACAGCTGCTATGGTGTGCTGTGGTGTACAGAATAATGATTTATTTATATTAATTACTTCAGCAGAACAGAATTGACAGTAAAATAAAATAAATTTAGCGAAAATGTGTATTTAAATTCGTTCTCTTTGAAATTTTTAATGAATGTGGAAAGTTCCTAAATATGAATAAAGTTCTGTAAGAGAGAAAACATGCAATGCAATTAAAATTTACAATCCAGAAGTTAATTGGTTTCTTGTGGATATAAGAAACCTATTTCGCGAATTGGTCGTCTGTGCACCATTGTTTTAATTAAAAACCAAAAGATTTTTTTTAATAATTTGAATAGGTACTCGTAGAATTTTCCAGGATTATGATCTGAAAAATTAAGCTTTAAAAATTGCAAACGGTTTCCATAATTTTCATGGAATAAAGTTGTCAATTACATTGACAAATGGAATGAGTTCTATAATTAGATACACAAATTCACAATTATATGATAATAATAGCCCGGAAATAATAACAAATCACGTTGATCAAAATAAGCACCGGAAATTAATAATCCTGTTAAAGGACGATGTTTCCAGCATTCCATCATATTTCACAATTCGCTGAATCCTGTTCAAACTTATATAATACGAGTATCACCCTGCATAAATTTATTCTATTTACATATGGAATTGCACCCTTTTCAAGCAATTACCCCAGGTTTCACACAAATTATGTTTGATGGGCGGTCCATCCTGACCCACATATAAAACGATGTTCACTGTTTACATAAAATTTTCAGTGTCATATTTTTAACAACCCATTTCAACGAAAGATACTGAAGGGTTAAAATATCCGATTCCTTTAAACCAGTGATTCTCAACTTACTATGTATTTTTTATTTATTTGCATTAAACGTCACTATAATTTTTGTTATTTATTTTGGCTGGAGAGTTATACCTACCACCTACCACCCTCGACCTTCCAATTTTTTTGTTGCAACGTCTTCTTTTAAATATAACAAAAAAAAACTGTTGTGACCAGCACAATACCTCTCGCCATTTTCATTTTATGTTGCGTAGGGCGCAAGCAGTTATGTGACTTTGTTAGACTTGGCATGCCGATATGGGGACCCGTGTCAGAATGACAGCTATTAGTAATGTACATAGGTGTCAAGTATCATATAAGTTTTAATTAAAATCATCATGATTTTCCAAATCCATGTGGATTATTTTCCTCGGCAAGTATATGCAAAAATGTAGTCAGATTTTATCTTAAAAGCTGCACTCGTGGAAATTATGACTTCATCGCTTGCAAATTTTCAAAAAATACTTGTACGTAACATAACTGAACGCTCAGAACTCGACGAACTTGACGAAATTCGGGTAAATAATGGCCGTATTTATTTGGGAACTTCAGGTTCTATCTTGAACTGATCTCTAACAAACCTGTGTTACTTCTACATTTCTGAAATTTGGTGGTAAATTCACATCATTATTCCAATCATTGTTAGTAGTAATATGGATTAAACGACTGTGTTGTTGATTAGATGAAAAAATAATAAACAGGATTGCAGTCCAAAAAAATATTTTATTTAGCCTGAAGCCAACGTTTCGCTGCCACTTACAGCTTCATCAGGGCAAGCTAATGAAAAACATAAATTAATTAATGTTATCATGGCTATCGATATTAATAAGAGATTGAATAAATTTAATAATTAATTTATAGGTCTAAAATATTGAAAATTTACATTTGATGCAGATTTTTTTCCATTGTAGTTATTTTCTTTTCTCTGGCAGTGTAAAATAATACTAATATAAGAAAAAAAGAAAACAATATAATTTATTGATGAAACATCACATAAATACATAATGGAAAACAAATCCAAGCAAATATAATAATTCCTAATCCCTGCACGATTTAGACTCTACCCTGCGAGCGCCAATAGCCCTGAAAAGATAACAATAGATGAGTATACTCTCTCAGTGAGTGGTTAGGATCAACGTAAATATGCAAGGCCTCAGCCCAACTTTGGGATTAGGATAGGATTAGGTACAAGTCCCACCCGCACTATAGACTCTAGCTAAACCGCAGAATAGCTCTTTCTCAACACCGCAGCTTGAGAGCAACCAGTCCCAGCCGCACTGTAGACTCGTCCTCAGCCCGCAAGCGAGGGTACAGCTAAATCGGAGAATAGCTCTTTCTCAACATCGCAGAGTGAGAGCAACCAGCCCAGCCGCACTGTAGACTCTTCCTCAGCCCGCAAGCGAGGGTACAGGTAAACCGCAGAATAGCTCTTTCTCAACACCGCAGCGTGAGAGCAACAACATGATTGTAGTGACAACACAACCCTCCTAACACTCACCGTTACACAAAATAATTAAATGCACCCACTATACCTGATGTTGTCGCTTCAGCCACTCTAGCACAACTGACCGGTACCTAAATAAACAATCATTTAATATATACGATCATGTAATTCAATTTAAAGCTGAAATTAAAAGATTAAAGAGAGAAGTAAATAGACATAATACTTGCATAACTCAAAATGGCGCTAACACTACTAAGTATTGAGATAATACATAAAGATAAGACATAAAAAATAATGTTATGTACTTTATAATTATGTTTTATTCCTTATAACCTTATAGAAAGTTGTATAAAGTAGATTTTACTTTCATAGCTAATTCACACAGAACTACATGTACATGTATTAGGTTGTAAATCATAATGTATCTCATCTGCTACTAATTTCCATTCTTCCCTCCTTTGTACATATTATATCCTATTCCTAATACAAAGCCCATCACATCCCTGAATCTCTTTACCAGCTCTCGCCTGCTTCCTATGCTGTACTCTGTATGTAGTTGCCGCGTATGGAACATGTGAATGTGATTTACATGCAACAGAACTGTGATAATTAACACCCGTACGTTAACACATTGAGCCGAGGGCATGGACACTCACTGTAGCAGGGTGTATATATGTTGCGTAGCAACGCATTGTCACCCGACATGGGGTGATTTACATCCGGAGATTTTATTATGGACACGGAAGTTATTGATGTGGAAGTTACTAAATGTATGATCAGGAAATGATTCTATAATCAGGATATTTTGAATTCAATTTGTTGGTTCTTAACTACCGAGAGGTGATTAATAAGGGTGACTTCAATAGATATATTGCTAAGTATAGGTAGCGTGCACCATAAAGAATAAAAAATCGTATGTGACCAGCACAATACCTTCCGTCAATCAGTAAACTTATTTCATAAAAAAACTATGTAAATTGCACTTGATACTGACATCTTCTTCTTCTTTTTCTTTAACCTTTTCCATTCGTTAGGGGTCGCAATTTTTTATTTTCTTCCTCATTTTTTTGCGTGTCGTTCTCATTCAGTTCCTTTTCTCTCAAGTCTTCCGCAATACAGTCCTTCCATCTTGTCTTTGGTCTTCTTCTGTTTTTTCAACCTTCTATTACTAAGCTATTCATTTTTCTTCCAATATATTTGTCATCTATCCTCATGACATGTTCAAACCAATGTAATTGTCTCTCTTGTATCTTTCTAGAAACTTCTTACACTAGAATTATTTCCCTTATTCTTTCATTCCTTACCGTATCTTTCCGTCTCTTCCCCATCATTCATCTCAATATCCTTATCTCTGCCACAGTCATTTATTTTTCATTGATATTGACATCTGTTAATTTGAATTATCTGAATATATTCAGTTTCCATGGTTAACGTAGCTGGCTGATTTATGAAATCTTTGTAATTCTTTAACTCTATATCTATTGAATATGAAGTATAAAATGCAATCAAATCGTATAGAGAATAATAAATTCTTTAAGTTATAATAACGTTAAATGTCAATAAATTATATTTGAGTGTTAAAATCTTCAAATGAGGGTACTTCCGGTTGACCAATTATAACCAAAATCTAATCACCTCTTCTTTTGGATGTAAACTTGAGGAATAGGAAAAAAATATTACATCGTGTCTAATGTGATCGAAGTCATAACTTGTCAATTTTTGATTAAGATATTGTGTAGCGCCATGGTACTCAATACGTTAAGTCAAATTTTAACAGTAGAAAAAATGATTTACTGTTAACGGGCTATGAAAACCATACATGCTCCAATAAATAGAAGTAAAATTAACATAGGTATATTTTTTGTCTTATTTTCTGCCACAGAATAAAAAAAGATCCACATTATACTTCAGGAAATAAGTAAATAGGTTTTTATTTTTCGTTTAAGTTCATTATGCTTTTTGTCCATAAATCATAGTAGGCGTGAATTTGATTGTTAGTCTTTAACAGTAATCTATTGTTTTTTGTGTACTTAAACCACACATGAAATGATGTAATTTCAAGTTTTTGTAGTGAACTTTTAACGGCTCTTTAATTCCCGTTGCGTAAATAAATCACTCGCTCGTGATCATGGTGTGCGGTGTGTTAGTTTCTTGCTAAGAGAACAGAAAGTTGAAATCAGCTGGCGCGCTGGCATCTTGCAACAGTTTCAGTTTTTAGAAACAGGTACCGTTCGTTGCGATATAGATGCACTGGATAATGGATAGTCTCTTAAATTTGCAAGGAATGTAAATGATGAAATAAAAGCAGTCTTGTGTCATAATTCAGAACAGATTAATAGATATTACACGGAGAAGATAAAATGATAAACTGTTGGAATTTATATCAAATAACTCAGGATTGATTTCTGAATATGTCTAACAGACTATCCATTAATAGGTATATTATTATTATTCTTATTTCTCTTATTTCATATCTACAAAGATTGTTTGATGAACACCGTCTGTTAGCCTGTTGACGGCATAATTATGTAACAAGCTTTTATTTATCTTCACTTGTTTGTTAAGGTCATATTATATTACAATGTAATTATGCCCCACTTCCACATAATGCGATCAACCTGTTTGTTGTTGTCATACGCATCACAAATACAAAATAATAAATGTCAAATTATTTAAAAAATATATTTATTTTCTTAATTTTCTTTCTTTATATTGCAGGAATAGAAAAAATAGTGTGTATAACACGTGAAAAGTCTTTTGTCGAACACAAACAATTGCAACTTTCGTTTTGGTTCGATAAAGAAACACTTTCAACACTTGGTACCTATACAAATAACTATTACCTAAATGCCAATACAAATTGTTTTTCCTTTTCTTTTTAATTTTAAGTTGAATTTACTCCTTAAAATAGCAATACATTGTTTTGTTAATAAAAAAATTTGGTTGATCATGTTTGTAAATTAATAACGAAGAGCCACCAAGCTCGTAACCTTTTACTAAATATTAGTAGCACTACTAATGTTTGCAATTACTAACTATTAATTTTTTTGCGCTCATAAAGTAAAGTTAGTACAAGTATAACTTAGTAGCACTTAATAAAAAAGAAATTTAGTAGTGATATTAGCAGCAACAAAAAACAATTTTAAGTACTATTACCTATCAATCAGAAGACTGTCTTGATAATTAAAAATTATTTAAAAATATGTAAAGATGGGTGGAGTATAAAAATATACAGATTTTCAAAAGAGACTAAGAAAAATAATTAATGTAATCAAAATTATATAAAACCAATATCTAGAAACGGTGGAAGTATAGGTATATACAGAACTACAGGTTTGTATTACTCTACGTAGCCACTGCAGCTTAATTATCTCTACATTTGAGTAATACCGTCTTCTTCTACTTGCCATTTTCAGTAGCGGATTAACGATTTTGCCGCCTGTAGTCTAATATTAGTTTTCCACCTAAATCCAACAACGATTATAATGAATTTATTTTTCTATAATGGGGTCATTTCACATTTTCTAATTTATTTTTTTCTTGAAAGAATAGGTCAAATTAAATATGTAGGTGTATGTTTTACACTTTACAAGTCTTTACAATCAGAGATATGATTTTTACCTCTCGCTAAGAAAGGTATTGCATTCATGCTAAAAATCGCATATCCAGATTTTATTGAATAAGCACGTTTTAAGGTCCCTACAATCCGATTTTAACATTTTTACGATGATGTCTGTGTGTGTGTGTGTGTGTGTGTGTGTGTGTGTGTGTGTGTGTGTGTGTGTGTGTGTGGATGTGTGTGTGTGTGTGTGTGTGTGTGTGTGTGTGTGTGTGTGTGTGTGTGTGTGTGGGATGTTGGAAGGACGGTTACTCAAAAACTATAAGACTTAAAATTTGTTTAACAACGTATTTCCCAATCGGACATTCATGGGAAGATGTGAAAAGGTTTTGGTAATAATTGGACAACCGGAAGTAGAAGATTCTTGAAAACAAAATCTTCTAAATATTATTTTTTGAAAATTTTTCGTGGTAATATTAAAGAAAATTAAATTTTCTATCTGATACATTTAAATATTTTATTATATATTCCATAGATTTAGAGATAAAAGAAGTATAATATATAAAATAATCTGTTGTAATAAATTTGACAGCCGAAAGAATGCCATGAAAAATAGTTGATAATTTAAATTATTTGTAACTGACAGATAAATGTCAGTGTCAGAAATAATGAGTAATGAAAGAAAAATGTACTTGGAGAATCCCTTAGTTCTTGATCTGTGACTATTATGGAGATGACAAGTCTAGGTTGAAGGACTTAAATTTGTTTCAAACATTATGGGACAATGTACACCAGTACTATAGACTAGAGTAACTTTGAATTGCGAAAAAGCTATCAAATTCTTCTCAAGTAAGTTGTAAATATTGACAAAATTACACATCGATATAAGAATAATCGGAGTGCAATCTATCCGTCACTTTATTAAAGGGAATTAGTGTTATTTAGATATAACATGTATGAAAAAATAAAATGTAAAAGAAGATATGTAAGAATAGATGCACAATCCATATATACATTTTAGACCGCCCAAAATTAATGTTTTTACTAGAAGAATATGAAGAGAAAGTAAACAACGTTGTTCGAATTGAAAATTGCAGTTACCAGCCTAATATTTATATATGGTAAACTCTACTTTGTAATTTATTGTAACATAATTTATGGTAAAATATCTTCATGTTGAGACATGCTATTATTGAATAATAAAGACGTTTATACGTCATAGATTTATATGAATATATTATTTGTATTTATAAAAATATTCTTTGCTTTATGCATACAGCCAGGTAAAATATACGGCGAGAGGTTATGTGCTGGCCACATCAGATTTTTTAAAAGTTGTCTTAAATATCAAATATTTGGACGCTGACGTCACGGCTATACGTCACGGCTTGTCGGATGCGGCAGCAGCCCTCTACCGGTTGTGTTCGGAACTATGTTTGGGTTATCAATTCTCAGTTTAATTTTGTGACAGCAACATATTGTTAACGAAACACATATTTCACACAACTTTAGGTATTTATTTTATTAAATGTTTTATTTACATACCTTTATTCTTAAGTCTGCTGTCACCTGTCACAATTTTAGGTTAGCTTGTATACAGCAGCAAACGGATATCAAGTGGACCGTTGTATGTGTGTGAGAGGAATGTCTTTGTGTGAGTAACAAGCCGTGACGTTACGAATTTTACAGCCGCGAAAGTTTATTACCAAATTTATGAATGAAAAGTCGCATATTTCATGTTATTTTATATTATTATATTTATTAAATGAGACGGATTTCATGATTATATAAAAAAAAAATCTGTTGTGGCCAGCACAATACCTTCCGTCAATCCTGTGTATTATGTACAAATTCCATACATAAATTTTCTTCTAAAAGATTCTAATTTTTTGGTATTTTATGATTCCCTTTCTCGGCAACTGAATTCCATTCTCCTGATAACAAACAAACCACATGAAATAAGAAAATCATGAAATTTTGAATGAAAAATTATGACACTTGTCAGTTATGGACATAATTAATTGCTGTCATTTTGATACGGGTTCCCATATCTGCTTGCCAAAGGCACGCGCCCTATACATATTTTTTTTGCAAAAGATGCTATATTTCCAGTAAAGTTATTTCATAAACAAACTATGCAAATTGCACTTGACACTGACATCTACTTCTTCTTCTTTAGTTTTTCCCATTCGTTAGGGGGTCGCTATTTTTTATTTTCTTCTTCCACTCATTTTTGTTTTGCGTGTCTTCCTCATTCAGTTCCTTTTCTCTCAAGTCTTCTGCAATACAATCTTTTCATCTTATATTTGGTCTTCCTATGTTTCTTCCACCTTCTATTAATATATTCATCGCTTCTCATGACATGTTCAAACCAATGTAATCGTCTTTCTTATATCCAGAAACTTCTAACACTAGAGTTACTTCCCTTATTCTGTCATTGATTTACATTTTATTGATACTGACATCTGTCAATTTGAATTACCTGAACATATTAGCAGTTTCCATGGTTAAGTTAGCATAGCTGGCTGAATTATGAAATTTATATGAATTTTTTTATCTTTATTATTCTTTAATCCTATATCTGTTAAATATGAAATATAAAATGCAATCAAATCGTATAGACAATAATATATTCTTTAAGTTATAATAACATTTAACTGAGTTTTTCAAGAAAAACTGTTAAAATCTTCAAATGAGGGTACTTCCGGTTGACCAATTATAACCAAAATCTAATCAAGTCTGCATATGGTTGTAAGGAAGAGGAATACGCAAGAATTGTAATTTTTGGAATTCTAGTATTGGAGATATCGTGCAGGAAAAAACGGTCACATACACACACACACACACATACACACATACACACACACACACACGCACATACGAACACACACACACACATACAGACATCATCGTAAAAATAGTAAAATCGTATTGTAAAGACCCTAAAACGTGCTTATTCAATGGAAATTCACCACCGATTTTTTTGACCAAAGACAATACCTTCCTTACCTATAGGTGACGGAAGGTAAAAACGATTTTTTTTTTTTTGAAATGACCCCATTACTGAAATTTAGTATTGCAGTCAAATTTTCTTTATTGTAATCAAAAAATTCTGTTGTAATTAGAATAAATACATACAAGAACAATTATTATAATCTTTTTTTTGTGTGATTGGTACTTTTCGTTGTTGAAATCACTTTCTGATTATTGTAATCAATCATGTTATGTCTATTGTAGTATATAGTAGAGATCTTTCATGTCATCCTAACATGTTTATTTCTCTATATATTTCTCTCTCATTCAACGTTTTCATTAATATAAATTAATATATATATTATTTGCATATTACAGAACTCCGCATGTTCTGATTCGATCTATGATATCTTGGTTCGACAAAGGTTCGACTGTGAATATTCCAGGCATTATACAGTCTGAGATATGACGATGTGACTGTCTGTAAATATTTATTTCTGACTGCATATTTGAATTATTGTTGTCGCCCTAGTTGGTTGTCCCTCGAACCATGGACTCAATCAGCAATACGTTGGGGCTTTAACGATATGGAAAAAAAATCTTAGTAGGAATGCGGACTGAATCTTTTTGAACGAATAACATTTAAAATAAGTACTAGTTCAAATTGAGAATTTTAACTACTTCCTTTTGTAAAGTTGTAAACCGATGACTGTGTAATAATAAGTGAGAATTTCATGGTAAATACAAGTTGTAGAAATGCGTGTAAATTTATGATAATGTAAAACAGGCTTTAAGCTTCTTGACACGCCCAGCTCTGCGAAAAATCTGTGATGGTATATTTATTTAATTATTATACAGGACTTAACCATGGAAATTATTTATGATGCGCAACTAATTTTCTTTCTAGTTTTTCTTACCTAAAAAAGCTTTAAATACATTTTGTAAAATCTGAAACCTACAAATAAACTGTTACATTGAAATAATCTGAGTATAATCAACCAAAAAATGTATAAAATTGATCGTCCCACATCACACATTTCATATTTTACTTTTAGGGTACCTGTATGTTTGCAAGATATATACCATTCATTCTTCGTCCATTCCGTTGATAATAAATCCCGGTGCGCGTCGAATCGGAACCGGTAACCGCCAGGGGGTACGGTTCGCACGCATACACGCTAACCGGAACTCGTTATGTCCTGAAAATAACCGCTCTCTATGTGCACGTTAACGATACTGTGACATCTGTGTTGTTATTGTTGTTTTACGCAACCTGAACCGGCAAAATATGATACCGTTTCGCAGAGCGAAAGAGGAAATGGTTTTATAGATGAAAAATAAAAGAAAATGTGGAAAATAAAAGTGGAATCATTTCGGAGATAATTTGAACATTTTTCAAATATAAAAATTTGTTCTTTATTTTTGTAATTTATTTATTTATAATAAAGTATGTAGTATAATTTGTTTGTATTACATTTTTTAACACTTTTAACAATTTTAAAATGTTTTCAAATAATAACAAAATGTCCGTATTAAAATTTACATATTTATTGACTTTTACTTAAGAAATTTTTCATTTCATTTCTGTCATTTCAATATTCCCTGTTTTAAAAACTTGTTTGGCAGGTATTTCCGATAAATGTTGATGTTTCTTTCGAAAACTAACTAACTCTACGGTATCGTTCTAATACAATTATTCATGTTGAGTTAAGGTGTTACCTTTTTCTATTGATCAAATGTTTATGTAACGTGAAAAATGCTAAAGAATTTTAACAATTTAATAATAATTTTTAATATGCCATGGAAAGTAAACAAATTAGGATTTTTGATTATGCCAGTTTGACAATTGTAAAATAATTGTTAGATTATTTGTTACTTCACTGAACTGTTTTTAATTTTCAAGTTTTCTCTTTACACTTTTGCTCTAAAATTAATAAGTAAAAAGATTTCGCAAATTGAAAATTTTAAGATCATATTTTCTTTGTTTATAAAAACAAGTAAAATACAGGTGTTCATTTCAAATGGCGCACAAAATAAATTTAAAGAAAATATTTTTTTTTTCGACCAGTGGTTCTCAAAATACTGTACCTAACTTTCTATTTTTTTATTGAGAACGATAAATATTTTTTATTTGTTCATTCGTTGTATAATTTAATTCTGAATTCAGTGATATAATATTTTTATACCCTTATTTAACGATTTTCCTAAGTAAAATGCATAAAAAATTGTACTAATTTGATTAAAATATGGCTATAAGTGTGCCACGAATGGAAAAAATGAAGACGTTATTTTTTGACTTGTTATTTTGTTATTATTGTGTTCTTTTAACTGATCATAAATGTCAACGCAAACTAAATATTCAATGTATTTCTTTCTTTAAATTTGTCTTGTGAAATAGATATTATTTGCCCATTAACCGTCTTTGTAGCCCTTATAGTTCTCGAGATACCAATGGTGGCCAATTTAAAATTAAGACCTTGAAACTTGTTATATAAGAAGTACAATATTAATGTTTTGTTTTTGTAACTTACCTTTACATAACAAACACAAAATAAAATACGCAATTTACGGCATATTTCAGAATGCCATTGAGCTAGTGATGTTTTGTTAGTATTAAATTTGAACAAGGAGTAAATAGCATTACTATAATTCAATGACACTCTGAAATATGCTCTGTAAATTGAGAATTTTATTGATTTTTGTGTCATTCTTTAGTTTTTAATAGATGATTACAGCTCAATCGAATAAAGAGAAATTAGTAAAAAATAGAGGAAGTATTTGCTTAATAATGAATATTAATAAATAAATAAAAATATATAATTGAAATACCTTGGAAATAAGGGTTTTTTTGTTATAGCGACCTGTCACATATATGAATTCATTATATTATTTTGATTGGCGTCTAAAAGAGCGCTTATAAATATGTAACGAATACGGTAGTATAGGAGGAGGCGGGTATTACCAATGAAAGTAAAGAAATTCAAATAGCGGAGGCGTAGTATCGTGGTTACAGTACAGCATTCCAGTTCTCAAACAATTTTTACAAATACACTTGCGATTATAAAGTATGTAGACATATGCAGTTACAATATTCAGATATTTTCGAAATAAATTAAGAAAGTGTGAAAAGATAATGTCAGCCACATGGATTTGAACCATGGACCACTACTTTGCCGGAGTAACGCTCTACCAACTGAGCTATGGCCAACCTATCCAATGGCTGATATTATCTTCCACTTTAGCCGCTAATGTATCTCTCTATGGAGAATACAGTTTGTGTCACGTTGTATGAAGTGGGGTTGGATAACCACTACATTTAAACATCATTGTGGACATGTCAGAAATTACTCATGGCCCTATCGGTCCAGTTTTTGAAATTAACGTAGAGTATTTGATTTTTTTCATTCAGTTATTTCTTATAAATATAATTTAGAAATAGCATATATTTCAAGAATATTTAGGTCCACGAAGAAAACAGTTTAATATAAAAAATTAGTGATTTTCGAAATTCGGAGGGCCATAATTCGCTTTATAATCCGATTTTTTGCAACGGATTTCCACCAATAGTCTTAGTTGTATTTATACTTTCAGGTAATATTATAAAATAAATGGTGGACTCCCCCATTCTGAAAAAGTTATTTATTTACAATTTTTCTTTATAATTAATAGTTAAGCAACGACAGCAAAATTAAAATCAACTATTTTATTTCCTATTTAACACATTTCAAGTAGACATCCGCTATAGATATAGATATATTTAATTATAAATATTAATCATTTCTTTCGATCTGTAGAATAAATAAATAAAAATATTTCGTAGAATTAAAATTCTATCTCGTATTCTTTCGCTTATAGTGTAGTATTTAAATTTCTAAGTATTTCCTTGTTTCACAACAAGCATATTTCCCCTATTTCCATATGAAATAAAATACATTACGAAGTGTAATAGATGCCTTAGATTAGCCTGTATTTATTATTCAACAGAAGTTTTATCGTGGCATTAAAATGTATGAAATTCCACGAAACACAAAAATAATCTCTGGGATTTCTCCATGATTGATTAAAAAGTTAAATTAGCCCGTGTGAATCTCTGCCGCATGGGATTAAGGGCTAAGAAGACTTCGTTAACTCTGTTCTAAGAGCTTATAAATTCGTAATCAGTTTATTTCATAATATCTGCAGATATTTCCGTCTGAACGTTCATTAAACATTAAACGAAAATGTCTACCAGCGCATCAAATATTGATGGGGTAGTTTATTTTTCTGCAGAAAATTGCACTTAAAGAGACTCGAGCAGTATTTTAGAATTAAATATTAAGACGACAATTATTTGCTTGCTTTATTGCTTGTTTTTCTACATGATTGTTTTGAAAAAAATGCATGTACAGTTTTATATTAATTTGATTAAAATGGCTATAATAAGAGGTATCATGAATGGAAAAACTGAATACGTGTTAATTTTTACCTCTCGCTAAAAGAGGTATTGGATTCATGCTAAAAATCGCATATCCAGATTTTATTAAATAAACACCTTTAAGGTCCCTAATCCGATTTAGATATAAGATATAAGTAGAATTTTTGGTGTAGAGTGTAGGTATACAAGAAATGTTAAATATATTAGGGCGCGAGCAGTCATGTAACTTGACAAGCAGATATGGGGGCCCGTGTCAGAATGATAGCTAGTAATTATGTACATAGATATCAAATATCATAATTTCTCATTCTAATTTTAGTGATTTTCCAATTCCATGTGGTTTATTTTCCTCGACAAGTTAAATTCCACACTCCTAGTGACAAATTAACTACGTGAATTTAGAAAATCTTTAAATTTTTAATGAAAAATTCTGATATTTGACATTTATGTACATAATTACTAATTATTATTCTGAAACGGGCCCCCACATCTGCTTGTCAAGGCCAACAATGTAACATGACTGTTCGCGCCCTATATACTTGTGTAACCAAAAAAAGGAAGTGGCGAGAGGTATTGTGGTGGCCACAACAGATTTTTTTACATGGAATTAGAATGCCATGAAAGAAATACGTGAATGTTTTGTTTGTGTTGGCATTTATGATCAATTACAAGAACAAAATATTCACTACTTTTTGTAGAAAAAATAACATGTATTCATTTTTCCATTCGAGGCACTCTATTATAGCCATATTTTAGTCAAATTAATATAAAATTTATATTCATTTTTCTCAAAAAAATCGTCATATAAGGGTATAAAAATATATCACTGAATTCAAAATTAAATTCTCTAACGAATGAGCAAATAAAAAGTATATGTTCTCATTTAAAATAAAAAGTTTGATTTCGTATTTTGCGAAACACTGGTCGAAAAAAAAAAATTTTCTTTTCTTTAAAATTATCTTGTGAAATAGAATTTTTTACCCATTTAAACGTCTTTGTAGCTCTTATAGTTCTGGAGATAGCAATGGTGGCCCAATTAAAATGAACACCCTGTCATACCACCTGGTCAACATTTATTTAATTACATTCCATTCCTCGATGAAAGCCTATATTAGCTTCAGACGAAAATAATTTATTTTAATCGTTATTTTTATAGGCATATTACTTCTTAAGACGTCAATGAATGCGAATAACTGCTTGTAATTTTGCTAAACATGAAACTATATTTTCAAATAACAATATTGTACATTTTCATTTTTTAAAGTGTCAACCGGTTCTGTTTAAATTATGCAAAAAATTGCAATAACAGTTGTAACAACAGAAAAAGGAGGAAAAATGCGGAAATACTGGTGAACAAATAGTTTTAAGCGTTAAAGTAGGTATGTGTTCTGTGTTCTCCAAAAAATGATACGCCTGGTAGAAAGAGATGATAAAATATATTATTATCTGCGTGAAACAATTTAGCACGCAGGTTTTAATATGAAGCTATGATTAAACATATTCATTATCACTATTTTAAGTTTTAATAATTTTAGCGGGGTTAAATGAGTCTGTTAGTAGAAAATCTCATGAAAATGCAATGTTTTAATAAATGTAGCTGCTGCGCTATAATATGACTAAACCTGTGCACTTTTATCACGTAGTAATTAAACTTGTTAAACATGTTTTAATTATATCATTTTATTATGCCAGTTGCCTAGCAACTTTTAAAAGGTATTGCGTAAAAATAAAACACACTTTTTATGGACGTTTTCCTATTACAGGAACAGCGCGAACTTATATAAAAATAAATTAGTAATTACAAGTTTACACCTTTTTTATGATGCGGAATTCTTGACTTATAAGTAAACTTACTGAAGCGTGGAAGTCTAATCAAAATGCATTCGATATCTAGCGAGATATAATATAACGTTTGATCTTTGATTACTACTAGACGCTTTTGAGTTCAAAAAGTTTAGAAATGGCTATTTATGTTACTTAGGCTTTTTATTATATTTTATTGAGATCTAAGTAATCTTTATTTTAATCTATAAAATTTATTTCTACTGTAATTTACTGATTAGAATATTATGCAGTGGATAGTATTTAAATTTGATTCTAAGTAATCTTTAACTGCAACCACATTAGTTTCTGGTATAGTAAATGGTTTTTAACAACAAATTATATACAAATAATCTACGAAAATAACAATGAATGATGTTGCAAGAGGCGACACCAAAATTTATATTATTCATATTTTAGGTGTGTAGTACTCGTAAACGGGTGTCCAGGACAACTTATTCAACAAGGGAATCTCGAGAATTATTGTTCCATTTACTATGTTTTTTTTAAACGTTACTAATTATTTGAAATGATTAGTTTGTTGACAGTGACATCTGTCAGTTACATCTGTCAGTTGCACACATTTGAGATCTGAACTGTGTAACCATGGGGTTGTGTTTAAAGCGTAGGCTCCGGGATTAAAATTATAGACATTATAGAAATATATCCATAAAATTTATACAAAAATTATTAACGCATCATAACTCGAAAACCAACAGTGATAAAAAATGAGCATCGCCATTCGAAAAAACAAAAAAGTGCTTCGAGGATGTGTAAATTAAAATTCAGTATTATTTCACACTTGGAAGTTTTTTGTAAAAACAAAAAACTGCAAAATTAAATTTTCGCCTATATCTAGAGAGCTATAGATATTTTGTGCTTGTTTTCCTTTTTCAGTAATGAATTGTAATTTCGTAATTTACGGTAAGCGAGATTTAAAAGTAACTATTATTAATTCCGAGAATACTTTTCTGTGAAACATGACAGTCTACACACCATTAATGTTGCTTACCATTAATTCTATGATTTAAATTGTCTACACGGTAAACAAAACTTTATCATTCCTACTGTTACTAAATTTTAGTAATCACAGTATTTTTTACCATGTATAGCTTAAAAAATAAAACCCTTGAAACTGTCACCCCGCAGAGATTGTTTTTTATTTCCAGGGAAAATTTCCGAAATTCTTTTAACTAAAATTTACGGGAAATTTTAGGAAATAGTATATCTTTACGCCTGTTCTTTTGCTTTGCATGCTTATGCCTTGTGTTTGTTTGTTACTTACTTACCCTTACTCAGTCAACAAACATTGTGATGCTTTGCAATATTTGAAAATCTGCAAAATTTCCAAGGAATCATTCAATTTCGGGATTTCACCCATCACTACATGCAGACTACATTGGTTACTATTACAATCATTTTTTTTTTTTATGAAACGACATTGGTTTAATGGATATCCACTCCTACTGGGTTCCTTATCAGTTAGACTTTGAATGTTCTCGAGATGAAATTTACTATTCGATGCTTATATTGTCAAATGAAAATACGAGGATCATTCAATAAGTAAAGAGACAAATTCTATAAATTTAAAACTATTCAATGAATGTGTACAATCTTTTCAGGGGTGTTAGTTGGCAACCTTGGGATATGCTCTGATCAGTTGTTTCATCATTTTATGTCAACATAACCTCAAAATTTTCATTTCACCATGGCAAGTCCACTAGAAGATTGCACCTTAGAAGAGCAGCGCTCAGTCATTAGATTTTTAGTCGCAGAAGGTGTAAAACCAAGTGAAATTTTTTCTAGAATGTTAATACAGTACGGTAAAAGTTATATGAACCGTGAAAATTTTTACAAGTGGGTTGATCGGTTTAAAAGTGGCCGAACAAGTGTAGGTGATGAACCCCGATGTGGACATCCAGTGGAAGTTTCTGGTCCCTCGTTGGAATCGAGGATTGACGGACTTATTCGTGATAACAGATTACAACCAATACTACTCTGAGTTGCTAGAACACAAAGTTAGACCAGCTATCAGGAGCAAACGCCGTGGACTCTTGTCAAAAGGAGTCATTCTTCAGCACGATAACGCCCGCCCTCATAGAGCCCAGCTGACCCGTGATAAGCTTCAAGAATTGGGTTGGGAGGTCTTACCTCATCCTGCGTACAGTCCCGACCTCGCCCCATCTGATTTTTACCTGTTTGGACCACTCAAAGACGCCCTACGTGGAAAAAGATTTGCTAACAATGAGGAAGTTAAGGAAGCGGTGCAAAAGTGGCTTCGGGGTAAATCGAAAGAATTCTTCGCCAAGGGAATTAGGAAGCTGCAAGAAAGATGGGACAAGTGCATAACTGTGGGGTGTGATTATGTTGAAAAATAGCCTTAATTTTGAAAGATTGAAATAAACCGTTTTTGAGCTATAGCCATCTGTCTCTTTACTTATTGAATGACCCTCGTACATACAGCGATACATTTATTACTACTTATTACGGTACAACAGTAGGAATTTAATGATTCTAATTGATTAATGAAGTATGAATTATATGAACACTGTAATTATTGCTGACATTATCAAGTATTACAAGCACTTATTGTAGTTTGTGTATTCCTAGATTTATTTTTGTTGACTTTAGTTCGTTTCAATTTTATATTGCCTATATTTTATACAAGCGCTAAATACACATACTTCTAAATGTTCTCTTCCGAGTTAAAATAACTTTTATATTTAAACTTAAAATAAACTTCAAATCAAACACTATCTGTCAATATCGCAATTTAAAAATTTCTCCCTTTCTTTAATAAAAATCCGTCCTTTTGTTCATCAGCTCAGTAAACAATCTAGTGAAGAATAGGTGGGAGATATTTGCTATGCGCTTGGCAAATCCCCGATCGTTGTGAAACGCTGTTTATCGCGATCTGGTGTGGATGATTTGGGTGTTTTTACCTCGTGGTGCCGTGTGCCGTGGTAACGCTGCACTCAGGTTATCCCGCCATCGCTTGCCATTAGCTTACTCTGCATCGTTGCTGATGCATAGATACGAAGACTGAAGTTAAAGCACGTCGAGGAAGAAGAATAAAGGAAGGAGACAAGAAAGTTAAAAGTGTAAATTTGATTACATTGATTGTTATTCTAATTGGATAGAGTTGCAAAATCACTCAAAGACAGTGCTGTTATTTGAAACAATGCAAAAGTAAATAATGAAAACAGAATAGTACCTAATACGAAATTTTATTATATATATATACCGGTTGTCCCAAGAAGTCCTTGATATAGAAAATTAAGCTATGATATTGGACCTGATAATAGCACTTTACTACCAGTACTTAATTTATTATTAATTACTTTATTATTATTGTACATATTAGAAAAAAATATAAAAAATATAAATAAATAAATGTTTCAATATTTAATGATTAATGATTAAGATTTTCATATGTCTTCCGTGGGAGAATGGTTAGCGTGGAGTATAGTTTTGGGTTCGATTCATCAGCAGGAGAATTTTTTTTTTTTCAAAAATATTAAACTTTTAAAAATTTATCTTTTATTTCCTCTTAGAAGCATTTAGAAATAATAATATTTTTGTAATAAATAAAGAGAAAATAATTAACAAAAATTGATTACAACAATGAAAACAGTGATATAATAAAAATGCATTATATTTTCTTTTCTTGTTAATAAAAAATAACTGAGATAGATTGAATGAACATGTGCATGTATTGCATTTTTACTGTATTACAAAAAACAAAGTTATTTTCATTGACATCAAAGAAAATATAATGCATTTTTATTATATCACTCTATTGATTATTGTAATTAATTTTTGTTAATTATTTTCCCTTTATTTATTATAAAGTTATTACATATTTTTTATAAATGATTAGGAAATAAAAGAAAGATTTTTAAAAGTTCAATAATTTTTTTGTTAAATTTTTAAAAAAAATGTCCTGCTGGAGAATCGAACCCAAATCAATAAAAATTGAATATTCCAATTTAAAAATGTAAAAATATTTTGGGGTGTGCCCGCGCTCCTCGGGCCTACCCCTATTTAAGCCACTACACTCAGCAATGGGTAATATGCCGTTATTATTTATTTTTAAGAATTAGATCTTGATCATCTTAGATATGAATTTCTAAATCAGATTAGATTATATTTTTAAAAAATAATTTTAAAATTATTATATAATCCCCAGTTCATATTATAAACAAAATACACGAGAAAACTACAGAAAATGCCAGAATTATTTATTTATGCATATATTGGTTGTAACTATTTACTGGTTTAGTTACAAAGTGATGGTATTTATTTATCGCACTAGATGTGAAGATTGCAAAATATTAGGATACCAACAGCAACTTATTAATAATATATTTATTTGAAGTTACGTATTCTGCCTTATTATTTCAAACACGATCTTACAGAGCCAATATAATAAGAAATACGTTAAGTGGCAACCAATTTTCATATAAAAAAATTCTTATTATATTTATTTTCAGAAAAGATTCTTATATTTGCTCTTTCTTCTCTTTCACTCCCATTCATTCTAATCATTTCAATTTATACTCGCCGCAATCTCATTTTCAGTGAGTAGGAAAGGAAACAATTTCATAATAAATGCAAAGTAGCACATCTGCTATAACTTAACTAACCATTTAATTACAGTAAAAACAACATAATCATGATATAACTCGTGTTTATTTCCCTGTATCATCTTAGACTTTGCGTTCCGGTAGATAACGCAAACTGTACCACGCCGTAGAGTAGAGGATTTTTAGCGTTACAATGTTTGCATCTCCACGCGGATAATTAGGGTTGAGTAGAGTACTGGCTTTGCAGTTAATTAGAGATGTTACGAGATTATAATGTTATGAAGTAGAATGTTTTCTGTCAATTATGGTACGATGTAATAAATATAAATTAAGTTTTTGCTACACTATTTGCGAGACGCCATAAACATTAAAGCTAATTAGGTAATCTTCGCGTATAAATTAATTTGTGTAATATTTGCTGTGTACTAAATAAAAGACACACTGGTTCAGAAATGTAAACTGCAGGATATCAATAAATAAATACTTCGGTCGATTTTAAATATTAGCAGTCGTATTTATATTAACTCAGATAGACCTAATTTAAACCAGGTATTAATTAATAGTACGTTTGTATCATTATAAACGAGTTTAATTTACACCTTTACATACGTAGACATGGTTAATTTTGATAGTTTGATAATTTACTTTGTTTATCCCGTAATTTTAGTGAATTCCTAAAACAAAATATAGATATTTCAAATAAATAGGTAAAAATATAGCATCACGGCTTATTACCCATTTCTGGGTGTGCTATTGATTTTTGTAACATTATTAGACAGCTTAAGGTGCAGTTATAAATCTCAAGTTTAATTTATTTTCAAAGTAAATTTAATGAATTGAAAAACTTCGAATCAATTTTCATGTTCATATGACATTAAAATCATTGCTTTTAAAAAGATCTGATGTGGTCAGCACATTACCTTCCGTCAATCCTGTGTATTATGTACAAATTCCATACATAAATTTTCTTGCAAAAGATCCTATATTTCCAGTAAAATTATTTTATAAACAAACTATGCAAATTGCACTTGACACTAACATCTTATTCTTTAGCTTTTCCCACTCGTTAGCGGTCGCTATGTTTTATTTTTTTCTTCCAGTTATATCTGTTTTGCGTGTCGACCTCATTCAGTTCCTTTTCTCTCAAGTCTTCCTCAATACAGTCCTTCCATCTGATCTTTGGTCTTCCTCTGTCTACCTTATATTACTAAGTTATTCATTCTTCCAATACATTCTTCATCTCTTCTCATGACATGTTCAAACCAATGTAGTCGTCTCTTTTGTATCTTTCTAGAAACTTCTAACACGAGTTATTTCCGTTATTCTCTCATTCCTTATCTTATCTTTCCGTGTCTTCCCTAATATCATGTCAATGTCAACATCCTTATCTCTGCCACATTCATTTTCATTGACAGTGACATCTGTCAGTTCGAATTATCTTAATATAGTAGCTGTTTCCATGGTTATAGCATAGCTGATTGATTTTAATTTTTTTTATTTCTTTATAATTCTTTAACTCTATATCCATTTAATATGAAATATAAAATGCAATCAATTCGTATAGATAAGAATATTCTTTAATATTTATAATAACATTAAATGTCAAAAAATGATATTTAAAAGCGTTTTTTCAAGAAAAACTGTTAAAATCTTCAAATGAGGGTTCTTCCGGTTGACCATTTATAACCAAAATCTAATCAAGTCTGCATATGGATGTAAGGAAGAGGAATACGTATAACCTATTGTAAGTGAAAATACTATTTAATTAATGTTAAAAATATATCTTCATAATTAAAGTTATTATTTTTGTCTTTTGGAAATGTTTTAAATTGATAAGGTCACTGGTAATATCCTGATTTATTTTTGACATAATTACATAATTAATATGATAGTAACAGGCATGTACGTGTACTTTCAGGAATATTCTAGTTTCTCTATTTGTGATAACGGAAACATACTTTATCAAATATGACACCTGTCCAAATGTCTAGAAACGTGAAATGAAATTATGATTACAATTTGGAATTAATTACTAAATTTGGAAACTACGTACTATTTTAGGCATGTAATTATTCTCTCGGTAACCTTTTCAAAGAAATTTTCAATTTTAATTAAGTTTATAATTTTGAGTACTCATGAAATGTCACAGATAATGTTAATTTGTTTTTTAAATTATAATAATTACTTTTAATTTCCCTCAAGCACGGTTTCAGATACCTTGAATTCTATTTTAATTTTTAATGTTTTCGCGATGACATAAATGTTCGTAATTCACACGCAAAGGCTATAAGATAAAAATAAACAAGTAAATATTTTTATATTTTTACACAGAATTGGCTATTATTGGCAAATTCATCGATATTTTCGTAATCTTTATAAGACAGTTTGCCAGCAAAATTACTGAATGAGAGTGAGCAGCAATTTGTAAACAGCAAACTAATTTTAAGTCAAAACATCCGTCTTTTAATGTTGCTTTTAGCCGCTCGTCAAGTAGCTATGTATATCTCGAAATAATAACCTATATCCTAACATCACCTATCCAAATTGTTCTTATTTAATAATGATCATGGAAGATGAAGCTTCTTGACTGGATGGGTGTATGGAAATTAATAATTTGACTGCAGCAATTTATTAATTTTCAATAATGATCATGTTTTGCGGACACCGCTCCGTTGGGTAAAAGGCGCCTTTGTGCAAACTTATATTTCAGTACCCACATAATTTATAATTTGAAAAATAACGCTTTAAAGTTTGAACTATATTTTTGATTCTTCGACAAATGCTAGATTTAAAATATTGATGATTTGTCCTTCTTGTAATCAATATTAATAGGTTATGATCAAAGTCGTTTGTTGTAATCAACAATTTGACAGTTATAGTTTGTAACATAACAATGCAAGAAAATGGAAAATTATGTAAAAATCAGTGAACTTCAATATCGGCAAAAAAGAAAAATAAAATTATCTCACTAAGATTTCAGAATTATAAATTAGAAGCAAATGATTCTTCGCAAAATGCTAGTATTTAAATATCGGATTCATTATTGTGATAAATATATTCCTAAGCTATAATCTAAATATTCTTTGTTGCAATCAACACTTACACAGTTATTATTTCGGTATAAGAGTGCTATAAAAATATTCGTGGAATACAATGGAACAAATAAAAAATCGTATATTATGTTATTAGGAGTAGAAAGCGTCTTTTTTTGTTGAACCCAGCTATTGCGGCCGAGGCGCCAGCCGAGGCCATGCAAGCTGGGTAAAACACAAAAAGGGTGTTCTGCTCCGAATAATATATACTATTTTTTTCTTCAAGTGTTTCAAAGAAAACTGGGGATTCTTTTATATTTTTCTGGAGTTGTTTTAATTATAGAGTTTGTAATTTCAGCCATAGTTGGCTGTGTACACTACAAAACACAAACGATACAACTGTAAAATAATAACAATTTTTTAATATGGTCTGTGTTGATGTGACGACTGCTGCCGCCAGCGGTGAATTAAGAAGTTGACATTTTTTTACTAGTACAATAATGAACAACATTGTTGTACTAGTACTACTAGTAGTAATAAAATGAATATCTTCTATAGTGTGTGTATAGTAGCATAATATGAATATTATTGTACACTTGAAGAAAAAATATATTGTTCACTTCTAACACCTTACTGTGTAAGTTGAAGTTGTGTAGAATTTTTATTCTTTGCGAATAAGAGCATTTTATAAAAAAATACTATCTTGAAATGATGCCCCTCATGGTCAGGCGTCTTTGTGCGGGGCACAATAATAATAATAATAATAATAATAATATTGCTTTATTGATCCAAGTCAACGGCGGGGTTCAGCCACCCAAACGATACAATACGAGTTATTACATTATTGTCAACAAGCGATAAACACAATGAAAAAATACATAATTACCTAATAATAACAATGAAACAATTACAAATGTCATGAACACATACAGATTTTATAGGGTAACAAAAATGCAGAATACATTTACATAATATGACCAATAGTTATTAATTGCGATGAATCGTTTACATGATTTTTAAATAAATTATCAGACAGAGATTTCAAATCAGAAAGAACATTATTATGAAGGGTTGGAGCTAAATATGAAAAGGAACATTTAAATTTAGATTTTTTAAAGGTTGGGACGTTATACAGATCTTTTTCACGTAATGAATAATGATAACTTTTGACAAGTTTATCATGCAAGTAGGGACGAATGCTAGTTATTCTTATTTTATGAGTAAAACAATTAAATGATTTTATTAAATGGTTGTCAATAGTATCCATATGAGCTGATGAGCGACAGTGTGATATATGATCATATTTACGAATACCATAGACATAACGCGAAGACTAGAATTCTGAAACAAAGTTATTCTACGTTTTTCTGATTGAGTAAAATTTGATACATAAACACAGGCACAATAATAAAGTAATGGCAAAATTAATGTGTTGACTAACAGTAATTTAACTTGACTGAATTGATATAAATGGCGTAGTTTCAGTTTAGCCGCAGGTAATTTTTTTCTTAAGTTCAAAGTTTCATCGATCTCTAGACCTAAACTTTTCATAATAGAACTACGTTTTAATTTAACATTATATAGCTCATTATCAAGTGTATCATTATATCCAAAGATAATAAGAGAAGATATTCAGCGTTTATCTTGAGACCATTATTTTTTATCCACTCTGTAATCAAATCTAGATCATTATTTATGAAATCAGTTTTTTCCAAAATTTCAATAGGACTAAAAGAAGCTAAAATTTGCGTATCATCAGCGTAAGAGTGTGCTGAACAATAATTCAAGACAGATGGCATGTCCGCAACATGATAAAAAAAATAAAGGGCCTAAAATAGATCATTGTGGAACTCCACACTGTAAGGGAAATAAAGATGCTGAGATGTTTTTGTTTCAGGCGACATGGTGACGTAAAAATATCTATCGGTTAAATAACTCCTACACCACTGTATAGCATTGTCGGAAAAATTATAATATTTGAATTTGGCAGTGAGCATGTTGTGATCTACCAAGTCGAAAGCTTTGGAAAAACGAATCTGAATTAGCGCAGACAAATTTGATTTATCCAGTGCCCACCCCCACGGAACGGACTTGGCGATGTGCAGAATATCAAATAGCACTTAATGCCCGCAATGCTTATTATGTTTTTTGCACGATCGTCCCAATAATAACAAATTAAAGTTTGGAATTATTTAAAAATTATTTTGCCATTTAAAAAAAATTAGTTGTCATTTTTAAGTAAGCTATGATCGTTGTTTTGTTATCGTTAAAGCTTTAGAAATTGTACATTTATTTTTTATTTATGTAATTTTCACCGCCTCCAGATCGGTAGGTAGTCACATCACTTACCGGTCAGTCACATCACATACTGATCAGTAACACATCACTTATACTGATCAGTAATTTGTAAACAAAACTTACTGCCTTGGAAACCCTATCGGTAAAGTTTTAAAAAAACCTGATCGTGCAAAAAACTATTTTAATTAAAAACAGTATTACACAGTTCAACTTTACTATTTTTAGAGATTTTTTATTTCTGAAGTTTAAAAAATTAGATACTCGGTAGAAAACATGAATATTTTTTTGTATTAAAAAAGAACGAAATTGAAAATTTCCAAGTCGTGTCTCTATTGCATTGTTAAAAATCAAACAAAGAGTTTTCCAGACGAGTGACTAAACATTATTGAAAATTGGATAAAAAATTCCTGTTCCATTTGCTCAAAGAAAATCCGAAAAGGCTTAAAGAGAATTTAAACGATTTTCAAATTTATCCGGTGATTGTAATTTAAATGAAGTCAAAGAAAACAATTTTTTCCCTAAGCGGATTAGGAGGGCTTTGTTTGTAAAAGTTCAGCTACAAATTCTGGCATTCTGCACGCAAAACATCATTTAATTACATTAGAGAGCAAGACGGACGTTTATAAATATTCATGTCTCAATTCCAGGAAAGAATCAGTGGTATACGAGAGCTCATCAAGCAGGCGGCGACTAATTAACAACTAAATAACGCGAATAATTTCATTACGTGACTTATAAGCAATACTAATGTACTCAAGAAATTTATTCATACAATACATTTCAATAAACAACCAGAAAATTTAAATTTGAAGTAACGACGCAATTTATTATAGCAAAACAGTAATTAGTAACTATATGAGAATTAAAGAAAAAATGTGATGTGACCAACACAAAACCTCCCGCCATTTAATTTTTATTAATTTAAATACATATACCTATGGGGTCTTATGGCAGCGTGTCCGAGTGTCCAGTCGTGAATCTGGGGAACCGGATTCAATTCCTACTATCAAATATTTCGAATTTTAAATGGCACAACGCCCGCACAATACAAATATGTCATCATCATTATCAAAATCTGTGTACAAAGCAGATTAGCACACCCAGCAATGGGTAATCTGCCCTGATAATATATTTATTTATTTTCTTATTTAAATATATACCAATACGGTCTCGCGGCCGTGTGCTTGAGTGTCTAGTCGCGAATCTGAGGATCCGGGTTCGATCCCGACCAACGCCAAAAATTACATCGAATTTTAATGACACAAAATTGACCCCTATGGCGCACTCTCCAGGCCAGCAATGAGTGCCCGTGAGGTGACGTCTGGTAAGCGCCCGCACGGTACAAATATTCCATCATTACCGATATCTGTGTCCACAGCAGATTGACACACCCAGCAATGGGTAATATGCCGTGATGAAATATTTATTCATTTATTTTTATTTATATTTACTAATACTAGAAATTATATATCTTAAGTTCCTTTTCATATAACTATTGTTTTATTTACAATTTTCTTTTTAAAACGTTATTATTATTAATTTGAAATTATGTATGTTAAGTTCCTTTCCATGTGACTATTGTTCTATTTACAATTTTCTTTTGAAAATGTTACTGTTATTAATTTGAAATGATTATTTTTTGACAATCACATTTATCTGTCAGTTACATACATTTGAGCTGAACTGTGTAACCATGGAGTTGTGTGCATATTTTTATTATTTTATAAATATATAGAAAAAGTATTAATGCAAACCTGTAGAAAATGATATAATCTTTAAGTTTTAAAATAACAAATTCCAAAAAAATTTAAAGGTATTTTTTGAAGAAAAACTATTTTTAGCTTCAAGTAAACTGCCATTTCCGGTTATCCAATTGACACCAAAATCAAATGGGTTCTTTCCATATTAGATTAAGGTAGAAATACAAGATTTCATAATTTTCTGAACGATAGTATTTGAGTTAGAGCGTAAAGAGGATCCACACACAGACACACACACACACACACACACACACACACACACACACATACATACACACATACACACAGGCAACATCGTGAAAATGTTAAAAATATAATCTAAGGACCTTAAAACGTGGTCATTTACCATACCAAAATCTCGATTTGCGATTTTTAGCACGTTCCCTATACTTCCCTTCCCAAGGGTAGCTGAAGGTAAATAGTAAAATGCATATTATTTAGTTTATAATTGTTTCATAAAAAATTTGTATTACCAACATTTCTTGTATTTTTGAATATAACTAAAAAATACAAATGAGGTCTTTGAGAGTGTTCCCAACTATAGTAACAAATTAGAACTTGGGTCATTTGTCATTTATATTAAAACTAGATCTTAAAATTGTATACCAGGAACTATAAAGTTTAAAAAAAAAGTCATTTGTTTTTAAAATATTCCTATGCCCTTAACATCTACTTTACACATCTATAGTCTATTTAAAATTCTTACTATTTTCACGTCTTCTGCTATCGCCTTTTTGAAATTCGGAATCCATTTTCATATGAATGATTACAGAAAATAGCAACGAAAGTATACCAACTAATTGTCGTCTCTGGTGGTTCACTGGTTAGAACTCTTGGTCATGAGCAGAACTTGGCAAATTACTTTTAAAAAGTAATTAAGTACATTTATAATTACTTTAGGATCGTGAAATACCCTGAAAATCTCTTTACTGGACTCATAAGCTCCTTCAGTAAAATATCACTTTCAGGTCTTGTTACGTAAATTACTATTCTTTGAAATCTTAACGAAAATGCATAAAAATCGCTGTGTTGTCGACCTTATGATAATTTGTAATACATATAATGCTGTTTATATTTTATTTTTATGTTTTGTATCAACATTTTTGACTTGTTCCATACATTGTATTTTTGTCAACGGAAATAAATTGATTATTTTGATGATGATGATGACGATTATTATTATTATTAATTACAGCACCTGTAAGATAATTATATTTTTAGTTGCTTAAAATATGACTGTAAAGTGTTTTTAATGTTAAGTGCCACTATTGTATAATTTTATGGGCAATAAATCTTTGAATAAGATAATAAAATTCAAAATATTTTAAATTTATCTATACCATAATATAAAAAATATTTTTTGTTGTTTTTTTCTGTATCAATATTTTATTACTAATTGTTCTACTTATTTATGGTCTTAGAAATAATAACACTACATTTTTCGGTTTGAAAAATGATTATAGTTGTAAGGTAATATAAAATACTTTTTATTTATTTGTATTTATAACTATTTTTTACATTACTTATCAGTATTTACGATGTAAAATATTAAATTTGTACGTAGAATGAAAAGTTTGCTTTAATACTTTTTCTATATATTGTATGGATAAATTTATAAAGTAATATAAAAATTATATACATAGGTAAATGGCGTGAGGTACTGTGTTGGTCACATCAGATTTTTAACATTTTCACGATGATGTCCAGTCCATACGATGTAACTTGGCGAGTCAAAAGAATGTAATTCAGTTCACTATTCCTAAGTTGCGTTTTGTCAAATATTTTCTTTTACTTCGATGCCGCACAGCTTCAGAAGTGAAATAGTGATTTTAAAATGTTTTATTGCCTTACACAAAGCAAATTTCACCCTAATACACTCAAACTCGGGGAGTCAGGTACTTTTCAACCCAAGAAGTTATATTCATACATAAGCGTTGGTGCATTTTTTTTTCAATAGCAATAGAAATTTTATTTGCTTAACTTAATAATTAATTTAAAAAATAATTAATTATAATATGATTTATATAACAAATAATTCATTCCAATATTTGTAATATATTTTTTTGTATAAATAATTTCTTTTTTTTTGTAATATTCGTAATGTTATTGAACTTCATTCTTCTTCGGTACGCCTATGGATTTTATAACTTCTCCATTACCGCAGTGATAATGTGAATTGCCCCAACACGCCAAGTTACATCATATGGACTGATGTGTGTGTGTGTGGATCCTGTATACGCTCTAACTCAAATACTATCATTCAGAAAGTTTTGAAACAATGTATTTCTGCCTTATTCTAATATGGAAATATCTGATTAGATTTTGGTGGCAATTGGATAACCGGAAATGGCAGTTTACTTGAAGCTCAAGATAGTTCTTCTTCCAAAAATACCTTTAAATGTAATTTTTTCTCAATTTGTTATTATAAAAATTAAAGATTATTCCATTTTCTACAAGTTTGCTTTAATACTTTTTCTATATATTGTATGCATAAATTATAAAGTAATATAAAAATTATATACATAGGTAAATGGAGGTACTGTGTTGGTCACATCAGATTTTATAATTTGCTACCAAGATGGAGGACTCTGTTATAATACATAATTAAATACAATTTTGAAAAATATGTATCCCAAATTTGACGTATTTAATTACTTTAAAATGAGTAATATATCTTTTGTGGTGAAAATGTTTATCTCGGTTTTTAATTTGATATGTACTGAATAGATTTTCATTTTGCAATATAGGGTTGACAATATTTCATACTTTGTGAAATATATTACCGTTAAAATGTACGTTAGTTATGTTGTCAACTTTTCAAGAAGACATAAAAATAAATCAAGAAAAGTTGAGTGTTCATGTTTATGACAAATGCTATGATAAATAATTCTCTCTCCACTAATAGCTTTTCCGTATGAAACACTCGTTCATTTTATCAATTACTTTTTAAAAACACATATATCATTTTCCGTCCTTCATAAAAACTGCAATCATTTCCTCGGAATCGTTTTCAAGGCTCTGATTTCGATTTTATAGCAAATTCTTTCGGTGTAAATAAATGATTTCTATCCATCTGGAACGAATTTATTTTACCAGACTTTTTTTATTGTCTCTGGTCTGTTGTCTCCTTGTGAAATTAGGTTAAGGAATTAATGTCATAATAAATCTTGGTTAAAAAATAACTGCCTACTGTATTAGTGTCACCAGCGTCTGTGATATTTTTAATTTTCTTCTTATTGTTTGTGAGGTTAGGGATATTTTTAGTTGCTTAAAATAGGACAGTAGTGTTTTTAGTATTTAAGTGCCAATATTTTAACACTTCTATTGTTTAATTTTATGGGTAATATATCTTTGGATAAGATAATAAAATACAAAACATTTTAAATTTATTTATACAGTAATAGAAAAAAATATTATTAGTACATGTTTTGCTATTATTTTTTCTATATTTACTATTTTGTTACTAATTGTTCGGCATATTTATGGTATTAAGAATGATAACTTTACATTTTTTACTTTGAAAAATGATTATAGTTATAAAGACAATAAAGATACTTGTATTTATTTGTTCCTTTTTTATCTTCCGTCACTTTTAGGTAAGGAAGGTATTGTCTTTGGTCAAAAAATTCAATGATGAGTATTTAGTGAATAAGTACGTTTTAGGATCCCTATAATACGATTTTACCATTTTTACGATGATGTCTATATGTATGTATGTGTGTGTATCTGTGTGCATCCAGAAGAACGAGTAGATTGTGGTTATAATTGGTGAACCGGAAGTAGCCTCATTTGAAGATTTTAACAGTTAAATATAATTATTGACATTTATCGTTATTATAACTTAAACAATATATTATTCTCTATATGATTTGATTGCATTTTATACTTCATATCCAATAAATATAAAAAAATAAAAATCTCATCACCATTGCTGGGTGTGCCAATCTGCTTCGTACACAGATATCGGTAATGATGGAATATTTGTACCATGTGGGCGCTTACTAGGCGTCACCTGACGGGCACTCATTGCTGGCGTGGAGAGTGCGCCACAGGGGTCAATAGAGAGTTAAAGAATTATAAACATATTAAATTAAAAAATCAGCCAGCTATGTTAACCATGAAAATTGCTAATATATTCAGATAATTCAAATTGGCAGATGTCAGTATCAATAAAAAGTAAATGAATGTGGCAGAGATGAGGATGTTAAAGTTGATGTTGGGAAGACTCGGAAAGATACGGTAAGGAAATAACTCTAATGTTACAAGTTTCTAGAAAGGTACAAGAGAGACGATTACATTGGTTTGAACATGTCATGAGAAGAAATGAAGAATATATTGCAAGAAGAATGAATAGCTTCGTAATAGAAGGTTGAAGAAACTGAGTAAGACCAAAGATAAGATGGAAGGACTGTATTGCGGAAGACTTCAGAGAAAAGGAACTAAATGAGAACGACACGCAAAACAGAAATGAGTGGAAGAAGAAAATAAAAAATAGCGACCCCTAACGAATGGGAAAAGCTAAAAAAGAAGAAGATGTCAGTGTCAATTGCAATTTGCATAGTTTGTTTATGAAATAATTTTACTGGAAATTTATAATCTTTGGCAAGAAAATTTATGTATGGAATTTGTACATAATACACAGGATTGACGGAAGGTATTGTGCCTGGCCACAACAGATTTTTTTTAGATTAATGATCAGTATTTAACTATCTTAGATAAAAAAGTGAAAATTAATCAGTATTTAAAAATTATTTCTGTAAAACTAAAAACTTGTGTGACATAAAATATATATTTATACAAGTAGTTTTAAGTGTATTTTCAAGAAAAAATAAATAAATTGGAAAATGTGATATGACCCCATTGAAAATTTCTATGGCGACTATCAATTTTGTTTTAAAAAATTGACGAAAGGTTTTGTTTTATGGAACTCAACGCGTTACGTTTGATAATATTGAAGGTGACAGGTTTTTTTACCGGTCAGTGTAGTTTGGTTAGAATAAATTAGTTCAGGTTAGATTCGATTAGAATAAATTTAGGTTAGATTATGTTAAAATACATTTTTATTATTATTATTAATTTTTCTTTAAAAATATGTCTACATTTCCTAAATGTAGATGAATGGCTGTGTTGTCCGGTACACATTTCTGGGTCCTATTGTGACAGTTTTATAAATACTTTTTTGCATTCCAGCGGTATTAAGCACAACAATGCCAATGTTTTTCCAGGCTTAACAAAACTGGTATTTGTGTGGACATTTGTAAAACCTCTCATATCTTTATATTTCTATTCCTCAACATAATATATAAAGGTCATATTTCTTTGGAATTAATTTCATAGCGCAAACTTACGACAGGAAATCGTAACAAAGTCAAAGAGTTGGGCTTCCCCCCTCATTTTTTTAACTTAAGTTAAAAAAGTAATAAAAACCTAAATTATTTTAATATTGCCTTGCAAAAAACTATAATATGACGGGTTTTTGAGATCACTATTCAGCATAATAGCAATTTTATTTTTATATGAATAAAAATACAGACTTATTGACAAAACGTTTATGTAACGAATGATTTTTCCAGTGGTTAATAAATAACGGTATCGTTATCTTTTTTTCGTTATGTAGAATTAAATTATTGTTTACAGATTACCACTTTAACGATTACCGTTATAATAACGATATAACAATGCATAATATCATAACGAACTTCTACAGAATAAGCACATTAAACGATTTTCGTTACTATTTTAACAATGTAACGTTTTAACGATTCGTTATGTCATAAAGATGCTTACAGAATAGCCCTATAAATAATTCTGCTCAAATATTTTACACTAGGTACTCAAACAAATTTTAGCGATTTATTTTTGTTTTTCTTTTACAATTTTACCAGTATCATATTAATATTTCTTTGATTTATGTATGTGGTAAAACAGATGAAGGCATGTAAAAAGTACTATTGTTCCATAATTGAAGGGGCCCCACTAAAGCATTTTGCACCTGGCCTCACCAGATCTAAGATCAGCACTGTATTTGAAAACGGATTCCGGATTTCAACAAAGCGATAGCAGAAGGCTTGAAAGTAATTAGAATTTAGTATAGAGTAAATGTGGATCTAGTTTTAATATAAATGAACCATTTTCTAACTTGTTAATGTGATGGGCCCATTATTTCGCTATCGCTTTCTAGTTACAAAATAGGGTTCCAGTTCTATTTTTTAACCATTATATTATTGTAAACAAATCGCACATTATGACAATCAACTAAAATGCTGTTCTACTGTATCTTGAAATACAATATAACACTTCTTATCTCTCATATCCCTGAAGACACCTTTCGCTAACCCTTATTTTTCCGTTACAGACCTCAGCAGCGAGCAAGTGCTGATGACCCGGTTAGCCGAGCTGCAAGTGCGGCTCCAGTATCTGGACGCGCAGTACCGGGCGCGGCAGGAAGATGTGCAGGCACTGTCTAGGTCTATGTCGCCCGATAACGGCTCCTCCACCAGGAGTCCGCTGCTTTCGCTCAAACCTGACGTTCGCCAGATGCTCAAGAACATGAGTGGTGAGTGAAATATTTCATTGTTTTATATGTACGTTTACGAAGATAGGAATTGCTCAAATTTTCACATAATCAGTAATATTACTTATATATAATAAGATTCAATCGGGAGTATAAAGTATTAATACCACTTCACTATTTATTGCTGATAAATCCACGTAGTAAAGGGTTTTCCAATAAGAGGTGTTATTTTGAATAGCCCGCTATTTCGGTAGATGTCGCTTTTGAAGCTGTCATTTTTTGACATTTGACAAGTAGAAACTACGCCATTAATAAAAATGGAACGATACACGCTTCAACAACGCATTGTAATTATTAAAATTCACTATAAAAATGGTGAAAATTTGGCAGAGACGGTTCGTAGAACTCGACAATTTTTGGGTCGTCGTAAAGCACCTTGTCGGACCGCAATACAGAAATTGATGGAAAAATTCCAGCTGTTGGGACAAGTTAGTGATGTGAAGAATAAAACCCGTGCACGTCGCTCAAGAACAGCCGAGAATATTACTGCTGTAGCCGAAAGTGTTGAAGAAAACCCAGGTTTGTCCATTCCTCGTCGTTCTTTGGAATTAGGCATTCCACAAACGTCATTACACCGTATTTTGCATAAAGATTTGGGTCTTAAGGCTTATAAAGTCCAGTTAACACAAGAAATCAAGCCGGCCGATCATCAACAACGTCGTGTCTTTGCTGATTGGGTCGTTGAAATGCATGAAAATGATCCGGAATTCCATCGAAAAATCATCTTGAGTGATGAGGCCCATTTCCACCTCGGTGGCTTCGTCAACAAACAAAATTGTCGCATCTGGGGCTCAGAAAACCCAAGAGTTATTGTTGAAAAGCCTCTCTATCCTCAACGTATGACTGTTTGGTGCGGTTTATGGTCCGGCGGAGTCATTGGACTTTTTCGAAAATGAGGCTGGAGCAACTGTTACGGTGAATGGATTGCGCTATCGAGAGATGATTAACGATTTTTATGGCCGGAATTGGATGGTATTGATCTGGACAACGTTTACTTTCAACAAGACGGCGCTACGTGCCACACAAGCAACGAAACCATTGATCTTTTACGGGAAAAGTTTCCGGACCGTGTTATCTCTCGAAGAGGTGATCACAATTGGCCACCGAGATCTTGTGATTTAACACCTTGCGACTTCTTCCTTTGGGGCCACGTGAAAGAGAAGGTCTACACCAACTGCCCAGCGTCGACTCAAGACCTCAAAGATGGAATTCGTGAGGCTATCGAGGACATAGGACAGCCATTTTGCGATTTGGTTATGGAAAATTTCATGAAAAGGATATTGTCCTGTCAGCGTGGTCGTAGTGGTCATTTGCCTGATGTTATTTTCCACTATTAACGGCATACCTTCCTCTTTATAATGAAATAAACATCCGATCATTTATATTAAAAAATGGCATTTTTCTTTGAATATCAAAATAACACCTCTTATTGGAAAACCCTTTATTATTTTTATGTGAAATGCGTGCTGAAACATATCGTATTGCAAATGACGTAAACAACACGCATCGCACTAAGGCGGCTCTCATACTGAGGCAACAAGCAATATGCAACTAGCATTAGGCAATGAGCAATACGCAATATTATTTTGACCCTATCTCACATTGAAGCAACAGTATTGCCAGAAATCTCTCTATCATCATGTCTTCCGACGACTCCGATGACACGATTGTATTACTGTGGCGGAATTTAAGAAAAAACGAGGAAAGAAAAGGGAATATTGGATGCACCCTGCATTTACCAAATTAATAAATCATGGTGGAAATATCTTTCCACCATTTCTACAAACTTTATATTAAAAACTGGATCGTCGGACATATTTTTCAAAAAGTTTTTAGTAACAAAATAATAAAACGTGTTTATACACAAACATCCGACGTCACATTGCTGATATACACGCGATATTTGTCGCTTTTCAACATGAACGATGTATCGCCAGAAATAAATATTGCCGCAACCAGCAATATTTTTCGTTCGACCGATATCGAGTTGCTCTAATGTGAGACCTCTAATTTAATTCAATACAAAATACTTGCTATAGTTTGATTCACGAAAGATGACAATTCAAGGACATTTATTAACCGTATGGTGTAATATTACTTACAGATAACTTCACTGCATTTCGTATACATACACGTACAACATGAAATATTTATGCATACATTTTAACTGAAAAAATAAGTATAATTTATTAGAAAATTATGTTTCTTTTTAAATAATACCTTTCTCAAAAATTTATGCTCCTCACCTATGTTTTTGCAAAACAGAATAACCTAGACTTGACAAAAACCATGGAATAGTAATTTGATTTAAATTTCAACGACACTGCGTAAATATTAGCATAGAGGGCAGTGTAGTAGATAATTAGATATCTGTTACTCTACGACATGCGTCATTAATATTTGTAATGTGTTAGAAAGTAATGTCAACGTGAACATATATCTGTCACTGTCTCTTTCTAACATGAAATGTTGCTGAGGTACTACTGTATTAAATTTTGTGTATTCTTTCTTCGAAAAAGTGACCTTGAATTGTCATCTTTCGTGAACCAAAGTTTACCAATATTATTGCGTATTGCCTATTGCCAGTTGCTTATTGCTTGTTGCCTCAGTGTGAGAGCCGCCAAATGGATTGTTTGGTCCTTCGTACTTCGTACCTTCGTCCATAGTATCTGACAGTTCCGTTGATGCAATCAGTACGTTTCTGTATGCAATTCGTTTTGAAATATGCACATAGGATGTGAACAAGAATGTGATCCGTCTGTTCCGTGCATTATGAATACCTACTGGGGACCTGGGTTCGATCCCGACCGACGCCAAAATTTACATCGAATTTTAATGGCACAAAATTGATCCCTGTGGTGCACTCTCCACGCTATCTATGAGCGCTCGTGAGGTGACGCCTGGTAAGCGCCCAAACGGTAGAAATATTCCATCATTACCGATATCTGTATACAAAGCAGATTGGCACACCCAGCAATGGGTAATATGCCGTGATGAAATATTTATTCATTTATTTTTATTTACTATACTTGTGTGAATGTAGCAAGCAACGCATGTCCCATATTTGCAGAATTTTTTCACGGTTAGCGTATGAACATATTTTAACGAAGAATAGGTGTAAACCGTAAAATTGATTATACTCTAAAGGTAAGGATGAGATGCTACACCATGCCATCGGACATGATGCGTCAGGTGTACTCTGTGTGCAAACTGTTCCCACGCCACCCGATACCATGCTTTTCAAACAAGTTTCAATTTAGGAATTATGGCGACTAGTAGTTCCTTTGATGATTGGTATCAAGAAATAGAATGTGCAGCATTTTTATTAGTTTTAGAAGAGAGAGAAAAAAGAAAATATTGGGAGCATCCTATAAATTTAGAACGATATTTTCATGGAATTTCTTCCCAGGCTTCTCCTCTCATATTCTGATATCTATAGTGTTAGCTTTTCATATTATAAAGACATTCATGCTTTCGAACCAACTCAATTAGGATTTGGTCAATTTTTGCCGGAGTTTATTTGACGCACTCAGTACGCCTATAAGAGCACAAAAGAGTTCTTATACTTTTAGCATGGATAATTTTTTTTTACTGGATTGCCATGACTATTTCTTTACGTTTAACTTTGACAGTTGTTGAATAGCACGTTTGAATTTTGAATACTTTTATTGAATTGACTGTAAAAAATAATACATTGTGTAACAAATGCGTGAAACTTTTTTCATTCTCATGTATTAAACTTCACGCATTTGTTATACAATGTACTAGTTTTTAACCTTCATGGTTTAATTAAAAGTAAAAATTATTTATATTTAGCACTATTGTAAAAAGTTAAATAGTTTATTATTGAATATATTTTGCGTGAAACTGTAAATTATTTTATGCGTAACCACAAATAATTCAAGTATACTACCAATGTTACGGTTAATCATCTGTGAAGTAGGTATAGTTTTATTCACGGAAGATGACTATTCAAGGTCACTTGTTCGAAGAAAGAATACACAACATTTTATATAGCAGTCTCAGTGAATTGGCTGTTTTTTCAGGAAACCTGTAATCTAATTTTGGGCATAATGAAGCTTCTAGCATAATTCCATAATGGAACCTTTTTGAATATATCCTTCCACGTCACATAATTAATAGTATGATGTCGTAATATTCCAGAGTGTGAAAGTTCAATAAATTGAATTTGTTGTAGGTAATTATTTCTTTTGAGTTTCGAATGCTGTAATTTTTACCTTTTAAACAGAGTATAGAAATAATATACGTTCGGAACGAAAGCAGAGTTTATTATAGTAGTTATGAAACAAACACAATACCTAAAAGCAAAAACAAGGACAAAAGAAAATATTGAATTTGCGTTGTCATTTGAAATCTACCATAAATAAAAATTAATATCGCCAACGCGCTACAAATCTGGAAATTTGTTTTTGTGACAGCACTTGTCATATCTGTTTACCATCTACAAAGTATCGATACAAAACCAAACCAGCAGTTTAGTGATGAATCGCTTGTCATCTCCTCGTTGAAAACAAGAGATTTATCCTCGGAATCTATCACATTTGCACGGATATTTCCATCCTAGTTTCCTGCACATAAATCGCAAAGATTCTAAATGCTCCTGATAAATTTCCTTTCATAACAAAAATTTTCAAAAACATTCCTTTTATAATCCATCTTGTCCGACATAATGACAAAACATATCTCAAGTGACCAGCCTTTCTTCAAAAAACGAAAACCCTGAAATCATCCATTATTTATGAGAGATATTAGGTACCTATAAAACATTCTCCTTACGTGCTGCAAGAAAAAGCACAAAAACTAGAAGCGGACAAGAAAAGGTTTAGTACGATCATATTTAATTAAAAACAAATTCGCATATCGTATATAGCGCATATATTAGCAAAATCTAATTTTAATCAGTGGAAAAATTATTTTTTTATGTTTACTTACAATAAAAAATAAAAAAAATATTTTTAGTAGATAGTCATTCATTAATAGGAGTTATTAAGAAACAAAAACATTAATGGCACCAATAAATATCATCAAAAGACGTGATTAAAGCTGTGAATAAAACTTGTATGTTTTTAAAATCCGTTATTTTGTTCGTCCGTTTTCAAAAACGTAACCGAGACGTAATGTAACGTTTTATTTATATGGGTGAAGTGTAAACATAAGAGAGATATTATTAGTTAAAATAATGCGTTTATTAAACGATAAATAAATATTAAAAAGATAATTAATAGTTATTTAACTATCAAGTGTGTTAATCGCCAATTAACACACGTGTTAGTTACAATATTTTTTTGTTGACCGTATCTTATTTAAATGGAAAATCTAATTTTATTCCATAACAATTTTTTTAGGTTAGTAATGGTTGACCGAATGTCAAATTTTACGTCAGAAAATCAATAAGTTTTATCATCAATTGTTTTCAGTGGGTGCGTTCAGTTTACTTAATGCTAGACTACAAAAGCGGTTTTTTATGTTATTTGAGGAATTTTATTCTTTCAAATTCATTTTAAAGGTATGCTACGTGAATATACCTAGCTAGTAAGTGTCAAAAGCATGAGTTTTAATTCTGTCTACCTTTTTGCTACAACTTAGCGTTAGCAATACATGCTGTGTTCCATGTGGTGAATGCACCCAATAAATCGTTTATTAATAAAAAATCATGCATTAATGGGGGTCATTAATGAATGATTTTCTATACATTAAGATAGCCTATTAATATATGGTCGACGGAAAAAGATAATAAATTTAAATAACACTAGGATAAACAAATATTAACACTAATTTAAAGACTAAGAATATTATAAGACACTTAAACACTAAGATTATTTATTTAAACAATTAACACTACTATTTATGTCACTAATTACATTTATTTATGTTCACTTCTTGTCGTCTGTTTGTTTATATCACCAACTATTCATAACACGACGCTTATTTATATCAGACTATCCACAACACGACATTTATTTTTATCAGAATTCGTTACTCGTTACTTCTATATCACAGACTATCTCTCCTTCTAGAACCCTCCGGCGCCACAGTGATACCGAGTATAAAAGAATTAGGTCAACGGTGCAATTAACATGTCTAGTTGGTTCGTCGCCGGGAATTGCATCATCTGGGATATTCCGGCGAATGGATTACGTCATCGCTCTGGTACATTCTTTCAGTAGCGGCGCTCGTATACTCTTCTCTCAGGGGCGCACGTCACACTAACATTAACGTATTGTCGTGCACTATACAAAACTCTTATACATATTTAAATAGTATATTGTGTAATTAATAGCAAAAGTGATATATTCCTGGATAACATTGTACAATTGTGGGACGAGGTTAAGCTGCTAGCCGAGTCTTGCAACCATATAGGAGTCTAGAAAGCTTATTTTCCTACGTCTCTTAATACGTGTAAAATTCATACGATTTAAAAGGTACATGAAAACAGGAGAGATCCTTCAAAATCTTTAAAAACTTTCTACATTGGAGTATTGTGTTACCTATTAAACACCTACTATTTTTTCTCCGATCGGAAGATGAATTATTTTATATTTAATTTTATGAACGTCTAAATTAATAAAATTATTTGACTAGGTTTTGTTTATTATGGCATAAGGTGTATTATACAGGTCGGTGGCGGCTAGGGGTGAACATAGGGATTTAACATGGGATTTTTGTTTTATGAAATTTCCTGCTCTCTTGTTTGTTATATGGCAAAAACTGTAGAGTGCGAAGTTGTACAGAGTTAAAAGTTGTATTTTAAAAAGATATTTCAAAAGTTCCGCTAATTAGTGGCAATAGCCATAATGACTTATGACATTGTAGAAAATAATGTTTTTTTTTATCTCTAAATACATTGAATATGAAGGAAAAATGCAGTCAAACAAGTTTAACTACTTATTTTCAAGAAAATTTATGAAAGCTTCTAGTAAAGTGCCGCTTTCGGTTGACTAATTATAACGGTAATCTAATCAACTTTTCATATAGATGTATAGTAAAAGTGACATACGAAAAAGTGTAATGTTTGACATTGTAGTATTCTAGTTATTAGAGACGAAAAACTCGTCACACGCACACACACACGCACATACACACACTCATTGTAAAAGTAGAAATACTGTATTCTAGGACCTTAAAACATACCTTTTCATTAAAAATTCGGCGTCGAATTTTCTGAGCAAATAGTCTGATTTTACATTGATTGAGCTTGAAGAATCTGTTAATATGAGTAGAGACAGGTACTTGTAATAACGGCCATGCTAAAATATTATTTAAACTTTTATATCTATCGCAAATAATGTGTGAGTCAATACACTCGTATATTCATAGACTAATTTAAGTTAAGTACTTACATAGACCCAAGGCAATGTAAATAGAAGTACTATCGAGCAACAGCAACAGATTTGCATTACATTTATTTGCCACAGGCCTAAGGTGTCAAGCAGTCTTTACTGCTTACTGCAAAAATAATTACGTTCAACACTGTAAACTGTTTCTAACTGGGAGGAATGAATTCGAAATATATCGCCGGTATTTCTGCTTCGCAAATTGAAATAAATAAGTAACCAATTTATACATTTTGTGGTTTTGACGTATCATTTCATAGAAAACTATATTCTCATTATTAATTTTTTGTAGTGTTTTCAAAGTAAACAAATCTGTTTTGAAAGAATTATTTGTAAGGTTATACTATGGTAATGTTGACATTAAAATTCTTAAAATAAAGTTTCCTGAGAAATATTTTTACGTAATTGACGCATTTCGCAGTTTCCTTTTAGTGTAACAATATACCACTGTTTATTATGATTGTATATAATTTTTTTGTACATCCCTTGTTATAACAGTTTCAAATAAACATTTCTTATTTGTATTTAATGTAATGGTTCACGAACATTGCATAAATAAAAAAATATATGTAAAAGACTGAAAACGTTTTTTTTTTCTGCAATAAATCTATTTATTTATATATTTCTTTTGACACAGATGTGTATAGAAAATAGTCATAAATGGGAAAACAGTACAGACCCTTTAATCTGAACCCACGTTAATCCGAACATCCAGTAATCCGAACATGGGGTAGAAGTAAGATAATCCGTACAAGGACTCTCTAATCTGAACTTTGAGATAAAATTCCTTCAAACGCAACATCGAGCAAGTGCGATTCTTGGAAAAACAATCAAATTTTGTTTTTATCCCTGAAGTGGCGGGATGTGATAATCATTTCAGTACGAGATTGCAATTGGTGGATGTATACGGTGTATAATAAATAATAATACATACACAAGTCGGAATGAATGCACAAAAACAAATCAAAATTAACGATTTTTTTCAGAATAAATTATTTATTTATAATTCAACAAGAGATTTACATCCCAATTACTGAATAATATTGCACAGCAATATGAAGAGGTAATGTAAATACATACATACAAAAAAAAAAACTAATAATTATGTTTTTGCTTCTAATTCTAAATTTCAGCGTTATTTGTTTCTCTGAAGTACAGTAATAAATATTTGAAAATTTTATAAATTTACGTCATTTACACATCCGTACAAATTCAATAATCCGAATAAATCGTTAATTCTAAAACTGATAAATGTCTTAATTTCTTAATAAAATTGGATAGTGTATTAAAAATATCTTTCAACCTAATGTTTAATCATGTACATCACCATTGTACACTTCTGTGCATTAAAATTAAGCACAAATTCTGCGACTATATTTTCGCAAATTTTAGTTGTATATTTCTTGTTTATTTTAATTGATGATTGACAAACACCATACTTGATCCTGCTTTTCTTCTAACACTTCCTTCCTGCTCCCAGTGTTTCTTAATTCTAAAGACGGTGTCTTTACTGATGTTCATCAGTCGAGCGATTTGTCTTATGGAGAAACCATCTTCTATTCTAGTTATAATTCTAAACTTAGATTTCTGAATAAATGACACCGAAGTGTACATGAAAGTTTATTTCGTTATGTACCAAGCCATTTCAAGCATTGGCTAAATTTGAACATATTATTTATTTTTCCATTAAGAACACGAAAAAATAACATGTCAAACCTGTAAAGAAACTTTTTTACATTTATTTATTAAACATTGTACTATTTCTACTCTTCAAATATTTATTTTTACCTCTCGCTAAGAGAGGTATTGCATTCATGCTAAAAATCGCATATCCAGATTTTATTGAATAAGCACGTTTTAAGATCTGAAACGGATTTAGTAACAATTGGACAAGCGGAAATAGAAGATTTTTGAAAAAAAATCTTCTAAATATTATTTTATGAAAATTTTTCTTGCTTATATTAAAGAAAATTAAATTCTCTATGTAATACATTTAAACATTTTATTATATATTTTATAGACTTGGATTATATTATTTCGTAATGTATTAATAGTTAAATATTTAATTTTATAGGTATATTACACATACCCTTCTGAAATACTGTTAATCCCGACAATGAATTGGAAACATTTCGAAAAATTAGAAGAATAGGACAAAATTTCTTCATAGAATGAATTTAAAATTAAACAATCTAAATGTAAGGAATAGATGTAAGTAGAATTGTTGGTGTAGAGTGTTGGTATACAAGAAATGTTAAATACAATAGGGCGCGAACAGTCATGTGACGTTGTTTGCCCTGACCAAAAGATATAGGGAACTGTGACAGAATGATAGCTAGTAATTATGTACATAGATGTCAAATATCATAATTGCTCATTCTAAATATAGTGATTTTCCAATTCCATGTAGTTTATTTTCCTCGACAATTCCGCACTCCTGGTGACAAATTAACTACGTGAATTTAGAAAATCTTGAAATTTTTAAAGAAACATTCTAACATTTTACTTCTACGTACATAATTATTAATTATCATTCTGAAACGGGCTCCCATATCTGCTTGTCAAGACCAACAATGTCACATGACTGCTCGCACCCTATACTTATGTAACTAAAAACGTAAGTGGCGAGAGGTATTGTGCTGGCCACAACAGATTTTTATTGACAAAATGTCACAATAATTGATAAATAAAATATTACTCATTTGTTTATCTTTTTGTTTTACTTCCAAGGCCAGAACTATTAATAAATTGTAATTGTCGAAATTTAATTTCTGCAGTTACAAAATATACGATTTGAATTTGGCTTACTGATTTATATGCACAATTTTATGCTCTATACAATTATTATTTCAAGTATTTTCTTTCTAAAATAATCTCATGTTAAACGCCATACCCCGTATTTCGTGAAACACCCTGTATAAATATTTGTTTCTTTATTAACAGTTTTGTTTTTCATAACAACTTACTAATGGCGTGTTATAAAATAACTCTTTGCACTTTGTGCAATACAGATCCACGTTTTATTCAGAAAATGCTTATTTATTGGTCTATTTTTACAAGATCGTAGAAATAAATAACTTGAAAACTGAAATTTATTTCACTGACTGTAAGCCGACAAAGTACATCGTTAGAATGTACATGAAAAATATCATTGAAACAAGTGTAATTCCAGGTTTATGCAGCGGAAGAGAACAATAAGTATTCATTATTTATATCAATTTAAAATGTTGTAAATTCATTTGCATTTATATGGTTGAGGAAATTTACTACCGCACTCATTATTAGCATCGCTAAGTCAGTGAATATAATTTTCAATTTGCCAAAGTGAATTTCCGCTAAATTACCTTTTACTGCAAAAACAGGATACCTAACCTATAAGCGCTGGAACAATGTGTGATGAAGATCATATTATAACTGTATATGCTACAATTGCTACACTACCATAAATTTATACCTCATCTCGCAAATTGGAAACAGTTTTGTTTTTATTGTTTTTTCGCCATTCTGCGTATGGGAAAGCGTTTATATAATTGCGAGCTAGACTGTTATTATGAATAATAATCTATTTTTCTGATAAATAATACTAGGTTGTATAATTGTAGTATACATACTTTAAAAATAACCGTTACGATGTGGGAAATTCTCGTTTTGAGATAAGATATGTAAAGTTGCGAATACGGGCAGCATTGAATTAATAATTGTACAGGAAGAAGATATCGATAGGTATTGCATATTGGTATAATTTAAACTGATGTACATTTTCATATTCTCCTGGGAACATATATTCTCTTTTTTGATAGCTATTAACATGTATGAATATAATAATTATAGATGTGAGTCTAGTGAAGATTATAATATTCTAGAATCAGCCATCAAGCAATATGCAGGTGTTTCAAGTCCTAGAAAATACCAGGCATAATATCCGGAAATTTAAACTTTAAACTAAAATCATTAACAGTTAATATAATATTATACGTCAAAGTAAAAAAAAAATCTGTTGTGGCCAGCACAATACCTCTCGCCACTTACTTTTTTGGTTACATAAGTATATAACAGTCATGTTACATTGTTGGCCTTAACAAGCAGATGTGGGGGCCTGTTTCAGAATGATAATTAGTAATTATGTACATGGATATCACTTGTCAATTTTTCATTCAAAACTTCAAGATTTTCTAAATACACGTAGTTAATTTGTCACCAGGAGTGTGGAATTTACTTGTCGAGGAAAATAAACCACATGGAATTGGAAAATCACTAAATTTAGAATGAGAAATTATGATACTTGACATCTATATACATAATTACTAGCTATCATTCTGTCATGGGCCCCCATATCTGCTAGTCAGGGCCAACAAAATCACATGACTGCTCGCGCCCTATTGTATTTAACATTTCTTGTATACTACACTCTACACCAAAAATTCTACTTACATATATCTATTTCTTATATTTAGATTGATTAATTTTAAATTCATTTTATGAAGAAATTTTGTCCTCTTCTAATTTTTCGAAATGTTTCCAATTCATTGCCAGGATTGACAGTATTTTTGAAGGATATATGTTATGTATTTATTAATACATTAAGAAATAATATAATGTATGTACTTCAGTAATGTCTCCGTATTTCTGACACTGACATTTATCTGTCAGTTACAAACAATTTAAATTTGCAACTATTTCCCATGGCATTCTTTCGGCTGTAAAATTTATTACAACAGATTATTTTATATATTATATTTCTTTTATCTCTAAATCTATAGAATATATAATAAAACATTTAAGTGTATCAGATAAAGAATTTAATTTTCTTTAATATTACCAAGAAAAATTTTCAAAAAATATTATTTAGAAGATTTTTTTTCAAGAATCTTCTACTTCCGGTTGTCCAATTGTTACCAAAACCTTTTCAGATCTTCCCATGAATGTCCGATTGGGAAATACGTAGTTAAACAAATTTAAAGTCTTATAGTTTTTGAGTAATCGTCCTTCCAACATCCTACATACATACACACACACACACATACATCCACACACACACACACACACACACACACATACACACACACACACACACACACACAGACATCATCGTAAGAATGTTAAAATCGGATTGTACGGACCTTAAAACGTGCTTATTCAATAAAATCTGGACATGCAATTTTTAGCATGAATGCAATACCCCTCTTAGCGAGAGGTAAAAAACGATGGGACTAGTGCCGTGAACCCGGATTTCAAAATATCCAGATCCTCGGATATCCGACGTTTGGATATTGAAGCGAATATCCAAAAATTTTAATTCGAATTTGGTTCCAGATCCAGATGTGGATCCGGGTCTAAATTTGGATCCGGATCTGAACTTGGATCCGGATTCGATATTTTGTTTACGGAGCAGGATCCGGATTCGATGTTTTGTTTACGGATCCGGATCCAAATTTTAATTCTGGATCCGATTCTTCATTTTGAATGTGAAGGCTAACATCTGGAATTGAGTTCAAATTCAAACTTCAAACCGTTAAAGTGGGCCTGTTTATCTTTACAGTGGTCTGTAAACACTTGTAAACAAATATTAATACATTTTATAATATCCCTCTAAAATAGCCAGGTAGTTTGTGCAAATGTAAAGAAAAAATATGATGTGACCAACACAATACCTCCCGCCATTTACCTATGGGGTCTCGTTGCCGCGTGCTTGATGTCTGGTCGCGAATCTGGGGAATCCGATTCTATCCCGACCGATCGACGCCAAATAATTCGAATTTTAAATGGTATAAAATTAACCCTTAACGCCCGCACAATACAAATATGTCATCATTATTGCCGAAATGTGTGTACAAAACAGATTAGCACACCCAGCAATGGATAATATGCCGTGATAATATATTTATTTATTTCTTTATTTAAATACATACCTGCATATTTATTAATGCTCGAAATTATGTATATTAAGTTCATTTCCATAAAACTATTGTTCTATTTACAATTTTCCTTTTAAAACGTAACTATTATTAATTTGAAATGATTATTTTTTGGCAATCACATTTATCTGTCAGTTGAAATATGAACTGTGTAACTAAGAAATTGTGTTTATCTTTAAAACATACACTCCGGGATTTATAAAATTGATTATTTTATTAATTTATCTATAAAATATATAGAAAAATTATTAAGGCATGCCTGTAGAAAAATCAATAATCTTTATTTTTATAATAATATAAATCGCGAAAAAATGACATTTAAAGGTATTTTTAAAGAAAAAGCCATTTTTAGCTTCAAGTAAAGTGCAATTTCCGGTCATCCGATTTATACCAAAATTTAATGGTTTTTTTTTTCATATTAGAATAAGGTCGAAATACAAGGTTTCAAAATTTTCCGCATGATAATATTTGAGTTAGAGTGTGCAGAAGATCCACACTTACACACAAACACACACAGACACACACACACATACACACCCACATACATCATTGTGAAAATGTTAAAATTTGATTTTATGGACCCTGAAACGTGGTCATTTATCAAATTCTCGATATGTGATTTTTTGCACGATCCCTATACCTTCCTTACCAAGGGGAGCGGAAGGTTAATCTACACCGAAAATATATATATATATATATATATATATATATATATATATATATATATATATATATATATATATATATAAACAAAATACACTCTCAAACCCAAAATGTGTTATTGAATTATCAAATATTATCACGTCGGTAAATATTGGGTCAAAAAGATGATGATTATTTTTGATATTTTCATCCTTTTCTTGATTCTGGATCAATTTCTTTTGTACATTTATATAACAGAAACCACTCCTTCAAATCCTTACACTGTGTTATACCGAGTTCAACGTATAAATATTTATATGAACTGAATTGTCATTTGTCTAAATAATGACGCTTGTGCTTTTAATATTTGATTCAGGGGGTTTAAACAAATTAAAAATTATGAAAATTTTCTGAGAGTGATATAAATCAAATATTAACATTAAACTTTATTATAGACAAATATTATTATAAAACAAGATTTTCTGCATCTTTTGCCACATAAACATTCGCGTAATTTATTATGGAAGCGTGAACGTTGTTGCGTATTATCTTTTACGTTAAAACCAACGCCAATATAATCTTCTCGATTACAGTAGTATCATTAATTTTAACACACAAAACCGAAGAAAACGATAAACGATACTTATCAATGTAACAGAACGATTAATAAATTTTGAGACACTCTGTTTTCGTATTTTTATACACGAGTATATAAGATAGATAGTTTATAAAGACGTTATCTGGTATAATAGTTAAAATCATATTTCAATTTTAAAAACATTTGACTCATTGAGTACCATATGACGTTAATATTACACAGTTATGCAAATTAAGAGGCATAAATTTTGATTATTATTCCATAGATTATGGGTTCAAAAGCCTTTGTATTCTATTGAATAAATACACGAATGAAAATGTAAATATTGTAAATGATTTATGTAGCAAAGTTAATGAAAACTGAAATGGGTATTAAATTAATGTAGCAATAAGTAATTTTAATTATTTCGTTGACCTGTGTTAATTTTAATTTCGTTTAATTAAACATGTTATATTAATGAAAAACATGTGTTAATTAAAAGAACTGTAGTTAATAGTAAATTTAAAATTACTTGAACATGCGAGAACATATATGTGTAAACATATTTACAAAAAATTGCTAATTACTACTAAACACTAGGTAATTTATGAATCGATGGGAAAACGTGCCTTTGTTGATCACACTATTAAAAAAAATCTGTTGTGACCAGCACAATACCTTCCGTCATTCTCGTGTATAATGTATAAATTCCATAATTTTTCTTACAAAAGATTCTAAATTTCCAGTAAAATTATTTCATAAACAAACTATTCAAATTGCACTTGACACTTGCATCTTCTTCTTCTTTAGTTTTTCCCATTCGTTAAGGGTCGCTATTTTTGCATGACGTTCTCATTCAGTTCCTTTTCTCTCAAATCTTCCGCAATACAGTCCTTCCATCTTATCTTTGGTCTTCCTCTGTTTCTTTAACGTCCTATTACTAAACTATTCATTCTTGTTCCAATATAATTCTTCATTTCTCCTCATGACATGTTCAACCCAATGTAATCGTCTTTCTTGTATCTTTCTAAAAACTTGTAACACTAGAATTATTTTCTTACCGTATCTTTCTGTGTATTCCCCAATATCTACTTCAACATCCTCATCTCTGCCACATTAATTTTTTTTTATTGATACTGACATCTGTCAATTTGAATTATATGAATATATTACCAGTTCCGAAGTTTGGCATAGCTGGCTGAATTATAAAATTTAATTTTTTTAAAATTCTTTAACTCTGTATCTATTGAATATGAAGTATAAATTGTAATCAAATCGTATAGAGAATAATATATTTTTAAGTTATAATAACATTAAATGTTAATAAATCAAATTTAACTGTTAAATCTTCAAATGAGACTACTTCCGGTTGACCAATTATAACCAAAATGTAATCAGTTGTTCTTCTGGATGTAACTTGAGGAATACGAAAAAAAATAATTTTGGAATTGTGGTATTGAAGTTATGGAATCCGGAACTTATGTCACACACACACAGACACACAGACTCACAGACACACATACATACATCATCGTAAAAATGGTAAAATCGTATTATATGGACCCTATAACGTGCTTATTCAGTAAAAACTCATCATTGAATTTTTTGACCAAAGACAATACCTTCCTTACCTGAAGATGACGGAAGGTAATAATCATGGGTTAAATTTTGAGGAATCCAAGAAATGTAAGGAAAATAAATTTAAATACACTGCAAAGCTATAAGGTGATAAATTAATACTACTATATCATTCAATAAACCATCGTGAGTTTCCTTAGGCCTTAGCTTTTAGTTGTTATTATTAAGTAACCATGTTCGTATGTTAGCCAATTACAAAATATTAACCTATCAACTGTGTTTTATGAATATAACGAAAGTTAACTTACTTAAGAAGAGTCGTACAAAATGAACTTAAAATATATTCTCATGTAATAGTTATTTTTTATGCAAGACCTTTTTTTTATCGTCGAGCGGAAAGTGTTAATTAACGAGCTGATAAAGAAATTTTATTGTCGTGAATAAATTCTATTTCATTCCAAAACTGGATTTAAGAAAAATCAATTATAAATTAAATTATTATTTAAACACAATTTTAAATTTTAATATAAATTGTTGTTCTATTCTGATAACGTTAATTAGATAATTGAAGTTGTTATTAATGTAAACCCTCAAATTTTATAAATTATTTAATTTAATTCAAGTATAAACTACCTACATTACTTTTGTTAAATTACTATTTTATCTAACCTTGCAGATTTTAAGTACACAGTTTAATTGAACTACAATATTACATATTTAAACTTCTTGAGTAATACCCGTCATTATACGCTTGTTGAATAAAATACTGTTTTTCAATTTATGTAATTTAATACCTGTCTTATAAATATATAAATCTTCCCTTCCGCCTTATCCAGTTCTGTGCGTAGGAATTTCGGAAGTATTTACTAAATATTTTAAGGAGCAATTCGTCTGCAATAATTTATGTACTGGTGTGCTGGATAGAGTTGGCTTGGCCGTTTGTATTGTTCATGCGGGCTTTATTCAACTCTTGCTGCTCTATCTTTGGCTTGCTGCCGGGCACGACTCAGGAAGGGACATCATTCTCTATTCAGGGCTCGTAGGGTGACCAACACGCCAAGTGGAGGTCAAGGCGCCGTCCACAATTCATTTATTAAAATATTAAAGTGGATGTTTGAAGGGGAAATAAGAAAGTTTTGGGATTAACATATTTTTCAGCGAAGTTGATGTAGAGATTTTTTTGGGTGGTTTAATCAATAGTATTGTATTAACTTTAATGTATAAGTCTCTTGTTGCAATGTTTTTTTTTTCTGGAGTAGTATTTAAATCAGTCTCAAAGAAATACATATTCAACATTTGTAATTATACAACTTTGTGAAGACTGTATAACTAAAATTAAAACGTTTAACATTATTTATTTCCTAAGATGCAAATTATAAAGTAGTACATATCAATGAATATAATTTGGACACATCAATAAATTTAAATAATTATAGGGATAATCAGATCACGACATATAATCTATTACTCGTGCGAATCTGCTTTGTACGGAGATATTAGTTATGAATGATAATAATATTGTTTATTATATATGCAGAAGAATATATGTATATTTTTTAATGCCGGTAACTGTGTTTTATCTTTCGTGTGTTGCGTAAAATATTAACAATAACGGATTATGATAGAATAATGGGGCGTTCATCGTTTTGAGTATTGTTTTTACCTTCCGTCACCTCTAGGTAAGTAAGGTATTGTCTTTGGTCAAAAAATTCGGTGGTTAGTTTTCATTGAATAAGCACATTTTAGGGTCTTTACAATACGATTTTACTATTTTTACGATGATGTCTGTATGTGTGTGTGTGTGTGTGTGTGTGTGTGTGTGTGTGTGTGTGTGTGTGTTCGTGTGTGCATGTGTGTGTGTATGTGTGTGTGTGTGTGTCCCCGCCTTTTCGGACACGATATCTCCAATACTAGAATTCCAAAAATTACAATTCTTGCGTATTCCTCTTCCTTACAACCATATGCAGACCTGTTTAGATTTTGGTTATAATTGGTCAACCGGAAGTAACCTCATTTGAAGATTTTAATAGTTTTTCTTGGAAAACTCAGTTAAATGTTATTATAACATAAATAATATATTATTATCTATACGATTTGATTGCATTTTATATTTGTTATTCAACAGATATAGAGTTAAAGAAGAATAAAGATAATAAATTTGATATAAATTTCATAATTCAGCCAGTTATGCTAACTTAACCATGGAAACTGCTAATATATTCAGGTAATTCAAATTGACAGATGTCAGTATTAATAAAATGTAAATCAATGAAAGAAAAAGGGAAGTAACTCTAGTGTTAGAAGTGTCTAGATATAAGAGAGACGATTACATTGCTTTGAACATGTTATGAGGAGAGATGAATATATTAATAGAAGGTGGAAGAAACATAGGAAGACCAAATATAAGATGAAAAGACTGTATTGCAGAACACTTGAGAGAAAAGGAACTGATTGAGGACGACACGGAAAACAAAAATGAGTGGAAGAAGAAAATAAAAAATAGCGACCCCCTAACGAATGGGAAAAACTAAAGAAGAAGATGTCAGTGTCTAGTGCAATTTGCATAGTTTGTTTATGAAATATACTGGAAATATAGGGTCTTTTGCAAGAAAATTTATGTATGGGGCCGCGTGCAGTAACATGATTTTGCTGACTTCGGCAAGCAGATATGGGGACCTGTGTCAAAATGACAGCAATTAATTATGTCCATAACTGACAAGTGTTATAATTTTTCATTCAAAATTTCATAATTTTCTTATTTCATGTGGTTTGTTTGTTATCTTGAGTATGGAATTCAGTTGCCGAGAAAGAGAATCACATAATACCAAAAATTTAGAATCTTTCGCAAGAAAATTTATGTATGGAATTTGTACATAATACACAGGATTGACGGAAGGTATTGTGCTGGCCACATCAGATTTTTTACCTACCGTCACCTTTAGGTATGGAATGTATTGTCTTCGGATCGCATAACTCCAATACCACGATTCCAAAAATTATAATGCATGATTAGATTTTGGTTATAATTGGTCCACCGGAAGTATCTTCATTTGCAACTTTTAACAGTTTTTCTTGAAAAAAAAGCAGTTAAATATCATATTGACATTTAATGTTATTATAAATTTTAAAGAAAATATTATTCTCTATACAGTGCTCAGGGCACTCTGTAAATAGATAAAAATTATTACTTTTATTTTGCCTATCTTTCGCATTTTTTTAATTATGAATATTTTTTGTATTTTCACTTTAATTCTAAAATTAATAGAATTTACAGCCAAATGAAAATTTTACCCTTGTATTTCCTATGGTTCACAAAAAAGTAGATACTCAATATTAGGGCAACTCCCTGTCTATAGTACTATAGTTCTTGAAATCCCCACGCAGAGCGCGTTAACTAGGATACCTGGAAAAAAAATCTGTTGTGGCCAGCACACTATTTGAATTTGTTTCTGATAGATAAAATCAATGGCAATTAAAGCTAATTGTGGAAATATTTATTGCATGGAATATTGATAGCAATTATAAAATTGAATATTTATAAGGAAATGATTGTTATGCATATCACTAAATAATTATGATAAAATCAAATACATAATCATTTTCTCACATACAATGTCTCGGACTTGCAGTCAATAATAAAATTTATTCACGTCGACGTTTCGATTGTACCATAGTCTTCTTCAGGGCTTGAATTGTTGAGTTGAAAAAAAATTACACAAACGGAAAACATACATTAAAAGACGGATATTTAAATTTATAAATAAATAATTAGTTAGAACCACAGATCACAGAGTAAAAATCGTCAAATAATAAAGAAAAGTATGATGGATGTATACATATAATAAAAATCTGTTGTGGCCAGCACAATACCTCTCGCCATTTTCATTTTATGTTGCAAAGGGCGCAAGCAGTTATGTGACTTTGTTGGCCTTGGCATGTAGATATGGGGACCCGTGTCAGAATGACATTAGTAATGTACGTACGTGTCAAGTATCATAAGTATTCATTCAAAACATTATGATTTTTCAAATCCATGTGGATTATTTTTCTCGGCAAGTATATTCCATACTAATGGCTGACAAATAAACATCAGTATATTTTGAAATTTTGAATGAAAATTTATGACATATGACAATTGTGGCATCTATGTAAATAACTACTAGCCGTCATTTAGACATGGATCCTCATATCTGCTTGCCAAGGCCAACAAAGTCACATTGAAATTGTTTCTCTTCTTTCGTTCTATGAGAAATTTTATCCTACTATTCTAATATGTTCAAAATTCTTCAAATTTATTGACGGTATTAGCGGTAGTTCTTAAGGATATATGAAATATTAACATACCTGTAATTTAAATACATAATTAATAATGCAATAATATATATTAAATGTACTCATACCTCCCAGAAAAATCTGACACTGCATTTATTTTCAATTACAAAAATTTAAATATCGCAACTGTTTTTCGGGTAATGAGATTTATTACAACATATTATTGTATACTATATACGAGATATAATAAAAAATTTAAATGTATCAGATTGAGAATTTAATTATCTTTAATATTTGTAGTAACAAATTTACAACAAATAATATTTAAAATTTTTTTTTTAGAAACTACCACTTCCGGTTGTCCAATTGTTACCAGAACCTATTCAACTCTTCCCATTACTGTTACATTGAGGAATCCGTAGTCAAACAGGTCTTTAGTCTTATAGAATTTGAGAAATCGTGTCTCCAACAACCTCTCTCTCTCTCTCTCTCTCACACACACACACACACACATCCACACACACACATCATTGTAAAAATGTTAAAATCGGATTCTATGGACCTTAAATCGTGCTTACTCAATAAAATCTGGATATGCGATTTTTAGCATGAATCCAATACCTCTCTTAGTGAGTGGTAAAAATATAACTTTTAAAAGAAAAATGGTATAATTCTACTATAGTTTGTGTAAAACAAAGGTGGACTATTCCAAATATGAAAATTGAAGTTCAAAAATTTATTTCGATTAGTAGTTTAGTATACTCCTAATTTCAAAAAAAAAAAAATCATCCTCATTATACAATCCACATATACGATCCTCATCATTCAAGGAGCTTCCATTTAGCGCAATTTAATCCTTTGTCAGTAATGCACCGTAGAGTGCTGTGACAACAACGATCGTCAATTCGTCACCATAACAAACATCCAAGCATCAGGCTTACATCAGCCTCATTTAGTAGTGCACCATGACGCTAACACAAGCACTACCACTATATGTGGAGATATATGTTGAATGCACATGCGCAGGGACTAGTGCAGCTTGTAATTAAGCGTAAATTGCTAATTCGTAATTGTTGGTGGAATGCAGGAGATACGGGTTATTTAGAGCGTATGTTAATTCGGTTTAGCGAAGATGATGCATACGGAAGTCACTCTGAGGTGCAAGGAAAGTATAATTTGTAATGTAAACTCATGTGGAAACTTAAAATGTGCGTATTTACATAACGAATTGCTATGTAATATACATATATAATCTAGTTAACTGTGGCTGCTGACGTCATAGTTCCTCGCTTTATAAAATAGACATTAGGTTGTATTCCGCAGTTCCTGTTAGGGTTGGCACCGTATTAAATGCTTTCTTTGTCTTAATGTACTACGAGTACATGTAAATAATATAATACCATCCAATAAAGGGTTAGTAGACACCACTTAATATAGACACGTTTACACTATACTGAGTATTGTTATGCAAAATTAATTACAGCTTTTATAAATTACGTATTGCATATGAATTTGGAATGAAGTAAATGGAAATAAAATATAAATTGCAACATCTTTTTTTTGTATGCTTAATAACGTAATATTTTAATATAACAATCATTTTAATAGAAAGGGATTGGTACTTTATTTACAGTAATTAAAAAAAAAATCGTCATAATTTTTAAAATATTAGAGAAAAATTAATCGCACCAAAATTTTTTGCTGAAATCTACTCCTCACTCTTATGACATCATAGACCATGGTTCTAAACTGCATGTCTACGTGTCCAGTGAAGCTTGTTCGTTACTGTGACATACAATGTCAACTGTGTCAAGTGGTTAAAAAAATTGCATACACCATTTTTAAACTCAAGCATTTTTAACGAAAATAATTGTGTTAGATAAAATAATGCAGATGCGTTGCCAGTGGTCCAATGGTACCTTAAATATGCGAATTTATAAAAAAATCTTTCTGTTTCGTAATCTACACATGTCATACTACTTACCCTTAAATTTATGACATTAAGTTCAAAACCAGCCTGTATATATATATATATATATATATATATATATATATATATATATATATATATATATATATATATATATATATATATCATCATCGTAAAATCGTATACTAGGAACCGAGAAAAGTTATTATTCATTAAAAACTCGCCATCGAATTTTTTGACCAAATATGGCATACCCAGCAATGGGTAAAATGCCGTGATGATATATTTATTTTATTTATTTATTTTAGAAAATACATTCCTTAGGTGACGGAAGGTAAACTATTTTCAGAGAAAAGTCGTGGAAATGTTGGGAAAATGCAATTTTTCAAATTGTAGGACACTAAAGATTTTTTTTTAAATTTTGGAGTGGCATTTAAATTGTAATAATAATAATAATAATAATAATTCTTTTTATTTTCAAGGACACAGTACAATATGTATAGAAAAAGTCAGTACATGCAAACAGAATAAATAAAATAAATAAACAGGACAATGAGTACTATATAATTTTTTTACAGAACTGATAAAATTCTTCTAAATTATAAAAAGTGTTCAATCAAGAACATTTTTAGATGTTTTTTAAAGGTTGTAATATTGCTTACATTTTTAATATTAGGAGGTAAGCAGATGTAGATGTGCAATCCAAGTGTATAGGGCGCATGTTCTCCAATTTTGGTTCTTCTTAATGGCGTCCGAAAGTCATTTTTAGTTCTTGTATTGAACTGGTGGTAATTTTTGTTTAACATAATTTTTTCTTTATTTTTATGTACCAAAATACATAAATCGAGAATGAAAAGACATGAGAGTGGGAGAATATGCATTTTTTTAAATAATTCTCTGCAGCTACTCCGGCGATTTGTACCAGCCAGGCATCTTACTATTCTTTTTTGGGCTACAAAAATTTCATTACTTGTGGAGGAATTTCCCCAAAAACAAATACTGTATCTTATTGTTGACTCGACGTGGCATAGTAGTACATAATTAATTGTCGTTCATTTAAGAAGCATTGTAAATGTCTAATTTGATAGCAATAACTATTTAGGTGGCCAATGATTTCTTTACATTGAGATTTCCAATCAAGATTTTCATCCATAATTAAACTTAAAGTTTTAATTTTGTTAGTTTGATGTAACGATGTATCAGAAATAGATATATCCAGCTTTTAAATATTTGTATTTTGATAATTATGAAAATGAATGAACTTAGTTTTAATCTTGTTTAGAAATAGAGAATTGTCATTGCACCATTGTGAGATGCTTTGTAGACAATTCTTGTACTTAAACTGTAGTTTTTCATTATCCTTATCCGAGATTAGAACTGGCCTTATGCTTCCATTTAGCGCATTTTAATCCTTTGGCAGTAATGCACCGTGGAGTGCTGTAACAACAACAATCGTGTTTAATTAACACTACAATTAATTTTATTCTAGTTAACACTTCCATATTGTTATATTAGTAAAAAAATTCTCACTGCGAGTAAAAATTATTTCAGTAACAACATAGTTTTGCAGATGTCATCTATCTAGCATTCATTGCTATTATAGAATTGCTAAACTTGTATTTGAGAAATAATTTATGAATAATTAACCTAGACCGAATTTCAACGCGAATCTTTAGAACCACATTCGATCGATGAGAATCACTCGGCAGAAATTGATGGTGGTCTATGGTATACAACAGATATGAATGAACGAGAGATGACGTTTTGTAACTCCATAAAAATATGTTTTCAATACCGAAATGTGCAGGAAAACTGTATTGGCAAACCCATTAAGGGCTAAAATCCTTGTCGATATATATTTTTTTCTTATAATAAAAACATTTGTGACACGTTTCGCTTTTTATCAAAATCACTTGTCAATTTCAGCAGATATCTGTCACTTTACAAATTCAATCCATCAAATTTTTATGATTATGATAAATAAAAAATTTAATATAAAAGAATCTCTCTGTATCTATATTGATTTTGTCTTCAATACTGAAGTTGGTATTTCGCAATCGTTTGCGAATGCTGTTATTTCTTACCCTCTACTCGATTCACTCAGATTTGTTTAGAATTTTTATTTGTGTAACATTATTTGATTCCCAATACTGGAGCATTGAACGAATTGGAATAAATAGCTTTTTTCTTTATAATTAATTTTAAACATATTAATTATATTACAAAGTTGGAGGCGAATTTAAATATCACATTTTAGAGAGAAAAGATCCTGAATTTTAACTCCGGTTTTCCCGGAAGCTATATTATCGTGAATTTTTATATGTTCTTAAAGTAATTTAAATTTACTTCACTTCTATTCATTTTTACCTTCCGTCATCTGTAGGTAAGGAAGGTATTGTCTTTGGTCAAAATATTCGATGGTGAGTTTTCATTGAATAAGCACGTTTTAGGGTCTTTACAATACGATTTTTCTATTTTTACGATGTGTGTGTGGACGTGTGTGCGTGTGTGTGTTTGTGTGTGTGCGTGTTCGTGTGTGTGTGACCGCGGTTTCGGCCGCGATATATCCAATACTAGAATACCAAAAATTACAATTCTTGCGTATTCCTCTTCCTTACAACCATATGCAGACTTGATTAGATTTTGGTTATAATTGGTCAACCGGAAGTATCCTCATTTGAAGATTTTAACAGTTTTTCTTGAAAAATTCAGTTAACTATTATTATAACTTAAAGAATATATTATTTTCTATACGATTTGATAGCATTTTATATTTCATATTCAACAGATATATAGTTAAAGAATTATAAAGATAATATATTTCATAAATCATCCAGCTATGCTAACTTAATCATGGAAACTGCTTATATATAAGGTAATTCAAATTGACAGATGTCAGTATCAATAAAAAGTAAATGAATGAAAGAATAAGGGAAATAACTCTAGTGTTAGAAGTTTCTAGAAAGATATACGAGAGACGATTATATTGGTTTGAACATGTCATGAGTAAAGATGAATATATTGGAAGAAGAATGAATAGCTTAGTAATAGAAGGTGGAAGAAACATGGGAAGACCAAATATAAGATGAAATGACTGTATTGTGGAAGACTTGAGAGAAAAGGAACTGAATAAGGAATTTCCGGTGTGATAGCCGATTTTGGGCGACCTGAACGTGGCTCTTCACAGGTGTGTGTTCGGCCACGCTTAAATTCCGAAACCCAGAAGCTCACCGTGGAAAACGAAGGTGAAGCATTCCTAAGGACAGTATTCAACCTGGTCTTGATCTCCGTTGCCGTCTTTTCTTCCAAATAAAAAACTTGATCAACGCACGAACTTCGTTTTTTATCCATTATCGAATTAACGCTAGGTAGATCGACACAGACGCTTTCACGATTAAATTGATAGAGAAATATAATTTCTTGACAGTTCATATGAAGAGGTAAACAAAACAACGACATAAGACCAAGGCCTTCTTAGTGATTCCGGAAACTTTTCAATCCACCCTCGTAAATTCAAACTTATGTATTTTGTAATACATTATGATTTATGTTTGCAAAATTAGATTGAAAGAATCCATCTTGTAACCAAAAATGCAGTAAGTTGTAAATAATCTGTAAATGCACGACGTATATTGCTGTCGTATATTGCAGCGAAATTACAATTGAGCTTGCTGTTCGAATTTGCATTTACTCGTATCTAATATAGTAAAGTGTATACAATTTATGCCTGAGTGGTTACGTTTTCAATATAAGTTGCTCTCACTGTGCAAATTTGTAAACAGTATGTAGACTGACATCGTACACTATTTCCAAGTAAAATTTATTGAAGAACAGACGAAATATCTGTTCTTCATTGTATATTTCGTTTATAAACTGAGATTGATATTTACATACAGTAAAATTGTTTAAATATGTCCGCTCAAGGTCATCTGTATCATGAACGAATTAACAAATTGGCATACATTTATGTCTTTCATTTGCAATGACTACAAGCGTGTGTGATAAGGATGCTTGTTTTTCAAAAATTCATATTGTTTCGACAAGTTAGGACATTCCATTTTAAAACGATGCTCGTTGTTTACATTACTTTCGCTATAATGACAGTTTATTAATTTAGATATATTATCTTGATCATAGTCGTACGAATAACATAATTTTCTGTTAGTGTCACTGACATTGTGTCAATATCTTATTTTTCACATATTTGGTTTTATATTTGATTTGACTTAGTCTTAAATTTTGAATGCTTTTACTGTAACATTATTTTATAATCGTAAAATAACAGTAGTATCTTATGTACCCTCATAAAAAGTAAGTAAACGACACTACTGAATTTGACAGAATGGGCGGAGCTAAAATCTTAATTAATATAATTTCTAGTTGACCTTGAGCGGACATCTTTAAAAAAATACTGCACATATATTTTGGTATACATAGTGATGCACGGGAGACAGAACATATAAAATATCGATCTCGTCTGGTTTCGGATCTATAATCTAGATCTCGTCTAGCTGTAAAAATAAGCGCTTGCGTACTGAGTATTTACGTCACAGTTCAATTACAAAGGACAAAGTTCATACTAACGATACGTTGTAAACACAAAATTCTGGTCACCGAATTATTTTAATACGAACATATGTTTATTCATTTACGGACACCAGAAAATGTGATAAGTTATTTAAATAATTTAATTTGCCTTTAAAATTACTAATTTATTACAAAATTGTGATTTCTAAGCTAATTAAACATTACAAAATTATTTTTTTGAAACTAAAAGTACACTTTATCCTTAAAATATACTATGACACCATTTAAGTATGATTTAATTATAAAAAAGTCGCTACACTGGGAATCCGCCGGATACCAATCACACCGCTTCGCTCTGTGTTGGCTCTCATCGACATTTAATATAATATCCCTAACTTTGCAAGGACGGTCGATCTCGCTTTGTTTTATAAAACGTTAATATTATTATTTGAAATGATTAGTTCGTTGACAGTGACATATATCTGTCACTTAAATACATTTGAGATCCGAATTGTGTAACCATGTGTATGAGTTGTGTTTAAAACGTAGGCTCCGGCATTAAAATTATAGATTGTTTTATAAATTTATACATAAAATATATAGAAAAAAGTATTAATTCAAACCTGTAGAAAATTTAATAATCTTTAATTTGTATGTAACATAAATCTCGAAAAAATAATATTTAAAGGTATTTTTCGAAGAAAAACTATTTTGAGTTTGCAGTAAAGTGCCATATTCGGTTATTTGATTTACTCCAAAATCTAATGACATATTTCCATATAAGAGTAAGTTAGAAATACAAGGTTTCAAAATTTTCTGAACGATAGTATTTGAGTTAGTGCGTACCGAGGATCCACACACACATACACACAGACATCATCGTGAAAATGTTAAAATTGTATTGTAGGGTCATTTACCAAAATCTCGATATGCGATTTTTAGCACAGTCCCTATACCTCCCTTATCAAGGGTAGCGGGAGGTAAAAAAGATAACCAGGTAATGTTTTCTATTCAACTCGTATGATTTGCATCCTCTTTGAAATCAATTTGTCGCGCGAATAGAAGCCTACGGCGGATAATGCGAGTGTAATGGCTTGCAGCGTCTAACAAAATGCTAACAGATGGTAGCAGCAATTGCTAGTAACAGGTTGCTTGCTAACGGTTCGCTCAAAGCTACTTCAACTTACCGAGAATTAATTGGAAGAACTTCAAAACAACATTTTCTCCGTAAATGAACATTACATCTTTTTTGTGCGTAATTGTTGGTAAATTCCTGGTAATACGTAAAAATATGACTAATGGTGCAGACTTTACTGTAAACTGCATAGCAATCTGTCAAAACACCTGGGGTACTTACAAGAATAATGTTCAAGACATAATGGAAACAGTAAATGTTAAATACTATTTAGCTTAATTATTGTTTAAGGAAAATATTTGTTTCAACCATAGTAAAACAGTAAAATGTGCTTTGTACTAAACAGTAACGATAACTGCAACTTCTTTTATTAATTTTCATACTTATAAGCCTTTGTGTGATATATTAACATATTTCACGGGTAGAATATCCGTTTTATTTTGGATCTACTATATCTTCAGAGAATTACATTTGCACGAATGTCATCGACTGGTGATTATTCGATTAATAATAAACTAGTAATTTTATGAGATGCATTTACTCTATAAAAGTTATAAAACCACTAACATGTGTTTGGTTGCACTTTTATACGATCTTTAGCTAGAACTCGTATACTAGAAATATAAATTGTAAGAAAATTGATTTCTGGAGAATTTGTTGCTGATAGATAAAATCAATGGCAATTAAAGCTAATTGTGGAAAAAAATATTGCATGGAAAATTGATAGCAATTATAAAATTGAATATTTATAAAGAAATGATTGTTATGCATATCACAAAATAATTATGATAAAATCAAATACATAATCATTTTCTCACATTACAATGTCTCGGACTTGCAGTCAATAATAAAATTTATTCACGTCGACGTTTCGATTGTACCATAGTCTTCTTCAGGGCTAGAATTGTTGAGTTGAAAAAAAATTACACAAACGGAAAACATACATTAAAAGACGGATATTTAAATTTATAAATAAATAATTAGTTAAAACCACAGATCACAGAGTAAAAATCGGCAAATAACAAAAAAAAGTATGATGGATGTATACATATAATAAAAATCTGTTGTCGCCAGCACAATACCTCTCGCCATTTTCATTTTATGTTGCTTGGCATATAGATATGGGGACCCGTGTCAGAATGACACTAGTAATGTACATAGGTGTCAAGTATCATAAGTTTTCATTCAAAACATTATGATTTTCCAAATCCATGTAGATTATTTTCCTCGACAAGTATATTCCATACTATGGATGACAAATAAACATCAGATTATTATGAAATTTTGAATAAAAATTTTGATGTGACCAACACAATACCTCCCGCCATTTACCTATGTATATAATTTTTATATTACTTTATAAATTTATCCATACAATATATAGAAAAAGTAATAAAGCAAACTTGTAGAAAATGGAACAATCTTTAATTTTTATAATAACAAATTGAGAAAAAAATACATTTAAAGATATTTTTTGAAGAAAAACTATCTTGAGCTTCAAGTAAACTGCCATTTCCGGTTATCCGTTTGCCACCAAAATCTAATGGTTTCCTTCCATATTAGAATAAGGTAGAAATACATGGTTTCAAAACTTTCTGAATGATAGTATTTGAGTTAGAGCGTAAAGAGGATCCACACACACACACACATATATATATATATATATATATATATATATATATATATATATATATATATATATATATATATATATATATATACAGACATCATCGTGAAAATGTTAAAAATGGATTCTAGGGGCCTTAAAACGTGGTTATTTAACAAAATCTCGATATGCGATTTTTAGCACGATCCATATACCTCCCTTACCAAGGGTAGCGGAGGTATTACATATGACAATTGTGACATCTATGTAAATAACTACTATCCGTCATTCTGACACGGATGCTTATATCTGCTTGCCAAGGCCAACAAAGTCACATGATTACTCGCGCCCTATAACTAACGAATTTAACATTTCTTGTACACACAAATAATTGAAATTGTTTCTCTTCTTTCCTTCTATGAGCAATTTTATCCTCTATTCTAATATGTTCAAAATTACCTATAATTTAAATACATATTTAATTAATAATACAATAATAGATATTAAACGTACTCATACCTTTCAGAAAAAATTGACACTGACATTTTGCATTTATTTGTCAATTACAAAAATTTAAATATCGCAACTGTTTTTTAGGCAACGAGATGTATTACACACACACATGCACGCACGCACGCCGACGCACACACACACACACACATCGTAAAAATGTTATCATCGGAATCTAGGGACCTTAAAATGTGTTTATTCATTAAAATCTGGATATGCGATTTTTAGCGTGAAAATACCTCTCTTAGCAGCGAGAGGTAAAAATGGATGAAACAAAAAATTATACAACTTAACATTTACACATTTATTTAACATAAAAGATAAGGTTTTGATGTATATTTTCCGTTATCCACAAGTACAATTTATTTTCAACTTATGAATTCTAACCCTGAAGAAGACTATGGTATAGTCGAAACGTCGGTACGAATAAATTTTATTATTGACATTGTACTACCTGTTTCCATCTCCATCCCAAACACAGTCGAACATCGTTTTTCAATATTTTTAAATAATTCAATAAATTTTTGTGTACGACGTAACATAGCGGTCAATTTTCATTCGGAGCAATTTGCCGGGGTCACTTTTGTGCGGTTTAAAAACTGGAAATAATTGTCAAGTTTACTGTGGTTGGATTTGAACCCACACATTCAGAATGGATTCAGTCATGCGAGTCCATAATTCAATCTTTTCTGTCTTCACTTCTTAAATAAGAGTCCTTAAAATATCGAGTAGTAATTATTTTCCAAAGTTAGATATATATTTTACTACGTAAGTAAACATCTTCAAGATTTCAAGAGCATGGTAGTTGAGTAAACATATTCGTGCCTCCTGACATCATTCTCACATCTAGACAAACACATTACTCTGCATTAATTACCACTTGCATAATGGCTAGGAAACTATTTTCCATCCTGGAGGTAAAAATAGACCTTATCCATTCCAAGAGTGGATAATTGCTTGCCGGACGTGCATAAAAATTACCTACCCGGCTTTACAAAAATCATGTTCTTCATTTTCACCTCGTGCATCATTAGCCAGCACGCAATAGCCTCACGCGATGCTTCCTGTGGCTGATTCCCACCAGGTAAATAAGGTAGATGCAGTTTTTGAAGGATTAAAAAAGCTGCAAGCATTACTTCTCACCGTTTATGAAGCAAAAATGAATAACTGTTTGCAACACACTGACTTACATTTGAAGTGATTTATAATTCATGTTTCTGTAGTGATAAATGATAGGCTGTTTTATTCAACAGAAAAATTTACGCTGAAATCCAACAAATAATGTTGAAATGAAACCATAGATTTCAATGTAACCGATGACAGGCCCAGAGGGACAATTTACAAATTCACAATTGAAAATGCATTTTAATTTATTGAAATGGTAGTAGAATGTGGTAGAGTGTAGAATGAACCTGCCGAAGTCCGTACTACTTTTTTCAAAGTTTGACTTTGCGGCTCAAATTATTCATCTAGTCGCGAATCTGGGGACCCGGATTCGATCTCGACCGACGCCAAAAATTACATCGAATTTTAATGGCACAAAATTGACCCCTGTGGTGCACTCTCCACGCCAGCTATGAGTGCCCGTGAGGTGACACCTGGTAAACGCCCACACGGCACAAATATTCCATCATTACCGATATCTGTATACAAAGCAGATTGGCACACCCAACAATGGGTTATAATATGTTGTGTATGATTTTTAAAATTTCGGTCAGTAGAACGCAATACTACGCTGATGGCGGGTAAGTGCGTAACACGTCCGTAACTTCATACTAAAACGTGAAACACGATCGGTGAGATATGTACTGAAAATTCCGAAAAATTCAATGCTGTTACATTTTTACAGAAAATAAATATCTTTATTCTCTCAAATTTTACAAAATAAACAAAGTTTGACTCACACAAAAACTAAAAGGTAACATAAGGATAATAATAAAAACACTACTGACTGTTATAGGACGATTTTTTTGTTTCTCTTAATTCGATTAAGCTGGAATAGCCTGTACTGATTTTCGGGAAGTGCGTACTAACAAAAATTGTCATGAACGCCCTCTCTCACTCTTGCATTTTTGTAGGGCAAGTGAGTAGGGTATGCTTTTTTCTGTGTTCCTTTAATGTGTACATATAAATATAGAAAAAAAATTCACCTCCTGGAGAAGGCATAGGAAATGCCGAAACCGGTAGAGGTCGAAATTTAAATAAATATTTTGACTGCAATCCAGTAATTCATTATTTCCATAAAAAATAAAATACCGCATTTGTTTTAAACCTAATAATAATACATATTTAAATATTTTGTGAACACTTGGCACACTTCACTTCATCCGTCCACTCAACTAGTCTCAGTGCCTCGAAAGAGGCGTCAGTACACCACACTGAAGAGCTCCAATAAGAGCGAAACGCGTCTGTGGTTCTGGTTGAGTGGGCCAGTCTCTGATAAATGACCGAGAGGTTGATTCAAAGACTGAAATCTTGTGAAGTGTGCCAAGTGTTCACAAAATATTTAAATATTTAGAACAACTTCACCAAGTGTCGCAAATTATACATTGTACAGTTTTCTATTATTATAATTCTGCTAGCCAAGCTCGCGGTTTTCCTGATAGATGGGTTCTGCATGTGGTTAGTTACCTCTGCTGGCTTGAAATCTTTTTGGGATGTTTATAATCCGTCCACTCAACTAGTCTCAGTGCCTCGAAAGAGGCGTCAGTACACCACACTGAAGAGCTCCAATAAGAGCGAAACGCGTCTGTGGTTCTGGTTGAGTGGGCCAGTCTCTTAAAAATGACCGAGAGGTTGATTCAAAGACTGAAATCTTGTGAAGTGTGCCAAGTGTTCACAAAATATTTAAATATTTAGAACAACTTCACCAAGTGTCGCAAATTATACATTGTACAGTTTTCTATTATTATAATAATACATAGTGTAACGCGCGCCATTGATTGTAGAAGTAATCGACCGTCGCCACTGGTAGAATATTTCCAGAACGCCGCCGCTTTGGGCGATGACGCAATCTTCGCTAGCATGAACATACTAAACCCGTCTAGACCTGTATAATTAATAGTATAGAAAAAGTACGCCGAAGGCCGTACTGTATAAACCGTCAGGGAAGACAATCGATACACATTCTGAGATAGGCAGGCATTGTGTGATAAACAGTTGGTGATATAAATAAATAGTCTACGAGTAGTGAACATAAATAATTACCTATAGATAATAAATAAATATAGTGAAATAAACATTGTTTAAATAAATAATCTTAGTGTTAAGTATTGAATAATATTCTTAGTCTTAAATTATTGTTTATAATTGTTTAATCATAGTGTTATTTATTTTTATTATCTTTTAAATATTTATCGTTTAATAAACTTTTATTTTAATTTATATTTCTCTGGTTTTTTACACTGTACCCAAATAAATAATCGTTATAATAGTTTAAGGAAAAAATAATTATTTAAATTTGAAGAAGGGGTATTGTGACGTCACCATGGCCCGAGCGTGACAGGCAAAGGTAGGAAATATGCCACAGCGTGAGTGATTTAAACTCGAGTGGACCCCTTCCAAAATATACGATTTTAGATAATTATTTTATTATGAAATAATGTTTGCCTATCTTCAGGAAAGGCAATAAGACCGTATGGGGGAAACATTTCTTTAATTTTACATTGTTGTTTTACTTTAAATCCAATCGTTTTTAGAAATTGCAGCAAAAACTAACCAACAAAATACATTGTCTTCATGCAGGAAAAAAATAATATGTATATTATTCTCAACATTGATAGATATATAAAATTAAAACAAAATTTCTGAAGTTTGTACGTATACGAGTATGTATATTTGAACATTTTTACAAAAACAAATTTTTTTCGTTCTTGTTTTTAAATGACATGCATGTGTACGTACTTTTAAATTTTTAATTGTAGTAGATAAAACATAACTAACATAACATTGTTTTTCATTATAGTTTTTTTAACGATTGTAGAAAAATAGCTATTAAGCAATTATAGAAAAAAATCTTTTACGGGAAACATGCAAAGAACCCATGTTTGACACACGCGACAAGTTGTTTTTTAGTTTTTCTATTCGCCATGTCTAGCACTTAAATGACTCATATTTCGATAATTGTTACATATATTGCTATTTTTCTTATATGGAATGTAATACAGGAATTCTATTTTTAGATTTTGTTGCCGATTATATTTTTGCAGTTAGTAATCGAGACCTACTGCAAATAATGAATTACGAGTACAAAGCACCTGGTCACAGTAGTATTTTATGAATAATTGACATTAAGCGCAAGTACCTCGGCAAGCACTTATATTCACAATATCTTGCAATAGTTTTTTTATGGTTATCATTGGAATACCAGTATTATTTTGTATCTTTTGACATATTCTTTCAAGAAAAAAAATCTGATGTGGCCAGCACAATACCTTCCGTCAATCCTGTGTATTATGTATAAATTCCATACATAAATTTTCTTGCAAAAGATTCTAAATTTCTAGTAAAATTATTTCATAAACAAACTATACAAATTGCACTTGAGACTGGCATCTTCTTCTCTAGCTTTTCCCATTCGTTAGGGGTCGCTATTTTTTTTTTCTTCTACTCATTTCTATTTTGCGTGTCGTTCTCATTCTGTTCCTTTTCTCTCAAGTTTTCCGCAATATAGTCCTTCCATCTTATTTTTGGTCTTCGTCTGTTTCTTCAACCTTCTATTACTGAGCTATTCATTCTTCTTCTAACATATTCTACATCTCTCCTTATGACATGTTCAAACCAATGTATTCGTCTCTCTTGTATCTTTCTAGAAATTTATAACACTAGAGATTTCCTTACCGTATCATCTTTGCCACATTCATTTACTTTTTATTGATACTGACATCGGTCAATATGAATTATCTGAATATATTAGCAGTTTTCATGGTTAGCATAGCTGGCTGATTTATGAAATTTAATATCTTGATGATTCATTAACTCTATAACTATTGAATATGAAGTATAAAATGCAATAAAATCGTATAGAGAATAATATATCCTTTAAGTTATAATAACGTTGAATATCATTAAATCAAATTTAACTGTTAAATCTTCAAATGAGGCTAATTCCGGATCACCAATTATATCTGGATGTAAACTTGAAGAATATGAAAAAATATAATTTTTGGATTCGTGGTATTGAAGTAATGCGATCCGAAACTTTCATCACACACACACACACACACACACACACACACACACACACACACACACACACACACACACAGACACATACATCGTCGTAAAAAGGGAAAATCGTATTATAGGAACCCTAAAACATGCTTAGTCACTAAAAACTCATCATTGATTTTTTTGACCAAAGACAATACCTTCCTTACCCAAAGGTGACGGAAGGTAAAAATAAATTAGAAAATGTGAAATGACCCCATTGACCGTGCTGTGGAGTGATTTGGAACATAGGGCGCGAGCAATCATGTGACTTTGTTGGCCTTGACAAGCAGATATGAGGGCCCGTGTCAGAAAGACAACTAGTAATTATATGTACATAAATGTCAATTGTCATAGTTTTTCATTCCAAAATTCATGATTATCCAATTCCATGTGATATATTTTCTTCGACAAATAAATTCCACACCCCTGGTCACAAATTAACTATGTGAACTTAGAACAGACAGATAAAATCAGCTGAATATGAAATTTATACAAATAATATGGTTACATAAGAAATATGCAAGCTATTTTAATAAAATAAATAAAATAAATTTATCATCACGGCATATTACCCATTGCTTGGTGTGCCATTGTTCTACACAGATTTTGGTAATGACGACATATTTGTACGAACGTTTACCAGGCATCACCTCACGGGCACTCATTGCTGGCATTGAGAGTATACCACAGGGGTTAATTTTGTGCCTTTTAAAATTTCAATGACGCAGATATTTGCTGCACTATTTTGGCAAGATTTTCTTTGCATGTATTAACAACATAAATTCATTAACATGTAAAATGGTTACCGAAATGAATGATATTTCTGTACTATAATAGGTAGGTGCTCATTAAATGAGTGTTACACGATAAAATTATGTATTAACAATTTGTTTTGTCACAGTAATAGGATATGTATCAAGTACTCATTTTTATCACAGCAAATGAATGTGTGGAATGATAAAATTGCATTAATTCAAAAGTGTCAAATTCAAAGCTCTATTGCGTGTCGTGTTACCTTGCTCTTTCTCTTTGTGCTATTAAATGTAATAAAGTTTTTTTACAAACTCACGCTGGAAATTAAAGTTCATACGTTGTGATTAAAGCATTACCATGTTTACGTCCTTTTTGCTTTTATTTTGATTTATGTGATGTGAAGGTAAAACTAAAACAACTAAATCGTGAAAGCATGTCTCTTGCATATTATGAATTTAATTTAAAATTTTAAAATTCCTGGCATATGATGAATGTTTAATTCATGAAGTAGATAACAATAAAATTAATGCACGTGCGAGTAGATATATTTACTCTCGTGTAACGTATGTAAGTCAGGCATGCAAAAAGAAAAATCACAAAGAAAAACACAATTTCCAGAAGTAGATTGCGAAAAGAGAAAGAAAGATAAAATATTGTTTCTTTTTTTACGTATTCTGAAGAAGTCGTGGTTTCAAATCCAAATCCATCAGTCATTAAACATGAAACAAAAAAAAAAAACAGATGTAGGCAGCATATAACCGGTCGCCTCAAAGTTAATGTACCACTTCTAGTTAACTGACCGAAACCCTGATTCTGATCCGACAATAAATAATAACTTGAAAATTATTTCCAATTTCATTTCCTACAAAAAGTGACCCATATGGTGACCTTTCCCGGTAACATTGCGAGCGTGTCAAGTGACACCTATTATAAGCGATTTTTATGATAACAAATGTATCGCTACTATCTATATCTTTTATGCAAGTCAGTGTACATATTGTAAAGTTTATTTATATGGGTGAAGTATAAAAATCAAAAAAAATATTATTAGTTAAAATAATACGTTTATTAAACGATAAATAATTAGGATAAATATTAAAAAAAAAACTAACACTATGATTAAATAATTATAAACACTAATTTAAGACTAAGATTATTATTAAATGCTTAAACACTAGATTCTTTATTTAAAAAATATTTATATCACTATATTTATTTATATAACATTTATTTATGTTCACCACTCGTACAGTAAAATTTTTGAAAGATGTCCGATCAATGTCATCTGTATCATGAACTAATTAACAAATTGGCATACATTTATCTCTTTCCTTTGCAAAGGCTATAAGCAATGCGATAAGGAAAGATATAACATGCTTGTCTTTCCAAAAATCAAATTGTTTCGACTAAGCTAGGACATTCCACTTTAAAACGATGCTCGTTGTTGATAATATTTTCGCTGTAACGTAAGTTTATTTATTAATTCAGATACATTACCTTAATTCATAGCCGTACGAATACGTTATTTCGTGTCAGAGTCACTGACACTGACGTCTTATTTTTCACATATTTGATTTTACATTTGCTAATAAACTTACCAGTTGACTTGTTTTTAAATTTTGAATGCTTTTATTGTAACATATATTTTTATAATAACAAAATAACAGTAGTATCTTATGTACCCTCATAAAAATTAAGCAAACGACACTACTGAATTTGTCAGAATGCGCGGAGCAAAAATCTGAATTCATACAATTCGTAGACGACCTTGATCGGACATCTTTCATAAATTTTACTGTAGACTGTTTATTTATATCACCCCGTGTTCATTGCTCGTTGCTTCTATATATCAGACTATATTCGCTGGCTTTGGCGACGGGTTTATATAGCGCGATGTCCTTCTCGAACTTTCTGACGCCACAATGACATTGAATACAAAGGATCCAGGTCAACGGTATAATTAATACGTCTGGTCGTATGGGCATTTCCGCCGCCGGGGATTACGTCATCGCTCGGGAATATTCTACCAGTAGCGGCGCCCAAATACTTTTAAGTTACAATATACTGTATCGGACATAAATAGAGCGACTCTGTAGGAAATAATAAAAAGTACTCCTCTATATTTTAAATATTCAACATATTTTCAAACTTCTTATATAATGTAAAGGTGCCATATTCATAAAACCTCATGGACATTAAATAAATAATTGAAAAGTATCATACTAAATTTCACAAGTACTTATGTATTTGAATACAGATGTGAGGTGCGACAAAAATAGAGCGACTGTATAAAAAAATTATATTTACCTTAAAATAATTAACCAGAATAAAAATTTATGAAAGAAACTTAAATTAGACAAGGAATAAACAACTTTATTTATTTATAATAGATTGTATTCGTTGTAGCATCGAATTAAGTAAATTACCTATGATTTTGTGGTTTATAGATATCCATGTATCCGTTATAATTTTAAATAATTGCTTGAAATTATTAATATTATTTCTAGCAGTATTTTTGTCATTGGTCATTACACAAAGAATAAACAACGTTACATATTTAATACTTTATAAAAGATTATATTCCGCGTAGCATCGAATTAAGTAAATTACCGATGATTTTGCGGTTTATCATGTATCCATTATAATTTTAAATAATTGCTTGGTATTCTTAAATTTATAAAATTATCTATAATTGAATCCCAGAGTCTATGCTTTAAAGACAACTTCATGGTTACACAGTTCAGATCTCAAATGTTTGTAACTGACACATATATGTCACTGTCAACAAACTAATCATTTCAAATAATAATAGTAACGTTTTAAAATAAAAAGGTAATTGGAACAATAATTATATGGAAAGGAACTTAATACAGTTTCCAGCATAAATAAATAAGTAGGAATATAGGTAAGACAATAAAATATATAATATATCATCACGGCATATTACATTGCTGGGTGAGCCAATCTGCTTTATACTCAAATGTCGGTAATAATGATGACATATTTGTACCGTGTGGGCGTTTACCAGTCGTCACATCACGCGAATCTGGGGAACCGAGTTCGACCCCAACCCGAAGCCAAATATTTTAAAATTTTAAATGGCACAAAATTGACCCCTGTGATGTACTCTCCACACCAGCAATTAATATAGGTAAGTATATAAATAAACATATCATCACGGCATATTAGCCATTACTGGGTGTACCAATCTACTTTCTACATACAGATTTCGGTAACGATGATGACATATTTGTACCGTGCAGGCGTTTACCAGGTGTCATCTCACGAGCACTTATTTTTGATGTGAAGAGTACAACACAGGGATCATTTTTGTGCCATTTAAAATTCGAAATATTTGGCGTTGATCGGGATCGAACTCGGTATTTAAATTTAATTTAATTTTAGTATTTACATCAATAAAAATTGAATTAAACGGGAGGTATTGTGTTGGCCACATCAGATTTTTATTATTTCCTACGGAGTCGCTCTATTTATGTCCCATATAATGTATGTATAAACCAAGGAAGTCGGTAAAAATTATTGCTGTATGCACGTGATTCGCAAATTACTACAAATAAGTAGCTGATTTTTTCAAAAGCTGGCTAATATACACTGACAGCTTGTACCATTGAAATGCAAATAAAATGACAACGAAGAGAGTTCCTGCTCCGGTCCCAGTCGTATTTAACAGTAAATGGAATTCATACGTCCGTATATATTATACGAATAATTTCATTCATTCAACATTGTGCGGTTGTAAATTTTCATCATGTGAATTAGGGCAAATCTGAAAATATTCGCAGAGAATTTAGTGGTGAATTCATTAATGTAGATTTTATCGACTTTACAATTTAATTAATACCCATTTCAATTGTGGTTTGTGTACACAATTCGCATGGACAATTTTGAACTGTAAACCTCAAATTTCGCCTACGTGCTATGCAATTATAAATTGCAATCACTTCATAAGCTACGTTCTTTACAATTGAATTTTTTTGTCACGTTTTTATCATATCGATAAAACTGAGCAGATAAAATGTGTTTCATTTTCCGCCTACTGAATCGTGAGAGAAATATTTTTTTGTTAAAACAATTCAGTTTTGTAACTTCATTGGACAATCATGGTTTAGGATACGATTACACTAATACTACATTTCCAAAAATTCAAATTATTCATGATGTAAAATATCTGTACCTGTTTGGGACGAACTATATTAGAAAGAGTTACTGTGCCTGTTATATTTTGTTTTTCTAATATTACATTCAAATCATTTTCACAAGATTTTGTTCAATCCCGAAAAGGAGTATGGTGTCCTCGTACAGCTGTTACAAAGATGAATACTGCTGATGTTAAAAAAAATAATCAAAGACGATAATAAAGCGATTTATATCATAATAGAGCATCAACTGAAGATTGAATCCTTCTGCATTTAAAAGTTGTGAGTAGTTTTCTGCAACATCTTTTTGATTTCCAAAAAGTGAAACGTGTATGAATTTGCCAATATACTTTTACACTAAAAAAGAGGGGTGAACAAAAGTTTTATTTTTTCAAAAATTGCGACGCGATGAATCTTATATGCCTTTTTTGACGTACTTACACGCCAAAAGAGAGTTGGACTCTGGTCGGAGTCTTGTTCCAATCACGGTAGGAGATGAATGTGTTTAATTGTGCTTCGTAGTGATTATGCAATTTCATTATACAGGGTGGTGACCGGCACAGCCGAACATAGGACTTTAACATGTAAAATCAGAATTTCGTAATTTCCTGTTTTCCTATTTTTTTAGGTAAAAAAACTTCAAATAAAAATTCTTCATCTGAATCAATAAATAAAATTAATGTTGTGTGCCTTGTACCGGCAGCAATTAGGTATGAATAATAATAAAATAATAATAATAATAATTCTTTATTGTATTCAACTTATTATATTTTGTATAATTTTACTTATTTACGTTGCTTTGATGGAGATGAGATGATGAAAGGACAGTCACAAATATCCAAGCCAGGATCCAAACGTTGATGGTTACTTTGACCGCTGTCGAAACACGCTACCTCAACACACCCTGCCACTGAGACGGCTGGCAAAAATTAGATATGAAAATAACGAAAATTACCCCAAAAATAGCTATAGCCATGGAATTGAAACAAAAAATTAACAAATGTGAATTAGATACAGCAAACGCCAAACGTGATGGCGATAACAAGATATGCGCAGAAAATCAAACTGCGACCTTACCCCTAATGGCGTAGAATTGTTAAGTAATATTTCAATATCCATATACTGGATTTAATTTCTGGTTGGCATTTGGTGAACATATTTGAACAATTGGCCATTACACGGGTCACATGCAATTTGATACACGACGGTAATTTAAACAAAGAATTAAAGAACATCAAAAGTCCATAAATAATAACAAATTTTGTACTGGTTTTGCCGCACATTGTGTACAACAGAAATATACTTTAACGTTAAATGGGGTCTCGTGGTCGTGTGCCTGAGTGTCTGGTCGCGAATCTAGGGGACCCGGGTTCGCTCCCGACCGACATCAAAAATTACATCGAATTTTAATGGCACAAAATTGACCCCTGTGGCGCACTCTCCACGCCAGCAATGAGTGTCCGTGAGGTGACGCCTTGTAAGCGCCCACACGGTACCAATATTCCATCATTAGCGATACCTGTGTACGAAGCAGATTGGCACACCCAGCAATGGGTAATATGCCGTGATGAAATATTTATTTATTTATTTAGTTAACTTGAAAGTATTGCACGTGCAACAAAAAAGATTAAAGTTAAACTGGTAGATAATAATAATAAGAAAAGACAACATTGTATGTACATATTATGTTTTCTTTTTTATCGAGTTAATTTGTTGTACCTCTTCTTTTGTAGACGTGTATGCGTTTTTTATGTTAACAAATTATTATTATAGTAATCATTCATTATGTGCTCATGTTTTATTTTTATTATTATTAACTTCAATTTTGTTTATTATTTTGAAGTCCAATATTATTCATTTTTATGTTTAAACTCTATTTAAGTTTTCGCACCAATCATGCTTAAGGAAGGCGTGGCCTAGTATGCGCGGCTCTTCGCCATCGCCGGTGAATTTTGCTGTACATATCTTGTAAATTCGTATCCATTTTTAAAGACAATAATTGGAATGCCATAGGAAGAGTAATGACATCTTCACAGAATTCAAATACTTGCATTTGGTAGAATTCCATGTTTAAAAAGTCATCCAACATAGATTTCTGTTTAAAAAGTTGGGGAAAGCACTGGACGTTAAACATTTTTTTTATGTTTTATATTTGTTTAGTGTGCTCCCCTCTAGTCCGCGTCGTGCCCTGAGCAGGGCCAGCTGCTAGTATGTGTATGTCCAAAAAATATCTCTGGTTGGGTAGGCCTGGACGTGCCAAGTCAAATCAAGTCAATAGCGAAGTTCCCTACATTTGCATTCCCATATTTCTGTACAATATGTAATATATGGTAGGAAATTATAAAGTATTCCAGGAGAAATATTGTTTACTAATTGCAGTGAATGATGTTTTGGATTACGAAAACCTGACGACATATTTATTTCTATTTGCTAATTTACACAATCCTCGTAAATCATCATCATTCACTTCGTCTTGTATCTGCGTTACTGTACTGCCTTCTCGCCACAAATGTTCAACTCTACACATCCTTTGAGTTGGTGTAATAACCCCTTGTAATTTTGAAGGACTAAACAGCCGGTTCCTGCACTGAGCTACAGGGCTTCAAACAGAATTACTACGCCATTTCACACACACTGTGTGCACTGCTGCTGTTGCTACGCTTCTGATACTGTTACGTGTTGGTTTCATTGTTCACTTCACATGATAATCGCAGTCAGAGCTTCGGTTTGCAGATTGCACACAGACGACTTGGAAGTTAAGAGAAGAGAATCTGAGATTGGATGAGAAGATGGAAACTTGGTTCTAGATTGATTGTAGATATTTGTGGATATGGAACGGTGTCTTACATGTTGTTATCTTTGATATGGAAATATATTTCCTTATGCCTACAGTTTATGTTTTGTGTATGCTGTGGGTATGTAATTATATCTACATATCTAGGTAGATGGCATTTTAATAAAGGAGTAGTAACATCTACTGTATTAAGACCTAAGAGATAAACATTAACAATTATATTAAAACGTGGGAATGCATTACCCGGAAAACATAACTTGGTTATGTGCTTGAATTGCAGGATATGTAATATAACTTTGGATTTTATCTAATTCGAGTATATATCCTGTATATATACTCGAATTAGATAGAATCCTATGTCAAGATAATGGACAGTGCATTTTATTCATGTATATGAAAAGTTACACAAAATATGACGATATTATGTAAGATATAGAGGGGGACACATTTTGACATAACTATTATTATTTTGAAGCCAGTGGTACTCAACTTATGGCTCAATGTTACATTTTTTAAAAGGCACTATATATTTTTTATTATCTCATTCAATAAAGAATTTTCTTCTGAATTCAACGATATAATAACTCTCTTTATTGTATTTAAAGTTACATCGAACTTATTACAATTGATGTATGGGGGTGACATTTTGCTTAATATTGTATAACATTTGCATTATATATCTTTCGTTGATGAAGATGAAATGATGAAAGACACACACAACAACCATGCCTTATCCGGGATTCGAACCCAGGACCCTTGAAGCGTGAAGCGATTGCTCTACCGCTACTCCACCTGGGTCGGCTCAACGATATAATAATATCATACACTTATGTAACCAAAGACGTGGCGAGATGTATTGTGCTGGCCCCAACAGATTTTTTGGACTGCAATCCTGTTTTTACCTTCCGTCACCTATAGCTAAGAAAGGTATTGTCTTTGGTCAAAAAATTCGGTGGTGAGTTTTCAATGAACACGCACGTTTTAGGGTCTTTACAATATGATTTTACTATTTTTACGATGATGTCTGTATGTGTGTGTGTGTGTGTGTGTGTGTGTGTGTGTGTGTGTATACGTGTGTGTGCGTGTGTGTGTATGTGACCGCGGTTTCCAAAAATTACAATTCTTACGTATTCCTCTTCCTTCTAACCATATGCAGGCTTGATTAGATTTTGGTTATAATTGGTCAACCGGAAGTACCCTCATTTTAAGATTTTAACAGCTTTTCTCGAAAGAACTAAGTTAAATATTATTTAACTTAAAGAATATATTATTCTCTATACGATTTGATTGCATTTTATATTTCATATTCAACAGATATAGAGTTAAAGAATTATAAAGATATTAAATTTCATAAATCAGCCAGCTATGCTAACTTAACCATGGAAACTGCTAATATATTCAGAAAATTCAAATTGACAGATATCAGTATTAATAAAAAGTAAATGAATGAAAGAATAAGGAAAATAAGTCTAATGTTTCTAGAAAGATATAAGAAACACGATTACATTGGTTTGAACATGTTATGAGGAAGAATATATTGGATGAAAAATGAATAGCTTAATAATAGAAGGTGGAAGAAACATAGGAAGACCAAATATAAGATGGAAGGACTGTATTTCGGAAGACTTGAGAGAAAAGGAACTGAATGAGGACGACACGCAAAACTAAACTAAAGAAGAAGATGCCAGTGTCAAGTGCAATTTGCATAGTTTGCTTATGAAATAATTTTACTGGAAATATAAGATCTTTTACAAGAAAATTTATGTATAGGGCGCGTGCAGTGACGTGACTTTGCTAACTTTGGCAAGCAGATATGGGGACCCGTGTCAAAATGACAGCAATTAATTACGTCCGTTACTGACAAGTGTCATAATTTTTCATTCAAAATTTCATGATTTTCTTATTTCATGTGGTTTATTTGTTATCAGGAGTATGGAATTCAGTTGCCGAGAAAAGGAATCATAATATACCAAAAAATGAAATTTTGATTGAAAAATTATGACATTTGTCAGTTATGGACATAATTAATAGCAGTCACGTGACTGCTCGCGCCCTATACATAAATTTTTATTGCAAAAGATCCTATATTTCCAGTAAAATTATTTTATGAATAGCTTAGTAATAGAAGGGAAGAAACACAGGAAGATCAAAGATAAGATGGAAGGACTGTATTGCGGAAGACTTGAGAGAAGAGCAACCGAATGAGTACGACCCGTAAAACAGAAATGTGTGGAAGAAGAAAATAAAAAATAACGACCCCTGACCAGCTAAAAAAGAAGATGTCAGTGTCAAATGCCATTTGCATAGTTTGTTTATGAAATAATTTTTCTTGAAATTTAGAATCTTGTGCAAGAAAATTTATTTATGGAATTTGTACATAATACACAGGATTGACGGAAGGTATTATGCTGGCCACATCATATTTTTTTTTCATTTAATCAATAACATAGTCGTTTATTCCATACTACAATACATACAACATTTCAATTTGTAAATTCCACAACTAATAATCATAAATTAAAATTTAAAAAAATTGAAGTTTAAAATGAATGTACTAGTTCCCATGTCAGACTAAAGTTATAATCGTTGCAACTTGTGTATTCTGAAATACTTCTTGTAAATCAATGCAGTTTTCCAGTTGAACCTTCATAATAAATTTCCTTTCTGCCGTTAGTAGTGAAATATTTGACAGCATTCCCAGCCAGAATACGCGATTTTATTCTTCACTTTTATCCTTTTTCTTTTCACAATCCTGTCAACAGCAGATAGTATCGCTGTAGTCCGTGCATGCATTCTCATGTCAAACATTTGTTCGCAACGGGTAGGAGAACGTTATTATGTATTCTCAGGTGAAAATATATTGACATTGAATGCGTCATTTTTCATTTCAGTTTTCAGTATCGTTTTGTGCGCAGATCAAACGTTATAAATTTGATTCTCGACTGCTGACGAAGATTTCGGGTTCGGACTCCTTGTATTTATTGTACGCTTTGTGAATCCATGACGATATTTCAAAATGGCAAATCGAACGCTTAAATTATGGTAGCGTACATTTATTGCATTCTTGCTGCTTCAGCGGGATTTTTATATTGCAGATAAATCTTTTACTATTATTTAATATACTGCATGTAAAGCATAGAACTTCTAAACTGCCATACTCGTAAAACCTAGATGGATCCAAAAGAACTCAAGTTTCCTTTTCTATCAGAAAATGCTGTACTATTTTTTTATACAAAGTGTTAAAGTTTTTGGGATAATATAACATAATTCCGAATTTCGAATACCCATGAGTTGACATTTGCTAAGCGTATTTTATTTCATTCATGCAGCATTTATTCTCACAAAACCGAAGTACGAGTATCTCAAAACTTTTCTACTCGTTTTCTGGAAACAAAACAAAATTGAGTTCTGTCATTGTTGCAGCAAATGGGCGATATGTATTCCAAAAAAATATTGAGTTCATATGAATTTCACATTCCGTGAAGAAACTATAAACCAAAATATGTTAAAACATTAACGGCCGAATTCACCATTCCTTAATCATGAGTTGTTCCACAGATTAACGCTGATTCTGAATCAATCCAAAATTCCAATTCATCATTAGAAATCAAGCTAATCTACTGATCAAATACAATAATGAACTTATTCGTCATACTCCATGAATGGCTGATTACATCTTTGATCCTAATTTTGACATTTTTAGCTTTCTAAGATTTTGGTCATTTCTAACTATATCCCGTGCTTCTTCTTTATCTTTAATTAAAACCCCATTGGTTTTATTATTTTCAAATATACTTTTTTATTTTCCATTTTCACTAGTTTTAAAAAAATTGGAGTAAGTGTAATTTCTATCTATATCAAACTGAAAACATATTATTATTTTAGGAAAATTATAAAATAGTTATTTGTATATCAAGGCCGCGAAATCACTCTTTAGCGTACCGAGAGAAAAATTGTCGCCGAGGCCGCTTGCGGCCGAGGCAAGACAATTTCGAGGACGCTAAAGGATTTCGCGGCCGTTGCCATAACAACAACCGCGAAATTCAATTTCGTGGCCTATATTGCCGCTGCGAAATGCCTATTTCGCGGCCGGTTGCACAAAATATATCTTATAAATAAATTAAAAACTAATACTTTTTACATTCCGTCACCTTTATGTAAGGAAGATATTGTTTTTAGTAAATAAGCATGTTTTAGTCTGTATGTATGTGTATGTGTGTGTGAGTGTGTGTGTGAGTGTGTATGTGTGTGTGTGTGTGTGTGTGTGTGTGTGTTCGGATCGCATAACTTCAATACCACGATTCCAAAAATTATATTTTTTTCGTATTCCTCAAGTTTACATCCAGAAGAACAAGTGATTATATTTTGGTTATAATTGGTCAACTGAAAGTAGCCTCATTTGAAGATTTTAACAGTTAAATATGATTTATTGACATTTAACATTATTATAACTTAAACAATATATTATTCTCTATACAATTTGATTGCATTTTATACTTCATATTCAATAGTTATAGAGTTAAATTATAAAGAATTAAATTTCATAAATCAGCCAGCTATGCTAATCATGGTAACTGCTAATATATTCGGATAATTCAAATTGGCAGATGCCAGTATCAATGAAAACTAAATGAATGTGGCAAAGATGAGGATGTTGAAGTAGATGTTGGGGAAGACACGGAAAGATACGGTAAGAATTGAAGAATAAGAGAAATAACTCTCGTGTTAGAAGTTTCTAGATATATACAAGAGAGACGATTAAATTGGTTTGAACATGTCATGAAGAGAGATGAAGAATATATTGGAAGAATGAATAGCTTAGTAATAGAAGGTTGAAGAAATATAGGAAGACCAAAGATAAGATGAAGGAATGTATTGCGAAAGACTTTGAGAGAAAAGGAACTGAATGAGAACGACACGCAAAACAGAAATGAGTGGAAGCAGAAAATAATAAATAGCGACCCTAACGAATGGGAAAAGCTAGAGAAGAAGAAGAAATCTGTTAAGTACAATTTGCATAGTTTGTTTATGAAATAATTTTACTGGAAATTTAGAATCTTTTGCAAGAAAATTTATGTATGGAATTTATACATAATACACAGAATTGACGGAAGGTATTGTGCTGGCCACATCAGATTTTTTAACGGGAAGTACAATTACCGCGAATAAAATTACATAACAGTTAACATTAACTGTCAAAAACTAAAACAAAACTGTAAATCTATGGATCATGATTCCCTGATTCAGAAATATGAAGTTAGTGAATTATTATAGAACATACGTTGATCTAAATATCAGCTTGAATCCTTAATCAACGGATTAATGGTGAATTTGGCCGTAAGTAATAGTATGTGTTACTATTTGAAAAAAATAAAATTGCACATTATTGTGAGGTAAAAAGTTCAAATGACTATTCGTTATCAATCACCAAATATATATTTTATATCTTCAAATGGACATGATACCATTATTTTCTCTCAAACGTCTCTTTGACTTTTTTAAATCATATTTTGTTGACCCTTGCTATCATCCCTCTACTCTCTACTGAATTGTATTTTATAAAATTCCATTATCACTTGTGTAGAATTTAAAAGAAAGTCTTAATAGCGTTCGCGTCCGTCCCACTCAAAAGACAATGATATATCAACTGTTATTTCTCTAGCTTCCGCACGGTTTCATTTCGTTATTTTGCTGTATATAAGTGAACCGATATATGAAAGAAGTTTGGCGAGCTTTGCTTTTTGTTCCGCTGATGTTTTGCTGGATCGTGTCACGTACAGCGAGACGCGGACGTGTTTGACAGCTAGAGTTACATGGACAAAAAATACAGGTAATGCGATATACGCTATTCAATAACATAACCTGCCTGCATCTATTCACATCACAACCATACGAGGATGTATAGATGGATACTGTAATATAATGTATGATGCAAAGAATAATGCATGTAGATAAAACTAATATTGGTAAGGGTTTCTATATTTTTGATAGTGATGTTTTACTGAATCCTTGTTCTGTTTATTTCGAACGAGTTTAGAAACAATATTTAATACCTCGATAACTGATAATCAATGTTTAATTAGGTGTCTGTGTTTAGGTGTCATATCGTCATTTATCATTTGTTATAGATGTACAATTACCAACACAAATATGAAGGACAGAGGGTTTATATTTTAAGGTCCACAGAATCCGATTTTAACATTTTTACAATGATGTCTGTGTGTGTGTGTGTGTGTGTGTGTGTGTGTGTGTGTGATATTGGAATGCCGATTACTCAAAAACTATAAGACTTTATATTTGTTTAACTACGTATTTACCAATCGGACATTCATGGGAAGATCTGGAAAGGTTTTGGTAACAAAGAGACAACCGGAAGTAGAAGATTCTTGAAAAAAAAATATAAAAATCATTTTTTGAAATTTTTTTTTGGTAATATTAAAGAAAATTAAATTCCCTATCTGATACATTGAAATATTTTATTATATATTTTATAGATTTAGAGATAAAAGAAATAAAATATATAAAATAATCTGTTGGAAATTTTGCAGCCGAAAGAATGCCATGGAAAATAGTTGAAAATTTAAATTGTTTGTAACTGACAGATAAATGTCAGTGTTAGAAATCCGGAGACATTACTGAAGACTTTTTCTGTACATACAATATATTATTTCTTAATGTATTAATAGTTTAATATTTTTTAATATTATAGGTATATTACACATGCCCTTCAGAAATACTGTTAATCCCGATAATGAATTGGAAACATTTCGAAAAATTAGAAGAGTAGGACAAAATTTCTTCATAGAATGAATTTAAAATTAAACAATCTAAATGTAAGGAGTAGATGTAAGTAGGTGTTGGTGTAGAGTGTTGGTATACAAGAAATGTTAAATACAATAGGGCGCGAACAGTCATTGACAGAATGATAGCTAGTAATTATGTACATAGATTTCAAATATCATAATTTCTCATTCTAAATATAGTGATTTTCCAATACCATGTAGTTTATTTTCCTCGACAATTCCACACTCCTGGTGACAAATTAACTACGTGAATTTAGAAAATCTTGAAATTTTTAATGAAACATCCTAACATTTGATATCTACGTACATAATTATTAATTATCATTCTGAAACGGGCTCCCATATCTGCCTGTCAAGGCCAACAATGTCACATGACTGCTCGCATCTTATACTTATGTAACCAAAAACGTAAGTGGCGAGAACACTGAACTCTAATACTTATCTGGAAGTCGCATGTCCTATTCTACTGTGTATACGACAGTGAAGCAATTTGAAGGAGATTGTTGGTCTACTCGAGAATTTTCGTGCGCTGCCGAAGTTAATCGAATAGATCTTGTTCTACCATCTAGTATTTTGTCCTTGTCTATCTATGTTTATGATTTTGTGGCATTGTGGTTAGGTTTGTTGACATTAAGTTTTAAGTGCCTTATTTTCGGAACCGCTTTAATATGCCGAAATATTGCTCTTATAAACATTGTATGAACAATACAAATGACAACATATATAGTTTCCACAGGTAGGGCGACAATTAATAAAGTATGTAATAATTTACGTCTGACACAGCATTAATTTTTTTAACAAATTTGGTAACCAATTTTCTTAGCTAAATTTTGTGATCATGTAAAACAGATTTATAGTGAAATTTGTGGTTGAATAGAAAATCCTGCCAGAACTCAAAACATTCGTTTTCAATGAAACCAAATTTTTAGCAAAAATGATAATAATTTATGATCGTGTCACAAGGGCTTTATACAATGTAGTTTTTATGTTACGTATAAGAGAAACTATTGATTAAATTGTGTATATGTGTATGGTGTGTATATACATAATGCTGAGATATGTTTAATTAAATTATATTTTTGTATATCGATATACAGTTTATTTAAATTTCCCGCACTAATTTTCCTCTAAACATTTGTAAACCGAAGGCACACGAAAAGACACGAATGTGTCCCGAGTAGACCAAGCACCATCGTTCAAATTGCTTCACTGCGTGGTATTCATGCGACTTCCAGATAAGTATTAGAGTTCAGTGGGCGAGAAGTATTATGCTGCCCACAACAGATTTTTTAAATACATTTCTCATCATAAGCAGAAACTATAATAACATTTGAGGGGTTTCCCACAGGAATCGAACAGCTCTATTATTCAAGTGTCTGATTTATTGTTCCATATCTTTCTATTTCGTTTGTGTCACATTGTGAGCATTAAAGTTTTGTCTTTGTCCAACATTTAAATATTACACAAATGTCAATAATTGATCGAAAAATATCTAATGAATATTTCGTAATATTTTCAAATTTGTGGCTCATTAAAGATCAATATTTAGTACATAGAAGGCATATTAAAATTCTTGCAACAGCCATACGAATGTTGTAAAAACAGTAAATGATAAATATATGTTCTTTAAACATATTTAATTTGTCTTTTAGTTTCGAAGTGAATTTTATTTTATTATTGTCTTCCCGGATGATTCAGTGTTGAAAAATAAATACATTTCACCGAAAAAAAAATTGTTTACCGTTTCAGCATTCATTTAATCTTTTTATAATTCTTCCTCTATTAATTATATCCTTTCTTTATTTCAGGTATGCGCTTCACAACAGGCCTTTTCCCACCAACTTCCATCCGTTTACCGAGCGTGTATAACTTCATGCCGCATCTTTTGGACGACCCTGGTAGTTTACGACCTGCGTACTTGCTCAGTAAAGGTCGCGCATACGTCAGCATGGTGCTGGGGGTGCCTACAGTGAAACGGGATAAGCAAAGTTACCTCATGGACACCCTGCAGAACCTCCTGGATGCTATTTCGTTTGAGGAGGCGCAGGATACCATCATCGTGGTGTTCATTGCTGAGGTTAGTGAGGAATTTCATTTTTGAGGTTATGTTTGCTGCATAGCAAAAACATAGGTGAAGAGCATAAATCTTTGAGAAAAGCATTATATAAAAAGAAGCATAATTTTCAAATAAATTACACTTATTTTTTTCAGTTAAAATGTATCTATAAATATTTCATGTTGCACGTCTATGTATACGAAATGCAGTAAAGTTATCTGCTAACCATACGGTTAATAAATGACCTTGAATAGTCATCTTTCGTGAACCAAGCTATACCAATATTTTAGACAAAGTTTTGATTGCCACTAGCATACTGTTCCGCCTATGTTATTCAACATATCTTTCATTTCCCTATAAACGCATACGGAATCAGCCTGGCGTGGCATCATAAATTCAAACAAGTACATATTAAGTATATATTTGGTTAACTTTCAGGATCCTGATTTCAAAAAGGCGATATCAGAAGGCTTGAAAGTATTAAGAATTTGGAATAGACAGTAGATGTGTGGCATATTTTTAAGGGCATTAAAACTCGAATATTTGAACTAATACTAAAAAAAAATATTTAGTCTCTATCATACAGTTAAGGTCTAGTTTTAGTATAAATGAGCAATTTTCTATTTTGTTATTATGGCGTAGGCGGAGAACTCCATTACTAGCATCAATTCTTTGAAACTCAAATACTATAGTAATATTAGAAATAGCTATACGCTTGGCTTATCACTAAATAATAATACCCATAAAGTAACTGAAAGTATAAGAAACAATGAAAGCACAAGAGTAATAATTTATATTAAATATGACTTTTCTGGTTCCTGTTACTGCTACTGTTAGACATATGTAAAATTTAACATAGCATTTTCGTGCTTTTCCGTACGATCGAAGAAAAAAGTGAGAACCTGAGGAACATTTGTCATTGTGTCAACCTAATTTATGTGCATGTGAATACATTATTCTTTATAAACTCCTTTAAAAGCTAAAAAGTTTTTGTAGATGTTTTCTAAGATTTTATTAAAAAGTTAAGTATGATAAATTGATCATTTGTGAGATTTTTCAATAATTTAATGTACTATTCATTTTCTTACTAGTATGTATGAATGATTTTGTTAACTGGCGCCGAATGAGCGGTGGCAAAAATTTTAACATATCTTTTTTGTTCTGAAATTCAAATCAATTTTTTCTGTAATATTGGTAATTATGATCTTCTGTTCAAATTTCTGTATATATTAAACATAGTAGCAATTTAAAAGTATACTATGTTTGAATTGGCGCCAAATTACACTGTAAACTGTGACGTTCAAGAAATACTAGCAAATGACAGAATTGGAAAGAAAAATGAAAAAAATATTTAATATTTCTTCGCAAATATACAAGTAAATAGCACAGCAGCAATTTCATAGCAACGGTTGTTAAGTAAATTGTTGATTTCGGAAACATAATTGTTTGCATATTTTTTCAGAATTAAAAGTTGTCAAATTGTGTGATTCTGATATTTCTTGTACGCCTCCCGAAATTTAAGGCTGGAAACAACGAATAAACGCTTTTTTTAACTTACCATAATGGCAAATGTGTTAATTCACCTGTAATTCAGTACGTAAATAAAATATAAACTAAATTAAGCAGAAGTTCTAACGCATATTGTATGTTGTACTTCCCAACTTTTCAAATAATTAAATAAAGAACAATGTCCGGCACATGCCTCTATTTTACTGGTAGTTTAATTGACAGTGTAAGTATAATATCTGATAATTTAAATTTAAGGTTATATTGATATTGGACAAATGACAGATTGTTGTTTTCCAACAGATGGCACTGATGGTAGGCAAATTTATTATTTATTAATAAATTATTTATTATTATTGGTTTTTAATGCTTGAAAATCGTTAATTTATAAACTATATTTTGTTATTTTAATGTGTGCAGCGGTGCAGCTTAGAGTTTCATTCTTTTAATTGCTAATAGATAGCGTTAGTAGTATTAAAATGTCAAAATTAGCAATGAAATTTCTAATTTAATTTAGATCATTTTTATTCATTCAACTATTTTTCCTCAATTATCTTGTTCTTATATTAAATTTGTTGTAATGTGTAAATAAATTAAAAATATAATAACACTTTTAAGTTACTCGATCAAAGTAGTTTCCATTGAGACACTAGTGCGCGGAAGCAAAACAATAACGGGAATATGGCCTTTCGGATTGTGAGTTGGCTGCGAGAAACTTTAGTTTCTAGGTAGTGAGTACGAAAACTATTTTTTTTTTACTATTATTACTTTTATTTGGGCACACTAGCACAAAACTCTTTTCTACAAGCATGTTTGAGTCTTTACGAAATATAAAAATCAGTAATATGGATAGAACTAGTAGCTAGTATAAAATTGGCAGCTGGCACAGCTGTCGGCGGCAAAAGTAAGCCACTCCCTCATTGGTGTGCATTTTTTGTCGTCATCAGTTGACAGAAAGGGCGGCAGTTTAAATATTGTATTTTCAGTGACCATTTTCTCATGAATAAAGAGCAAATGAAAGAAAATAATAAATAAGGGTAAAATATTTTTTTTATTCTTTTGATTATAACAAACAAAAAAAATCGTGCAATACCTCATTATAAACCTGTTTCTTACCAGTTTAATAAAGAAAAACCGGTTTAAACAAAAACCGTTCACAAAATTAACTTCTTATTTTGGTGAACTGTTATTTAATTAGATTTCTTGTCCGGTTTTTAAATACGTTTTGTTGAGGAACATTAAAGTTAAAGAAAATATGAAAAATATTTCCCCTCGTCACATTTTCTTATTTCCTTGTTTGGGATGAAAAATTTAATTTGTGAGATCGTGTGACGTAAGCGCCTCAGCTAGCACGAACTTCTAAATATGAAATATGACAGGCGCGCAACATAAATTGTTAGGCCTCAACAGCACATAGCACATACATACTTTAACATTTAATAAGCCTCTTGTGTTTCACTCAGGCGGCTGTGGTATGAAGGCAGAGGCGGAGGCTGAACTAAAAGAAACAAAAGCTGCGCCGAAATTTAGTGGTAAACACCGCGCCAGACTATGTAAATATTTCCTCCACACTTCAAAGTATGAATTTACGTGCTCCGGGAAAAATTTCCGCTACTTCCAAACAAAAATATATTCCAGCTTTTATTTTTATACGGACACTAAAAATTTCGTATTCGAGATTTCGCAAACAAAGAAAATGCAATATTTTCCGCATCTTAACTGTGCTGTCGAACACGAAAGGTGACAAGATATTGAACTAGGTTACTCGGGGTCGAATACTCTTCTTTATATAAACATAAATACTAAATAACAGTCAAGAAAATTGAATTTTTTGAAATCGTCAGTAAAGTGCACAAAAATCGTCATTAAAAGTTCAGAAGTTGGCACTAAAGTAATCTATTATACGACGATTTCATGCAAATGCAGTGATGCCAACCTTACGATAATTATTGCACATGTAAGATAATTTGGGCAGGTATACGATGTAGTAAATTTGTACATAAAATGGCAAATAATATGTGCTAGAAGAACAAACCAAATAATTCCGATGAAGAAATTTGATATAAAACATAATTTTGAGTGTTCTTTACGATAACCTCAATGTCCGGAGGTTAGCAACAATGATTGACACACTGACGGATATAATGTAACCATAACCTATAAATATTCTTTTCACTTCCATTTATCAATTAGTAGTAATGATTGCAACTACTTACTATTAAATTATTTGCGCTCATAAAGTAAAATTAGTACAAGTATAACTTAGTAGTACATAATAAAAGAGAAATTTCGTAGTGATAATTAGTAGCAACAAAAGACAATTTTAAGTACTATTACCTGTCAATCAGAAGACTGTTGTGATTATTAACAATTATTTAAAAATATGTAAAGTTGGACGGAGTATGAAAATATACAGATTTGCAAAAGATACTGTAAGAAAAATAATTGATTTAATCAGAAATGATATAAAACCAATATCTAGAAACGGTGGTAGTGTACGAGTATATACAGAATTACAAGTTTGCATTACACTACGAGTATGTAACCAATGCTGCTTAATTCGCTCTACTTTTGAGTAATACCCTCTTCTTCTACTTGCCATTTTCAGTAGTGGATTAACGATTTTGCCGCCTGTAGCCTGATTAGTTTTCCACATAAAACCCCAACGATTATAATCAATTTATTTTTATATAATTACTAATATTTATTATTGCAATTAAATTTTCTTGTAATCAAAAATTTCTGTTGTAATAAGAATAAATACATACAAGAACAATTATTATAATCAATTTTTTTGTGATTGGTCATTTTTTTTGTTGGATTCACTTTCTCATTATTGTAATCAAGCATTTCATTGTTACAATTAAAAAACTTTTTAAAAAAATCCTAAAGGGAGCAATATTATTTATATTCATTAAATTACTAGATTATTTGCGAATGTCCGCAAATTTGATTCATTTAAAATTATTTTTATTTGTTGAAAATTATTATCCAGAAATTTACTGCCGTCAAAATTTTTCCGTTGTGTCTAATAAGAAATCCATCACTGGACATTTTAGTGGCTAATGATATGCAAATCAATTTAGGTTTTTTTTAAATCTTCTTGACTTTTATTCACTATTATTTCTGAATTTGCTTCAATTAAATTTAATAAAAATATTTTTTCGTTACGGTCCTCCCATTCATTTGTCATTTTTTAAAATAATCTTATTTTTCTTATTCAATAATTATAACACTTCACCATTTCACCGCTCGAACAACTGTCAAATCTGTAGTTTTTTTACAGGTTATGCCTATTCCAGTTTAGTAGCATTCTAACCTGTTTCAACATAACTTTCATTTCATGTTCGATTTTCAAGAATCTTCTACTTCCGGTTGTCCACCTGTTACCAAAACTTTTTCATATCTTCCCATGAATGTCCGATTGGGAAATACGTAGTTAAACAAATATAAAGTCTTATAGTTTTTGAGTAATCGTCCTTCCAACATCCCACACATACACACACATATATGTGTATACACACACACACACACACACACACACACACACACAGACACACACATACACACACACACATCATCGTGAAAACGTTAAAATCGGATTGTAGGGGACCTTTAAATGTGCTTATTCAATAAAATCTGGATTTGCGATTTTTAGCATGAATCCAATACCTCTCTTAGCGAGAGGTATAAAAGTTAATGTCTAATAATTCTGAAGGACATATCAGACAATACCGCAATCATAGAGAATTGATGTCAAAGAAGTAAAAACAAAATTTGTTTATTTGAATTTTCAATAATGTTTTTATCAATTTTTATTGACATTTGAAAATTTAATTGAATAATTCTCAGGAATAAAACTAGTTGAATGATTGAGCAAGATTTATTTGGATATCACAGACAATTCATTGTTTTTAATTTCAGTTTTCAGACTCCTTTACCTTTTATTAAATTGACATTTTATACCCTTAAACAATTGAATATGTATATATATATATATATATATATATATATATATATATATATATATATATATATATATATATATATATATATTTATCGAAAAAATGCCAGAATATTAACTTTTCAATACATTTTCTTTTGCATATTTATGATGATTTTTTATAATCAGTTAAAATTATAAAATAAACTTTGATCTAATTAACAAAGAAAAGATTAAATATTATAGACTAACCAAACTTCTCTGTTCAATACCCTATTCCCTTTAATTTATAGAATGGGTTAAACAGATTCTTTTCATAATCAATTACTACCGTTTTAGGAGCTGTAGCGAATTTTTTTAACCACCCTAAAATACCTATTTCGTTTGTTTAAGATGTAAGAAATAAAACTATAATTTTCAATGTAGAAGTAATGAAACTAATTTATATTCAGCAAAAACTTTTCCAGTTTAAGCCATTAGTGCTTCTGAAAATGATCTGAGGAATACATTTCATTAAATTTGAAAAGTTTACGAACTTTACTAACGAGGGGCTCATAATAATTTTTATCAAGTGTCGAAATAGGCTCGTTTCGTGAAACTCCGTGCCGACTGCGGAAATCTGTACGTGCACGAAACCTTTTTTGACACGTGTTATAAATAACATTTATCTAATTCAGCTTTAAAAAGTTGTATTTTACCTAACTTTTTGACGTTATGAAATGTTACTTTTTACATAATTGATACGAAATGAGTTTTGTAAAATTGCTTTCATAAATTAGTTACGTAAAGAATATTACACACCTGTCAAACTGATAATAAAAGCATGCACTGACATACGCATTAAATAAAAAAATTAAATTCATTTATTTTCACGACAACGCTTTGGTAAATAGATTTCGAAGTATGTATATTGTGCTGTCATAGAAAAATCTAAGACCTCTTGAAGTAGGGCTATTTCGATTTTTTAAATTTTATTTATAGACAAGAATTGGTTTTATATTTTCGTAAATGAAACCTATAATATTTGAAATAAGTGCAATTTACAATTTAATTATTTTTATTTCTCCAATTTAAGAAATTTGACAGTTAAAGTAGCAATTTTTCGGAAGTTGGTACTTCAGGAGGTGAGATTATGGACCTAGAATTTTGTGTATTTTTTAACTATTTTTGCGGTATTAGATAAAATTTGTACATAATACGTTAGTTATGAAAACGTGATATTGTTTAACTCATAGTTGCAAAACTTACTTCACTCGTTTTGGCAAATATTATGTTCATCAAATAATACCCCTCTTTTTATAACTGATTATATAATTAACTATTTTTGTACTGATAATTTAGAAAATCACAAAAATATTTTCAGAATTGGTGAAATTTTACATCACATAACGATGTTTTATAGCTTTGCTTTGGCGTTGTTCGGGTTTGTTTGTTGACTGTTTATTGCTTGATTTTTATAGGTTACTTATTTTCAATACATACTTTTCACTATTTCAAGCTACTTTCTTTTCTTCATAATCTTCTAAATTTGAGTACTGCGTTACTAGATTTCTTGATTAATAGTTATTCGCGGGATATTTAAATCGCTATCACTGTCAGTTTATTTTAACAGTTGTGTATTCGAAACACACTTATGCTTTACGTTCGCAAAAAAGCACTTGTTTATGCATTATGCGTTGGTATTTTTTACTGCTGCAACCAAGGCAATAATAGTTAGGAGATGAAACAGTTGTAGGAAATACTAATTCACAAAACAAGACCTGAAAGTGATACATTACTGTAAAGACACTTTCAGGTCATTTTAGGTACAATTTTTTTTTCGTTGTGAAAAAAAGAATAAATAAAAATCGATAGCTATGCACTATTTTATTTTTTATTAATCTCCTGGAAACATTCTTATAGAGATCGTAAATTACTTTCCGATCCCTTATAGATCGCAAAAAAAATATATTGTTATAGTTATTTTTAACAGAAAAACACATAAGTATTTATTTGTTGAAAAAGTAGAATTGTACTTATTTCTTTTTAAAAAGAGCTAAGTAGGTACAAAACAATGTTCCATAAGTCCTAATTTCTTTTATAAATTGTTTTGACCAATCCCACAAAGCAAATTCTGCGTTGTGCAAACTAATAATTTCCTCAGTGTCGTGTTTGGGTGTATTTTTAGCCGATATCGCGAACTTGTAGAAGTAAAGAGCATTGCGTGTTCGTATTAAGAAATCGACCCGACAACCTAGAACCAGAACCCACAGCATACAATCCGTTACCGATTGTAGTTGCGCTGTGTGATTAGGGCTTTGTAAGGGAAATGCGAGCTGTTAGCTGACGATTTCGTGACACACCTCGCAGGAAAGTTTCCTGCAATAAGGGTTAGCGGTGTTATTTGTAGAGGAAGGAAATATTGAATGAAAAAAGGATAGTCATTTGAGGGTGTGTATAAGTATACAAATATTGAAATAAGGAAATATAAACGGATAAATATCGCTCTCAAAATAACCAACGGAATATTGAAGAGTATTTTGTTTTATTATTTTATATTTGTTAGTTATGTTTCTGACTACTTGGGTTCGCATTGATCAAATTAAAACTGAAAATTTTCAAATAGGACAAACTGACCATTATGATATTAAAGTCATTTAATGTAGTATCACGTTATCGTGTTTGCACTGCCCGTTTGAATATAACTTCGGAATTGGGTCCTGCCAGAGCATCGAACCAAAACCGATATCAAATCGTAACATTTTAATGAACCCAAACCCAGAACCGAACGTTAGATATATTTTCAATTGAACCCGAGTCGGAACCGAACCGGGTATTATAATTCAGGTTCTGGGTTCAGCTCCGGTTCAGGTTCATTTTCAGTTCGAAACCTAAGCGTAAATCATAAAACAACTGATCATAAACGCCCTTGGCGTCTGTGTTGCTGTCTGTGTTGATTGTTTATGAAAATTGTGTCCGTGTTCTTGTCTTGCATTGTATTATAAATTTCCGACTGGCGTTTTAAATTATTTTTATATAATGTCTGTTATTCAAAAACCGTTTTTATTAGGAAGAGCCGAATCTAAACCCGGAACGAAACCGCAAATTTTATTAATGCTTGAACCAGAACCACGCCCAAACCCATCTCTCAAAAAAAAAAACAAATTAATTTGTACCTGAACCGAACTCAGTTTTTGGCGGGTTAAATGAAAGTTCGTTTAATTTTGAAGCAATTCGTATTATTAAAATCATAATTGTTTTTAATTTGGCTGTCTTTAATTTTTAGCAATACTTATTGCTATCTTTCTTGCACCAGTTTCTAAAGTAGGCTGCGCGAGAAAGATAGCAATAGTGTGACGTCACTGTGGCACTGATAAAAATTTCAAATATCTCGTAACGAAATTATTTAAAAAATGTTATTTTTTAATCTTATAATTATTTATTGAGCAATACTTTAACTATAAGGTGTACATTTTGTTATTTTTTGTTGTGGTGGATTACACCATTAAAATATAAAAGGTGGATTTATATACTTCGTTCAACGAGAGAATGTCCTGTTTCGCGCAGGAAACTATAAAATTTTGACGGGGAAGTCATACCAGAGTTATATTGTTATTATTTTTAGATTAAATTAAAGTACAGTAAATAAAATATAAATAAGAAATATAATAATAGTAAGAATGAAATAATAATAAAAATTTGGTTCGTGATCGGGTAAGTTCTCTCGGTGAACTAGGTATAAATATTTTACAGACATATGTAGGTACATAATTTTTTCGTACAAGGCCGACGTTTCGGTAAACACTTACACCTTCTTCAGTGTCTACAAATAACTTATAAATAATTTATAACATCTAATATTAACATGAAAACTATCGCACTTAAAAGATCTTACAGATTTTTAAACATAACTTCATATACAAATAAATACATTCGTATAAACATTATTTTACAAACAGTGCAAAAATTCGCAAAAAACTCCCAACAGAATAACTGAAAGAAGCTGAAAATATGTTGTGGAGTGGTTTTCTCGATACGGACTCCTATTTGTCGTCAATAAACCAATGATTATTTAACTTCCTGAAACAATGCTACAATAATTATTGGTATATCGACGACCATAGGAGTTCGTATCTATCAGAAATTTTGCCTGTTCCTATAGGGTTCTAAATTGCTGGTATTTTTCTGTATACATAACTGTAAAGAACTATCCACCCTTAGCAACGAGTCCGGTAGCTACGCTTTTACGGTCTGGGCCGGTAGTACACAGTAACGACCTTGTCGATGTCCGGTAGGTAGGTACGTCTAAATTGACTATTACTTAATTTATAAATTAGATAAAAAATGTGTTCAATAAATTTCACCTTAAGAACGCGTCACAGAAAAAAAATCTGATGTGATCAACACAGTACCTCCCGCCATTTACCTATGTATATAATTTTTATATTACTTTAAAAATTTATCCATACAATATATAGAAAAAGTATTAAAACAAATTTGTAGAAAATAGAATAATCTTTAATTTTTATAATAACAAATTGAGAAAAAATTACATTTAAAGGTATTTTTTGAATAAAAACTATCTTGAGCCTCAAGTAAACTGCCATTTCCGGTTATCCGATTGCCACCAAAATCTAATCAGATATTTCCATATTAGAATAAGTTAGAAATACATGCTTTCAAAACTTTCTGAATGATAGTATTTGAGTTAGAGCGTAAACAGGATCTACACATACATACATACGAGTACATACATACATACATACACACAGACATCATCGTGAAAATGTTAAAATTGGATTCTAGGGACCTTAAAACGTGGTTATTTACCAAAATCTCGATATGCGATTTTTAGCACGATCCCTATACCTCACATACCAAGGGTAGCGGGAGGTAAAAAACAAGCATTTGATTAAATAATTCTAAATAATTTGCTTTCAAAATAGTTGTGGAGTATACAGAAAAATTGTATATAGTTTATTTTTCTCGTAGTGTTCTTTACGTCATTAACTTTTGAAGAAATAATCGACAAACTATTAAATCTCTTCCTCTGTTATACAACATCTGTAACAAATAGGAAGATATACAATAATGTATCGATTATTACTTCAAAATATAATGACGTAAAGAACACTACAAGAAAATTAAACTATACGACACACGGCCGGTAGTTGCATTATGTTCTCGCTAGTACTCAATAAAAAATAATAAAAAACAATTACTTTTAACTTTAATTAGTAATAATTTTAATCTACATATATTTTACAGCGAAATGCAGATAGAAACCAGAAAAGTACAAATTACTCAAAATGTCAACCATGTAAGAAGTCTTAACCCTCTTAATCTCTTATTTTAAAAGTATCCACAACAAATATTTTATCCCGAAACATAATCCCGCCAATGTATGCTATACATATCTTCCTAAAACCTACAAAACAAATCGTTCGCTTTATACCACATTATACCTCCCAAGCATGTAGTTGGAATGACTTCCCAAACGTACTCCTACGCATACACATGTGCTATTTGCTTGGTTGGTTTCCTAGCAACTGCACCATGGAGACGGCATACGTGAATAATACACTGCATCCCACAGGAGCCGCGTGAAATTTTAAACACGTTTACATCTAACTAATTCACGCGGAAATGCCGCGACGAGGAAGTAAATAAGAGTAGGCTTCCTTGTTTACATGTGCCATTAAACGAGGGTAGCACAGTATTTTTGGTTTATGGAGGTTTGGGTTTGGGACGATCGAGGGGACGAAGTACATAAATGACAAATTATGGATCAGATGTGTATGTTTGTAGTGCAGTTTAGTACGCACTAAAATCCCGGGTGTGCTATGCACTTTCCATAAATAAGTACTTCAGAGGTATCGATAAGTAGTTCATATTGTTCATAGCTTTTGAAATGTGTCTATTTTGGGAATACCACATTCAAAATTACTATAAAGTATTGAATTATAAAGTTTCTTTTTTTGCCATCAGACGTATCTCTCTCTGGTGTCTAAATCATGACAGACGTAAAACATTTTGCATCTAGGTAGAAAATATGTCAAAAATAAAACCTAAATTAGCAATAAAAATAACCAAATGATTAACTTTGAATTGTTTCATTGCAACCAGGGTTGAAAAAAAATCCAGGTTTTATATAAAAAATTCTGATGTGGACACCACACGACTTCCTTGTACGATTATTAAACTATACATATTTTTTTAATAATTAAATTACAAAATATTGACAGGCTTAAGCCAAGCCCGAGAAATATTTTGATATAGAACAAAAAATTATTCATTTATTACTATCATTCTTAAATTAACATTAATCTAACCCGGTTCTTTTTAAAGAGAGTTTTGTTTACAACAAAGAAATATTTGATTACAACAATGAATATGACTAATTTCACAATAAAAATATAATGTTTGTTATTGTACGAATCATAATATTGCCCGTATTTAACGTAATTTGGCATGAACATTTTTTTTTTTGTCCTAATTTATAGCAAGCTTTATTACAAAAACAAAAAAGTATATAATTTTTAAATTTACATATCTCGCTTATACAAAGGGCTAATTTAATAATACTTGATGTGCTAGACGCAGAAATTAATTCTCTAAAACTTTATTTGAAGCATTTATTTCTAAAATCAAAATAAAATCATTTTATTTAAGAAAAACTGTTAACAACTTCAATTAATGTACCACTTCCGGATAGCCTATTTTAACCAAAATCTATTATGTTATTTCGATTGACATAAAAGTCTTGTATACCAAATTTGAAAAGTTTTGGATTATATTTTAAAACAGTTTTTCATTAAAATCTATTATAGGCTTCATGTAAAGTGCCACTTCTGGAAATTGTGTAATAACCAGAAAGGGAGGTGCACAACTAGATGTTATAGCAGTCCTAAATACAAAATTTCAACTTTCTACGGCTTACCGTTTTTGAGTTATGCGAGATACGTACGTCTGTACGTACGTACAGACGTCACGACGAAATTAGTCAAAATGGATTCAGAGATGATCAAAATGGATATTTCCGCTGAAATCTGAAAACCGAAATTTTTCGCGATTACAATACTTCCTTTACTTACGTACAAGGAAGTAAAAAAACCAAATCCACCTGGGTTTTATTGGGGATTTTTGGGTTTTATTGGGTTTTTTGTTTTTTGTGGGCATTCATTGCTGGCGTGGAAAATGCGCCACAGGCGTCAATTTTGATCCATTTACATTATTCCAAAATATTTGGCGTCGGTAGGAATCGTACCCTGTATCCCAGGACCGCGAACCAGACATTTTTAAATGGCACAAATTTTTCCCCTCCGCGCCAGCAATGAGTGCCCGTGAGGTGACGTCTGGTAAACGTCCACACAATACGAATATATTATCATTGCCGATATCTATGTACAAAGCAGATTGGTAATGATGATATATTTATTTACTTATCTGTTATTAATTTTAATTTGTTATGCAATACAAAATTTCTATCGATTTAAAAAAGGGTTATATGAGTCATGAATTCGGTGTCATTGAAATATACTTTCTGCCTCGATCGTGGTTGTGGTTGTGGACATACACTAATTAAAAAGCTTGTAAAAGAAAAGCTCAATTGCACAAAAGTTTATTATTTATTATTATACAACGGGATGTTAGTCCCCCGTACAGAACAATTTTACATTTTAAATATGTGAGTGTAAAAAATAAGTAAATAAAGAACTAATAATAACAAAGTAATTAATTAATGTTTAAACAGATGCATAAATTGTTTTTGAATACTGTAAATTTATCACTTAGATGTAGAAAATCTGAATGATTGTTGTAATAATTGTGGCAGATAGAATTAAGCGGTGAGTTATAGTGTTGCAAAGTGCGAGAAAAGTACAGGTAAATGTGATCGAATTTTTTGTGTTGCATGGTCGCACGTGAAAGTTCAAAGCTGCCAGGATTGTGGAATCGTCGATTTTATTATTAAATATTTTATACAAAAATAGAATTTGCGTTGTTCGAGTTTCTAGTGACTGACAGTTTTTATAGCTTATCATAATAATTACACAATTACATATCAGAATACATTATGGTACAAGAGTTATTAAAGTTAACAACGTGATTATTCTTTACTTACTATGATTTATGCAAGTAGGCCAAAGATAGTATGTATTTATTCTTAAATACGTGTAATTAACGAATAATTAAACATTGACTAATTCGTGCAGTAGTATTTTTATCCTGATCATGGTTGTTGAAGTGTCATAATTAGTTGTTTCCTAAACATATTAACATACTTCTGAGTGTGTTAAACGTAATTCATATATGGCCCTGAAGATTAATACTGGGTTTATGCAGACAATTAAAAAAAATTAGATTGTAAAACTAAACTATACAAGAAGAAACAATAGTTATCAAAGAGAACGTTTATATGCAACTAAACTGAAGAACTAAACTAATTCGTTCGTGAACGACTTGCCTTATTTTCTAACTTTTTGTCAAATGTGCGTGAACAAAACATTCGTTCTTGAACGAAATTCGTTAGCATTGCTTACTTTCTTATTCTGGACCCCTATTCTGCAACAGATAGTAGTACTAAACGTCATCGTTTGAGTGTTGTTTGACTTCGTATATTCTCGGAATAGGTCGTGATTTTCGTCCAGTAACTTTATTGTCGCCATGTTGTTGGGGAAATCAAAGTGAGTTGGTCATGCATTTAAAATTAAAATCTGTCATTTCCTCAAAACGTGTAATAGCCGCATAAATTAGTCAACAAATGTACGTATTTCAGATTGAAAAATTGTAGTGAAAAATTAATATATTTACATTAGTCGTAGTAGACATATCCTCTGTGGGTGTAAAGACATAAATAAATGTTATATAAAAACAAAACATTTTACTTTTTAAGGGATAATAATTCTCTATATCTCATTTCTTGCTTAAAACTACTATGGCTTCCGCAAGCTTTTTTATTTAATCTAAAATTCGCCACAAATTCTCTCTCTGACACACCAAAAGGATGTTGAGCATCTGTTGGATTTCGTCTCAGTAGAGCACTTGTTCTAACTCTACATCCAGTTCTTCCTCTTCTACAACTTACCTCAAAAATAAAAGGTGATATAAACACAATTTGAAACTTATTGACAAACTTTCAATCAGTATTGCTATGTCCATAACACCACTTATATATGTGGTATTATCCCTCCTATCCTTTTTCAAGATTCTTCACCGAGAGTGACATCATAGTTCGTACTCTATATGACATTATCGTGCGCGTTCTCTCTAAAATGGCTGTATCAAGACGATATCGGTGTTGCTAAAAGTTACAGAATAGGGGGTCTGTGAAGTTACAACGAACGTCTATCAAAGACAATTTCGTCTAAACTATTCGTTTATGAACTAATGCTCATATAGTAGTCGTTGAAAGACAAAAATATAAATATATGTTTTATTTATATTAAATTCATCACCACAATTTGTAGAAAATGGAAGATGACAGTAATCCGTTTCTAAATATCTCGCATCCGATTGATTTTTGCAACCTCTCTTAGAAGATATGTCCGTATAACTGTAAAGATTCCCACAAAAATTCATTTTTTACCTCTCGCTAAGAGAGGTATTGGATTCATGCTAAAAATCGCATATCCAGATTTTATTGAATAAGCACGATTTAAGGTCCATAGAATTTGATTTTAACATTTTTACAATGATGTCTGTGTGTGTGTGTGTGTGTGTGTGGATTTGTGTGTGTGAGGTTGTTGGAGACACGATTTCTCAAATTCTATAAGACTAAAGACCTTTTTGACAACGGATTCCTCAATCTAACAATAATGGGAAGAGTTGAATAGGTTTTGGTATCAATTGGAGAACCGGAAGTAGTAGTATCTTAAAAAAAATAATTTAAATATTATTTTTTTGAAATTTTTGTTATCAGTATTAAAGAACATAAAATTCTCTATTCGATACATTTTAAAATTTTATTATATCTTCCATATATTGAGATAAAATAATGTAATATATAAAATAATCTGTCGTATTTCAGAGCCTAAACAACTCTATGGTAACCATCAGATGTTTGTAAATGACAGAAAAATGATATTGTCAAAAACCAACAGTAGTTCGTAAACCTATTTGAGCGGTATTGGCAGCTGAATTCTAAAGCTTGACCTTAAGGTCAAGCTATTTTAACTAAACACGTAACAGTGGATAAGAACCGATTCAGAATTTTTCATAGTACGAATATGGTTTTATGTAGATTTTAGCTGAAAATCAATCTTAGATATTCTTTTTTGACAACATAGTAGTAAAACGTCAAATTACGCTTTTACGTTAAATGAACAAGCTTATCTGACATTATTGAAGAATATTTCTGTGATATTGGTAAGTTTACTATTTCTTGTTGTATAACAATTAAATATTTAAAATTATAGCTATATACATATACCCATCAAAAATCCCGTCAAGAAATTGGAAGAATTTGGAATATTTCGATGTATAGGAGAAAACTTCTTCAAAAAATAAATTAAAATTATAAAAATAATCTAAACATAAAGAAAAGACATGAGAAATTTATAGGAAGCGAGCAGTCATGTGACTTTGTTGGACTTGACAAGCAAATATGGGGGCCCGAGTTAGAATGACAGCTAGTAATTATGTACATATATGTCAAATGTCAATTTTCCATCCAATATTTCATGATATTCCAATTCCATGTGGTTTATTTTCCTCGACAAGTAAATTCTATATTCTTGGTGACAAATTAACCACGTGTAAAATTATGACATTTATGTAAATAATTACTAACTGTCATTTTGACAAGGGCCTTCATATTTGCTTGTCTACGTCAAGTATGACAAACTACATGAATTTAGAAAATCTTGAAATTTTTGATGAAAAATTCCAAAAACGGAAGTGGCGAGAGGTATTGTGCTGGCCACAACAGATTTTTTTTTCTCTAAATTGTTTGAATCCGTTAATAATTTTGTTATATTTTAGTGCACCCTTTCATTGAATTTGCATTTTTATTCTTAATGCAGTAATCAGCCAGAAATCTATGGGGAACGACAAACACTGTCTATATTTCAAGCTTCAGTAAGTCATAATTTACGGAAAGTCACTGACATAATTATTCAAAAATTTTCACAAAGATATCTAAAATTTCCTGAAGCTATTGAAGAAATCACAAATGTAAAAACTGGATACGTTTACAATGGGTACTACAGAGTTAACTATACTAAAGAAATCCCAGAAACAATGATTGTTTTGTGGAACAAAATTTCAAGGATATCGCGTGAAAGATAAAATTACAGATTATGATTTTTGTAACGTACTTTGTACATTTAGTTCAAAAATATTCGGTCGTTAAAGTGTTGCGCTTATGCCAATCGTGCACTTCTGAACGACAACAAAGTTTCTGCAGAGAAGAGCATCGAAATATTAACTGAACTTATTCAACAATTTGTATATTTGTATTGTTTACCCTATATAAACATAATGTGCCGCAATTTCACCTATAAAAGTTAGTTTATACGAAATGTCAAACATATAATTTTAATTTACTGCATAAACGACATTATCTTAATTTAGTGGCTTAATTTAATTTTATAGTTTACATGCTGCATAAACCCAGCATAACAAAAGACTCTTGATTGTAGTTTATTTTCTGTTGTTTAAACAAGTAGAACTAAATTCCACTGTGATTTATGATGTAGAAACATTGTTTTTTTTTGCTAAAATCTAGTTTCATTATTGGAAAACACGGTTTAATGGATATTGCATATTGATGCAACTAAAAAGTACTTTAACCTTTGCGTCAGTGAGCGTTTTAAAAAGTAACTAAACACAACTGTTACAATATATTTAATTCTTCCGTGATTATTAGTAAATTTTGTTTCATCCAATGAAAGATGTCTATAAACACGCACTTTCGTGAATCGTGATGCTCTTCACCAAAATAACAATTAATTTTTTTGAAATGACAGTTGTGGTTTTTAGTAATACTCATAATTTTCATAATTGTCTATTCTCATTACTAATATTAATTTTCATTTGTAGCTATAACATATAAAATTTACAGTATTCAAACATTGACTGATTCGCACACGACGGTGACCAGCATAATATCTCTCGTGAATTCCATTTTATTTTACATAGATATAACATTTCTTGCAAAGTATTTTGTTTATAATTCCGTTAAAAAACAAATATTTTCTGATCGTAATACACTTTTTACCTCTCGCTAAGAGAGGTATTGGATTCATGCTAAAAATCGCATATCGAGATTTTATTGAATAAGCACGTTTTAAGGTCCCTACAATCCGATCCCTACAATTCTCTTTCTGATACATTTAAATATTTTTATATATATTCTATAGATTTAGAAATAAAAGGAATATAATATATAAAATAATCTGTTGTAATTAATTTTACAACCGAAAGGATGCCATGAAAAATAGTTGAAAATTTAAATTATTTGTGACAGATAAATGTCAGTGTCAGAAATAATGAGTAATGAAAGAAAAATGTACTTGGAGAATCCCTTAATTCTTGATCCGTGACTATTATGGAGATGACATGTCTAGGTTGAAGGACTTAAATTTGTTTCAAACATTATGGGACAATGTACACCAGCACTATAGACTAGAGTTTAGAGTAACTTTGAATTGCGAAAAAGCTATCAAATTCTTCTCAAGTAAGTTGTAAATATTAACAAAATTACACATCGATATAAGAATAATCGGAGTGCAATCTATCCGTCATTTTATTAAAGGGAATTAGTGTTATTTAGATATAACAAGTATGAAAAAATAAAATGTAAAAGAAGATATGTAAGAATAGATGCACAATCCAGATATATACATTTTAGACCGCCCAAAATTAATGTTTTTACTAGAAGAATATGAAGAGAAAGTAAACAAGGTTGTTCGAATTGAAAATTGCTGTTACCAGCCTAATATTTATATATGGTAAACTCTACTTTGTAATTTATTGTAACATAATTTATGGTAAAATATCTTTATGTTGAGACATGCTATTATTGAATAATAAAGAAGTTTATACGTCATAGATTTATATGAATATATTATTTGTATTTATAAAAATAATCTTTGCTTTATGCATACAGCCAGGTAAAATATACGGCGAGAGGTTATGTGCTGGCCACATCAGATTTTTATTTTTGATACTGAAATTTGGCTATCAGTTATGAACATTTGAATTTCTTCACTTGTTTCATTGGAGTAGTTTAGACTGTGAGTTTATTACAAGAAATCATTTTATATATATTTTTTTATTTTCTATATGTAGAAGATAAAATAAAATAACTAATATTTAATTTAATATTTTTAATACATATTTATTATAATGTAAATTGTCAAATTAATAATGGTTTAAAAAACTATTTAGCATGATTCATATATCTGTCTAAGGTAGTATGAAGTTCCTCGGAGTACGGTGTGACTTGAACCGCAAACAGTCAAAATATCCAAACCGAGTAAAACTCCAAACAGAATGAACACTATACTGAGTGAAAACCAACACATGATAGTTATAAGATATTAAGAAATACCCGTTTACTGAAACATTTTTGTGAAAAATTCATCTTCACTGGGGCCCTTGAAGTCAGTAATTTTTTTTTTCACAAAAAAAACGACTAGATATCAAATTAGACTAAAATTAAAATTTTCTCCACTTCTTTCTCGGAGTTGATTTGAAATTGTACTGGTCTGGAACAGTAGAATTCGTTTCTATTGTTTATGCTTAACATTTATTTATTTACGTCATATTTGTATTAATTATTCTTCCCCAATTCTAGTCGAATTTGAAATATAATAGAATTTAAAGTTATAAAATCGTGGGCCCTGAATGTGTGATTTTATCAATTTTACAATTTTTGTATCAAATATGAATAATATAATGTATAGCAGAAAATAAACGACTTTGGTCAAAATTGTTATGTGCCATTATATGGAGCAATTTACATGCCTAACAAAGATTTAAACAGTGTTTAAGTTAAACACTGTTTAAAATAGTCAACATTGATTATAATTTTGTGCATTCAGAAACACGGTAACTAAATATATAAACATTGTTTGAAATAAACATTGTTTAAAAAATTAATACCGTAAAAATACGAATTGGGACACATATTAATTTATTATAACTGTCATTTTGCTGACAAAGGAAGAATGTAAAATTAAAAGAGTGAATAAAGTATGTAATCTAGAAATTAGATTTAAAAATGTGTTATTATAAATATAAATATTAAATATATTTCAGTATAAAAATAATAAGAAAAGAATCGGTGGCGATATACATCGACAGACGACATCAGAGACATTGACTGGCAAATTTATGATATTTTAAAATATGGATGTAGACAACGAACTGCAAACTAACACTCTGGCAAACAATGAAACTATTTCAGTCGCTATCATAAATTTAATTGTAAATTTAAAATGTAAAAAGTTTTCATGTAAAGAAATTCAACAATTTTTATTTAAAAAAATATGTAACAGGAAGAAATACAACAATAATTCATAAAACTTTAAATAATAACATTTATTTCTAACATTAATTAAAGTTTAAATTAATATACTGTGTTCTAAAAATATCGCTTCTTAAATTTGGTGATTGGTGTACATTTCTAATAAGATTTATTTCTGAGTGTTCTCCATCATTCCAGTTTAACTATATTCTGCAAAATTGCCAATGTAAATCTAATTCACGTTTACAGACGTTCGGACGTTCATATTCATTCAGTTCCCTAACTTCGTCAATTCCACTCATTTCTAAAAATATAAACTGCCCCAACACCTTATTTAAATTTGCATGTTTAACCGAAATGTCAAAATTAAACAGTGTTTAGCTTAAACACTGACTACGTTTATCTCGCAGTAACATAACCCGCTTAAAAATCTAGTGACTTAAAACTAACTCTTAACTCCAGCTCGTTTATATCGCATGTTTTAAAGTGACTACAGGATAATTAGCGTCTATCCACTGCTGTTAAACAAGGACAGATTGAAAATTTTGCGGATGACTTACTATAATAATAATAACAAAACGCTCACGATCTTGAAGCAAACCTCGAAACAAACAGTTTTTAGAAGTTTTGAGTGCAGTAATACATATTTTTAATAATTATTTACAAGTTTAAAAAAAAATTGAGGTTAATCCACAGCCTTAACCGTTTATCTCGCAAAATTTCAAGTAGGTTAGTTAACTCAACCCATTATTTAAGTTACTTCACTTAGCACTAATCTAACGTGTTTATCTCGCACGTTTAGCCCGCTTAACTCAAGCGGGTTAGTATTTAACTGGATAAACTAGTGCGAGATAAACGTAGTCACTTTTTAAATTTTTGTTTCTGAATAGGTGTGTTAGATGTTAGATGAGTAACAAAACCTCTGGTTTTACACTTTTAAATAATCGACTAACTACAATCCACCTAACTTTATTCTCCAATAAAATATAATAGTATTTTATGTATCTAGGACAAAAAGTGAATCTTTAAGGTATGAGCAACATGTAATTACTTGTGAGTACCTTAAAGACACTTTTCGTCTGAGGTGCATACATATTTTTATGTCATACTGGTTTTTAGTTATTAAATTATTAAAAGAAATATGCAGAAAATATTAACAGTATGAGTTTTGTATAAATAGGCCAAGTCGCAAATGTTTGAAAATCTTAGAAAAATTTTGACAGATTGAAATTAAATTTTTCTGGTTTCATTAACATTATTAGTCGCTATAATTAATGAAAAAATAGATTCATCGAGATATTTTGGATGAAGCTGCTGAGATGAAGAACATTTTAATGTCGCATAAATAAAGGATTCAGTATGAAGATAAAATTTTAAAGTCCTAGAACTTTAAAATGATATATTTAAATTTCTAGGATTTTAATGTTTCACTTTTTGTTTCATAGATCATTTAAAAAACGTTGCTTTAGAAACCAGTATAACAAATAATATTTATACAATCCATGCTATCTATAGTCTACTAATCATAAAAATCTGTTGTGGCCAGCATAATACCTCTCTCCACTTCCTTTTTTGGTTACATAAGTATAGGGCGCGAACAGTCATGTTACATTGTTGGCCTTGACAAGCAGATAATTAGTAATTATGTACACTGGCTTGCAAAAAAATCGCGTACACCTTAAAAATCAAGTAACCGAGGTTTTACCTTTTTTTAGCTATGTAAATACGATTTTTTTAAAATAGGTTAATATCAACTGTCAATGAAGTTGTCACCGTTGTCACTGTCATGTCATTATTTTAGGTATCGTGGAGCAAGTTCTTTATTGTGCTAAATTACTACTAAATTACAAATATATTCTAGAAAAATTAAAGAACCAAGTATTTATTTTAAATGGATTATAGGTACCTAAATAAGTAAAAATTGACTGAAACAAATTATGGACGAAGCGACGCGATTTTTTTGCAAGCCAGTGTACAAGGATGTCATTTGTCAATTTTTCATTCAGAATTTCAAGATTTTCTAAATACACGTAGTTAATTTGTCACCAGGAGTGTGGAATTTACTTGTCGATGAAAATAAACCTCATGGAATTGGAAAATCACTAAATTTAGAATGAGAAATTATGATACTTGACATCTATATACATAATTACTAGCTATCATTCTGACATGGGCCCCCATATCTGCTTGTCAAGGCCAACAAAATCACATGACTGTTCGCGCCCTGTTGTATTTAACATTTCTTGTATACCTACACTCTACACCAAGAATTCAACTTACATATATAATATATTCTTTATATTTAGATTGTTTAATTTTAAATTCATTTTATGAAAAAAATTTGTCCTCTTCTAATTTTTCGAAATGTTTCCAATTCATTGTCAGGATTGAAGGACATATGTAATATACCTATAATTTTAAATATTTAACTATTAATACATTAAGAAATAATATAATGTATGTACTTCCCAGAAAAAGTCTTCAGTAATATCACCGGATTTCTGACACTGACATGTATCTGTCATTTACAAACAATTTAAATTTTCAACTATTTTCCATGGCATTCTTTCGGCTGTAAAATTTATTATAACAGATTATTTTATATATTATATTTCTTTTATCTCTAAATCTATAGAATATATAATAACATATTAAAATGTATCAGATAGAGAATTTAATTTTCTTTAATATTGCAAAGAAAATTTATCAAAAAATATTATTTAGAAGATTTTTTTTTCAAGAATCTTCTACTTCCGGTTGTCCAATTGTTACCAAAACCTTTTCAGATCTTCCCATGAATGTCCGATTGGGAAATACGTAGTTAAACAAATTTAAAGTCTTATAGTTTTTGAGTAATCGTCCTTCCAACATCATACATATACACACACACACAACACACACATCATCGTAAAAATGTTAAAATCGGAATGTAGGGATCTTAAAACGTGCTTATTCAATAAAATCTGGATATGCGATTTTTAGCATGAATGCAATACCTCTCTTAGCGAGAGGTAAAAATATGTGACACAATATAATAACGGGAAGAATACATATCATTTTGTAATAAAATAAACTATATCATAATCATGAAATGTCAGGATATCATGTACTAAACTGCTGACTATGTGAAATATTTTATTACCGAAATGTTTATTTATTGCTACTTAAACCTTTCAGTTAATATTGTATAAAGTTGCTTGATATAATATGTTCTTATTAACATATACTGATATGTTCATCTCGAAGTACTTATCAAACAGCTGCGTAACAAGATTTATCTCTTTATCATCCTTATACCAATTACCGACTACAAAAAGCTTTTAATATTTAAATAATATACTTTTTTAATCATTAAAATAATCATATTCCCACGATTGTGTACATAGAAGTAAAACAAAAAGTAAGTCCTATTTATATTCCTCTCTAATTGGCAAATTCTTCTTTAAATCATGTATAAAAGATATGCGCGGCGGAGAAAAACAAATCTTTTTCCTCTGCTGCTCGTCATTAGGCTCTTAGTCCGGACTCTAGTCGGAAGATAGCGTTTTTGTCGGGGGAAGTGAAGTGTCTGAGGCCACCCACCAGCCATTACGATAGTAAAATGTTATTTTTCATTGTTTTTACTTGTTTGCAGTGGAAAAACATTTGCTTGATTAATTTATTTCAAGTGCTGAATGAAGTAGACGTACTTAAGATTAAGCTAGAAAAATTGAAATCTTACCTAAGTGTTTTGTAAAATGTAGTACAAAGAAGGAAATTTCGAGTTATTTATGTGTCATGGACTGTAATTTAATGTAGTTTTTGTTTTGGTTCTTACAAACAGGAATAGGATCTTAATTCTAAATTAACAAAAAATTCATTTTCATTTGTTTGTACAAATTGACTTACTCTCGGTGTTTCATTAAGGAAGTGGTGCTCATCCTATTTCTTTTAGCGATCCCCTTTCTTAGGAAGAATTTCTACGCAACCACTAACTATAACTTTTTGACTAATTAGAAAATATAATATGTACATATATATTTCATGACAATTCTGCGACCTACGAGTTGTGCACCTCTGCTTTAAGGTATATCGTATACCATATTGCAAAACCGCTTGTCCATTGAGTCAATTTTATAAAACAAAATTATTATTCGCCACAGATTTTTTTACCTTCCGTCACCTTTAGGTAAGGAAGGTGTGTGTGTGTGTGTTTATGTGTATGTGTGTGTCTGTGTGTCTTTATGTTACTTCAATACCACGATTCCAAAAATTATAATTTTGTCGTATTCCTCAAGTTTTTATCCAGAAGAACAACTGATTAGATTTTGTTTATAATTGATGAACCGGAAATGACCTCATTTGAAGATTTAACAGTTAAATTTGATTTATAGACATTTAACGTTATTGTAACTTAAAGAATATAGTATTCTCTATACGATTTGATTGAATTTTATACTTCATATTCAATAGATATAGAGTTAAAGAATTTGAAAGAAATTAAATTTTATATGCTAAACATGGAAACTACTAATATATTCATATAATCAGTATAAATAAAAAGTAAATTAATGTGGCAGAGATGTAGATGTTGAAGTACATGTTGGGGAAGACACGGAAAGATACGGCAAGGAAATACAAGTAGAAAGATACAAGCGAGATGATTACATTAGTTTGAAAATGCCATGAGGAGAAATGAAGAATATATTGGATGAAGAATGAGTAGCTTAGTAATAGAAGGTTGAAGAAACAGAGTAAGGCCAATGATAAGATGGGAGGATTGTATTGCGGAAGACTTGAGAGAAAAGGTTCTGAATGAGAACAGCACGTAAAACAGATATGAGTGGAAGAAGAAAATAAAAAATAGCGACCCCTAACGAATGGGGAAAGCTAAAGAAGAAGAAGATACTAGTGTTAAATGCAATTTGCATAGTTTGTTTATGAAATAATTTTACTGGAAATTTAGAATCTTTTGTAAGAAAATTTATGTATGGAATTTATACATAATACACAAGATTGACGGAAGGTATTGTGCTGGCCACAACAGATTTTTTTATTTATGGTTATTTACATAGAATAAGCCACCTCAGTGATCGAGCGTGCTGACATTTGCTAGTGAATTAAAAAAAAATTAAGTCACTCTCACAGAATTTAACTCCCTCTGCAACAAATAATGCAATTAAAATACTCGTAACATCAGGCAAGAAAATAAAACTTACTACAGTCTTTATTAGACAGACCAGCCATTCTCATTATTTTTCACGATGCAAATGACATTTATTTATCATTTTAAATAAAAGACTTGACGTCTATCAACGACAATTGTCATGCAGAACCTACTAATTAATTAATCTTTTATCTTGTCAAAATTAAATATTATAATGGTTTTTCTTATTATTTCGTCAAAATTGAATAAAATATTGTATAAACCACGTGAGTTAAGAATGTTTATTCACTAAGGAATTTAACTTTCTTTTCATAAATAAACGTTATCTTAACTCACTTGGTGTATAAATATCTATTAATCACTTCAATGAATTTTATTTCTGACAGCCTATTAATAAACGGTCGACGGAAAAATATTTTATAAACCACGTGATTTAAGAATGTTCATTCACTCGAAGAAATTAACCCACTCGCCCACGAGCTCGTGGGCTAAATTCTCTACACATGAATAAACATTATCTTAACTCACTTGGTGTATAAATATATATTAAATGGGAACCCATATTGAAAACAATAATATATATTTCTAACTGAATTTGTCATTGGTTTCTTAAATGAAGAAATGTGTAAGATTGGAGAAAATGACAAGTAGATATAAACAATTGATGATTTCTAAATGATTTTGTCATTTGTTTCATAATAATCTCGTCCCAACAAATTAATAATTCATGTTTAACAAAAGTGAAGCTTGTGATATAACAAAAAATAATAATAAGACAGTTATCATCAGCATACGTTTCAATTTAAAAATTAATGTGTTATTCTTCGAAATATAAAGTATTTACCCTCGAACAAAAAAGTTTGCAGAACTTCTAAAATAAATACAGTAGACTATCATTAAGCACTATTACACCAGGGTTGTGCTGGTGTACTGAAATTGCCGGATTACTGGAAGAACTTTGAAAAAAAAGACGCATTTAAATAACATACTTCTGTAACTGTATATCATTACAAAAGGACAAATAATGCACCAAAATAAACTGATCTTCAAATGTGTACACTCGAAGAATATTATACATTTAAAAATTTGACTGAAATAAAATTGCATAATGTATTCTTACATTTCGTAAAGGCGTAAAGGTTAATAAATAAAAACCATGCAGCAATGATACGCGAAATTGGAATGAAAAAACTGGCAATTAATTGTCTTCGCTTTCTGGAGCGTGTGTGGGGACACACGCTCCTGTTTTTACTCCGGCTTGCCTGCACATGCCAAATACGTGCGGGTTTGTCTGAACCGGTTGCTCCCGCCACACTACATAGGTTTTTAATTTATTAGGAAAAGAATAAAATAGTCTTCCTTCACGTTTGAAAAGTACTACCGGTTTCGAACCTTAATAGGTCCATCATCAGGTACCAGCCTACAAAGGATAATACAATTATTAACAACATTAAAAGTAATGTACAATTATAAAACAAAAAGTACTTACATTAAACAAAAGTACAGACGTTCAGAAAACTTTCATAAATTTCTTGACTCTTGACTCCTTATGCTGATCCATAAACTGTGTCGTGATGGGCGTTCTTCGAGACCCTGCATATAAATTTTATGAATAAATTTTTAAAATAATTTATTTTATAAATCCCAGAGATGAACATATCTCCTTACACAATTCAGATATCAAACTGATTTAATTGACAAATAAATGTCATTGTCAATAAATTAATCATTTCAAATTAATAATGGTAGTTTTTTAAAAAGAAAATATTAATATATGAATTTATAAAATGAAAATAAAATAACGGCACTGCCACAAAAAAAAATTATGGTAAAGATTCTGGAGAAGAAAATACGGATAATACATAATAAATTGGAACAATTGTTATAATACGAGGGTCATTCAATAAGTAAAGAGATAAATTCTATAATTTTAAAACTATTCAATGAATGTGTACAATCTTTTCAGGGGTGTTAGTTGGCAACCTTGGGATATGCTCTGATCAGCTGTTTCATCATTTAATACATATACATAACCTCAAAATTTTCAGTTCACCTTGGCAAATCCACTAGAAGATTGCACCTTAGAAGAGCAGCGCTCAGTCATTAGATTTTTAGTCGCAGAAGGTGTAAAACCAAGTGAAATTTTTCTAGAATGTTAATACAGTACGGTAAAAGTTGTATGAACCGTGCGAATTTTTACAAGTGGGTTGATCGGTTTAAAAGTGGCCGAACAAGTGTAGGTGATGAACCCCGATGTGGACGTCCAGTGGAAGTTTCTGGTCCCTCCTTGGAATCGAGGCTTGACGGAAGATCAGCGAACTATCAATAGCCAATACTACTCTGAGATGCTAGAACACAAAGTTAGACCAGCTATCAGGAGCAAACGCCGTGGACTCTTGTCAAAAGGAGTCATTCTTCAGTACGATAACGCCCGCCCTCATACAGCCCAGCTAACCCGTGATAAGCTTCAAGAATTGGGTTGGGAGGTCTTACCTCATCCTACCTACAGTCCCGACCTCGCCCCATCTGATTTGTACCTGTTTGGACCACTCAAAGACGCCCTACGTGGAAAAAGATTTGCTAACAATGAGGAAGTTAAGGAAGCGATGCAAAAGTGGATTCGGGGTAAATCGAAAGAATTCTTCGCCAAGGGAATTAGGAAGCTACAAGAAAGATGGGACAAGTGCATAACTGTGGGGGGTGATTATGTTGAAAAATAGCCTTAATTTTGAAAGATTGAAATAAACCGTTTTTGAGCTATAGCCATTTGTCTCTTTACTTATTGAATGACTCTCGTACTATATCTTGCAAGGGAACTTAATGTAGTAACCAGCATTAGTAAATATGTGCGTATGTATTTAAGTTGACAAAAAATATATGGCTGGGCGTATTGTACAGGCCACATCAGATATTTTTCTGTTGGTTTAGAATAGATAATATTGTTACTTATTCTGAGCTTATTTTATAAAACCGATAAATAAAATCGCGTTGCTACTGTGTAAAACATTATCTTTAAAAGCTTAACATCTAGTTAAAATTTTACATCTTAATTAATAAACATGAATTCCCGTGGTTATCGTTAAATTAATTCAACAAAAAGTAATCCCCAATAAAAACTTCAGTAGCCCCACAAGTCATTATAAAATATATTGGGGATAAAATTTGCGTGTTGGCGTAAATCAGGGGCAATAACAGCATCTGTCCCGGTCCCCACTCCTTGGGGGGCACTTGAACGGTTCATTTCGATCCCCATTATCATTAATCCCCCCAACTGGGAGGGTTTTTGCGGACTTGAAACTGAAAGATCCTAACCGGAATACGCTCGAGAACTCCGAAACGGTTATATATCATTTTCAGTTACTGCTCTTTGATTCTATTAATCTTTAATCTGGAAACATGTTTTTTAATGTTGACTTTTGCTTTCAAAGCGGATGATTAATTAGACGCTGAAACTTTATAAAAGGGTAGTTTGGAAGTTTTATTCACTTTTGTCTAGGTTCGGTACAGATAATTATGATGGTTTATGCAATGAATGCGATAGTTTTATTCAATGGAATTAAAATTGATAACATTGAAAAGAATGACGTGTTTGTAGTGGTTTATTCATGTTAACATTAATGTCAAATTTGTAGCGTTTTCCATTTATATATTTAGTTTTGCACTTAGTGCAGCTAATGACGTCATCCCCGGAACTAGTTGTTGTTACAACACATGCGTAGTGCATTTTAAAGGAAACGTAATAGAAGTCAAGTGCAAGTTTGTTAGCTGTCATTGTCAAATAGAGAGGTTATGTACAACCGCACTGTTTATTTGTATATATTTACAAACGTATGTTTCCAAAAAAATCTTCCATTAACTTATTTTTTTACATTTACGGGCGTGGAAGGAAAAGTTTCCGGAATGACATGAAAAGAAAATATATTTTCCGTCGACCGTTTATTAATAGGCTATCTTAATGTATAGAAAATCATTCATTAATGACCCCTATTAATGCATGATTTTTTATTAATAAACGATTTATTGGGTGCGTTCACCACATGGAACACAGCATGTATTGCTAACGCTAAGTTGTAGCAAAAAGGTAGACAGAATTAAAAGTCATGCTTTTGACACTTACTAGATAGGTATATTCACGTAGCAAATAACATAAAAAACCGCTTGATTTTTCTAGCATTAAGTAAACTGAACGCACCCACTGAAAACAATTGATGACAAAACTTATTGATTTTCTGACGTAAAATTTGACGTTCGGTCAACCATTATTAACCTAAAAAAAAATTGTCATGGAATAAAATTAGATTTTCCATTTAAGTAAGATACGGTCAAAGAAAAAATATTGTAACTAACACGTGTGTTAATTGGCGATTAATGATCTCAACAATTAACGCGTGAGCGTAGCGAATGTTTCGATCATTAATCGCCCTCATTAACACACTTGATAGTTAAATAACTATTAACATGAGATACATTTTATTTTTCTATATAGGCCCCTCTGATGTTAATGTTAACAAACAGTCTAGCGTTTTTCCAATTTTTCGATTCCCTCCCGATATTGGATTTCTTTGAGGTCCTCAAAATAAGCATTTACTGCTTCAATCGTAATCTCTTTCCAACGTTGAACGTTGTGAGTTTTGGGAAAAGATGGAAATCGAAAGGAGCCAAATCGGTCGAATATGGTAGATAGGGGACGATTTCAAACCTCAGTTCGTTCAATTTTTGTTGAATGAGCTGGCGCATTGTCGTGGTGAAGCAAGATCTTTTACATTACCATTCCCAGGTGTTTTTCTTGAATTACTGCTTTCAGCTGGTCTAAAAGTGTGGCGTAGTATTGTCCAGTCACAGTTTCTCTTTTACCAAGGTAATCTATTAGCAATATTCCCAATAGACTGACGTCATCACCTTTCCTGCCAATTCAATTAACTTCGGTTTCTTCGGAGCCGACTCCCCATGTCCAGTCCACGCTTTCGACTGAATTTTCGTCTCTGGAGTGTAGTCGTTTATCCACATTTCATTAATGGTTTCGGCTGAAGTTCGGGCTCGAATGCGATTTTGCTCCGAACTGAGCAATTGCGGCGCCATCTGGTGCACATTTTTCTCATGCCCAGCTCATTGTGTAAAATATGAACCACACTTTCATAAGAGATCCCTATTGCTTCCTTAATCTCCCGTACTTTCATTTGGCGATCTTCCAGAAACATATCGTGGACTTTATCCACAATTTCCGGTGTGATAGGCGATTTTGGTTGACCTGAACGTGGTTCGTGACAGGTAATTTTAAATTCCAAAACCCAGAAAAGGAACGTGAAGCATCCAACTTGGTTTTGATTCGTTGCCGCCTTTCCTTCCAAATGAAAAATCTTGATCACCGCACGAGCTTTGTTTTTATCCATTACCGATTTAACGCGGTTCTAGTTCAAACAATAAAAATTGCGGTTTTGTTCCGGGTGCAGGTATTGGGTTCAGGTTCGGTTCGACCTAATGAAAATTGAATTAATGTTTTTTGAATAACAATCTTTATATAGAAATAATTTAAAATGCGAGCCGAAATTTACGCAAGACAAGAACAAGAACACAATTTCACAAACAGATAATACAGGCGTCGATAATTGGCTGTATTACGCTTACGTTTCGAACTCAAAATGAACCTGTCCGGTTCCGACTCGGGTTCAATTGAAAATATATTTGAGGTTCGGTTCCGGGTTTGGGTTCGCCAAAATGTTATGGTTTGGTTCCGGTTTTGTTTCTGTTCAGGTTCGGGTTCGAAGCCTTGACTTATACAGGCACTTTTTACAACTCAAAATATATTAATTTGGCAGACTGCACTGGCAAGAACTGACGATCGTAGTAGGTGCAAGAAATGCGCACTCGGTATGGTTCAGTTCACTGGAAAAGTATAAAATAAAACGTGTAAAACTCAACTAGTGCGCACTGATTATCTAAATGGAAAACGAGTTATGCCACTCAGTGCAAAAAATATATAAATGGAAAATGCTATTAGTTTTAATTTGTGTTCATGCTCTTAAGTATAAAATTTATAAATAGTAAATAACACTAATTAAACGTAAGTTTCATCATTTATTCCAAATCATAAATAAAATTTTTAATTTTCCCGTTTAGTTTCTGCGACACATTTCAAAAAATATTCACATGTAAATTTATTTTTGGAATTGAAATTTATGCACAAACTGTTCGCCGAAGGTTGCGCAAATATTGTTTAAGCCCCAGGAAGTCTGCTGCTTTTTCAGTTTTGCTCATCGTATAGAGCAGAATACAAAGTGGTCGATATCGGCCTCCAGAGGTCGATATCACATTGTTAGGGGTCGACTCGAGCTCAGGGGTCTATATTGGAAGTCGGAAAAAGTCTCTACTAATATAACGGCCATACATTTACAGGTAAACATTTTAAATGTTTACATGTCATTTTTTTTCAAACATATTCTAAATTATTTCTATTGTACTACTATTTAGGGACAAACTTACAGTCGTCCGTTAAAATTTTAACTGCTAGTTAAATAAACAAAAACTAAATGAACTGGCAAATGACAAATTTTACATTGCTGTCAACAATCCAATTTAAAATTGTTTATTTATCTGAATGTTTTAACTAGAGATTGTAAGAATGGCCGTTAATAATTATTTTTATGCTTGTTCTTTTATAATTAGGTACGTAAAAGTAAAATAAGGGAAGTCGATAAAAAGTAAAAGAACAAAAAGTCGCCAGTCAAAGAACTTTGGGGACGTCTGATATAGTAAATTGTAAAGTAATAGCTATTAACATACCTAGGTTTGTTATAAGTCTCATAACTGCCGCAGATGTCGGCTTGAAATCTTCATTTCTCCTCATGACATGTTCAAACCAATGTAATCGTCTTTCTTGTATCTTTCTAGAAAATTGTAACACTAGAGTTATTTTCTTACCGTATCTTTCCATGTTTCCCCAACATCTACTTCAACATCCTCATCTCTGCCACATTAATTTACTTTTTACTCATACTGACATCTGTCAATTTGAATTATATGAATATATTAGCAGTTTCCATGTTTACCATAGCTGGCTGAATTATAAAATTTAATTTCTTTAAAATTCTTTAACTATATCTATTAAATATGAAGTATAAACTGTAATCAAATCGTATAGAGAATAATATATTCTTTAAGTTATAATAATATTAAATGTCTATAATTCAAATTTAACTGTTAAATCTTCAAATGTGGTAACTTCCGGTTCACCAATTATAACCAAAATCTAATCACTTGTTCTTCTGGATGTAAACTTGAGGAATACGAAAAAATTATAATTTTTGGAATCGTGGTATTGAAGTTATGGGATCCGGAACTTTTGTCACAAACACACAGACACACACACAGACACACATACATACATACATACATACATACATACAGACATCATCGTAAAAATGGTAAAATCGTATTATAGGGACCCTAAAACATGCTTATTCAGTAAAAACTCATCACTGAATTTTTTTGACCAAAGACAATACCTTCCTTACCTAAAGGTGACGGAAGGTAAAAACATAATTTGTCCGGGAAAAAAATCAGTCATCTTGTCATTTTAGATATGTACATGTTCTCTTCGCATAAAAAAAGACCATTAAAATCTGCGAAAAAAGGCTGCTACAATAAGCAAAAAAATATGTTGAAATTTTTCTTTCGTGATATTCTGTTAACGAATGAGAAGATTCTCTTTTTTTCATAATGAACACCGCTGTTTGCAAGAATGTTAATAAATACATAATCACCGTGCTTAACCTGATGTTTAATTTAACAATAAAAAGAAACAGAGCACTTTCGTACACGTGTACTGTAGCGTAGAAATTCACAAATAAAAGCATCAGTCTTTATAAAATATTCAAATTAATTCTTACAATTTGCAAAGCAGGAGCAAGAAAGGTAAAGAACCTATTTGCAACTACAAAGCACGAGTTAACAATTCATGAATTTAAAAACACAAAGGGTTCTTTGAGGACTAATTCCGATCCAGGTAATTGGCATTCCTGTAGGTCAATCATTAAGGAATCGCGATGCTTCATTTCACAGGAATTCCGCCGTCATTTGTCGAAAGATATTCTGTCAATACCGGACAAAACTCAGAATAGAACAACACTAGAATATTCATTTTCGAAGTCAATAATATTTATACTACAATAGTTATTTGTCTACTAGAAAAATGCATTTTTGCGAGTGTGAGTATATTTTGACATTCCAAGACGGAACCGAGGTCATTAAATACGAGCACTGGTAAAGTCGTTTTTAGTCGTTTTCAATATAGTATCTAATGCCAATTGATAATCAAAGATCCTATTTTTAACGGCCTAGGCTCTAGGACAGTAATAAAGTTTTTCTGGACGATTTTGAGATATGTGAAACTAGTCATACCGAACGGGATTAAGGCACAGAAACTGGTTTTGCACAATTATTTTTACAAAATTCAGAACCATGAATTATTTAAGTACTGTGTACTGAAAAAAGATTTGAACCCATTCTAGTATACGATTGTCTGTAACTGTAATAGTTTCTAATATAGTTACTAAGAAGTGGTTTCTTAAACAACCAAGTGTGTCAAATTAGCATTTAACAATCAACATAGGAAAATGTATTCGTTGAAGACTAGCAATAGACAGCTGAAGGATACAATGGTTTTACAGGGACTTAGTAGCTCAGTTGAGAGAACATCCAATTAAATCAACGGTTACCAAACTTATTCAGTCATGCAACTCTTAAGAAACCACCTGCGTTCCACGGAACCCCAACTCCGTTCTACATTTTTATTGGTTATTCTAAATCCAAAACAAGGGATGCAACCGATACCGATATATCGGTGATATTGCCTTTTAGAGTATGTATCGGAGTCGGCGATATTTATTTGCTGATACGTTTCGAATTTCGTGCTTCATTCGACCAAACCTCCAGCACCTGACGCCCACACCCACAAAGTCGAGAAATATTTGAATACCCATAATATTGCAAAACAACGGATACGTTGATTTTTTGACGCGACGAAGTTCTTCACAAAATTTGAAAAAAGCTGCGCAAAAGTACTGTAGTTTCCAGATAAATCCTATAGAATTCAAGATACTGTTTTCAGCATCAGGTCTCATTCAGACATACCTGAAAAATTGCTTGTCTCCACACAAATGTGGAATGTTCTTTGAATAAAAATATTTTAAATGTTAATTTTATTTACTAACTTTCCGAAAGGTATGATCAAAATTTGTATTTCACAAGTAAAAACGCAACATTCACCTTTGTTTTTCTTTTAATTCTTTACTTATATCGGCGATATTTATCAACAATATCAATATCTTATCGGCAAACCTAATATCGTTGCATCCGTACAAAACAAAGCGTCTTGTACCAAAAGTTATTTGCATAGCATGTTTGGGTAAAAAAAAATAATAATAGTTTGAAAATAACAAATTTCATTGTGATCCAAGAAAATATTGAGAAGTACCAAATTATAAAACTAGTTCCTAATGTGACTTAACTTTACTCTTTACAATGTATTTTATGTGGGATGTTTTTTGATAATTTTATATTTCTAAATTTCTCCTTAGGTTCCACGGAACACACTTTGGGAACCGCTGAACTAAGGGAGATGCTGGATTCAAATCCCTGTGAAGTCCATGAATTTATCACAATTTTTTTTGTTATGAACTCAATAGTTTTTGTTACATTCATTTTTCTTTTTCCTGTGGCGTGACATATCACGATTTGTTTTTCCTAGAACAACGAATGAAATTATAATTATATATTCCAAAGCTAATGAATTTCGTGCCCTTTGAATTCTAACAAAAAGTTCTATTCAATAAAAATTTTAATTAGCCATTTAAAAATATAATAATTTAAGTCTATACTACAGGCGGATTAAGATTTAAAAAATCGAAAAGGAATGAAGCAGTTAAATTTAAATAAATACAAAATATTACGACTTATTACCCATATCTGGGTGTGCCAAACTACTTTTTATTTGCAGATTTCGATGACGATATATCTATGCTGTAGAGGCCACTTACCAGCTGTCGTGGAGAGATCATTACACAAGTCACTTTTGTGCTTTTTGAAAATTGGAAATACGAGTAATCTTTAAGTTTTTCTACAACCGTTCACATGTTGCATTTAGCTTAGCGATCTTAGTGATATTAAGTAGACATTTAGTGATATTTTGAACTTTCTTATAGTAATTTTAGAATAAGGCAGTGAAACTTCTTTCCGAAAAAAAAATCTGATGTGGCCAACACAATTTAACTTTTATTCATGTAAATACTTAAAATTAAATTAAATTTAAATACCGGATTCGATCCCGACCGACGCTAAATAATTCAAATTTTAAATGGCACAAAAATTACCCCTGTGGTGTACTCTCCATGCCAGCAATAAGTTCTCGTGAAGTGACACCTGGTAAACGTCCGCATGGTACAAATATGTCAGCATCGTTACCGAAATCTGTGTACAAAGTAGATTGGCTCACCCAGTAATGGGTAATATGCCGATGATATATTATATATTTTTATTATCTTACCTATATTCTTAAATATTTACTTATACTGGAAACTGTATTAAGTTCCTTTCCATATAATTATTGTTCCATTTACTATTTTCTTTTTAAAACGTTACTATTATTATTTGAAATGATTAGTTTGTTGACAGTGACATATACATTTAAGCTCTGAACTGTGTAACCATGAAGTTATGTTTAAAGCGTAGGCTCTGGGATTAAAATTATAGATAATTTTAGAAATATATCCCTAAAATATATACAAAAAGTATTAACGAAAACTTGTAGAAAATTTTAAAAACTTTAATTTGTATAATAACATCTCGAAAAAATATCATTTAAAGGTATTTTTCGAAGAAAAACTATTTTGAGCTTCCAGTAAAGTGTCATTTCCGGTTATCTGATTTACTCCAAAATCTAATGGTATCTTTACATATAAGAGTAAGGTACAAATACAAGTTTTGACAATTTTCTGAACAATGGTATTTTTTGAGTTTGAGCGTAAAGAGCATCCACACACACATACACACACACACACACACACACATACATACACACACGCACATACACACATACACTCAGAATTGGATTCTAGGGACCTTAAAACGTGGTCATTTACCCAAAACTCGATATGCGATTTTTAGCACGATCCCTATACCTCCCTTGCCAAGGGTAGCGTGAGGTAAAAATTGAATTTATTTATTTATCTATTAATTTTATACGCATGATACGCATGATGAGTTCAACTTTTTTAAAAAAATAAAGTTAAAAATATTGACTAATATTCGCATCTCCCGACTAAAAGCAATTGCTACTATCGTAATATGTATAATAATATAGTCAGGGTACTATCTAATGGCCTGATTAATCTGGATCTCATAATACCTGTCATCAAGTTTATATTCTATAAAAGTTTTATCTATTTATGTTTTTAGTGCATACGGAAATAATTTCACGAACATATATCATTAAATACGAAATGCTTATAAACTTCAATGAAAAGGGATTTCCATACAAAAACACATATCCCGGTACACCAAAAAAGAGTTACTGTAATTGATTATGATTAGCATTATTCTACTCTTTGCATGGAACATTAAACTTGAAAGTGGTGTCACAACCAAGTTTAATTATTAACTTATCCCTGATTTGTGAGCCAAACTTCAGGTGCTCCTTTTTTTAAAATTCAGTGGTCCGAATTCATAGCCATTTTGAAGAATGCACTGCAGCTTTAATTAAATGACTATAACCGTGTCACCCTGGCCACCTGGGTAACTGCCCTGTCTATCTAGGTTCTTCATCCGCGCCTGTGAACCCCGTCCCACATCGGTTGACTCACCCGCATTAATTTTATTTTATTTAATTTATGATAGAAATAATAACTAACATAAATTATCGCCAATTTTTAATAGTTCTAATGACACATAGCAAGATATATAAAAACAATGGCTGGTAAAACAAGCCTTGTTTTGGAAACGCTGTTTTGAAAATGTCAAATTTCAATATTTAATTTTAAAGAACGATTTTTTTCAAAATATTTTTTTAAAGCAGAACGTAGTTTGTATTCAAATAAATATTTTGACAAAAATCGTTCTTTGAAAATAAGGGTGAAATTAAATACTGAAATTTGACAGTATCAAAACAGTTTTTTCTAAGCAAGGCGCGTGGCAGGCCTATGGAACTCGAATAGCCGGCCTGTTATACTGTTGTAGTTCGAAGTATGTTGACAGACGCTAATATAGCTTCTCATTACCTTGCTGACCGTTAAAAATATTTCAAAAATGACATTTCATGTAAATGAAATTGATTGATTGAATTGAAACAGTGTTGAAATCATAATCAAATGAAAATAAATATATTCGTGTATGAAACAATGGAAAAGCAACGGTTAATTTATTGTTTTGCTTATATTTTAAAGAACGGTAAGTTAAGAGCATTGTGTACTACTATACTAAAATATGAAGCGAAAATTCATATAAATTGTTCCTGTACCAGAACTATTAACATTTAAAAAAAATCAATATTAGACAAACATACTTCGGATATGAACCTGCTTTTAAAAAAAGTATTATTTAAATCTATTAGTATTTGACTTTGATTTTAATGGGTAAGCAAGAAATGCTACTAAATTTTGGGTGTCCCATTAAAATCAAAGTCCAGTATTAATAGATTTTGATAATTTATTTTTTTAAATGCAGGTTCATATCAGAAGTACGTTTGTCTAATGTTGAATTTTTTAAAATGTTAATAGTTCTAGTACAAGAACAATTTATTTTAATTTTCGCTTCATATTTTACTACAGCAGTACACAATGCTCTTAAATTTGGTCTCTTGAAGTATTACTTCGAACTCTAACGAAAATTTGTAACTCATTAAAGGTTTAAATGAGTAACCGTCGGGTAATATAGAGGGAATGGCATATGAATGTGTAGGAAAATATTTACGAACCAAAACGAATCAGTCACTGTATCTCATCAACAAAGATTAGAAAATAATATTTGGTTGAAATCTATACAAACTTCAAATTCATTGATACACTGAAAATAAACTACCACATGATGAAAGAATAGTTTTACAAGCGAACAAACTTTAAGACAACATACATAAAATCACGCGTGTCCCAGTTAGTGGGTTCGCACAAACCCGATAACAATAAGAAAAACATCAACATATTAAAGTGACCGATTTTCGGTAGCGAAATACCGCATCCGGATCACAATAATAGGAAACAATCATCTTTCGCCACACATTCCTATCTAAGCAGACTTCTTTCGCCTCGGCCACACTCATAATCCTTACTCTTAAACATATTAAAGTGACCGATTTACGACAAAATAATGATAATAGGTAATCTTTCATACATATTATGTAGTTTGAAATTATTCATTATTTAAATTATTCTCAATACAATTATATTTAAAAACATAATAAATTAAATATTTATTTACAGTTAAAGTAGTAGTTTTTATTTCAAATTTTGTATGTCTATAAAATATGTATAATTATAAATACCAATAAGCTACTAAATCCACCTTTTGCATTTTAGTTCGAAGTATGTGCATAGGGGGCAGTGCAAACACGGTAACGCGATATTATACCCGATTTTCACATCTTTCAGTATAGTGTGATCTGTGGCTCGTGGTACCAGCTATTGTTTTTAATGTCAATTACTACTGTAATTCTAGACATTGTATTTAATGAAACATAACATCCTTATAAATCAAATTCGTTTGTTTTTTCAGTTTTTATTTTTTGTTAAACTAAGTATTATTTCATTTTACATTAAAGCAACTTATGTGGGACGGGGCTGGTAGCATAATACTCTGGTTACTGTCTGAAGTTGCATTTGTATTATATAAATGTCTAAAGTCTAAATCCTAAATGACGTTATAATTTAGGATATTAGGAATTAAATTTGTAATCTTAGTGGACGAGCAGGTTAACGTACATCTACTAACTCACAGTGACGTCGACGACGAACCATGTTCCGTGCGTTCGATTCCCGTCGACTTACAATGTGTAATTTGTCTTAAAAAATTAATACAACTACTTGTATTTATCACACACGGATGCTATAAGCTAGCCACTTATTCATCTTAAATAAATATAGCATTGACTGAAATCCAACCGGCAGTACGGCAATGGTAAAACATTGCGATTCGGTGTGTCTGGTAGAAAAGGGTAAACAGCGACAGCCTGTATACAAGCCTTACGGCCAGTTTCATAATGCAGGTAAAGTTACTTTAACTTTAAAGTTTGATCTAAAAGTGAAAATTTTGTTTGATAAATAAATTTTAAATTAAAATTATCGGCTAAAGGTATTTTAAAATAAACGAAATTGAATTAAGCTACCAACAAATTTTATAGAATAGATTGTACCTCACATCAGAATAGTCACCCTATATGTGAAGTGATAATCTGACAATTATTATACTTTCAATTTTATTTATTAATAGGGGGAATTGACGCTGATATCTATAGAAATCGAGGATTGTATGTCGCATCAGGCCCTGATACGACTATCGGGCAACCGGGAAAATGCCCGGTGGGCTGAACCTTAAAATTGGGCCGGCCGGAATCCAAATTGGTTTTTAATTTTAATTCGAGCCGGTTTGCCACTAAGGTATGTTCAATTTTTCCCCTCATTTACTTTATCTTGTAGTTTTCTTTGACTCCAAAATGTGTTTAGGTTCGTATATCAATTGTATAAATGTATATTCCTCTTCCAATAAAAAATTGTACCTCTTTTTACCTCTCGCTAAGAGAGGTATTGGATTCATGCTAAAAATCGCATATCCAGATTTTATTGAATAAGCACGTTTTAAGGTCCCTACAATCCGATTTTAACATTTTTACGATGATGTCTGTGTGTGTGTGTGTGTGTGTGTGTGTGTGTGTGGGATGTTGGAAGGACGGTTACTCAAAAACTATAAGACTTAAAATTTGTTTAACAACGTATTTCCCAATCGGACATTCATGGGAAGATCTGAAAAGGTTTTGGTAATAATTGGACAACCGGAAGTAGAAGATTCTTGAAAAAAAATCTTCTAAATATTATTTTTTGAAAATTTTTCGTGGTAATATTAAAGAAAATTAAATTCTCTATCTGATACATTTAAATATTTTATTATATATTCCATAGATTTAGAGATAAAAGAAGTATAATATAGAAAATAATCTGTTGTAATAAATTTGACAGCCGAAAGAATGCCATGAAAAATAGTTGATAATTTAAATTATTTGTAACTGACAGATAAATGTCAGTGTCAGAAATAATGAGTAATGAATTAAAAATGTACTTGGAGAATCCCTTAGTTCTTGATCTGTGACTATTATGGAGATGACAAGTCTAGGTTGAAGGACTTAAATTTGTTTCAAACATTATGGGACAATGTACACCAGTACTGTAGACTAGAGTAACTTTGAATTGCGAAAAAGCTATCAAATTCTTCTCAAGTAAGTTGTAAATATTGACAAAATCGGAGTGGAATCTATCCGTCACTTTATTAAAGGGAATTAAGGTTATTTAGATATAACAAGTATGAAAAAATAAAATGTAAAAGAAGATATATAAGAATAGATGCACAATCCAGATATATACATTTTAGACCGCCCAAAATTAATGTTTTTACTAGAAGAATATGAAGAGAAAGTAAACAAAGTTGTTCGAATTGAAAATTGCTGTTACCAGCCTAATATTTATATATGGTAAACTCTACTTTGTAATTTATTGTAACATAATTTATGGTAAAATATCTTCATGTTGAGACATGCTATTATTGAATAATAAAGAAGTTTATACGTCATAGATTTATATGAATATATTATTTGTATTTATAAAAATAATCTTTGCTTTATGCATACAGCCAGGTAAAATATACGGCGAGAGGTTATGTGCTGGCCACATCAGATTTTTTCTTTTGTCAGGCATATTTAAAAGAAGTCTGTACATACGTAAACCTAACCTCCAAACATGAAAAATGACAAACACTGCCACCATGTACGAATATAATGAGTTCTAAAACGCTTGTTCGTACTTTAGAACTACTTAAAGTTTATCAAAAAAATATTATGAAACACAACCACTTTAATTTAAAATAAAAATTTACTTTTAGTAAAGTGTACTTTAACGGAATATTATGAAACTAGTCATTAGATAGATTGATAGAGAAATTAAATTTCAGTGTTATACACTATGTCTTGAAGATTAAGCGCACTTATTAAGGGTAGATTCCAAAAATAAAATATAAAAACCGAAACCACGGTTCTGGTAACGGACTGGTTGCAGTCACGTGACTATTTTTAATGAAACACTTCGGTTTCATTCGGTTCTTAAAATTATAACATAACCTTTAAACCTATATCATAATGATAGTAGCGGCAACTCTAAAATATTTCGGACAATGAACGAAAACATTTTATTTATGGATTTATTACTTTTAACAAGTAGTGATGAAAGCAGTGATGATGAAAAAATAAAGCAAATAGTTACATAGTTATTGCAGTCTATAAAAAGCAAGTTAAAAATCATTAATTTTGCGAAATAACTATTATATTATTGAATTATTGTTTGTTTTTGTTAGGGAAGAGACCTAGAATAGAATAATATGTTGAAATAATTACAGTGACGAGGTATTTCGATTACATTTCCGGATGAATAGAAACACTTTTTATTAAATTTCAATGGGGGCAATTTAACATCTCCCGTTTTCTTAAGAGGTCTCCCAAAAAAAGAAGCCGAATTACAGCTTCTACTTGCAGTTTGGTATTTAATACAAAAATAATATAAATTCTGTATATTGTATACATATAAAATATATGTAAAATAAAAATATATTCTTTATATAACGAAAATCAAGTTCCTTAATAAACTAACAATTGCATTAATGTGTACAAACACAAAAAAGACTACCACGTGTGGCAGAAATTTTGGGTAAATACGTAAATATAACCCAACATTTATTTATGTTTTAGAAAAGGATAGATATACGTAACCGGCGTAACCGAGCTAAAAGAATGGTTACGCTGGTTACAACCACTTTAACCGTTACCATGTTTCATTAATTCACAATTTACATCTTTTGATATTTTTGCAACACTTTCGGTTAACCATGGTTAAAATTTGTTATTTTTGGAATATATTCTAAATAAGTCACGGTGCTTTACTACAATGTATGGGTAAATGTCCAATTTATTATCGAAAGAAAAACTTCTCAATTGATATTTTATAATATATTAATATTTTTAATCTTGAATATCTAATTGAAACGAATTATTGTAAAGTGTTTCCATGCACACCAATTCATTTGATTAGTACCTTATTCACAAGGCAAAGCTTTTTGGCTTCTATTTTATGATTATTAACATATTATCTTAAAGATTTAATTAAAATAATTGTTGTATTGTTTTAAACAGATTGTACCTATAGTTATATTTATGTTAAGTAATAAATATTTAATTCCAAAATACGGCGGACACAGTCTTCCCAGTGCCATATCTTGGAATACAGTGAGCTGGTCAAAAGTATCAAGTATTGCTGAAGTAGTGAGAAATATAGAGCATGATATGTCGAAGGTTATGAATTCAATCCCCACAAATGTTACAGATAATCAAATTGATGATATATTAAATACTTTGTGAGGATGTAGTTTTATGAGGAAGTTTTATTAAAAAGAAAATTATTCGTGAGAGAACAATGATGCGGAAATTGAATGCGAGCGTGATAAATTTAAAAGAAATTGAGGATTTTAAAAAGTTTCCTGCTATCCATCTGAATATTCTCTGTTCTCTTTTTATTTTCTTATTGATTGTAGATCATGCGGATTCGAATCTAACCTAATCACTTCCTTTGTAATAAATTATTTGAGTTTTTATCTTCTTTATGAAACAGAGAACAGGAATTCCACTTGTTGAAATGACTTTTTCTACTTGCAAAGCAAATAGAAAATCACCTTTTTCCTAGAGAAATAATATATAGTCAGACGAAGCAGACATTTAAAAAAAATCGTATATCATATCCAGTGATGGACGAATATTATATTTGTTATATCAGATTAAAACATGTAAATGAAGTTTTTTTTAACTGGTGGTTAATAAATTAATAACAATTACTTTATATATGTATAGATACGAGAATATTTGTCGACTGTGGTACAGGTTAGATGTTAATATTTACTTGAAAACTCAATCATAGAGCATTTATTCTTACAAAACCTACGTTTCGGTATACACTTATACGAGTACTTTCATCAGGGTAATTAAGATCTTACAGATTCATAAATATAAATACATTGAATATTGAAAGAAGCTTTCAGAACTCATAATATAATGAAATAAAACAAAATTTGGGTTTAGTTCTATATAAATTTAATGAGACCTCTAACCACCACCCAGCCCAAAAAGCCTGTTCTATTAAAACATTATATCAGAGAGCTACAGCAAAGCGCAAATAAGAAGAGCACTAAAAGCGATTAATAAATCTACCTGTTCCTCAAGTTGTTACTAACAGAAAATGATTTGCTACTTTACCTTTCATTGCCAATGTAACCGATAAAATTGGTAGGATTCTAAATAAATTTAAAATACAGAAGTCATATAAATCGAGTTTAAAAATCCGTGATCTTCTTGGCAATGTTAAAGATTTAGTTCCTCTACATTGTTCTGGCATTTATAAGATTCCTTGCCAGTGTGGTAAAGTATACATTGGTCAAACGGGAAGAACTGTAGCAACAAGATCAAAAGAACACGAACGACATATAAGATTAAATCAACCAGATAAATCTGCTGTTGCTGAACATGCTATTCAAGAATTACATGGAATTAATTTAAAAAACACGAAGATTTTAGCAAGAGGAAATAACTGGATGAAAAGACTAATTAGAGAAGCCATCGAAATCAAGAAATCCCTCCTATAACGTTAATTTAAATACAGGTTTTGAGCTTCATAATTTTCTGTTTTATCTTTGTATGTTTTTTATGTAACTTTTGATCAATGTTACCCTCAGTTTGTAAACTTGTCTTGACTACATGTATTTTGTTATTTACCTGATGAAGACAGCACTTCGCTGTCGAAACGTCGTTATTAAATTTATACAGGACTAAACCCAAATATTGTTTTATTTCATTATAAATACATTAGTTTAAACATTCAATATTACAAACATTGGACAAAAAATAATGAATTGTTTGGTCAGCAGGTGTAAATAAAAACTGATCATCAAGGTAACATCATACGGTTAGATTAGGTTAGTTTATCGATATATAATTAGTTTCTGACAAAAAGAGTACTATTTTGGCATAAAATTAGTTTGCCGATTACAAATTGCTGCTCGAACAGTAATTTTGTTCGCAAACTGTATTATAAAGATTACCAAAAATCTGAATTGCTGTTCATTTAAATTATAGCCCTTTAAAAGCAGTAATGCTCAGGTGTACCGACGTTTTCATGCAGACGTATATTTATTTTCCGTAATTTAGAATTTCAGTTTAATTTTGTACAAGATATTTAAATAAAGTATGTTACTAACTTGATATAAAACTATTTTGGTAACCAAGGTGAGTCTTTGTGAATAATTATTTAAAAAAATATAGACAATTCCACACAGGATTTTTCATCCAATGAAATTGTTGTTCTGAACCAGCCCTAATCGTACTATAGTGGATGTCTTATCAAACTGCAGTATCACTGCGAGAATATAATTCATTAGTCACGTGACATGTTTTCCGCCAATTAACATTCAGTAAACATAGAGTAGTTTCATTACCATAGTTACAAAATGACAGCAATGTATTGAAGCGTTTATTTTATGAGTAAACATAGGAAATAGTTGTCAGACTCGTCAATCTGTCACATGTCAAAATGGTTTTTTTTATAAAATTGAAGAAAAAGTGCAGATTATAACAGGTATAATTCAAATATAAGCCTAAGATACGTTTCAAATGTATCTGCTGCTACATTTAATAATCAACCCAGACCCTGCCCAGCACCAATTCAAAAAATCTATAATAATTATAGCTTACACCAAATGATTTTTTTCTGCGAATACTTAAAAAATGTGTACAATGATGAGAGAATGAACATTGAACAATTAAAAAACAGAATTAGTGCAGCGTCATAAAATATAACTCCCCAGAAAATAACGAATGCTATTAATTCTTTTCATAATCGTTTAGGATATTGTTTGGAAGTTAGCGGTGCCAATTTTGAGTATTTGATACGTTAAAATAAAAACTCCTTACTAGTTTAATATAGTTCTTAAATGTATAAACATAAATAAATAATTTCTCATTTAATTCATAATTTAATATTTATTTTAGTCTGTTAATTATGCTTATGTTTACTAATACTGAAACTATGGTAATGACATACCCTATGTTTACTGATAAGATAAACTCCCGGTATATTACCCATCGTAAGCAATCATTTAGCACTTATCGGACATGCTTCATAACTTACCATTAACTAAAATTTTCTCCATGAAATTCGGATGGTGTATTATTTGGATTTATATGTAAATAAACATCCCAGATGCCATTACGATTAACAAATCGGTTTGAAATAAATCATCACTATTCATTTAATTGAAATGAAATCCAAGCTAAACCCACTCGTATTATCCTCTCCTAGCCCAGCAAATATCATTGAATATCTCAATAAATTCTCATTGTGCGATGACAAATACCCAATCGGCAGCTAACTGCTCTTGGGCTCATGGCTCTCGGTTTGGCACACTTACCCAGCGATGATTACGCCTATGCAACGCTTGGAGGATTAGGTATTCCATATTTTTTTCACTGCTAACATATACGGCTTCTGGAGTACTGCCAGCCATCTGCTATTATGAGGCGAACAGGGAGTGTTTCTGCCGTTAAAACTAATCAATGTTTTAACATTTTCCTAACAAGAAAAGCATATTGAAACAGGAGAGATTGAGAAAGGTCAGGGAAGGTGTTGGTTTACAAAACCCGAAGTTGAAAGCTGATATTTTGAAAAGGACTGAGGTTAATGAAGATAATTGATTTAATTAATACTCAGAATTAAATTTGAGTTGATCTTGAATTTCAGTAATGATTATAGCCTATTAATCTACTGTGGAATTTTCTTACCGTTTAAAAAAAACTTAAACTTGTCGCATTGAACTCTACATATATATTCGCAGTGATAAGTTCTATTAAAAAATTAAAAATTAATAATTATCTTATAAATGTCACACTAGAATTATTGAGGTTAAGAAAATCAGGTGGGCCCCGGAAAACAAAATTTACACCATCATGTTAAAAAGATTTTTTCTACTCCCACTTGAAAAACTTATCATTTCTGCACAATCTGCAGAATGGATATGTAGGCAATATAATACTACTTAACGAATATAATTTCATAATATCTATCCTAGGATGGATATAAATCCAAAAATCACGTAAGTCGTGACAAGTCAATGTTATCTTTTAAATTTGGAAATAATTTCAGAATATATTAGTAGAGTGTACAATATTTAATGATATTTAATAGTGAGCTAAGAAAAATTATAAATATGTAAAAACATTGTATGTCAAATTAAATATGGTTTAATAACAAACGTCATTAAGAAAGTCTAGGAAAACAGGTACATAAAATGACACTAAAATTAATAATGTTCAATAAAATTTCAAATATCTACAGTTCGTATTTTCCTTCTTTTCGTTAGTCATAGAAAAAAGTATGCTGTACGAGAGCGGATTGAAAAATTTCCGGAATCACTGAGAAGGCCTTGGTTTTTCGAAAACAATCTTATCTCGTTGTTTTGTTTAACTCTTCATATGAACTCTCAAGAAATTTCAGTACAATCTGTCTATTAGTCTAATCGTGAAAAGCGTCTGTATCGATCTACACTGGCTTGCAAAAAAATCGCGTACACCTGTTTTTTGCTGTATTGAGTCGGTCTCGATTGTTAACTTGTCAGTGTCACAAGTCAGTGTCATTAACGTCAATTAAGATGTCAAAATTATCAGAAAACGAGAAAGTTGTAATACTTTCTAAGTTAGAAGAGGGGTGGTCAATCAGTTCAATAGCAGAACATTTTAATATTAATAAAAGTACTGTTACGAGAAGCATTCAAATATAAACGAGCCTTTTACTTCTGAGGGCCTAGTAAGTATGTCGGAGGTAGGCGAACCATCGGAAAAGGTAGGGGGGGATCCGTTCCAGATGACTCAAGGCCTAGCTGACCGCCCGACCGATTTCGTTAGCTGTCCTCACAATGAGCGAAAGAGAGGTTCATCCGTCGATTGCGCAACTCATAATTATAAAGTTTTTAACGAAGGAAGGCGTTAAACCAGGCGAAATTCGGAACCGACTGCGTGCACAGTTCTGGGAGAATACACTTTCATGGCCACGAGTGGATGTTCCCCCTTTTGAAAAAGCAAGAGACGATGCTTTTGCAACAAATTTTCCAGGGTCAGGGTCAACACCTAGGAAACCTTGAGTCAAGATGAAAATTATTTTAGAAATCTTATTTCCTCCATGCCTCAAAGATTCAATAAAGTACTGGACACTGATAGAGCGATGGTAAATTACTAATGTTACTTCGTCCATAATTTGTATCAGTCATAGTTTTTACTTATTTATAATCCATTTAAAATAAATACTTGGTTGATCTTTAATTTTTATAGAATATATTTGTAATTTAGTAGTAACTTAGCACAATGAAGAATTTGCTCCACGATACCTAAAATAATGACATGACAGTAACAACGATGACAACTCCATTGACATTTGATATTAACCTATTTTTAAAAAATCGTATTTACATAGCTCAAAAAAGGTAGAAACTCGGTTACTTGATTTTTAAGGTGTACGCGATTTTTTGCAAGCCAGTGTCCCTAGCGTTAAATCGATAATGGATAAAAACGAAGTTCGTGCGGTGATAAAGTTTTTTTTTTTATTTGGAAGGAAAGACGGCAACGGAGATCAAGACCAGGTTTAATACTCTTCTTGGGAATGGTTCACCTTCGTTTTCCACTGTAAATTTCTGGGTTTCGGAATTTAAGCGTGACCGAACACACATCTGTCACGAGCCTAAAATCGGTTACCACACCGGAAATTGTGGATAAAATCCATGATATGGTTCTGGAAGATCGCCGAGTGAAAGTGCGTGAGATTGAGGAAGCCATAGGGATCTCTTATGAACATGTAGTTCATATTTTACATAATGAGCCCCTGCTGAAATACAATTGGAAAAGGTAAAATTAAAAATCAAATAGGTATTTTAATTCTCTCCAGTCTTACAGAATATGAAATGTCGACATTCAGAGTAATATTCTTTCCTTCATCCATACGAAAGATGGGTATTGATATTACTACCTTATATAATGTAATCTATATATCACTATCATTATAATAATAATCAAGAGCCACACGATTGAAAAAGCCAGTCTGCAAGTATTGTAAATACTCGGTTTTATGTTTGGTTTAATGCAAATAATCCTTACAATAAGCTTTATCATAATAACATTAGTAGTTACAGTAACTAAAATTTATATTGCGCACATAACATGGCATTTACAAAGAAGATAGAACATGTTCGTGTTTTAATAAAGATTTTTATGCGCGTTGTTGTATATTATGATATATGATACATGCATTTTTCTCTGGTGTACTAAAAACGCTTATTAAAATGCAATTTGATTGCATCATCTCATGGGGCAGGTACTAAAGACACGTTTACAACCAAGCTGAAGCCTATTTCATTTAACTTGGAGTTGTGCTAGTTAAAATTTCTTTTACCACCACTTCGACATAAAAATGAATATAAAATTTTCTCAGCTGTTGTTTTTGATGCAAAACAGAATACTTTGCTACCATATTTAATATCTCTCCATCATTTGTATTTTATTAAAAATGACCGGGACACTAATCTTCGTAAGCATTATACATAATCAATTTCTTGGGCATTTCTTGACTGTTGGTATGATGTGAAGTTTACAGGTAAATAATTGGAGTTGCAGTCTGGTGAAAAATGTTTATTAGGATCTATTTAACATTTTTCACCAGACTGCTACTCCAATTATTTACCTGTAACCTTCACATCATACATAATGTTTATTTCACCGTCAACTTTACGTACAAGCCACAAAACACCATCCCAAATAGTGCGTTTCGAATAGAATTATACATATAATGGGATATTCTGCTATACCTACCTATAAAATGTAGAAAAAATCTGATGTGGCCAGCACAATACCTTCCGTCAATCCTGTGTATCATGTACAAATTCCATATATAAATTTTCTTGCAAAAGATTCTAAATTTCCAGTAATATTATTTCATGCAAATGGCACTTGGCACTGACATTTTCTTCTTCTTTAGCTTTTCCCATTCGTTACGGGTCGCTAATATTCATTTTTTTCTTCCATTCATTTGTTTTGCGGGTCATCCTCATGTCAAAATTTTTCATTCAAAATTTCATTTTTTGGTATTTTATGATTCCTTTTCTCGGCAACTGAATTTCACACCCCTGATAATAAATAAACCACATGAAATAAGAAAATCATGAAATTTTGAATGAAAAATTATGACATTTGTCAGTTATGGACGTAATTATTAGCTGTCATTTTGACACGAGTCCACATTCGTATCTGCTTGCCAAAGTCAGTAAAGTCACGTCACTGCACGCGCCCTACACATAAAAGATCCTATATTTCCAGTTAAATTATTTAATAAAACTATGCGAATTGCACACTTGACACTAACATCTTCTTCTTCTTTAGTTTTTCCCATTCGTTAGGGGATCGCTATTTTTTATTTTCTTTTTCTACTAATTTTTGTTTTGCGTGTCGTCCTCATTCAGCTCCTTTTCTCTTCTTTCATCTTATATTTGGTCTTTCTACGTTTCTTCCACCTTCTGTTATAAGCTATTCATTCTTCCAACTTCCAATATACTCATCTCTCCTCATGACATGTTTAAACCAATGTAATCTTCTCTCTTATATCTTTCTAGAAACGTTCAACACTACAGTTATTTCCCTTACTCTTTCATACATTTACTATTTATTGATACTGACATCTGTCAATTTGAATTACCTGAATATATTAGCAGTTTCCATGGTTAAGTTAGCATAGCTGGCTGAATTATAAAATTTATTATCTTTATAATTCTTTAACTCTATATCTGTTGAATATGAAATATAAAATGCAATCAAATCGTATAGAGAATAATATATTCTTTAAGTTATAATAACATTTAACTGAGTTTTTCAAGAAAAACTGTTAAAATCTTCAAATGATGGTACTTCCGGTTGACCAATTATAACCAAAATCTAATCAAATCTGCATATGGTTCTAAGGAAGAGGAATACGCAACGGAACGGCGGTCCACACACACACACACACACACACACACACACACACACACCACACACACACACACACACACGCACACACGAACACACACACACACATACAGACATCATCGTAAAAATAGTAAAATCGTATTGTAAAGACCCTAAAACGTGCTTATTCAATGAAAACTCACCACCGAATTTTTTGACCAAAGACAATACCTTCCTTACCTATAGGTGACGGAAGGTAAAAATAATAGTCATGTGACTTTATTGACATTAACAAGTAGCTAGTAATTATGTATACATAACTTATAAATGCCATAATTTTTCAGTCAAAATCTTATACAAGTGCAAACTGCAAATTTCTACAAAGTTACGTCTAGTTTCACTAGTTTACAACTTCTGAGTCAATTCCCATGGAGCCATCGACAGAAGTCGGCCAGCACAACAAGTAACCACAGACGCGTTTCGCACTTATTGTTGCTCTTCAGTATGGTGTAACCTGTGGTCTCTGTCCGATCCACAGTGAGTGGACTGTTGGATTAGAGACAATGACTCATTGTGCTGGCGGGGATCTTATGATTATCTACGATGGTAAAAGGCCTGTAGAGGTATGTTAATACCAGCAGAGCCCTCTACCGAGAGATACTTTGATTAATTTAGAAAACGCTGGACTAAGTTTGTTGACATCAGAGGGGACTATGTAGAAAGATAAAATGTAGTCCATGTTAAATATTTTTTATCATGTCATTCCGTAAACTTTTCAATCCACCCTCGTATATAAGTAAACGGACTACTAACCGTAACTAATAGTAATAAGCAGATTCAATTTACTTTCCTTACATATGTTATTTTATATTACTGTTGTTAAAATATCACTTAACATACTAATTTCTATGGCACAATATTTTAGTCATAATTTGACAAGATGTAGCTTCGATTGTATTAAACACATAGAGCTAGCAACCAGCAACACAAACAGCTGATTTATTAAACACAGGCTGAAGTTAGCTTCCTGTAGTTTTTGTTGTATAGATGATATTTGAGATTGAATAAAAGTAACTTAAAATAGTATATTGTGTTATTAGGAGTAGAAGTGACACTTTGTGTAGATATTTAAAGAAAAATATATGCTACTGACGTTACATTTTACGTAAATTAGGTACTTTTGCGATTTCAATTGCCCTGTAGCTATGGATACTTTTTGTTATAAACATTGAAATGAAAATTTCCACGTTTTGACGTTTAAATAAAAACTGTGCAATTTTATATCCTCCTTGTGTGCAATTATGACGGAATTTGAAGTATTATAATGTACGCCCCGTGAAGTTGTTCATTTGGATGGAAATCTAACAGTGTGGCTGAAAGATATGTCCAGAAATCACTGCAAAACAATATAAACTTTTCTTATCACTTTAATTCTAAGTATTCTTATGCTCATTACCGTCCCTGTAATTGTAATCTGTAAGTCTGCTATTCTTTAATAACGTTATTTCCTCAAAAGTAAACTCTGTTTATATTTCAATTTACAGGTTATATATTTAAATTTGACAGCTATTGATCGTATTTAGTAACATTATTCTTAGATTACCTAGCGTGTTATAGTGACCATTAGGGCGATATTACAGGTTTCTTTTATTAAAATTACTTCTTATTCGTCGATTCTGTAGTTTCTATGGATATTTATTTACGCCGCCGGCGTAGAAATTAGCTACTTCTACTCCGGCGGCGTAGAAATCAAACTTCTACCTTGTGAATCAAGTCACAAAAGATGTTACTTTTATGACGTTTGAAGAAAAAATGTATTTCTGCTGCCTTAATTTGAAGTCGTAAAAAAGTAAATGCGACCCATTTTTTTTTAGACAATGGTTTTTTTATACACTCCACTCCGCTCGTATCAAAAATATTCGAAACTAAAGAGAAGTTTTGACGACATAAATATACACATATCTGTATCATCTTAAAATCTAAATTTGTTTTTACGTAGTAACATTCCATTGAGAAACTTATATACATCGACCTTCTGTGCTTTCTTGCGGTTATATATCTTACATAAACTCCGCTCGTGATATAACAGCGGTCGAATCTTCCCCTGGTGACCTACATATAGGGGAGTTTTTACTCCGAAGTTGGCAACCGTGTTCTGGCTGCCCCAACTCGTATTTCACCAAAATTAAAATAAATAGTTCATGGAAATATGGCGCAGTCTTCTCTGAATCGCAATTATACACTCGTGTAATTCTACATTATCATCATAAGCAAAAAAACTCAAAAGAATTCTGTCGTAATAATTACACATAATGATAACTGATTAAGGAAAATTGCCGGTGTGTACTTTGAAACTGGCCGTGTCATCAATAAATTAAGGTGGGAAAAATGAAAAAAGTGGCCTGTTAATTTAATAATACAGTAATTTATCAATTCTTCGTTTTTCGTGCCCAATAATACTTTTATCAACACCGCGAGTAGAAACGATATGTCAAAATCAAGCTGAAGTAAAATAGTTAGCCACTATATATATATATATATATATATATATACATATAAATATATTATTTTGACTGTTTATTACGTTTATACGATGTTAAAATCAAGCTGAAGTAAAATAGTTAGCCACTATATATACAGGATGTTTATTAAACATAGGGCAAAAATTGAAGGGATTATGCCCTGGACCATTCTAAGATGATTTTGTCCTTTGATGATTTTTGAAAAGCCGTTTTGTTTCGAAGATACAGGCCAAAAAAAATTTCGACAATAACAACATTTAATACCAAAAATTACATCTACAGTTTCTTAATCTACAAGTACTGTTGAAAATGACTACCTCCAGCTACGATGCAAGAATCCGCCTAGCTTGTAATGAATTGCCATCAGCAAGTCTATAAATGAAATGCATGTCAGTCATCTCGGCGTTCGTATAAGCTATTCATGATAAGAGGACTTCACTAACAAAAGTTTAAGTATTATAGACAGAAAATACACGTCTAACAGCCAAATGTCTCAACAAATTTGACACATAACTTGCCTGCTATTACATGATTAATAATTTGAAAAATATCAAAATTGGTTTTGTCGAAATTTTTTTTCGCCCTGTATCTTCGAAACAAAGCGGCTTTTCAAAAATCATCAAAGGACAAAATCATCTTAGAATGGTCCAGGGAATAATCCCTTCAAATTTTGCCCTATGTTTAATAAACACAATATATATTATTTGGACTGTTTATTTCTCTAATACGAGGTCTGTTAGAAAAGTATCCGACCTTCGGCCGGGGAAAAAAACTGGCATACTAATGACCCACAAAGTAGTCTCCTTGGGACTCCACACACTTCTCTCAGCGGTGCCGCCATTGTTGTAAGTATTCCGAGAAAGCCTCTTTCAGAATGGATTTAGCTCGGCTGTCGTTGCAGCCATAATGTCCTCTCTTGTCTGAAATCGCGTTCCTTTTAATGGCCTCTTGAGTATGGGGTACAGTCAGAAATCGCAGGGGGCCATATCAGGAGAGTAAGGAGCCTGTTGTACCACAGGAGTCTTGTTTTTCGCCAAAAAAGTCTGAATCAAGGAAATCAGGAACGTGCTGGAGCATTGTCGTAATGGAGGCGCCAATTTCCTGTTGACCACAATACCGGTCTCTTGCGCCGCACAGCACCACATAGGCGACGTCCCGCATCCCCACAACGTTCACTTTGGCAATGACCCTAGTCATTTCGGCATGTTGCGTAATTCGCTCTCCACCGATGTGCGGCCGTCTTTAAACCGGTTGTACCACTCCTTAATCTGTGTGATGCCCATAGCATCGTTACCGAAAGCCGTCTGAATTTTTCGAATGATATCCACCTGGCCGTCGTCCAGTTTCAGGCAAAATTTGATGCAATAGCGCTGCTCCAGTCGTTCCATCATTTTCCTTGCAATGAAAAACCGACGAGAGCACTACACACTCCCTCACTCACATGCTGCTTACCAGCAACAGACGCTATCGACAGGTGGTAAAAAATTCACGCATGCACACGAAAGTTCAAGGTCGGCTCATGCAAGCGCGCTTGATTCAAATCCATCAGGTTTTCGCAAAAAAAATAAGGTCGGATACTTTTCTAACAGACCTCGTATATAGGTTATTGGTTATACAGGCTGTACCACAACTTCAGGGCATATAGTACCAGGGCTTTTTTTAATAAAACCGACCCAGTAAATAAATAATAATAAATTAAATGACATTAAAAATGACATTCTTTTTTGCATTATTACGTTTATCAATCACTTTTTCGCACAAATTCAAAAAGCGACAGGTAACCTGTAATTTATGATTATTCATTATTTACTTCTTGTTGAATTTGAGCGGAATTAGAAAAAACTTAGTACGTGATTCGTTGCAAAATCGTGTTTTTCGTACATGGCATCTTCACGTCTAGTGCAAAAAACAATCATTTTGCAACTAAACACAAATAACTAATCTCGGTTTTTTATTGGTTTTTAAGTGGGTATTTTTTTAGGAAAATAAGACCAGATCTGTAGTACTTACTAAAATGAGTTAAAAAAAGCTTAATCAACATAGATCCGATCTTCAATAGTTTATGATATATACAGCAGTGAAAAATGAGTTTTTACAGGGTGTACCTCTGCTATCTCGAGAACCATTATAAGAGTTGCGACTTCCATTAAATGAAACTTTTTGTTTACCTTTGTGAGCCTTCTTAGAGGTGCTTTTGTTAAAAAAAGAATTAAATAATTTTAAATTAATATTATGGCGACCTTGTCCAATATTTAATTTTCAAATAACTTCGTAGTTATTAGAAATTGAGAAAAATGTTTCGTATAAAATTTTATTGTTTTGTATAATGTTTATTTACAACAATAGAAATAAAATTGTTCGATCACTATCTTTGTCAGTTTTTTTTCGATTCTAATACAAAATGGCCTCTTTCTCGGAAACATTTGAAGGCCAGACTTACGTTGATCAAGCTTTTTTTACCCATTTTAAGGTTTGTACCAAAATTTGTGGTACATCTTGTAGACTACATTGTAGAACTTTCTTGCAGAAGCTGTATCTACAAGTTCTTGGATTTCTTCCGACGATTCTTTACTGTATTATTGACATTCTATTTTTAAAAAATAATGTAGATATCAAAATTCTCTCTTTGTTAATAACAAAAGTCTGTGTTGCTAAGGAAAGAAAATCAAAGACTACATATTTCTTAAATTCATTGAATTTATCACAAACTTGTAATTCTTAAACTTTGGATTTTTGTCATGTTTCTACCTCTGTTCCCATTGGTGGAGAAAAATAATACCGTACTACCCTACACCTTAAAAAGAGAGAATAATTATTTCTCGAATTGCATCTTGAGATAAATTATATATTTCTCTCCCCTGTTTTATAATTATTATATTATAATCTGTTTGTAAGTCGGAGGTATTAAAAGAAACACGAAACGTAACATTAATATTTACAGTATAAATATAGCAGATAATTTTCTGTACAAATTTCAATTTAACAATTTTCATTGTCAACATAGACAATGTAAAACGCACACAATGAAATTCAAAGGATAACTTTATTAACTTCCAAAATATCTGAGAAACAAACTTAATAACACGAATAATTTGTTAAGTTAATACATAAAAACAAAAGATTTTAAAATTGAGATAATACTTACATTTTATACCTTCCGTCACCTCTAGGTAAGGTATTATCTTTGGTCAAAAAATTCGGTGGTGAATTTTCAATGAATAAGCACGGTCTACAATACGATTTTACTATTTTTACGATGATATCTGTATGCGTGTGTGTGTGTTCGTGTGTGTGCGACTATAATTTCCGCCGCGATATCTTCAATGCAAGAATTCCAAAAATTACAATTTTTACGTATTCCTCTCCCTTACAGCCTTATGCAGACTTGATTAGATTTTAACAGTTTTTCTTGAAAAAACACTAAAATATTATTTATTGGCATTTAATGTTATTATAAATATTAAAGAATATTCATATTTATACGAATTGATTGCATTTTATATTTCATATTCAGTTTATATAGAGTTAAAGAATTATAAAGAAATTAAATTTTATAAATCAGCCACCTATGCTATAACCATAGAAACAGCTACTATATTAAGAAAATTCTAACTGACAGATGGTGGACAGACGTCAGTGTCAATGAAAAGAAAATTAATGTGGCAGAGATGAGGATGTTGAGATGGATGTTGGGAAGACACGGAAAGAAACTCGGGTATTAAAAGTTTCTAGAAAACATGAGAGACGATTACATTGGTTTAAACATATCATGAGGAGAGATAAAAAATATGTTTGAAGAAGAGTCAATAGTTTAATGGAAGGTGGAAGAAACAGAGGAAGACCAAAGATAAGATGAAAGGAATGTATTGTGGAAGACTTGGGAGAGAAAAGGTACTAAATGACGACGACACGCAAAACAGAAATGAGTAGAAGAAGAACCATAAAACATAGCTACCCCTAACGAATGGGAAAAGCTAAAGAAGAAGATGTCAGTGTCAAGTGCAATTTGCAAAGTTTGTTTATGAAATAATTTTACTGGAAATATAGGATCTTTTGCACGAAAATTAATGTATGGAATTTATACATAATGCACAGGATTGACGGAAGTTAATGTGCTGGCCACATTTTTTATACAAGGAATAGTGACCTAAATGTTGAAATTCTAACTTAAATAAATAAATGAATAAAATGGAATTGTATGAAAACAGAATTAAGCAACAGCCAGTCAGAAATATGGATATTCCAAGAAAATTTTGAATTTATTTTTTCAGGTTTAAAATCGAACTATCAAATAATGTTCAAATTGCTTCTTAGCAGTGACATCATTAATAAAATATAGTGAATCAAGATTTCTGATACTACAACCCCAAATTAATAATTACTTGTTGAGCCAGCAATTTTTTTTTCATATTTTCTTAAAACAAAGTATTTTTGCTGCTACTTTTAAGTTTTGGAGATAATGCTGTACTAGAAGATTAATTACAGTATTTTGTTGGTTCTAAGTTATTAAAGTTCACTATAAAAGTTGGACTATTTAAAATATGATACACATCCTCTCTCGTGGCCGTGTGCCTGAGTGTCTGGTCGCGGATCTGGGGACCCGGGCTCGATCCCGACCGACGCTAAAAATTACATCGAATTTTAATGGCACAAAATTGACCCCTGTGGCGCACTCTCCACGCCAGCAATGAGTGCCCGTGAGGTGACGCCTGGTAAGCGCCCACACGGTACAAATATTCCATCATTACCGAAATCTGTATATGAAGCAGATTGGCATACCCAGCAATGGGTAATATGCCGTGATGAAATATTTATTTTATTTTATTTATCTTCTACTTATTTTAAATTTAATACTTTGTTGAATCACTTTTTGATGCTATCACTATAGCAACGTTTCGACATTGACCTTACAATTGTCTGGCAATATTCCGGAGTAAAGGAGTTCCAGATAGCATTGAGCTTGTTATTTAACTCTGATTTCGTGCGTGCTGGCCTCTATCTCAATTCTTTTTTATTGCCCCCACAATGTCTCGATCTGTCACCAGATCGAGGCTAGATGATGGCCCATCCAATAACGGAATTTTATTTATTGCAATCCAATCTTTCTTTTTCAAGTATGACACGTAGCAGCATTCTGCGCTGAAGTATTATTTCATAATTCATAATATAAAATTGTTGAGATAAAGATACCTTTGTTGAAATAATGATTTGCATAAACAAACTACAGCAAGGTACGAATACAATTATAAAGATTTATTTAACGAATAGCGTAAACAGTATGTCTGTCAAAAATATTAGATAAGTTGAATATATATGAGTGACAGCGAGCATGCTCTTGATTAACATAAAGTAAAAATAACAAAATGAAAGTTTTTCTTCAACAAAAATAAAACAAATTCTGTAGTTCAAATTTAAATACTCACTCATTAATTAAGAAAACAAAACACGAAACATTGAATTGACTGGTTTATTTTTATCGATGTGATTTGCAAATTAGCAAAACAAATTACCTCTTACTTCAATCACGGTGTATCAACTCAGATATTTATTTATTGAATCCTGTTTAATGGCATACTAATTTATCTATTTAATTTTGAATTAAATCAAAGATACATTTTTATAAGATTTATCAAGAACTGTCTTTTCGTAATCTAAAAATATGAGTTGGGTCGGAGATACGGCGGCAATATGTCAGAGATATGAAAGATTTATCTAATTTTAAACTTGTACCTGTCTAATTTCAGAACACATTTTTCAAAATTAAGCTTTAATTTCCCGTAAACTGTAATAAATCCCTGACAAACGGTGAATTAAAATTCAAGATTCAGAGCGCCAATTAATCTAAGAATGTAAACAATTTTTCTCACAAATGACTCATTAAATACTGGCATAACAAAAATTTTCCATTCCATTTCCATCTTCCAGTTTATCCTTTGTAATTAATTCCTGGCTCAGACTGACAAAAAAGCAAGAAGGGTTATCATTCAGCATTCTCTGCATGAATAGCATTGTAAAAACACTCCCTGCAAATTAATGTATAATCAATGAGAGATTTAAACGGAATGGTGGCATGAATAAATTAGCTAGATACATTGATAAATTCACACTTTCTCACAGTCTTCATTCACAAACTTTATAATTTTATTGTTTAACTTAGAAAAGACAACAAACTAAAACAACTTTAGCCTCATATAAATCCACTGATAATCTACTGCCAGTTAATATTGTCAAAACAATGTCCTTTTTGAAGTGGCGAACTGTATTTTTAATTCTTTATATGATATTTCGTACGTCGATTAAATTCATATTCTGTCAAACCATGAATGCCTTGTTAATAAAAGTAACTCTTATTTCATTTGAAGAGTTTGAGAACAAAAATTTTGTAGTTGAAATTGGTAGGAGGCGTAGGTTCCAAATAAAAAGTTGACTGTATATATAAGTCAATTTATTGATACATGTGGACGTTTCGGACGATATATTTGTCCATCATCAGTACTATAAAAAGAAGTATTTAAATGTTACATTGATAAGCTATTAAATATTAATATAATACATTTTGAAACACTATGTGAATATGTTTTGTATCATGGATCTGCTGTGATTCTCGACAAAATTTGGGCTTTAAACTACTACTGGTTGAGTAGTGTTTCAAAATGTATTATATTAATATTTAAGAGCTTATCAATGTAACATTTAAATACTTCTTTTTATAGTGCTGTTGATGGACAAATATATCGTCCGAAATGTGCACATGTATCAATAGATTGACATATATACAGTCAACTTTTTATTTGAAATCTACGGCCTCCTACCAATTTCAACTAACTCTTATTTCCTACACAATCACTATCATCTAACGTGGAATAGAATTCGACATCGATAATTACAAAATTCTTATCCCAAGGTGTCAGCTGCAATTCACACAGCAAGTTTTTCTAATTTATTAATACTTGCGTTTTGCTATACTTTGGTACAGGTTTTCTGTTTTTACTTTCCGTCACTTCTAGGTAAGAAAGGTACTGTCTTCGGTCAAAAAATTCGATGATGAGTTTTAAATGAATAAGCACGTTTTACGGTCCCAGACCCAGGAATGTGTGTGACCGCGGTTTCGGCCGCGATATCTTCAATATTAGAATTCCAAAAATTACAATTCCTACGTATTCCTCCTCCTTACATCCATATGCAGACTTGATTAGATTTTGGTTATAATTGGTCAACCAGAAATATCTTCATTTTTTAACAGTTTTTCTTGAAAAAACGCTGTTATATATTATTTACACATTTAATGTTATTATAAATATTAAATAATATTCTCATCTATACGCATTGATTTCATTTTATATTTCATATTCAGTGGATACAGAGTTAAAGAATTATAAAGAAATTAAATTTTATAAATCAACCAGCTATGCTATAAACCATGGAAACAGCTTCTGTATTAAGAAAATTCTGGGAGATATTAGTGTCAATGTAAAGAAAATGAATATGGCAGATGAGGATGTTGAGATAGATGTTGGGGAAGACACGGAAACATGCGGTAAGAAATGAAAGAATAAAGGAAATAACTCGAGTATTAGAAGTTTCTAAAAAGAGAGACGATTACATTGGTTTATAGGTCATGAAGAGAAATAAAGAATATATTGGAAGAAGAATGAATAGCTTAGTAATAGAAGGTGAAAGAAACAGAGGAAGATCAAAGATAAGATGGCAAGACTGTATTGCGGAAAACTTGAGAGAAAAGCAACCGAATGAGAACGACCCGCCAAACAGAAATTAATGGTAGGAAATAAAAAGTAGCGACCCCTAACGATTGGGAAAAGATAAAGAAGAAAATTAAGATGTCAGTGTCAAGTGCCATTTGTAGTTTATGAAATAATTTTACTGGAAATTTAGCATCTTTTGCAAGAATATTTATGTATAGAATTGTTCATAATACACAGGATTGGCGGAAGGTATTGTATTTTTTAATATATTTCTTTCCTCTCGCTAAGAGAGGTATTGGATTCATGCTAAAATCGGATATCCAGATTTTAATGATTAAGCAGTCTAAAGATGTTTATTTTTATTTAAAACCGACGTTTCGATCATACAATGATCATCTTCAGGGTTACTATAATATAATAAATTACAGAACAAAGAAAAACATTGTACAATCAAAAAACCATCAATAAATTATAATAATACTTACAATCAAGTACTTAGTAATAAAACGTTAACAAACATAGATGATTTTTTTATGTGAAATACTCAACGTTTAAACATTATAATTTTAACGGAACAGAAGTGAAATACAATTTTATAAAACAATTTTATGAAACTACAGAAAATTTTATTTCTGACTTGATTGTAAGTATTTTATAATTTATTGATGGTTTTTTGATTGTACAATGTTTTCTTTTTTATTCTGTAATTTATTATATTGTATTAACCCTGAAGATGATCATTGTAAGATCGATCGAAACGTCGGTTTTAAATCAAAATAAACATCTTTAGACTGCGTTCCGACTATTTTATTTTTTCCTCAACCAACTTCCAGTCGATTATCGTTACTCCAAATTAATATTATTACGTTTTACAAAATATTAATAAATAAAACTTCGTGCAGAATTTTTGTTAACTCACTCTTATTTCTTTCTTGTTTTGCCATTTTCACTTTCTTAATCATAATTATATACTTTTTATCTGATAGTAAATTAAAATGTGTTTGCGGAATGAGTACGCTATGTGACTGGTTATTGTTAGGCCGGCCCGGGTTCAAATCCGACTTTTCTTTTCACATTCACTATAAGATCTTTATTTTATAGTATCGATCTTTTCCTTACGAAAAGTATTTCTTGATTCCATAACATAGTGTTTAAAATTTCTTCTCGTTTGATATCAAAGTTTCTGTAACAGGTTTTCAATAAAGGCGTATCAAGTTTTCTCTTCGAAGTTTAATGAAACGGTTGCAAAATACTCAATCGGAATGATGTAATGGACAATTCAAGGAAATCAATAACAAATAAAACTTTCCACATCATCTTAATTAAATCTTATACATTTCTAAAGTAATTCGGGGATGTCGTTGTCATATTTAGAGACAGGAGAGGAGACAGCTGTCACAGTGTCACTGAAACATCCGAATATCACATTGACAAACTCCAGGGAGAGAAATGGCGTTGTTTTACCCAATAAAAACAAGAGAATGAAAAAAGGGACACAGCTTATATTTTATTAATAAGTTTTACTTTATTGCTTTTTTATTTTCTCTTATATTTTTTTTATTAAAAATATTTTATTTTCTTACAGTATTAACTTAAAAAATAAAATTTTATTTTTTAGCTGTACATTACGTTTTAGAAGAGATGTCCGATGTTTTCAGGTACATATATTATCATAGTTTATTATTAAAATAACAAAAATTAAACAATATTTAAAATGAATGTTTTAAAAAAGGAATATGATGATATCAATGTATATTTCCTATCAAGCACTATCACTTTGGCATATTATCTATCTTTGTCTACCACGCTGGGGCCATATCGACGTCACTGTACCCCTTCTAGAAAGTTTCAATAATTTATGTCTCGTAAACTACAAATATTTAATCGATTTGAAAAATACGGGTATTTTTTTGTTTATTATATGTAAAAAATCAATATTTTGTCACATACCCCATTTCAAATAAACAGGATGTTCCACGAAAGAATGATAATACTTGAAGCACATATTCTTTAAATAATAATACGTAAAAATGTTCTAAAAAACATAAGCCCGATTTCATCTCTTATAGAAGACAACCGAGTGCATTTATTTTGGTCTCTAATTTTGAAAATGGTTACTGATAAAATTATAAAACTTTGTATATTTGCTACTATTCTTGATTAGTTACAGACGAGTGATGAAGGTAAAAAAATTAAAACTTTATTCGTAGGGTTTAAAAATTTCTTTTTTCTATAGCAGATATTAAAGTGCACTTTTATCTACTCAAAATAGTAAATAAAGTAGCACCTTAACCGCAAGAGTAGATAAAGAACATTTTAACAGCAAGGGTAGATAAAATAATTCTTATTTATTTACATACAAAATCCATAATAACTCACATAGATACATACTGGGATTTTATAATTGTGTTTATTTATAGTTGGTATATATTTATTTTTTTATTTAACATATGCTATAGAAAAAAATAGAATTTTATACACGACGATAAAATTATATTCTTAACTCGCGAAAAATAATTCCCTTGCGAAATCGTGCGTGAATTAAACTCTCCACTGGTCAATAAAATATAATTTTAACGCCTCACAATTTTGAAGAAAACTAACTATTTATGATGTAATTGTTAAGTGTCATTTTATTTTGTGAGAAGAAAGTTTTGAACAGACGCGAAGCGGAGTACAAAATAAAATCAATTTTAACACGTATACCACACACTATTTTTTGTACAAGCACTATTTTTGCATTTCTAATAATTTTATGACATATGTTAAAAATGTCGATTCGTTGTCCAATTCGTTATTATCAAGATAACTACTTAATTCACTTTTAACACTAATGTTAAAAGTAACAATGATATGCCACTTTTTAACATCGATGTTATAAAATTACATTTATAACCCTAGAAACAAACATTAAATAGCCTACTTGTAATAGATTTGTATTTTTAAACACATTCGATAAAATATACCGTTTTCGAGATAATTGAAACCATTTTTTCGGTCGTATTAATACCATCTATGGAAAAACATTCAAATACATATATTGGATAGTATGCTGATTCTTCTTTTGTAAAAAAAATGCTAATAAAAGCGTGTTCAGCATACAGATTATTATCATGACCGATAACTGTGAATTAAATGCAGATTGGCACACCCATCAACATGTAATAAGCAGTGATGATATATTATTATAGTATTATTTTTTATAAAACGAATTTTAAATAACTCATTGGCATGAACAACTGATTTTCCTTTAAAATTATTTCCTGTAAAACATTCTATGCATATTTTAATAAATATTAGCTGTAGTATATTGTTTTTCTGTATTCATTATGGCATATAAATAAAATAATAAGTATTGAAGAAACAAAGAATTAATTGTTTTTTGGAACAATATTGCATTCTTATTTATAATTAATAGTTCTTGGAAAAATAATTACAATTTTTATGTCAACATTAAAATATTTTTGTTTCGATTAAAATTTATTTCAAATAAAACAATAAATGCTATATCTTCAAACAAACTTAGATTTAACAGTTTTAATATGTTGTGGAAAAAAATTACCAGCAATAGTTTTATTGTTTGTGTACATTTATTCTTTTCATTTGTAGATCATTTTAAATCTTAATATGGGTATTTTTTATTTATTGTTTGATTCATTTAGGCCCTTTCCTACCACCTCTATGTGACTGTTTATTAACCATTAGTTAAGAATTAAACTGAAGGTTTGAAGCAATGCGAACAACAGTTTTAACTTCCAGTTGCTTCTAACCAAAGGTGGTAAGAACAATTTTGCAACATAACCGTTGGTTATCACCAACTGTCAATTTAAGTGTAACTAAAGGTGGGAGGAGCCATGGATCTGCTTGACCCAGCTATACACAAATGTTCAAGAGAGACAGAGATCCCACTTAGTCCGGCGGGTTGCATTTTTGATGGATACATGCAAGTTAATCAAGACTCCGGTCCATTTTAAAAAGTAACACAAAAAAATTAAATTTTAATCATTTTTTTTTTATTTATTCGAAAGATCAATACATGACACTGCTGGCCGTATGTCACGAATAACACGAACAATGTTGGCCTCCAAGGCGTCAATTGGTGCTGGTTTATCAACATAAATCAGTGACTTCACGTAGCCCCACAGGAAATAATCGAGAGGTGTCAAATCGCATGATCTTGGGGGCCAATTGACAGGCCCATTTCTCGAAATCAACTTATCGCCAAATTTTGATTTCAAGTCGATGGTTGCGGTCGCCGTATGGTACGTAGCGCCATCCTGTTGAAACCACATCTCGTCCGGATCAATGTCGTCCTTATTTTCAAACAAAAAATCATTGATCATGGTGCGTTAACGATCTCCATTGACCGTAAAGCGAGCTCCGGCCTCATTTTTGAAGAAATAAGGTCCGATGATGCCACCAGCGTGTAAACCGCACCAAACGGTGCATTTTTCTGAATGTAATGGAGTCTGTTATTGCATCATTTAGAGAGTATGTGGTATTAAATCTATCCACAATTCGACGGACGGCTTGCTTAGATGGACGATTATGTGCGCCATAAAAATAATGAAGTCGTCTATAAGTTGCGCGAATCGACGACTGATTTTCAAAGTAAATTTGGATAATTTGGTAGCGTTGTTGAAGCGTTGGTCTATTTATGATGATTTGCCAATACTGATCATAAATGTCAAAAAGTGAGCGCAGTATGACAGCTCGTTTGACGGTTCGATTACCGTTGTTGTCTTTTAAAACAAGTATTACTATGTTGTGCATATGGCAAGAAAGTACTTCGAATATAATTCTTCAGATAATGACGATATTTTATGACTAAAAGTAGAGAACTATGCCTGAAATTAGTGTATCTTCCATGAACGATAAACAAATATCAATTTCGAATGTGTTCCACTAAATTTGAAGATCTTTTACAAAAAATGCAAAATTCACATTGCGCATGTCTGTTTAAGAGGTGGGACTTGTGGAGCAAGTTCTTTTTGCTCCACTCCGAAATATCCGAATGCTTTTATAAAAGTACTATTCAGTCCAAATTGAATACCCGAACACACAAAGTGCATTTAGAACGAAAAAAGTAAAAAGATTGATATACCCGGAAGCACCATTTGTTGTTTCGTCTAACTAGGGTTAAATATCACTCTCCAGGTTTTACTGCTTCTTTCAGCACAAATAAAAATAGAATAGTAGAAGCTATTGAAAATCATATAGGATGTAACATGTAATGTACAGGTTACAAAAAACATTTTCCTCCTCAAACCATGACATTCAGTTCACATCATTATCGGATGAGTTTATTTAATCTCAGTTTTAAAATTCAACAAATAGAAAATGTTTTTAATTATTCATATGAATAAATTAATATGTTACAGCGCATTAGTTTTATTATTTTATGATATAATAACTAAATAACATATTTTTTGTAATAATAATTACATGGAAGTTATCATACTAACCACAAATACACATTAGCACAAAATTTATGTCACAAAACAAATATAAATTATAATATTTATATATTTGTTTATAATTTTCAAGTACAAATGATTGCGTAACCATTACATTTAAATAAGTACCGTGCGGTTAAAAACAACACACTTTTTAGAAACCTCCGCGCAACCTGGTTAGTTTTAGTAAATAGTGTAGATATTTATTTAAAATAATAAGAATTATATAGCGAAATGTACATAAAGATTGTGCATGTTAAATTTGGGACACCAAAAAACTCAAATAAAAAAACTTCAGTGCATTTATGTACCAAAATGGATTTATAAATTTGAATTACGAGCAGGTTAACAACTAATATCTACTGAATCAAGCTTAATTATTTTCATAAAATAACCGGACCCTACATTTAACTTTAGCCATAAAATTTTGTACAGTGACTTCTGAAACTTGTTTTGTCGCAGAATTCCACCTTTTATCTTTTCTTGTTGTCTAGAAGATCTCTGGCCACATTAAAAACCTTTTTACCTTCTGTCACCTTTAGGTAAGGAAGGTATTGTCTTTGGTCAAAAAATTCAATGATGAGTTTTTACTGAATAAGCACGTTTTAGGGTCCATATAATACGATTTTACCATTTTTACGATGATGTCTGTATGTATGTGTGTCTGTGTGTGTGTGTGACAAAAGTTCCGGATTCCATAACTTTAATACCACGATTCCAAAAATTATAATTTTGTCGTATTCCTCAAGTTTACATCTAGAAGAACAACTGATTAGATTTTGGTTATAATTAGTCAACCGGAAGTAGTCTCATTTGAAGATTTAACAGTTAAATTTGATTTATTGACATTTAACGTTATTATAACTTAAAGAATATATTATTCTCTATACGATTTGATTACAATTTATACTTCATATTCAATAGATACAGAGTTAAAGAATTTTAAAGAAATTAAATTTTATAATTCAGCCAGCTATGCCAAACTTGGGAACTAGTAATATATTCATATAATTCAAATTGGCAGATGTCAGGATCAATAAAAAGTAAATTAATGTGACAGATATGAGGATGTTGAAGTAGATATTGGGGAATACACGGAAAGATACGGTAAGAAAATAACTCTAGTGTTACAAGTTTTTAGAAAGATATAAGAAAGACGATTACATTGGTTTGAACATGTCATGAGGAGAAATGAAGAATTATATTGGAACAAGAATGAATAGTTTAGTAATAGGACGTGAAAGAAACAGAGGAAGACCAAAGATAAGATGGAAGGACTGTATTGCGGAAGATTTGAGAGAAAAGGAACTGAATGAGAACGACATGCAAAAATAGCGACCCCTAACGAATGGGAAAAGCTTAAGAAGAAGAAGATGCCAGTGTCAAGTGCAATTTGAATAGTTTGTTTATGAAATAATTTTACTGGAAATTTAGAATCTCTTGTAAGAAAAATTATGGAATTTATACATTACACACGAGAATGACGGAAGATATTGTGCTGGCCACAACAGATTTTTTTAATTTTCACTTCGCAATTTCCCAGTAAGTGTCTATCGAGCTTGGATATTTAAATGGACTATACTTTTTGGGGCGGTTAAATTGATTTTAGTTTCCTACCACTGCATAACACAAATTTTGCATAATGATATGAAACCAAATCAGGCTAAAACACTGTAGAAGTCTAGTTATTGGTAATAAAAGCCACAAACGTTCTGGAAGACACTCTTTTAAGCAAATATTTTTAATTGGATTCCGCTTGAAATAAATGTCTGATTTTTTTCAACATGTACAAATTGCTTGCATCACAAGATATTGTTATAGAAATTATGACATTTTTCTTTTTTTTTAATTTCTCCTAATCATTGAAATTGTGCTTAGAAGTAAAGAAATATTGTTATTATAATAAATAAAGATTATTTAAATTTTCTACAGATATTCATTAATATTTTTTCTATTTTTTTATGAGTAAATTTATAAAATAATTAAAATGATACAACCTTTTTAGTTTTAGTTCTGTTTATTGTTATAAAAACCGACGTTTCGGCAGCATGAACTGCTACCTTCTTCAAGAAATAAATAAACAACAAATATATAAATAAATAATAACAAAAACATTAGCAACAGGTAACTATGGTGATGGTGACAAATTACAACATATTTAATAAAAGAAGTCATGCCCGATTAAGATTATTATTCTTGATTTTGAAAATCTCAATGGCTTCTCTAATTAACCTGTTGTTGAGGTGTATTGGTCTTGCTAGTATGTTTGTTTCTTCAAATTTTATACGGTGGAATTCTTCCAGGGAATGCTCTGCAACTGAAGAGTTTTCTGACCGGTTCAATCTAATCGAACGCTGGTGTTCATTCATTTATAAAATAATTTATTTTAAAAATCCCGGAGTAGGTATATGCTTTAAAGATAAATATAGGGTGTTTATTAAACATACGGCAAAAATTCAAGGGGTTATTCCCTGGACTATTCTAAGATTATTTTGTCCTTTGATGATTTTTGAAAAGCCGCTTTGTTTCGAAGAGACAGGGTGAAAAATTTTTTCGACAATAACAACATTTAATACCAAAAATTACATGTAAAGTTTCTTAATCTACAAGAACTGTTGAAAATGACTACCTCTAGCTACGATGCATGAATCCAATCTTCTTCTCATTGATTGCCGAACTCTTTCAAAAACACCAGGGTCGTTTCTTATAGAGTTATATACAGCAATAATCCGATGTCTTAAATCTTCCAAATTTGCCAATGGAGTAGAATAAAATAATGACTTTAGATGGCCCCATAGGAAAAAGTCCGGGGATCGAGCAGGCCATAAGTGAGGTCCACCTCGACCAATCTAGTGGTCTCCGTATGTTACTGTTAAAAAATCACGAGCAATCACACTAAAATGCGCTGGGGCACCATCGTACATAAACCACATTGTATTTCTTGTTGCCAATGGTACATCCTCCAGAAACTGAGGTAGAGTATGTTCCACAAAGTTGCGATACTCCTCGCCGGTATGTCACCGGAAGAACCCTCGTTTGCAGATTTTAACAGTTTTTCTTGAAAACAATGCTGTTAAATAACATTTTTTGACATAATGTTATTATAAATATTAAAGAATTTATTATTATCTACACGATTTAGTTGCATTTTATACTTCATATTCAATGGATTAATAATTTGAAAAATATCAAAATTGGTTTTGTCGATTTCTATTTTCCGCCCTATACCCCTTGAATTTTTGCCGTATGTTTAATAAACACCCTGTATATCTCCTTGGTTACACAGTTCAGATTTCAAATTTATGTAACTGACAGATAAATGTCACTCACTATAAATTAATTATTTCAAATTAATGGTAGTATTTTAAGAAGAAAATATTAAAATATGAATTTATAAAATATCTAATCAATAAATTAATTTTCATATGTTTGTGATTGAAAAAAAAATTAACGTCACATCACAAAATAAAATTATGGTAAGATTCTGGAGAAGAAAATACGGATAATACACATAATAAATTGGAAAAAAGTTATATTATATTATACAGTTGCCAGCAGTAGTAAATATGTAAGTATGTATTCAAGTTATCAAAAATTAAATGGCGGGAGGTGTTGTGCTGGTCACATCATATTTTTCATTAATATTATCGACTCTAGGTATCGAATCAAGACCTTATGTGAGCGCGATATAAGAACCACATCTGGTCATAAAATAATAGAACTAATTCTAAATCTACTTTAAAATGAGGAACTTTGCGGTTGAAAATTTGTAATGAAAGAGAAGTAGGTAATTAAAGTGGAAAAGCTCGTGAAGCGTATGTGAGGTCGGAATAATAAAGTAAGGATTTTAAACACCCAGATAAAAGAAGTTGTTAAATTACGGACATAAAAGCGCATGAACTAGTGCGAAAAAGATTATACAAGACAGTAAAAATTCCACAGAATGAAAAACTGTTAAACGCTTACAAGAAAATGAAAAGAAAAGCTCCCAAAGTGGAAATTGGAAACGACTTTATAGTGAAGAATTTTCTTATGAAACTTCTTAGTCCCTTTGTTTTAAGCCTGCCATTTTTTTCTACACAAAAAAAAACCAAATAATATAAATTCTTTGCCAGAGGTAAACTTCTAAAGTTTTCTCTAGTTTTACTAATCAATTCTTTAATTCCTTTTTACTTCTAAACTTGGATTTTACGCCATATAAATTATTTTGTACTTCGAGAAGTTTGGTAAAAAGTTTAAGATACTCAATTATTACTTAACGTAATTTTGTAGCCGAACTATTGGAAAGAACGGTAACTTAATGGAGTAATACAATATTGATAATAATGCTATAGATACTTATTCTTATTACTACCAACTAACTTTCATGTTTGAAAGAGTAATCAATTATTGATACATTTCGCAATTATTTCAAATAGGAAGGTTCACTATGTGAAATTTAAATGTTTTGATAATGTAAAGTATATCATATACTAGTAAGTAGGTTAATAGTAGGTAAATATAAAAATCAAATTTAAAAGTATCACTAGTTTAAAACGGTAGCCATATAAAAATCCGGTTATGATGTATCCGGCCCTGATTATTTCTCGAAATGGACCCTTAAATGTCTTTTTCTACTACCACTACTGTAAGAGGATCATTACTGAACAGACTACTAACAATGTAAGTTCGTGCTTATGCATAGTGTTATGTAATGAAATTTCATTACGTAACACTGTTACGTAATGAACAGCAAATTTAAGTTGGCAGGACTGATTGTCAAACTGTAAGAAATGATTAAAATTTGATAAATAAAATTTAAGATTTAAATATAATAGAATGGAATTTATCTGACATATACAAATAAATATATATTTTGTTGGGTATGTATGTGTGTGTGTGTGTGGATCCTGTATACGCTCTAACTCAAATACTATCATTCAGAAAGTTTTGAAATCATGTATTTCTACCTTATTCTAATATGGAAATATCTGATTAGATTTTGGTGGCAATCGGATAACCGGAAATGGCAGTTTACTTGAAGCTCAAGATAGTTTTTCTTCAAAAAATACCTTTGAATGCAATTTTTTTCTCAATTTGTTATTATAAAAATTAAAGATTATTCCATTTTATACAAGTTTGCTTTAATACTTTTACTATATATTTTATGGATAAATTTATAAAGTAATATAAAAATTATATACATAGGTAAATGGCGAGAGGTAGGTACTGTATTGGTCACATCAGATTTTTTTAATTTAACATTTAAGTATAAAACAATGATTCACTTTTAAAGAAATATTTTTTTTCTTAACAGGTATTGAATGAAAAAATTATATACGATCATTCAATACTATCACTGACCATAGAATTTCAAATGCCAAGAGTGAAGAATTTTTATGTTGATTTGTTTTCCATATATTAATATTTTCCTTATTGTCTTGCAATAAACTTAACCTCTTATGTTCCTGGTATTGTGTTTTGTATGGAAAAGTATAATTTTCCTATTTTTCATGCTATAAGGAAACCGTTTCGATAAGTTTGCATCCTGAAAACGGGCAACACATAAAATTGGGATCAATATAAAATAAAATACAAACAATAAAATTGCTATAAAGGTGGTCTGCATAATACGATGTAAATTTATATTTCGCCGCTGTTAAATTTTCATGGCCCATTTTACTATAGACAAATTTTAGGCATATGATTTAGGGACTCCATTATAGAGCTCTAACAATATATTAAATTATTTAATAATGAACTAGATTGAAAATCAATATGGTAATTTGAGGCTAGCGGTTTCATTTTAAACGACGGAACTTTTTATATTAAACCTATGACTTTATTAATATTTAATAATGAAAACGATTAAATATTTATGGTTGGATTCTACAAATTTTACGGTTTTGTTTTATGTAAGGTTTTATAAAATTCGATGAACTATATAATTTAATGAGATTTTACAAATTTAAAAGCTAGGTTGCTATTCGTTCCTGAGTCCCACTATATTATAACAAATCACTAAAATAAGTTAACGTGTATATGTAAGTTAAGCCAAGCTAAGCGACGTTAGTACCTGGATGGATAACTGCCTGGCATTTACAGTTGTAGTCAACTAATTCTAATAATAATATTATTGTATATGCTGTGTCTAGCTTTTCGGCGCCGGTATTCGTATTAATCCCGGTTTTGTAATGACGTCACATAATATGTATGATACATGTTATGTGACGTCATGTATATCGTACAGAATCATACAATAAGGATAGAGAATTATATTTACGGCATGAAAGAGAGAGATATGTTGAAAATGATTAGGCAGAAGACTCACGTCTTCCGCCTGAAAAAAACCTTATAAAACGAAATATAACTTGTATAAATTATTAGTTATTTTTTTTTAAAAAAAGAAGAAAAAGTATACTAGTATTAAAAAAACGTTTATATTAATGAGTTTACAATTATTCCTAAGTCAATCCTTATTTCTTTTACGGAATATAAAATTATTTGACACAACATAGTCATTCTCAGAAATGCCAATGTATGGTACGAAAATAAAATACAATTATTTCAAATAATTTTATATTCCGTAAAAGGAATAACGATTGACTTAGAAATAATTGTAAATATCATTAATATATACATTACTTAATACTTAAGTATTTTTTTTCTTCTTCTTTTAAAAATAGATACCCAATAATTTCTACAAGTTATATTTCATTTTATAAGGTTTTTTTCAGGTTGATGACATGAGTCTCCTGCCTAATCATTTTTACTATATGCAGATCAAAGAATACCCCGAGCAAGCGCATTAAGCAGTGTAATCTTAAACTGGATTTTTTTGTATAAACGGACGCGAACTAAACATTTCGCAGACGTAATACAGGCCGCGAATAAAGAACCTAAAATCACTTTGACACTTGAGAACTGACATGACGGATAATATGACAATGACAGTGACGTTTCCAAAATATGACAAAATCGGTCACTTTAATATGTTTAAGAGTAAGGATTATGAGTGTGGCCGAGGCGAAAGAAGTCTGCTTAGATAGGAATATGTGGCGAAGGATGATTGTTTCCTAACTATTATTGTGATCCGGATGCGGTATATCGCTACCGAAAATCGGTCACTTTAATATGTTTAAGAGTAAGGATTCGTTGTATGATGTTGATGTTGTTCTTATTGTTATCGGGTTTGTGCGAACCCACTAAGTGGGACATGCGTGATTTTATGTATGTATGTATGTATGTATGTTGTCAACGAAATCCTTTAGCGCCCTCGAAATTGTTCTGCCTTAGCTGCAAACAGCTTCTGCGACTATTTTTCTCTCGGTACGCTAAAGAGAGAGTTCACGGCCGTGATATACAGATATCTATTTCTAAGAACCCTAAATAAATGTATCCATGATTTCTGATAAATTATGCAATGAAATTATTAATGATTATTAAAACGTTCTGTCAGATATTTTCTGTTAAACTCAAAGTACACAACTGTTTAACATTTTTGTTCTATTTCTCATGGTATGTAATAACTAAAAATTACAGCTTTTATTTTGCCTCTCTCTTGAACGAAACGCATGCAATAATTTTGATTTATTATATGCAGCTTTTAATTCTGAACATTTTTTACATTTACACTTTTGTTTTAAAATTAATTGGACATGAAAATTTTACCATTATATTTCCTAGGGTTCATAATAAAAATTAGAAACCCGGTTATATGTATATATATATATATATATATATATATATATATATATATATATATATATATATATATATATATATATATTAATTTTCACATTTATTATTTTTTATCCGTTCACATTTAATAGTAGTATAGATATTTTATAACATAGATAAAAAATTGAATACTAGGTACGTTTTAGATTTTGAGCACCCAACAGAAATATAAAAAGTCGGCACCATTGATGTAGCTCGTAGCCAGAATCTTCGTTAACTTCACTATGATTTACAATCTGGTTAATCGTGTAAACTTATCTTGTATATTTCTCTAAATATGACAACAATTACCTCACCAATTGCATAAAATTCGCCCCAAGTTTTCCAAGAGTGACTTTTTTTGCGTTATGCGAGTTTATTTTTGTTGTATTTAGAGAAATTGCAAATGAAAATAATAGCCATATTACAATGTGGCAGTAAGCTATTCGTCGTGTAATAAAACGTCTAGCCATATTGTTTAATAATCTGGCTAACTACATACTACTTACAAAGCCGGGATTAATACGGGTACCTGCACCGGGAGACTACACACAGCCTATTTAAAAAAATTGTACAAAAGTCGGAAGAAAATTGACTAACTCAGTAAGGCGTAAAATCAAATTATACACGCATATATTGCTTTCTTTTCAATATTACAAATCTTGTACTCCGTAAGTTAAAAAATAGTCAAAAGTCGTGCATTGCCAAAACAAATGAATATGACATCCGCATTCTCTTACTTTTATTTTATGTTTTATCGCTATAAATTTAAGAATATACAAAAGGATATTTAAGAATAAAAAGTAGTAGGTAGTTATATTATTTTGTTCTTTATACCTATATATATTTACCATTGTACATTTATTTGCATTCTAAACTGATGTGTAACTATTTTATTGCAATATTGAAATGGAATGAATGCCAAGAATGTGCCTGTAATGTATATTACATTATATTTGTTATCGATATCCATATAAATTCGGATTAAATAAGTAGGCACTGTAATTCATAGTGCTTTTGTATTATATTGCCAATAAAATAATTTATTAGCGTAAATCCTATAATTAAATATATATTTGTAAATGTTCTCATTCCAACAAAGCACCAGTAAAATGACATACTTCCAGAAACATTTGAAATATGTTCGCATTATTTTGTAAAATTTTTCTATTATTTCCATTTTTCAAATATCACAATTGTGACCTTTGTGGTGCTCTTTCCACTACAGTTTTGAGAGCCTATGATTATCCTTATTATCGAAAATAAAAAGGAGGAATAGATTGACTCACCCAAGAATTGGTAATAAAATAACTAATAAGCCATAATGAATTATTTAATATTTGTTTATATAATATATATTTGTATGTCACTACAGGTAGAACTTCGTAAACATTTCTAGTTCATTAGAACTTGGTATAGATTTCTAGGAAGTAGGAAGTTTACTGGATTGACTTCGATCTAACTTTATACATAATACACAATGTAAGTTATGTATCTGTATTTCTGCTTCATTGTGTAAGGTATCACACTTGATACGAATCTTAATACTGCTAACTTCGAATTTTGTTTTATAATAGAGTTAATCAAACTATTTAAATAATTTAATATCCGGAATATACGAGATTTCTCGCAAAGTTAATGAGAATTAAATATTAAAAGAGGCTTTCAGAACCCATAATATAATAAAATAAAACAATACTTGGATGTAGTTCTGCATTTTTTTTTATTATTTAAACGACGTTTCGATGGCGAAGTGCTGTCTTCATCAGGTAAATAACAAGCAAAATACACGTAGCCAAGACATGTTTACAAAATGAGGGTAACATAGGTCAACAGTAAATTAAAAACATACAAAGATAAAATTGAAAATTATGAACGAATAACAGGTAACCACGACTTATTAAGCTAAAAAAAAAATACAGAACTAAACCCAAATATTGTTTTATTTTAGTAATGGGCCTCCGTCTGGTATAAGTAGTATTACATAACTCCAAATCATCCGGACACACTTATTTACATCGTCTAGCCCGGCGAAAGGAGTTGGCATTACTGTTCTGGTGATATGTCAATTTAGGGCTATTTTCAACACAATAATTAGCAAAATGTTTACAAATTTTAGGACTAAATCTTCAATTATTGTAACCTAAATGACTAAATTTTGTCATAATAATAATATGCTGTCATCTCGTATAGGTTAATTATAAGTTCCAACTTTATGACTAGCTTGTTTTGTAACTAACTTCACGTGATACAGTTATGAGTTCCGCCATTGAAGATATGCCAATAATGTTTTTGTATATATTTTCCATAAATATAAAGGGATTATACATTTTATCTCAAATAAAAGTAATTATAATTGGCCTTGCAGTGCAAAACCGTTAAAAATATATTTGTTAATTTTTTTAGGTTATGTGAAATGGAATAAAGTGTAGAGAATTATACAAAGAATTTATGAAATATCGGCACAAAAAATCCAGAATCTGTTTTGCGAGTGGTCGTATTTAAAATATACTCACATTCGCAAAACTGCAGATACAAATAGTATATTGTGTTATTAAGAGTAAAAGTGATACTTTTGGTGGCGAGCGTGGAACAAGAAAAAATATAATGTGTCATTCTTTTAGCCTCATGTAAAATTATTCTTTGGTTTGATCATGTGGTGGTTTACAGTTTACTCAGAGTTTATCGGTGAATTTGACACGTGTACAGATTTCAACCAAATATTATTTCCTAATCTTGATTGATGAGATACAGTAACTGATTCTTTTTGGTTCGCAGCAGATTTTTAAATATTCTTCTGCACACCCACATGCCATTACCCTCTATATTACCTGATGGTTACTTATTTAGATATTTTTAAAGAGTTACAAATTTCAATTAGTGTTCGATATAATATTTCAACAGACGAAATTTAACTTACCGCTGCTTAAAATATAAGCAAAACAATAAATTAACCCTTGCAATTCCATTTTTTTCATACATGAATATATCTATTTTCGTTTGAGTATGTTTCAACAGGGTTTCAATTCAATCAATCAATTTTATTTATATAAAATGTCATTGTGTCAATTTTGAAACATTTTCAACGGTCGGCAAGGTAATGAGAAGCTATATTAGTGCCAAATTGTCCCCTATCAACATACTTTGAACTACAACAGTATAACAAGCCGGCTATTCGAATTTCATAGGCCTGAAATCCTGGTATAGTTTGGTTCACGAAAGAAGACAATTCAAGGCCATTTGTTCGAAGAAAGAATAAACAACATTTTATATAGCGGTAGTATAGCAACATTATGTATTAGAAAGAGATAGATTATTTGACGTATGTCTACGTGATTTATGCTGTATGACAGATATATGTTCAATATTCACATTGCTCTCTAACACACTAAAAAAAATAGGAACGTATGTCGATGAGTTGCTGATATGAAATTATCTATTGAACTGCCCTCTACGTTAAAACAAATCCAGTGGCGGAGTTTGTTTTTTGAATTTGACGCATGATTTGACGTTTAATCTAAATCAACGAATAAGTTTCTAATTTTGTTCCACGATGTAATTGAACATAATCGTGGGAGAGAAAGGAAAAGCTTTGCGAAGGCAAACTGAAACAGGATATTAAAACGTGTTAATAATATCGAAAATGAAGAACAATTAACTTCTGGAAAAATACGACCCAGAAAATCAACTGCAACAGCTGATCTTGATAATTTTAACACCGATGCAATTAGAAGAATAATATATGAAATGTATGCTAACAGTAAGTAGTTTATAACTTTTTTTCAAAATATGTATTTATATTATTGTTTTCAGTATTTTTTTAATTATACGTAGGTGTTGTATTTTTATGTTCATTATTATATCAAAGTAAAATATATCTTTGAAAATGTGTAGACGTTTAAGATTTAATTTTGAATGATTAAAATGTATCCACAAATATTATACCTGGAGCACGCCTATATGTATAGAATGTAGTGAAGTTATTTGCAAGTAATATTATACCAGATGGTTTGAAAATGACCTTGAATTGTCATCTTTCGTGAACCAAACTATACTGATCACAACAATGGAAATGGAGTTTCATACAAACTCAAGTTGTTTGTTTCTGACGTGGCATCATAAATTCAAACAAGTATTTTTTAGTTTACTTTCGTTGATTCGTTATTTCTGCATTCATTTACTTGAAAGTGAATTCCGAATTTCAAAAAGGCGAACACATAAAGTTTGAAAGAATTTTAATAGTGACTGTTATTTTTATGATCTACTTTTAATTTAAATGACCCTTTTTCTAATTTTTTACCATGGTAGACGACTCCATTAGGCTCGATCATCTTCAAAGTAAATTCTCTAGATGCTGCCATTGTTCTTTGTTTAGCAGTGCTGGAAATCTTGTGAAATGCTATTCAGAGCCCTCGTCGCGGCAAATATTTTCAACTATCTTCATGTTTAAGGGATAATGTTATATCCTCAAATATTGGGATCGCATCAATTGAATAATATCATATGGAACGACGAGTTTCGATTTGAAGTCTATGTTGGAGATGACTGGAATAGTATCAAAAGTTGGCAGTATTTACGTTATCGATAATATTGTAAATATGGATAAATACATAGGAATTCTTTTACCATCCATTCTTCGTCCGTAAACTTCTTACGGTGCTGCAATACAGCAAAATTGGATTGCAATAAATAATATTCCGGTATTGGATTTGCCATCAACAGAGCTTCGTTCTGTCTCCAATCGCAATATTGTGAAGGGAAATGAAAAAAGAATTGCGAAAGAGTCCAACATGCACCAAATCAGAGTTAAAGGAATAAGTTCAGAGCTATCTAGAAATCTTTTACTTAGGAATTTCAATGTCAAAATTATATTAGCGGATCAACTGTTATAACAAAATATTTGTATGTATCAGATAGAGAATTTACTCTTCTTTAATAGAATAGAACAAAAATTTTCAAAAAATAATATTTAGAAGAATTTTCTTAAGGATCTGTTACTTCCGGTTGGCCAGTTATTACCAAAATCTTTTCAGCTCTTCCCAGTAATGTCCGATTGAGCAATACGTAGTTATACAGATATTAAGTATTATAGTTTTTGAGAAATCGTTCTCCAACATCTGCACACACACACAAACACACACACACACACACACACACACACACACACACATACACACATACATCCATACACACTCACACATCCATCCATACACACACATACATCCATACACACATACATACATCCATACACACAAACAAACATCCATACACACACAAACATCATCGTAAAAATATTAAAATCGGATTGTAGGGACCGTAAAACGTGCTTAATCATTAAAATAGCGACAGGTAAAAATATAAATTTGTGTTTATATCTCGAAAATTTACGGATATAATTTTGTTTTCATTCGGCTCTAACTTTTATATTTGAAACATTTTTGTCAATTATGAATTGTTTTGAAATTATTTGAAAAAGAAAAAATCTGATGTGGCCAGCACAATACCTTCCGTCAATCCTGTGTATAATGTATAAATTCCATACATAATTTTTCTTGGAAAAGATTCTAAATTTCCAGTAAAATTATTTCATAAACAAACTATTCAAATTGCACTTGACACTGACATCTTCTTCGTCTTTAGCTTTTCCCATTCGTTAGGAGTCGATATTTTTGCGTGTCGTTCTCATTCGGTTCTTTTTCTCTCAAGTCTTCCGCAATACAGTCCTTCCATCTTCCATCTGATCTTTGGTTTTTTTCTGCTTCTTCAACCTCCCATTACTAAACTACTCATTCTTGTTCAAATATAATTCTTTATTTCTCCTCATGACATGTTCAAACCAATGTAATCGTCTTTCTTGTATCTTTCTAGAAAATTGTAAAACTAGAGTTATTTTCTTACTGTATCTTTCCGTCTTTCCAACATCTACTTCAACATCCTCATCTCTGCCACATTAATTTACTTTTTAGTGATACTGACATCTGTCAATTTGAATTATATGAATATATTAGCAGTTTCCATGTTTAGCATAGTTGGCTGAATTATAAAATTTAATTTCTTTAAAATTCTTTAACTCTGTCTCTATTAAATATGAAGTATAAAATGTAATCAAATCGTATAGAGAATAATATATTCTTTAAGTTATAATAATATTAAATGTCAATAAATCAAATTTAACTGTTAAATCTTCAAATGTGGCAACTTCCGGTTCACCAATTATAACTAAAATCTAATCACTTGTTCTTCTGGATATAAACTTGAGGAATACGAAAAAATTATAATTTTTGGAATCGTGGTATTGATGTTATGGGATCCGGAACTTTTGTCATACACACACAGACACACATACATACATACAGACATCATCGTAAAAATGGTAAAATCTTATTATAGGGACCCTAAAACATGCTTATTCAGTAAAAACTCATCACTGAATTTTTTGACCAAAGACAATACCTTCCTTACCTAAAGGTGACGGAAGGTAAAAATCTATCAAAATTAAGTTTTTCGTAATTATCTAGTACCTTATGAATTTTGTTGGAAAAACATAACCATTTCTGAGATGGTACCCCAAACGCGCCGGAATCGTATTTCTCCTAGTTCTCGAGATCCCATTGGTTGCAGTTTTTAATGGGACACACTATATGAATTTGAGTAGAGTGCTTTATAATCTATTTTCAATTTCCTAAGTCAAGATAAACTCGTATAAAAAATAAATATTGAGTTTATTTCAATATAAATATTGTTCAATTGATTTTGTATAAGATGAATGAATCAATAGTCGTTTATTTAAACAGTCAATGTAACTGCGTAGAAGGACAGGAAACCTCGTATTTCCCAAGAAATATAAAATAATGAATTCATTATCTGCGCTGCTAATTACCGTTGCAATATCCTTGACATGACTGGTTTATGTGGTTGTCTTGTGGTTTGGATTTTATTCTCGTCAAGTGTTTTTTTCTTTCCATACGCGCGGTGTGCATTATGTAAATATTCATAATGAATAAATATTCTAGATGTGAAGTCTGGGCATGTCATGTCAAATTTACTGCAAAATGCGAAATTTAATTTGCGATTATATTCGGATAAAAATTTACGTAAAATTAAATTAGACCTATCTGTCAGAAATAATGCAATTAGAGATAATTGTGTTATTTTATTTATTTCACATTTTAACCCATAAAAATTAATGGCCCGTACTATAAACTTTAAAGTGCTGAATAAATAAAAATACATAAATATATTAAATATTAATATAAATGAAATTTGTGTTCTAATTGGAGTATTGACAACGCAAGTTCGTATCCGATCAAAGAATAAATTATTTCTTACACAAACGACGAGCCCTACAATTACTATTCTTAATTGTATACTGTGATCGTGATTTAAATATGTGAAACTATATTAATCTATGAACTACGACCTGTCTGGTTTGTTAAAAATCTAAAGTGGGATATTATACATGAAATTACAGTTTTTATTTACTATAGAAATTCTTAGAATTAGTTAATAAAAATTAATGTTTCATATTGCATAATAACGCAACCCAAATTATACCATCACGTTCTTCTACATAATATACCGAATAAAAATTATTTAAACGTTTTTTTTGCACGATCAGGTTTTTTTTTAAACTTTACTGATAGGGTTTCCAAGGCAGTAAGTTTTGTTTACAAATTACTGATCAGTAAGTGATGTGACTGACCGGTAAGTGATGTGACTACCTACCGATCTGGAGGCGGTGAAAATTACATAAATAAAAAATCTGTTGTGGCCAGCACAATACCTTCCGCCAATCCAGTGTATAATGTATAAATTCCATACATAATTTTTCTTGCAAAAGATTCTAAATTTCCAGTAAAATTATTTCATAAACAAAATATTTAAATTGCACTTGACAATGACATCTTCTTCCTCTTTATCTTTTCCCATTCGTTAGGGGGTCCCTATTTTTGCGTGTCGTTCTCATTCAGTTAATTTTCTCTCAAGTCTTCCGCAATACAGTCCTTCCATCTTATCTTTGGTCTTCCTCTGTTTCTTCAACCTCCTATTAATAAACTATTCATTCTTGTTCAAATATAATTCTTCATTTCTCCTCATGACATGTTCAAACCAATGTAATCGTCTTTCTTGTATTTTTCTAGAAACTTGTAACACTAGAGTTATTTTCTTATCGTATCTTTCCGTGTTTCCCCAACATCTACTTCAACATCCTCATCTCTGCCACATTAATTTACTTTTTATTGATACTGACATCTGTCAATTTGAATTATATGAATATATTAGTAGTTTCCATGTTTAGCATAGCTGGCTGAATTATAAAATTTAATTTCTTTAAAAATTTTAACTCTGTATCTATTGAATATGAAGTATAAAATATAATCAAATCGTATAAAGAATAATATATTCTTTAAGTTATAATAGCGTTAAATGTCGATAAATCAAATTTAATTGTTAAATCTTCAAATGGGGCTACTTCCGGTTCACCAATTATAACCAAAATCTAATCAGTTGTTCTTCTGGATGTAAACTTAAGGAATACGAAAAAAATATAATTTTTGGAATCGTGGTATTGAAGTTATGGGATCCGGAACTTTTGTCACACACACACACACAGACAGACACACACACAGACACACACACACACAGACACACACACACACACACACACACACACACAGACACACACACACACACACACACACACACACACACACACAGAGAGACACACATACATACATGCAGACATCATCGTAAAAATGGTAAAATCGTATTATCGGGACCCTAAAACATGCATATTCAGTAAAAATAAATGTACAATTTTTAAAGCTTTAACGATAACAAAACAACGATCATAGCTTACTTAAAAATGACAACTAATTTTTTTAAAATGTCAAAATAATTTTTAAATAATTCTAAACTTTAATTTGTTATTATTGGGACGATCGTGCAAAAAATATAATAAGCATTGCGGGCATTAAGTGCTTCTTACCGGTATCGGATGTATTGAAGATCTCGATTTCGTCTCGATCTCCAAACTAATCCTGTAAGGAACGGAACCGGGTATTAAAATTCGGGTTCAAGGTTCAGCTCCGGGGTTCAGGTTCGAAACGTAATCCAGCCGATAATCGACGCCCGTGCTGTTTGTTTGTGAAAATTGTGTTCGTGTTCTTGTTTGCGTAAATTTCGGCTCGCATTTTAAATTATTTGTATATAAAGATTGTTGTTCAAAAAACATTAATTCAATTTTCATTAGGTTGAACCAAACCTGAATCCAATACCTGAACCCGGAACAAAACAGCAAATTGTATTAATGTTTGAACCAGAACCGCACCGTAAAAATAAATTAAACTAAATCTGAACCGAACCCAGTTTTTGACGGGTTCGATGTCCTGGTTAAAAGTGATTTTATTTTGTTCTTAGGTTTGGACCCTCTGCTTTGTGTTGTGTTCCAAACATCCTTATCCCAAATAAAATGTTAATCAGGTATGGAATTACGTAATCGAATTGTTACGTTTTTTCATAAAGTTATAAAAAAAAAATCATTACATAACGTTATAAACAACTAAATAAGAAAAACAAGCTAACGTTATAGTAACGTTATTTATGTTTCGTTATTATATCGTTATAATAACCGGATTTTCCTCAAATGTGTAATAAAAAATCATTAAAAATTTAAATTAAAAATAATGTATTAAAAAAACTTACACACATTTTATTCTAGAAATGAAATAAAGTGTTCAACATTTATATTTGGCCACTAGAGGCATCTATTTATTATAAAACACAAAATAAATTATCAGAAAAGTATTCTTTCAAACGGCAAAAACCGTATAAAATTTATAAACTTGGTTAACGTTATAGTGAAACGTTATTTATTAAGTTACGGTTACATAGTGTTATTTTATAATTCTTACGTTATTAAAGAAATAAAGAAATGAAACGTTATTACAAGATTATCGGGTATTACGTTACGTTTTTCATCCTGCTTGTAATACATTTCATAATTAACTATTAAACTATTATTTAAAGAACAGAGCAGAAAATTGTTTGTTTATATTGAAAATTTGTTACGTCCTTTTGGTAGACTGTATTTCTAAGGCACTGAAATTACAAACGACAAATATTTAAAAGAAAATACAGTGATAAATTCTCGTTGGCAAAGATACCACTACTTTTTCCAACACCGTAGAATTTTTGTCACAATTGCACAAAAAATTAAGACAGTTTCGTATAGAAATTAATTAAATCCTGTACAGGAAACAAGTAAATTCAACAGTGAAAAATAATCTTCGGAAAAACTGAAGCTCTTGTATTTGTAACGATTTCAATCACCAGCCCTAACTTGGTTGTCCAATTAACGTCAGGTAGGACCAATTTCCCGAATCATTCTCATGAGTGAATATATAAAAGCATCGAAGCAAACACAGCCGCGCGAATTAAGTAGAGCCCAATGCTGTTCTTGTTTATTCTCCTGAACACTGGCTCTGTTCCGTTGAATATGACGTATCAGTTACGGCCTGTCTAAGGGTTAAATTAGATTATAGACGGTTGTTTCTCTTAATTGCGTTGAAAGCTTCTATTCACCATCGAACAAGGGGATAGATTAGGACCCTCCCACAAGATACAGAATATGCCTGTTTGACAGCAATTGTTTATCACTAGTTTCCGAACAAGGATAAGCATTGACATGTTTTGTTTAGCTTCAAAGCACTTAATTACTTACCCCAATTAACAAAAAACAAATAGGGAAAATCAAAATCTGATTATAATTATAGCTTTTGAAATAGCAAATATAGCACAATTTGAATTTAATTTTATGAGAGTCAGTCATGGTTATCAATAATTTACTAAAACATAAAACAATGCCTTATAATTAAATTCAATGTAGCACTATAGCATTAAGAAACATTTAGTTTATGAATCTAATAGATTTTTATTTTCGTGGTAACATAAATTAATAGGGTATTCAAAATAAATCAATTTTACAATTTTAATAATATTTGGAACTTAGACGCGCCAGTAATAAGAAACAAAAATGCTTATAACCTGGGGTCTCTAAGGACAAGGACCCTATTGATTTCATCTTTGAAAAATTAGGGTTGCCTTTTATATTTTGGGATTAGAGACCAAAGACAAATATTTATAATCGAAAATGACTTTATTGTTTTGCAAAATATTCTACATGAAGGTCAATACACTTTTGCATGCGTCTGAACTAATTTTCGAAGCACTTTTTCTATTGATTGAGTATTTATAAATTGTTATTCTGGTTAACTATTTTTTAATGTAACTCTTTGAGAATTCTATCTAGGCAAAAAATGCAAGAACTCTTTTTTGAACAAAAAATTAGCTTTAATTTTGTATTCTTGTAAAATTTTCATACTGGGTATTGTTTCCAATAAAGTACCCAAAAAAAACTCATTTTTTGCACCTTTGATCCGAGATGGCGGTTCACGTCGCTCTTCCCCAAGATGGAAAACTTGTATTTTTCATCCCCGTCCGGGCCTAAACAACATATGTTAAATTCGTTTCTATTCCACCTTTTGTACGGTAAAAATCTCTATTGACTGGACTAACACACTTGTATATAATTTTTATCAGGGTAATGTAAATAAGTTATAATTTTATCTCATGAGTATCATATTTAATTTTTTTTATTTATCAAACTATAATATCCTCATTTGAGAGATAAATAAACAAGTAGTTACTTATATTCTATGTGGAAGATTATTTCAGTCGAGATAGACCAGCCCTAGATCCAATGGTTAGATCTTTACTCCGTCAAAGAAGACTTGGGCTCAAATCCCGGTTGCTGACATGATATTTTCACAATTTATTTTGTTTATTACTTTTTTAAATTTAGTTTAATATTTGTTAAGATTTGGAGTTATTAATTACAAACCTACAGAATATCTATATGGATATATACAATATAACAAGATCATATTTTCCTAATTTAATTTATAAAAATATAAAAATTCAGTATACTTTATATATCTACAGAGAACAATACGAAATTAAAACAAATTTAAAGCATTTAGGTCGAATTTGTGAAATAAATTGAAAATATTTAATTACGTTTTAAATTGGGATATTTCCATAAAAACGAAAATATTTTTCTTTCCAATATATGTAAATTATTCTTAATTGGTTTTGTTAACATATTATAATTACATGGCATTGTGTTTCCATTATCATTTCAATGCTAATAATAACGTTTCTTTTGTTGCAGACTGACCTTGAGTACGTGTTAGAAGTAGCCAAAGAAATAGAATTAAGGTAAGTGCAATTCCATTTATTATCAATTAATATTCATAACATTTCACGTCCGTTTATACAACAATGAAACAATAAATTACTAGCGCAATTACAGACAAAGTTAACTATAAATATCATTTCTTTATGACAATTTTATTGTTTACTTTGTCCATTTATATAATATGACATTAATAATAGAACCAAGGAGAAAGAGAATTATTTAATTTCATATAAATTACGTTATTATTCAAATAACTAACAACATAAGTCATACTTCAAGGAATACTGAAAATATTAAATTAATAAATCTGCTTTTTGTCCGTCAACGCTAGTTAAATTTAGAACATGTCTCGAGATATTTTCCACCAAAATTTAATTAAAAAATGAAATAATTATAGTTTGTCGTTTTTCAGATATTTGGGATTTTATTTTGAAATAATTTTCCTTGATTGACAGCGAATCAAAGTGCTGTTTTTTACGTACACAAAAGTTAAATAAACCTCACTAAACTTGATAAATGTAATTTTGGCAGACTGTCAAAAATAATAAAACAATTTTTCAAAGTAACTTTTTTGGTTAATTAGAAAAGTTTGTTAAGTCCACACGCACGAAAATAAAGTGACGTGAAGGGAAAGTGATAGAATAATCCGAGAGAAAGACTTTATAGAAATAACATTAAATTATTTAAATAGTGAAAGAAAAAACCCTAAATACAATTATATCGGTTTCTTGGACGTTCAAATAAAATAAAAAGAAAAGAGGTGTGTATCAAAAAATATAAGTATCTCATAAAGGTCAAATCACAAAAAAAAATTATGGTTTGATGCATTAACGCTCTATACTACAGGTGTTCATTTTAAATGGTCTACCATTGCTATCTCGAGTTCTATAAGAACTACAAACACGGTTAAATAGACAAACAATTTCTATTTCACTACACAAATATAAAGATATTAAATTATTTTTATTTTTTCGACCAATGATTCTTAAAATAAGAGACCGAACTTTTTTTATTTTAAATAAGAATATGTATTTTTTATTTTCTCATTCGTTAGAGAATTTAATTCTTAATTCAGTGATATACATAATATTTTTATTGCCTTACATAACGATTTTATAAAGAAAAATACATATGAAATTTTACACTAATTTGATTAAAATATGGCTATAATAAGAATGAAAAAATTAAATACATATAACTTTTTTTATATAGAATTACAGTGCCCTGACAGAAAAAAGTGAATAAATTAGATATTTTTACCATTTATCCAATGACGTATCTGTAAATTTTCGAGATACAACACCAACTTTTTTTAAATGGAACCCATATTTGCTTTTTGCTAAAAAAAATACGTATTTTTTGTCTCTTTCGATTGGTATAAATATTATTATATATTAAATTTATTTTACCCTCGAAAGCTTAGATTTTTTAATATAATTTCTTATTTTTTGTCAAGACTCATTAGTTTTTCAAAATAGTATTTTATTTTACTTAAGTTACTTATTCCATACCTACCTTGCTTCACAATTTAATTTTAATTCTATATTTTTAAGATAACGTATGTGTATGCTCAGCGGGTGTCTGATATAAAAAATATTTTTCAAACATTTTATTAGCCAAAATATTTTTAGTCACAATAATATATTTAAATAAAATACCGAATATGATATGTAAATTTTATAAATCTTCCAAATAAATAAGAAAATTGATGAAAAATGTAGAAAAACCTAAGATTTGCAGGTTAAAACAAATTTAAAGTACAATAACCTTTATACCTATCGAAAGAAAAAAAAATAAGTAGGTATTTTTTTGAAGAAAAAACCAAATATAGGTTCCATTTAAAAAAAATGTAAGTTTGTATTATATCTCGAAAATTTACCGATAGAAAAATTATTTTCGTACGCCATTAGATAAATAGTAAAAATATCTACCTTTTTATTTGAAATATTTTTCTCGATTATTTAAAGTTCAGAAGTAATTTCAGAAAAGAAAAAATCGACCAATTCGGTTTTCCGCCGTTATCTAGTAACCTATGATTTTTTTTGGCAAAACAAAAGCACTTCTAAGAGGGCCTCCCCAAAGGCGCATTACATGTTCCATTTAAACGCTCATTATGGTTTCCGAGATCCCAATAGTACAGCACTTAACTTAGGATACCTGAATATTGCAGCATTACAAGTACGACCAAAATAAATATATTTAAATCAAATATATTTTGAAATAACCTTGATATCTAATCTAAATCTGTATAAAATTACAAGAAAAATATTTCTCTTCTTTTATAGGTATGCACCGCACATAGACAGTGGCCTAATCGAGATAATCTCTCCCTCTGCTTCATACTATCCCGATTTCGATAAGCTTCGAATCACACTTGGCGACTCGCCCGAGCGGGTTAAGTGGCGCTCGAAGCAAAACCTCGACTTCGCGTACCTCATGTCCTACGCACAGCCTAAGGGCACCTTCTACGTGCAGCTCGAAGACGACATCATGGCCAAGAGGAACTTCGTCAGCAGTATGAAACAATTTGCAATCGAAAAAAGCGGCGGAAAAGTGCAGTGGTTCGTGCTGGATTTCTGTCAGCTTGGATTTATTGGTAAGTGAAGGATTGTTGATGGTGACCTAACCTATGAAAATGTACAACGACAACAAAGTTTCGGCAGAGAAGAGCGACTACATTAGACTTATTCAAGAATTTGTATATTTTTTATCCTATATGAATATGAATATAACATAATGCAATTACACCTATAAAAGTTAGTTTATATGAAATGTCAAACATAATTTTTTTAATTTAAATTTACTGTATAAACGATGTTATTATAGTGACTTAATTAATTGTATTATTTACATGCTACATAAACCCAACATAAAAGTAAAAGGAAAACATGCTTATTCATAAATATTTCTATAATCGATTTAACACAATCTCAATATCTGCATTACTTACCGCAAGCGGGAAATAAAGGATAGGATTAGATTCAAAAAAATTGAAGGAAAAAAGTTGCTTTATTTGCGTTTATAATTAACTAGATTGCCAAGAACTTGATAAACGCGTGTACTTTATCTATATTTATCGTGGTTCTTTATTTGCTACCCGCAGTACTTGGCAGCTGAACGAGTAGGTACCGTAACTAACCTACAAGCCCGGAACATACATATCTGGCTGTCTAATATATTAGCTCTTTAATTTTAAATGAGCCTCATAATGATACATCCCCTGAGAAATAAAAAAGATAATTTATAATGTGATATAATCCCTTCATCTATTATTACGGTAAAAACTGCAATTTTAAATATCTCAAAATAAAGAAGAAAGGCACTTTTAAACACATTTATTATTAAGAAGAACAGTTACAAGTGTTCATGAGATGACGTTTGAAATCTTATCTGACACTGCGTAAATCAAACTAGCACTAGAAAAATTAGAGCGCTATTTACCTCTTAAAATAGGTAATGTAACTTACCAATATTGCAATCTCGAATAACTTCTGTTTTTACCGTTTCAATACTTTATCGATTTTTATAACCATATTGCTACATTGATTTTTCATACACTTTTCGGGCTAGGTAATTATGTTCAATGGTAAATTCTCATGCAGGGCCGGTATTTCAATCTCTTAACAACTTCCTAATAAATTTTTATTTACCTAACAACCAATTTTTTGCGTATTTCATTTCAATTGTTTATTCGCTATTAAATTTGAGAGGAATTTGCAGAAGATAATAAATTTGTTAGCTACCTAATAAAATTTAAATCTGAAAAAAAAATACATATATAAAATACAATTTAAATGTAATTATGATGACTTATTCGTACCATGTAGGTTGTTTACTGGGTGTCATCTTACGGGCATTCATTGCTGGGTGGAGAGTGCACCACGGGGGTCACTTTTGTGCCTTTTAAAATTAGAAATAATATAGGCGTCTATTGGGATCGAACCCGAGTCTTCAGAATCGCGACCAGTCATTTAGGCATATTATATACGTGTAATTATATAAAATATCCTTTTGGAGATTTTTGAGTTATACACAGCACGAAAAATTATCAAGAAAATCTGTTTAAATGTACAATATCTCTGCAATGCGGATTACAAAGTTATAGACATGGTTGTACGATGGCCAGTATCGAACCATGATAGTAATATTTTTGAAAATTCTCGGTTACGAATGCGGTTTGGGGTTGATGAAAGTTGCAATGAAATAATTTTAGGCGAAGGGGGCGATCTGGTTAATATCAGTTAATAACCGAACTTCAGCCATGGAAAAATTTGTAGTTCCTTTCTTGTCCTCATTTGACATAAACTCACATACATATTTTATTTATATTTCTATGTCACAAAAATGTCAGTGTCGTGTCATATTTTAATTTATTTTTTTTACTAGATTCTAAAAAAGTATCTAATAACAATTTGCCTAGCAACTTTACATTGAAATGCCGAAATTTGTCATTTTCCTAATAAATCTATGTAATAAATTTGTTTACCAAACAGTTGTTAGGAACATGTATTAGGAGATTGAAATATCGGACGTAAAACGTCTCAGTTAACTTATTAACGAAGATCATATTTTTGTAACTAGACATACGAGTATATTCAGTTAAAAATTGAGAAACTTATTTAATAGAATTTCTCAATAATATGAGTGTAATAACTTTTAATAAAAACTATTTCTTAAGGAAATAGTTAATTACTAGCGAAATCTCGGCTACGCCGAGTGTTCCCTAGGTGAATAGTGTTTTATAATTGTTTACATGCATTTCTTAATTATAATAGTTGCACATTTTTAAAAAGTGCTATCGTCACTATCTTCAGCGTTTTATGACTGTTTTACACGCATTCCCACATTGGAAACATGCATAAGCTATACAAAGTGCTAACGCCGCTGGCCGTCCTAAGATATCCACATGAATTAACATTCTTAAAATCAATACAGACCGACCAGATCGTATGAAATAATTTCTCGTCGCATACTGTTAGATAAATATAATTAGAATTGTTAGAATCAGTGTTCACTGCAAGGCCCATGCTTTGAGGGAATTTTTTCTATAGCTGCTGATTCCACCCAATTGCGTAAAACCATTTGCCTGCACAGTGCACAGTACAATCAGTAATCATATATTCTGGTGTTGTATGCGTACGGAGCTAGGGTAGATGATAACACTGTAAATAAATATTTATATCAAGGTATTGAATATCACGAATGTGGAATTTAGTTGCCGAGCCCGAAGGGCGGAGAAAAATAAACCACATGAGTAATAAAAAGGAACATCAGTGCCGAGATACATATTAAATTTTATTTGAAATCGAAATTTTGTGAAAATGAAAGAAATATTTATTTTTATAGGTTATACTTATTGCCAAATCTGTTCAATGTTGCGAACCTCCGGACATTGAAGTTAACTTGCCCATATTTTTTGTCATTTTACGTACAATTTTACTATTGTGCATCGCACATCTACCCAAATTATCTTTATGTACAATACCTATTATAATGTTGGCAACACTGCATTTGTATGAAATTTTCGTATAATGGATTACTTTAGTGTCAATTTCTGAACTTTTAATGTCGATTATGATCAAAATTATCTTCCACGAAAAAAAAATTGCATCAATTTACCGGCAATGTCAAATTATGTTACCTATATTACCGACATTTGGAAAAGTCTGTGGCGTTGAAATTTTTGACATTCAATTTGTTTTTATCTTTTAAAATTAAACTGTTATATATTCAAATTATTAATTTAGAATGGGGTTTACAGAAGAATATGGCAATATTTTAGAAGCATATAATTGATTTCTATTCTGAATATCTTGAACACATTTATTTTTATCCCCTTTCAAAAAGTTACTGTACACCAATGCAATCTGCCAATCGTATTTCAGTACCACAACGATGCCGAAAACAAAAAATCAGAAAGAGGCGGAACCTTCAATCATTCTGGATCACTCTGTATTATCTACTCTATAAAATTTTATACGCTGCTTTAATGTATTTAACAGGTTATTTTATTCGTAATACACTATATTTCATTATTTTTCCATAATTTCCATTTAATATAATAATCTAACCTTTGACACTTGACACACGCCACTCATGTCAGTCACATTCACACAAAACAGACTATTTACAATGTAGTATTTTTAATATTTATTTCCATTTAATATATTAGCTAAACTTTGACACTTATTAGCCACACGAAAACAGACTATAGCGCAGGGTAGTAATAATTTTCGTAATATCGTAACGTACCGTAACGTGCCATAACGTAGAAAGATAAAAGTTGGCGATCTTTGGGGTTTTGACCCGTTACGGCACAGTACGTCACGTTACGGCTTACGTCTATATAAAATTTATACATTTGCATTGTTTTATTCTTTACGTTACGTTATAGCACCTTACGTTACGTTACGGCTTACGCTGTATAAATCCAGCATAAGCGTTCCTTAAATTGACAATATTAAATCAAAATTAAATGTCAGATGAATTCTTATGCATTGCTGTCAAAAATTTTACTTGCATTTTTACCTCCCGCTACCCGTGGTAAGGGAGGTATAGGGATTGTGCTAAAAATCGCATATCGAGATTTTGGTAAATGACCACGTTTTAAGGTCCCTAGAATCTAATTTTATCATTTTCACGATAATATCTGTGTGTGTGTGTGTGTGTTTGTGTGGGCGCGTGCGTGTGTGTGTGGGTCGATGTATCCTCTTTACGCTCTAACTCAAATACTGTCATTCAGAAAATTTTGAAACCTTGTACTTCTATCTTACTCCTATATGGAAAGAAGCCATTAGATCTTGATGTAAATCAGATAACCGGAAATGACACATTACTGGAAGCTCAAAATAGTTTTTCTTCGAAAAATACCTTTAACACATTCACTGCCCCGAACGCCTCTGAGGCGTTGAGTGGACTTTGGCTCCCGTGCCCAGTCCGCCCGAGAGGCGTTCTCGTGGATACGGGATATAATAGTAAATACATTTGCTGAGACGATTTGGATTCGCACAGTAGTGTGTTCGGGCACCTCACTGGGGTCAGTTCTATGAAGTGTAAGTGTTGGTTTCAAATAAACGTGTAAATATTTTTACTGGCGGCTTTTTTTTGTGTACATCAAATTATTTTAGAAACGGTAAGTCTAACTTTTACTTTTTATATATTATCATTTTGTAAATGTGTGTGTTTTTTTTTAGTAAAATAAGTAAACAATTTTCGAATTAAATTAGCAAGATATAAGATGTTGTCCGCCCCAGGGGCGTTGACGGGCATACAGTGAGTTTTTTATAATACGTTTTGTTTAACTTTTCCAGATTATGGCAGACGAGCCAGCACCATCTAAAAGAGTTAAATACAATGATTCTAAAAGAGGTTTAACAGATGAAGAGTTGCTGGCTATTTTACAAGAGTCTGATGACGAAGATCCCTTCGCAAATAGTAGTGATGATGACCCTGACTATACTAGTCCGAGCGATAATAACCAATGTTTATTTTATATTATATTATTATAATATGTATATAAAAAAAAAATATTTTTTTTAATTTCCAGGGTCAAACGCCCCGAGGGCGGTCTCGGGCATACAACCAAGTAATCAACTTGCGCTGTGCCCTGAACGCCTCTGGGGTGTTTTTGTTTTTTTTTTTGTGGAAAAAAAGTATAAAACGCTCATACATTACCTACTAAATAGCCACAACTGACAACAACTTAAAATGCTAAAAAAAGGAGGTGGCACTAGGCCCACCTATATATTCTACATTGGGCAGTGAATGTGTTAAATGTTATTTTTTCGGGATTTATTATTATAAAAGTTTTTTAAATTTTCTACAGATTAGCATTAAATTTGTATATATTTTATGCATAAATTTATAAAATTATCTATAATTTTAATCCCGGAACCTACGCTTTAAACACAACTCTATGGCTACACAGTTCAGATCTCAAATGTTTGTAACTGACAGATATGTCACTGTGAACAAATTAAACATTTGAAATTATAATAGTAACGTTTTAAAAAGAAAATAGTAAATGGAACAGTAATTATATAGAAACGAAATCAATACAGGTTTCCAGCATAAGTAAATAAAATAATAACCATATATATCATCACGGCATATTACCAAATGGTGGGTGTGCCAATCTGCTTTGTACACAGATTTCGGTAACGATGATGACATAATGGTACCCTCCGGGCGTTTACCAGGTGTCACCTCACGAGCACTTATTGCTCGAAATATTGGCGTCGCTCGGGATTGAATCCGGTATTTAAATTTAATTTAATTTTAAGTATTTACATGAATAAAAAATAAATTAAACGGGAGGTATTTTGTTGGCCACATCAGATTTTTTGGTTAACGATTGCTTCAAATTTAAGCCTTGTTGGTGCAATTGTACCCCATTATCAAGTTTAGAATTTAATGCTTAAAATTTTATGTATAAAGCACTCCATTAAATTTTACAGAACAGATAATATTTGAAGAAAAATAAACTGTTTTCACTTAAACGCTTATGTCACAGATTCTCGTGTTCACTATGTATGTTGATAATGCTACAATTTCCGCTCTTTTTCTACGTAAAGTTTGCGAAATATATTATATAATATTTTAGCTTAAGTATAGCTACATCCGCAGTCTAAATGGCATTATAATATAAAGAGCTCTACTAAAAAAACTTTTATTCAGTTTAGGCAAAAAATTCTTGCTGACTCTGAATCCATTTTCAGTGTTCCCTTCCCATTTTCCCCTATATCAACTTACAAACTTCCCAAGTCTGTGTGGAGATCCTAACCAAACACTCTCCGCTTCGCATAATACGTCGACTTTTTTATTCACTCGCATTACATAAACATAAATACGAAGATGATTTTCAGTTTTTATTTTCATCTGAATCCAGTGTACACTTCCGGTTTCATTTTCATATCGTGACTCGAAAATAAATTATTTATTTATGAAAAGATATCCAAGTAGTGAAAAACTTATTTTTCAAAATGATTTCATTAATAAAATATGAGGTAAAGGTTGTTTATTATTACTCTACTCGCTACTCAATCTTAACTTAGCAATTAAGTACCACAAAATGGTTATATATGTTAAAAATATTTTTAAAAAATGAAAAATATGAACTTAAAATTAAACAAATGATAATATCATACTGATTATTTCATTTGTGTATAACCTAGAAATTGAATAATTGTTGCATTTTTTCAGTTTAAAACAAATGAACATAGATATATACATCGTGGGAAAGTTAAAAAAAATACATTTTTTAAATTAGTTATTTTTACTGAATGACAGCTGTTAACTTTAGTAGCTACCTACGGCCCGTGTTTAATGAATCATTTGTAAATGGAAACTAACATCACGTCGTATCCAATACAATGGAAACTGTTTATCAAGTTGTAGTTAAGCTTTATTTTTGCGCTTTGGATACCAGTACAATAAACCTTCTTTTAACAACAATAATTTATGCGCCTTTTGCTTTTATATTCAAACCGTAGTAACTTTCCGTTTTGCCGTTTTGTCATTTTAAGAACGATATTTCTTTAAACACTCGTAAAATTTATTGCAAAATTATTTTTTTTAATAATCATGTACTATCTAGTTAAAAAAACAGATTTTGAATTGCGTTTATGTTGCAAAATACACCGCAAAAGTAAAAAAAATGAAAAAAATAAACAAAATTTACCGTTCGAAGTCATTTTTATATTTAGGTTAAATACACGTGTAAGTATTTTCTATAGTTCTCATAAATACGAGTACATGTATTATTTATTTTGCCAAATATATTATATTCATATTTTTGAATTATTGATAATATGAATAAATAATATTTGACTATTATTGATACATAAAAATGATATGCTATATTAAAGTTTATCGTAGTTTTTGATGTTATATTTTCTATTTAATTTTTTATTATATTCGTTTAAACGAATGTATAAATAAATACATGGCATTGAAAAATTCTCTTTAAATATTAAAGATAGGAGAACTAACAATCAATATGAATGTATCAAGTATAAATTTATTTTTATTTCACCAAGCTTTACAGGATTTTCTCACGCAATCTACAAACAAAAAACATAAATAAACAAAAAACTAATTTATTATGTTTTGTATTTAATCAATAGCTTTTTTCTATATTTGTAAACAGAGTACTCACAAAAATATTGAATTGTAAACAAGTATTTCAAATAGAATAAAAGTGTCGATTTGTTATGCTTGTTTTGTTAAAAACATTTTTTAATAATAAACCTAATAAAAATGTAAATGTACCAATCACACCTACTTAGGAGTACAAGTGTGTTTATAAATATCGATGTTCTGATCACATACGTAACTAATAACAAAAACGAAACGCTACATTTAGCTGTAATTATCGCTTGTAAACATGACGAGTACTAATTAATTCTTGTGTTGGAGATAAATTTTACTAATTTTCTAGTTAAATCCGTTTTAATTCTTGGTTGACTTTTTCGTAGTTTTTTCAGTATCTTGCCCTAAGATAACATAAATTATTGATTTTAATTTAACTTTGTAAATTTAACTTAAAATAATTATTTTCAATTTATCGAATGTAAACATAGTGGGAGTCAGAGAAATAATAAATATGTTATACTTTAATTGGAGCAGTTACCATTCGACATTTTATTATGTCTAATATCCGATTACAGAAACGTTCATCAACGATTTGTTTAATTAACGTATTATCAAAACGAACAAATGCAATGCGATTTTTTGACAGAAATGATCTAAATGTCATAAGAACAAGGAAACTGATTCGAATTTGTTCATTTTGATGGTCACTAATTAAACAAAGCGTTTATAAACGTTTCTGCAACCCGGCATAACTCTGTTATGTAAATATGACAATCAGCCCTATTTCGTACGGAAATTGTTAAGTCTTGGCAACGTTGCTAAAAAAGCCAATAGAAACAAATGTAAAACCTGTCATTTGTTCAGTGTTCGCAATTATTATTGCTTATTTGCTATAGCAATGTTGCTAAGACATAACTTTCTTACAAAATAGTGGTGAGAATATAATTCCTTAGTCACGTGACATGTTTTCCGCCAATCAATATTCAGAATCTCCCTAGCTACAAGTCTATCACAGCGATGATAAAAAACAAAGAAATAAACACCGTATTTATAGTCGTTACTAAGGGATTTGTTTTCTTTATTTATGACATTGACAGTTAATTTTGAGTATAAAAATAAATAATAACACTAATTCAAACTCCGAAATATTAAATAAAACTTGTAAGTACCATGTTTTAATACAATATGAATATGTATATCAAAAGTTAGTTTAGGTTAGATTGCAAAAATTCATTATATTTTCTCATTAAATATAAGGTCGTGATATGATTAATAATCGAAGATATTGCTCGTGAAACCGAAGCAGCACATTTCAACTCGTCCTTCGGACTCGTGAAATCTGCAGCTCGGTTTCACTCGAGAATATCATCGATGATAATCATATCACTTGTTATATTACGTTAGAATATATAATATATACGGAAAATTTACAATATTTTATAACGTAAACTATATCTTAATTTAAGATTTTGGGAACGAAATTTGTAGTTTCAAATAGGTAGAAGGCCGTAGATTCCAATAAAAGTTGACCATAAATATAAGTCACTTTATTATTACAAAGTGGACGTTTCGGACTACAATTTGTCCATCATCAGCTATATAAAATTACAACAAATTACAAACAATGTATAGTTATAATAAAATAAATTTCGACTTACCACAAAATGAAGAGAAAATGTTATTTAAATGTTACATTTAGAAAATGCTCTATTAAATTTTGAAGAACTATTTGAAACATTAGTAGTTGAAGCCCAAATTTTGTGTGATTCTTGACAAAATGTTTAATTTACTTTTTACTTATTAATATATTTTTTATTCATGATATAGTCTACCTGTATACAACTCGACAATCGAAAATTCTCGACAAACTGGAAAATTGCAAATATGAGTCTCTTAAATCACTCATATGGAAATAATAGAATTTCATAAGATATTGCATTAATGAAATAATATTCTTACCATGACATACCGGGTGTAACGCGAAAAGCAGACAATATGCATTTAACTTGCTCAAAAGTGGTATACTAATTTTAGACAAGGTTTCCAAACAATTTTATAGAAAATTAAATTTGGCATCCAAATCAATAGTCATATTTTATTTTCAATATTTTGTAGCCGAGAAAATTGAATTTAAAATTTTATAAAATTTACTTCTTTATATCGTAGTGTTAGCCATGGAATTGGAACAAAATCACAAACAAATATTACCACAATCAGTTCCATGACATGACTCACTCAGACACGCAACCACATTGAAAAATACTTTTTTTCTGAAACCGGAGCGAAAGTGCTATTTACACGCCAAAAATGCGGCGTGAATGTTACACTTCCCTAACTAGACACGAAAATATTTAAACGTTTTATTTTGGATTTTTTGGGTAGTAGGTCCGCCACAACCCCTGCTGCCGCTTCTTGACTGTTTAAAGGAACATCGTCTCAATTACTTGCTTCACAAGACATTGCAAATGAATAGAAACGTACGCACGAAAAATGCAAAACTGCCAGTAATTGGTTTTCGTTTGTTTATTTTTTTTTTTTTCTGTCACCTTAGAAATGAGAGAAACGCAGATACGTATAGAAAATCATATGTAATTATTAAATTGTTCGCCGTGTTGTTCTGTGTTGATCTGCGTTGACGACGAACAAATGTGCTGCGACTGAACATTCCATTACACTAAAACACACTTTTGATCTGGATAATTTCAAGATTTTGGAAGAACAGAATTACACCAACCGTATATGTATATTTCTTGATATGCTACATATCAGGGATGATTGCAACATCAATGCAATTGGAAAAGTTCAAAAAGGAAAAAGCAAATTTCTGGCCAAATTGAGATTCAATTAAATTCCTTACATTTTATTTAAATTTCTACAACAATGCCACACAATCATTGGTATACAGATGACCAATAGGAATTCGTATAGATGATGTCATCAAGAATCCTTCCGCCAGATATTTCCGGCTATTTTCCGAATTATTCTGTTGTCGATTTTGAGAGGAAATGTACATGATATATAACAATCTGTAAGATCTTACTGTGTGATAATGTCCATGTTGTTTTGTATGTATTATCTTTGAATATATAATACATATAAGAACGGCAACGCATATGGCCTAGCAAGATACTATATCTGTCTCTTTTTATTCACAAAATTATTATAGATACGCTAGTGACTCCTACCACAAAACTATGAACTACGGTAAATCGTGCTAACAGCATTGCCAGATACTATTTGTTAGAGGTATTCAATAATCAATAATTCAAAAATATTGTTTCATAATAAGCAGATAATATATTTTGAATCTTCAATGTACATGTATACTTGTTTTACAGTAGCAAACTTAAAAACCTTTATAAAATCTTAACTTGCTGTTCTAGCTACGTGGCAACACTGTGCAACATCCACCTATTATGTAATTTTTGAACTAACTCAGAAATAATTCGTATACGGAGGGATAGATGGCACCTTCTCTCGAGATATTTAATCTAAATACATTACGTTGTAGGATTGTGAAAAAAATTAATACATGACTCGTCAGTAAAATGTCTATATTCAACTCTGCTCCTCGTCAATAATGTATCATTTTTCTAACTCTTAAGTAAATAACTATTTCACGAATTATTTTTACCTCTCGCTAAGAGAGGTATTGGATTCATGCTAAAAATCGCATATCCAGATTTTAGTGAATAAGCACGTTTTAAGATCCCTAGAATCCGATAATAACATTTTTACGATGATGTCTCTCTCTCTCTCTCTGTGTGTATGTGTGTGTGTGGATGTGTGTGTGTGTGTGTGTGTGTGTGTGGGGGGGGGGTTGTTGGAGATACAATTTCTCAAATTCTATAAGATTAAAGACCTGTGTAACTACGGATTCCTCAATCTAACAGTAATGGGAAGAGTTGAATAGATTCTGGTAACAATTGAACAACCGGAAGTAGTAGTATTTTAATAAAAAAATTCTAAATATTATTTTTTTAAAATTTATGTTATTACAAATATTAAAGACCAAAATTCTCTATCCGACACATTTGAAATTTTTATTATATCTTATCATTAAAGATATAGAAATATAAACTATAAAATAATCTGGTGTAGTAAATCTCACAGCCTGCTCACAGCCCAAACATTTCCATGGTAACTACTTGAAAAATTTAAATGTGTGTAATTGATAGATAAATGTCACTAATGTCAGTGTCAAAAATTCAGAGATAGTACTGCAGGCTTTTTCTGGGAACGATATTTAATATTTCTTATTGTATTATTAATTATAAATTTAAAATTGTAGGTATATACGGTATATACGGGATTGGCGGTATTTCTGAAGGGTTCATGTACCTACCCTTCACAAATACCGCCAATCCCGTTAATAAATTGGAAAAACGTCGAACATTTAGAAGAAATGGAGAAAACTTGCTCATATAATGAATTAAAAATTATAGAAAATACGTAAATATAAAGATTAGGTGTAATTAGAATTTTTTGTGTGTAAAAGAAATGTTAAATACAATACTTATATATACCACAATGGAAAGGGCGAGAGGTATTGTGATGGCCACAACAGATTTTTTTTCTTGCAACTAGAATTAATTTAAAAACTATGTCACCAGTTAATTTCTGTAAACAAGTTACCGTAACCTATATAAATAATTAAATTCTTTTTATTATCGTTGTTTTCTCTTAGGCCCGGTATTTTCACTTTCAAATAAAATTTCGGATAAGTATTAGTTAAATAAATTTATTCTATATATTTATTCAACGAATAATTCCATTGAGTCTTTTCACACATTTGATAAAAACAAATAGTTATCTGTCGAATAATTGTAACGTTCGTAAACTAGGTAACCTTGCAGAGTGAATTTGTGTCAGCAGAGAAGGATGGAGTTTTGCGCCACATTATGCAGACAAGGATGAAATGAGTCAATTTTTTTTAATCCGTACTTGTCAAAATTTTGTTTGACATCCTTAATGTCTTCTATATTCTTCTGCATTCTTAGCCCTGGGAGATGTAACTTAACAAGTGTACTATCTGTTACAGTAATCATAAACGGTACACAAAATATGTATATTGAAAAAATGGCCTTTTATTTTTTGTGTATTCCTTTCAGTTCGAGGTAAATGCATGTCATGGTATTCAACAAAATTATCCAAAATCCAAAAATATATTACGAACGTCAAATGTCAGGATCTGTATAATGATTTGCCTAGCGAGATTGTAAAACCCGTTGCTTAGTCGTTTTATAAAACGCGGCCGATTATCAGCCCTTCTTGGACTTGCGATGTTTTAAAATTTGCTTGTATATTTTTCTAAATTTTTCTAATACCTAACCTACTTCACAAAACTCGGCCCATGTTTTCTAACGGTGACTTTTATGCAACAATCTGGCTACGACATATACATTGTATTTTTTAACTTAAATTAATTTTAAACTCAATTTGAATTCTGTGTATGTCTGAAAACTACTGGTATGTAATGAAGTAATTTCCTTATACATAGTAACATCTATTTCCTCTTTTAGGTAAACTATTCAAGTCCGCCGAACTTCCGTGGCTGATCCAGTACTTCCAGATGTTCTTCAACGACAAGCCCGTGGATTGGCTGCTGGACTACTTCATTACCACCCGGATCTGCAACTGGGGGAAGGATGCGGTAAGTGACGAATTCATCTTCTTCTTATTGTTATTCATCGCCTAACATTCGCGCACTTTGTTGTAAGATATCATCTTTGTAATCAGAGTTTATTTCATTATGCGTTGTTAATCAGTTCATCAAGAAAACGCAAATATTTGAACGGATAAAATTAATATAAAGATCCAAAGAGGGGATTCTCCTTTCAGTGACTGATTCTTATTAATGGAGATATATAGATTTATACGAGAATACATCAAAAAGTTCCTAGAATGTTTGTAATAGCATTATTGTTTTATCTACATATTTCAATACTTATACAAACATATACGAGGTCAAACTCATAATAATTCAGCCGGTTTATATTTTCAAAAAATCTGATGTGGCCAGCACAATACCTTCCGCGATTTAATTCATGGAGTTAATTTTTGTTCGTTTAATTATAAGTATACCTACCTACATATTTATCTAATTCTGGCAACTTTATTATGTTGCTTTGCCTATAACTATTGTTCCATTTATAATGTATTATCAGTATTTTCCTCTCTAGAATATTACCGTTATTTTATTTTGTGATAGTGATGTTAATTTCTTTTAAATTGCAAACATACGAAATAGTATATTAAAAAACGAATGTCATAATTGTCATTTTATTTTGTGAGAAGGAAGCTTGGGTAACGACGCGTAGCGGAGTTGCCCAAACCTTCGAACAAAATAATCGACAATTATGACATGAGTTCTTTATACTATTTATTCTATTTTGCGCTTTTTATGATCTTTTTAAATAAAAAATCGTAAATTCAAAATTTAGGGAATTTTGTGTTAGTTGGTAATAATGTGACATTTGAAAATTCAATTGTTTGAATTTAAAATTGTCTCGTGTTGTTTACAATCAAATTCATATCAAATTAATACAGACGATTTTTTGTGTACCCCACCTGAAATACGTGCAATTACGGAAAATACATTTTATAATTCAAAAAACAAACAATGAAAAAGTCAAGTTTCATAGTCACACCCAAAAATATAATATTTTTACAAGTTACTTACATTTTATTGTATAAAATTAACTTAAAAGGATGTGGAAAGTGTAAAACTATATAATTATACACATCTTATATTTAAAACACTATTTTCTTATAAATAAACACTTAATTCTTGTTGACATTTCTCCTCCGCCGCCATTTTGCTTTTGTATGAACTACTATACAACCTGCGTAACTTTGGCTATGACATCAGCGCTAAAAAGCTCGAACTAATTTACCGACAGATTTCATAAATAAATAAAAATAAATTACATATTTTAAATATCAACAATTAATAGTGTTTTGAACTATTTATGCCCTAAATATATATAAACAAAAATAAAAATCTTAACAATCATTAGTATCGTTTATTCAGTGAGGTTTGACATTTGATATTTTTTTGACATAACATTTCAGCTATGCTACCAACTTTATAAAAATAAATTGTACTAGGCTGTTACAACACTCAAACGAGCTATTAACGAACTCCTTTGGGTGCTGTAATAGCTTTGTTACAGATGCAAAATAGAAAAATGAATTTATGGTTTAGGTATTTTATAAATTCATACTTAAATATTTTCTCCTTAAAATACTAACATTCTTATACTTGCCGTCAAATAAATATGGGCTGGAGATTATGAAGTTATGAAGAAATGGTAACAAGGCATGGTAAGGGACAGGGTGCGGGCAAGGGAAAAAGTTGAGCATCAGTCCATACTCATTTGACGGTGAGTATAATTTTAAATGATTAATTTATTGACAGTGACATGTATCTGTCAGTTACATATATTTGAAATCTGAACTGTGAAACCAAGGAGATGGGAGCGGGATTTATAAAATAAATTATTTTATAAATTTATCCATAAAATATATAGAGAAGGTATTAATGCATATCTGTAATAATAATTTTTGTAATAACATAAATTGCGAAAAAATGTAATTTAAATGTATTTTTCGAAGATAAACTGTTTTGAGCTTCAAGGAAAGTGCCACTTCCGGTTATCCGATTTACACCAAAATCTAATGGGCTCTTTCCATATTAGAATAGAGCTAGAATACATATGGATTAATTTTTTTATGAATGATAGTATTTTAGTTAGATTGTAAAAAGGATCCACACACACACAGACACACACACACCGACACACACACACCACACACACACACACACAAACAAACACACACACACACCCACAGATATCATCGTGAAAATGTTAATATCTGATTTTAGAGATCCAAAAACGTGCTTATTTACCAAAATGTCGATATGCAATTTTTAGCACGATCCCTATACCTCCCTTTACCAAGGGTAGCGGGATGTAAAAATTATAAAATCTACACAAATGGTTAGAAATTTCTACAAAATTCTTTCGGCTACTTTAAATATAGACTTAAAACTTTAAATAACTGTGGGCCAAAATATTGGAGATAATAGTTCCACCGGTATTTCAATGGTGATCTTTTAGTTCAGTTTTAGCTTCTACCAAGACTCTTTACTTTTAGTACAATGAAAACTTCGTAAACGTACAGTAAAATCTATCTTGCAAGGCATGGGATAATACTCACAGTAAAATGTGCAGGGCTTAGGGATACAATGCCTAATAGAATTAAACTTGGTATTACTAATAAAAGCGATGTAACCCAATATTAAATGGCAGACTACTTAAATAACATATTCAGTTTTTGTAAATTTAAGATCTATATTTTAAACCAGTCGAAAGAGATTTGTAGAAATTTCTCACCATTTGCGTAGGTTTTAGAATTTATTTGTTGAAAATGTCGAACTATTATGAGTTTAAGATCGTAAATACACATGCTAAATAACTTTTGTGGTCAATAATTGGAAATGGCACGAGGAGTGGCATTACAAATTCAAACAAATATTACATATTTGGTTTAATTTCGTTGTTTCGTTATTTTATGTATTCATTTACTTGAAAATAGATTCCGGATTTCAAAAAGGCGATTGCAGAAGACTTGAAAGTTGTAATAATTTGGAATAAAGTAATTTGTAACGTTGGTAATAAAGCGAGGTTAAGTGCATTAAAAGCTTGAAAATTTTAAAAACTAATAACTTTTTTAAACTTTCATAGTCCCTAATCATACATAGTTTTAAGGTCTAGGTTTAATACTTTGTTAAAAGAAATAACAAGTGATATATTTGATAAGCATATAGTAGATATAAAACTTGAGTCGAATTTTTTTAGTAAACATGGGTCCGAAAATGAAAAGTTCCTGAGATGATTTATTCTAATGTCAATTTAATTAATTAGTTAAAATTTCAAAAATATGGAATGATTTTATATTTTTGTTCGAAATTTCTTCCTTTCTCTTCAACACACGCAGTGCACTTGTAAGAAAACGAAAACTTTCAATTTTGTAATTTTAGCGCATTAAAATTTTTGTTAAATATAACTGAAATCATTATCAGCTACAGTCATATCAACGTAGTTTTTTCAATGGTATTTTTAATTACGTAGAGCCGATTTCATTATACTTCAATCATTTCATAAACAGAAACCAGTAATTGGCATATTGTTGACAGTAGGTTGTTTTGTTTGTTTATTCCGGATTCAATTTTTATGTTGTTATTGAGTTTGGGGTTTGGGAATTTGTTTGAAAATTTGAAATCAGTAATGATGTTCTTTAGTTATCAAATATAAATATGTGTATGACAACTGGATAAAAATGACAAATAATGTTTGCGTGAAATATTTTTCATGAAAAGCGTTTGTATTTTTTTTAAATATTTTTATAAAAACTAGCCTGGAGCGATTGCTATTTAATTCCTGAATGATTATATTTTTCATTTCATTTAAAAATTTGTTTGATAAGCCCAAATGCAGCATTTCTACATTCAAAGTACAATAGATCCTCGATAATGTGAGCACTCTGTTTAACTGAATGTTTCCTTAATTGTTAATCCTAACGCTCGAGCTGTCAATTTACATTTTCATATTGTCATTCGCATGAACATCAAGTATTCGACTCAATTTTAATTTAATCTTCACTTTAAATAGTATTTCATGCTTACTTGTATAGTATTGTATTTATTTATATATTTATTTCTAACCTACTGGCATTGAATCTGCAAGAAAGTAACAAGTGTATTTGATAGTGATTACATAGAATAATTACATATAAAATTGTATTAATTTGTCTTCTGTCATTTGGATATTCTTAAACCAGGTTTTGCCCGTTCCGTTCTTATCTGAAAGTGTGGCTTCTGTTCTTTATTCCATTTCAAGCTCTGCAAGATAGTCTGAGATGTTCCAGGGTTTTATCTTCTTGCCCGCATAATCGGCCCATACGCTCTTCTTTTAACTAATATTTTTTATACTTCTCTTCATTTCCATATCGCAATCATGCAACTAAACTTATATTATTGTTATCTTTTAAAATGTTGTATAAAATACCTGCCGTTTTTATGTTTTTGTATCTCTTATTGTATTTATTGGGATATTTCATTACATAGAGATGGCGTTGTGTACCAACGTCAAAACTTCCATAAGCATATCTTTGCTGTCAATAGTTGTTCTTTGATTCTTCTTGTATTTTGACTTCTCACAGTGTTTATTAATATTGTAGGTAGAGTATATTGCCTTGTATCCTGTTTTATTAATTATAGCGGTAGATTCATTATTATTTTTCATTTTAAATACTTTAGTTAGTAGTTGTTAGGTTGAGTTCACAATTTTTTTTTCCTTAGGGACAGTTTTACAGCACATAATAGTAGTTTAATTAATTGTAAATATTAGTTCTATTATCTATTTTCCATTATATAACACATACGAATGAAATAAAATTGATCCTTTGTTTTTAGTTCCAATTTTTTCCACCAGGTTCGCATTCTTAATGAACGAGAGAACGTACCTGTTTCGCGCAAGCAACTATAAAATTTTGGCGGGGGAAGTCATACCAGAGTTGTATTATTATTTTTAAAATAAAAAAAATATCATCACGGCAAATTTCCCACTGCTGGGTGCGCCAATCTGCTTTGTACACAGATTTCGGTAATGATGAAATATCTGTAACGTATGGGCGCTTATCATACGCCATCTCACGGGCACTTATTGCTGGCGTGGAGAGTGCACCACAGGGGTCAATTTTGTGCTATTAAAATTCGATATAATTTTTGGCTTCGTTGGGAATCGAATAATAGTATAAATGAAATAATAATAATAGAAATTGGGTTCGTGATCGGGTACGTTCTCTCGTTAAACGAAGTATAGAGTCCATTATTTTATTGTGTTGTAACTACAGTAAAAATTTTGAAAGATGTCCGATCAAGGCCATCTGTATCATGAACGAATTAACAAATTGGCATACATTCATCCCCCTCCTTTACAAAGACTTTAAGCGTGTGCGATAAGGATGGATATAACACGCTTGTCTTTCAAAAATTCATATTGTTTCGGCTAAGTTAGGACATTCCATTTTAAAACGATGCTCGTTGTTGATAATAATTTTGCTGTAACGTAAGTATAGATATTTTCTGTCAGTATCATTGACACTAACATTGTGTCATTATCTTATTTTTCACATATTTGGTTTTACATTAGCTAATAAACCAACTAGTTGACTTATTTTTGAATTTTGAATGTTTTTATTGTAACATATTATCTTATTTTTCACATATTTGGTTTTACATTAGCTAATAAACCAACTAGTTGACTTATTTTTGAATTTTGAATGTTTTTATTGTAACATATATTTTTATATTAATAAAATAACAGTAGTATCTTATGTACCCTCATAAAAACTAAGCAAACGACACTACTGAATTTGTCAGAATGGGCGGAGCAAAAATCTGAATTCATACAATTTGTAGATAACCTTGATCGGACATCTTTCAAAAATTTTACTGTACAACTCATTTTTCCAATCTCTCATCAGTAATGTTCCCCATTTCGCTGTTGAAAAAACATTTCTTCATTAATATTTTTTTTCTTATTTTCTTTAGTTTCTGTTTTTATTTTCGTCTCTTCTTCGCATGTTCTTCTAACATTCTTGTAAAATTGATATTTCTGTGTCTCTTTTTCTTTATATGCGACTAGTGTGATTGCTTTCTTTCCGTTTCTATCCAAAATTTACGTATTTTGTTTCATCTTTATCTCTATATATTATAAAATGAAGTCCGCGGGTAGGCATCTATTGTCCGTATATCTGTCTGTTTGATGTCGCCGAGGTTGTCGCTAAGTTCGAAAATCACTGAGTCATATTTTGATGCGATTTTCACTATTCTAATTAAAATGATAAATACATATGGACTGTAAAATGGCTCACTTTACATGCATCAGGCGAATGCCAACTTAAATACATTTTTGCTAAACCGTGCGGAATGCAAGTGTTCTGAAATCCAATATAAATGCCGGAAATAATTAAACCTTAATATTTTTGTTTTGTTGTCATAAAAGCAATTGTCATCATCGCTTAAAAATATGCATAGCTGTCCAAATAGTAGACGAAGTCAAAAATTTAGAATATATTTCCTAATTTTTCTTACTTTTTTGTGGATAATGGCAGAAAAAATATTGTTTGTAACACATGCGAAAAACGTGCTACTGAAACTCATTGCAAATTTCTAATCGTATCAGAATCATTAGTATCCCGCATTTGTTAGAAAAATAACTATTCTATATTATTAAATGACACCTTGATTTGTGTCTCAACTCTTTAAAAGTATTAAATTCAAAACCTTGCATTTATTTTTCAAGGAAGAAACAGCAAAATTAATCATCACTCTGACTAAAAACTTATTTGTGATTAATACAAAACTTTCCGCACATTTTAAAATTCAAATAGGCAAGTTTGACAACAATTACTTTCCGCGAATTTTAATTCTTCATCGTTAATTAGATTTTTTTAATGAAGAAAAATTGTGGTTGTGCCCATCAGCGTTTTGGAATTTCAAACAAAATTCGCGATGCGCATTTAACGCCCTTAATGAGAATTCTAAAGAGAAAACTTCCTTACTTTTATCTCAGTTGTGGTGAAGAATAATTTCAACTTGGAGTGTTAGACGTATTAATTGTTTCTCTAATGTAGTGTGCTCCGCCCAAGAGTTTAATTTGATATTTTTAGATTCTGTAGAATTCCTTTCAATTTTCAATGAAAGTGGAAAAGAACGGTGTAATGGGAAAGAAATGATAATTGTACCCTATTTTAATTTTCTCTTTTTGTGAGTGGATAATATGGAGGAAAGAACTTTTGAATTAAAATTTTTCTTTTTACCGGTATCTTTCTTTTGGAGTAACTGAATTATTGACCACTGTTATTCATTTCAGCCTTTCATGAGAATCGGTCGCTCGTGAAACGGATATTATGGCAAAAATATATTTTATTCAATTCATACATATAAAACATACACTGAATTGTTTACAATGTCCGGGTATTTCAGTTAAAATAGAATATTTTATTTGATTCCTATAATAGATAAATCTGTATGAATTTATTTATCATTTTGTGTACATATATTTTAATGTTTTATTTAAATTTATATTGCTTTTATATTATAAAATTATTACAATTATTCCAATTTAGTTAATTAATATAGGTAGCAGTATTAATTTATTTTAAAAATTTAAATTAAATTCGATCATGGAATTTAATGAATAACTCAAATTTTATTTCAAATTATTAATTGGGAACAGTTTATAAAGGTTATATTTTATGGTAATTTTGTGGTGAATATTTACGAATTTAGTAATTTTTTTTCAATTCTGTCAAGCCTTGCACCATTAGTTGATATAGCACTAATACTTGACCTAAGGTTAAATTACATTACTTAAGTATATTTTGCTGCTAATATTCGTCCCCTTAATACTAAAACTATTTATTTATTACACGCTTCTTTATACATTATAGTATTTAAGTGAGAATATAATTCCTTAGTCACGTGACATGTTTTCCGCCAATCAACATTCAGAATCTCCCTAGATACATGTCTATCACAGCGATGATAAAAAACAAGGAAATTATCACCGTATTTATAGTCGTTACTAAGGGATTTGTTTTCTTTATTTATGACATTGACAGTTAATTTTGAGTATAAAAATAAATAATAACAATAAGTCAAACTCCGAAATATTAAATAAAACTCGTAAGTACTATGTTTTAATACAATATGAATATGTATATCAAAAGTTAGGTTAGGTTAATTTACAAAAATTCATTATATTCTCTCATTAATTATAACTCGTGATATGATTAATAATCGAAGATATTGCTCGTGAAACCGAAGCAGCACATTTCAACTCGTGCTTCGGACTCGTGAAATCTGCAGCCCGGTTTCGCTCGAGAATATCATCGATGATAATCATATCACTTGTTATATTACATATGATGATATTTATGTGGGGTGCGTGCGATTTTACATCATAAAATTTTATTTTCTGATGAATCATATTGTTGGCCCTATTATATTTCAAGGTACACTGACAGCAGAAAGGTATTTACTATTTTTACAAAATAAAGTGGAAGATCTGCTGGACGACTTACCTATTGTCAATACCATTGGCATGTGGTTCCAACAAGATGAAGCGCCAGCTCATAATGCAAGAAATGTAATGGCCTATTTAAATGAAAAATATGAACATAATTGGATTGGAACAAAGTCTCCAAATCCTTGGCCGGCACGATCTCTTGACCTTACGCCACTGGGCTACTTTCTTTAGGGTTATTTGAAAGATAAAGTATACCGAACACCTCCAACTACTTTGGAAAATTTAGAAATGAAAGTTAGAGCGACTGTTAGAGAAATTAATGAGAATATCCTAGAAAATGTAATGTAAGAGTTTTTATTACGTATAAGAAAATGTATAGAAAATAACGGCAGCCATATTGAGCATCTGTAGTTTTTCACATTTACTGTTTCTGTTTTGGTATCGTTGTGAACATGCTAAAAAATAAAAAAATAATACCTCACGCCCAATTTTTTTTAAATTTCTTCATTTCTTTTGTTATAAGATAATAAAATTGTTTTCATAGCTTGCTATGTTTTATTTTGTATGGAATTTTATTAATACGTATTTTGAGAATAGATGGTTGCCATTTTGAAAAGGTGAAAGTAAAACTATGATAATTTGATATCATTGTGAAGCAAATTTTATGTACATTCTGAAAAAATATATAAAAATACCGATTCCCTATGCTAGTTTTAAAGTTGTACCCATTTCCGCTAAAACCGGAAGTGATACAAAATTTCTGCTATGATCATCTTATGAGCCCCTTTGTCTAGTTTAAATTTGCATATTAACATTTTTTTGTATCTCTCAAAATAAACGAAATATTCGTGGTGCCGGGCTTACGCCAAACACCCTGTAAATACATATATTGGGTTTTATAGAATATTTTTGCTAAATTAAATTGAAACTATTGTTGTACGGAGACTTTTTGTATGACTGAAATGTTAGAGTACTGAGTAACATTTAATTTGTTTATATAAATTTATAAGGTCTCTTAAAAATTTACCCCATACTAAACAAAACTCTTCCTGAAAATTCCCTTAAGACTATCACTTTTCCTACTTTGACTACACATAACAAATTACCTCCTCATATTTGCACCGCTCTTGATCTAATTAAGCGTGAAAACTTCCCTGGTTGAGTAACCCTATGCTATCATGTATCCCGTATCCCTGCAGATAATCTGGAGATCTCGCGTTCTCGGTTCCCAGTTACGATGATCGCTCCGCGCACTCAACGACTCGCGCCTGGCTTTTATTACAGGTGGCTGTGAGAACCGGAAAACACCGGAAGACTACGGAAAAATACGAGGGGATCTGGATGGTAATTGGAGGTTTGATTTTACAGAGGAATTGAGATAATGTAGATTTATGGGATTGTTTATTGATATGGATAGTCTTAGTTTGAATATTGGATAGACTTTGTACACTGTCCGCCTAGAGATATCCATTAATTGATTGCTGGTGCTATACCTTGAAAAATGAAACATTGCTCAAGATCGATTAGCGTTTAAATTTAAAAAGATATACAATATTAAGTCATGGTTATGTGCTTCTCTTTTTAGTTTAAAATGTGGGTAAAGCTTGAATTACATTAAACTATTTTTCTCTAAATTTTAGTTCGATTCTAGTTAGAGGATTTCTAATAATTTCTAGTATAATATAAATCAAACATTTTCATTCGTGTTTCGTTCGTTTTTCCTAATAGATTTTAGTTCAGTTATATACGGTCAGTCCTATTTTTTCATCCGAGTTTCATACTAGATTCAAATACGCATGCGTACAATATGACAGACAGTGTTACCAACACTTAACAACTTTACTAAAGGTAAAAAAGTGTAATTTATGGTTATGTTTATATATTTTTGTTTGTCAACCTGTCATTTATGGAAACACAAAATACGTACAAGAAAAAATACGGAATTAATCGATTTTGCACGACTATATATTACAAAAATCGTACTAAACTCGAATGAAAATCGAACGAAAAATTTAGTAGGAGAATATGAGAAAATAGTACCTATTCGCAATCGAAATTAACGTTGATGGCGCTGATTTTCGAAACAAGATGGCCGCCATATGAGTGGTTTGACATATGACAGTTTTGTTCACTATGTTTTGTGGACTGTGTATACAAATCGTGTTTTAAAAAGTTATTAAGTCGATAAGTTAAATATTTTATGTAAACTTGCTAAAGCTTTTCCTTGCACTATTGGATGATTGCTTTCCATAGTACCGATTTGCTCCACTAGAGTATAAATTATATCTACGATTGCGAATAATGTAATTCAGGCTTTAGTGTTTAACAAATATAAAGAACTTCAAATTATGTAATTTTTCACCTAAGATGCAAGAATTTTAATAACTGCAAAAAAATTCACTTCTCATTTGATAGCCTAATAGTTGCAGTCGCTATATAATTTTATAGGTGTATCACATATTTGCACGTATCTGGAATTTGTCAACAAACATCTGCAACTTTTTGCATTTCGTGAGACTTTTAACGTGTAATTCGCGACAATTTTTGTGCAATTGCTTTTACAACTTTATCGGAAACTATTAACGGTTTATACGCGTGAAAAGTTGCACGAAATTGCGATGATGATTACTTGCAGATAATATGTGAAAAGTTGCACCACGGGAGTCACTTTTGTACCAATTAAAATTCGAAATATTTCTTTTGGCGTCGGTCAGGGTTGAACCAGGTTCCCCAAATTCGCCACCAGACATAATGGTAAGAATCTAATTTATTATTAAACATCCCTACTTTAAATTTCATTTAATGTTGTTTTTATTAATTGTTCAATAAAATTTCTGATAAAAGATCCATCTCTTTCATATTAATCTACCTTTGTAAATGTAATTACTTTCAAAGGCTTAAAAACAATATTAACTGTTTATAATAATAAATAAATTAAAACCTTGTTAAAATAATAATTTAGGAAATGTCTTTCCCTTTTCGGATTTTATTAATTATAAACAAGGGCTTATGGAAATGTACATTGAAAGCATACACCACATACAATTTGATATAATCGTATCTCAAAAAATATAATATATTTTAGATAGAATTGCATCAGAATATATTTTTTAAAGCCTAGTAATGAATTCCTGTCAAATTTTACCTAGTAACAGCAAACAGCACTAGAGAAGATACAGTTACATTATTGAAAAAGAAAAGGATGTAATAATGCACAAACCTTGAAATTTTTCTTAGTATAAATTACTACAGAATTATGAACATTAATAATATCTACAATTTAATATTTAACACGTTCGCTACCGAGCTAATTTGAGTGTATTAGGGGAAAGGTTTTTTACTTCCTTGTACGTAAGTAAAGGAAGTATTGTAGTCGCGAAAAATTTCGGTTTTCAGATTTCAGCGCAAATATCCATTTTGATCATCCCTGAATCCATTTTGACTAATTTCGTCGTGACGTCTGTACGTACGTACGTACGTATCTTGCATAACTCAAAAACGGTAAGCCGTAGAAAGTTGAAATTTTATATTTAGGACTCCTATAACATCTAGTTGTGCACCTCCCTTTCTGGTTATTACACAGTTTCCAGAAGTGGCACTTTACATGAAGCCTATAATAGATTTTAATGAAAAACTGTTTTAAAATATAATCCAAAATTTTTCAAATTTGGTATACAAGACTTTTATGTCAATCGAAATAACATAATAGATTTTGGTTAAAATAGGCTAACCGGAAGTGGTACATTACTTGAAGTTATTAACAGTTTTTCTTGAATAAAATGACTTTATTTTGGTTTTAGAAATAAATGCTTCAAATAAAAGTTTTAGAATTAATTTCTGCGTCTAGCACATCAAGTATTATTAAATTAGCCCTTTGTATAAGCGAGATATGTAAATTTAAAAATTATATACTTTTTTGTTTTTGTAATAAAGCTTGCTATGGATTAGGACAAAAACATAAAAAAATGTTCATGTCAAATTACGTTAAATACGTGCAATTTTATGATTCGTACAATAACAAATATTATAGTTTTATTGTGAAATTAGTCATATTCATTGTTGTAATAAAATATTTCTTTGTTGTAATCAAAACTCTCTTTAAAAAGAACCGGGTTAGATTATGGTCGCTATATATCTTACTGTTTTGAAGATAAAATTAATATTTTGTAATTTATTTATTTAAAAAATATGTATAGTTTAATAATCGTACAAGGAAGTCGTGTGGTGTCCACATCAGATTTTTTTTTAATATGACTGACCGGTTTCGATCATTAACATGATCATTTTCAAATATTCAAAAAT